>OY728163.1:1196644223-1199144223 GCA_963277665.1 Viscum album
TGGAAAAATTGATGGATTAATATAGATCAGTCTCTAAAATGTAGGGATTGAATTCAATAAAATGTGGATTCAAATCCTTTTGAAAAGATATGTGGAAGCTTATTGTTCATGGGAGGATGTTTAGAAAAGGATATGTTCAAAGGGGTTCCATGTATTTATAAGAAAACTAAGAAGTATAATACCACATAACACTGCCCAATACAACAGTGCAGAAGGTTGATATAGGAAAATATTATAGCACATGATAAGAGACTATATCAAATATATAAGTAAATATCATAATTTTTATTTAAGAAAAGTATGAAAATCCAAAGATAACATTTAGGGGGCCTATAAAAATGGAGACCAATTGAATATCCAATAACAATTTCAACACCAACTAGGAGGGGGAATCCCGTGTTATAGAACTCCATTAAAGGGAACTTCGGGAATCTTTTGAAGCTAATAAATTCACAACATGATTGTCTTCACACCATGTATGGAGGAGGTCATTTCCATTTTTAAAGAGGGCCTTCCAAGAAAGAATCAGGTATATAATATTTCAAGTGGTGGGGGATAGGACCATATGGTATTTACTTGTTATCTTTGAGTATGTTTCGACAACTGAAAAGGTGATTTGTTTTGATTGGCAAAATTTAATGCCATAGATCATAGGCTTTCCTTCCACCCCGAGGGAGTCTCTAGGCCTAGAGAATTCATTGAAAGTAAACACCAGAAAACTTGTAGATTGGAAAACAATCCACCCCCCCCCCCCGACCACCACCCAAACTATAAGAACACTTGAGGTTATATTTTAGACCCTAGGGAGAAGGATAATAGCTCATACAATTCCACAATTATAATTGTTTGGATATCATAGAGGAGAGACTGTTTTCTTCTTGTCTTCTTGTGGATGGAGCATAATCTCTATAACTCAAAAAATCTAAAAGATAAAATGGAAGGAATATATATCTCTCCAGTAAATAATGACTAGATGTAAAAGGGAAACTGTGATGAAACTAGATCCATGCCTCCCACGTACACCGGCAACCTTATTCCAGGAGAATTGCATGAGCTCGTGCCTCATGGTCGTTTTTAATGACACCACTAAAACATTATTGAAATAAATCTTCAACAGACTCCACTACCACTGGTCATATAGTGAATACACCTTGTTCTCCCCAAACCATATCCAACCACTAACATTAAAAAAATTGATGCACTACAGTTTCTCTTTTATGAACCAAGCATCAGGAGAAATTAGAGGCAAAACAGACACCCTTACCTTCGATATCCATATTAGTAGGAAGCGTGTGATTCCAGAATCCCCATAGTAGAAAATTAATTTTATCTATATTTTCATTACACTAGAAGAGAATTCCATAATCATATATCCCTTGAGTTAAGTGCATCACCTTTGTATATGAATTTTCAGATAAATTACTATTCACAAAGACCATGAACATATATACATCGGGATCATCCTTCATCCTGATCTAAAGAAAAATGTTTTTCCGGGTGGTGATTTGAATAGTTTGAATAAAATAAGTTAAATCCAAGTCTTCTTGATGGTAATATCTATATTTCGGAAGCCTAGATAGGCCAACACCAGACCCTATTATTTTTAAATCCAAAAGATAATGTCCCCACAACCAATATTTCAACTGGAGGGATGTGGAAGATCTAGTTTACAACCCTAAAGATATTACCAGTGGGGGAGGGGTGGAAATATTTGTTTCTTTAAATGACTACATAATTAATATAGATGAATATACTCTGAATATTACTCTCCTCAATAACTTCTCAGACCATTATACCCAATAGAAGATATATTTCCTCCACCTCGTTCGTCACATTGATACCACCATTATCCACTTGTTTACATAGCCTATACCAAGAGGCCAAGTGATATCGTGGGTGTCAAAAACAAAGGAGAATAAAATATTATTTATTTCTATGATAATATTCTTTAGAACAGTTATCATAGATAGGATGTTCAAGGAAATGGAGAACATCATGCAATTGAGAAGAGTGATTCTCTGTAACGCCCCGACCCTAATTACCTAGAGTCGGTGCATTATTACATAACATTGGCATGATCACGAGAAAGATCATGTCTCGAAATACCGATTAGTTTAGTAGCCTTGGAATAACTAGATACATCCATAAATTTTACATTACATCATAAAAAAACATCTTGTCTTCATATCCCCTCATACTATCCCTGCAGGTCATTCATAAATTACTTCTTCATAATCCTGGGAAAAAAATAAAACATTGAAAGGGGTGCGCTCAGATGCTCAGTAAGGATAACGTTATAGAAGAAGCTTTCATAAATAATCATAAACACTTAAGGAAATTTATTACTAAAACAAAAGCCTTTTAAACTTGAACTACAGCATAAAATGGCAAAGGTAAAATGAAATAATGCCATTTACTTACTCACATGGATATTCTACTAGTCGAATGATCAAATTCAATATCAATAACCACTTTCATAATGATGGAATGCATAATTCTAGACTATCATAACCACATAGCCAAGGCCTCGTGCCGAGACTACAAATAAGATTTTGCCAAGGCCTTGTGCCAAGACACTAGTTTGTCTCGTGAGACCTACCGATGCATCGAGGAGCTATAGAGGGCTCCACCCGTCACTTATTAAGTCCAATGCATTCCTCATATGAATAGGTATAAACATAAAATAAACATTCGTATTAAAACTAGCACACAAAATGTCAATACTTTAACCACAAACCATGAATGGTATAAAAATAGAACATCCACAGTCAAACATAACTCATTTGATAGAATATTAAAGATTGTATTGTATCACATTAACCTCAATCATGAATAATGAAGGATGTTGACATAGATGAAAATAATCATCAAAACTATTTGAGGGAAATATCCCCCTTTTCTTGAAATCATTTAAAAGTCACACTATTTGTCAAGAAGCCATTTAAAAATAGATTTTTTTTTGAATCAAAGTGTCCCATACCACTTTGAAACTTTTAAAAGGAGTTTTAATTTTAAAACTTTAATGTCCATATAAATAAATCCTTAAAACCATTTTTAAAACATGGACATTAATGAGCAAGATATAGAAGAATAAGTCTTTAAAACATTTTAAAATGGTATTTTGGTTAGAGATTCTAACCAAAAGAGAGACACTTGAATACAAATATTTGAGGTAATAAAAAATTTGTAATATCATGAGAATAAAAGGATTCATGATATACTATGTCAAAGTACATTATATACACCACATAAAAGTGATTTGGTGTATATCAACAAAGAAGTCTCAGTTGAATGTAAATTGAGATGAAATCTCTCATAAAGGCCGTATCCTTAGGTTAAGGATAAATCAACGACATAATTATGTGTGAAAAAATATAAATACACTAAATATGATTGAATATTCAGTGTAAAACAATCAAAGGATATTCACACATATTCTTGTAGAAACAACACCAACGAATTGGATGTTTAACTCAACAAATAGTGAAAGAGTTAAAATTACTCTTATCAAATTCATATTAATGACTTGAGAATTATCAATGGAGTGATTATGTGTATCAAAAGTATATACACAGGAAGGGGAGTGGAAATTATGACATAATCAAATTAATAGTGATTCCACACATAATCTTGGAGTAATATAATCAATGAAATACGCGTAAAGCCGAATGAGTGGAAATTGAAATCTCAAATTCCCTTATCGATTTGGTAACTTACGAAACAAACAACCATGAAATAAGGATCATACCATGACTATGTAAATACCCATAAATTAAATTATATTACACAATGAATACAATCATGGGCAGTACACATACACCACATGTAATAATTAAGTGGTGAACAATGGAATTCTCACGAAATTAAGAGCGAGATAAGAAACTCCTTACCACGTTAATCAATTGAGTCGTATGGCCAAAAATTAATAACCACAAAATGATTTACTTAATAACATGAATATAAAGATAATCATGATAATATTCATCAAATGGCAGTACACAATACACCACTTTCAATAATTTAGTGGCGAACAATGGAAATCTCACGGAATTGAAAGTGAGATAAGAAAATCCCTTACTTGTACTTTTTCCTTGGTCGATGGTAGGTTTACCTCCTGTATAATGGTGAAATAATTGTTATTTAATAATACAAGAATCATTTACTTTAATATGATATCATATATGATCTTTTAACATTGATTTGTTAATAATATCTTAGAATTATCGTTATTTTGGGTGTTAACGGGTTCATTTTACTTTATATTCTTTGTAATGTGAGCCATATTCGTTATTAATGGGATGTATATTATTCATATACAGAATGATATAATGTCCTTAGATAATATTTTTAAATCAACAAATTATAATTATACTTGAATGGATATGATGGACAATGAATCTCATCGCGTTCGTGGAGACGGTAGTCCGTACATACGCACTAGCGACAATATCATTATTTTGATATTAAAATAATATATAATTGGATTTTATATCATATATACAGAATCATTATCATGTTATATTTATTATTTACATGAGTTACACATCATTATTATACCCATCCAAATAATAATATATTGAATAACAATTACACCACGACGTGGAGACGGTAAGCCGTACGTACGCACGTATGGTGACATGTTATTCAAAGGATGGATAGAATACTGAATATGGTTGTACCATATTTATAATAACATCACAGTATATATATGATACTGGATTTATTATTTTATAATGGTAATAACAAAGAAAGAGGAAGTGGAAGAAGAAAGGAACTTAAAAAGGGGTGGTGAAAACATTACCTCTTCTTCGGGTTCTTCCTTTTGATTTGATCAAAAGGGCTCCATAGGTTGGCTTTCTGATCAAACTAAGGCCTCTAGGATGTAGTGAGGGAAGTTGGGAGAATATTTGGGCAGAGGTTGGACGAACAAAAAGGCTTTGATGGTGTGAAGAAATGAGAAGGAGGAGTGCCTTTTTATAAGAGGGGTGAGGGCACCTTTGGAAAAGTTAGAAATATTAATTTATAATAAATTCATATTCAGTTTCTAATGGCTAAAAAGTTGACTATTCAAAGGTTAAGGTGAGGATAGGTCGAAAACCACTCAACCAATAGAATTTAGACAGGTTTGGGTACTTATATTAACCATATCTTTAAGTATTAACTCTATGTTAATTAGTTTCACTTTTACAATGTCTCTTTGTATTTTTATATAATATGGTTAATAAACTTACTATATACATCCAAGAGACCCCAAAGGGGTCCATTAATGATGAACCTATCATTATATAAGTCTCTTGGCCGAACCTTCGATTTTTAGGAATTTAATATCAATTAATAATATAATATTTGTTTTAAGAACTCTTTTATGTCAATTTTGACACTATTCAATAGTTGATTTTTGTGAAACTCATAACAGATTGATTACTTCGAAAACATTCCATTAAATCAATCCTAATATATCATATTATCCTAGAAAATTAGTTTAATTCATTAAATGTTTAATATTATATTTATATTGGTATTTATAATATCAATTATTTTAATTGTTCACTATTATAGTAATTACTGCATCATCATTGTGTCATAAATAAAATAAATTATTTAATGTCTAAAAATTATAAATAAACTATCATTATGTAGGAAATATTTTTAGCTTTCTAATGAATATTTATAATCGAAAATCCAACATATATAACCCTATGTAAAAATTGTTTTGCTAAAAGATATATGCTTGTGTCATTTTTGTATTCATTTTAACTTAATTAAAATAAAGTGTCATTATCACTTACAAGTTGATCCATTGGATCCCAAAATCGACCCAAAGATGCCCATGGTCGACCATGTATCAACCAATAGGGTTAAGACACGTTTTAGAGTAATTTAGTATTATTATAATATTATTTTGTAACCCTTATTTACCGGATTTACCTTTAACCATGGTAAATAAAATATTTACCGCAGTAATTATTCAAAATGTCTAAAAATAAAAGTTACCTATTTACACAATTTGAACATCCTGATTACAAATATTGAATCCATTTTCCTAAATTCAAAACACAGAAGTGGCAGAAATTAATTTAAAATTAATTCCCACTGTCAAAACAAAAAGCGTGTTTTTAAAAGATAATAACAATCAAAAGATTGACACTTGTTTATGTTCGGTTTAATTGTAAAATTATGTCCAATGACCAACATTATATTAAATGGTAAAAATATATTCTAAATATACTTTAAAACTACTAAAATTCATAATTTATCACTATTAATTATTTTGATTAAAAAAGTTGTTTTTAATTAAAATTTAGTAATTTTCACTATTCATCAAAATATGAAAGTTATCCGAAAACTACCAAAATTTCACCTTAGGCTAAATTAGATATTCCGAATCCAAAAATGAAGTCCATTTTGAAATATAAAATATATATAATTTTAAAAAGTAGGTATTACTATTCATAACGGCTAGTTTGATCGGTTGTGGTGTGTGTTAAAATTCGAAGTTGCGTACAACACACGCTACTGTTTTATTCAAAGGAAAGCATACCGTGGAAGCTTGGGATGTTTCATTTTAAATTTTTTTGATGTCTGCATTTAGTCAAAAAGTTTAAAATATTGTATTTAAAAAGTTTTCACTATTAAAAGTTGATAAAAGTGCAATACTGAAAATGAATCTGTTCTTGCATTATGACTAAGAGACTCATAATATGGATTCTAAAATTATAAGGATTATATAAAGTTTAAAATTTAGTTAATACTATTCATGACCTCTTTTAATGGATTTTTTTTGGTAAGTCAAGGTGTGATTGAACTCGGTGTTGCGTGTAGTGCAAGTTATTGAATTATTTTGAAGAAATAACACACTATGAAATCTTGGGGTGTTACATTCTCCCCTCCTACAATAAATTGCGTCCTCGGAATTTTAAATTGTTCTTCGAAAATAAAAGGTTGAAAATAGAAAATATATTTGTGGGAAAACCCACATCGGAAATTGGGTTACTAAAATTTAGTCTTAATATGAGGAAAAGAGAAATGAAAGGGTTACCATCGAATTATGATCTCGATTAGGAGAACATTGGTGGTAATTAGAGACATATAATTGGAGGAAAAACGTAAATATTTATAGGTAGTGATTGAGGTCATCAATAACAAACAAGTATAAAATTGAGGTCCTTAAACTCATCAATCTATGATGATTTGAAATACCATCGGTCCAACAAAACATAGGGTATTGGGATAACACATTTTTGACGTTTCAAAATATCTTAGTTGAAATCCCACATCGGAAAATGAATTAATGAGGCCTCTATTTAAAATAAAGAGTGGAAAGTATGAAGATTACCGAAAATAACACATACTAGGGTTCCATGTAGGAAAATATGGATATGGATGAGAAATCTAACCATCAATTATCTGATAGAGAGTGGTAGAGAACATGGCTATGAAAAGGCCAACAATCCCAAAGCCATAAATTAGTGATGATTTAAGGTACCATCTAGGACAACATTTTTTTTAAAGTTACATTACATAATGAAGAGGAATTCATTTATGATATTGACTAAGAAAATTATGAGATATACTTACATTTTAAGTATATTTTCATTCTTTAATAAATTTCTACCACTAACTAAATTTTTTTTTAAACGATAAGTATTCAAGAAGACTTGGTCACACTGGAAGAGCTAGAATAAACTTCTATAGAATCACATGATCCATGCAGGATAAACCATATATTTACATTGTCTTTGAAGATTAATCAAAACCAAAATGGTTAGTGAATGATCTAATGATCCCCCAAAAGGATATTCATTGAGATAAATATGTATTAATCTTAATTTCTAAAATTAAACCAACAATACCCCAAAGTTAAATATATACCATTAAATAACCAATTGTCCTTAAAATCCTTTAATATAATCCAAAATAATATTGAAACCCAAAACATAGAAGAATTTGATTATGTAGTCTCCCATGTTACATTGTATCTCCAAATGACATCAAATACTCTTAAAGTCACATACTTAAAAGTAATTAACATCATCACATATTCACTGTTATAGGTTAATCATTTCCATAAATAACCCAAATCACTATAAATCAACAATAAAAACGTATATAAAAATCCACCATTACTCTACAAATGAAACCCCATTGTATTCTATTTTCCTTGGGCATATAGTGTTCCCAACAAAGCGAACATCTTCCAAAATAACATTTATCACTTAATCACCAAATCATTTTCCTATACCAAGGGTATTCATTTGATAAGACATAAGAACCCAAATCATCTTATTATTGATCAATAAAATCATTTAACAAAAAAAATAGTCACACTAACTAGGGACTTCACGTAGTCAAGTGGTAGGCGATAAATCCCAATCGCACTTTGGTTGTGGGTTCGATTCCCAAAGATTTGTCCGACGCGACGGGTTGTCACACGGTCTACGTGTTGTCCTTTTTCAAAAACAATATTTTATAATATTACCAAAATGAGATAAATTCCTCAAAATAACATAATTTACCCACAAATGTTATATCATACTTTGCATTTTCATCCCAAATTATAATAACTTATCATTTTCTCAAACCCCAATGATCATATAAAACAAAATGGTTATTTATACCTATATCCACAAGAGAAGAGACAATTCTTTCTCAAATATCATTCTCACATGGAAAACAGTGGGGTTACAAATACAAGAGAAAATTATTACAAAGTAAACCCATCAACAAGGAGTGCTAATACTTTTTAAATTTTTCTCCAACCATTTATTTCCACATAGCTGCTTCTTTGACCAAGAAAATATTCTATAGAATAGGAAATTCACTCGGGTAATGGCCAGGTCCCCTACATTTACGGAAAATGATTTTAAATGGACTCTTGGGACCATTTTTATCTTCGTCCATAGTACTCTTCATTTTTCTTCGGCAATTCTTCACTTTATGCCCTTCCTTCCCGCACGTAAAACATTTCGTTGTCCCATTGAGACACTTTCCTGGGTGTCTCTTTCCACATTTCGTGCATGATGAAAATTGAGGTTTCTTTTCTCCATGGTCTCCATTGCTGGAGATCTTATCATTTATCACCTTTCTCTTCCTTGTTGAGTCTGGGAGTGGGTTAATATATATGTTGTTGATCATATTTTTGGAAAACTGATTTGGCATAAAGATGATATCTTTTACGCCTATCAACATTCCATTTTGTTGCTCATTGCCACCACCGTTCCCACCTTGTACATCATTCTCAAAGTCACTATGACTTCCTTGGAATCCAGCCATTGACTAAAACCAGAAAGCATTGTGTGAGTAATAGTAGTTGTAAAATCATTTAGAGATTAAAATGTCACCATATTCTCAATTTGAAACATATTAGGATTAACCAAGGTCATTTACTCTCATCTTATGTATATATTACTTAAATCGGTTTGTAAAGAAAATGTAAATTATCCTAAGCATATCCCCCGGGAGTGTCGTAACCAATAGTGCAGCAAGGCCCGTTGTCGTGCACCAGTTCCCGTTCGAGTCTAGCTCAAAGTGGTGTTTTCGGGTTTTACCCCTAGGTACATCTGTGCCAGAGCCGCCTCTACCTGCTCGTATCCAGACAGGGATGTATTGCTCAGAAAACTCACAAAATCTCCACAATACCAAAATTCTAGGAAGTTCTTTTATACTAATCCTCAAAGTTCATCTTAGGTCTACGTGCTCTAATCAGAGTTTATCTAAATCTAGCTACGAAGGTTTGTACTAAACTTCCTCTGATACCAACTGTAACGCCCCGACCCTAATTACCTAGAGTCGGTGCATTATTACATAACATTGGCATGATCACGAGAAAGATCAAGTCTCAATATACCGATTAGTTTAGTAGCCTTGGAATAACTAGATACATCCATAAATTTTACATTACATCATAAAAAAAACATCTTGTCTTCATATCCCCTCATACTATCCCTGCAGGTCATTCATAAATTACTTCTTCATAATCCTGGGAAAAAAATAAAACATTGAAAGGGGTGATCTCAGATGCTCAGTAAGGATAACATTATAGCAGAAGCTTTCATAAATAAGCATAAACACTTAAGGCAATTTATAACTAAAACAAAATCCTTTTAAACTTGAACTACAGCATAAAATGGCAAAGGTAAAATGAAATAATGCCATTTACTTAATCACATGGATATTCTACTAGTCGAATGATCACATGGAATATCAATAACCACTTTCCTAATGACGGAATGCATAATGCCAGACTATCATAACTACATAGCCAAGGCCTCGTGCCAAGACTACAAATAAGATTTTGCCAAGGCCTTGTGCCAAGACACTAGTTTGTCTCATGAGACCTACTGATGCATCGAGGAGTTATAGCGGTCTCCACCCGTCACCTATTAAGTCCAATTAATTCCTCATATGAATAGGTTTAAACATAAAATAAACATTTGTATTAAAACTAGCACACGAAATGTCAATACTTTAACCACAAACCATGAATGGTATAAAAATAGAACATCCACAGTCAAACATAACTAATTTGATACAATATGGAATATTCTATTGTATCACATTAACCTCAATCATGAATAATGAAGGATTTTGAAATAGATGAAAATAATCATCAAAACTATTTGAGGGAAATGTCCCCCTTTTCTTGAAATCATTTAAAAGTCACACTATTTGTCAAGAAGCCATTTAAAAATAGATTTTTTTTTGAATCAAAGTGTCCCATACCACTTTGAAACTTTTAAAATGAGTTTTAATTTTAAAACATTAATGTCCATATAAATAAATCCTTAAAACCATTTTTAAAACATGGACATTAATGAGCAAGATATAGAAGAATAAGTCTTTAAAACATTTTAAAATGGTATTTTGGTTAGATATTCTAACCAAAATAGAGACACTTGAATACAAATATTTGAGGCAATCAAAAATTTGTAATATCATGAAAATAAAGGGATTCATGATATACTACGTCAAAGTAAATTATATACACCACATAAAAGTGATTTGGTGTATATCAACAATGAAGTCTAAGTTGAATGTAAATTGAGATGAAATCTCTCATAAAGGCCGTATCCTTAGGTTAAGGATAAATAAACAACATAATTTTTTGTGAAAAAATATAAATACACTAAATATGATTTAATATTCAGTGTAAAACAATCAAAGGATATTCACACATATTCTTGTAGAAACAACACCAACGAATTGGATGTTTAACTCAACAAATGGTGAAAGAGTTAAAATTACTCTTATCAAATTCATATTAATGACTTGAGAATTATCAATGGAGTTATTATGTGTATCAAAATAATATCCACTGGAAGGGGAGTGGAAATTATGACATAATCAAATGAATAGTGATTCCACACATAATCTTGGAATAATATAATCAATGAAATATGCATAAAGCCGAATGAGTGGAAATTGAAATCTCAAATTCCCTTATCGATTTGGTAACATACGAAACAAACAACCATGAAATAAGGATCATACCATGACTATGTAAATACCCACAAATTAAAGTATATTACACGATGAATACAATCATGAGCAGTACACATACACCACATGTAATAATTAAGTGGTGAACAATGGAATTCTCACGAAATTAAGAGCGAGATAAGAAACTCCTTACCACGTTAATCAACTGAGTCGTATGGCCAAAAGTTTATAACCATCAAATGATTTACAGAATAACATGAATATAAAGATAATCATGATAATATTCATCAAATGGAAGTACACAATACACCACTTTCAATAATTTAGTGGCGAACAATGGAAATCTCACGGAATTGAAAGTGAGATAAGAAAATCCCTTACTTGTACTTTTTCCTTGGTCGATGGTAGGTTTACCTCCTGTATAATGGTGAAATAATTGTTATTGAATAATACAAGAATAATTTACTTTAATATGATATCATATATGATCTTTTAACATTGATTTGTTAATAATATCTTAGAATTATCGTTATTTCAGGTGTTAACGGGTTCATTTTACTTTATATTCTTTGTTATGTGAGCCATATTCGTTATTAATGGGATGTATATTATTCATATCCAGAATGATATCATGTCCTTAGATACTATTTTTAAATCATCAAATTATAATTATACTTGAATGGATATGATGGACAATGAATCTCATCGCGTTCGTGGAGACGGTAGTCCGTACATACGCACTAGCGACAATATCATTATTTTGATATTAAAATAATATATAATTGGATTTTATATCATATATACAGAATCATTATCATGTTATATTTATTATTTACATGAGTTACACATCATTATTATACCCATCCAAATAATAATATATTGAATAACAATTACACCACGACGTGGAGACGGTAAGCCGTACGTACGCACGTATGGTGACATGTTATTCAAAGGATGGATAGAATACTGAATATGGTTGTACCATATTTATAATAACATCACAGTATATATATTATACTGGAGTTATTATTTTATAATGGTAATAACAAAGAAAGAGGAAGTGGAAGAAGAAAGGAACTTAAAAAGGGGTGGTGAAAACATTACCTCTTCTTCGGGTTCTTCCTTTTGATTTGATCAAAAGGGCTCCTTAGGTTGGCTTTCTGATCAAACTAAGGCCTCTAGGATGTAGTGAGGGAAGTTGGGAGAGTATTTGGGCAGAGTTTGGCCGAACCAAAAGGCTTTGAAGGTGTGAATAAATGAGAAGGAGGAGTGCCTTTTTATAAGAGGTGTGAGGGGCACCTTTGGAAAAGTTAGAAATATTAATTTATAATAAATTCATATTCAGTTTCTAATGGCTCCAAAGTGGACTATTAAAAGTATAAGGTGGGGATAGGTCTAAAACCACTCAACCAATAGAATTTAGACAGGTTTGGGTACTTATATTAACCTTATCTTTAAGTATTAACTCTATGTTAATTAGTTTCACTTTTACAATGTCTCTTTGTATTTTTATATAATATGGTTAATAAACATACTATATACATCCAAGCGACCCCCAAGTGGTCCATTAATGATGAACCTATCATTATATAAATCTCTTGTAAGAACCATAGATTTTTAGGAATTTAATATCAATTGATAATATAATATATGTTTTAAGAACTCTTTTATGTCAATTTTGACAGTATTCAATAGTTGATTTTTGTGAAACTCATAACAGATTGATTACTTAGAAAAAAGTCCATTAAATCAATCCTAATATATCATATTATCCTAGAAAATTATTTTAATTCATTAAAAGTTTCATATTATATTTATTTTGGTATTTATAATATCAATTATGTTAATTTTTCACTATTATAGTAATTACTGCATAATCATTGTGTCATAAATAAAATAAATTATTTGATGTCTAAAAATTATAAATAAATTATCATTATGTAGGAAAGCTTGTTATATTTCTAATGAATATTTATAATCTAAAATCCAACATATATAACCCTATGTAAAAATTGTTGTGCTAAAAGTTATATGCTTGTGTCATTTTTGTATTCATTTTAACTTAATTAAAATAAAGTGTCATTATCACTTACAGGTGGATCCATGGGGTCCCAAAATCAACCCAAAGATGCCCATGGTCGCCCATGTATCAACCAATAGGGTTAAGACACGTTTTAGGGTAATTTAGTATTATTATAATATTATTTTGTAACCCTTATTTACTGGATTTACCCTTAACCATGGTAAATAAAATATTTACCGCAGTAATTATTCAAAATGTCTAAAAATAAAAGTTACCTATTTACACAATTTGAACATCCTGATTCCAAATATGGAATCCATTTTCCTAAATTCAAAACATAGAAGTGGCATAAATTAATTTAAAATTTATTCCCGCTGTCAAAACAAAAAGCGTGTTTTTAAGAGATAGTAACTATCAAAAGATTGACACTTGTTTATGTTCGGTTTAATTGTAAAATTATGTCCAATGACCAACAGTATATTAAATGGTAAAAATATATTCTAAATATACTTTAAAACTACTAAAATTCATAATTTATCACTATTAATTATTCTGATTAAAAAAGTTGTTTTTAATTAAAATTTAGTAATTTTCACTATTCATCAAAATATGAAAGTTATCCGAAAAGTACCAAAATTTCACCTTAGGATAAATTAGATATTCTGAATCCAAAAATGAAGTCCATTTTGAAATATAAAATATATATAATTTTAAAAAGTAGGTATTACTATTCATAACGGCTAGTTTGATCGGTTGTGGTGTGTGTTAAAACTCGAAGTTGCGTACAACACACACTACTGTTTTATTCAAAGGAAATCATACCGTGGAAGCTTGGGATGTTTCATTTTAAATTTTTTTGATGTCTCCATTTAGTCAAAAAGTTTAAAATATTGTATTTAAAAAGTTTTCACTATTAAAAGTTGATAAAAGTGAAATACTAAAAATGAATCTGTTCTTGCATTATGACTAAGAAACTCATAATATGGATTCTAAAATTATAAGGATTATATAAAGTTTAAAATTTAGTTAATACTATTCATGACCTCTTTTGATGGATTTTTTTCTGTAAGTCAAGGTGTGATTGAACTCGGTGTTGCGTGTAGTGCATGTTATTGAATTATTTTGAAGAAACAACAAACTGTGAAATCTTGGGGTGTTATATTCTCCGTCCAAAAGAAACAAACCAATTTTCCAATTTGTTATTTAGTTGGTGATATGGCAAACAATCACATTAAAATTTATGATCTAAGCCCTAAAGTGATCCAAAGGACCTCCCAGATAATCCATGGAGAAGTGCTTCCTTTTTTGTACCCAAATATATTAAATATTGTTCATTTGTATACTCTAACTTTATGGAGATAAAAATACATAACTTTTATCTTGGCTAATGATTTTCCCACTCCATTTAGAGTAAACCACTATAATATTGTTGATGATTCTTATGGAATAACTATTACCATTGTTAAAGAAGAACATGTTATCCGAAAATAGTAGGATAAACACCCCCACCAGAATGAGCTCCACTATAGTAAGGGATAATTGATCCAAACTATATACAAGAATCAACACATCTAATAAGGGAATCTTGTACCATAATGATAATACTGGGGGAAATGTTATCACCTTGTCTTAACCCCCTAAAACATTTCATGAAACCACAATTAATTCCCATAAAAAATGAATATTGAACTAGGGTAAGCATTATCATCTAAAAAATAAGTCCAACAACCATTCCAAGAAGCTAATGCACCTCATGAGTCATAGAATAAAATTCTACTCAAGATGATCATAGGCCTTATCAATATCCACTTTTATAAAAAAAATCTCCAATAACCTTCTTTATTAGTATCTCCTAACATTTTCATTGCAATATCAATAAATCCTTGAATTGATCAACCCATAATGAATGTCTGTTACTCCTATGAGACCCAGTTGGAGTTAAAATGAGATATACTTTTGTTGATGATGGAAGATAATATTTGTAATAGAAATTAAACATTATTATTTGTATAATATTTTAACTAAATAGAGATCATTATCATTTTAAATTGGGACCATAGTCATGGAACTTGAAACCTAATGGAGAGGTACACTGTGAAAGAAGTATTGAATTGATATAACTAGGTATTTTATGATGATCGTCCTAGATCTAAAATAAAAGGTCCAAGGGAATCCATCTAGACCTGGAGAGCTCTCCTAGTTAAGGGATTGAATATAATCCCAACCCTCCTAATCTGGGAAATTCTCAAAAAAGTTATTAACATTTTGAGACACTACATATGGGATGTAACATAAGGAGTAATTCAGGAAACTTGGCTGACCTTCCTATATTTTTGAGTTAGAGTTTCATAGAAAGTAATTAATGTGAGAGTATTCAAAACCATTGATTTCTCCAAGTCACTCGAGAGGGAATCATCCTCCATAAGAATGTTTAGAACAGCTTCATAATTTTTTTATTTTAGGAATTCATGGAATAATTTATTATTCTGATCAAGTTCATTGAGCCAGGTGGATTAAGACCTTTCAAGAATACACCTATCATGATCTAAAAACAAATCGTTAATATGGTTTTTTAGAACAAAGGGTGGAAAAGGTGTCCTCATCCCATGAATCCACAAGCCTAGCTTCATCAAGATCGATATCTAATTTAATGGTTTTCATGTTGCTGTATTCCAAGGGAAGGGTGTTTATCCATGCCAATAAATATTTTTTTAAACTTTTGTGGAATCTATTCAATAATCTACTCTAATAAGGATTCTTCTAGGAATCATTCCATATCAAGAGGTAATATTTCTGCTTCATCCATTGTTTGGAGAAGAAGAAACTCTATTTTCTTTTTTTTCTCACCTTCAGGTTAATGAGAATATGATATTGGTAAAATAGTACTTGAACCAGGTGAGTGACCTATATACACTAAAATAATGATAAGGAATGTATATTGGCTAAGAATGGTCAAGCATGAAACATATTATACAGTTACCCCTTATTGTTACACCACATATACTTGTCACCTGAATAAAAAAAATCTAGATAACCCTCATGAGTATTAAAGGATGAGATACTAATCCTATCTTGAAAAGGAATGGAGCCACTAACATTATTTTCTGAGTCATCCATTCCTGTGTTAATGTCGCCTCTGACTAGCCATGTCGAGCCACCTGAATTGATGGATTACAGATCACTCTATAGTTGATCTCATGAACTCGCATCACACTTAGAATACACAAAGTAAAATATGCAGTTTTCATTATATATTCAATTTTAATGGACATATTTTGATTAGAGGTGTCCAATTTCACTACCACGATTGTGGATTTCTAGAAGATCTGGATGTGATTACATATGTTCTCTCAAAACAGAATGTTTCTTTTTCCATGTATTTTATAAAATTATCTTAGATTATATAAGTGTTGATTTTTTTCAAATACCAAAACTAATGACCCTTTATTCCAGGATATCTCACTACAGAGGAATTTTTTCTTCACCTAGGCTCCTAAGCAATGGGAATTCCTAATAATAATATAGATAATTGAGGAACAAGAGTGCTCAGAATAGGCCCCTAGCACTAGAAGCCTTTTGGATGTAGGGTTGGAGTTAGAAAATATATTTTTGGATCTAGATCTTTTGAACACTCCAGATAAAGGATAAATAGGAATTCAAGGAAGTTGGATGTTTTCCAACAATGGATGAGGACAATCTTGGATGGATCCCTGGACCGTAGGATGAAGTTACTTTTTCTCCTTCATATTTAATAATACGTTGTACCGATTTGAAAGAGAATATGGTGAGGTTGAAGATAGTTCATGGTCCCGTAATAAAGAGAAACATAACAGAGTCATCGAATAAAATATCGATTTTCCATTTGATTCCATCATTCCATGGTGGGAGGATGTAACCAAAGGAGTGAAACCAAAGAGGGAGGAGGAAACAGGGTGAAGGGGATAAGGGTTATCCATGGATAATCACTAGATAAATCCTCCACCTAGTTTACGAATTGAGCGGGAGGGGGACTTTTGATGAAGGATATGAGTATAGAATATCATTCTCACTAATCGATAAATACTCAACAACATATGGGAGAGATCCTCCCTTTAGCAGATATGTAGATTCACCTCTGACCGATGGATTCTACTAACACAGTAGTGGGCAATGTGACATATTTTTTCTAAAATCTTTAACACATGTCTACGGAGGTTAAAAGAGGACCAGAACCAAGGAATCAAGGGATATATCATAGGTTGCCTCCATTCCTACAATACCTCAAAGGGGACAAGCTGTTTTAGTAGAGTAGGAGAGATTGGATTTAGAGAAATGCATATGTGAGGAGATGAGAAATCATGAATCCTGAGAGTTTGATCTTATTAACACAAGTTTTCTCCAAGAAAATATCTAATCTTTTTTGGGGGAGAATTGTTTTTGAAAAGGTATATGGATACCAGTAAGCTTAAGATACACCACTAATAAGGGATAATCTTGACCATGGTAAACCTCTATCAACCAGTTAGAGAGACGAAAGTTCCACATGTGGTATGTCAAGGAATCTATTACTAAGATTTCAAAAAATATTCATGTGAATCTAACATGATGAAAAAAAATTATATTTTGAGATCAGAATCTCATTCAGGGTGATCCAATCCCTGTGATATAATGAAATTATTTAAGAAACCCAAAGAGGGGCTGACAGCTCTGAAGTGATCCACCAAGGTTCACTGAAGTAGATCTGACACAACATAAAATGTAGAGGATGGAACTAAAATCACATGATTCTCATATGAAGATCTAGTGTGGGATGAGGCTAGATTTATCTCTGAAAACTGGGAAGGTTATGGGAGGATGAAAAGGAAAATGTTTTAGCAGTGTCCTCGAATGAGGATTTGGCATAGACGAACAATGGAAAAATGGCTATGAGGGAGAAACCACATCCCTAAAATCTGATATGGAAAATTGAGGAGAATGTTCCAACATCATCAAAACTGAATATGGATCTTGATCCACCATAATGTTTCAAAAATTTTGAAATTAAGGTGGCGCATGTAGTGTTCTCTTTCCCTTTCAATAAATTTGGATATTTTACTAAACCACAACATATATGTTCAATGCTTTATTTTAGGTACTTGGTGTAGACCATAATAAATATATTTTGGGAAATAAAGAAAAGAAACGAGCGTGCAAACAAATGAAAAGACAACATAGTGGAAAAAATAATTCTCTCCAAATTAAATTAGATGTGCAGTAGCCCAAATAAGTGTTGAATAAAATGTTGGCACCAGAAATTCTTATGTGGAAAAAACAAAAGGGAAAAACCATGGGGCCTAGTCGAGAAATAGAGATCCACTAAAAGAAAGAGGTACAAGGTTGAGACACCCAAAAAATGGAAGGTATCTCAAAAGTAATAGTCCATAATAAATGTTGTGAATCAAAGATCGAGAGAAGGAAAAATGATTGTCTAACAAAGTAGATCACCAAATGGGATATTCTCTTGATATTGTTGGGGTCAATGTGGTAAAATTACTTATTATTTCCTCCTTTTATATCTAAAATAATCCACATCAAAAATTATCTGCATTTAAAACTTATGTCACCGAGTGAATTAATTCAAGAAGTCTTGATCTACGGGTCCTCCATTTGAGTAGGCATTATGTGGTGTTCTAATTAAAGAAGCCTCCCAACAAACTCCCTCTCCAACTCAATTGGATATCACCTCCAACCCTAGAATTAGTCGGAATGTCTCATATTTTCCTTAGGTCAAACTCTTGGTCATCATTTTTTTACCCTTTTTCATCAAAGTGGATCTTCTCAAGCTCCAAGTGTCTCAAATCAAGGATTTTTTTGGATCCAATGGTTTCGAACATCAATATGTTTCAACATAACATTAAAAGTGGAATTATTTCTCAAAACTTATCACTCTAACTATCACAAAATAAAACATTTATAACCTGATTTAAGCTAATATATTAAATAAAAGTTTTCATCCAGAACAATTCTTTGAATGACTCAGTAGTTGTAATAAACTCGGACTCTGTGGTAGATAAAGAAACACATCTCTACAATCTAGACATCTAAGATACAACTCCCCCTACAAAAGTGTTCAAATAACCTGTTGTGTACTTCCTCAAATTAATTTCTCTTTCCATATATGAATATGTAAAGCACCAAAACATAGGTTCCACTTTTCCAAAACACAATACCATATCAAATGTACCATAAAGATAATGAAAAATATACTTCAATGATCTATAATTATCTCTACTGGGATTTGATAGAAAATGACTGACCACACCAACTGCATGATCTATATCATGTCTAGCACAAACCATGGAATACATAACATATCCAATGGCCAATGAATAAGGTATGTACGACATCTACTGTCTCTCTTCATCAGTATAGGGGGACTGACTGGTACTGAGATAAAAATATAAATCAAGAGGATTACTAACCACTTTCACCCTATCCAAATAATATATCTAAAGAACCTTATTATTGTATCTCTCCTGAGATAATCACACTTTCAAGGTCTTCCTGCCATGGGAGATCTGCAAGGCAAGAATCTATCGTGCTAACGGCTCTTTATTACAAAAAATGACAAATATCCTTCTTTAATATTTCAATTCTAGAAGTATCATGGAAATAATGAGCATATCATTAGCATAAAGCAATTTTATAAAAAAATCAACAGTATTTCTCTGAAAAGAAACACAATGCTGAGAAGATGTATTAATGAAACCATGAAGAGAAATGACAAATTCAAACTTCTTATATAACTGATTCATAGATTGAATCAACCAATACAAACTCTTCTTCAACCTACAAACATGATTTTCTTTACCTGTTTCAAAAAAACCATTTTGATGCTCCATATAAATCTCCTCCTCTAAATCTCCATGAAAAAAATCTATCTGCAAATCCATTTGCTTAATCCGAAGATGCAAACAAGTAGCCAAACCATGAAAAACCTAAATGTAATACATTTTGAAAACCCATGACGAAATCTCTTCTAAATAAATGCATTTCTTTTGAAGAAAAACATTAATAAATAACCTTTCCTTATATAATTGAATAGAACTGGATTAATTATTTTTAATCTGATAAATCCACTTATTTTGAAAATCTCTCTTACCTATCGGTAACTTCACCTGATTAAAAGTGTGGTTGTCATACAATGATGTAATCTCATCATCCATTTTCGAAACCCATCTGCCCTTCTGTTCACTTTCCATTACCTCATCAAAAGACTTTGGTTCTCCCCCTTCAGCATGGAGGACACACTCCTTAGATGAATATAGAGTAGAAGTGGTTTGATGTCAAGATGAAACCCGAAGTGGAACTACGAGTTCATTAATAACCACTGGAATCAGATCATCATAAAAAACGATGAATGTTAAACATCAACTCCCACCGGCTCGCCATGAGCCTCATCCTATACATCAACATGATCATCATAATCAACAATATGAGTTAAATATGAATCAGAACCAAGATCAATACTAGAAAAATAATCAGAAGTGGGAGAAGAATATTTTTCTCCCATATCAATGTCTGCAAAAGTATGATCCTTTTTAAAAACTACATCATGTATTTTAAAACATTTCATCAAAATATAATCATAGAACCTATACCCAAACTCATAGTTTCCATTGTCCATAAAAATACATTGGCTTGTCTTCCCATCCATTTTGAAACTCTCATATTTAGGAACATGAAAAAAAGATTTTCAACCAAAAACATGCAAGTGATCACTCCTGATCTCTTTTTCATACAAAAACATGTCGAGAGTGTTTTTATGGAAAAAAACTGAAGATGAAATGGATAATATAAGTAGTGGTAAGTAAAGCCTCACCCAAAATATATCCTCGAAAAATTTCTTCTAAAAGAAAACAATGAACCCTCTTCAATAAAGTCTTTATCATCTTCTTAGATACACCAATTTGCTGAAGTGTCATGGGAGGTGTCTTCTGATGCTGAATAACATCCTGCATGAAATACTGATCCAACGGACCACAATACTCTCCCCCATTGTTAGTGAAAATAAATTTCAATTTCTTTCCTAATTCCCACTCAATAGAAATAGTAAATTTCTTTGAAATAGAGATCACATGACTTTTGGCATTTAAAAAATAGTCCCAGATCTTACGTGAGTAGCCATCAATAGATGTCACAAAATTAATACCTCCACAAAATGTCTTAGAGTCCAATGGACCACAAACATTATATTGTACCAATTCATGTAACTGTGATTTCTTGTGTGATGTTTGACTACTGAAACTTATTCTACTATATTTTCCTGCCATGAAATGATCACATGTTTCCAATTAGACACACATAAAGTATGGAAGAATAATTATCATTTCCAAAAAACCAATCCCTTTCTCACTGATGTGAAAAATCCTATTATTCCATAACTTGGATGAAACACTGAACTCAGCAACGCAAGTAGTATCATAAGAAATAGAATTTCCAGCCTTGTAAAAACCTGATTACATCTTCCCTCAATCTAAAATCAATTATTACTTGAAAAGATTCCATTAGAAATCACCAAAAGTAATTATAACCCCTTCATCATCAATTACACTGGTAGAAATAAGTTTCAAGAGAATATCCAATGGATGTTTAAAATTCTTCAAAATTTTCTTACTTCATGTACAGGTCTCTAAAAAACAGTCTTGATACCTACAACATCAACATTACCATCATTTCCCATGTTCAAAATCCCAAAATTACCTAGGATGTAATATGTAAAGAACTCCTTCTTTGATGTCATGTGAAAATAGGAACCACTGTAAACAACCCATCAAGAATCATCAGATGCAATATTAATGGAGTCATAAACAATAACAAGATCACCCCTTATAGTAGAGGCAACATGATCATCTCCATCACCATTTTTCTTGTGTGGTTTTTCCTTCATTTTATTCTCTATTTCTACTGATAAAAAAACCACATAACATGGACCTTCTTACCATAATGATTACATTCAAAATCTCTCTACTACGATCAAGATTTTCTTCTTCCTCTACTCTTACCTCGATGGCTATCTCCCTGGTCTGGGATTTTCCACCTAATCTCTGTGACCCAAAGTGCTTAATAAGATTTCTCCTAAGTATCCTAACCTCTTTATTTAAAATATAATTTTTAACAAAACTAAATGTCACATCAATATTAATATAATAATCGGTTAGAGTAACACATAAATTCTCCCATGAATCGGGAAATGTGTTAAGCAAAAAAATAGTTAAAACATCATCCTCAAAAATGATACCCATTCCAAAAAACTGATAAAATCATCCTTGATATTCACATAAATAGTTAGAAATAGGTGTACCTTTTACGTGACTCAAATTCATTATTTCATTGAGACAAAACAATTTATTGTTTCTCGTATCAGAAGTATAGGTCGTCTAAAGATTCTCCTAGAATTTCTGGTGTGAGAGATGTTGATGATGTGGTACATCACGTTGTCTTCAACCCATTGGGGAATGAATCCACAAACCATCTCATGCTCAAACACCCATTTTTAATCTTAATTCCTTTCTAGATTCTAGGTACTAATCATTGTAAGATGAATTACCATGACAAAAAGAAGATCCTTTATTTTAAGTAACCACATATGGTAGTTGGTACCATAAAAAAATCATCTAACTATAATTGGACTCTATAATGAACATGAAATAAACAACTAGACACTCCGATACTAGATGTTGGGAATGACAGAAAAGCGACGAACGCACAAACACCTGAAATGTGATCGCCCATCAAGAAAATAAAATCTTTCCCTACAAATAAAAGAAGACGGGAAGTGACCAAAAATAAGAGCATAATATAAAGTTGACACTACAAATTTTTATGTGGAAAAAACAGAAAGGAAACCCCATGAGACCTAATCTAGAAAAAGGAATCCACTAAAATAAATAGGTACACGGTAGAGACTCCCAAAAAATAGAAGGGATCTCAAAAGTAATACCCAAAAATAAAAGAAGTGAGTCAATGATAGAGATAAGTAAAAATTATTGTCGAAGAAAGGTGATCACCAAAAGGGATATTCTCTCAGTATTGTTGGTGTTGGTGTGATGAAATACCAAGCCACTTTTTTCTTATATAGGAAAAATAATCCAAGAAAAATAATTTATCTGTATCAAAATATTGTCACCGCGTGAATTAATTTACACAGTCTTGATATGTCTATACTTCATTTGAGGATGTGTTCTGTGGTATGCTAATTAGGGAAGGTACAATAAAAGATCCAATAATTTAAGAATAGGACCATGGTCTAGGGTAAACCATTTTGTCAGAAGACTCATTCATAAAAAATGTGTCTAAATCATAGCATCCCCCCTAATTCCGTAGGGGTTTCAAAATTTGAAGATCCACAAAATCATCACCCTGAGTCTCCACACTGTAGTCTCTCTCCCCATTCCGTAGAACAAAATTGTAAATTAATTCCCTGCACCAAATCCTAGGACCATGCCATAGCTATACTAAAAATATTACAGGATCCAAAAATACTTCTTTCGAGACTATATGCCACATTCGGCCTCTCCATGCCATCATTACTACCATTTATGGTGTATCTCAAATATCCACACTATAGAATCCTTCTAAACAAAAATATCATCCAAAAATGTACTTTTCCCTATAAATCATTCAAACATCCCTCAGACATCTCCACAACCAGAATTATCAAACTTTAGTGGTTCAGATGTTCTACACCACTATAATAAACAATGTTCATGATGATTTGTACTTGAGGTAAGGGAGTCATTACATTAAAAACATTATTTTAAATGTTTTAAAGATTTATTTTCTAAATCTCATTCTTCTATGTCCATATTCATAAAATTATTTTGTTGATGTATTTATATGAACATAAATGATTTATAAAGGAAATTCCTAATATTTTTTAACCATATTCAAAAGGTATTAAAAATGAATATTTTTACAAATTTTATAATTTTAATTATGGAAAAAAGGAAAAAAGGAATTTCATACTTTATCAGATTCTGCAACCATAAGTTTTTTCTGAAACCATAACCATTATTTTATTTTTTTATTCCTTTATATGCTTTCATGTATTTTTAAATAAAAAACATATTTATCTATGTTTTGGGTCTCTCTAAAATGAGCATTATATGGAATGGATATTTTGATATCCAGAAATTTTTTTTCTTATTGGACAACGAATATATTTATGAGTTTAATTAAGAAAAATTCAATATTTTAGGTGTTATGATTATGTCATTATTTTATTAGAATTATTATTAATTTTGACTGATCCCAATATATCTCATGGTGATAAGTGATCACAATATATCTCATGATGATGGTTGATACTAATATATATCTCCAACTGATTGGGAAAAGTGGAGGAGTTAACCGGTTAGGTTTTTCTTAAGAGATTATTGGAACTCAATTGGTAGGTTACTCTATTTGTAAGTGTGATTATATGTGTAATATATAAATTATTTCCAAAATTACCTATATTATTTACCTATTCTTAATATGAACTTTTATAAAAAAATAAAAAGGTTGTCTAATGAGAATAAGTTTAAAGCAATGTATTTGATACTCCTTAAGAGAGGAATATATTCAATTATTAAATGTTTTCATGAGTTTTTAATTTTTGAAAATAAACCTTTAAGGGTTTTATTTTACATTTAATGTTTCTTAGGAAACTATTAAAAAATTTGTTTGAGAATTAGATTCCACGGATAAAAAATGTTTATTTATGAAAAAAAATTTTATTTTGAAAAGGAAAATTTTTATGAATATTAACTTAATAACATGTTTCTCTTTTACTTTTTATATGACCCATATAATTATTTTTGTTCTCATACCATATTTTCAAATATTTTTCATATGGTTTTAAGGATGATTATGGACAAGGATAAGGTCAATATAAAATTTTTGAATAAATTTATTGAAAATAAAACTTATTATATTTTTAATGTTTTGTATTATGGTAAAAATGGATACTTGGTGAAAGTGTCCACATTTTGATATAGTATTTATTTATTTTGTGTTTTTTTCATAATTCTCTAAAACTATAAACCTAAAAGATCTCTATAGAATTACAAAATAGAATTCTTTCCCAAGGAATCAATTTTAAAGATTACTTTTAGTGACTTTATTATTGTTTTTATCAGAAGAAAGGTTTAAATAATTTTCGAGGTTTAGATAATATAATTAAATACTCTTACGTGAATATAATTTCTTTTTATAATGATATATAATTTCATGATTATTTTTTTAATTCATCTCAATTGTTTTTATTCATGATGTTTTTCTATAGAGGAAATAAGGAAGCTAAAGTTAGAAGGAACCAATATGACAACATCCTTCTAAGTCAGTAACCTAGAATGGTTGAAATTGGAACTCCCTAGTTTTTGCTATCGTGGTTCACCTAATGTGTTCTATAAATTGTGGTTTCATCCATCCTATAGAGAAAATGGATCCTCTACAATGGAATATATTGATAGTGGTTCATTTTATTAGACAAAACCTTATAAAATTCACTGTGTCTTCTAACCCAGTGCTAGCTGAGGGGTGGATTAAATTTCTAGAAAAGATTTTCTATGTCAAGGGTAGTTCAAATAATTAAAATTAATATCTTTAAATTTACCATTGTTATTGAAAAGTCGATCAATGGTGGTCAATGGTTAAGAATACTATTTAAAAAAGAAGAAGTTTACATTGTGTAATGGGATACATTTTGAAATATTTTCCTTGATGAGTATTTTCCTATGGTTTTTTCTATTATAATAGAAAATTAATTCACGGAATTGAGGTAGAAGGAGGAAGACATAGTGGACGTTTACGAGGTAAAATTAGCATCATTGTAAATGTTGGTAAAAAAATGTATATGAAATATTTATAATAAAATTAATCAATTTTACTCATGATTAAATAAAAGATACTGAAGTATTTTCACATCTCAAAAATTTAAACGTAATGAGAATCTTATTCGGTCTCTTGAGAAGGTAGAAGTTGTTTATATTTATGATCATATTTATTACAAAAAAAAAGAATAAAAATAGTTCTAGGAGTTAGAAAAGTTAAAAGAATACATTAAATAAATATAAAGGTGAATGTTTGTGCTGTGTGTGTTAAAAATTTCCTTGGGTAATGTCTTATAAATTCTAGGAAGTGCATAAGATGATGTATGTTTGGGTATATGACTACTGATTACAAAGAATAAAATATTAGTAGTGGTAAGAAGTTTTTTGATAAATATGTATTAATGTGTTTTCAATGTAATAAGATGTGTGATTAAGTGAATACATTACCAAAAAAGGAATGATTAATGGGAAGACAAGGCCTATATGTAGATGTTTTTTATGAAATTATTTGAAACGACTTTGAAAGATGTTTTTTCTATTGAATTAACTATTAAAAATAACATTACATGTTTATTCAGATTATGGTAATGTCTAGTTTAATTCAGGGTCAAAATATTATTTCGTTTTCTTATAAATTTTTAGGTAAAATGATAATTTCACCTAAATTAATGAATTCAATAATATTGTAACAAAAATTGAGGTGGTATTAATGAGATAAGAATATATAAACATCTCCCAGATATCATCACTAGATGTTTTTCCTTCAAACCTTTTTGTCTTTACCATTTTATAAATTGATATTATTCTCGGTACAGATTAACTTTCATTTTATTATATTATGATTGATTAGAGGACCAAATATTTTATTTCTAAAAGGATTTTATGTTTATATATAGGAATCAATTCATAAATTTTACTGCATATCAAAATGCTAAGAAACATTTAAGATATGGAAGAGAATTTTACCTTTCGTATATTGTAAAATCTAAGTGAACTGTTTGAATTAATTGTAATAGCCCGAATCCATGATTCTAGGTTCAGTACCTAAAACACTATGTAATTATTATATATAAAAATAACTGAACAATAACTCAATAATTATTATAATTAATTAATTTTTACCAGTCTAGGTTTTGTAGAAAATAAAATTCATTTTCCAATTTATCAGAGTAAAATAAAACTATGCAGTCTGTCCACTATTCATCAATGCATGCTAATCCATAATAACTATGATACCTATGAAATTAATATCAAATAATAAAATGAGAATTAAATTTCCATGAAATGGGTTTTTTAAATCTGTGAAATTCCTTTTTTGGGAAATCATTCTTCAAAAATAACATTTGATAAATGAGTTTTTAATTCTTTTGGTACTTTTATAAACATAATTTCAATAATACATTTGAATAAAGTCTTGAAATTAGATACATATTAAAACTACATTAACATTTTAGAGTAGTTATAATAAAATATTTCAAAAAACAATTGAGTGGTAATTTTGAAAAAACTAAATGCAATATTAAAAAAAATACTGTGAAAATTTGAATAATTGAAGGCTATATTGGGCCTACCCACTTATTTATGGATGGGTTCACTCTCTATTCCAACCATGTTTACAACATTCAAGTGCCAATTTTTTAAATTAATTTTAATCTTGTTATAATTATGTATATTCATTCACTATATTTTTTATTTTTAAAACTTGATAACAAACAAATAAAAATATATGTGTTTGTATTTTAATTTATACGCATACCTTAATAAGAAATCCTCTGAAAATAGTGCAATAGAATTTCTTTACATCCAAATATTACTTAAAATATATGGAATAAAATTGAAGTTATCATTCATATATTCTTTAAAACCTATATAAAGTATTTTGAAAATATTTCTGATCATTAATTCTTGGTAATCAATTACTTATTCACTTCAGATGTGCATACATTAATGATTCAATAAAAATGAAACTAGATCATGCATGACATGACACTTAATATATAAAATAGCCATGTATTATAATGTAATTTACAGATATGAATGTATATAAGCATTATAAATTTAAAATGATAACATTTTTTTTAAAAAACAACATAAGATAACAGATTTTTGGTGCGCATAAACATATAATATTAAATCCCATAAATTATTTGATAAAGCTAAAACACACCATTTGAAAATAGTAAATTTACAAGTAATCCCTTCATAGGTTTTTATAAATAATGTTTTAAAATTGAAAACCATCCTCATCTATACTTAAAATTATATTTATATACATATATTCATATTGGTTTCCCAAAAAATAAATACTAAAAAATAAATAATGAAAATAATAAATATCGTATCAAAACCACACAAAAAATGGATTATAACGTGAAATAAATAAACAATGGTCCATTATGATATTTTTTTGAATTGCATGAACCAAAGGATAATGGTTTGTTGGTTTTTCTAAAATATAATTTTTTCAACTTATTGGAAGGAGTGTTCTCCTTTTATAGACACAAATTCCATTACTTAAGGATGGTAGGGCATATATATTTTTATCACCTTGTCAAAAATAATCAAATACTGTATTGGTCTTAGATTTATTTATTGTGTATATATAACTAAAGGTTTAGTTTTGTTTACATTGATTAAAATATAAATATATATTTTATGCAAGAATAGGGAACCAAAAATCTTCAGTGAATTTGGCTGCGGATTGAGCTTTGATTATAGAAATCAGGGTGACTCTATCTTTAAGAATTATGTAGAGATCCGATTATTATTAGTTTTTTTAATTTTAAATTCAACATGGATAAAACTTATCATTATTCTAGTATACTAAACATTGATAATATTTTCATATAATATTTTTTATGTGCCATTGATGGTGAGGATATCAGCAATAATGGAAGGAAGAGGAGAATGTTCTGCTGAGTGTGTCTTCAGGTTCAACTATAGGTTCAAATGGAATAGTTAATTGGATGGTTCTGATTAAATATATCCAAAATGAAAGACATTACTCATTGTATTTCAAAATTCATGGGGTAATGATGTGTTATTAAATGGATGGCATAAGTAGGTTATCCCCTAAATCGAACGGCTGAAAGAAGTAGACCACTTGGATTTAATATATCTGTCTATCATGATTATCGCCCGGCGGTGCAGTGAATGTGATGATGGATGAGGGATTGAAATCGATGTGTTCAAATCTCATCCATTTAATCATATGGCTAGTGAAGTGAAATATAGGAAACGAATGACTTGGATGTTTTCATAAATTGATCAGACGGTGGAGGACATGTCTGGAATTTCTACCGATGGTCTTCTTTTAAAAAATGATTTAATTATTTCAATTATCATTTTATTACTTCATATATATTATAAATAATTAATAATACTCATATAATAATTTATAATTCAAAATAATTGTTATAAAATATATTATATCTAAATGAAATTAATCATTTGTTTATCTAAAAAAATTCATCACATAATAATTAGAAACATAATATTTGCAGACAAGAAGGTTTACTAAGATTATATTTAAAAATAAAAGTTTCATAATAGTAAAAAAATTACTATTAATTGTATATATATATTAATTAAGGCTCTGATATGTCATTTTCAACTATAACATAATTTATAATGGTCATATTTTATAACGGTCAAATGAAAATACTTATAAATATCTACATTCAATGGTATTATGATGCACAGAACATTTTTGGAATTTCATTTGATTGATCATGAAATGGTGTTATATTTTCCTCACATTCTTATTTTTGTTTCTATTTATCTTGCTATAAATGTTTTTTCTTATAATACACCCAAGAGATGTAAACTACCCAATAGAAATTGTTATATTTATTGGAATAATTACAGTTGTTTTACTATCAATAGCAGGGGGTTTGTTGGTTTAGTTCATGTATGGATTGATGTATTGGTGATGGATAAATAAATTTTTTACTATTTCTGTATTTTCATTCTGTATTTTATTTATTTACTGCATTTATGTAAGACACAGAAAACATAATACTCCCTTATAATCATTGTGGGTAACATTCTCCCCCCTAATTAAATTGTTTCCTCACAATTCCTTTACACTTATCCTCTCCAATTTCTTTCTCCCCCGAGTCTAGATTGATATCCAATACCCCATGGTCTATAAATTCGACTTCCACGGTTACTCAAATATCTCCCTAGGAAGCTCATATTCTAGGTAGTTTTAAATTCCTCCACATATTTTTTCCATATGCATCTTGTGGAAGTGAGGTTTTATGGATATAAACACTATAATATCATCCATATAGAAGTATAAAAAAAATAACTCTATATAGTAGTTTTCAATTTGATTTATATAAGGAAGTCTCATTACTTCACTCTTTAATGTTTCACTGTTATCATAGATTCTTCCCATAAAACAAAAACATAAGATTTGACACATATATGATGCACAATGATTTCCATCTTTTGATGCTCTATAAAAGGTCGAGATTACTTTTGGTTGATCGTATAGTTTAAATCACCTAAAAAATCCTTCATGAAACACTCCTTTAAGTATATAAAAGAGCAATTATATCCTCATGATTTCCTTACAAACAAATCTTGAACCATGATAAAGATTTAGTATATCATATGTACCTGAGGTGTTGTAAATTCATTTAATGGAAATATTTGTGGCTTCGTATGGCTTATTTTCTCAATTTCATGAATTTTTTAGATAATTTTAGCAAGTAATTCATCTTTAGGTTATATATTATTTGTTCCAGTTCTCTTTCCTTTCATTTGAAACATAAAAATAGAAACTTTGACTAAGAAAGCATACTTAATCTAATGAAGGGTTCTAATATTCCAAAATTATCTAGATTGTTCCTATGATACCAATTGTAACAGCTTATTATCATTATAAAAGGTTAATTGTTTGAAAATTCTATGTAATATTTTTATATAAAAATAATTGAACAATTAGACAACACTTATTAAAATAGATAACCTTTTACCAGTCTAGGTTTTGATATTATCAGACTATATTTTCTAATTTATTATAGTAAAATAAAACTAAACATTATTCTCATTAAGATTTTACATGTACTAACTTCATAATCTCTATGATACCTATGAAAATCATTTAAAATAATTCTATGAGAATTCAACTACCTGGTAAGGGGTTTAAAAAATTAAAATACCTTTTTGGGAAATTATTCTTCAAAAATAGATTTGGAGAAATGAATTTGAAATCAGTTTGCTAATACTATACACATACATTTAGAAATACCATTTTTGTGCATATCTAACAGAAGGGTTTGTTTTATTTAATCTTATTGAAATAAATTTATATTTTACATGAAAGGATAGGGAACCAAAAAAAATTATTATATTTGACGGCAGACTGAGTTTTGAGAGTAGACATCATAAAGAATCCATCTTCACACATGGTGTTGAGATCAGATTATTATTATTATTTTATAAATTATAGTTGCAACATGGAGACACCTTATAAATATTTTATTATAATGAAAATTATATGATTTTTATATAAAATTTTTGATGGGCCATAGATTGTGAGGATAGTAGTGATCATGGAAGGAAGAGAATAAATGTGTGTCAAGGGTGTCTTCCTGTTGGGCAACAAATTTAAAATGATAGGTGGGTTGGACAGTTCAGATTAAATATGTCCAAAATGAAATATCAGACCCATTGGATTACAAAATAAATTTAGTTCTGAAGTTATATTAAATAGGATACAAAGATATGTTAGCCTCTAAATCGAACAGGTGAAGGAGGCAGAGTGCTTGGATTTAATATTTCTGTCAATCATGATTTTCAGTCGGTAGTGTAGTGAAGGTGATATGGGGTTAAGGGATCAATTTCGATGTGTTAAAATCATGTATGTTGAATTATATATCTAGTGAATTGAAATTCATGAAGTCTGAAACATGGATGCTTTTCTGAAATCTATCGAATTGTGGAGGTTTCCTATAACATTTCTAGTGATGGTCTTCGTTTAAACAATGTTTCAATTATTTCAATTTTCTTTTTCATACTTCATATCTTATAAATAATTAATAATACTCATATAATTATTTATAATTAAAAATAATAGTTATAAATTTATTATATACAGAAGACATTACTCATTGCATTAATCTAAAGAATCTATGACATAATAATTGGAAACATAATATTTGCCAGCAAAATGGTTTACAACTTTTATTTTGCAAAATTAAAGTTTAGTAATATTAAAAAAATTATATTGATTCTATATATATATATATTACCAAAGGCTCTGAAATATCATTTAAAACATTAAATTAAATTCTAATGGGCATATTTTATAACAATTGGATAAAATTCATTATAGATATCTACCTTAAATGGTTATTCAAACATACATAGAATTCATTGAAATCCATCTAATTTCTCTCAAAATGGTGTTATATTTTTCTTTCATTCCAATTTTTTTTCTATTTATCTTACTATAATTTTTTTTCAAATAATAGATCCAATATATTTAAACTACCCAATTGGCCTTGTTGTGTTTCTTATAGGTATTCTAGTTGTTTTATTGTCAATAGAAGTGGGTTTTATGTCTTAGTTTTGGTATGTAGTTATGTATTAGAGATGGATAAATATGTGTTTACTATTTTTGTCTGTGTGTTCAGAATTATTTTTATTTACTACTATTATGTGACATACATTATATGTAAAACTAACTTATAAACCTAGGGTCTTAAATTAATGATTCTTCAATAGAAAAAAATATCTGGATGTTTTTTTAATGATTCTCTATAAACTATACCTGATTAAGAAGTATATTTTACCATTGATTTATTTTCTGATGCAAATCCAATTTTCAAACTGCTCTTATTTTAAGGCTCAATTATACCCACTATAATTAAAATATCAGTTACATTATTTTATTGTTAATGTTTTCATTCATCCTATCACTTCTCCATGCGGTTTTCTAATTTTTATTATTATAATGAACAACGGTTCCATGAGGATTTTCATTAATTATATAGTATTTAATAACAACATTATTAAGAATAAATATATGTTTCCTCATATTTATGTTTTTTTATCACCTCAAGAGAGAATAGTATTTTTTGAAGGTTAATCTCAAGTATAGGTATCATTAGTAGAAGGTGATGGAGGATAACATCCCTATGTTCGAGTTTCGAACAAGTTATGGTCATTATGATTTTGACATTATTAAATTTAGGATGACAAATGCTACCACTATTTTCATGCATATTTTGAGTAGATGTTTTCATGAATATTTAGTTAAGTGTTTGGTTGTGTTTATTTATGATATGCTAGTTTCTTTAAAAAATTATAAGGATTTGGAAAAATATATATGTATTTTTATCCAACCCTTAAAATAAAATAAGTTACACAAAAAAATAATTAATGTAATATTTGGTTAATGTAGATTTCATTCCATGGATATATTTTAAATAATGATATGAAAACAATTGATCCTAAAAAAACTAATGGGGTTGATAAATGGCCAAGATTTATAAATGTTACTCAGAGTTATGGTTTTCTTGTATTTGTAGGTTATTAATGCAAGTTTCCATAAAAATATTCTTCCTTATCTTTCACTCTAACTTTCTCAACATGGTTATGAAGTAAGTTTGTCTAGATAAAGGAATATTATGAATTTTTAATGAAATTAGAAAAAAAAAAGACTACTGAATACTCTAGTTTTGGCCCTACCATCTTGAAATTGTGACTTTGTTATCTATAGTGATGCATCTTTGAAGAGACTGAATGGTGTTTTAACATAGAATTGTTGGATAATTTCTTGGGTTTCATGTTAATTTAAAACTTTTAAGAAAAATTATCCTACACAAGACCTTAATCTACTATCTTTATTATTTATTTAAAAAATTTGAGCCATTATTTATATGAATATTAGTTTGAAATATATACTTATCATGATAATAAAAAATATAAATTATAAATTCACATAGAAAGAGTTATACATGAGATAAAGGAGATGTCTAAAAATGAAAAAGGATTACAACCGCACTATTCATTAATATATAGGTTAGGAGAATAGATTAGATGATTCTTTGAATATAAAACATAATGTTGCATCAACAATTTTTTATTCAGAACATTATCCTTTGGATAATGATTATATAAACACTACATGATAAATTGTTCATGCTGGAACACCCTGTATTTTGTTTCATATGCATGTGAAATCTCCTTTGTTTAGAAAAAATAAAAAATCATAGGAGGATATTTTAAAAAAAATAGTATAATTTATATATAATGGTATGTTTATTCAGCTTCATATTGATGAAGAACATGTTTTGAGACTCAAAAAATGGTAATTTTATTATGTAGAACCGATTTTAAGAAATGACTATTGAGTGAAGTTCAATGTTCTCTGTTTTATATCTATTCTAGTAACATAAAAAATTTAGAGACCATTAGGAAATTTATTATTGGGAATGAATGAAGAATTATTTTTTTGACTTTACCGTGAAATGCTTAACTTATCAAAAGGTTAAAACTGAACAATAATAACTGAAGGAGATGCTTCATCCATTTTTTGTGATATAATTGAAATAGTAGAATATATCCATGGATTTCATGGTAGGATTACCAAAGACATATCATGGTAATAATATTATTTCAGTAATTTCTGATCAATTAACTAATTTTTTCTCTTTTCTTCCCATTCAAGATAATGTTTTCTTGAATAATCCTTTTAGAATTTATTCTAAATATATAATTATATTACATGGAGTCTTTATATCCATTTTATCTGATCATAATCGCTTGATTACCTCTCATTTTTGGAGATATATTTTGATATCGTTGGGTACTAAATTAAATTATAGTAAAACTTTTCATCATTATTGTGATGGTTAGTTAGAGAGAATTGTTATGAAATTGGATGATATGCTTAGATCTTGTTCAATGGATTATCTAGGGGTTTGGGATTAACATCTTATATTGGTATATATTTCTTGTAATAAAAATTTTTATTTCAGTATACATATGGTGCCTTTTGAATCATTATATAAAATGTGGTTCTAGACTCTATATTGTTGGGATGAATTCAAGGAAATTGATTTATTAGGAAGTGATTGGTTTAATAAATGTTAAATAAGGTGAAAGTTATTTAGTATCACATGATGAATACTAAAATTATGTAGAAATTTTATATAGATAACTCAATGAAATTTATTTATTTTGAGGTTGGAGATCATTTTTTTATTAAATTATCTCCATGGGAAAGTATTATGTGTTTTTAGAAAAGGATATTTAACTAAATAGTTCATTAGAACATATAAAGTTATGGAAAATATTTTCTTAGATTCTTTTTAGGTTTGCATGCCTCATAGTTAATCTTAGGTACATGATATATATCTTGTTATATAGTTAAGATAATGTATACTTAATTAACATCAAGTATAAATACCTAAAGTAGTTCAATTGGAAGAAATCATTTATTAGGAGGAATAAATGGTTTATATTCCTGACCAAAGAGTTAATTATTATAGAAAATGTGATTTACTTGGTTAATATTTTTTTTAAACCCCATTTTATTCAAGAAGAAATATGGGAATCTGAAACTGCTAAAAGGGAAAGGTATCCCCAACTATTAAATTAGTAACTAAAATTTCAAGGATGTAACTCCAAAAGGGGAGAGAATGTAATAACTAGGGTTATATTAAATTAAAAAATATTCATGAAAAATTAATATTTTTTAATTATATTTTATATATGTATATGAATTATAAGAATATGAGGTAATATTAAAATCAAAAGAAAAAAAATATTTATTTCTAACCAAATTGGGTTTTGATGCATTATATAGTTTCATTTAAAAAATTTATTTCAAAATTAATTATTTCTAATTATATAATCGGAAAATAATTTTTAATTTCTTGGCCTCTAATTATAATTAATAAAAACGTTTTGTAAATTAAAAAAAAATTATTTTTTTAATGAATAGTGAAAATACTAATTTTTATTGAAACCCATATTTTCTTTTCAATTATTAATAGAGTCAAATTATATTTTGGAATATATTTTCAAATTTCATTAAATCCATTGGATTAATCATAATCTAATAAATGTTGTTGGAATAAACACTAAACTTGAATTTGGTATAAAAAATCTTTATACAGAAGATATATTTTAAAAAACAATTTTTATAATTTTTTTGGGTTTAATTTTAAATTATATTTTATCACTCATTTGAATTTAATTTGAAACAATTGATTCCATATTTTGAATCCAAATAATTAATATTAGGTAATAATTTCAACTTAATTTTATGTTATAATGCATAGTAAAAAATGTTTTCCACAGTTAAGGTTAAAACAGATTTATAAGGGATTAAACTAAAGTGATAAGGGTTAAAATGACCTAATATGTTTTCTAAACTGTATTGGCTATTTTTATTTTAATTATATGTCATCTAAACTTAATGAATTTTCTAGCTGGATCCATCTTTCTTGAGTTATACATTAATATATTTTAATATTTTAAAAAATCTATTTCTGTCATCTCCACTATATATATGGACACCCCATATGTTATCCTCTACACACCTAAATAGACTTTTGGGTCAACCATTACCTATCCACATACCTTCCCAACAACCACACACATGTCCTAGATGCTATAGTTTGATCATAAAACCATCCTAGGAAGAATTTTGGTATAAACCTAAAAAGGTTATATAAAGAGGAGGTATAGTTATTAACCGACAACTTTTATTATTTCTTTTTTCACCTCGTTAAAATATTCTTCAACTGTTCTGAAATATTAACACTAGTATCTTCCATGTAATGAGATATGGGTATGTTAATGACGTAACCTATAACCATCTCCATCTTCAATCACGACCTCTAACATTTAGTTATAATGATTGATTTAATATTTATATATGATATCTAGGAAATTTTTTTCATTATAAAAATATTTGGTAAAATATATTTTCATTCCATTCCATCCATCACAAATTTTTATCATAGTTCATGTACACATTTGGATCACCACCTCCATGAAGTGATGTGAATTATTTTTCATCACTGCATCATATATATCGTATATGTAAGTATATTTGAAGAGAAAATATGATATTTATGATAGAATCATCATTGTGTAATGAAAAAATGATAATTAAATTATTTCCCTCAATATCTTTGAAAAGGTCAAAATTTTATTCATGTGTATGTACACCCTACGGTCTCCATAACTATAACGTAATTAATTTTTAATATACATCAGTCATAGTTTATTTTAAAAGTATAATTAATTGATAAAATTTATAACAATGTAATATTTATAATTATATATAGGATAGAATAATACCATCTTTAACCACGGTCAACCTAAAAAAGTTATTCTGGACATATGAGTATAATATCATTAAACCATTCAATGTGAACATAATTGATTAATTAATTTTTTATAAAATTGTAAAAAAAATATAAAAGTAATAATAAACATGAATAATGTTCTGAATAAATAATTAAATTAATATAAATATATTACATAGGATGATAAAGAATATACATGAAGATTCAGACTCAATGCAAGGGACATTAGACTTTAAAATCCACATATTAAATGTTTTAAATATTTATTTTATGTATCATTTTTTTCATGTATTTATTTTTAAAATAATTTTACTTTACATTTATATGGACATAAATGATTGATAAAGTAAATTTTATGTATCATTTGACCTTCTTCAAAAGGTTTCCAAAATGAACATTTTTACTTATATTATATAAATAATGTTTATAAAACAATAAAAGGTATGTTCTATTTTAACATGTACAATGTTAATGTTTTTTTCCCAAAAGTATAACCAATATTTTATATTTGGATTAATTTTTTATATTACATTTTTTATTCAAATAAAAACCATCCTGCCCTTTATTATAGGTATTTTTAAAATCAGTTTTAAATGGAATGTAAATTTCGATATCCATAAATGTTTTTTATGTGTGAAAATAATTTTTGTATGAGTATAATAATAAAAATATCATATTTCATGTGTTATTAATATGTTTGGATTCATAGGAATTTTTATGATGAATTTTTAGATAATATATATCATGATGGTCAATGAGATCAATATAGCTCGTGATTATATGTGAGACCGATATATCTATCCATTTCATTGGATAAAGCGATGGAGTTAACCTGTTTCATTTCTCATATTAGGTTTTAAGAATTTACTAAGTAGGTTAAACTATTTTTAAGATTTATTATAAGAGAGATGTGGGAATGATGTCTCAAGTTATCCATATGATTTATCAATGATTTTTATGAGTTTTTTGTGGAAATATTATGACTTTACAAGGTAATATAATGAGGTTATGTTGAAAGGAAAGTATATGATACTTCTGAATGGAAGAATTTATACCTTTTTAAAATATTTTTTGTAATATTTTCATGACTACAAATAAACATTTATAATTTTTATTATTTTCATTAAAAATTATTATATAATTTTTAATAAAGTATTTGGGTAGGGAATTTGATTCATTCGGTAAGAAAATTTTTATTTTGAATTTAAAGTGTATTTTGAAAAGGGGAAAATTTTATAATTATTCAAATACTAATGGTTTTTTATTACTTTATGTATGTCCCCTACTGTTATTTGTACTCTCAAAAAACATTCTCAAAAAAATGCATTTTTATGGATGTTTAGGAAAAAATATGTCATCAAGATAAAATTTTAAATATAATTAATGAAAATAAAAGTATCTACATTTTAAAAGAATTTTATTATTGGGAAAATGGATCCTGAGTGAATCTTCCCACTTTGTGATGTAATATTTATTTTTCGAAGGGTTGTGAACTAATTAGAAAAAACTTTCAAATAATGAAACCTCAATGAATGAAAGAAAATGAATTCTTATTTAGATTAACAATTGTACTGACTGTTTTAGGTCATCTCCATATAAATTATATTTTTTGGACTTTAGATTACCTGTGTTTGATAAACATACATTATTAGAGTTTTTATACAACAAAAAACAATTAATAATATGTTTTTCACCTAATTGAGTATTAAATGAAATAATTTTTTTTTCAGTTATGTCGGATTGATCTTGACGATATAATGATGGCTGAATCCAAATTAATATACTAGAAAATAGTGAATATGATAGTGATGAATGAGTACATGATAAAAGCTTAATGTTCCCAAAATTTATATATGGACCAATGGTTAAGACCCATATAGTTTGATATAGAATACCACGGTCTCACCATGTTGAGATTAGAGGATGTTTGGTTATGGAAGAATGTTATTCAACATGATTCAGTAGACAAAACTAGATACAAAAATATATTTTCAAGGTAGAATGTCTAATAGAAATCTTGTAATTTATAGGGAGATTGATCAACATCTTCCACATGTTACAAATTAAGATTAATAGGTATGATCTCACACATTTCATTAATTAGAGATAGTCAAAAATAGATAATTTCTCATCTTACATAGATCGTATTTGTGTATATGGTTTTCATTTCATAGTTGTTCATAGTGATCCTAGAGTTAATGGATTAATTCCATCAGTGAGATATGAAATAATGAGTTAGTTATTTTCTATGTAGAGCACCATTATTCATTTAGTTATAATATTTTTTATTTCATTTTTGATATTATTTTCGGTTATATTACTTTGAGTCATGGTGGTGGATATGGAATTTCATTCATTCATGCATATATTTTATATGACATGTTTTATTTTAAATTATTTATCTTAATTACCATTGGTGGATACAAAGAACGAACTTATTGTCTTATATATATAGTTTCTCACATTTTGAATATTTTACTTCTCAATTATAGTTACTAACCCTTGGTTTATTAAAGGTGAGTTTGAGGTGATATTATTTGATTCTCTACTAAATTAGATGGGAACCTAGTTATACAAAGATAGTTCATATGAATCTTCATTAAAATATATTGGAAAGGAGAAAATAAAAAAATAAGATACTTATAAATAGGTGATTATTTAATTATTATGGTTGATAACATATCTTGGATAGAAGGACTATCAATTAAATATGAACATAATTAATGTTAATAATTTAAAATATTTTAAAAAATGTATAAGTGAATAATGAATATTATTGAGGGTTTTAATAACATGAAAAATCATGATAATTTAAAATTTTGAATGAAATAAATTCTGATCTATAATAATAAAACATTGATTATTAAATAATGTGGATAATTGAAAACTTATAATTGTTACAAAACAATTTAGAAAACCGAAAAATATTATTAGGGAAAAAATTTATGATAAATGGGGATCTTTTGGGAGGATTCCATAATTTAAACATTGTGATAAATGGTGGAACTCAATTGAGTAATTTATTCTTAATTCATTGTTGATCAAATAGTTGTTTTAAAATTAATATATTTTATGAAATGGGATGTTATTTAACTAAGTATGTAAAATAGAATCTCCATGGCATACTAAATTAGGGAAATAAAAATTATTAAATAAGTTTTAATAGTTATTATTTTAGTTAAATGGGATGAAGATGGAATACAATTGTGAAATTAAATAATATTTCAAATCTGGGGTGTGAAATTTCCTAACAAAATAATCTCTATTATTAATAAAAAAAATTATATATATATTTGAAAATTAATCTTGAGAATATGTGTGTTATTGTTCATGTTTCACTTTTACACACTAATAAAAAAATTATTATCACTAATGTAAAATTAGATATATTATTGATTTCTTTTAAAAAAATGATGTGATTGGACTAAAACAATAATAATAATAATAATAATTAATGAATAATATATGATATTATTATAGGATTGAATTTTATAAATTGATAATGTTAGAAAATATATTATTAAATATATTAATTACTACTAAATAATATAAAGATATATAATTTGGATTAAATAAGGAATCAAAATTAATAAATATTTTTTTGTAGATTATAAGATTGGTTGATTAGGTTATAATTATTCAATATAAATTTTAAAATTATTCATCAATAATTATTTAGTCAAAAAAGGTCAAAACAACTTCTTTTGGAAATATTGTGAGATGGTAGACTGATACAGAACACATAACTAAAATATGCATTATGACCCATTTAGGCTGTGACCATAAACTGATTCGGAAAGGAAATTGACTATGACCCTGAATAAAAAGATATAATAGGCAATGGGTTGGTGAATAACAAAAATTGTATATACTCATAATCATAAAGGGAATTAACCTTTAAGATAATCCCACATAATAACATAAACCATATTAACTCATAAATAAAAAAATATTCAACATTTATAATATAAATAACCAAATGTTGGAAATGTTATAAAATACACTAATGAAAATAATTGAAAAATAAAAAAGCAATATCTCTAATCCATATATAATATCAAATGAAATTCTAGGAATCATAATCCATTTAAGTCACTATGTTCTTGAGCTGGTGTTGGAAAACAACTCTTCGGACATGATCAAATAAATTATGAAAACATTATAGAAAATAAATATGATCACATAAAAATAGTCATTAGAGTCCTCCCTTAATCGCATATGTGTCCTTGTGATGATGATATAATAATATAAATGTTTATAATACACATAACAAAAGAAAATCACCATCTGAAAACCAATCCACTCACCCTATTCTACCCAACAACACATGAAAATTCATTCTATAGAAACATATTATATATAATATAATAACACAACCAATGGAAAACATGTATAATGAAGTATGGACTCCTATGACCAACTCACACTAGTATGTATGACATCAAAAATGTCTAAAATACCACCCGAAACACATTTATCATCCTAAACACAACAAAATAATATTATATATCATAAATAAATCACATCCTTATCCAAAACCAATCCCTAACATATCCATACCAGCCTATGGGGTGAGGGAGTAAATGCTAAATTTTTCATCCATTTATCCTGATCACTAAATGGATATTGGGATACACATGATAAAAATAAAATCATGCAGTGATTTTGTAGTGTAATACGTCACACCCCGACCTACTTATATTAGCATAAAATAATATAAAAACTTTCTTAACCAATAACATCTATAAAATTAGTTCTCATATATATTTATATTAACTTTATATGTAACATAATGATCATCCATCACAACGTCATCATGCCACTTCATCATTATTTCATTATATTATAAATACTAATATAAATTACAATAACCCTTAATGTAATATTTTAAAAATTATTTCTTAGTTTTTACCTCACGTAAATAATAGATAATATTAATTAATAATTACGTAAAACATATTCATATCCTATAAATCCTTTCATATAAATTTAAATTCGAATATAATAATTGTATCTTAGAAACATTGATTTGAACCTTATTATACACACTTATTAATAGATTATAATGAATAATCACACATCCATGATATAATATAATAATAATAGAAAATAAGAAAAACTATAATAAAAAAAAAATTAATTGATATTATTAACAATATTTTTAATCAAATCCATTTACCACCATTAAAATATATTTAATGTTCTACTTATCACAATATATTTCAATAATTACCAATAAATATTTAATGTATATGATAAATATGTAAAATATTTCATAAAATAGAAATTTTAATTTTAATCATTCATTTGTAACATGAATTTATTCACTTTTACTAATCATACAAGACACTTGTTCTAATAAATATCCTAAAATAATTTATTCACATATTTAATTTTATAACATTATCTTCATCATATCAAATTTTATTTACATATTTCAACATCATTATTATAATTATTATATCATTTTACATTATTCAATTACCAAAAAATTATGCATCAATCACACAGAATAAATAAATTATAGTTACTGTCATCCACCTCAAACAAATAGGGAAGCATCTCAAAGGATATCATTTAAAAAGAATGAAAAATCATTGATTTCAAAATTTGAAATATAACCTCACTCATTTTTGTGTTATTGTAATGTCCCCATAAATGGTTCATAAATATGAGGTCACATATAGATGTTATCAATATAAGAAGTTGATTAAGAATAAAATATATAGAGAGATGTGAGATAATGAAAAAAGATATGGTGAGAAGAGAGATATGAGACTTGAGGGAGATGAGAATAAAGAGAGAGATAGAGAGATCACAATGTCCTATAAACTAAAAAAATCATTGTGATAAAAAATTTAGTGTATTTAAAAAACTATATAACAAATCACAAATATCTAATAAAATCTTTAAAAAATATTTATTCCCATAAATGAATAAACATTTTATCACTGATTCTGTCATAATTGTTTTCAAAATATTATTTTAATATTCAATAACCCAATGACTAAATACATTTAATTGTCTCTTGGACTCAAATAATTTATTCTTTGACCAAGTAAATGCTACAATAACTATTTTATATTAAATTTTTTTCTTAACTTTGATCAAAAATAAAATCTTAGATATATCAATATATGATACTATTGAGGCATGGATCCCAATTCCTTCAATAAGATTCCTATGACTATAGAAAAAATAAAATTCATCCACTAAAGAACATATGTATATATTTATATTAATATCAATTTGTTAATTCAATAAAAAAACAAATAAAACCATAATGTGGTTTAAAATTATACAAAATAATAATGAAATACATATCTCATATAACATTAATATTTTAATGGCATATTCAATGTTTAATTATTGAGCATGAGTAAAATCTATAGTAATAATATTTATTTACACCCATAACAAAATATTAATAACTTAATTACATAATATTATTATTTTTATATATTCTTACCATAATTACTTTTCATCATACATTATGTATATTTATACATGACTTAAATATTTCATTCTTATATTAATTAAAATTAAACCCCCATAATAAAAATATAAAAATTATTATTTAATACAATTTTTAATTTTCATCATTATCAAAATGGTAAACTATTTTCATTAATTTTGATATAAATAAAATTCCTATAAAAAATCTATTATTAAAAACACATTAGAGTCATAAATATAGTAATATTATTATTAAAATTAAAAAAATAAAAAGAAAACATTTTTATATATAAAAAATATTTTATATGTATTCAAACTACTATCATACTGCCTCATGACACATGTTTTCTCTTAATCCACCAATATATAAAACACATTGTGATAAAACTTTAATAGTGAACATAAATAAAATTCTCTAAATAACAATAAATAATTTATTTTAAAATATTTTTATTGTAAATTTCTATTTATTATTTTATAGAGACAACATTAGAATTTTCCCTCAATGTTTTCAAAAGAATAATAAATTAATTACAATGTATTTATGTAATTTTTCCTCAATATTTTTATAAAATACTAAACTTGAATAAAAAAGTCACTACATTATTAATGAAAATAATTTTGGAGAAATGGAAATTAAAGACTAAAATATTAACAAATGTGGTGGTAAATTTATATCATGATTAAATAAAAAAAATGATTAATGTGGAAAATGATTCATATTTTCATAAAATGGTGTGTCATAGTTTGGTAACAAGTAGTTAAAATAATATTTACAAGGAAAAATTTTCATATAGTGACATCCATTAAAGAAATGACTATATGATACTATTACACTTGAATGAAAGTTTAAATGAAAATTGTGAATACATTTTCCACATTTACAAGTTCTATAAATAATAGTATATCATGAATTATGATAAATTAACATATCAAATAAATATCTTGTATATAGTAATTTATCTATGGTATTGTTTTATGAAGAAGTTCATGGGTTTTGATGGTTTTCAATTCTATAAAATAGGTCATTATCATCATGTATTAAGAATTTTATCAATTTGTTAAATGAACTAATAATTTTCACTTTAATATAGACCAATGATCTTTAAAAATAAAAATATAGCACTAATAAAATACCCTTTTATCAACAATACATATTTCACTAAAAAAATCATAACTCTGTTTTAGTGGTGTCTTACCATATAAAAACTATACTAAACCATGTGATACTAAATAAAAAATAAATTTTAAATGAAAATGATTCAATATTTCCATAAAAGAGGAAATATAGGTTCATTGTAGCATTTACATAAAAATATATTTATAATAAACACCTTCAATACAATAAAATTAAATTGATGTTAAATTTATTTATTCAAAAAATTCAATAGAACAATAGAAAAATAATTTAACTCGTACGTTGCATTCTCCATGGATTAACCCAACCCTATACAAAAGAAGAGTGTAATTGTAATAACATCATTTTTATTTTATTAATATTATATAAATGAGTAAATAAAAATATATTTATAATGTAATATAAATTATAATAAATTAAAATATAAAAATTTTAAATTTTATTACAATATATTAAAAATGAATCAACAATTTTCTTATATTTTTATAATAATCTGAGTCTTTTTACATAGTTTTCAGTACGTTATGTGTGTTTTGAACAAAAATATCATTTGTGAATTGAATAAATGCACATTTAGTCATATTATCCACATAATGGATTAGAAATAAAACTAATTAACACCTATATGTAATAAATGAATTTATGATCATTCTGAAACAGACTTATTATATTTGGAGCAATTTTTCATTAATTTATGTATGTGGCAATAATTTTTGACAAATATGTCACATAAAAAAAGAAAAAAAATCAATTTCAGGCATACCGTAAACACCACATGTTAAAATAATCTTTGGTAAATTCATACATATAAAAAATGAACAGGAAATAACATTCAAATATTTTCACATAAATATAATTTATTTTACACGGTTTTGTATACTTGATGTTCATTTTATACTTCTTTATCACTCTAAAATGGAAAAAGTATACTTTAGGAAATTTCTCCAACACAACACAATATAATTATTTGTTTTTTGTTTTTGAAGAAAAAAATGAACCAAAACTAATTTTCCAAGAGTTGGATGACTATGTTGGATCATTTACTCAATAATTAAGCTTATGACACATGTTTTTGAAAAAAAAATATTTTTAAATTAAAAATTATAAATTTTAATCATACTATAATAACAATGTATCAAAATAATGTGAAATTATTTCCTATATGTAAATTTATAATAATTTCTTTCAATCATAACACCCACACCACCTATTGGAGTGATATGTTGTTAATTTCTATATAACACAATGGATAAAACTTTATTTTTTAGAGTTTCGTGAAAATCTGGGTATCCATACTCACTTGTAAACATGTGGTGACCTTTTTAAACATTTTTAATAAAAAAATCATTAAGTCATTGAAAAAATTCTTGTTATAATGACATGTGATTTTTTATAAAGGTAGAAATTTAATTATTCATATCTTCCAATGTATCACATAAATTTGAGTGTATTTTCACAGATTGGAATATGTGACATACTTTTTTAACTACAATATAACATTAAACATGAAAACATTAACTTTTTATAATACATGACACACCACATGTGAAAATAATGTGTGTTAATTAGGTTTTCATGTTTAATATGTCAAATATATCTATAAGGAGAGAAAAAAGTTTATTATAAAGTTTCTACTTTTAGATTTCGGTTGTGTTATTTATATTGTATTATATTAACCTTTTCATACATTTAATCATGTATAGAAAATGACTTTTGTGATATATCTAGAATGAACACAATGTATGGATGGATTCTTTAAAACAACCATATTTCAATAATGATTATTATGGATACAAATAGAGATGGATGTAAGAATAACTTAAATATTTGGGTAGATATCATTGGAAAATAACTATAAAACCATATACTTTTTTATTCCAATATATATACATTTACATGTAATAAAACATAAAAGTATTTCTTAAATCACATTGTAATGAATATATTCTATTGTGTTATATGTCGAGGTGTGTTTACCCATGTATCAACTTATTTGTTACTCATGACATTTCAATAATACTAAAAGTTAGACCCTAAGTCATTAATAAGTTAAAATAGACAAACCATGGAATAATATGTTCATAATACAAGGATTTTAAGATAATAAAAATGAATTTAAGAACCATGTTCTTCACATATTTGTTAGCATATTAATTGGTATGAGTGAACATAGTGAGATGTTAGACAATAATGTACTATTTTAAACGGTGTTATAGTCTCTACATATGAATTTTCATGTAGAGTAGGTGGTACTCGATGAAAGTAAGAACATCAAGGAGTATATTTTGGATGAACTCAATGATTCACTACTATAGTGTGGAGTTGAAATAGGGAAAAATTGGATAAATATACTTCAATGAAAAAAGGTATTCCATTTAAATCTAAAATAAATATTTCATTTAACTCATTTAAATCTGGTCTACTAAAAAGATCAAAATATGAAATATATTACTTAAATAAATGAGTTTCTAAATTTTTTATGGGAACAGAAGTATTATAGCAATGTTCTAGATATGATAATTTGAATGATGATCAAATTTAGAGCTGTAATTTTAGAAAATATATTAATTATTTAGAACTAACATTCTATGAATGCATAGAAAAGTGATATATAATGTTATATTGTTTGAAACTATAGAGGCTATGAAAACATAGGAATTATAGAAAGAATTAAAATAAATCAGAGATGACTAGATGTATATTCATTAATGGATCGGACATCATCATTGATTCTAAAATTTAGAGGGAATTGTTTTATATTTTCATTATAACTGCTAATTTTAATGATTTTTGGGCTGATTCAGATTCTTATTATTGTAATATTTCATATTCTAAAACTTCTATTGGAATATTAACTAAATAAAATGAGAAATTTTATAAAGATATTTTATAAATGAAATATTTATATACATAATTACAAGGTAAAAAAACATGCTAAAAAAAATAAATCTCTTACCCATGAGAAAAACATTTGTTCTATTGAGATTATAAATAAAAAAATTAATCCTAAAATTTTAATCTAAATGAAAAAAATAAAAAATTAATGATAAAAATTTTAGAACTAAAATATGATAATGATAAACTCAATGATTTTATTTCTAATAGAAAAAATGGGAATAAATTAAATTAAATATATTTTAGATTAGATGTCTCTTATAAAGAAAAAATGTAAATGGTATAAGAAGTGAAAAATATATTAATTAATGTATATTTTTTCTCTACTGAAATGGTTAATACATATTTATAATGTTCACAAAATGAGAAATAAATTTTTAATTTAAATTGTAAATATTATATTTTTGTTCAAGGGAAAGAATAGTTTGACAAGATAATGTCTATGAATAAATAAATAAAGTTAAAATTAGTTTTGGATATAATTTGAAAATAATAAAATTATATATGAATTGATTTTTTGAAATTACATAATTAAATGTATTAATAGAAACATTTTTTATATATAGTATATAAGGGATTTATGATAATGAATGCTCATTAATATTTACTCAATATTTAAGAGATACTTACTCTTTTTTATAATAATTTATCATCTATATTACCCCCAAATAAATGTCTAAAATTTATTTGGTTACCTAATAACTCAAATAATAATCCAATTCAACTCAAGATAACTTGGGTATAAATGTTTTGTTTCTGATTCATTCATCCTAATTTCTCTCTTAAATTTACAGTGATGGAGGATCTGTGACATTTAATGATAACTCAGAAACAAGATTAAAGGATTTAGTGAAGTTGGTATTTTTAATTCTAAAATAATTTCTAAGTTAAAATTTATAGAAAACATAAAACATAATTAAATAAGTATTTCATATGTCTGAAGATAATTAATGTATTTTATTAAAAATGAAATGATTATAATATTTGTAGTGGAAAGATATTTTTTATTATATTGATTTTCCTAAAAATACTAATTATAATTTTAGGTGTCTTAAATATATATAAAGAGTTGATATACTATGGAATATATTGACTGAAAATTCTAAATTCCAATAGCTATATAAAATTTAAAAGAATGGACATGTTTTAAAACATCCTGAGTTTAAAATAATTTTAGATTTTGTTTGTGATTCAGGTATTAAAAAAGAAACAACATTAAAAAACCCCTGTATATATTAATTATGTTAATACTAAGAAACAACTTGATATTTTATATCTAAATTTATTTTTCCTCTAAAAAATACTATTTTTCGCGTTGAAAATTAGGTTTTTGTGATTCATGATGATCTCAATAGGTTTACTTGGATATACATTATGTCTCATAAAAGTAAAACCATAGAAAATGTTACTATATTTTCAGATTATTTTAAAATTAAAATGATTAGTTATTTATTTTAATTAAAAATTATATAGTATGTGAATTTTTTAATCTTGAATTAAATAATTTTTTTCAAATATTGGATAGATATATTCTTTTATACACATATAACACCAGAATCAAATGGTGTTGTATGAAGTAAAACTAAAACTATTTTAGAAATGGTTAGAATAGCATTTCATAAATTTAATATAACTTAATATTTTGTATTGAATGAGTTTATAAGACAACAATATATATTTTAAATATATTTTTCATTAAAAATATTCAAAGAAAACCACTTATAAATTACATAATATAAGGATTCCTAAAATTATAGTTTTTAATAAACTAGGTGAAAATGTTTATTTTAAATACTATGGATAATTTTGATAATTTTGATTCTAAGATTGATGAATAAATTTTTCATGGCTATTATAAGAATATAAAATAATTTAGGCTATATATTAGAAGCATAATAGCACTGTAAGAATATATAAATGTAAAATTTTATGAATTTGTATCTGAATATAAAAAAATGTATTTAGAGAAAAATTAAGAAGAATTTAGGGAGTCAAATTTTGGTGAAGTGAAATATCGAGGTAATATTGTAATTGTTGAGGGGGATAATGATTCTCAATATGATCATATATTTTATAGGACTCATACAGAGCACTTTTTATATAATGTACCTAAAAATAGTGAATATTAAATAAAAACTAGAGATTATATAATGAATTATAGTGCTAAATGGTATTCTATTTATGAATTTGTACTAAATAATATAGATTAGTCTTTAAAAGATGTTAACTGGATTGTTTATATAAAAGATATACCATATTAATATAAATGAAATAGTGGTTTATCTCTAACTAAATCCCTAAAATAAAAATATTTTATAGAAACTAAATAACATTAGAGTAATAAAATGGTTGGATTTGGTTAAATTGTAAACAATAAAGCTACACTGGTTTCTCATGAATTTTTTCAATGGAAAGGAATAAATTTGGATTAATCCTTTCCATAGGTTTATAGGATTGAATATATTATATTTTTATTTTATTTTTCTTCCTTTTATGTTATTAATGCTTCAAATGAATCTTAAAAGTGGGTTATTAAGTCGTTTGATTTCAGAAAAAGTGTATCCAAATCATCCACCTTGTATTAAAAAATAAAGGTTTCATAATCATAATTCTAAACAAAAAAATATTTATAAATTATTACAAATTTTCTAACTGATTATAAGTATAAAATACGATTTTGTGTTGAATAATGGTTTTAATAAACCAAAAAATTATCCAATATTTCATATTAGTAAAATTTTAAATGATCTTTTTATTGGAATAATATGTTTTTATGATATTCTATTTTTTTCCTAAATTTATTTGTTATGTTATTTTATAATTAATTTAATTTATTACCAAATATTTTTTAATTTTTATTATGTTTAGAGGGAGCCCTTATATGACATAAAATACATAATGGGAAAATCAGGAATAACATGGTATGGTGGTCGAGGGACACCCCCTTATATATTTTTTATGACCTGACAACATTGAAATATTCCTTGTCTGCCACTTCTTCAAATTTGAATCTAGCCCGCCACTCTACATTTTTTGAAAGATTATAGGTCCCTTTAATAGAGTTTATTGGGATGATGGTTTTCACCATATCCATCCCCCAATCAAGGGTCTAGTTTCTCCATCATGTGACTACACCTAGTCTAATCCATCATCCCATGGTTGGTTTAATATGTTTAACAAGCTATGATTTATGGATTAGTGGATCTAAGGACAAAATGCCGAAATATTTTTCAGCATGTATGCCTTATGTCCTAAAGGAAAATGGATAAATAAGAGATCCTGAGGCCCGAAGGCCTAATTATATAGCCCAAAGGAAAATTTCATGTGAATAGTAATTATTTTACTATAACTAATACATTACTTAAACAAAAACTAAGAAATTAGTCCACACATTGATATGATCAATTATCTATCATGCAAGGTAATGAGGTGTTTACCACTAAGACAAGACCCCAAATGTGATTTTTTATATAATGAACATTAAAAATTGAATACTACTAAGTTGGATATGAGTTTAATGGGTGAATTTAAATTCATTATTGGGAAGAAAATACTTAAAATTTATGATGTAATAATTTTAAATGAAATTAATTTGGATAAAGATCTAGTTAAAATTTTTAATATTGATTCTAGTAAGATATTTTAATTTTAAATTATATTTAGATTAACTTTAAAAACCTATAGATAATAATCTCTCCAGAGGTATGATTGTAGATTTTTTATATTTAACAAACTATAGGCATGATATCATGTTTAGTGTTTGTATGTTTTTTATATTTTATTCTAATCCTAAAGAAATTTATTGAATGGTTGTTAAAATAATACTAAGATATATTAAATGAATGCGGACACTTGTTTATTTTATTCAAGTAAAAAAAATTAGATTTAATTTAATATTAGGTATTCGATTTTGTTGGTTTTATAATTGTTATGAAAAATAATTAACGTTTTTTAATTCACATGGTAAAATTTTAATTTCATAGAGCTCTAATAGTAAATTATTATTTTATTTTTCTATAGTTGATGTAGATTATATAGGTTGTTTTAATTATTATGCTAAAGGTTTATCGATAGAACAAACATTATCATATTTTCATGTTTGTTTGGATGAAATTTCTATTTATTATGAGAATTCTTCTTCTATTTCAGTTGTCATTTGATAAGAGATTGTGATAATAATGGACATATTAGTTTACAATTTTTATTGAGTATTGAACAATTTGTTGATATATTTTCTAAACAATTGGTTGTAATGAAGTTTTAGAAGATCAAATTTTAAATTTGAATAATAGTGATTTAAGTTTAAACTAATAAATTTTTAATTGTTATTACTATTTTTAATAAAATATTTTTGGTATATATTAGTTTTAATTTTTTTAGCGCCATATTTGATTCATTGAATCTTTTTTTCTTTTTTTTCAACTAAATGTTTAAGTTGGGGTAGTTTTCATACTAAAATTTATATGTATTATTCTTTTAAAGTTTACCAAGTTTATTATCTCATAAATATATTTATTATAATAATTCTTTATATAAAGAACAAATTGTGAATTTTTTAAAACAATTAGTTACTTTATTTAATTTTACAAAGTTTTTATACATTAAATAGGAGGACTAAATGTTATTATTTCTATAAAATATTAGCATAACTATTTTACAAACAATTTTACATGATTCAATATGTTAACAGGTTTAGTTTTTTAAATTGTACTAATTTTTTGAAACATATAAAAAGAAGGAAGACTTTTGTAAAATATTATCCAGATTTAAAATTTCTAATAGGGAAATAGTTTCTTCTAGGATTGAGTTTTTTTTTGGGTGGTAATGTTGAATTTTTTTTATATACTATATTATGAATATTACACACCGAGAATTTTATTATATTATATAATTGAAATTTGAATAATAATAATTTATTATAGAGTAACTAACATGTTTTTTAAATAATACTTTCTATGATTTATTACTATATTTAATGTTTTTATAAATGATTTTGTAGTCACATTTTTTCCTAAACATTACAATAAAGTATCTCTAATAAAAGAGAAACTGTCTAATCTTGACCAAGGTTTGTATCAACCTCAAGGTTGTTTGTATCAACATTATATTGGTTAGTATGAATTTTAGAATGATATATTTAATCCTTATGAAGGACTTGTGTACGATTTATGATGGAGTTGTATAAACCCTAAGATGAAATTATATAATCCTTATGAGGACATAGATGTAAATTACGAGTTAACCCTTACAATATCATTTGCATTGCCTTGTCCTTATGATATGATTATTATAAAGTCATGATTGATCAATATTTTCCTATGTATAAAAATCATTCTTAAAAAAAGGAATGATGTTTATGAAGATAAAATAACTACTATGTTTTTAATTACACATATATAAATCATTCTTACATAGAACTCAACTTTAACTTTATGTGAATTATATTTTTTTGAAATATCTATATTTGATTATTCTTAAATAAAATAATCATTCATGAAAACACTCACATGTTGATTCATTTTTATGTTTTCATGTTCAATACATCTTTTATAATTATATTTACTATTCTTTATTTTAGTTTTCTCAGACAATAATGGTTTTGTTTTTGTAAAATATTTTGAATTTTTAATAGGGGTTTAGTATAAGGAAACCCACATGGAGACAATTGTGGATCTCTTAATGAAATTTTATGGGAATTTACTTATAAATTAAGATCAAGTGAGAGTTGTAGAACAAAATAATTATAAAATATGAAAGTATTAAAGGTTTATTCAACTAATGTAACTATTTCTTACTGTGTGATCATAAAATAGATTCAAAATAAAATCTTTTTAAATGATATATTATGATAAACATACATTCTATCATCCTTATTTTCTATTGTATTTTCAGAATTGTATTCTTTTAACTTTTGATTGTCATTAAACTATTAGTTTTTGATATTCACTTCCAAAATCATGTTCAATTAGTTTTGGTTATCCCTTATTAACAAAAACCAATAATACCAAGTTACAATTTGCAAAAAAATATAAAATTGATCTTGTTTTTGTCATAGTTTATAAAAAAAAAAGAATAATTCGAGGTTTTTTCTCTAAATGATCTAACGTTAGGTCTTTTAAAAGGTTATAACATCCTTTAAAATGTCAGTTTATTAGTATAATTCCCTGACCCCAGTTACCCAGAGTCGGTGCATTATTGCATAACATTGGTATGATCACAAAAGATCAAGTCTCGAAAGACCAATTAGTTTAGTAGCCGTGGAATCATTAGATACATTAAAATGTCTTGCATTACATGATAAAATGAAAAACTACAACAAGATATTTTCTCCATAGACCACACTCATATCCCCATATATTATCCCTCAATGTCATTACTAATATACTTCATTACATCCTGGGAAAAATAAATCATATAAAGGGGAGAGGTCAAATGCCCAATAAGGATAACAATATAGTGGAAAAATTCATAAATAAGCATAAACATTTAAGGAAATGTATAACTAGAACAAAATCCTATTAAACTTGAAATTTAGCATAATATAGCATAAGTAAAATGAAATAATGCCACTTACTTATTCACATGGATATTCAAATAGTCGAATAATCACATGTAATATCAATAACCACTTTCATAATGATGGAATGAATAATGCCAGAATATCATAACCACGTAGTCAAGGCCTCGTGATAAGACTAAAAATAAGATTTTTTCAAGGACTTATGCCAAGACACTAGTTTATCTCATTAGACCTACTGATGCATCGAAGAGCTATATCGGGCTACACCCATCACTTACTAAGTCCAATGCATTCCTCATATGGACATGTTTAAACATAACATAAACATTCGTATTAAAACTAACATATGAAATATCAATACTTTCTCTATAAACCATGAATGGTATAAAAATAACACATCCATAGTCAAACATATCACAAAACATTCAATACAATACAAAAGTTTTGTTTCATAATAAATCAACATCAAATAATATTAAAATCCATCAAAGGATGTTGACATAGATGAAATCAAAACTATTTGGGAGAAATATCTCTTTTTCTGAAATCATTTAAAAGTCACCTAATTATAAAATAAAACATTTACTTTGAAGATTTTATTATAATCTTGTAAGATAAGCTTCAAAGATTTTACAATGTTGTAAAATATATGTACCCTCCATATAATTTAAAAAAAGACATTCTTACCTTAATTTTGTTGAAAATGTTAAAAAGGACCTTGTTTGGAAAATGACGTAAATATTCCTTTATAAACATATTATAAAATGTCAAACAAGTATATAATTGACTTTAACCCATATTCTGTAAAATAGTAAGAATGTTTTGAAATACATTTTTAGGAAACATGGATGTGGATGATAAAGAGGTCCCAGTAGATAATTACGTATAAACCATCTCGGATAATGAAGAGATTGTGAAATAAACCCTTACCTTTTATTTTTCCTTGGTTGAGGGTAGGTTAACCTCCTGTTTAATGGTGAAATATTTTTTATTAAATTATACAATAATCATATACATTAATATGTTATCATATATGATCTTTTAACATTTCTTTGTTAATAATATCTTAGTATTATCGTCGTTTCGGGTGTTAACATACTCATTTTCTTTTATATGTTTTGTTACATAAGTTGTGTTTTTTATGGATAGGTTGTATCTTATTAATATCTAGAATGATAAAAAGTCCTTCAACATTATTTTTAATCATCAAATGAGAATTACAATTGCATGGATACGATGTGGAATGAATCTCATCGCGTTCATGGAGACGGTAGTCCGTACATACGCATGAGCGACAATATAATTATTTTTATTTTAAAATAATATATAATTGGATGGTATATAATCTATAAAAAATCGTTATCATGTTATATTTATTATTTAAATTAATTACACATCATTATTATACCCATCCAAGTAATAGTGTATTGAATAATAATTACACCACGACGTGGAGACGATAGGTCATACGTACGCACTTATGGTGAAATGTCATTCAAAGGATGGATAGAATACTAAATATGGTTGTGCCATATTTATAATAACATCACAGTATATATAAGATACTGAAGTTATTATTTTATAATGGAAATAACAAATAATGAAGAATTTGAAGAAGAAAGGAACTTGAAAGAGGGTGGTGAAAACATTACCTCTTCTTCGGGTTCTTCCTTTTGATTTGATAAAAAGGGATCCTTATGTTGGATTTCTGATCAAACTAATCCTCTAGGTTGAATAGAGGTAATTTGAGAGAATATGTGGGCAGGGTTTTGCCGAACCAAAAGGCTTTTAAGATGTGAATAATTGGTTAGAATTGGTGTCCTTTTATAAGGGGGAGGAGGGGCTCTTAAGGAAAAACATAAAGTATTATTTTATAATAATTTAACATTCGATTTCTAATGACTCCTTAGTGGATAATTAAAAGTATAATGTGGGGATGGGTCGAAATAATTTCAACCAATAGATTTTAAACAGGTTTGGGTTATTATATTAACCTTATCTTTTAGTTTTAACTCTTAATTAATTAGTTTGACATTTACCATGTCAGTTTGTATTTTTATATTTTATAGTTAATAAACATAGTATATAAATCCATGTGACCCCAAAGTGGTTAATTAATGAAAAAAATATCATGATATAAGTTTTTTGTCTGATCCTTATATTTTTAGCAATAGAATATCAATCCCTAATATAATATTTTTTAAAAAAATTCATTTATGATAATTTTGACACTATTCAATAATTGATTTTTGTTAAAGTCTTAAAAACGTTATTAATTCGAATAAAATTAATTTAAGAAATACTAAAATGTAATATTAACCAATAAAAATTGTGTATGGAATCGAAACTTTCAATTTATATTTATTTTAACTTTCATAATACCAATTATTTGATTATTTCATTAATAAGGAAAATATTGCATCATTATTGTGTCATAAATAAATTTAACTATTAAATGACTATAAATTATAAATAAAATACCATTATGTAGGAAATATTTTTATCATTATAATTAATATTTATATTCGAAACTATAGCATATAAAACCCTATGAAAAAATTGTTTTTCTAAAAGATATATACTTTTTTCATTTGTGCATTTACTTTGACTTAATTAATATAAAGTGTCCTTATCACCTACAAGTGGGTCTATGGGGTCCCAAAATCAACTCAAAGATGCCCATGGTTAGACATGTATCAACCAACAAGTTTTGGACATATTTTAGGGAAAATTATTATTAATATTATATTATTTTTTACCCTAATTTTCGGGATTTACCCTTTAACCATGGTAATTAATATATTTACGAAGTAATTATTCAAAATGTCTAAATATAAGAGATACATATTTACACAATTTGGACCCTCTGATTCTAAATTTGGAATCCATTTTTCCGAATTCAAATCACAGAAGTGGCAGAAATTAATTTAAAATTAATTCCTGCTGTAAAAAAAGCGTGTTTTTAAAAATAATAACTATCAAAAGATTGACAGTTGTTTATGTTCGGATTAAATGTAAAATTACGTCCAATGACCAAAATTTTATTAAGTGGAAAAAATATATTATAAATATACTTTAAAATCACTAAAATTCAGAATTTATCACTATTAATTATTTCTATTAAAAAAAGTTGTTTTTAATTAAAATTTAGTAATTTTGATTATTCATCAAAATATGAAAGTTATTCAAAAAGTACCAAAAATTCACCCTAAGCTACTTTATATATTCTAAATCCAAAAATGAAGTCCATTTTGAAAGATAAAATGTATAAAATTTCAAAAAGTGGGTATTACTATTCATAACGGCTAGTTTGATTGGTTATAGTCTGTGTTAGAATCTCAAAGTTGCGTACAATGCAAGTTAATGCATTATTCAAAGGGAAACGTACCGTGGATGCTTGGGGTGTTAAAATTAGTGGGTGTTATTTCTCTCTATAATAATATTGGATTGAAGATTAGATGTAGTATCATGTTGATCTGAAGCAGTATAAAAATCAAGTGTTCTTTTTTTATATTTCTATTACACATGCCACTAACTCACACTTATATATTTATATCTATGGGTGTGATTTCATGATCTCAATTATAATATTGAACCCAGATTTGAATTATTTATATAATTTTTAATATTCCTGTTCACCCCTAGAATAATTTCATATCTTGCATTGGTCCAATAAATTACAACATTTAAATGAAAATTATCATTTATGTTCCTAAATTATATTTATAATTCATTTTTATTGTCTGTGTCGTGAGTATGGGGTGCATGTTTTTAACTAAAATATCACTTTTGAACTAAAAACATGCACTTTCATTTATACCATACACATTACATATTAAAATGAGATTTGGTTGTTACTTATATGTAACAAGTAATCCAACAACCATTTTCAAAGATTTCAAGATAATATGAGAAAGATTTTTTTGGCTTTGGGTATTTGATTCATGTTTTTGGATTAAAATTGTAATTTTAAATTGAAAACAAAAAATTTTAGTCATACTGGACACACATATCATCATAATGATGTCTAGTTAATTCATATTGGTCATAAATGAATCGTTAATATTTTTTATATGTTATTATTATAATATTAGTTTATTTGTTTGGTTTTGAGTTTGTGAGTGATGTTTTTTTTACTAAAACGCCACTTATAAATTGAAAATATGACATTCTAGACATAACACCATCATTTTAGTTCTAAATTATAAGTATATAATTCTAGAAATTATCAAGTTAATCTACAATCATTTTTGTAGAATTTTCAAAAAATTAAAAATAAAATTTTTCTTTTTTGAATATGTGATGCATGTTATAAACTGAAATAAACTTTATAATTAAAAAAACATTCAGCCATATAAGTAACATCCCATGTTTTAATAATGTGATGTTATTTCCTACATTATGAAAATGAATTATCAATCAATTTCCGAAAGTATACAACAATATGAGGGTTTTTCTTGATTTGAGTATATAACACATTTTTTGAAATAAAATTTCAGTTTTCAAATTATAAACTGACACTTTCAATCATATAAACCACATGTTTTATCAAAATGATGTGTGGTTATATTCTAAAGGTCAAAAATTAATCCTCTTCCTCCTATATCCTAAATTTTTTTGATCATTTTCTTAATATTGAATATATGATGCATGTTTTGAAATAAACTATCATTTATAAATTTAATACACCCATTTTTAGTAATACAATCCACACTGTTTATTAAAAAGAAGTTATGTTAATTTTTAAATTTAAAAAATAAATAAATTATTATTTTTATAGTTTTATATGAAAATAATAGTGTGTTTTCTTTAATATGACAATGTCATAAGCATTGTTAACATATTTAATTATTTAAATTGATAGTTACACTTTGGATCATTTCTACTACATTTCATGCTGGAATTTTTTATTATTATTTATTTTCTGTACATTACCAATTCCATATTTTATATTTTCAAAGAATCAATTTTATGGTTGTGTGATAACCTCACAAATATCAAAACACCCAATTAAAAATTCAAACAAAAGAACCCTTCCACACCCAGCCACATGTAGAGGATGTGTGATGATGAGGTTCTCTACAATCCTCTATAAATATCTTTAACTACACTAGGATATTAAATATTCCATATTTCTCTAGATTATTGAGTATCACCTATTAGACCATGAATGTGTGAAAATATTCTAGAGATATACAGAAGTTTTTGGATGTCTACCAGTTATAGAATGCTCCATGTATATTCTAGTAGGATAGAATAATCTATAATCATGAAAATGTGTACAAATTCTTGAATGTTGTAGAATTCTCCACCCAACCCTATATAAAGGGATGGGAACATCATTTGTAAATACTCATGGAAGTTTATTTTAATTGAAATATTCTAAATAAATTGAATATTTTTATCTTGTTTTGAACTTCCCTTAATGTTCCTACATCTGTTGAGAGTTTTTAATTCTTATACATTCCAATTAATTGAGTGATAAATAAATTTGGGTGCCACACGAGAACATGGGGAAGGAAAAGTCCAATAAATGTTAGTATCATAACATTGTTCAAGGTAGGTGTTCGATTATGTAATGTTCCATCGTGGATGATCATAATGTTGTATTCAAGAGAGAGACTATTTCACCAATCCCTAAGAATACAAATTGAAAGTGTCATGAGACCATGGAAACCCTATAAGAGAATATTCTAATGGATAATGATCACCTTTCTGAGGTAAATGGAATGCACCATGTTGTTAAGGGAGATGATTAGGAAGGGGAACTAGGCATCGTGGGGCAACACGATGTTATCTTTAGTCATCAAGATCGAGTGGTGTTAGTTGAGAGTTATTCCATGGAGAATTTTTTAGAGAAGGATTCATTATTAGGTTTGAATAAAGTGTTCTTGGAACAACATAGGGAGTTAATGGCTTGCTACAAACAAAATCTTGATCAACATAAGAAAGAGTGGTCTAAAATCTGTGGTGAGATGTCTACTGGTGTGATTTTGAGAGACATACCAAAGATTGATGTGCCTCATTAAAGGAACATCAATTAAAATAAATATTCCAAGGAGGTAGAAAACTTATTTTGGAAAGTGGAACAATACTTTGAGGTGATAGGATTGATGGAATACATTGTCTTTGTGATAACCTTTCTTGTATAATTTTCTGATGATGCATCTCTATGGAATGTGTTGAAGCACCAACAGCTGAAGGATGCTAAGAATGATCCTTCTTCATGGTAAGAGTTCTATAAAACGAGTTCATGATAATTTCTACACTAAGGAGGTTTATTTTGAAGCGAGGGATAAGTTTTGAACCTTGAATCATATAGGGAAAATCCACAAGTTTGTGTGGGAGTATGTCTTCCTAAAGATCCAGGAATGTGGAAAGCCCGATTATAAAAAAAATCTATGATTTCATCATAGGGATTCATACATGTTCACAACAAGAGGTTTGAGGTAGATTTCCTAAGGTCATTACTGATGTTATGTCCAATGATGAGTCCTTGGTGGAATACAAAAAGAAGTTTGAACCCACTAATCCTAAAAATGAGCACAAGGGTAAAGTTGTAGAATACAAAGAGAAGAGGTGTAATTGAGATACCAGTGATATAGTAAAGTCCAAAGAATACACAAAGAACTACCTAAGGATACTAATTTTCTTAGCCTCATTAGTAGAGGTAGTTTCCTAAGACGAAGGCACTCAACTCCATGTTTTTAGAGAAGGAGGATGTTCTCAATCAGAGACAAATGGGGCCATTAAGCACTTCAATTCATTGTAGGTGATGAACCCACAAAAGTCTCCACCTATGGATGGGTTGATGTATGAAACTTTGGACTTAAATGGGAAGGATACCTTTTCTATTCTTGATCTGGGAACCACACTTACCTTTGTGTCCAATAACGAGGTGATAAGACTTGGGCTAGTTGTAGCCCAGAAAACTAGTCACATGAAATTCGTGAATGCCCCACCCATGACTGTAAGTGGAATTTTCCATGGAGTGACTATTTTAATTTGGGGAATATAGGGGATCTGTTGACTCCATGGTGGTTCCCATCGATGATTTCAGTATTTGGTGGGGATATAGTTCTTCAAGATATCAAAGGCTATACTAACAACACACATTGAGAAAATGATGATCAGGGATCATCAATTCCCATTCATGGTGTCAATAATGGTATGTGACAATCAAAAATTTTATTTAAATTATACCATGAAAGTCAATAAGGGTTTCAATAAGGGATAAGATTTATTCTTGGTTTCTTTGAAATAGGATGGGATAGTGGAAGGAAACTATAATTTACTCAAGGAGTTGAAGGGCATGCTAAGGGAGTTTACTGATATCATGCCACCAGATATTACCATGACAATTACACACAAAAGGTAGGTGGATCATTAGATCGAGTTGCATACCATAGTACAACTACCTTCCATGGAACCCTATCATATTGATTCACCTTAGTTAGAGGAGAGGAATAGGTATTTAAAGGAGATATTGGATGTTGGGAAAATACAAACATCATTATTGTTATATGAATCACCTATGTTTTTTCAAAATAATCATGGTGGATCCATGAGGATGTTCATTGACTTTGAAGAATTGAAAAAAGTGACAATGAAGAACATGAATAATATCCCACTGATATTTAATCTATTAAATCAATTGGTAAAGGTACATGTGTTAAATATCATGGACTTCATTTCGGGATAGTATCAGGTTCACATATCCATGTATGATTTGATGAAGACCTCATGTTTCCTGAGGTATGGATCTTAGGGGTTCTTTGTAATTCAATTTGGTTTGACTAATACCCCAACATCAATTTTCAATTGGATAAACAATGTCTTCCATCAGTAATCATAAATATTTCCAATGGTATACATGGATGACATAGTTATCTATGGTGAGATAATGGCCAACAATATAAATGACATATGAATTATTTTCAATGTATTGAGGGATAAAGAGTTATATCTGAATAAGGATAAGTGTTACTTTTTGAAATATGAAGTTCTATTCATGGGTTCAAGATCAAAGGAGACTAGCTCATGATGGTTCACGATAAGATCTATGTTATAGTTGAATAGGATACGCCATCCAAGAATTATGATTTAAGATAATTCCATGGGTTGGTGAATTATTATAGACGATTCATCTATAAAAATTCAAAAAAAAATTCAACCCACTGAATTTCTAAAGATGAACAAGCCATGTGAGTGGGATTAAAAATGTGGGAAGGCATTTAATGTCTTAAAGAAAATGATCATGGATGAATCATTCTTGATCTCATAGGATCCAACCAAGCCTTATGAGGTACACATTGATGCCTCAAAAATTTCTATAAGGGTGTTCTCATATAGTAAAGACATCACATAGCCTTTGAATGACAAAACCTAAAAGAATCCAAGAAGATTTACACGGTTCAGTAGAAAGAGATGTCAGCCATGGTAAACTTTCATAGATCATGGAGACACTGCCTCTTAGGGTTGGAGTTTGTGGTGAAGATATACAATGTTTCCATGAGATACTTCTAAACACAGAATTAGATTTAATCCATAGTAGGCATGATGACATAAATTCTTGGCCGAGTATTATTATAATTTTGATTACATTCTTGGGACAATTAATATATTGGTCGATGCACTAAGCAAGAAGATGGTGTTCAACCACTTATCTTGTTTGGATGACAGGATCTTGGTTAGGATTGAGGAAGGAATAAATCAAGATCATATATACACGAAAATCAGGGCCCATGAAATGGAGGAAATACAAGGATATTATAGGTATAGGATATCATTCTTTATACTACAGGGGGGATGATATATGTTCGAATGTGGGGGAACCAGCGGATGGATCTCATCAAAGAATGTCATGACTAGATATGGGAAGCATATCTAGGGAAGCATTTAACAAAGGAATTTCTCGAGATAGTATATTATTCTACAAGGATTGATGATGATGTTGATTCATATGTGTAGACTTGTCTTGTGTGACCACAAGAAAAGGTAGAAAGTCAGTTTCCTAGAGGATTGTTGCAGCCACTACCCAATATAGAGAGGCCATAAGAGATAGTCACCATGGACATAATAATCTCATTGTGGAAGTATGAAGGGTATGGGTTCATTATCATATTCATGGAAAAGTTATCTAAGTATGGAACATCTATCCCCATTCAAGTAGATGTGATAGCATAGATCACTATAAGGCTACTCTTCAAGCATGTGTTGATGTATTGGGGTATACCATGACACATCATCAGTGATCAGGATCAATGCTTATTGTGTGTATTGTGGAATGAGATATTTATATTATTGGGATATAAGTTCCACTAGTCTACTAGATTCCACCCCTATATTGATTTCTATAAGTTTATGGTAAATGAATTGTTGGAGTTTTACATGAGGCACTTTGTGAGTGCCAACTAGCGGTATTGGGCTATGTTTCTTGAGGTGTCCCAATTTTCCTAAAAATTTAAAAGGATTTAGTTAGAAAGTAAGATTCCATTTTAGGGGGTTCCTATACAATAACCCCTCACTTCTAAAATAGTATCACTTGAGGAAAAGTTCCAAGGAAGCATCCCTACCACATAATCAATAGACTAAGTGTGGAAAGAATGGGCAGACATGATACGAACCCACATTCAAAAATCTATAAAGAGGATGAATAAGTGAGATGATAAAGGGAGAAGAGATGTCAGCCTCTATCCTGAGAAATGGTGATGGTGAAACTCTTTAATTAGAAACAAAAAATATACAGAAGGGTGCATAAGGGATCAATCCGGAGATATGAGGGACTATATAAGGTCATGCCGTGAGTTTGGGAGGTATCATACTTCATGGAGTTGCATCCCAAGATGATGATTCAATGATTCTTCCATGTGAGAATGTTGAAGTTGTATAATGAATACATGAAGGACCTGAGAATAGGGGTGTCAACAAGGTCACCTGCTGTGTTTATTGAGTCATGTGATAAAGAGGTGGATCTCATACTCAATGATTAAAAAGTTTAAAGACATGGAGTTCCACAAATTAAGGAGTACCTAATCCAATGAAAGGGCTTAGTATAGTGTGAGGAAAAATGGGAACCTGTATACAACTTATGGTAGTTCGTGAATGTGAATGAGGGGTACCATCAATATGTGTTGAGGATGTCTCCAGGATATGTGGGGGACGATGTCACACCCAGTCACATAGACTAGATGTGAAATGGTGAGGTTATCTTAAATCCTCTAAAAATATTTTTATCTCCTCCATGTTTTTGAATATTTGATACTTATTGGGATTTTTTTATAATACCCATTGGGCCTTAATGTCCTGTGAATATTCTATAGAACTATGGAAGGCTGTGGATATCTACCAGTTCTAGAATACTCTATTTATATTATATTAGGCCGGAATACTCTAGAATACTACGAATGTGATCATATTATAGAATGTTTTAGACTTTTCCACCAACCCAATATAATGTAAGGGGAACCTCATTTGTAATGAGACATAGATATTGAGGAAATTGAGACCTACCAAAGCAATTGTAACTTATGATCTTGTTAAGTAATTCCCTTATCGGTCCTACATCTACTGTGTCTATGGAAGAGATAAACATTTGTAGGATTTGAGTGATAATGTTATTCGGGTGTCACATGAGTGCATGGGTAAGGCCAAGCACTATGACAACCAGCCAACTACATTCAAGAAACACACATAATTCGAATTTAAAAAGAAAGAAGTTCAAATTTCACAAAAGGTAAACATCAATTACTCAAGCTGCTAACCACCTAGATCCACACACCTTGATGTGGAATATGACCTTCCCAAGGAAGAATCGCTGAATAATTATTGTCAAACATTATTTTTTTTACCTAGACCGATCTTGTGGCCAATAATCAAGCATCAAATAGGATCCATCAATCACCATGCTGGAACCGCCATTTCAAAATATAAAATTTCTTGATAATTAAAATTCACGGGAACTCCACCACAAAGAGATTAAGATCTCTACCAAGAAATGACCACTTGAATCCATAGTCACCATGGTTGATTCACCACTTCACCTCCATTTTAAAACCACCACCAATAAAAACATCTACTAGACCACCACCCCCACTAGGAATATAAACTGAATTCTTAGCTAGAACGGTAAGAAATCATCACCATAATCATGAAGAATCAATTAATAAATCCCACAACCAAAAAATATAAATTTAACCAAAATCAAAATGGAAAAACCATATATAAGGCAAAAAACTTATGGCCACAGAACTAGAATACCAAAACCATGCTGAGTTGAAATCAATAGCCACAGAATGGAAATAAACCAAAAAAAAATAACATAATCGGGAACATGAAGCATATGGTGAAAATTATATGATAGAGTAAACCAGAGAGAAATCCTATTAACCCCTAACAACATCACCATACCTAAAATCCTTAAAATTCATCATATTAAACCAGAAATGGTTTCCTTAATGGAAGGTAATGTAATAATGGAAGAGGAGGAGCATTGGGGAACAAGACCAGGCTGGGAGACTCGAGAGCCATAACAAAGGAACACACAAACATGAATACTGGAAGCATGATAAAGAGGGTGATTACAAAAGACCAACATCAAGGATATGATGAACGAATACAAACCCAAAATCCAAAAAAAATTAAGATGAAAACCTCATTGAATGCCACCATTAATCCAAAATAACCAGTGTTCCAATGAGTAAATCGAAGATGGGATTTTTTCACAATGGTTCTAGGGAAAATAAAAATAGTTACAGGGGTCAAGGAACTTGAAGCAACAACCAAACTCAACATCTCCAATCAAAAAGAACAACAAAGGTAAAGAAGAATATGAACCCCACTACACAAAAATTAGATTTTAGTGGTATTTTTATAGTGGCATTGTTTTAAACCTCTTCTAAAAAATTGTGTGACTTTAGTGATGGTTTTTTAAAAAAATGCCACTAAATATTATGAATTTATTAAAAACAACTCTTTCTCTAGACCCTCCCCCTATTTCTCTCCCATTCACCCCACCGACCATTCTTACCCAATCTCCCAAATAATAAATCCTAGCCACATCCCCTCACCAGTGGTCTGGTGTTCCACCCCATCATTGACGCTCCACTTTTCCCTGAGCACCCCCCATGCTCGCATGTGGCCTAATGGACCTCGCCATTACTAGTGCTCAATCCCCAACGCATTTTAAATGCTCTAGCCACCTAAAACATCACCCCCACCAGATCTCAAGACACTAACCTTACTAGATATATGGTTTCCCTTGATCCCCCCCTCTCCCCCAACCTCACCCTCGACCTCTCCTTGATTCCGGTAGGTATTTTTTATTCTTTTTGTGTAATTTTTTCTATTTTCCACTATAAATTTTTACCATTATTGAAAACTGATGTTTCGGGTTCATTTTTAATATGTTTTTGTTTTATTTGTATCAAATTAGTATATTTATGTTCATGTTGGTTAATTGTTTTTATTTGGTTTTTGTTATTAGGGTTTGGTGGGTTTCAATAAATTTTCATTCAATTGAGATTGCTTTGGTTTGGTATAATTTGATTTTTCTTGAATTATATAGGTTTTTATTGTAGAAATTACATTTATTTTTTTCATGTGATTCAAGTGTAGTGGTGTTGGCCTGGGTTATCTCAATTTATCTTGAATTTTATTGATTTAATTGATTTTTTAGCCTCTATTATTTCTATTATGAGTTATTATAGTTATGTTTTTTGGTTTTAATTGTATCTGGTCTCTAAACATTAATGTAAGAATATTATTGATTAGATTCTTATCAATTTATTATAATTCCATTAGGATTGTTTTGGTTCATCTAAAATCATACACCTATGTGTATAATATTTTTTAATAGGGTTTAGTGAATTTATATTTTTCTAGATGCATTCAATTCTGTAAAATTCAATTCTGTCTTTATTTATTTTGTATTTATAAAATTAATTAATATGTGTTTAACCCATATATTGGGGTCTAGAAAATTTTATAGCATTTATTTGATATATTGAAGATATTAAAGGGATACTTGAAAATGAAGGTATGTGTCTGTGAAGTTCAATTTACATTTACAAATTATTTTTTTATTCCCTCACATAATAAGGACTCCAATTAGTCTTTATAAGAGATTTTTTATTTGGGGTATTTTATAACATAAATAAATAGGTTACACTAGTTGAAAAATATACACCCAATCATGAAAATAAACTACCTCATTCTTCAAAATCAAATTTTTAGTGTACTTGTTATTACTACCCAATTATATTTTCTAATGTTCGTTGAATTTAAAACAAGTTTATTAGATAAAGAAATGTAGTATATATATATATATATATATATTATTTTATCAATTGAATTCCATAAATTATATTATTTTCCTTTTTACGTAAAATGGATATTTCATAATATAATTACATTTTTAATTAAAAAATTAATTGGCACACACAATATGTTTTATAAAATTTATAATAATGTTTTCTCTAAAATTAATAACTATTGAAAATTATTTTTAACTATAAATTATTTGTAATGTTTGGTTTCCTATAATTTATCAATTTTTAATCCATATATAAGGATTTTCATCTTGAATGTCATGATAATAGTTATTCTATTTCTTGATGGTGATTATGATTTTGTGTCATTGATATTTTCATTAGATTTTAAATTGTTTTAAATATTCGTTCAAATGATGATACAGTTATATACATATCTATGAAATAGTTTTTATGAATTAAACTCATTTTAAAAATCTATAGTCATATTTTTTTTAAAAAAATCTGGTGTTTTCATCTTGTAAATGAATGACTATGAGGTGGCTTACCATTTGGTTGAAAATATTTTATTTTTGAAGATATGTTTTACAAATGAGTTATTATTGGATGTCATTAATTAAATGGGATTTATTGTAATAGGTGAAAGGAAGTGAGATATGTGATTTACCTAGATTATTTATTAATCTCCATATCATGATTTGGTGATTTGTATCTATAGCTTCTTTAAAAATTCACAGATGAACTCTTGGGTAACTTAGTTGTAAATTGAGTGATTGATGTGATACCAGTTATGATTATGAATTGGATAATATCCCTTATAGTCCCAATGATAAATTAAATTAATAAAACAAGTGGTGGATGAATTATTCTAAAGTAAATTTCATTTGATTAAATGATAGCAATTCCAAGGAGAAATCATTTCACTGATCCTAGTAAACTCTCAGTCTACATTCCCTTGACCACACCAAGAAATGATGATCCATCAGTCTCTATCCCTAGAACATATGAGACTCCCTTATCCCATTTTTTGCCTCTCACACCCTATACCCTTTCACCATCTCTCAAAAACTTAATTACATCTGTAGATGGAACACCCTCTATCAGGGTCCCATCAGCATCTGAGACAGTGGCTCCCAATTCAACAACTTCATCAGTGGGGGAATAGGCCATCTCATGGGGATGTTGGATGGTGATATTTATAGGTACCAATTTTATCATGAATAAATTTATTAAAGTCTTTTTATACTACTAACTATTTTTCATATAAGATGAAAACAATGTTAATACTGAGAGAAATATATATATTTTTTTATGTATGAAATTTGAACAGAATGACGATAGTTGTCCCGTTTTAATATTATAGGGTCCCCACAGATGATATCACAGGATTACATGGTTATATTCTAAGCTAGCTGGTTGTAGAACATGTTAGCCTTCTGATTACCTATGTAGAATAAAGGCATGTTCCTCAAACATGGAAAAATAATTTTTTTGATTCAATGATAAAGGAAATTTTAATACATCATAGTGTAATTGAATTCCATTATGATATTAAATTCTAATATTTTTAAAATAAATCTATTTTTATTGATGGTTTCCCACTTTACTGTTTCTAATATGATCACATGAATGTATAGATTGAAAAAATTGGGTATGAAATTTAAAAATCTTAAATGAACGTTATTTAATGATTTGAATGATACTTTATAGAGTGGTCTGCAACTATATGATAAGGTGCCTGAAGGGGTTACTATAGATAAATGGATTAATTATGTTGATAAACCACGTCATGAGAAACAAGTTATATTGAAATATATATTAGTATATTAATCTCATTTTACATATATAAATGAATATGAAAGAAGAGATGATATTACATACATTACTATTAAATTAGATGTTCTTCACATCAACATATTTTAAAAACAATTGCATCAAGTTGAGATAAAAAAAATCATCCCTCACTCTATAGGGTGAAATAGTTTTTTCAAAAATAGATCGACTCTGTTAATGTTTCCCTTAGTTTAAATATTTAGAAGATGATATAAGAATTTTTATTTATTAAATTATTGATTTATCTTGTTTCAATGGAGTCAAATTATTTAGGGTACCAAGTTTCTTGTAACACCTGAGATTTTTATGAGAAATATTGTGTTTTTATGTTATATACATCATCAAAGGAATCTTTCTCTACACACAACACTATCTTGGCTTACTTTACATGCAATCGAGACCTTCCTCAATAGCTTGCGTTGTACACTAAACAACGATATCCTATTACAATATTATTAAAACTAGCCGTTATGAATAGTAATACCCACTTTTTGAAATTTTATAAATTTTATATTTCAAAATGTAATTCATTTTTGGATTCGGAATATTTAAATTATCCTAGGGTGAATTTTTGGTATTTTTCTGAAAGCTTTCAATTTTTGATGAATAGTGAAAACACTAGGTTTCTATTTAAAAATCCGAATTTTTATTTAAATAATTATTTATTTTATTTAGATTTATTTAAGGTCAAAATTGATACATAATACCTATATAAGTTCAAAGTAATTCATTGGAGTCATTTTATAATAATTTTAGATATAAAAAATTAATTTAACTTTTCACCGTCTTTTACCCACCTCTTAGTAGAGTTTGAAAATTTACATAAAACATAATTTTACCGCTTCTGTTAGTGGAATTTTGAAAATCCGAGAGTCACGGTTAAAATCAAGGAGTAAAATGTGGTTCAATAAAATAAAAATAATTTTTGGTGAATAGTAAATTTTTACTTTTAATTACCACGGTTAAAAGTAAATATGGTAATTAAGGGTAAAAATGATATTTTTATTACCCTTACACTTGTTTTAATTATATTGGATAAGTATAATTCGACCAAAAACAACCTTAGGAATAAAATATGACCATTTAGATCCACTTGGATTAGATTAGGACATTTATTATTATTTTATATAAAGAATAGTTATAATAGTTAAAATCAATGTTAAATAACTAAATCATTTTTAATATAGGGATATACATAAGATAAATTCTACAATAAATATTCATTATAAAGATAAAAGGCTTTCCTACATTTGGGTATTTTATTTATATTTTTTAGACACTAAATAATTTAATTTATTTATGACACGATGATGATGCCGTAATTACCTTATTAAAGCAATATTAACATAATTGATATTATAAATACCCAAATAAAGGTAATTTGAGACTTTTTAAGAATTAAAATGATTTCATCGGTTAATATGACATATTAGTATTGATTTAATTAACTTTTCTCGAACTAATCATGCTGTTATGATTTTCACAAAAATCAATTACCAAATAGTGTCAAAATTGACATAAAAAAGTTTTTAAAACAAATATTATATTATTAGTTTATATTTTATTCCTAAAAATATAAGTTTCGGAAAAATGACATAGATAAGGTTATATATATTAATAATGAACCACTTGGGGTTCGTTTAACTTGTTATAGTATGTTTATTAACCATATAGTGAAAGAAAACAAGAAGACATGGTAAAAGTAAAATTATTTAACTTAAAGTTAAATCTAAATGATAAGGTTAAAATAGTAACCTAAACATGTATAAAATATATTAATTGAGATTATTTCGACCCATACCCACCTTAGCTTTTAAATAAATCAATTTTTAGCAATTAAAAACCGAATATGGCTTTATAATAAACTAATATTTTAAGTTTTTCCTAAGGTGCCCTTCTCCTCCCTTAGAAAAGGGCACCTCCTCCCTCTCCTCCTCACACCACCTTGAGCCTTCAGGCTCAGCCACACCCTGCCAATTTCTCTTCTCCACTTCCATATAAACTTATTAGAAGTCATGGTCTTCTTCAAAGACCATATTTAGTGCCCTAAGAGGAGGTTAACAAGAGGCGCTTCAAAGAAGGGGTAATGTCTGTTACCGATTCTTTCAACATTATTTCTTCTTCTAATTCTTCTTCATTAGTTGTTTCATTTTTATGTAATTAATTATATATCACTAATATACTGATATGTTATTATAAATATTAAACAACCTTATTTCACCTTTTATCCATCCTACGGAAAACGAAATCACCGCACGTGCGTACGTAGAGAATACCGTCTCCTTGTCATGGTGTAATCTATTTTCCACCACCACCTTACATGGATGTATATAATGGTGTAAATAATAACTATATATTATTATTGTAGAGTGATATTTATTCTTAAATAGTATACATACACTTCAATACAATTCCACGATTATGGGAATGATATCATCGCTCGTACGTACATACGGCCTACCGTCTCCAAGATGTGATGCGACTCGTTCTACATGATCTTAAATGAATAATGATTATATAAATGAATTTAATGAATAAGTATGATATATATTACACTAATACAATTATGTAAATGATGTATCTATAACCTAAAAATAAGAATACTAATTTATTCGACAAAACACGCAGACGATCAAAAAAAGAAATAAACACAAGAATAACAAATAGCAATGAAATATTACTAATACGAAGCTAAGAATATGACCATATATGATATCATAACAATGATTAAGATTCTGGATAATTCAATAAAATTATTTAAATCATTATACAGGATTTTCGGTCACGTACGAAGTAAATCAGACTTAAGGTAAGGGAAAATCTCACAATATTATTTTTATCCAAGATTGTTTATACTTCTGAATTTACGGGGTAATATTTATCATCCACATACATGTTTCCTCAGTATTTAATATTATTTCTATCCTACTACAATTTTTTAAATCCAATTCTACCCTTCAGTGAGGTTTTAGTAAAAGATATGAAAGGAATCTTTTGTCATTTTTAGTACGAGGCACTTTTTTGACTTTTCCGTACAAAGTACGAGAAGAATGTTTTTATTTAACTTATATGGAATGAATGGATTTTTAGAAAATTATTTCAATGAAGCCTCCATTAAATGTTTCCATGTTTAATTTTAATTAACTTATTTTTTATTAAAATTGTATGACATGTTAAGAAAGGAAAAATGTTTTTGAAGTAGAAATGATATTTTCCTCAAGAATGGAGTTAAAGTGTTTTATCAAAATTATTTTCCAACTAAGATAATATAGGCTTCTGTTTCTATCCCTATTTTTACATTTATTTGATTATGTTATGATGGAATTATTTTTATAATGTCCTATTATCTTATATGATTTATGTTATGATGGCATGATGTTTAAGAATCCCATTTTTATTACATGGGTTATGCTATGATGTATGATTTATGATCTTGTGGAACACATAAAAATGGTTTCATTATGAGATGGGTGGGGCCTATATATCCCTCCCATGCATTGGTTAAAGAATTATATCTCATGAGATAGACATGGATGGAATGGCAGGTTAATCGGGTTCAGTGATACAGGATTGAAACGAGGATTGAACTCAGTTTAGAAATGGACTTTGTTTGCAAAGATAGTCTTGGAAATGAGTCTTGACTACTAAGAAATGATTCTCTATGATTATGTGTGTATGCCACAAAGTTTCATGTTTTAATTTATTATTACTGAAATTACATTTCACTACTATGATTTATACCATGTTATGAAATTATGATCTCTTTTTCATGTTATCATTTCCAAAATTTTATGTTCTTATGAATATTATGTGATTGATATTTCTTATGTTTACCATTAATGAGCATTTGAGCTCCCCCTATTGTATGTTTTATTTCCCTGGGTCTGGAAAAAGTATATTAAGTAGGATATTCCAAAAGGGACTCTAGATATTATGAAATAAATGGGAGACAATGTAGATGCTTTATGAACCGGTTGTTTATGTTTCCCAGTTTCTAAAGACACTATACCTATATGTTCCTATTGTGGTTTTGATATATGTTTTAATAAGTATGTTTCAATTCTAATGTAATAGAAATGTATGTAAAGATTGGGTCATTATAGTTGGTATCAGGGGAAAGGTATAGTCAACCTTTGGAAACTATGATCTGAAAGCCTTAGTAAGAACATTAAGGATATGTCTAAGCATAGGACAAAATCTTAGTGTTTTAGAAATGGCGATGAAAAACCTATGATAAGACCTTATGTGTGACATTTTATTCTTGATTATGTGGTTTTCCTATTATAATTAGTGTTTTTCACACTATTCTTCTTGGTTTTAGTCAATGGCTGGAACCCGAAGGAACTGTGTTAATGCGGAAGGCAGCAGGCAAAGCAATGATTGTCCCCCTAAGCAACCAATCGTTATGGGAGCTGGAATGACAAATCTTGTAGCCATGATCACACAACATTCTCAAGCTATGAATCATGTAGGACTTAAAAACAGGCAAAGGAAGGAGAAACATTCTATTGAATCCTTCATGAGGCAGCAACCACCCTCATTCAGCGGGTCTACTGATCCACTAGTGGCTGAACAATGGATCAGTTCCACTGAAAAGTTATTTTCAGTTCTCCAATATTCTGAACATGATAAAGTCATCTTAGCAGTATATCATTTGGAAGGTGAAGCTGATCAATGGTGTAATCTTATCAATAATACAACGCAAAGGGATGAACATGAATCCATGGAATGGGATGAGTTCAAAAACATATTTTTCAATAAGTACTTCCCTCGTATTCTTTGAAAAAAGATGGAGAAGGAGTTTCTTGAACTGAAGAAAAAAGGATGAGGAATATATTGGTACCTATGATGAAAATTTTACAAGACTTTCAAGGTACGCTTCCTGGATTATTATCCAACCTGAGAGTAATATCGATCGATTCTTTAGTGGCTTAAAACCAAGTCTTCGAAGGGTGTTAGCCATAAGGGACTTCAATAGCTACGAGGAAATCGTTCGATGTGCTCTCAATGTTGAGATGGAGATTGCAGTAAACCATCATTCATATGCATTTGATAAGAAAAGAAAATTGGAATTCAATGGGAAATCTAAAGAGCACACTGAAAAGAATATGATTTTCCCTTATCCTCAAAGTGTGTAAAGAAACCTGGGGGTAGTTGCCTTAAAGGGACATGTAAATGTTTCAAATGTGGAAAGGATGGTCATCAGGCATTTGAATGCCTCAATGATGGGAAGAATATGTCTAGTTATGTGAACAAAGAAAAGGCTACACATAGTGCACCTCCTACACATCAATGATACAAGTGCAAGTAAATGGGGAATTATGCCAATCAATGCCCTAATCCAAGGTTTGTTGATGATGATCAGTGTCAAAAAACACTTAAGGATAAAGACAAAGGTAAGTCACATGAAATTTATATCAGCGACGTGGAGTATGATAACGAAGTGGTGAAAGGTACACTTACCATCCACTCTAAAGTAGAAAATATTTTATTTGATTCTGGATCCACCCATACTTTTATTTCTAAAGAATTTTCTAAGGGTATCGCCGTATTACCTCAACAATTAGATGTTGAGTTAACTGTGACAACCCCTAATGGAAAAACTATCGCATCAAAAGTTTACAATTCTTCTCCGATTGACGTTTGTGGGAAAGTGATTTCTGCAAATCATGTGATCCTTCCTATAGTTTAATTTTATGTGATTCTTGGCATGGATTGGATTTATTTATATGGAGCTCATATCAATTTCCAAAGAAGGGAAGTCACATTTCATATTCCAGATCAATCTATGATCGTCTATCGATGCAAGGATGAACATAACCTTCCTGTGGAAATTTCTTCCATCTTATGGGTCTGGATTCCACTAAATGAAGTTTATTTATCTGAAATGGATGGAGAGAAACTCAAGATATATATTGTTCCCATTTTATGAGAGTTTGATGATGTCTTTCCGGATGAATTACCAGGTCTCCCACCAAATCATGAAGTTTATTTTTCAATTGAACTCATATCGGTTTCTCTGTCCATTTCAAAGACACCTTATAGAATGGCCCCAATTGAGTTGCAAGAATTGAAGAAGCAACTCCAAGAGATTCTTGGTAAGGGATTCATACGCCCTAGTGCATCATCTTGGGGAGCGCATGTTCTGTTTGTTAAGAAGAAATATCGATCAATGATACTTTGCATTGATTATCGAGAACTTAACAAGATCACTATCAAGAAAAATTATCCTCTCCCACGCATTAATGAATTATTTGACAAACTAAGCAGAGCACAATACTTTTCCAAGATTGATCTTCATTCAGGGTATCATCAATTATGGGTCAAAAGGGAGGATATACCAAAGACGGCTTTCCATACAAGTTATGGACACTATAAATTTATAGTGATTCCATTTGGTCTTACTAACTCCCCTTCTATCTTCATGGATCTAATGAATAGAGTCTTTAGAGACTATCTTGATCAGTTTTTGGTACTCATTATAGACGATATTCTTGTATATTCAATGGTTAAGGAAGAACATGATGATCCCTTTTGAATTGTATTAAAGTCCCTGAGAAAGGATAATCTTTATGCCAAATTTACAAAGTCTGAATTTTGGCTTCAAAAAGTTGCATGTTTGGGTCACATAATCTCAAAAGAGGGGATATTTGTGGATCCAGTAAAAACAGAGGTTATCGAAAGGTGGTCGAGACAAAAAATAGTAACTGAGATCTGAAGTTTTCTTGGTTTGGCAGGATATTATCAACGTTTTGTGAAATATTTTTCACGATTATCTAATCCACTCACCAGGTTGACTCGAAAAGGAGTTAAGTTTGTTTGGTCGGAGGAGTGTGAAGAGAATTTCAAGGAGTTAAAAAGAAGGTTATCTAGTGCACCTGTGCTCACACTGCCTTTTAGTAGAGAAAGGTTTGTGATCTATAGTGATGCATCCAAGAAGGGATTGTGGTGTGTTCTCATGCAAAATGATATGGTGATAGATTATGCCTCACAACAGTTGAAAATCCATGAGAAAAATTATCCAACTCATGCTTTGGAGTTAGGTGTGGTAATCTTTTCATTAAAAATATGGAGGCATTATCTTTATGGAGAAAGCTGTGATATTTATACTGATCATTAAATTTTAAAGTATATTTTCACACAAAAGGAGATGAATATGCGCCAAAGAAGTTGGTTGGAGCTGATTAAGGATTATGACTGCTCAATTAATTATCACCCTGGGAAGGAAAACAAGGTGGTAGATGAATTAAGTTGACAAGACCATGCTAGGTTATCCATGATGAGGATCACAAAAGATCCCATATTTATGGATTTAGAAAGGATGGATCTTGGAATTATAATGGAAGGGAAAAATTATTATCTTTGTCAAATGAATGTTCAACCATCTATACATGTGAAGATTAAAGAGGCACAAAAAGAAGATGTAGAGTTATAAAAGAAGGTCAGAAATTTTCCTGAATTTCACTTTGATTGTGATGAAATAATAAGGTTCAGAAATCAGGTTTGTGTTCCTCCCATACCAGAATTAAAGAAGGATCTACTGGATGAGGCTCATAGTTCTTCATTCTATATTCATCCGAGAAGCACGAAGATGTATAGGGAACTAAAACAGTACTTCTGGTGGGATGGCATGAAAATAGATGTTGCTGAATATGTCTCTCGATGCTTGGTTTGTCAAAAAGTTAATGCTGAGAGGCATAAGTCTAAGGGGATGTTACAACCATTACCCATACCCAAATAGAAATGGGAAAGCATCACTATGGACCTTTTCATCGGACTTCCTAAAACATCCAAAGGCAATAATGCTATCTGGGTCATAGTTGATCATCTTACAAAGTCGGCGCACATCATTGCTATTAGAGAGGATTTCTCTCTTGATTAGCTTGCCATGATATATGTAATAGAAGTGGTAAGATTTCATGGAGTACCACATTCCATTATATCTGATCGGGATCTAAGGTTTACCTAAACGTTTTGGTGAAGTCTTCAGTATACTCTGGTTACAGAGTTGAGTTTCAACACTGCTTATCATCCTCAGACAGACGGTCAGTCTGAGAGGACAATTCAAACAGCAGAAGATATGTCACGAGCTTGCTCTATGAATTTAAAAGGTGGTTGGGATTAACACCTACATTTGGTGTAATTTTCATATAATAATATCATTCACTCCATTATTCAGATGACTCTTTATGAAGATCTTTATGGAAAGAAATGCAAGACTCCAACTTGATGGGATGAAGTTGGGGAAAGAAAGCTATTAGGAACTGATCTTGTTGATGAGATGGCAGAAAAGGTCCGATCTATTCAACAACACATAAGGGTATCTCAGAGTCGACAAAAACGTAATGCTAACAATCAAAGAAAAGACCTAGAATTTGAAGTGCGTGATAAAGTGTTCGTACAAATATCTCCTTGGAAGAGAGTAATGAGATTTGGAAAGAAGGGAAATCTGTGCCCTAGGTATATCGGTCCTTTCGAAATACTAGATCATGTTGGGAAGGTAGCTTATCTATTGGTGATTCCACCGAATATATCTCAAGTTCACAGTGTGTTCCATGTATCTCTTCTGAGAAAGTACATACCTGATCCTTCACATATACTCAGCTCAGAAGTTGTACCACTGGAGCAAGATCTTTCTTATGAAGAACAACTGATAGAGATTCTGGATCGTAGTGAAAATGTTCTACGGATTAAGACCACCCGCTTGGTGAAAGTTTTGTGGAGGAACCACCAATTAGAATAATCTACATGAGATCTTGAGGATATGATGAGGGAGAGGTATCCTCATCTGTTTGTTACAAAGTGACGAATTTCGATGGCAAAATTCATTTTAAGGAGGGTAGAATGTAACACCAAAGATTTTTATGAGAAATATTTTGTTTTTATGTTATATACCTAATCAAAAGAATATTTAACTACACACAACACTAGCTTGGATTTCTTTATACGCAATCACAACCTTCCTCGATAGCTTGCGTTGTACATGAAACAACGTTATGCTATTAAAATATTATTAGAACTAGCCACTATGAATAGTAATACCCACTTTTTGAAATATTATAAATTTTATCTATCAAAATGGAATTCATTTTTGGACTTGGAATATCAAAATTATCCTAGGGTAAATTTATTTTATTTTTCTGAAAACATTCAATTTCTGATGAATAGTGAAAACATTGGGTTACTATTTAAAAAATGGACTTTTTATTTAAATAAATATTTATTTTATTTAAATTTATTTTAGGTCAAAATTGATACAAAATACCTATATAAGTTCAAATTAATTCATTGGAGTCATTTTATAATAATATTAGATATATAAAAATTTTATTGAACTTTTCACCCTCTTTACCCACATCTTAGGTGAGTTTGAAAATTTACATAAAACATAATTTTACCACATCTGTTAGGGGAATTTCGAAAATCCGAGAGACACGGTTAATACCAAGGTGTAAAATGTGGTTCAATAAGATAAAAATAATTTTTGGTGAATAGTAACTTTTTACTTTTATTTACCACGGTTAAAAGTAAATAGGGTAATTAAGGGTAAAAATGGTATTTTTATTTCCCTAAAACATGTCCTAATTATATTGGATAAGTTTAATTTGACCAAAAACACCTTAGGAATAAAATATGACCATTTAAGTCCCCTTTGATTAGATTAGGACATTTATTATTATTTTATTTAAAGAATAGTTAAAATAGTTAAAATAAAATTTTAATAACTAAATCATTTTTAATATAGGGTAATACATAAGATAAATTCAAATATAAATATTACATATAAAAATAAAATGATTTAATACATAATGGTATTTTATTTATATTTTTTATACTTTAAATAATTTAATTTATTTTTGACACAATGATGATGCAGTAATTACCTTATAAAGAAAATAATAACATAATTGATATTATAAATACCCAAATAAATGTAATTTGAGAATTTTTATGAATTAAAATAATTTTATAGCTTAATATGACATATTAGTATTGATTTAATTATCTTTTTTCGAACTAATCATGCTGTTATGATTTTCACAAAAATAAATTACCAAATAGTGTCAAAATTGACATACAATAGTTTTTCAAACAAATATTATATTATTAGTTGTTATTTTATTCCTAAAAATCTAAGGTTCAGCAAAATAAATTAGATAAGGTTATATATATTAAAAATGAACGACTTGGGGTTCGTTTGTCTTGTTTTAGTAAGTTTATTAACCATATAGTGTAAGAAAACAAGAAGACACGGTAAAAGTAAAATTACTTATCTTAAAGTTAAATCTAAATGATAAAGTTAAAATAGTAACCTAAACTTGTCTAAAATATATTGGTTTAGAGTATTTAGACCCATACCCACCGTTTCTTCGAAATAATTCAATTTGGAGCTATGAAAAATCAAATATGACTTTATAATAAAATAATATTTTAAGTTATTCCTAAAGTGCCGCTCTCCTCCCTTATAAAAGGGAACCTCCTCCCTCTCTTAATAACACCACTTTTAGCCTTTAAGCTTGTCCAAAACCTTCCAATATATCTTCTACACTTCCCTAGAAACATACTAGAGGTCTTGGTCTTCTTCAATGACCATCTTTAGTGCCCTAAGAGGAGGTTGAGAAGAGGCGCTTCAAAGAAGAGGTAATGTCCGTTACCGATTCATTCAACTTTATTTCTTCTTCTACTTATTCTTATTTAGTTGATTCATTATGAAGTAATAACATCAGTATCTATAATATACTTATATGTTATTATAAATATGAAACAACCCTATTTCACTTTCTATCCATCCTACGGGAAATGAAATCACCGCGTGTGCGTACGTACGGAATATCGTCTCCACGCCGTGGTGTAATCTGTTTTCCACCACCACCTTACTTTGATGGGTATAATGGTGTAAAGAATAACTATATATGATTATTTTAAAGTGATATTGATTCTTAAATAGTAACATACACTTCAATACAATTCCACGATCATGGGAATGATATCATCGCTCGTGCGTACGTACGGCCTACCGTCTCTACGATGTGATGCGAATCGTTCTACATGATCTTCAATGAATAATGATTTTATATATGAATTGAATTAATAAATATGATATATATTACACTAATTCCATTATGGAAATGAGTTATCTATAACCTAAAAATAATAATAAGAATTTATTCGACAAAATACGCATTAGAACAAAAAAAAGCAATAAACACCCGAATAACAAGTAGCAATGAAATATTACTAATACGATGCTAAGAATATGACCATATATGATATCATACCAATGATTATGATTTTTGAATAAGTCAATAACATTAATTAAATCATTATACAGGAGGTTCGGACACGTATGAAGCAAATCAGACTTAAGGTAAGGGAAAATCTCACAATCTCATTTTTATCCGACATTGTTTACACTTCTGAATTTACTAGAGAATATTTATCATCCACAACCATGTTTCCTCAAAATGTAATATTATTTCTATCCTCATAAAATTTTTAAAATACAATTTTACCCTGTAGTGAGTTTTTATTAAAATATATTAAAGGAGTCTTTTGTCATTTTTAGTACGAGGTACTTTTTTGACTTTTCCGGCCAAAGTACTATAAGAATTTTTTTCTTTAACTTATATGTCATGAATGGATTTCAAGAACATTATTTCCATGAATCCTCCTTTACAAGTTTTCAAGTTTAATTTTAATTAACATATTTTAGTTTAAAATTGTATGACATGTTAGGAAAGGAAAAATGTTTTTGAAGTAGAAAGGCTATTTTCTTCAAGGATGGAGTTCAATTGTTTTATGAAAACTATTTTCCATCTAAAGATAATATTGGGTTCTGTTTCTATCCCTATTTTTACATTGATTTGATTATTTTATGATGGAATTATTTTTATGACGTCCTTTTATCTTATATAAAATATGTTATGATGGCATGATGTTTAAGAATCCAATTTTTATTACATGGGTTATGCTATGATGTACAATTTGTGATCTTGTGGCACACATAAGAATTGTTTCATTATGAGATGGGTGGGACCTATATCTCCCTCCAACTCATTGGGTAAATATTTATATATCATGAGATAGACATGGCTGGAATAGCAGGTTAATCTGGTTCAGTGATACAGGACTGAAACGAGGAGTGAACTCAATTCAGAAATGGAATTTGTCTGCTAAGATAGTCCTGGAAATGAGTCTTGACTACTAAGAAATGATTTACTATGATTATGTGTGTATGCCACAAATATTCATGTTTTATGTTATGATTATTGGGATTACATTTCACTACTATGATTTATCCCATGTTATGAAATTATGATCTCTTTTGCAGGTTAAGATTTCCAAAATGTTATTTTCTTATGAATATGATGTGATTGATATTTCGTTTGTTTACCATTAATGAAAATTTGAGCTCACCCTTTTGTATGTTTTATATCCCCAGGTCAGGAATAAGGTTATTAAGTAGGATATTCCAAAAGGGACTCTAGATATGATGAAATAAATGGGAGACAATGTAGATTCTTTATGAAACAGTTGATTATGTTTCCCAGTTTCTAAAGAAATGATACATATATGGTCCTATTGTGGTTTTGTTATATGTTGTAATAAGTATGATTCAATTCTAAAGTAATAAAAATGTATGTAAAGTACGGTTCGTTATATTTCTTGTATATAACTCTAGATAGATGTCCATACAAAATCTGATAAGATTAATTTTTTTGATTCTATGAAAAAAGATGGGGAATAAATTCTTTTTCTGGTAAATATAACTTATTTTAAGTTTTCACTATGTTAATATAAATTTATTAAAATATAAATAATATTTTATTTATAGGAAAAAATAAAATAACTATTGGATGTTAGTCCCACATAATCATTCTAATTCTCCCATGATGACCTCATTCGTCAAGTCCTTGGGAAGGAGTATCCTAGTCGAGTTCATGGGTGGGTTTAGGGCCATTAACCATTCAGGTCAATGGAAGGTCGTTAGGGATTGCAGTAGTATCTACTCATAATTATAGTGACTCATTTCCTCAATATGGATATAGGGAGTTTATTCTAATCAAAAACACAATTTAGGAACATGGGACTCATATAGAGATGCAATATGGAACAGTTGATGCTCTGTAGAAAGAGTTAATTGAATTATACCAGATGATTACTGGATATATCCATTTGATTTTGCATCGATGACTGGTAGTGAGGAGGGAAATCCACAACTTCAAAATAATCTAGTACACAAACTTTTATTTATTTCAAGCATAAGTTTAAATATACAAATTCTTTTAAGTTTTCATATAATTTCCATAAAGGTATCTATAGTAGGAAGTGAATATAGAGATGAAGAGAGTGTCGATGAATGTTAATCTAGTTGTGACTAGGGGTCATTATGGATTTGGTGATGATGTTTACCTAAATATATGATAATTTATTGATACATTTATATATCAATCCTGATTTATTTAGATTAAATAGTTTATGGTCTAAAAATAATACGTCCCAATTTCCATTTTGTAATAAGAAAATAACATTTAAATGATGATTAATTTCTAGTTCATATTAATGTAAATTCTACTGAATTTGGTTTTTTATTTTTCCAACTGAATTTTTTTATTGTTAGCCTATTTTGGGGAAGTTGATTAGACAACTGTATTTATTTTAATGAGATATGTATTGGCAGTTTAAATCACTTTTATATATGTCAAATAAATTATCAGTGGTTGTTTTAACCACTGATATATTAGGTCAATATTTATTTAGCAGTGTTTTTTATAGTTTAGTAGAGGTTTTTTCTCCCAAAAATTGATCATAATATAGTAGTGGTTTAAACTACTGCTAAACAAATTTCCTATGATATATTCCAGAAAAAACCACTAAATGGCATGAAGCGACATGAGTTGGATACTAACACTAACTTCATTGCAGGTTTTTCGAAATCGTCATGAAACGTATGGTGGTAGTTTAAACCTCTACTATCAGTTAATTTTTTATAGTGACACAACAAAAATAAAACAATCATATGATCATGAGAGAAGGAGGATCACTCCAGAGAGAAACCACTCACCATGAGGATGATGATTAGAGGGAGGGATTGATAGCACTGGGAAGGAACCCTAGCATGATAAGAATAGGGAGACCCGAGTAGTGGAGAGTCATACATTTTCATGTTTTTAATGTTGGATAATTATTCATCAATCATTAAAATAAACATTCACTAAAATTTAAGAATGTTTTGAATTTTGAGTCTGTGATGCATGTTTTGAGCTAAAAAATCAATTTTATATTGATTTTACACAACATTCAATCATTTGGTCCATACTATATATCGTAATGATATGTGGTTATTCCATAAATGTCACAAATGAATCATCAATTTTTTCCTAAAGTATCATGATGATAAACTAGTGTTTTTTTAGTATGTGAAATAAGATTTTAAATATAATGTCACTTTTGGATTGAAAACATTATATTTCAGTTATATAGGATTCATTGTCTATCAGAATGTCATGTAGGTTAATTAGTACTTGTTAAAATAGTATTGTATATTATTTTCACATTGTTTCATGCTAATAAAATCATGTTAACTCAGTTTTATGTATTTTAGGTGCATTAATAACATATTTAATTCTTAAAATTTCAAAATAAATATCAATTCATTGTTACTACGATGCACATAAGAATGATTAATGTTTTGTTTATAAATCTCCCAAATAAATCATCCAGCATTGTCAAAATATTTCATGAAAATCACATATTGTATTCATGGTTTTTAGAATATAAAATATGTTTTGAACTAAAATGTAACTTTTAAATTGAAAACACACTCTTTTGGTCTTACTGGTCACTCCATGGATTAGAATAACAATACATTAGTTCTTATAGGTCACAAATGAATTTTTTATCATTTTCTGTAAGTTTCATGATAATTTGAGAGTGTTTATACAATTTGGAGTATAAGATGTGTGTTTTGAAAAAATTAACACTTTTATAATGAAAAAATATTCTTACATTGAATAGAAGTGAAATAAAATAATAAAATGTAAATAGTTAAATTTCTAGGAATGAAGATAAAAACAAAAAGATTTAAAAAATATTATAATACTTTCCAACAACTGTATAATTATTATATAAATATTTGGAATAAAAATAACATCATTTATATTATAATAGAAATAGTAAATCAAAAAATAGAATTAAAATTTTAGTTAGTGCTCCTCATATATACATTTATAGTGGTATCACTTAAAAATCATATTGGTATCATATTTTCCATTACTATATTGTATATTTTGTCAAAACAAACCACCACAAAAAACATCTTGAATTATTTTTTAGATGAATAAATCTATGTTCTACTATAATTATCATCAATGAAAATAAATTTTTCTACATTTTTGAAATATGAAAATTAATATGAAAATGAAATTTATTCTAACATAAGATTACTACAGTTTCATTGTGTAGAGGTTTGTTTTATAAAAACATATCACCTAATTATTTACAATATGAAGTCATTACCTTACATATACCCTTTCGTATCCAATTATTTTCCTTTTATTCTATGTTTAATTAAATATCATGGGTCATATAACAAGATTCCATTTTCATGGAACAAAATATAATATCACTTTGTGATTATATATTTTTCAATAATATAGAAAAAATATGTGTCGGTGTATACGAAAACAAATCACATGTCAATTTAACGTGTGGTTTTGAAATGGGTATAGATAAAAGCATAAAGAGAATGAAAAAGGATCATAAAGTTAGTTAATATTTTTAATAAAAAATACTTTAAGTGAAATGTATAAGTAGAAAAATTAGATATGTCATAAAAACCCACCTCTTTATAATATCTGCTAACATTATGCCACCATGTAAGCTACCAACTCATTTCTAAAAAATATATGTTGCCATGTAAACTACCCACTCATTCATAAAAAATCCATTTCCTCACACTACTACAAATTTCCCAATATCATGTAACAAACCTTATCAGCACTAAAACAAGATAAAAGGGTGACATTTATTAGGGTTAATCCTAATATTTTATAATGGATACATTTATCAATAAAAAAAGACGAATAAAATTTTATCATTTATCAATTTTTTTACCTTTTATAATACATTATATAATATATGTGTGTGAGTGTGTGTGTTTGTGTATTTAATTATAATTATATATATAATTATAAAGAAGTAAAATTTATTAAATATTATATATGTATAGATTTAAATAAATAATAATTACTATTTCATTTATATTTTATTAAATATGATTTATAGTATATATAAATATATATAATTTATATATTTTTTCAATCATTCGTACTTATTTAGGTTTATATATATGAATATAATTACATGTGTATATATATATATATATTTTAAACTATATTGATATGAATTATATAAAAAAATTTATAAACACATTATATAAAATATATAGTTAAATTTATTATATTTTTATATTTATAATTTATAATTTATAATATAAATATATAATTACAATGTACATATATTAGAAATTATATGTGCTTTGGTTTGCGTATGTTTATATATATATATAAATTATTATATATAAATGAATAGATAAATATATTAAAATTTAACATGCATATAAAATCTACATTTTAAAAAATAATTCATTTTAAAATAAAAAATTATTATCAATAATATATTAATAATATATATGTAAATATACAATTTATATTAATAAATAATATTAGTTAATAATTTATTTAAATATATTAAAATTTATGTGTAGTAGTAATATATTTATATTTAATTTAAATAATTATATATATATATATAAATTATCTTATATTTTTTAAAATATTTATTTAAATAATATATATATATATTAATGTAATAATTATTGTTTTGACGTGAATCTTTGATTTGTTCTGAAAATCATATAGTGCAATAAAAGAAAGAAAACTGAAAAATAATGAGGGATCCATACATATATGTTTATAAAAAATGTATTTATATATATAGGTATGTATGAGTATGTGTGTGTGTGTGTCAATGTTTGTGTATGTTTCTCTTTGTGTGTGTGGGAAAGTATATATATTTGTATGTGGATGTGTATGCATGTGTGTGTATGTTTGTGAATTTGTATGTGTATGTATGTGTATGTGTATGTGTATGTGTATGTAAGTGTATGTATATTTATGTGTTTGTAAGTTTATGTGTATGTAAGTATTTGTATGTGTATATGTTCATGTATGTTAATCTATATGTATGTATATGTGTATGTGTATCAATATCTATGTTTATGTATGTATGTGTATTTGTATGTTTTTGTTTATGTGTGTGTGTATACGTATGTGTATGTGTATGTATATTCGTGTATGTTTATGTGTGTTTGTATTTTTGGATACACACAAGTATATATTGAGTTCACCAATATGTCAAACACACAGACATACATATGTCTTTTGGTTTCTCAGACACGAACCCCCCACACATTCACATTTATATGCAAATAAATAGTTATAAATATGTGTGTTTGTGTGTGTGCAGGTAAGTATGTGTGTGTGTGTGTGTGTTTGTATGTTTGTAATTATGTATGTATATGTAAATGAGTAATTTAAAATATGAAACAGGAAATATTTAAATGAATTTAATTTATAATATTTAACTTAAATTTATAATTGTATTAATTTTATAACTAAAATTTTACATATTATTATTGTAGTAATATTATTAATTAATACTTTTAATTCAGTAATTAGTTTAATAGTGTATATTTTAATTTATTTCTATCTATACAAATTTAGAAAATATACATTTATATAAAAAATAAAATTTTTAATTATAATTTAAACATATATATAAAATATCTATTCTTATTTTGTAAATAAAATCAATAAGAAACACATATATTTATACTGTTAACTTTTAATAACAAAATTTCTATACATTAAAATTTTTAAATATATTTAAATAAAAATATAAAATTTTAAACATTTAATTTTATAGTTTTATAATTAATAGTATACTATGAAAAAACCTTTGTACATGATATCACTATTTATAAATTTAAAAATGATATTTTTTAAAGAAATTATTCATTTATATAAAATTATATTATTTTTAACTATATTAAAAAATATATAATTAATAATTGAATATATTATTATATACATTCAACACAATTTATACATCAACATAATCTATTAGACTAAATAATATATATATATATATATATATATATATATATTAACATTTGTTAATCTATTTCAATATAATTACTAAAATTATGACTTTTAATTATACAGTTTTATAATCAATAATATATTGTAAAAAAATTATAAAATATATTATTATTTATATATTTATTAATACATTTATTATTAAAGATTTTTTTATTTCTTTAGAATATTAACACATTTAATCATAATATTTATGATAATAATAATACATTAAGTAAAAAATTTATTAATAAATCATTTTTTATGATTAATACAATAATTATAATATCATAATATTAATATATTTATTATAAACCCCTATCATCCAACATCGGGTGACCTAGGATCAAAACCAGTCTAGGAGGATATTTATGTGGTGTTGTAGATGTCAGCATAGTGGTACAGCACAAGTGCAACTATTAATCCCAAAATGGGATTTTGGGCCAATAATGTGTGCCTGCAAGCCACAAGGATTCTAGGTCATCATGAACTTCAGGCGACAGGGCCATCGGCACACTATTTGTGGAAAGAAGGTGGCATGGATGGACTCAAAAAATGGATTGGCTCAATATGAATGCGATGCAGTAGGGCGACACATAGGGGCCACCATGTGGGTGGCCTTGAAAGAGTGAAGGGTGCACTAGAACAAATCAACTATACACTCATTCCCATTGATTTGTGATGTTGGATAGATAGGTGCTCGACCAGTGACTATCAAGCAATGGGATTGGTTAGATGAGGTGGTACCATAAGTGGGTGATACGGTAGTGTTCCACACAATGCATCACTGGGTGGGTGGATCAAAAGAGTGATGAGTGTGTTGGGACTAATCATCCATTGCTTTTATCGCATGGTTGTTTTGGTTGTATGGGTGCCCTACTATAGTGTGTCATAAAGGATTACAATGTCCCAATTCGTAGTAGGGGTGACGCATAATTTAGAATGGTGACCTGGTTCGATGGCTTCTCGAATGGGGAAATAATATGTTTTGAATGGTGACACAAAACAATTCAAGATTCTCTATTGGTCCTTTGGGCTACATGTTGGGCCTTCTAGCCACTAGGCCTTTAGTCTATGTATTTTCATTAAGTTAATAGTCCTTTAAGACATCATATGCAACAAAGTATATCTATTAGATTCTTATCACACGATATGGGTATGGATGTGTCTTTAACCACTTTGGTGTATGGGATTCTGTTTTTCTTGGTTTCATGTAATACCATCTACCTATAATAAATTATAATACATATATTCTAATATTTACACATTTATTAATATATTTTTCATAATACTTATAAATTTATCAACACTTTATTACATTTATTAATAATATTTATTCTTTATATTATAAAGAAATTTAGTAATTTTTATTATTCATTTTTATAAAATTAGTAATTTATTAAAAAATGAAAATGAAAATTTTATTTTTCTAATATTTACTTGTATCTATCAGTTTTAAATTCATCACTTATAAATATTTAATTTATCATATCTAACATTTGTGATGACAAAATTTTCTTTATTAGTGAATGTCAGATATTGCTCACAAAACAAGGATTTTTCTGCTATGTTTTAGCATTGATAATTTTGATCCTTTATCATCACTAAAAATTGATGATGAAATTATTCTATGTTATCTATTTTCATTTTAGCAATTATAAATGGTAATTTTATTGGTGAATTTTTTCTATCATAGATAAAGCATTTTCCCACATTTTTAAAGAACCTAAGATGTGGCACCACTCCTTATCACCATTGAAGATCTTATGAAACTCGAATATTTTTCTTTCGTATTAACAAATATTTTAGATGAATCAACCCCCAAAACCCAATGTATGTTAACTATTTATTATTTTTAAGGATTTCTAGATTAATCTTTCATAGTTTTTCACAATTTTGGGTTGTTCCTTCTATTTGTAACACCAATCCCTCGAGTTGTCTAATTCCTATTGAGTGACTCTATTTTACATCATTTAACAACCACACTACTGTAAACAGGTGTTACATATCCCTATATGTAATATCCTCGATCATCCTAACCCACTACATGGTGATTATTGGATGTTGGGGGTGTCAGGTGGGGTTTTGAGGAGAAACCCATAGAGTTTGATTGAGTTTTCATCTAGAAGAAGAGGTTGTTATGTGGAGTTGTAGGTTATGGAATATTTCAGGTTTTTTGTTAATGTTTAATTACTTATGAAGTACAGTGTCAATGATGAATTATTTTGGTTGATCATTCAATTTTGGCATGGCTATGGTGTGAGGGTCAGTAACAGTGTAGTGTAGTTTTGGAGAGGGATCTTGTGGTGTGGAGTTGTTCTTGCTGTGTGGAAGCTTGATGGTTCTGGTTTCTTTTATCACTGTCTCCTAATTGATGGTGGTGGCACAGAGGATGGATATGGTGTGGAGTATCTAGGATATTTTCATCAATGTCACTATTATTTTGGGGGTAGTTGTATTATAGTATGTGGGTTTTACTGTATCCTTACCCCAACCATATACAATCTCAATTTGATCTTTGACAAAGATTTTAGAGGTCCGTTGTGTCATGTCCAATCCCAATGGGGCATGTTCAACAACTCCCCAAGCCTGACACCAGTAGGAGAGGGGATGGAGACAAGCACCTAGTATGCATATCACAAACATGGTAGGCTTTATCCTAAGTACATATACACATGCACACATCTCCAAGCTTAGACAATGATGAAATTTAAAAAGAACTGAATAGTCATGCATGCATTCATGTATCTCTTTCAACCAGAGTACAACAAGATGTAATGGAAAGTAAACAATGAAAAAATAAAATTTCTCCATGAAGAGTAAGAAAACAAGTCAAACATGAAATTAAATATGGGGAAAATTGCCAAGATACCACAGTAACACACCTGGTTCTATCTGGATCACTAAGAACTATCTTTTCCTAGTCCCAATATAACTCTATAAAAATATCTATTATATGCACAAGAAATGAATCATGCAAGAAAATACAATTCATGGGTGAGTATAACAATACCCAGAAGAACACCTCGAAACCACAATACATAAAATGAAAGAATAATAGTCAATTATACATAGGTATATGTCTACAAAACATATATGTAGAATATCTAGATATCCTCAACAAGGAAACACTATTTCAAGGTAATTTCCCAAATATAATTTCATACTAGTATTCCTCCTTAAATGTTCAACATAACAATTTTCTAGGAAAATGAACTCAATGATTTTGATACTACTAATGATATTCGTCCGATAGATAGTTTTAAATGGATATCACCTTTAGAAGTATTAATTGAATGTCTGAAAAGATATGATACACAGATCGGGATCAAAACCAAGTCCATGGGGTAAAATAATAACTTAGTATTGATTAACCCATTGAGAAGAGGATTAGAGCCTATGTAGTGTTCGTCACGATGATGGTAATAGTTCTACCTAGGGAATGAAGTTATTAGAGGATCTCACTCCATGCCTCACAAAATGATTTTGATGAATCTATCCAAGAATTTATACTGAAAATATTATTACTCTTTGTGTAGGATGTGATTCCATTCTAACCCTTAAGGAAAAGGATATGGGGAACACTTCCAAAAGAAACTTTTCCATGATACAGAGTACAAGGGATCCAAGGAAAATTTGAAGGAGCACATGACTTGCACTCAGAGTGCATGGCATGTCCCTTAGGCAGCAGGGCCTACTATTGTAAATGTTCTATGATTATGTCTATGTAAAATTTCTTGGTGTTTTGATGCACGTATACTTCTTCCCATGTCCTAGTAAATTAATAGTCCCATGAAAATTTTTTCATGGTCATGTTTATGTAGGAGTAAACGACATGTCTTTGGCTCTGTACTACTAGTGTTGTTTGTGTACACTTCATGGTACATTCCAAGACACTAGGAAAACAATCACACACTATGTGATAGGGGACACACTCCATGTGATCCTTAACATCACATGCAAACTCTCGCGGCCACATAGGGGTCCCAAATGGTGTGTTCCTCCTGAATACACTTGGTGTACTGCGATACTTCCTAGATTCAACAGTTTCTTTTTCTATGTCGCCATCCTCTACTCTAGACCTTGATCAATGATGAATCTCACATAGAAATGTGTTTCTTCTCTGTTCAGGCATTTCCTCTATCGGCCTTTGGATTATGGTCACCTGAGTTGTATGGAAATAATGTTCTATTCATTCCCACTATCATTTCACACGATATCTGAAACCAGAGGCATCCAATATCATTTAATCCATTCTCCACTACAACCATTACACTATCCTCACACTATACTGAGTCCAGATATATGATATCAAATTGTTTCATTGAGATATATTTGTTAAACGTTGGATTCATTAGTATTTAAGTTAAACCGCTGGGAAAACCCTAGTGACAAAAGAAGAAAATTGGGGAGAAACTAAATGTAAAAAAACAAATAACTGCCCTCCAAAACTTTCTATGTTGGACTCAACTAATTTTCATTATAATCAAAAATTAAGAATAAATAACAATAAAATGATTATCCCAATGAAAACCCACAAATAAACTCATCTCACAAAATGGTCAATCCATGAATCAATCTTTTGTTCGGTTGATTCATGTTCATCATATAAATTCATAATAGGGAGTAAAATTAAAAATTTCATACCTTGAGATGGGTAAATTTCTGACAAATAATGATCTTGCATCATTCTCATTACAGTGATCTATTAATCACATAGAATAATTATTTCTAATATATTGTCTTTTTGATGATCCTATGAGATAGATCCTCCAACACTCTATCTAAATATTATCCCATGGATCTAGGGTTATGTGGATAACCATGAGAATTTGGTATAACCATGTACTTATAGTTGAAAATATGTCGTTGCATAAATTGATACAAAATAATTTTGCTTAATTATTTTATTCATTTTATGTGTTCAATGGATTATTCACAAAATGTCATATGTTGTCAAAGTTTATGTCTCACTAAAGGAAACATTAATGTTATAAATTCAATAGTGCCATAAAATTTTTGATTTGTGACATTTTATATATGTTACTCAACATTTTCAGTAAAAATATGTGCACTTTATATTTAATATAGTATTAATACTTTAAACATTTACTTCAAGAACACCGGGACTAGGAATTTGACGTTTTCTCAAATCATAGTCTTAAAAACAATCCATACAATATTCGAAAATAATACATATAAAATATGAGTCATTAAATTATCCCCACCTTGGATAGTTACATCATGAAATTATAAAACAAGTGTCTATACAAAGATATGTGGGTAATGAGTACATATCATAGCCTCCCTCCCCATGTAATCTCTTGAAGATTCCCATGATTCCACTAGAAATTAATTAAAGAAACTCTCACCCACAATGTATCATATTCTATTTATCCTCGATATCAACTGAGTACTCAGAAAAGGTAGCACTGTCATTGATGTAGATCTCACCCTAGTTGATAACATGTTACAAGTCATGCATGTACCTCCCTAGCTACGACATGTGGAAGACGTTTTGTACCTATTTTAACTGTGGTAGTAGAGATAAGTGATATTCCACCATGAAAAGTCTATAATGTATCTAGAAAGGGAAAATGAATCTCATAAAAATCTTCCTTCTCGAACAAAATATCTATTTTCTATGTCACGGTGTATCCCATAAAAACACATGCCGCCTTCCTCAAACTCCAATGGCCTCTATCACATACCGGCATAAGAATTTTGATGGCTCTGTTTGGTTCTCATTCCCACTTGGATGATCTATTCTTTGTCATTAGTGTCCTGAACCGACTCTGGGCCCATGAGTACTAACTTTCCTGCATTAGTCCAACAAAGTGGTTACCAGTACGATCTCTCATACAATGTCTGTAATGGTGTCATACAATTAGAAGAATTTTATATATTATTGTACAAAAAAACTACCCTATTGGAAGGTGATCCAAGAAACTATAACCATGTTCCACCATGAATGATCACAACATGTCCTCTCGAATCCGAATGGTCTTCCCAGTATGGTCTTTAGTTTTGGGGGTGAAACAACATTATCAAGAGTAATTGTGTCCCAAAAGACTCCTAAAATCCCTTCCATAACCAAGATGTGAATTTAGAATCACGATTTATGAAGATCATTGATGGGGATCTACGGATTCAGACTATACTTTATATGTAGAATCTTCCCAATCAATCTACAGAACATAGATCTCAGATTGCAAGGAAGTGTGATGGCTTATTTTGTTAATCTTTGACCACCCAGATGGCATCGTCTCCACTAGACCTATCTGGTAGGGCTATCCAAAATTATATAGATATCCCATCCCACTTACACATTAAAACATAAATGAGATGATCTAAACACCTTCAATGATGGTTGTTATCCATCACTTGCTGACATGTAAGGCATCAAGACACAAACTCTACAACTCCCTTCTCCATCCCTCACTACCGAAACTGACGTTAGAGTTCCTGGTACATGTTTTTCACACATGGTTGTACCACTAATTTATATGAATGATATTATATTAAAAACATCTCATAAAACATCACTGGTACCTTCATGCATTCTTTGAAAAGAACAATATGCTCCCCGCCTTTAGAAAATCCGTCAAGATCATGTCCAGTGTATATCTGATCACATCGGGTCTCAAAATTAGTATCCCAAAGAATATCATCCCTGAATTTTTGTAAAAGAAGAGGGGGAAAATAATAAATTTTTGAGTAATATAATCCATATCTATACACAAAGGATAATAGAAATAAGGCCAACAACTCTGATGCATCTGTCACCAACTATGAAAAAGATCTCTTTCTAAGAGAATATTCTACCACATTCCCCTTCCCCTGAGTATAGACAATCACAAAAACATAATCCTGGAGAGTATCTAGAAATAGCCTCTATCTCTAGGTAATATCATTATGATATATGATTTACTTAAGACTATTGTGGTTAGAATAGAAAATAAACCACTTGTACACTAGGTAGTTTCACCATATTTTTAGTGTGAGACTACCAATGCTAACTCAAGATCACGGGTTGTATAGTTCATCTCACGTGGTCTCAACTAACATGAATATAAAAATCCCATCATTTATTAATAAAATTTCTCTTGATCTATTTAAATTTCTTATTATGTAAAAAGGTTATATAAAACACATGCACTTCCTTGGTTTTATGTTTTTGGATTTTAAAATACCATTAATAATTGTTACTATTACTAATATAGCCACTGAATAGTGATCACATGATTATTATAAATATAGGGCTTTAACAAATCCAATTTACACAGTAAAATGATGCGATGGCCTCATCTTGTATAATTTCTTTATACGAAGACCATTTTTTAGAGATTGTAAATGAGGTAGTGTCACTAGGATTTTCTCTTGACTAAGCCCATGCCAAGATTCAACATGTTAATCTTGAACAGAACCACTTATGGGATAAGTGGAAGTTAACGGATATTACCACCTGAACGGTGTTATCCAATCCTCCCCAAGAGTGTGTCAACATCGCACATCTTACCCTTAGGTCTTACGAGGGTGTTATAAGGGTTCATGTAACAAGACACTCTAACAATGATTATGTTCCCTATTTTTTTATAAATAAAATACATTATGTTTATTATTGTTACTTTGTAAATAGTTTTTAAATAACAAATAGTATTTTTAGTTTACATTTAAATTCAATTAATAAATCTATTATGATGAATTAATGGATTTTTGAATTTAGTAGTATTTTAATAATATATTATTACTAAATAATTATTTATTAAATATAAAAGATCAAATAATTTTTAGGAATACAATTGTAATTTGTATTAATGTTTGAAAACTGTTTCTGTCAAAACCATTGAATTTTCAAGAAATGTCATTTTTTATTTTAAAATTGAAAATTCACATATTTAAAAAATTATTTAGATAAAATGAATTTCATTTTTTGGATTCATTATCACAAAATTATATAATGATGAAAGTTTCATAATTTTTTGAGTCAAAAGATTTTTTGGGTAAAACATTAAATATTGTTTAAATATATATTATGTTTTATGACATCATAATGAACTAATATTGATGTAATAAAATAATATAAAAAGAGTTTTTGGAAAATATATTTTTTATCTTTAAAATAATATTATTTTTGATTATTATTATTTTCGATTAATTTTATGGTGCCTTAGTGGACCGTCCGTGACTTATAAAATATTTTAACATTTTTTAAATTATTTATCGAGAGTATGACTCACCTACACATAAGAAAGAATAATATTTTGATAAGTTCAGACATTTTCCTTATATAATATTTTTTTCAACTCACCTTTGGAAAAAACCACGAGCAAAAACCATGGTATGGTTTGTGGTTTTTATTAGTTAAATTCATGGTTTCCAAAACCAAAATAATAAAGAATTACCTCTCCTTTACTATATAAACACACTTAAACTCCCATTACTCTTAACTCAAAACATTTGGAGCTTGACCAGCCTCTACCCCCCTCTCTCTATAATCATCCCAAGGCTCCCCAAGCTCCCAATAAGATTCTCTCAAGACTCTTACAAGCCTTTTGGATCACACATCCATGTAAGGGGTTTCTTCCATTCTCATTTTTTCCAAATTTATTTTTGTTATTATACCCTTTTACTTACAATTAACAAAAATTGAATAATTTATCTCCTCCCTCATACATCCCTACTTATTTTTGAATGATGATTCACCTCTTTCTCTCTCATTAATGCCTCCCATGTACACCAGTTACCATGCTGAAATTCAATAAGGGATTTCTCACTCTTTATTTATATTCAATCAGTTACTTTATATTATGTATCTAAATTACATTAAATATGTTGTTATATTATGTTTCATGGCCCACATACTTTTCATTTAATGTATAAATTATGGGAGAATCATTTCTCTCTCATCAACCCATTCTACAATTTCTATTTGACGCTGTTGTGCAACAGAAGGTACACCGAACATTCCCATGCCAAAAATCATCGTGTAAGTGAATATCATACCCATCTCTATATCAAGGGTATTCACCATTATGAACATGTAATTTTTTATTGAGTACATACATTTATGTATTCCACATCTCTTATTCATGGAATAAAATATGATGTTTAATGAATCCATGTTGTATGATCCATTGGCAGACTTATGCATGAAATGAAATGTTTGTAAAGGGTGCGCCAGGATAGTACTCAAATGCAATTCGTAAATATTAGTATCATGATAAGTTAAGTGAAATGAGGGTTTACTCATGATAATTCAACTGAAATTATGGTTTACTCATTCTAATTCTATTTTATTGACTGTTTACTCATGTTGTGTGTCCAACGAGCCTTGGATCATGCTAATATCATGTTAAATGATGTTTCCACATTTACGTGTTATGATAATCATACTATATCTTCACATTATACTCATGTGTATCTTGTAATCCTGTTTTATTAAAATTCCCTAACATGTACTTTATTTTACATATTATTTATTATTTTCTCCCATTATGGGCTTTATAGCTCACATGTTTCATAGGCAGGTCCTCAGGTTATCACATGCAATGCTAAGTATGATCAAATATTGTGGTCATGTAAAAGAAGTTTCCAATAATGATTTTGTGTTTTATGTTCTAATTTTTTATGTAATATTTCTAATTTCCCAGTACATAATACCTCTTGATCATCAGAGTTGTCTCAAGTAAAATTTTGTGTAATAAAGCATGTTTATGTGTGTAATAAAGAGCAGGATTGTTATAGTTGGTATCAAATGATAGGTATAGTTATTTTTTGTATTAGGATTATAAAACCCTAGTTAAAGACTTAGGGATAAGACTCAGTATAATAAAAAAATTCCTAGATTTTGGTGAAAATAGAGTAAGTGTTTTATCATGAAAATATATCCTTGTTTGGATACGAACAAGTAGAGGCTGCTCCGGCACAGATGTATCTACATGTAAAACCCAGAAACCCAACGTTGAGATAGAATCAAATATGAACGGGTACACGACAATGGGGCTAGCTGCACTCTTGGTTACGAAAATCCCAAGTGATATTATTTGGTAAATTTATAATCTTTGTGTGTACCATTATTAAGGGAATTTTAAAAATAACCCTAAGAATATATGATGTGAAGTAAATTATGGATAAGATAGATTGAAGCCTATAAATTGATATGTTAAGGAAATAAATTTATTTTAAAAGTTGTCCCTTTTTTCATTGGATTCCCTTTTATGTGTTACCCCAAACTTTCCTTTCATTCCAACTAATGGCTGGTAATAGCAGGACATGGGCTAACAGCCGATTCAAAGATCAATGTGATGACTATTCTAGTTAGATGCCCAATCCGATGGGAGTGGGAATCACAAACATTGTCAAGATACTCTTTCAGGTAACTCATGTTTTGAATATAAACATGGTTCAAGGTCAACATTAAACCCCCTAATAAATAAGAATCTACAATCGAGAGCTTCATGAGATAAAGTCCTCCTTCTTTTAATGGATCATTTGATCCTTCAATCTATGAACAATGGATCAATTCCATTGAAAAGATATTCTCCATCATTTAATATTTTGAACAAGATAAGGTTCTTTTGGATGATTTTCATATAGAGTGTGAAGATGATCAATATTGGAAATTCATAAAATCTACTAAGACAATGTAATAGATCAAGGCGTTGGAATAGAACGATTTTCGGAAAAAGTTTTTCGATAAATATTTTCCTCTCACCATCCACCTTAAGATGGGAATGGCCTTCCATGACCTCAAGAAAAAAGACAACGAACCCATTAGAGAATATGAGGAAAACTTCACAAGGCTTCCATGATATTCCACTGGCTTGGTCGTTGCACCTGAATTCAGTGGTGAAAGCTTCTTTGGTAGGACAAAACAAATCCTACAGAAATTCCTATAGATCCATGACTTCAATAGCTATGAGAAAATTTTCTGATGTGCCCTCAATTTTGAAATGGAGATCAGAGAATCATATGGGTACCATGGGGACAAGAAGCAGAAAGTGGACTTTAATTCTCATATTATGATGGATAAATCCAATAGTGATAAAAAATTCTAGCACCCCATATGCCAAAGGTGCAGAAATAAGAACATTGAAACTGCCTGAAGGGGACATGTAAATTCTTTTTATGTGGAAGATAAGGGCACCTAAACATTAAATATCAGAAAGAATAACCTACTGTTGTGGTAGAAGAGAGGAACACTCTGTTTGAATCTCAATGCATTTTTCATTCCTTCAACTACAAATAACTAGGGCACTTTTCAAACTAGTTTCCTGAGACATGGTTTTTCAGAGGCAACCAACAACCTCCAAGATAGCAAGGGTGATATTTTTCCATCACTACCGTCGAAGCGAACCCTGACAATGATGTGGTGACTGGTATGCTAGTTATTCAATCAATAATAGCGAACATAGTTTTTTATTCAGGTTATATGCATTCTTTTACATCTCAAATGTTTATTAGAACAATCCCAACACCACCACAAATAATGTAAGTAGAGATGTCGATGAAAATGAAAAATGGGGCAATAATTGCATCCTATGAATAAAACTCCGCCCCTATCACAATATCTTTATTAAGCATTCCAGTAAACCTCCTAAAACTCTCTCTGGTAGAATATTATACTATTCTTAGCATGGATTGGATTTCTCAATATAGAGCCAACATAAATTGTTTGGTGAGGGAAATCACTCTCCATATATAGAATCAACTCCCAATTATGTAAAAGTGAAAGTAGAATATGAATATGCTTTAGCACCATAATCTCAATCATGGATATTACTGCCCTATGAGAAATCATTTCTTACTCAGATTATTGAGTATAGGGAAGAAACCATCCATGAAGACATGCTTATTATGATAGAATTTTCTAAAGTGTCTCCTGAGGAATTTCTTGGTCTTCCTCCTTGAATAGATGTTGAATTATTAGTAGATATTATACCTAGGGATTTTCCAATATCCAATACTCCATATATAATGGCTATTATTCATCTTGAGAAGATAAAGAAACAAATACAATTGTATACGGATAAAGGGTTTATATTTAGAAGTGCATTACCATGGGGTGCACCAGTCCTCTTCGTCAAGAAGAATGATGGGTCAATAATCGTTTGAATTGAATATCATGATATCTACAAAATCATGATAAAGAATGAGTATACTCTACCATGAGTTTATGACTTTTTTGATCAGGTACATTGATCACAATACTTCTCCATAGTGGATTTTCTGTCAGGTTATTAACAAGTATGGGTGAACAAGGAGGATATCCCCAAAACTGCTTTTCGTACATAGTACGAGAATTATGAATTCATAGTAATGAATTTCAGACTCACTAATGATCTATAAATCTTCATGTACTTAATAAATAGAGTCTCAAGAGATTATCTCGACAAATTATTGGTATTATTTATAGATGATATTCAAATATACTCTAAAACTAAGGAGGAGCATGAGAAGAATCTAAGCACTGTACTAGAAACATTGCAAAAGGAAAAGATCCCTGCAAAGTACAAAATGTTTGAGTTCCAGTTGAAGAAGGTCTCATTATTGATTCCTATCCTCACAATAAATGGTATATCTGTGGATCCCTCTAATACAGCTGTAATTGGGCGATGGATGAGGCCAACATTGGGGACAGATATTTGTAGCTTCTTGGGGGTAGCTGAATATTATCACCGATTAGTGAGAAATTTATCACAATTGTAAAACCCTTTTACTAAGATAACTCAGAAGGGATTTAATATTTCTTAGAGTTATGAATGCGAAGATAGCTTCAATGTGTGGAAAAATGAGGCTTGTCACTACACCCATTCTGACACTGCCCACAAGTGGAGAACTGTTTTTGGTATTTAGTGATGCTTTAAAGAAGGGCATGGGATGTGTGTTGATGAAAAATAAAAAATTCATTGCCTATGATTTAAGTCAATTGATATTTCATGATCAAAACTATGAAACACATGATTTGGAATTTGTTGTCGTAATCTTCACTTTGAAAATATGGTGGCATTACCTCTTTGGGGAGAGGTGTGAAATATATACTGATCACAAAATCGTCATGTATATATTCACATAGAAAGAGTTGAACATGCGCTAATGAAGATGGTTAGAGATGATCATAGAGTATGACTACTCAATCCATTACCACCCTTAGAAAGTGAACAAGGTGGCAGATGATCTGAGTAGAAAGGACTCAGTGATTCTATCATTGATGATAATTGAAAAGGATTCAATCTTATTAGATTTGATGAAGATGGATCTTGGAATCATAAATAAGGGAACATCAACAATACTTTCACAAATGATTGTTCAACCATTCCTTTTCGAAAAGATAAAGGATTCTCAAAAAGATGATGTTGGAATTTAGAAGAAAGTGGAAACTATCAGAAAAGGGAAATCCTCAGAGTTCAATGTTAATGAAGAAGAAATTGTTAGAAATGGGAAATACTATGTGTTCCATCCAATCTGGAGTCAAAATATGATCTTTTAGATGATTCAAATAGTTATAATTTCTCCATTAACCCATGAAACACAAAGATATATCGAGATTTACGAGAGCATTATTGGTGGGATAACATGAAGAAGTAGATTACTCGGTATACATCAAAGTGCCTAGTATGTCAGCAAGTGAAGGATGAGAGGCATATTTTTAAGGGGATGATGCAACCATTACCCATGCCAACATATAAATAGGAGAACATCACAATGGTATTTTTCACCCTACTTCTAAAGACATCCAAAGGAAACATTGCTATCTGGGTTTTTGTGGATCTTCTTACAAAGACTACACACTTTATTAAAATTTGGGGGTATTTCTCATTGGATGAAATAGAACGGATATACATAAGAGAAGTGGTATGTCTGATTGAGTACCACTATCAATTTTATTCAATCGAGATCCAAGATTAACCTCTATGTTCTGGAAGAGTCTCCAGCACGCTCTGAATAATGATCTAATCTTTAGTACATATTATCATCCTCAAACTGATGGCCTATATGATATGACTATTCAAACACATAAGTACATGTTGAGGGCATTCTCAATAGACTTAAAAGGTGTATGGGATCAAAATATTTCTCTGGTTGATTTATTTTACAATAATTGTTTCCAATAAAGTATCCAAATGGCTCCTTACGAAGCCTATTATGGGAAGAGGTGCATAACACTGGCAGGTTGGAATGTAGTTGGGGAGAGAAAACTCCTAGGTCCAGAAATGGTTGAAGAAATAGAGGAGAAGGTTAAGACCATCCAGTAGTACATTAAATCTTCTCAGAGTCGATAGAAATAGTTATACTGGTAATCAACAAAGAGAACTAGAGTTTGATGTTGGAGACATGGTATTTTTATGCATAACAGCATGGAAGTGAGTTTTGAGATTTGGGAAGAATGGAAATATTTTTCCAAGGTATATCATCCATTTTTAGATCCTTGGTCGCATTGGGGATGTGGCCTATTGACTAGAACTCCCACCAAACATGTCTCAAGTATAAAATATATTCGATGTATCACTCTTGAGGAAATACATACCTAACCCATCTCATATACTCAATACATAGGTGGTACCATTGGATATTCACCATTCCTATGAAGAGAAGCTGGTGACGATCTTAGATCATTAAGAAAAGGTTTTAATAAATAAGATAACTCCCCTCATCTAGGTTTTGTGTAGAAATCACATGTTTGAAGAAGAAATGTGGGAATAAAAGGAAGTGATGAAGCCTGGTTACCATTATCTATTTTAGTGTGGGAAAATGAAATTTTGAGAGATAAATTTATTAATGGGGGAAGATTTTAATGACTCAAACATTTATTAATGAAAATTCATCTTGATATAATTAAATGTATTATTATGTAAAATGGTTATATAAAACATATACACATAATTGGTTTTATGTTTTTGGATTTTAAAATACCATTATGAATTATTAGTGATGCTAATATAGTCATTGAACAATGATCTCATGATTAGTATAAATATTGGTCTTTAAAAATACAATTTTTTAGAGAAACGAAGTGATGGACTCATTCAGAATAATTTCTCCATTCGAAGCTAATTTATCAAAGCTCGGAATGGAGGTATCATCACTGGGTTTCGCTCTTGACCAAGTTCATGTCGAGCTTAAACACGTTATGCTTGAACAGAACCGCCTACGGGAGAAGTGGAAGGTAATAGATATTACCACCTGAGTGATGTTATGTGAGTTGTCCCAAGAGTTTTTCACCATCATGCACCTTACCCTATGGTATTATGCGAGTGTTATAAGAGGTTATGTAACAAGACCCTAGCACTATGATTGTGTGCATTATTTTTGTATAAATAAAATACATTCATTTTATTTTTGTTACTTTGTAAATGGGTTTTAAAGAACAAATAGTATTTTTAGTTAATATTTAAATTCAATTAAGAAATTTATTTTTATTAATTAATGGATTTTTGATTTAAATAATATTGTAACAAATATTATTATTAAATTACTTTTTATTAAATAAAAATGATCATATAATTTTTAGGAATACAATTGTAATTTTTATTGAGATTTAAAAACCTTTTTTTTTCAAAACCCATGAATTTTCATGAAATGACACTTTTTATTTTAAAATTGAAAATTAACATATTTAGAATATTATTTGGATAAAATTAATATAATTTTTAGATTTAGGATGTTGAAATTATCTAACATTTATTTTTTAATAATTTTTTGAGATAGTAAAATTTTTGGGTAATAACTTAAATACCATTTAAATATATAATATTTTTATGAAGTCATAATGACCCAATAGTGATGTAATAAAATAATATAAAAATTATGTTCGGAAAATATATGTTTTATCTTTAAAATAATTTTATTTTATAATTTTTTGGATTAATTTTATGGTGCCTTCGTGGGCCCTCAAAAACTTTTAAATTATTTTAGCTTTTTTTAAATGATTTCTTTAAGAGTGTGACTCACCACCACATAAACTAGCCTGATATTTTAATAATTTCGGTCATTGTCCTTATAAAATAATTTTTTCCACTTCCATTTCTCAAAAACCATGGTATGGTTTGTGGTTTTAATTAGTTTAATGTGTGGTGTCCAAAACGTTAATAATAAATAAGTCCTTATTTTCTATATAAACCCACTCAATCTCGCATTCCTCTTCACTCAAAAACTTTTTATCCTGACCAACCTCTTCCCAACTCTCTCTATAATCCCCCAAAACATCTTTAATCTCCCAATAATCCACTCTCAAGACTCTCCCAAACCATTGGGATCACACTTCTATGTAAGGTATTTCTTCCTTTAGAATTTTTGATCAAATTTATGTTTGTTTTCATACCCTTTTATTTTCAATTACAAACATTGGAGTATGATTTCAAACCTCCCCATATTGTCCTCATTATGTTTTAATGTTTATAGACCTCTTTATCTCTAATAAATGCCTCTCATGTACACCTGTAACCATACTAAAATTTTGTAAGGGATTTCTCTATCCTAATTAATATTCAAGAAATTATTTTATATTGTGCATATAAATTGCATTAAAAATTTTGGTATTTTATTTTATATAACTCCTTTACATTCCATTTAATTTATAAATGATTTGATACCCCTTTCTATTTCATCAACCCATTTTCTGATTCCAATTTGACGCTAATATGATGCAGAAGTCACACCAAAATTTCCCATGCCAAAATCATTGTGTAAGTAAATACCAAACCCATTTGTCTATCAAGGGTATTAAAATTTATGAAGATATACTTTTTGATTGAGGGCATACATTTTTTTATTCAACTTCTCTTTCTCTTGGAATAAATTATGATGTTTAATGAATCCATGTTGTATGATCCATGTGGCACACTTATGCATTAAATGAAATTTTTATAAAGGGTACACCCTGATAGCACTCTAATGAATTGGGTAAATATTAGTATCATGATACATCAAGTGAAATGAGGGTTTAATCATGAAAATTCAAGTTTAGTGAGGTTTTTCTCATGCTAATTTAAGTGTGATGGGGGTTTACTCATCCTCTATGTGCAATGATCCTTGGATCATACTAATATCATGTTAAATGTTGTCGCCACATTTCTATATTATGAAAATCAAGATATATCATTTCTTTATGTTAAATTTTCTATTGTTCTCCATTGATATTCCTATTTCCCAAGATGTGCTATATTAATTATGTTATTCTTTCTTTACACCCTTACGAGGCTTTATACCTCACCCTTTTCTTATTCATGTCTTCAGGTTATCACATGCAATGCTTAGTACGAAGGGATGTTATGGTCTTGTAAAAGATGTTTTCAATAAATATGTTGTGTTTTATGTGATAAGTTCTTATGTAATGTTCCTAATTCCCCCATAAAATATACCTATAGATCATCCGAGTTTTCAAAAAAAACGTGTTTATGTGTGTAATAAAGAACATGGTTATTATAAATAAATTTAAGCAATCACCACCTTCACCTACAAAAGAACACAAAAAAGGCCAGTTCCTAATGCATCATAAGAATACTACATACACAACACCCTCTTCTAGAAATATCAAGATGGAATCACTCATAAACTTCTACATCAACTCTAGAAAAGCCTATTAGAACCTCTCTTTCAACATGAAAGGATTCTTATTTTGGGGTAAATCTATCGTGGGGGATGATATCCAAGAGAGATCATGAATTACTCTCTATTATATTCTTCTAATACAAGGAATAATTGTAAATAATTAACCCTATTAGGTGGATCCCATGATAACACCACCTTGACCTTCGTCGGGTCCACTCCCACAACATCTGTTGAGATAACAAGTTCTATTAATTGGGCCTCTTATTTATAGAACTAGAACTGTTAGAGCATCTAATAAATATATTTCTCCTGAAGTATATACTTAACCATACTAAAATATCTCATCTGATTGTACTTGGATACTAATTACATAATTATATCGTCGATGAAGACAACCAAAAATTGTTCTACAAAGGGATTAGATATCTGGTTCATGAGTCCCATGAACACTGTTAGGGAGTTTCTCATGATAAAGGGAATAACTTTGTATTCAATGTGACTATAGACATATCTAAATTTATTCCATGGAATATCTTCATTATAGACCTGCAACTGGTGATAGCTTGATATGAGATCAACCATAGAGAACCATTTTCCCTCTCAACTTATCGTAATTATCATCGATCATTGGATGTTGATAATTTTTCTTCCTGGTGACCTGGTTTAAGCATCGATAGATTACACATAACCACAAGCTCCCATCCACCTTATTGGGTTACAAAATTAGGGATTCCCATGGTGATGCACTAGGTCTAATAAATATATTCCACTACAATTCCTATAAATATACTATCATCTCATAAATCCCTTTGGGAGTCATATGATATGATGGTTAAAATATTAGGGTCATCATGATGTGTCGATTAATATAGAATTTTATCTATTATCAAGGAGGTATGACTAGAATTTCCTAAAGAAAAATTTCCTCAAACTCTATCACTGCTAGTGGGAAGTAGAAACGCATAACATCCACTTCACCAAGGGTAATTCTGTTCAACTTGAGATTAATCAGTTGTTCCATCCTATGCATGAGTTTATCCTATGTTGCCTGGGTTTTTTTCACCCATAAAAGAAAAAACTTATCCCATTACTATGGACACATCACATAATACTCCTAAAAAATTCAATTTTGGAAATGAATTATAGATAACTATTCCATACCCAAGATTATTTCATAAGGCCTCATTGCTACTGCAAAAATATCCAAACAAAAACTATCACCTCCATGTGTCGGGTCACACTATCGAAGTAAGTGTGTCATTACCAATTCATCTCTAGTATAAGTCTCCATGTTCAAGGGTTAAACCAAGGGCTCAACTAGAATCTCTATGTCACAAAAAATATTTGTTGTAATAAAGTAATGACTAGAACATGAGCATATTAGTACTATAGATAAAGAAGAAAAGACACAGATCATACCTTGTACTATTCCAAGACCCTCTAGATCAAAATCCTCAACTTCCTAAAGATACCCTCACCCCTGTCCTCCAGCTCCTTGATCTTATCATGGACCACCTAGGGTGGTGGTCATAACAATTCAAAGTTTCGACCACCTCCATCTACTCTCCCATCTCCTCTGCTGCACCCACCACCTTGTGGAGAATTATACTCATGTCGCTATGTTTTCTTTGGTGGTCTATCTATTGTCTCCCTATTTGTCATATATCGGGCTTTACAATATCATGCATGATTCCCCCTACCTTCACATGAATAGCACCACCTCTCGCTTTGTTAACCGGACTCATCTTGTTAGCCATGAACCATATATCCTCTATCATGGGACCCACACATGAAATTTATCACATGTACAATTCCTTGATACTAATGTTAAAACTTTAAAACTAAGGTCTCTAATCCTTTAATCCCATTTTTGGAAACTATTATCTTCAACTTATTAGCCAATAAACTATCATCCACTAAATATCTCTCTATAACCATAAAGTTGGTAAGAATTATATGATGTATAAAACTAGCTCATATATATCTATTGAGTCCTAAATTGAAGGTATAAACCTAAAAGAATAGATCATGATCTATATACATCCAGTATCTGGACTATTTGGTGAACCTTGATGAATACAGAACTATTATCTTGTTGCACTTTCATAGTTTTCGAAGATTATGTATATATACCACCCTTAAAATAGTTGGAGATAACTCCACTCTAAAACATCACTCAAAATCTGACCATGCAAGAGTTGCCTCGTCGTAGTACTAGGTCACCAAATACCCTTAGCATCCCACTAATCCATAAATAAGGCTTACCGCTAGGACCACCATCTGATCTTCTGGTGACATGACTAGTCAAAAACACTGAAATCACCACCTCAATCAAATCCTCAACTACCTGTAGATTGGGCTCACCTTAAAACCAAAGATGTTTCTGTCATTGATATTCAAAATTTACAATCATCATTTTCACCTCATCAGTAGGTAATGAGGTTACCATCTACTATTAAACAGGTGGCGGTATATATAGTACACCACCTTGAGGTAATACCTTTGTAAATGTTACCTTTATTGATTCCTCATCACTAAGGGGATCATCCTCATGATCCGAAGGTTGAATCCGATTTGGAATATTCTGCGAAGGAATACTGAAATAAACAGAGTGTTCCACAGTCAATGAATATATCTGGAAAGTTAACTAAAAAAGTAAATTGAAAACAAAACTCATACCTATATGAATAATGTACCATTTTTCCCTACAACTAGTGTCCTCATGTACCGCATTGAAAGGAAGGTGACCAAAATGTTAGTGTCTGGATATTTTAGCTTCTACACCAACATTGGGGTCCTTGTCCATATATCCAAACACAAATCACTTAAAAATGTTTCCCATACTAATATAATAGACTTCATTCCTATGGAATAATGTACTATTTTGATAGAACTCTATCACAACCCATACTAATGGAGCTTGTGTCACAATTCCCCAAGACCGCCTCCAATACACTAGGGGTGGTTACTAGCATAGAGTATGCATATCACTCACATGGAATCCCTTAGCCTAAGTACATGTACATAATCACACATATGAAAACCCATACAATATAGAAATGTAAAAACAACTGAGCAACCATGCATGTATAAATATATATCCCATAACAAGAGTATGAAATTAATTCATGGAAAGTGAATAGATTCAAAATTAAATCCCACCACAGTGAATATGAAAAAAATTCCAACCAGAAAATAAATTTGTGGACTATTTTCAAGTTACTACAAGAACACAGCCCGGTCAGTACATCTCACTAAGAACCATTTCGTCCTGGTCCCTCTAGGACTCTGTTAAAAGGTTGATCATCTACACAATACAGGACATGTGTGGGAAAATACTATATTGGGGTGAGTATAAAAATACCTAGTACAACACGCTAAAACCACAAACTATATAATAAAAGAATAATAATTAGCTCTGTAAAGGTATATGTAAACAACACATGTAATAAGAATATCAAAATATAATCAATAAAGACACAAAGTCTCAAGGTAAATCCAAATTCTTAATACTAGACTAGGATACATGACTGACGGTTCCACATAGTACTCATCTAAGATAACAAGCTACACGAGTTAAATAATGTTGCTGACATTAGTCCAAGAGGTAGTGCTCGTCGGGTCTCTCCATTAGAATTATATTCTATATGTATGAACTGATATGATACATAGGTAAGGATAACTAAAAATATTGTGGGGTATACAAACATATCAAACTATATTAACCCACTAAGTAGGGGATTGGTACCCACATATTATTGGTCATGAACATACCAATAATTCCACATGGTTAATGAATATGATAGTAGATCTCACTCTAGGACTCATGGAAGGTTTCAAACAACTCTATCAAATATGGACTACTGAAGGGATCACCATTTTGTGTATAGGACATGATTCCATACTAACCCTAGAGGACGAGGATATACAGAGCTCATCTTAACAAAACTTGTCCAAGAAGCATAAGGAAATAGATCCAGTCCAACATTGATGTATAAAATTGTGTGTACTATGTTTTTATTTCATGTACTAATAGTACTCAACCTATCCCTTTCGCAACAGATTATACCCATGTAAATTAATTCTACTTGTATCTTTGTAAATGTACATGGTGTACTGATGCTCGTGTACTTTAGCTTATGTCCTAGTACAAAGTTATGCACACGTACATTTTTTTATAGTCATGTATGTGTGGGAGTACATGTTGTTCCCTTTTTCAAGTAAGACATTTCATGTTTGTGTACCCTCTGATGTAAAATACCAACCAGTAGGAAATGAATCACACACCGTGATAGTGGGTTCACACACAGTCTGATCCTTAACTTCATATAGAAAATAAATCCTCTACATTGGGGTCCATCGTGTTCATCCGAAACACACATCGTGTACTGTGATATTTCATTGATTAAATGGATTCTATATTCGCATTTTCTTCTGCTCCTCTATCCACATATATTCTGTGAATATTTCATGGAAATGTGGATCTACTCAGGTTGGGTCTCACCATCACCACTTGCCAGATTCTGGTTACCTGAATTTCATAGAAATCATCTTTATTTCATTACCATCTACATCTCATGCACCATTTAAATATAGATCTATCTAATATGGTCTGACCCATTTGCCTCTAGCACTGTCTTAGGATCCTCATACCAGGACAAGTTTAAATTTTTTACATCGGATCGTTGCACCATGAAATTTTTTTGCAATGGTCGATTCCTCCGTATTTGGGTTAAACCACAATAAAAAAGAAACCCCATTGATGAACAGAGAAAATAGTGGATAAAAGAAAAATCCCATACATGAATAATCAAACTCGTCCAATGTTTGTGTTGGCATCGATTCATTTTTGTTTGAATGATAAACAGAGAATAAAAATAATCACAAAATCACAAAATAAATCCCCACAAATAAACCCATCCCATAAAATGACTAATTCTTTAATAAATCATTTAATTGATTGATTAACATTCATTATATAAATAAATAAAATGGAATAAAACCAAATAAAAAAAATTTCACAACTCAAGACAGATCAATAGATTAAAAATAAGTAGCATGTTTTGTTGTTGGTGGTGAGATCTCTAAATCATGTTTCACAATAATTTCTGATCAATGATCCTCTGAATATTTTCATGAGATATATCCTCCCTCACTCTCTCCAATAGTTATCTAATGAATCTATAGTTATCTATCTAACCCTATTAATTTGGCATAAAATTATACTTACATGTTAAAGTAGGTCATTGTGTCAATAGATAAAGTAAAATAATTTATTTTATTATTTTATTCATTCTATGCCCATTATTATTTTTCCACAAACACCATACACCAACATAAGTTATATTGGACCTAAGGTAAATATTTTTTATTAAACTCAGTTGTTCCCTCGTGTTTCTAATTCAGCCTCTATTTATAAGTTGTTCCACTTTCTGATGAAAACAATCTGTTTAATTCTATTTAATATATTTAATAAATTTAATATATTTCAAACATTTATTCATGGCACACTAGGCCTCAGAATTGTATGTCTTCTTAGAACATGGTATCAAAAAAATATCTATAAATAATAAATGGAAAATACATGACATTAAAAATTCATATAGGGGGATTTTGGAATAGATCCCTAGGTTACACCATAGACTTATGTGAATCCCAAATGATTTTAGTGGGGTTTTGGTTTCTGCATTGTGGTTTATAAATTTAATTGTTGGGTTTAAATTGTTAAACCCCATAGAAATTAAACATTTAAATGACTTGTCTTTCAACTATTGGGTGACCTATTTATGGTTTTAGGAAATAATTGTGCCACTATTCACTAGCTTTGATCATTTATCTTGTGAGATTGGTTTTCAATAATCCATCATGAGTTCTCTCTCACTCCATTATTTCACCTGTGTTCTTTATCTGGGGTAAGTATTTTTTGAGAGATATAGATAGTTTTACCTATTTTATAGATAAATATATATCACAATCCATGATATTCTAATATATTTTAGTTAAATAATACAACATTAATTAGTTAATGGTATACTCAAGAATGAGATTAAATAAATAACGATAGACTGTATAAATATTATTATTAAAATATAACTGTTATAACCTATCCACTATTTTGATATGAATGAATAGGAATAACCATACCATAAAATAATTTTTAATTTTTATACTTAAAAAATGAATATTAAATGATGACTTCATTATCAATTGATTATAAATGAAGAAAAAATCTTTTTAAGGTAAAGTATATAATTTCTAAAAAGATTTTTTACATGTGCAATGTATTTTAATATTAATAGATTATACTAATAACTATTAATATATTTTTAAAATTAAATGAGTAAATTATTTATTCTATAAAATTAATTTCCATTCATTTAATTATGGTTATTAGGTATGAAATGAGAAAAAAAATTATTCTTCAAAAATGGTTTTATTACATTTTTTATGTTGATATTATGATTAATTTATATCAATTTTAGAAATTATATTTCATAAAATGGACATAATTTTTTAAATAAACATTTAAAAAGTAATCTTAAGGCAATATGTTTTTATTTTTTAGAAATAATTGATATTTTGGGTGAATAGTTAAAATTATTATTTTTCAAAATCTTTCATTTATTTTATTTTAATAAATGTGGTTTCAATGTTACTTATTATATTGGATTTTATTTTAAATTAAATTATTATTAACTTTATAGAACATAATCCAATTAATTCTTTATAAATATTTATTATACTTGATATATCTAAAAGATTATTTTTCTTCTTTAAATGGTTATTTTTACAAAAATGGTTTTCCATTAAATTTTTTGAACTTATTATAAAAGTAATATCTGTCATTTTTTGAAATGGAATCTTTAAAAATATAATTCAGTTTTGGAACAAGGTGATAAAAATTGGGTAATGAGGTAATTTTTGTTTTCAATCATAATGAATAATAACCATAGTAAAAAAAGTTCCCACTGGAGAATAGGGTAAAACATGTTAATTAAGGAAAATTATTTATTATATAGTCGCAAAATCTCATCTTAATTCTTATTGGATGTGATTATTCCAAACCTTTTCACCTTTAATTTTAAATTTTTGAAACATAATTTTATTGTTCTTTGATCATGACCTCTATATTACGTTTAGTAAATCAAAATCACAAAATGTCACACACTTTCTTTTAACATCTGTATTGTGTTAAAATAGTTATAAAAGGAAGTTATAAATGGTTATAAATAGTTATTTTTAAGATTAATATTTTTTTAAGATAGTAATTATTTTTTAATTTGAAATTATTGTATAGTTTCACTCAATTATTATTCAACGTCGATGAAATTCTTGTACAAGAAGTAAAAAAATCAAGTCAATGAATTAAAAACATTAAAAGTGATATGTTTGGATGAATAATGGTGTTACATGAGTTTATTGGATAATCATAATTTATTGGTGGTGGTGAAATTATTGATATTATAATTCAGTTGTTATCATAATTCTTTTAATACCAACATATGTGAATGGTACTTAAAATGACTTTAAATGTTATTTAGTTTTTAAAAAATATTTTTAAATAATTATAAAATCATAAAAAACCAATAATAAGTCAATTGGATGGAAAATTTTATTTGATATCATGAATCTTCTATTTTTAGCACTTAGTATTTTTAAAATTACTTTAATTAAAATTATTTGAAAACTTTGTTACCAAGATTAAGATTAAAAAGTGTTAATGAGGGAGTTATGGTGAGATACAATGTACCAAATTCCACAAAAACTAGTATGAATATTTCTAATTTAATTAATTTCAGAATCATTCTCTTTATATTATAATATAAGTCACTTTTGTTTCATTTTACATGAGTTACAAACAAATTATATATTAATATTTCATTTATTTACAAGACTGTCTCTCACCTCACTTATAAAAGGGAACTGCATCTCCCCTATTACTCACATTTCATTAGTGATTTAGCTTAATAAATACATTTAAAAATTTCTTACCGACCATCCTTCAGATGGCCTATAGGATGTTGTCTCTCCAAAATACCAACTTATATGGCTAAAGGCATAATCCAAATGATTTTTTCTATAGAATAGGTGTAACTATTAATTGAGTTCTTTCATTTTATTTATTCTTATACTTACTTAAAACATATCATAATCATGATTATATAATACCCTAATTATCTAAAATATTCTTAATTGTCATGGAAAATAAAAAAAAGTCGCTCATGTGTACATGTGGACTGCCACCTTCACGAAGCAAGGTGTTTCGGTTTTCATCACCACCTCACTCGGATGATCATTATAACTAATTTAATTAATTTATATGATATTAATAAATTATTAATGACTTTCTAATGATATGATAAATATATTTTTTCTTATCCTTTCATCCATTTGAAAATTATAACATCCCTTATGCATACATGTGGATTACCACCCCCACGAATTAATGGGATTTGTTTCTCATTCCCTCCTTTCATTGTTTTTTATAAAATTATAATTAATGTATAAAAATTATCATTATTTCATTGTTAATATTATGTATATGATGTAAAAATTACCCCTTTTCCTTGTTAAACCTACTAAATTTGTTTTTGGATAATGATCCAAATATTCTCAAAATGTCTGAAATGAACTTAATAAAATGAGTAACCATAAAATAAATGGAAATGAATGCAATAGAAAAAGCTGGATATTAAGTAATAAACCATAAAAATTTTATTAGTTAACTAAATAGTTAATATAAATTTATCAAACTTGATTTGAAGAATGAATATAGTGAGACAGACTAAATTTAAGGGGTTTTCCTTTGAAGAATTGTTTTAAATATTTTAAACTCTTTTTTATTCCCTATCCATGTTCTTAAAAATGAAGCACTAAAATTCATATTTAATCTTAAATTATTATGAATTTTCATTTTTAACTATTATATAATTTTTTTATAATGGTAAAAAAAGGGAAATTTTTAATATATATTATATGGGTTATTTTGACTTTTTTGAGAAGTATAAAAAGAATATTTTTGAAAATTTTTTCCCATTGCTAGTATTTCTCACCGTCAGAAACATTATTCATTTTATGAGATTACGATACAATTTTCTATGGTTTTTAAATGAATATCAACTTTATTTCCCCTCTAGTAATTATTTGTTTTAATATTTTTCAATTGAAAAAAAAATATATTTATTTTTACATCATTATCGAAATGTCTTATAAATATTTTTCCAAAATAGTATTTTTAGATTTTTATAATGGAAAATCGGTATTTTATTTGTTTTTTCATGATATGACTTTTGTATATTATATATATTGACAGGAGAGCTCGATATTTCTTTAATTGTTGTTGATTCCGATATAGCTCTCTAATGAAGTGAGTAAACTGGCATAGTTAACAGGAATTAAGATCCTCCTATGATATATGTTTAAATTAACCATCATGATTATTCCGTTATAAGGGTTATTATAAGGGTGATAAAAAAGATTATTTCTAAAGATAGTGACACAGTTTTTCAATTCAATCTATGGGTTTTAAATGAAAAATTTTCATTTCATAAATTAAGAAAATAAACTTGTGATTTAATAAAATTTTATGATTATATAAGGGTGAAATATATATTTTCATGAGTTATAATATTTTCTTATGTAACTACGATGATTATTATTTTACCTTTATGATTTCTTAAAAATTTATTTTCAAGAAACTTTTTCCTTCAAGTTTATTTCTTGATTAAATAAATGATTTTTTTGAGATCAATGTTTTTTATGTAAAATGGAAAACCTATCTAAGGGTATTCATGAATATCAATTGGACTACTTGGTATAATTTATTTTAATATTCCTTATTGAGATTTCTTTTATCATCCCATAAATCCAAAAAAATCATAGGGTGTAAGGATATGTTAGAGAAATTATGAATTCTAACTCTAAATAATGGAAATTAGACATGAGAAAAGAAAGATTGTCAATAATAAAAAATAATTGAAAAAATAAGATCCTATTTTTATGGTAACAATAGACATTGAATTATGTTTTTAAGTTTATATTTTTTTGGTTTGATTTATATTACTTTTTTATTATATTCTAAAACTCTGTATCATAAATATCATCAAAATTTAAGAAAACTAAACCCATAGAATAAATAATGTAATTATGGGTTGTTTAAAAAATGGGTCCTTATATTTGGTATAAATTGAATGTTTTAGAGGATTCTAGATGTTATAATGATTTAGATGGGGATATTTTAAGGTTTTCATATACTATTATGTGTTAATGAGTCTAAGGTTCATTATAATATCAAAGGAATAAATTCACTTATTGAGGTTTTATGTGATGGGAGTTTAAGATGATTAAATATATTCATGTATTCATTTTTGGGAATATAAACCTCATGTTTATTATCTGTTTTTTTGAAAATGATGTTTGAGGAAGATTACATTTAATTTTGTGGACATATTTTTAAAGGTATTGATAAACTTTACTATTAATATATTATTTAATGTTGATCTAATTGTTACTAATTGGGATAAAGGGTTAATACAATTTTAGAAAATATGATTTGTCATATATATAACCATATATTTAATTTTTTTTATTAATAAGTAGTTACATTTATTATTGAATAATTTCAGTATATTTTGAATATTAAATGGTTAAGGTAAAAAGATATATTCTTGTTTAAGTTCAGATTTTATTTTAGTAATACATGTTGAATTGTATTGAGGAATAGTATTTTAATTTGTTATGGATTTTTATTGATTTAGGTTATATATTGAAATTTTTTTAAAATATTGGATAATATATAAATAGAGTGTATAATTATCATTTATTTCACTTTATAAGTGATTTTTTAGAGATAAATGTTTACATGATCTCAGAAAAATATATGATGAAATATTTTTGACCCTTTTTTGGATTTTAAATTAGGTGTGATATATTTTGAATAGTTCTAAGGTTAGTAATTTATGAAATGTGTAAATTTAATCATTTGTGCGTTATTTTTAAAGTATTTGGATATTAATATAGTATTTATTCATATTGGATATTATATCAAATTTTTCTACCCATTTTGTTTTTTCTTAATGTATAAAGACTAAAAGAATAAATTATTATACTTTTTTGGATCTTTTTATTAATTAGTTATTTATCATAGTTATTTATGTATAATAAATTCATCTTGAATATTTAATTTCTCAAGTGAGATATGAGATAAAAGTATAAACTACTCGAAGCACAATGAAATGATTAAATTTTGATTTTGTAATGGAATGAAATAAAGTATCTATATTTTCTAAAACTCTCTATATTGATGGTAAAATAATTCCTCAAATCAAGAAAGCGGTATATAAATATATCTGGTTGTATCACTTAACTATTAAAGTGCACTTTTAGAAACAATTTCACAAGTAAAAGTTGTAAAATAGATTATGAAATAATATTGAAATGATAACTTCCATAATAATAACATAGAAATTAACGTTACTTTTAATAGGAAATGTCATCAATGTGTATTAAAAGACAATTCTTTTCATTTATATATATTTTATTCCACTCCTTCAAATTGTTTCTAAATATTTTTTCAACCATTTCTATCAGGTACAAGATAAAATATTTTAGGGGAAATTTTTTTTAAGGTGGTATAATGTAAATCCACATGATTATAGAATAAATTTTAAATTTAAATAATATTAAAATCTATATCATGTGATATCTGTGATAACAGGATTAAATAATCAATGATATACTATAGAAATAAAATTATTTAAATATGATAGTTATAAAATAGTTTTTCATCTAGAATAAATGAATATTAATAACCATATTATGAAATATATGTACAATATTTTCATTTATAAAATTAATAATCAATTATACATTGTTTTTAAATTGGTTTTATATGAAGATAAAAAGTTTGAAGATAAAAATTTATTTTTCATTAATTTTTTTTATGTGCCCAACGTATTTGTTTTCTTAATGGATTATATAAATAACAATTTATAATTATTATAATTTAATTATTATATTATATATCAAATAAAATGAATTAAAATTTATTTTATTGTGGTTGTTAAGTATGTATTTGTATTAAAGTCATTTTATTCTTCCAAAATATTTTTTTTTTCAAAAAGGGTTTTTTATTTCATTTTGTAGGAGAATATTATGATTAATTTATATGACTTTTTAGAATTTTATTTTATAAAAAAAATTAATTCATCTTCCATAAATATTATTAATATAAATTTTTTGGATTTTTCAAAAATAGTCTTTTTGGTTAATAGTGAAACATACTGATTTTCTAAAAACTATTATTTATTCTATTTTAATAAAAGTAATTTCAATGATTATATTGTTATTTGTTCTTTTATATTCATTTATGTTTAATTTAAAAAATATAATCCAATTAATTTCATAATAATTATCATTATAACCGATTTATCTTTAAAACAATTTTTTTCTTGAAAAAGGTTTTTTATAAAGTTGGTTTTTTTGGATTTTAAAAATATATAGTTAAATTAATTTCTCCCATTTTGGGAATATGAATCATGAAATATATGTTTTAAATTTGGAATCATATGTTTCAATTTATTTAATGTTATCAATTTCATTTTTCTTCATGATGAATAGTATCAATGGTAAAATTTTGTCATCGCGGTAATGGGAAAACATGTTAATTAGTATTAAAAAATTGTGAAAAGGTCATAATATATTATCTTAATTATTATTGGATGATATTATTTCAAAACATATAACCTTATAATTAAAAATATGTAAATTTGGTTCTATTTGCCTTCAATTATGACCTTTATGTGACTGTAAGAGAAGAATAACTATGAAATGTCACAATATTTTTTTAAATATCTCTAATATTCTTGAATAAATAAATAAATAAGTAATGAAATATTAAAAATATTTATTTTATAGATGATTAATTTTTTGTTATGCTAATTTATTTTTATTTTGTTGATGGTAAACTTACCCGGAATGCGTATGCATTGTCAATGTAGTGCTTATGTAAGCGGTTGAAAAACCATCTAAATAATCCTAAAAACAACTAATGTAATTTTTTTTATAATTTTTTTGTTAAATTAATTTATTGGATAATTATAAGGTAATTGTGTTTCTTTATCTATTTATATTCAAATTTTATTTTTATCATGATTCCATTAAAGTAAAAATAGAAAGAAAAATACTGAAAATTATTTAAATTGATATTTATTTTTTAATTTTTTTTAATCATTAGAAAATATTAGAAATACTATTATAAGTCAACTGGATGGTAAATTTTCTTTTATATCATGATTATTTAATTTTCTTTCCATTTTTAATTTTTCAAATTACATTCATGGTTGTTAAAGGTTGAATCCATTGTTACCATTATTAAGGTTAAAAAGGATTAATATGGGGAGTTAAACTAACACATACAGTTCAAAATGTCACATTAACTTCTTTATGTTTTATTAATTAAACATATTTCAACTGTATCTAAATTATTTTCAAATATATGAAATTTTGGATCCATTTTACATGATTTATACAATTATTATATATTAATATTTTATATATTTATAAGACTTCCCACCACCTCTCATAAAAATATAACCTAATATTCTCTCTTCTTCACAATCATTTATCCAATTATCTCCACCAATACCTTCCCCAATCCCTTCCTACAAATCCTCTAACTTCCTTAGAGGCTCTATTATTATCAAAATACCTTCTTAGTACACCTAAGTGGAAAGTCAACGGTTGTTTTCCAATTAAGAGGTAAAACACTTCACTGGGTTCTTTGATTTGATTTCTTCCTATACCTACATAAAAAAAATATCATAAAAATGGTGATATAATAAAATTATTATCTAAAAGCTATTTATATTTTATTAAATTTATTTTAAAACTTTTTTCATCTCTTCTTTCAATATATGGGAAATGAAAACATTGCATGTGACTTTTTGTGGACTACCACATTCACAAATCCATGTGTTTCTCTTTTAATGACATCTCATAAATCTAGTTATTATGATAGATTTAATAAATATATATATGGTTTTTGAAATATAATTATTATTCCTAAAATATAATATATTACTTAACATCTTTCTCATCAATCAATTGGAAAATGATAATATTACTTATGTGTACATGTGGACTACCACTACGAAAAAGTGATGTGATTAATTTTTCATGTTTACCTTTCATGGATGGTTCAAAAATTGTATTTATTTTTTAAAAAAGATAATTATGTCATTATTAAGAAAAATTATTTTTTAAAATAATTTCCCCTTTAACTATTGTCATCCTACCAAAGTTTTTTTGGTATTATGAAACAGATGTCCACAAATGACAGCCATGAACATAATTGATTTAGTAATTATACAATAAATTGTAACAAATGAAATAAAAAGTGATTATGATAATGAAAAATGCTTGAAAATTTTAATTAATCAGGTATATAATTGATATAAAATTATTTTTTAGGATTCTAATAATGTACGTTGAAATTCATACTCGAGGTAAGTGATTATTATTTAATATTTTGTTTAAATGTTTTATACTCATTTATCTTTCATATAAATGTTCTTTAAAATGTTTCAAGAATGTTAATATTTATTCTTAAAGTATTTTTATAGGTTAATTTTAAATACTTTTGACTTTTTTATAATGTTTTAAAAAATTATCTTTTAAAATTTTCCCATATTGGTTATTTTTTATTTTTATAAAAGTAAAAAATGCTATATTTTTATCATTTATCGTATGGAAACCATTTCATGCTATAAATCAACGTTATTCATTATCAATATTACCCTGTATTTTTCTGTGGTTTTTAAAATAATGTCTTCCATCCAACCCTTGAAGTAATTTTTTCCCAATATTTTTAAAGTAAAATTTATTTTTATTCTACTTTTTTACATGACACACCAATGTGCTACTACATATGTATTAAAGAAAATTTTATAAGAGGATTTCTGATATAAATTCAATAATTTTTTGGTTTTACACAGGATATGGTTATTGTAAATTTAATATGATGAGGAGTGATCCTGATATATCTTAGAAGATGAGTGAGGCCGATATATTTCTCAAATGCATTGGGTAAAGACATATAGTTAAAAATAATTAACTTACTAATAAGTGATATGTTGTAATTAATGTTTATGGTTATTCCTTTGTAAGGGTTCTTTTAAGAGGGATTGTAAGTATAATTTCAAAAGATACCGATATGGGTTTTCAATTTAACTATGGGTTTTAAAATAAATATGTTGATGTCCTAAAGTAAGAAATTAAAATCATGATTCAAGGAATGTTTATGATCTTCTAAAGGTTAAAGTCTTTTTTTATGAGTTCTATTGTTTTATTAAGTAACTCTCGTGATTATAATTTATGCATTAGTCTTACATACAATATTATTTATGGAATCATTGGATATTGAAATTGATTTCAATAGTATTTAAATTATTTTTAGATCTCAGAGGTTATTATCTATGAAAAGAAAAATTCGTTTTGGGATTTCATAAAAATAAAATGGTCAATGGGTTTATTTTATTTAAATATCCCTTACATGTATTTTTTCCCATCCCATGTTTAAAAAAAATCATAGGGTCTAAGTCTGTATAGAAACTATTATTAATTCTAAATCCATATAAATGAAATTAACCTTGAACAGAACAATTTTGAAATAAATGAAATGGGAGTGTAAACATAAGAACAAATTTTCATCGAAAAAATGGACATTGAGTGAATGTTTCCACCTTTTGTTATATTTGTTTTATATTTAATATTTTTTCTAAATTATCTAAGACTCTAAACAAAAATTACCCTTGATATGTAATAATGTGAAACCCTTTCTATAAATCATGTAATTATAGGGTTTTAAAAGAGTTGTTCTTTAAATATTTATGTTATTTATTGTATCCTAGGTAATTGATATATTTATGGATTTTACTTAAGTGATTTTAGCCAAATGATCTAATTTTTATTCCATGGGTCTTACACAACAAAGTAGAAATAATTGCTTGATGTATGAGATCTGGGTTCTCCCTTTAATTTTGTGCATCTAATGTATTATTATGATTTTTTTCCTTTGGGTGGATTTTATGGATTTGATTAAATGGATAATAAATCATATTTATTTTAAATTACATGGAATTGGGGTATTTCTTTGCAAGTATTTTTATTGTTCATTTTTATTAAAATGTGATCTTTCTTTAATACAAAATGTTATAGTGATTATGAATTATTATTGATATGAAATGTGAATTTTAAATTGAATTATGAAACCTTATATATTTTCATCATTTGAGATCGTTATTCCAAAAATGATAAGAAATTATATATATCTTTAAACCAGATTTGTGTAAATCAACAAATTATGTAAAATTTATAATGATAAAACTGATGAAATGTTACTTAATAACTATTTAAATATGAAAACAAATTGTGAAGATTATTGTTTAGTGGAAATATATTTTTGTCCACTTTCCGGGTTTTTTTTGTTATTCTATGAACTGTTTAAAACTCATGGGGTTTGTACTATGATGTTGGTGACCAGTTTTAGTTCAAAATATGATGGGTTGTGGGGTTGTGAGAAGTTTGTAATGATATATATTGAGGACTAGTTGGTAGTTTTTTGGTTGATGATTTTTATGTTATGGATGGGATGTGAAAGTGTTTTATCATGATATGTGATAGTGATTTTTGTGATTTTATTAAGATATTTTTTTATGGCATGTGGTTATATTTTCATAGTAGTAATGTGATGTATTTAATAATGAAGAAATGGAAACACATAGTCTAAGAATTTGAAAAGTGGTAATTTATTTCTATATTATAATTTGATAAATGAATGGAAAAAAAGTGTCTGATCCCTATATTTGTTTTTAATTTAATATGGGATTACATTTTATAAAAAATTGAACTTATTTAGTAAACTATTAAATCTTGAAATTTGTTTAATTATAAATAAAAAGATTCATTGTGGGATGTATTTTAGTTTTTTTATATGCTGAGTTATATTTCGGGGTGTAAGTAGTTGGTGGAGGATATCAAAGGTAATTTCAGTAGGGATATTTATTATTATAGTTTCTACATATTTTAATCCATAGGTTGAGTATTTTGTGTTATCTGGTATCAATATTTTTTCATATATATTTTATATGAATGATATAAAGGGAATATATTGATGATTACCCCGTCACCAATCTATTTTTTAAAGTATTATATTTATGATGTACTAATATGGTTATGATTTCCCATTGATGATTGGGGTGGGTGTGGTAATGACTTTACCCACATAAAACATAATTTGATACATGATTAATAATATATATGGAATTTATGGGGAAATAAGACATTAGTATTTGGGAATGAGTGTGGAAACTCAATATGAAAGTGGATGTGGGGTTCCTTATCTAGGTTATCTTAATATTATTTTACTAACATGGATTAATTATTTAGAGAGATATAGTTGGTGAGGATGGGATGTTTAGTTGTCTTAATTAAGTGCATGTTAGTTTTGATGTATATTCACTGGTGAATTAATATGATCTTGTTATATTAACTTGAGAGACTTTAGGTCTAATCTTATTGAGTGTATATTTTATGATCGCTCTATGTATATAAAAAACATCACAAGATTCTATAATAATTTCATACACTTAATGGGACATTACTAGTTTGGGGATTGGAGCTGTTGTGGGGCCACCATTTTTTTTGTTTTTGGTATTTATTTTAGAGGCATTTATTTGTATTCAACGAAATGTATTATGGGATATTTTTTATTTTTTATGTTATTTAGTGTAGTTGATTATTTTTTTATCTTTTATTTTGATCATGTTTATTATATTTATGATAATTCCTCGAATTTTAATGATTTATACTATCCGTGTTCATTCCCATCCTGGGGCCCATAGGATAAGAGATTTTTAGGTTACTTTTTATCTAATTTGTTAGCCCAAGTGTAGTAACAGTGGTGGGGGTTAAGGAAAAGTGGTTTAAAATATTTTTTGTTGAGATATATGATAGATCTTGTGGTCAAGAATGTTTGAGTTGTATATGGGTTGGTTGGGAAACCATATCATTTGAGCATATTTTGTGATGTAAAAAAATGACACTAGCTTAGACATAGGATTTTAGGGACCCCTATGTTATAATGATATCACCTTCATATTTTTTAATGTGCTATGAGAAGTGACACTTTTTATGTGGTACATGCCTAGGAGAGTTATATAACTCATATTCTCATATGTTTGTGACTAAATGTGGATATATCAGTAATTAAAATAATCGTAAACAAATTAATGTTAATAAACTATATTAGATTTGACTTAGGGATTTACTTATGAATTGTTTTAAAAAAAACATTATCATGTTGGTTTTTAGTATTCGTTTTGGAAGGATAGGTTCAGTAACAATATCTAATCAATATTCAATGGATTAATCCAACTGGTGAGAATAAGTTATGGACTAAGATGATGTGTACATTCTAGTATCAGATTCAAGATTGATATAAGGGGAAAATTTCTTGTAACGACTCAAAAATTTATCAAAGGAACATCCATTCTTATAATTATGTCATACATTATAATCCAATAAAATCACATTAAGAACAAAATAAAAATATCAAAAATTAACACTGAATTAAATAAGAGGTATTTATAGATGGTAGGGAAACTATATCGATGAAATATTAACTTTACCATAGGAATAGTAAAATTACCTTGTGAATATTAAACTAATACATAGAATAGTAACCTCACCAAAAAAATTATAAATAAAATTTTGGAATCTGAAAAATGATAGCATGATATAATTTTATCATAGTATAATTAAAAAATGTTTAAAGAAATATTAATTAAGTGTTGGTATTTTTGTAAGTTATAAATAACTAATAACAATTTTATAATTAATATAATGATTTAGAAGAAAAATAATTTTCTTAAATTGTATTAAAAAATTATTATTTTTTTATTATGATTTTATGATAATTTTATGAGACATTAATTAATTTTTCAAAGTGTTATAAAATTTGTTATAATTTTAAAATCTATATTTATTGAGTAAATCATGATATTAATTAAAAAATAAATTTCTCAATTATTTAAAAATGAAATTATAAAATAAATTCTATTATTTAGTAATACATTTCGAAAAAAATTAGGGTGAATTATTAGGATTTTTCTAAAATACATGAATTATGGTGAATTTTAAAAAACGATAATTTATAATAGATTCTAAATAAATGAATCTATTAGTAATTTTTGATGTAATGATGAGGTAAACACTATTATTTATAACTCAAATGCACTAGTTACTTTCTTTACTCACAAGAATTAATATTGTTTCTTATCTTGATCCAATATAATAAAATAATGATTAAAATAATTCCAAAACACCCCTCTCCTCCACTATAAATATCACCCATCACCACCTCTTCTCCTCAAACCTTCATAGTTTTTATCCTTTTCAAAATTAATCTCAATAATATTTCCAATCCCCTCCCTAGTCCCTAGGATATCTTGGTCTCATCAAAGGTCCCAACCCTTTTCCCTAAGAATGTTTTAATAGAGGATAAATTCAAAAGGTAAATTTATCTTTATGTTTCTCTTAATTTCTTTTAAAGTGACTTTATTATTATCTCCTATACTCCCCCAATAAATATGGTATGATAATCCCATTACCAAAAATATAGTGTAATTTTATTATTATATTTTAATAATCCACCAGTAAACCCATCTCCTATTTTTTAATTCTAAAATTTAAAACGTCGTTCGTGAGGTGTTAATTTATAGCCTTCAAGGAAGAAATATTTTTATTTTCTATTAAATCCTTAATGGTAGGTTATAAAAACATTTTTATGGTTATGAAAAATTAGAATATATGTATTATATTCTATTTAATGTTCTGGAATAATTATATGCACATGATTTTGAATTATAAAACAAAACAAGTTTTTTGTGAGTGAAAAACGCCCAAAAAAATAAAACGATTATCATTAACATCTTATATAATTATTCATCCTCTCTCAAAGTCACAAAATGAAATATATAACCATTTAGACTTAGTTAGTTTCATTAAAAACTTATAATTTCAATTTTTTGATTTATATTTCCATTTTACATGAACTTCCATACTCTTATACAAGTGACCCAATCATGAAAACTAAAAAAATGAGCACTCCCAAACTTTGAAATTGATAACTATAACTCATAAAAAAGGTCATAAATAAACTTATTTAAATTATAATGAATAATTTAATTGTATTAATTTTTTAAAATAATTATGAAATGGATATAATTTTAATATATAGGACATTAACAATAATTGTCGAATTGTTTCAGACATAAAGTAAGTGAACTACCCAAACCTCCATTTTTCCTTTAGGTTACTCTTATCTATTTTTACCCTAATTTAATGCTTATTTATATTTAAATAATTAGAATAAATTATTATTATATGTTTCAAAATCATTTATCCATATCATATCATTCCTCTTTCATAGGAAATACGTGTTTTAGAAAGGATAACTTTTCAATTCTTCCTGACAGGTAAGCCTAATTCAAGGGATATTATTCATTTCATACCTGCAACCAAGTGCACTCCATAATTTAATCTAATCCAAAATTATTTTTCTAAAGACAATGAATTTATCATGAAAAACTATCTTGTTTTATTTCTGGTTTTATGGAAATAAATATTCCTCCACCGGTTTAAATTCTCTTATATTTTCTTTAAACCTCACTAAAATGTTTTATTTTAAAAGAATATTAAACATTACTTTTGCGTGTTTCCCCTTAAATTGGTCATCAGTTATCATAATCCACAGATATTTTCCATTATGAATTTCCAAGTATGTTTTGAATCAATTATCTCATTGAAAAATTTATTATATACTTATTTTTTTATGCCTTGTGACATGATTATGATACCCATTTCTTTCTATGGGTAACTCATGGGTTTATTCTTCATGTGGAAAACATATTCATGAACATGTTATGATGGGTTCACCCAAATATCACTCTTATTCATTGGGTAATGTTTATTCTAATGTATGTCATGTTAGGATAGGGTGCGAACCACATTCCTTTATGGGACTTTTCCCCCATGTTATATAGTCTTGGTAGGTATACTTGACTCATGTTTATGTCATGTTATATGTTGTTTCTACATTCCAACGATTCCATGATTATAAGTTCCCATGTTATAAATTTTATTATTATTTATGATTATCCATGTTTATTTTCTTTTATGCCATAATGTAATGACTTCTAACACATGCTCTATATTTTATTCCTACGCTTATTTCCATAGTGGGAATTTTACATCATCCCTTTTGTTTATTTATTCCCTAGGTTATCCTATGTAGATATATAAGATAAATGGATATTAAGAACTTATTATTAGGATTAAATAACAAACGTTTTTATTTTTGTTTCATGTTTTCAAATTATATACCAAATCATCCAAATAAACTACACCTTATGATCATTCACTTTTAATTTGATAGTTAATTATGCTAAAAAATATGTAATGAAATGTGTAAAAGGCTAGGGTCACTATAATTGGTATCAAAGGAAATATTTCCTTATTTTTGGGATTATGACTAGAAAACTCTAGAGAAATCCTTAGGGATAATACTAAGTATGAGGAAACATCCTTAAATTTTGGTTAATATAGAGTAAGTGTTTTATCAAGAATATACATCCATTTCAAGATTCTACAAGTTGATGTGGTTCCGGAACCAGTGTACCTAGAGGTAACAATTATGACAGTATGTTTTGGTCCTGACTCGGCCACCTGGTATATGACAACGGGCCTTACTATGCATCTCTTTTAACAATCTCAGGGGATATGCTTTTGTAAATTAATAATCTCATTATTAACCATTACTTAGGTAAAATTTCTCTTAAAATTTAATATAAGTAAATATATATTGGATAACCCAGATTAAAAATAAGGAATCAAAAGTAAGGATATATCATTCCATTATAAACTTATCCTTTTATGTTAAATTTTTATTTTTACATTCTTATTAGCTAAGTATTCAAGCCCCCAAATTGAACTATATTTTCTTAATTAATGTTAGGAAATATAAGAACATGTGCCAACAAAACATTTGATGGGAAATGTGATGATATACTTAAAAAAATTTCAAATATGATGGGACTGGGTGCACAAAAGATTATTATAATATATTCTTAGCTAACTCATGTTATGAATAATAACATGAATTTTTTGGAACTCCCAACTTCTCCAAAGAAAGGTAAAGTTACCATCAAATCTTTAATGTGGAAAATGCCTCTCATGTTTCATGTATCTTCTAATCCCCTCTGCACATAATAATTGATTAACTCCATTGAGAAGATATTATTTTTCCTCTAGTGATCAAAATAATAGAAATTTGTACTAGCATTTTATCATTTTGATGGGGAAGATAATAACTGGTTGAAAAAATATAGAACACAAAGACCTAGGAAGAAATTGATTCCATGGAATTGGAATATTTAAATAAAATATTTCTCAATAAAATTTTTTCATAATACCATTGTCTTAATATCGAAATGGAAGTACTTGGAAAAATGTATAGTAAATACTATTCTATCATGGTGTATGGGAAAAAATCATAAGTATTGAAAGATACACCTTTGGATTTTCATGAACACCTAGAGCATGGTAGATCTATTCTTTAGGGGAATAAATTTGATCCTATAAAAACCGTTGGAAACATGAGACCTCGAAAATTATGAGGATATTGTATGTTTTTTCCTTAAGGTTGAAATAGAGAAAAAAAATCTAGCGGTATCATGGTTCTGATGGTATATAGATTAAAATAGAGTTTGATATGGGTGGATCGATAGATAAGTCGCATGATGGAAAGAATACATAATATCCCATGAGCCAAAAGTATGGGAAGAAGAATCCTAGAAACTAATTAAAGGGAGCTAATAGATACATCAAATGTATAAGAGAATGGAATATGGATAATAACTATCGAAGGTTAATAAAGAATCCCACTAATATAGAAGAATAAAGGAAGGTTTACATCAACACTCAGCCTATTGTGCAATGTTTCAACTGCAAGTAAAATGTTCATTCTCTAATATATATCCCTAAAAAAGGGTTATTGGAGGAAATCAATAAGAACAACCTATGAGGAAGCATGGAAGGTAAAATTATCTCCCTACTACTGAGGTGGATCATGAAAATGATATAGTGACATGTATAATAGTAATTCATACAATAAGAACAATCATACTATTTGATTCAGGTTCTCTTCATTCTTTCATATTTTTCAAGGTTAATAGAACTATTCAATCAGTGCCTCAAAATATCGAGGTTGAGTTATCTATGAGAATATAAAATGTATCAATAATCCATTTAAATTATATAATTATTCCCTAGTTAATGATTGAGGACATAACCTCCCATCTAGTCTTTTTAAACTCCCTTTGATAGATTTTGATGCTATATTGGGCATGGATTGTCTATATTTATACAAATACAACAACATTTGGTAATGGGAGATCAATCTTCATATCCCAAAGAATACTCCAATTATATACAAGTTTAAGGTGGAGGATGAATCTCTTTTAGAGTCGTTATCTCAATTGTGTGTATTATTTCAATATGAGAAAGCATATGTAGCTCAAATGATTAAGATAAATAAGATAATCAAGACCGAATACATACCCATTGTGAGGGACAACACATAAGTGTTTCCCAAAAAGTGGTATGGCCTTCTTCCTGATTGAGAGGATGATTTATCAATTTAACTTATTCTTGGATCCTTTTATATGTTAAAGACACCTTATATAATGGAAACTATTAATCTGGAATAACTAAAGAACCATTTATTGGAAAATATTGTCATAGGTTTTATACACCCATGTGCTTCATGAAGGGATAAGCTAGTCCTCTTCATCAAGAAGGATGGATCAATGCATCTCTACATTGATTATTTTTATCTCAATAAATTCATTATAATGAACAATTTTCCCCTTCCACTGATATATGACTTTCTAAATCAGCTATGTGGGGCCAGCTATTCCCCTAAGATGGACTTTCAGTGGGGATATCCCAAATTAATGGTTATGAAGGAATATATTCCCAATAATAAATTTTTTATGAGGTATAGAAACTATGAGCTCAAAGAGATTCTATTCAGACTCAATAATTCTCAATAAATTTTCATTTATTTAATAAATAGCATCTTTAGATATTACCTCAACAATTTTTTGGTTGTTATTATTGATTATATTCTGATATACTCAATGTGAAACAAAGAACAAGAGTAGCATTTAAATATTGTGCTAAAGACTTTGAAAAGGAAGAATATAATGCAATTTATATTAAATGTGGGTTCTAGATGAAGAATGTATCATTATTTGGTCATGTTATTTTCAGTAATAGAATATCGGGGGGACCCTTCCCCGAAAAAGTCATAAAGAGTGGCCCAGAACAACATATTAAACAGATATCCATAGTTTCCTTGGTCTTGCTGGGTATTACTATATATTTTTTAAGAAATTTCAATGATTTTCTAATCCACTAACCTATTTAACCCAGAAAAATGTAATGTTTTTCTGGACTAGTGAAATGAATACTACATCAAAGAGTTGAAGAATAGGTTTGTCACTACACCAGTACTCACACTTCCAAAAAGTGGGTAATAAATTGTGATGTACAGATATTCTTAAATGAAATAATTAGGTTGTTTAATAATGAAAAATTATAATGTTATAACCTATACCTCAAGGCATTTGAAAATTCATGAGCAAAAATATCCCACACCTGATCTTGATTTAGAAGTTGTGATCTTTGCTTCCAAAATCTGGTTGTATTATCTCTATGGGTATATGTGTGAGATATATACTGATCACAAGAGTCTCAAATATATATTCACATCAAAGGAACTTAATATGCACCATCAAATATGATTAGGGATAATTAAGGATTAAGACCTATCAATCTGCTACCATCCTGGTAAGGCAAGTAGGGCAGATGATTCTCTACGTACAAAGGATCCTACATCTTTATAAATGATGAGAATTGAGAGGAATACAATATTTATATATTTTTAAAGGATGGACATGGGAATCATTAAGTAATGAACATGATCAATCATCTTTCAAATGATTGCTCAACAATCACTCATGGACTAAATAATGGAAGCTCAAATGAATGATTATGAAATTTATAAAAGGGTAGAAGCTATCTCAAATGGGAAAATCTAAGAGTTCAAGATCGATGATGATTGAGTCGTAAGATTTGGGTCACGACAATGAGTACCATCCAAATCTATGATAAGAAAATATATTCTTAATGATACGCATAAATCAAGATTCTCTATCCACCCAAGGAGCACAAAGATGTATCGAGATTAATGAGAGCACTATTGGTGGGACAGTAAAAAAGAAGATTTCTAAATATACATCAAAGTGGTTGGTATGACAAAAAGTGAAGGCTAAAAGGAAAAAGTCTAAGGGGATGATTAAATCATTACCCATGCTAACATGGAAATGAGAAAACATCACTATGAACTTTTTCACTAGACTTCTAAATAAATCAATGGGACATAATGCTATATGGGTTTTTATGGATCGTCTCACAAAGGCAGATCACTTTAACACAATTATAGATGACATATTGTAATTTCCTACAATTTAGATGTAATATTTTTAATTATATGAAATTATTTCGAGACTGTGTAATCTGGAGGCACGTGATTTGGTGGCCCGGAGTGCCCAAAATGATCCGTCGAAAAATGTTATATTTTAAATAGAACTCGTAAGTGGTTTTCCTAAAAAAGTGGAATAACTCTTAAGAGGGTGACCGAATCAGAAATATTATGGAACCATTTTGTTTAGGATGGCGGGTCTAACCTAAGTGCGACTTCTGTTTAGTCAACGCAGGCCTCCTATTAGAAAACCTGAAAACATCATAACTGTAAATAAAATAATTATTTAAAAATTATTTTATTTTTTAAAAGCTTATTACTCGTGATTGGTGACTCAGATTAACAATTTGATACCACTGTTGAACTTGTGATGGTATGCTTTCCTTAGGAAGATACTAACATTGACCGCATGGGCCACGAGTGGAATATAGTTTTTTCGGTAAATAAAATAATTAATTGAAAATTGTTTTATTATAAAATAATTAACTTCGAAATGGTAACTAAGATAGAAAATCCGAGAATACCATTGAGCTCGTGATCGATTGTTCCCTTTAGGTGGATCCTAACCTCAACCTATGCAGGTTGAGGGTGACTATTAATAATTTTTTTAATTTTTTTAAGGTACATTCAGTAAACGTGCGGGCAGAATTTTTTCTAACATTTGTACCAGTGCTCTAAATTTAAATTTTATGGAACCGTTGAATTGTAGCAATAGGATTTGTTTAAGGAAAGTATAACCTTTTTTTGGAAAATCTCAAATGTAAAAGTTAATTTTTTGGAATTTTGGAAAAATTATAATAATAAAAGTTGTTATTTTATTCTTTTTTCAAACGGTTGAGTGGAAAATGGTTGGACCGCGATGCAACATTGAGCAATAAATGGGTGTCATTTATTGACATAAACCTCTCATTCTGTAACTTCAACTCTTGTAGTTAATTTGGATCATTGATTATGATTTATTAATGAATCATAATAATGAACCAACATGGGAGGTTTTCCTATTTTTAATTAAATAGTTGGCGTGGGTTTTGGGAACCCACAGGAGAACTCTTGACGAAGTGTGGGAAACAACTACCTCCAACGAAGAATAAAGTTTTGAAAATGCCTATTGAGGAATTGATCTAGTGGTCGATAGGTGATGAAAGAATATGTACATGGACCTTCTTCATCGTCCACAAGAGAACCCAATGTGATCAAGGTAAGGGTTTTTTATTAAATTCAAGTGAATTAGTTTCTTTCCCTTGTTCTTGAAAATTATGACGAACGCGGATCAACCAAAACAAGTAGACCCGTGATTTCTAGGAAAATATGGGTGGTTTTTCTAGTAATATATTATAAGGGGTTTTTTATTTATATTTTGATTATTGATTATCACACCCTTTTTGTGATGCTGACATAGAGGTCGCGGGCCAAACGAACAAGGGATGGACCTTACGCCGCTTTGATCTTTGTTTCCTTCTTTGTGAGAAACTGAACAACAACATGGTAAGATGAACACGGGAGCCACGCAGCATTGGAAGCATCATGGGATCCCCATATGTGTTTTCAGAAGTGAAAACAGACCACCAGAGCTCACCTAGTGGCTCACAGAAGTTCCACTACTGCCGCACAGGTGCTGGAGGGTGAAGGTGGTGGCTGGCGCTTGCCGGACGTGAAAGGGGGCAGCGCCATGGTAGACCGAAGGGAATCTGGCTCTCGGCTAGCTTCTTTACTTTATGGTTGGCACGTTATCATGCGGCATAGGTGGAGTTCGCGGCTTCAATGTCGTGGCGGAGGGGACCCGTGCCTTGTAGGTCTTGCGAGCAGCGTGGCAGTGCCACGTGGTGTCGTCGATTGAAGAGATGAATGGCTCTTGAGTTGTTTTGGTAGGAGGGGATGTGAGACCCCTTTCACGGGTCATGAAACCCAGTGGGCCTGGTTGGTCTTCTTCCCAGTGTGCTGAGTCTTCCATGGCCTAGCCCAACTAGTTCGGGTCCGGCCGGTCTGCGGCCCAGCCAGTTCGGGCTGGGCCAGTCCATGGCCCAACCAGTTCTGGTCATACCTGAACTAGGTCGGGTTGACCCGAACCAAGTAGGGTTGTCTTGGGTGGGGTCAGGTTGGGCCGGACCGATTGGGTGAGACCGGACCTCGACCCATTTCGGTCCAGATATTCTTAAAAGACCATATCTCACAAACTAGAAGTCTGTTTGATAAACTATCTACAGCGCGGAATCATTGGAATGAGAGATTCCTTTTGAGATACTCCACCTGAGTTTTAGACAAATTTGGAGTATGGATGGGTTTGATCGCACACAAATCCTACCGCGTCCTTGGCACTAAAACGCTTATAACTCTCAGACCGGGAATTCTATTGACACACCGTCTGTTACGTTGCAACCCTTATAGTATGATGGGTCATTAGGTTACTTTATCATGGGACTTATTACTGATTTAAATGAGACCAATGACACTAGGATGAGATTATCCCTAAATAAAGGGAACTTTCAGTGGGAATCCATTGGTTGTCTATGACGTGGAGATTAGGGGAAGATCTTACAGAGGTTAGAACCTAGTGATCCTATGTGGCTATGTATCGAGTGACCCTGTTTTTATCAGCACCTTGAGATCCTATGTGGATCAGTACTTAGTGAACATGTGTGGATGAGTACCAAGCGATCCTGTGTGGTTTAACACCTAACTATCCTGAGTTCATCAGCACCTAGTGATCTTTTGTGGATCAACACCTAGCGATCAGGTGTGATTCAGATCTTCTATGGGTCAGCGCTTAGAGATCTTTTTTGGGTCAGTGCATATTGGTCCTGTGTGGGTCAGATCCTGTGTGGGTCAGTGGGGGTTAGTACCTATCGATCCTGGGCGAGTCGGATCCGGTGTGGGTCAGTGAGGGTTGGTACCTATCGATCCTGTGTGGGTCATAAGTAGTTACTCTTAATAAAATACGATGATCATGACCTATGAATAATTATATGTACTTCTGTACTTATGTTATACCTGGTTTTAAATGAGTTTTTTCTTTGTTCTTTGTGATTGAGATCATGCTTTGCAATTTTTCCTTTTTGGAATCTTGGGGGAACTTCGGGGAGTCTTGGGGACCCTAATAAGTATTTTTATACTCAACCCAACACGTTCTTTTCACGCACCTAGTTATGCATTGTGAATATGATGGACATATTGACTGAACCATGAAAAGTCACGGATAGATAGAGCTCGGAGGTGGTTGAAAGACGGGGTACGGAGGTAACGAGATGATGTGGAGAGTCACATCGATGAGATATACCTACTCTTCTGGTCTGATCCCTAGCGGACAACCTTATTAGTTTTTTCCCTTCTTTTTTACTCCTATTACAGATGGTCTTTTATTCTGGACTATTCACTTTCAAGATTTACTATTACACTCAGTGCGGATTTTTAGTTGTTGTTTCACCTTACTTCTTCCATTGTGCTTTGCTTGTGGGTAGTATTACCTGTCTTTATGAGTACAGTATTTGAGGCAATGCCTTCCCATTATAGGTAAATTCCATTATGGTGGTAGTCACCAACCCCTGAACTATGAAAGGTTGGCTTGGGGTAGTGCTGACATGGGCCCTGGGGGACAGGTCGTGAAAAAGTGGTATCAAAGGGGTTGGTTCTATCAAACAAACTAAGTATCAATGTTTTCAATGGAGAAATCATGTTATGTGTGTTGAGATTGGGTTTCTGTTTGGGGAGTCTAGTGTTGTTGTGGAGGCCAACATATCCATACACCAAAACCATGAATTATATTTTCTAACTTGGTATACGAAAACACTAGTCGCATGTGTTTTGAGGATGTTTTTCTATTGATCCCTTTTGAGTCAGCTCATTAGGTATGACCTTTTGATCATGGTTTATCTTTATTATATATAAAGATTCCTCCATACATACATCCATCAAGGATTCCAGTGTGTGACTATGGGGATGGTATGTAGAGTGATGAGACTTTGGTATAGGGATCGTTGACTAAGATGGTACCTTCAGGTGGTGTCCCAGTGATACCACTTCATATTGTCAGAAAATACTACTGGTGGTACTAGTTGAGGACACATATAAGCCCAGTTCCTTACATGAGATTCAGGGGAAGATACCCATCAAGTTCTATGTTGAGCCCGAATCATAGGTGGCTAAGGACTAGCTTGAGGTGATGATCAAGTTTCCATCAGCCAGGGAACTGTTAGATCAGAAGGTGGTCCTGGCTGTGATAATTCTTTGTGGCGCAGTGGAGAAAGTTTAGGGTTTATATTACCCCTATCGTATGATGAGCTGAACTTTCTGTGGATAAATCATGAGAACCTTCATAATAGAAGGGGTCTCTTCCCAGAAAAATCTAAGGGGTATGTGTTACTCAGAACTTCTACAGCTTTGGCAGGACAACACGTTGGTAGCTAAGTATCTGTCAAGGGTACCGACCATTATAGTTTATTCGTGAATAAGATAAAAACAGTTCTTCAAGGCTCAGACCTCCGAGTGAGATGTGTTTAGGGACATCCGATATGGAACTATTCCTCTATGTATTCCTACTTATGTTAGGGTTCTAGAGAAAACCTTTGTGTTGAATGTTCTTTGGCTGAGTAGATACAACCATTGTATGTTAGTTGTGGGAAATCCATAAAATTACTTCAATCGTAGAGACTTGGGCATGTAAAATTTTTTGAGAAGATGAAGTGATTGGGAGAGATGAATCTGTAAGGTAGCAGACATGGAAGAGGAGCTAGGGGAGCAACCGGAGGTGCTACGCATTTCAACATGTTACAACCGCCATCCCAATGTGGTCCCCAACAGGATCAGTTATTTAGAGTATAGGGGAATGGGGTAGCTGCATGGGGTCAAGGAGTGTGACCCAAGGGCTCCAGGAATGATTTGATGTACGGTATGTTTCTACATGTAGCTTCTGCATTAAAAGACATAGGTACTAGTCATTCCTTCTTTTCACGAATCTTGTTAAAGACCTAGAGTTTTTTTAAACTGTTTAATTGACTGTAACGTCTAGAGATTCCTATGGGAAGAAACTCAATAATCACAAATATTCCGATAGTGTGATCTAACCCTTGAGGAGGGAGTTTTGATTGGAACCTCTTGGTGTCAACATCGAGGCCTGACGATGTTATTTTTTTATGGCTAGTCATCCACTGTTCATGATCAGATTAAATGTTTTAGGAAAAAAGGATGAGGTATATTCGTATCGTTGGAATTGGGGTTTCCTTAGTCAGTGCAAAAAGAAACCCTGAAATGACGGGTTAAACTCATGCATAGGAGGGTGCATGAGATCTCTCTTGAGTTGGACAGCCTTACCCTCGTGACAACGGGTGTTTTGAGTTTCCAGTTCCCAATAGTAGTGGTAGAGTGCGAAAACATCCTTTTAAAATAAGTTTCCATGAATTCCTCCCTACAAGGACAGGGACTTCTATATTGACTTGAACCTAAAGACAACAAAAATATCTATAACTGCATATCGAAAAACATCTGTGAAGCTCTGGGAGTTGAGATTATAGTCGGGCAAATAGTTTATTGTCTACTCTGATCACATGAGTCTCAGTTATATCTTCTCACAGAATGAATTGAACATGAGATACCGGTGATAGATAGAGTTCCTATAGGACTATGAAATTTAGATTTTATATACTTTTGGAAGGGGAATATGGTGGTTGACACACTAACTAGGAGGGCTGGTCTAGAGTTGCTGAGTGAGGCGATAGAGCAACTAGTCTTGCTGTAGTTATCCTTTGTGGATAGTGATGAAGAAGATTACCTCCAGTCTATGATAGTTACTCCACCACTCCTACAGTATGTACAAGAGGCACAGCTTGGGAACGTTTACTACGAGGCCCGACATGCTCAGATATCCTTAGGAAGGGCTCTTGATAGATTTTCTGAAGGTTTTGAGAACATCATCCTCTTTAGAGGACACACCAAGGTACAAGTGATTATAGAGGAGGAGATATTGAGGGATTTACACACATTCCTTTGTAGGTACATCTAGGTGTGGAGAAGATTTACCAGGACCTCTCACGTTAGTACTGGTGTCCAGGGATGAAAAAAGGAGTGGTGAAGTTCGTATAATGATGCCTCACTTGTCAACAAGTGAAATCTGATGATCAGGTTATTGCATGTTTGAGCACAGATTTTACCCATAGAAAGATATTCAGATGAAGAAGACCATATAGATCATGGAGGACATGTTTTGTGCTTGTGTCCTAGATTTTGGTTACAATTGGGAAGACCACATACCAGTGGTGGAGTTTGCATATAGCAATAGTTATTGCTCCACCATTGCCATGGCACCATTTCTGGACTTTTATGGGCGACTGTACAGGTCACCTCTTTATAGGACACATCTATGAGAGTTAGAACTTTTGGGTCCAGATTTGGTACAAGATACCACTAAGAAGTTATAGATTATCTAGGAAAATATGAAGACTGAACAAAGCAGACAAAAGACATATGTCAATGGTAGATGAAGACCCTTAGCGTTTGAGGAGGGAGACCATTTCTTTCTACATGTCTCGCCCCATAAAAGAATGTAGATATTTGGACGAAGTAGCAAGATATATTCTAGGTTCATCAGACATTTCTAGATTCTTAGTAGAGATGGTGAGGGGGAATAATACCTAGATCTTCTTTCACAGATGTACCAGTTTCATAATGTTTTCCATGTGTCGTAGTTGAGGAGAGGCATGCATGATCCATCAAACGTTATCGACTAGGGAGAGTTAGAATTTAATAGTGGGGTGACTTTTACAGAGTTCCCAATGGATAGATAGGTTCAACATGAGTTAATCCTTTATGGATGGCCGATCCCTCTACTATGAGTTTCGTGGAAACGTAGTAACCTCCAGGAGAGCACATGGGAGCGGGATGCTCAGATTCGTGTTATGTACCCTCATTTTTTTGATTTACCTTTCTTTAGGATTTTGGGGATGTAAATCCCTATGTTGGGGAGAATGTAATGTCTGGAATTTTTTTATAATTATTTTTAACTATATGGAATTATTTCAAGACTGAAAAATCTAACGGCATGTGATTCTGAGACATAAAGTGCAAGAATGATTCATTAAAAAATGTTATGTTTTAAATAGGGTGTGTGGGTTGTTTTCCTAAAAAAGCGGAATAACTCTTAAATGGTTGCCAAATTATAAATTTGAGGGAACCATTGCATTTAGGATGGTGGTTTTACCACATGAGAGACTTAATTTTAGTCTACATAGGCTTCTAGTGAGAAAAATTAAAAATTGAATAATTGAAAATAAAATTATTAAATAAAAATTATTTTGTTTTTAAAATTCTTATAAATCACGAAAAGTGACTTGGATTCAAAATCTGAGACCACCACTGAACACATGAGGGTATAATTTACATAGGCATATACTAACATTGGTCATCATGGGACACCAGTGGATGTTAGTTTTTGGCCGTAAATATAATAATTAAGTGATAATTTTCTTATTTTAAAATCCTTAACTTCAAAACGGTAACTAAGATTGAAAATATGATAGTACCGTTGAGCTCATGAGGGCGTGTTCCCCTTAGGCGAAGCCTAACCTCATCCGGAACCATTCGAGGGTGACTGTTAATAATTTATTGAACATTTTTAAGGTACGTTCAGTAAATGTGCAGGAGGCATTTTCTGACAATTAAATTGGTTATCGGAATTGAAATCATAGGACATTGTTTACTTCGCAGTTCCATGATTCTTCTAAGGGAATATTATCATTTTTCGGAAAAAATTTTATGGAAATATTATTTTTTTGGACCTTTGGAAAAAAGCAATATAAAAATAATAAAAGGTGTTATTTTATTCTTTTTGCAAAAATTTGAGTGGCGAATGGTGGGACTGAGATTCAATGTTGATAAATAAATGTGAGTCATTTATTTACTTAACCTCCTGTTGTGTAACCACAATTCTTGTGGTTAATTAGTCTCAATGATTATGATTTATTAATGAATCATAATAATGAACAAATATGGGAGGTTTTACTCTTATTTAATTAAATCATTGGCTTGGATTTTGCGAACCCATGTGAGAACTCCTGATGAAGTGTTGGAAACAACTACCTCCAATAAAGAATGAATTTTTGTCGACACCCTTTGAGGAATCGATCCGAAGTTCGATGGGCGACGAATGACTATGCACACAGACTTTCTTCTTCTTCCACAATCAAACCCAACATGATTGAGGTAGGGGTTTTTGTTTGTATTAAAATGAAATATTTTTTTCCCTCATTCTTAAAAATCATGATGAATGTGGATCAACCAAAACGAGTTGACCTGTGAATCACATGAAACTACTGATGTTTGTTGTGGGAAAAATGTATGGTGTTTTTTATTTATATTTTGATCACTGATTATCACACCCATGTAATAATGATAACTCGTAGTGCGCTTTCTATACGAATAAGTTCTGGACCCTCTGCCGCTTTGATCTTTGTTGGATTCTTCAGGAGAAACTAGAAAGTAGTATGAAAAGATGAAACCAGGATCCATTCAGCATTGAAAGTATCCTGGGAGGCCCGTAGGCACTTTTGGAAGGGAATAAAGGACCACTAGAGCTCACCCAGTGGCCGGCTGAAGTTCTGCTAGTGTGGCACTAGAGAGGCAGTGCCGATGACTTACTCTGGGGGTGAATGTGGAAGTCGGCACTGGCTAGCCATGGAAGGGGTCGGTGCCGCACGACACTGTCGCGCATCGTAGGTGGAGGTCGCAACATTGATACTGAAACGAAGGGGGACATGTGCCCTGCAGGTCCCATGGAATGTGACGCGGTGCCACCTGGCATCACCAAGTGAAGAGTCAAAAGTCTCTTTAGCTGTTCGGGAAGTAGGGGTCGCGTGACCCCTCACACGGGTCCCAACAGCCTGTGAGTAAGGTCGGTCTGCTACCTAGTGGGTTGAGCCAACTGTGGCCCAGCCCAGCCAGTTCGGGTCAGGCTAGTCTGTATCCAATCGGCTCGATCCCACCACGGCCCTGCCGGTTTGGGTCGGGCCGGGTTGGACCTAGATCGGGTTGGGTCAGTCTGACCGGGTCGTCTCGTACATAGACCCACTTCAGCCCTGATACGCTTAAAAGGTCGAATATCGCAAACCAGACATCCATTTGAAGAACCTTTTATGGTGGTGGAATCCTTCGAACTAGATGGTCCTTTTGAGATTATCCACCTGAGTTTTGGAGAATGTTGGAGTACGGTTGGTTTATATCATATCTGAATCCAATCGGGCCCTCAGTACTAAAATGATTATAACTCTCAGACCGAATGTCTGATTGACACAACTACTATTGTGTTGGAACCCTTATGACATGAAGGATCATTGGGATATATCTTAATGGGTCTTCGTTCCGATTTTAAGATGAATAATGGCTTGATGAGTGGATTCTCCCATAATCGAGGGTTATTTGGGTGTAAATATAGTGGCTGGCTGTAAGGTATAGATTGGAGGGAGATATTGTGGATGTTAGTACGTAGTGATACTATGTGGGTTAGCAGCGAGCGATCCCATGTGGATCAGCACCTAGAGATCTTGTGTGGATCAGCACCGAGCGATCCTGTGGGGATCAACACCTAGCAATCCTATAAAGATTAACACCTTGTGATTCTGTGAGAATCATCACCTTGTGATTCTATCCGGATCATCACATATCGATAAAGTGTAGGTCAAATCCTATGTGGGTAAGCACTCGATGATCCTATGTGAGTTAGCGCATACTGATCCTGGGAGTTGCGGATCCTATGTGGGTCAACGGGTGATAGCACCTATCGATCCTAGGCAGGTCGGATGCTATGTGGGTCAATGAGGGTTACTACATATCGATCATGTGTAGTTCATTAGTAGTGCCTTTTAAAATAATATAATGATATAGCCTTAAAATAGTCATATGTACTTAAATACTTAAGTTATACTATGTTTAATCTGAGTTTTTTTTTTGTACATTGTGGTTGAGATCATGATTTGTGCATTTTCCTTTGTGGAATCTAGGGAGACATTCAGGGGGTCTTAGAGTCCCTACTTAGTATTGTTATAATCACCCCTGCATGGGCTTCACCTGCCCCATGTGATGTCTTGTGCAGATGGTGGATAGCTTGTCTGAGCCTTGAGGATTTAGGGCTACATGGAGCTCGGAGGTGGTTTATAGATGGTGTACAGATGTGACCAGTTGATGTGGAGACCCACAGTGAAAATGTATACCTACCCTTCAGGTAAGATCCTTGGTATACAACCCTAGGAGCTATTTTCCCTTTATTGTTGTATTTAAATTACATTTGGGCTTTTATTCAATCCTGTTCACTTTTAGTATTTACTATTATACTCAGTGGTGGTTCTTAGTTCTTGTTTAACCTTACTTCTTTCATTGTGCTTTGATTGTGCATAGTGTTCCCTGTCTGTGTGTGTTCATATTTTGAGGTAATGCATTACCATTATAGGAAAATTCATTTTTGGTGTTAGTGGTTAACCCTTGTCTAATCGAAGGTGGGCTTGTGGTAGTCAGGGCATGGGCCCCGGTGGATGGGTCATGACACTTCTCACTGGATCAACTAGCACATATATATATATATATCAAAGAAGTACTATGGATTATTGGAGTACTACTATCGATTGTATCTACTCGAGATTTTAGATTCACCTCTTTGTTCTGTAAAGTTCTCCAACATGATATAAACACTGAACAAAACATCAGTTTGTCTTATAATCCTCAAACTAATGGTTTATCTAAGAGAACTATTCAGACAATGGAAGAAATGTTGAGTGTGTTCTATGGACTTCAAATGAAATGGGAAAACTTCTTCAACTGGTCGAATTCTCTTACAATAGTAGATTCCACTCTAGCATCTAAATGTCTCTATACGAATACCATTAGAAGGAAATATGTATAGAATTGTGATGCTGGGATAAAGTCGATGATCATAATCTTATAGGACCATAAATGGTCAAGGAAATGGTGGAGAAGTTGAAAACCATTCAGCAACACATCAAGGTATCCCAAAGTTGAACAAAGAGTTATGTAGTCAATCATCGATGACACCTTGAGTATAATGTAATATACATGATATTTATCCACATATCTCTATGGAATATAATTATGATATTTTTTTAATAAAATAATGCTATGTCCTGGGTAAATCCGTCCCTTTGAGGTTCTTGATCGTGTCGGAGATGTGTCCCACCGACTAGCACAATTACTAACCATGTCTCTAGTACATGATGTATTCTATGTATCTCTTTTGAGGAAGTACAAACCAAATCCTTCACATGTACAGAATTTAATGGTGGTACTCTTGAAAAATGATCTCTCATACGAGGAGCACCCAGTGAAGATCATTGATTATAGAGATAATGTTCTATGCAAAAAGACTAATAACCTAGTCAATGTACTATGGCCAAACCATAAGTATGAATAGGAATAATGGGAACCATGGGATGTGAGGAATGATAATTATTTTCATTTTTCCCTTGTAGTATGTAAAGTGAAATTGTTATGGTGAAATTTTATAAGGGTGGAATAATGTAATGAACCGAAATTTTATCAAGGGGAATTCTCTTCTTATAATTATTTCATATAGTATAATCACATAAAAATACATAAAAACACAATACAAACATTATAAAAGAATATTGAATGAAATTAGAGGTAATTCGAGTAGTTAAGGAACCTATAATGATGAAATAGTAACTTGAATTTCAGAATAGAAATACGACCCTTGTGAATATTAACTGGTCAATAAAATAGTTACCTCACCCATGAAAGTATAAATAAAATTTAGAAATCATATAAATAAAATTATGATATAATTACATCAAAGTATAAGTGAATAAATATTTTTTAAATTATTAATTAATTATTGATGTTATTGTAAGTTAGAAATATTAAATTACAATTTTATATTTAATATATTTATTTTATATAAAATTTATTTTCGAAATATTTATTCATAATTTAATATTTTTTATCTTATGATTTTAATATAATTTTATGAGACCTTATTTAATTATTCAAAGTGTCATAAAAATTAGTTTTAATTTGAAAATATGTATTTCTCGAGTAAATTGTGATTTTTAATAAAAATTTAATTAACCATATTCAAAAAATTATTTTCATAAAATTTTGTTCATTTTTTAATTCTAAACATTGAAAAATTGTTAGGGAGATTTTTTGTGATTTTTCTAAAATACATGAATTTTTTGGTGAATAGTAAAATACAGTAATTTACAATAAATGATAAATGCATAAATTTTTTAGTCCTTGTTCATATAAGGATAGACTAAGTATAATTAGTTCTAAATAAATTGTAATATATAATATATTTAGTCATAATAATAATCTATATTTCTTTTCTTAAGACAAAAATAATAAACTAATTATTAAAATAATAAGAAAACAGCATTCTCCTCCATTATAAATATCACTCCTCACCACCAATTCTCCTCACACCTTCTAAGATTTAAGACTTATAAAAACTCTACCAAATACTCTTCCCAATCCCCTCCACCACTTCTAGGATCTATTGGTCACATAAAAATACAAAAAAAATTCCCTAAGGAGGTTTTTAACGAGGAGAAATTCAAATGGTAAATTCTTCTTTCCATTTATTTTAATTAATTTTCTTTTTATTTTCTTTTTATATCCCCACCTCCCATCATCCAAATGGTATGATAACTCTAGTAACTAAAATATACTAGAATCTTATTATTATAAAATAATAATGCATCATAAACCCCTAACCTCTTACTTTTATTCTAAAAATTAAATCGCTATGCGTGTGGTGTTAATTTATGGCCTTCTAGGATGACATATTTTCATTTCCATTAATGCCTTCAATGACGGTAATAAAACCACTTTTATGGAAACAAAAATTATAAAATATTTATTATATCCTATTTAAGGTTTTGGAATAATTATATACACATGATGTTGTATAACAAAACAAAACAAGTTCATTGTGAGAGAAAACTACCCAAAATAATCCAAATGATTATCACTGACATCTTTTATAATGATTCATCCTAACCCAAAAAAAATGAATTATATAAAAATTTATATATAATTTTTTTAATTAGTAAATTATAACTTAAATTCTTTATTTTTATTTCCTTTTTATATTAACTTCCATTCCCTTATACTAGTACACTAATGATGAAAACGAAAAAAAATAAACATTCTTGAATGATGAAATTGAACTTTATAACTCATAAAAAATTCCATAAATAAACTTAAAAAATATTATTATAAATAATTTACACATATAAAAGGTTTTTAATAAAATATTTAATGGAATTAATTTGATTATCTCTGAAGTTAAGATCAAATATAGAACTATTTCACACATAAGCTATGGGATTCTACCCAAACCTCCATTTTTCCTTCGTGTTACTCTTCATATCTCTTTAAACTCATATAATTATTCTTTATTTTTATATAATTCTTATAAATTATTTTTATATGTTAGAGACTCATTTATCTAGAACATAGCCTCATTATTTTTTTGGGTAATATGTGTTTTAGAAAGTTTCCATTTTCAATTCTTCCTAACAAACAAACCGGATTCAAGGTAACTTCCCAATCTCTTACAATCTTCCAAGTGAACTCTATAATATGTTTTAATCCACAATTATTTTTTAAAAATAACTCATTTCTCCATGATGAAATTTCTTAGTTCATATATAGTTTTATGAAAAAATAATATGCCTTCTCATCTTTAAATTATCTTTAATATTTTCCATAAACTACACTAAAATATTTCATGTTGAACATTTCATAAACACCCCTTTTACATGTTTCGACATCAAATGGACGTTAATTATCCTAATCCATTCCTATTTTTCATTATGAATGTCCATTTATGTTTTTAATTCATTATTTCATGGTATCATTTATGATATACTCATTTATATGCCTTCTGACATGATTATGGTACCCATTTCATTCTATGGGTAACCCTTCTGTTTATTCTTTATATTCCACACATATTAATGAATATTTTATGATGGTTGCTCCCATTTATCACCCCAATTCATTGGTTAATGTTTAGTCTCATTATAATTCATGTTGGGATAGGGATTGAACTTGTTTCCTTTATGGGAATTTGTCCACCATGTTATATAGACTTGGTAGATTTTCTTCATTCATGTTTATGTCATGATATATATTGTTGACACATTCATATAGTTCCATGATTATATGTTCCCATGTTATAAATTTTATTCTTCCTTATGTCTATTCATGTTCCATGCCTTTTATACCATCATGTTATGCCTTTTAACCCATGATCTATGTTTTATTCATATTATCATATCATTAATTGAATTTTTAGCTCATCAATTTGGTTCATTTATTATGTAGTTTATCATATAAATATGTATAATCTCAATGAATTTTTGGATATCTTTATGTTTATTATATAAAATAATTTTTTTTTTGGTTTTGTGTTTTCAAATTTTTAACCCAATCTTCTGAAGGAACTATAATTTACGATACTTGGCTTGTAATTTGGTGGTTAATTATACATAAAATCATGTAATGAAATCTGTATAAGGATAAGATATCTATATTTATGATCTTGAGATAGAGAACTATCAAGAGTATCTTGAAATAAACTTTGGTTTGATTCAGGCCTGATTTGAGTGCAGATGGTTTTTTAGTGATCATCTAGAAGTGAAATGAAGAACGTAAGTTGTGTAAATTATATATCAAAGAGAGGATAGAGGTAGATATATCTTGGTATGATTTATAGAAGTGTATTTTTTTGGGATTCATTTTTTCATTGTTTAAGTTAATAATTAGTTAGAAGTTTCTCTCACTTCGTTAATGGATCCAAGGTGTGATGTCGCTCGTGATCTAGTTCAAGGACCGTCTATTCTTTATACATTATCATAATCGAAATAAGTAGTCAAGAGTGTAGTGTCATGAGGTGGTACTACATCCAGTGATCGGATATGTAGTCACCCTATTTGTGGTTTCTATGTACATAGTGTTAAATAACTTGGAAAAATTTATGGATTGGATTCACTTATAGGGAGGACTTCTATGAGAGAGAGATAATGAGGTAAAAAGAGTTTCTGAATAAGTAAACTTATGGTGGGTGGTCACAAATATCAGGGAAGTTAATGTTTTGATTAGTAAGGACTCAGCATCAACACTCTACTTTATGATTTTCTAGGACCATCTCTTCATATAGTGTATACATGGAGTTATCTAATGGTTATTTATATAGTTCAAATAAATTCTCAAACATAGGGCACAAATACTCAAAAAAGTATATTTTTCATAGGAAGAAAATCACCTTTTAGTACTATTAGTATATGATTACCACGAAATAATATTAGTAAAAGGTTCCACCAATGATTGTTTTGAATCTAGTTTAGTATTCTTATAAAAAATTGAGGGGAGAGGGATCTTGTTAATGTCATCCCAATGATGGTCCTCACCCTCAAGGACCCAAGCCTACATGTGGCTGTAGAGGTTTTTAGTGGCAAGGCAAAGGATATGGGGGAATACATATCCATGTAATAAAGGTTTCAAAACTATATAAACTAGAGTTTATTCATGGTACAATGATTTTATCATTTACCTTAGTTTATTCCTTGTTTCATTCTAGAGCATTGTACTCTTTTCATCATCCTTATTTCGTCTATGTGTAGGAATTAGATGTTTTTGTTCTTCTAGTTCCACTAATTTTATCCATATTATTTGGTGGCTAGGATATGTTGTTTAATGTATTTCATGTGTATAGATAGATAATGTGGTTGTATTTTTCAATGTGAGACTTCTCCCTGCTACATATACGACCATATACTTGGCATAAATTGATTATATTCCATGGGTTATTTTGTCGATTTATTTCAGAGGAGAGTAATGTTTTTTGATCTGGTAGGCTAGTGAGTGGTGTTTATTGTATAGTGGGATAACTGGATGGGTGGAAGGTGTAACAAGAAACAATTATCTCGAATGGAATATTTTTTAAAAAATACTCAGGAAACATAGGCCCATAGGGTCATTGGGTATTTTATATATATCTTTCTGAATGAGGTTATGATATTTATCCTCCTCATGATATTAGGTTTTATATAGAGATATATATAGGTAAACCTCCAATCTAAATGGATCGTTTCAATAAATCTTTTGGAGTTAAGTATACAAACCAATAATTTGCTAAAATAGGGCTTTATCTTGCCTAGATTTTCTCCATGGGGTGATCCAGTATTGTTTAAAAAAAATAAATGGTGGTATGAGGCTATGTATGGACTACTAATGTTTGAACCAGGTTATAGTTAAGATTCATTACCCTATTCCAAAAATAGATGGCTTGTTCAACTAGATAAAGGGAGATAATTTATTTTCTAATATCATATTATAGTAGGAATATCACAAAATGGTGTTATGGGGATAATTTACCCCAAAGTATAACGTTCAACATAAGTATGTACACTTTGAGTTCATATTCATATTATTAGATGTTGCGAACGTGCCACATATATTAATGGGACTCATGAACCCCATGTTTTTTGAGCTCCTACACAATTTCAGGGTCATATTCATTGATGATATCCTTATATACTTGATGTTGGAGGAGTAGCATCATGATCACTAAAGAACTTTCATAAGGTTCTTTGACACCATCAGCTGTATTGGAATCTATAAGTACACTATTTTTCACGCAAGAGGTTCACTTCCATAAACAATTTTTGTCTAAATAGGTAATGTTCATTGATCGATAAAATATTGTTGTAATTTTTAATTGGATAGCACTTAATAACATGATATAGGTCTATATATTCCTTGGTTATAAGAGCCATTATAAGAGGTTCATGTATGTCTTATCTCAAATTATAGCCCCATTAACGTTCCCAACTAGGACTGACTTTGTCTTTGTTTGGAATAATATGTGTTAGGTATAATTTTACTACCAAATTAAGATGTTTTTCATGTCCCTAATACTTTAGTTACATGAGGAAGGGGTAATGTTTAAGGTCTTATGTGATTCTTCTAATAGGGGTTTAGGATGAATCTTGATATAGATGAGGGTTATGATAACATATGGGTATAAGAAGTTATGTTTTCATGCGAATAAATATTTCACACCTGAACCAGATTTGGTTTTTAGTAGCATTTTACCTGAATCTCTTGAAACATGATCTCGTTGGAAAATGATATATGGTTTCAATAGACCAAAATATTTTTGAGAAATTTTATTAATATATAGGATTTGAATCTAGGTTGGCATAGGTAGACTTAGTTTCTTTAAGATTATGATTTTTTAGTTCTATGAATCCTATAGAAAAAATGGGATTTGTGTGTAAGGCATTGGGTATGAATTATTAAGGATATATCATTCAAGAGTATGAGGTGTATTAGAGGGTGGTGGAGGGGTAATTGGCTCTCTATCTCAAACAATATGAAACCAATGACAGAGGATGTTTATTCCTAATGGAAATGGAATCTACCTTATTGGTGAAGGTAGAAAATTCTAAGTGGGGAAACTCAAATGTGGTGGTAATGTGGGACAACACTAGTCATGGTGAAACTCTAGCGGGGAGGTTATAGGATGAACAACATCTGATGTTTTTAAGGGTGGTTGTATATCATGAAAACCATGTGTGAGGGAATTCACTATGAGTTTCATAGATCACCCGTAGTGGTGCTTCCATGTGTGTCTAATATGTATCCTGGCTTGTGGAGGTATTTTTGGTGTCCTGTAATGAAATGCCCAGTGTTGGAATTCATGGAAAGATGTTTTTTCTTCTAATATGTTAAGGTAGATAACTATATCCCAACAAGGTTGTTTCAACCTTTATACATCCCTAAGAAAAATTTAGAGGACATATCGATTGACTTTTTCACAATATTTATACATACCTAGGGATTTTATGATGTCATTTAGGTGTTTTTTCATCAACTGATGAAGTCAACCCATTTTCTTGGCATTTAGTATTAAATTATGAATCATGTTTTGGTGAGAGAAAGTATATAGACAGTGTGTTGAGGCTCTATGGGGTACTGAGGACCATTATTTATTATAAACATCCTCATTTCACCACATGACTATAGATGGGATTACAGTATGATTGTGGCTTTTATATACACCTTATCACATGTTTTCATCCCAAGATGGATGGCCATATAGAGGAAACCATCCATGCACTAGAGGATATTTTTTTGGTCTGTATCTTGAATTTCAGTAAATCATGGGAGAAGCACAAAACTTTGGATGAGTTTTACTATGATAATAGTTACCAATCAACCATTGGTAAGTCTCCATTCAATGTGTTTTAGGGAAAATCATGTTAATATCTTTGTACTGGACCATGGTTGGAGAATTATCAGTCCTTGGTGATGAGGTGGTGCAGAATATGATGTAGAATATATAGATTGTTAATGAATGGATGAAGGTTTTCTGGGTATACCAATCGGATTATGTTGATCATAGGTGGATAATCCTATATTTTTATATTGGATTCCATGTGTTATTAATTATTTCCCTTCACCATGGGTAATGGATGTGTTTTAGGGGATTAATCCCTCTCCCTAGTTCATCATGAATTTCATGGTTTTGAAACATTTGGTGGGGTGGTGTATTTTTTTACCTTCTATTGAAGATTTAATGGATCTATAATGTAATTCATATGTCACAACTTCAATGATTTATTCATGATATCTCCCATTGAATTTATATGGGATAGTTGGATATCAAGGATGATGTGAAATTCATGGAGTGCCTAATATAGATCTATTTCATTAAGGGAAGGTGTTACATGGGTTTTCCATTCCTCCATTTCATTTGTGAAATAGTCATAGTAGTTTATAAGATATTACATGGGATTTTAAGGCATAAATTATGGATTAGTACCCTAAGATTCTTTTAATTTTATATTATACTAATTTTATTTTATTCGTGATTTAATTCTTGAATCATTTTTTGTTTATGAAATTTGTATTTTTTTTATAACTACTTGTGTCTTGTTGGTGGTTGTTATTTTTAAAAAGCAAGATTCTTAAGAGGTATCTCATGGGATAATTATTTATACATTCCCCATTTCCCATTCGTTTTAGGTTTGGTTTGGATTCTTTTGGATGGGGATCAATTTATAGGTATCTAAAAGTAATTATTTAGACAATCCGATCAAATAAAATGGCGATTCATCAGTTTTGGGGGTATCAAGAAGTGTTTATACGAGAAAAGAGTTTAATTAGGTTGAGTTTTTTTATTGAAGAATAGGATGTAATTTAGAACTATAGGTATGGTTATAGTTTTGAATTTTATGATGTGGTTGAGGCTCAATGGCATATGTCCCCAATTATGGTGGTATTTTATGGCTCTATCAATTTTAGTATGATTATGATGTGAGGATTTATTATTCTGTGGTGTAGTATCAGAGAGATTCCATGAGGTGTGGAGTTGTTCTTATAGTATAAAAGTTGGTCAGGTCAGGTTTTCCTTATCTTTGTATACTAAGATATAGCTATGGAATGGAGGAGATCAATGGTGTAGAGTTCTCAAGAGGATGGATTTGATATATCTATCATTTTTTGCGTAGGTTTGGTATGGTGTGTGGGTTTCACTATAGCCTAACCCAAAGATTATAAGATCTATACATGATCTAAGGTGTGGATTCCATAGGCCAATTAGGTCAAGGGTGATTGTGACATGACATGGCTAGGGTTTTATGCAATGGTATTTTAATTTAATTATGGGGTATAAATTCTAAAACCACTTTAAAAATGATCACTTACCCAAATTCTCTATGTACTCTTATGAGATTTAGGTGTAGTTTTGGGAGGTATTTCATCCCATATTCGTCAATTTTTAACCTTAGTCTTAGGATATTTGTTTCTAGTAATCTTGGGATCATTCTATATTCCCCCTTTTAACTTTTTTACATCATTATTCATCATTAAATGTTTTTTTTGGAGATATATGGTTGGTTTGGGTAATGTTTTGGATAAACATAAATGGGTGACATTGGTTCCACGTTTTGTGAAAGTTTCTTAGTGTTCCCTTGAGTGATTTTGGTCTGATTATCATCTTTTTTTATTGGGTCTTGTGGAGTGAATAAAAAAGCCTTGGTATAGGTATGGGATCCTTGGTTACCTATTTACTCATGTGAATTTATTAAAATAACATGGTTTTTCCTCTAGATGGATAGTACAAATCATACTAACAATTTAATCAACTATATTTAATTTAAATTAAAGGGAAGGGGGACGTGGTCACATGTATTTCTCTAGTTCAATATTGTTACTACCTGATCATTCCATGAGACTTCATAAAATTATGTTGATGAATTATTTATACAATTCAATGTTTGTGTTTATATGAGTTATGAAATAATTTCATGTTCTATTTATTAATCCTATTATTCATAAAAGTTTGAGAACTTATATATGACTAAGAACCAATTGTGTGAACATATGTAAATTTTGTAAAAATACACATACTAGAATTGATAGAATGTTTGTTAAGCCATATTTAAATATAAAATATAATTTTAATGATCATGGTGAGCTAAAATATATTGGTTTTTCCTTGACAGTGACTTTTTTTTCTGGTTCCTATGTAAATCTTGTGTGGTTCGTATGGTGATGGTGGTGACTCTTTTACGTACAGAATCTAATGAGAAATGGGTTTGTGAATGGTTTGGAATACGACATGTTGAATATTATATGGTAGTGGTTGGATAATTATTGATCTAGGATGTATGGTTTGTGAAAGTAGGGTATCATGGGATTCAAAAAGTGGTTTTGAGATACAATTGGGCTTTTGTGATGTGGATTTTGGTTATAATTTCCCAACAGTAATGGGATGTTTTTAATCATAATGAAATATAAATACCCTGGGTTGAGAATTTGACAGGTGAAAAACAATTATGAATATAATTTTGATAATATAACTGGAATAAAAGTGTGTTAAGACTATAGTGGTTTCTTCTTAAATATAGGATTGAACATCTTAACAAATAGAACATGGTTGACAACTGGTTAATCTATATATCTGTAAAATTATAAATAAAAAAGATTAATTATCGTATTTCTTTTTGTTGTATTTCCTTTTGAGTTGCATTTATTGGTAGTATTTGTTGGTGGTGTATGTTTCAAGGTGACATGGAATTGGTGTGCTTTATAATAGTTTCATTATATGTGAACCATTAGGTTGGGTATTATGTTCTATCTATTATCCTTATAAATTCATGTTACCTTTATACACACCCCATGTATATTGATTTCTATGTACTAACACTGAAATTTTATGGGAGGCATTTTGCCTAACATCTCATATTGTGAGGGAACATATGGATGATTACCACTTTTCACTACTCCCCCTTCAATACAAGTATATGGTCGTGGTACCAAGTTAGTGGTGAGTACCAACCAATGATGGAACAGTTCATGGTGATTCGTCGTGATTAGAGGATACTATACATGGAGGGTGACATGAATGATAGTATGAGGGCATGTTTTTTATGTCCATCATGTTCATGATACCCTATTACACTAGGTATTTGGTTGAATATGCATACATGATGGAACCTATAATGATATACAACAATAATTGATATGTGGATATTAACTGATGTCATGATAAAATGTTAGGTCACGTGTGAGGCTGAATTATGTAGTGTTGTATCTTTATCCAAATCAGTGATTTCTTGATATGTGATGACTTATATATAAATAAATATATATCATAGGTAAGAGAGCATAATACGTTTGAGGTTAGCCCATTAGGGTGAAAAATCAATGGGGTAGTGGATATTGGGTTCCTTATATATGTTCTCTTTATATTATTTGACTACCTTTGATGCATTATTTTGTGAGAAATCCTCATTGGGGCTATGATGGTTAGATGACCTATTTAGGCCCTTTTTAGTTGTTTTTTTATTCATGGGTGTATTAGTATGCTCTTCTCACATTTTCATGAGAACCTTGGGTACAATCCTAAAAAGTGTACAAGGTATTCTTTACATACTTATATAAAAACTATTTCATATACTTCCATGAGGGTTTCATAGATAAATCTTGACATTAATAGGTTGGATGTTTGAGCTATTTAGGGGTCATTTTCTTAGTATTTCCTCTTTGGTATTTTTTTGTAGAATTTTATTTGATTGGTTGACATTAGTTATGTGTTTTTAGTTCTTTTATAGTGTTTTTCATGAGTTTTTTGATGTTATTTATTTTGTGTCTTAATCATGTTCACTATATTTTGGGTATTGCCTCTCACTTTAGTTATTTATACTCTCAATGCTAGTCTCCAACCTATGGATTATTAGAGGATGGATTTACGTGACACTCTTTCCACTCATTATGAGTATATTAGGGCACTAATGGAGAAGCGTGATGTGACTCTCTTCCTATTTTTTCATTCAATTAATCCCTGGGATAATCCCCAATTTCTGTTTGTGAGTGTAGATAAATTAATATATTAATATATATTTGTGTATATTTTATTTAGTTTTTATTTTTTTATTTCTACTAAAATTTATTATTGACTATTATTACATATACAATAAATATTATAAATCTATAGACCTAGAAAACTCATAGCCAATCCAATATATCTTATATTAATATATTATGTAACATTATATACCAAATCACCTTTTATGTAAACAAATTTAGTACACATTTCAAAAAAATAGTTAGGAAAAATCCTACTAAACATAACATTATTGGACGAACAAAAAAATACTATTTGAGCACAATTCATACAATAAGAATAATAAAACTTTTTTTTAAAAAACACAATGAAACATTTTATAATTCATAACATAATATAATGTTGCATTATTCATTTTTAAATAATCATAATTCTTATATAAATAACAATTTAAAATGAATTTAACTAATTACTCAATCAGAATATCATTAAGGAAAAAATTCATAATATATTAGAACGTTATGTTATTATAAATTCCATTATTAATAACAAATCATCACTATAAATCATTATATTTCCAAGATAAAAAACGTTATAAACTCATAGCTAATTCTTTAAATTAATTAAATGTATTTATCCCTTATATATTTTTATTTTTTCTTAATGATATATTTATTACAATACCTAATTGAAACTGAAACACTCGTAACATCAATAAATTAAACTAAAAAATTATTTAAAATTATTTCACTAATAAAATTAATTTATATAGTAGTGAAAACCACTTTAACATATCAATTTAATATCAAAAAAAACAATTTAAACCCTCACATTTACATCATTTATTCCACTATTAATGGTTACATAGAATTAAAAAGTGACATTATAATTTTCCCAATTATACCATTACATTATATAGGTTGTTCTACAATATTTGTGTTAAAGCAAATTTATATGGTTTTCACATCATATAATATTTCTCAAAAAATAATTTTATAATATTTCCACTTATTATTTTCACTTATCTCACATAAATAATTAAATCATTCATACAGGACATAGTTTATATAAAATTACAAAATTAAATTCCAATGAGTGCATGAATTTACTAACATCAAAATAGGAAAACTATCTACACTAGGAAAGAAAATTAATTATTTTCAAAACATAAGAACTCCAAAATATCACTAAACTAGAAGAACAGAAAAATTAGAATATTAAAATTAAAAACAACTATGAATAATTTTTATAAACGTACTGGATTCTCAAGGATCTAACTGAGACGAACTCATCACTACCAAAATATCATGATTCCACCAATAAAAAAATGAAAAATATCCACAAAAATATAGAGAGGTAAAAAATATAATAGAGAAGAATAAATTCATATGAACTTCCCATATAAAGATAACTTGCATAAGAATGTATACATTGACATGGTGTATCTTGAATATAAGCCAATAAAACTAATAAGTGTTTTGGAACTATAACATAATGGATTACAAAAAATTAAACTAATTTTTTTTTTCAATTTATTATAAACCATATAATTTATATATATACACACAAATATTTTTTTATACACACACACATAATATATATATATATATTTAATTTGTTTTTATATCTATGTATATATATTTATATTATATAAAATTATATTCTAATATAAATAATTTATTATATTTATATATTTTACAATATATTATAAAAACATATTATTTATATTTATTATTTTATATACTTTATATATATATATGTATTATAATTTATAATTACATTTTGTGACTTTGTTCTATTTATAATTTAGGCATATAAAAAAGATAAATAAAATTCATACCTTCCGTGTATTTATTTATTTATTATTAAATATGAATATTGTTGAACCAAAAAGGATGGATATAAATTTAAGTTGGATGTATTTCAATCATATAAAAAGAGTGTTAAGACCTAGATGAAGAGTTCATTATGTTTCCAAAAAAAAGTTCATATGACCCTTCCCAAATTATGGGCATGTTTCTTTGTTAATATTCATGATAAATTTGAAAAATATAGTTGGAAGAAAACGTGATCTATCATGTAATATATTAAAGTTATAAATATTGAAATAAAGGCATTGGATAATTATATGTATATAGTGAATAGGATAAATATTTTCTTCATGGATCATCTGATATGATTATAACAATAAATTATAATAGATATTTTATTGAGTAAATAACAATAATATTTTTATATGGTCATTAATATTTTCAAAAGTTATTTGATAGAATAAAGATTTGTGTAGAGAAAATGTTATCTATTGGTTCTACTGAATATACAACATTGGTTTACACTCTGAAACCTTCTAATTTTAAAAGCTTACAATAGTTGGATGGACACCATCTTTACAGAGATAACTTCTATCATGAATGATTGGATTCTAGAAGATAATGATCTTTGTTCTCAAATATATGACACCAAATAAATTTTTTTAATGAGTATGATCTCTTAATTAATTCATGGATTTTAAAATGACTATATATTTTTTCACATAGACCACGAATCACTTATAATAGTCCACATATATGGTGTAGTTCTATACAATATATATGAATCATTTCTTCAAAAATATTATATTACTCTCCAATAATTCCATGGTTAATATGACTATATAGAAGTTAGGAGAAAACATGGAAATTATCATGCCATAAAAATATATGAATTCAGGATTGGAAACATCATTAAATAGAATACTCTTCATAGTGGAATAAAAAGTATCACGAGTATCCTGATTATTAAAAAAGTATTAAAAACATTTATATTGTGTTATATATAGATGAAATGAATCATTTTAGTATACAAAGTATCACTTATAGTATATGGACACTTATAATCATAAATTTTAATTTTCCTCCATGGTTATGTTAGAATAAAAAATATATCAACGTGTCTTAAATTATATTAGAATCAAAACAATTTTTTAATGATATTATTATTTTTGGAACCATTAATCACAGATCTAAAAATGTTTTGGGATTTATGTGTCAGGTTTTATGCTTCTACTGAAAATGAATATATAACATTAAGATACATTATGCTTGGGATGAAAAAATACATTCTCTCTAATTAAATTTTTTTATGATTTAGTGTCAAATTAATGTTAGAGTGTCCAATTTGTGAAGATTTTTCACACTTAGATAGGTTGAAATATCCAACGAAGATAGTTTTTTAGGACATCATTAAAATTTACCATGATGAAATAAATACCAGTATTGGATGTCATAATATGATGGGAATTTAGAAGAAGGTATAAAACCATATCTATTAAGAGTTAATGAATAGTTTGAGAAGGTAAAAATGTTTTCATCATTTTTGGTAAAAACCTTTTGATAATTAATATGATAAAATGTTTGAAAAAGCGATCATATTTTTTTGAATTATTATACTCGAAATGTTTTTATGTTGAAAATTTTATTTATTCTAGGAATGTAGAAAAATTATTATGTGATAATGCTCATATAAATTTACTAAATTCTTGAAGATAAACAAAAAATGAAAATAACGTTAGTTTTTGTATGATTAAAATGGAAATAAGGGAATGGTTGGATCTATTTAATTGTGAAATATGGAATTTGATTCCATAAATGACTTATACACTTTAAAATAAAGCAATATTTCAATTTTTTAAATTTAATAATTTTATAAAGGTTCCATATGTGTATTCACTAAATAACAAGAATATAATATAGATAACTAATTTGAACTTAAAGGTAAAAAAATCACATAATTTTCATGTTTTGATTCTTGATTTAATGTTTGTGTCTATACGTTGCATTCTATATAAAAAATTTCATAAAAATTAACCAAACTTTTATTATTCTAAAATGATATATGAAATAAATTTATATACCTAAGAAATTTTCCATCTATGTAAAAACAAATTTTTTTATATTAAGTGAATTGAATTTGTTCTTACCACCATTATTTTTTGGTATAATGGTTCACTTGATTGTTCTGATGGTTAGAGTGTTCTGACTGTATGCTACAAATACAGGCATCCCATTTAATGTATTATGAATATTTCGAAATGGAATATCAAAAAATAAAGTTATATAGAAGGATTTATTTTAGAGAGGTGTATTATTGATGATTACATTGAAATTTTTACTAAATACATGTCCAATGTGGATAGTATTAGTCTCTAAAAATCTCATCTTAACAGACGCCTTATGGGTGAAGGATCTTCTGGAAGATTACTTGTCTAAATTTACATTGCATAACAAGATTAGACTCAAATTTTTTATATAATATTATAGAGGGATTGATACAGGTTGATATAAACAAATTTACTCTAAGGAATTTTAATCCACAATATCTTGAAATTGGGATATTAAATACACATAATCAATAGTGTATAAGATACTTTTGAGACCAAATATTTATGGAGTTACATGAAAATCCAAATTCAATTATATAACATCTCTAATAGCTATCCAAAGGTACTAATGTAAATATATTATCTAATAATGGTTATATAGTTAACAATTACACATTTTATACAAAGGAACATGATTAACATAGTACAATAAAAATTGTGGAATTACTTTTTTTGAATAAATGGTATGAATTTTTCAAGTACCAAGGATAAAAATTCAATTTACAGTAATTTTAAATACTTTTAAATAATTGTATAAATAGGGTGTTAAATTATTGAACATTCAAAGTGATGATTTTTAAATGAAAATTGGTTCCTAACATGAGATCAGATAATATTACTGAATTGGGATTCATGAAAGTGAATTTTAGTAAGTATGTGTAAAAAGATAAACCTCTCATTATGGAATTATATAAAATAAAAGTACTTCATTTCATGGATCTTCCAAATAAAAATTGGTCAATTTTTTTTCTATCAACTAAAATAAAAATACAATCAAATGAAAATTCCATTAAGGATGACCTTTTAATTTTCCTGATGTTATCTTATCATAATGGTATCAACATGTACTGTATCTAGTATTTCCTATGAGACCATAAGAAAGGTAATTATATACTTGATATAGGGGAGAAATCCATTATTATATTAAAGAAAAAATATTTTTTCAATGAAATCATTAATTTTTTTATATACATTGTTTTCCTCATATTATTTTCTGTTCACTTCTATATTTAGGTAATATAAATTAAAATTTTAACTCATTCTATACATAATAGCTTCTTCATATAGTAATGTTACCAATCCTGAGGAATAAAATTTTTTCAATTTTAAAAGTTAAAAATATTATAAGGTAGATAAAATATGGTTGAAAATTGGTTGAATCATCATATCACAATATTATTATTTAATATTATTAAGGAAATAAGAAAATATTTAATGTTCTATGAAATATGGAAAGAATGCATCCAACATATTGACCCCAATATCTCTATTTTTTCATTTGGGGTACTACTCAAATTTATGCATTAGTGGATTTAGAAATGTAAAAAATGGTCATATGTGTTTTAAAGGTATTAATTTGAAAATAAAATTTTGTAATTTTTTGATATACATTCTTTATTTTCACAATGATATAAAATAATTAAATAATAATTTAATATTTATTATCCCATGTAGAGTATATTTATATGGGATGATTTTCACATGTAATATATATTAATTACTATTGGATGGGATCATAGATCCTTTTACACATTTCTTATAAATAATTAAATTTGGGATGATGAGTGGAATGTAAAACCCCATCCAATAGTTATATACTCCAAAATTATAAACTAAGAAAGATGGGATATGTTTCTAAGCCATTATGAGGATGAATTATTTTAGGAATGTTTTAATTTGTAATAGTTTATTTGAGATTAAATATATTAATCACCTTGTTTTAAAAAGGGTTAATTTAAAAAATAGAAAATGAGTAAAGAAAATATGTATTGTTCATGAATCCAACATAACCCTACTACAAATCAAGGATGAGGTTTTCATCAATTTAGAAAATGATATGTATCTGAAATCTATAGAAAACCATTTATTTTAAATGAAAAAACAACATAATCATTATTACACATTAATACATGATTTATTACCTAAAATTAATCTTACTACAACCCAGAATATTGATAAGTCTAGTGTATTCTAGAATTAAGTGAATTACATAATAATTTAAATAGGAAGAAAACAAAGTATTTATTGAAAAATTCTTCAACGTTCTAGCACATAAAACATCATAGGATAACCTAGGTACATACATAATAAAGGGGTGAGATATAAATCTCGGTAAGAAAATTAAAATGGAATAAATTGATATATTTCAAAAGTTATACACAAAACGGGGCATAAAATAGTAATAATCAAAAAAAATAACAATGAGATATGATATAGCATCATAAAAAACATGGGAAATGTATAAACAATTTAAAACACTACATCAAAAAAATATGTCAAGGATAAATCAAAAAGTCATCATAGTGGGAAACATACCATAAATGAATCAATTTCACTTTATATCATAACCTTATGTCTTATGAAACTAAACATTGCCCTGTTCACTAGAGCGCTATATAATTCCCGGTGCACCCATCACATTCATTTCATTCTCATGCTTAAGTGTGCCATATAGATCAAAAAACATGGATTCATTTATCATCATAACTTATTCCATGATCAAGGATTGTGTATTAACATATGTATGTCCCAAATCTAAAAGTATATGTGCATAAATAGGAACACACTTGATAATCAATTTTTATGGAATTCACACCACAATTGTTTTTCTATGGAAAATCAGGGTGAAACTTCATCGGAATAACAATGTCACTTAAAAATTAATAAAACATGGGTTTATGAAAGATAATTGGATCTATAAACCCATAAAAATAAATTTGGTAGTAATAGGGACATGGAAAAAACGTATACCAACATTATAAATTGGACATATAAGGAATAATATAATGAATAAACTTGAATAAATAAAATAATCCTAAATAAATTTCAATATGTTAACGGGTGTACATAATGTTTCATATGAGGATTAATTAGAGTCAAAGGGGGATCGTGTAATTTATACATTAAATTTAAAGTAACTTTAATATGTAAAAACATATCCCAACATAATAAAATGTATTTCGTGATATATAACATAAAAAATTGACTTGAATGGAAATGAGAAGTGATAAATCTCTCACTTGAGTGTGTGACTCCAAATTATTGGGTGGTAATTATTGAGAGCCTGTGTGAACCTTAGGAGGACTCTAGATTGTGGAGGAATGATTATGGATGTGGTAAAAGGAGTTTTATGGAGGAAAATGGGATCTTGTGTGGGTTTATATTAGAATAGAGGTAAATTTGTTTATTTTTTACGTTTTGAGAATCTACATAATAATATAATCGAAACTAATAACCTTATTAGGTTTTTTATGAATTATTTATATCAAATGAGAGTGGTTCTCATTATTTTATCTATACAAGGTCCTAACTTAATAAAATAATTCCCTTTCTAATGAGGAGGTGATTCATACTCTTAAATAAATTATTTTAAAACCTTAAAACCTGTTAATGGATTTGGAGGATTCATAAATGATTTATAAAATTACCAAAATAAACATAAAATCAAATTATATTAAAGTCAAAAAACATATATTTTGTCTTGGATACCATTTATAGTATTTATTATATCACTTTTGGGTCATTATGATGTCAGAATGCACAAAGTATATTTATACGATATTTATTTTCAACCTGAAAATTCGTCAATCTCATAAAATTAAGAAAAAATCATCACTAAGTAATATTGACATTCAGATAGAAAAAAAATAATCATTTTACCTATAAAATTTTATCAATATTTTAATTTACAATTTCAAAATAAAATCAACATTTGTTAAGATATACTATGTTTTTTTATAGTAACAATTTTTGAACCCTTATAAAAATCAAATTTGACTTCATAAAAATTATTTTAACATCTATATTTTATAAATATAATTTAATAATAACATTTTATTAAAATATTATTTATTTAGAAAATAAATTAATTCATCAAAATAAAATCCTTAATTGTATTATAATCTTTCCCAAAATAGTATTTCTCTTCTATTATATTGAAATAAAAATTATTTATAATGTAACAATAATAGGATGAAAATATATTCCTTATTATCTAAAAAATAATCTACATAATCATATTTCTATATTATTTATACATATCCCTTCAATACACTTACAAAGTCCCTATGTGTATGGTGTGTGATTGTGATACTTTCAGGGGGTGGTTCGGGATACATGATTTGGGTCATGATCTCAATGTAATTGAACGTCTATAATAAATAGTTTCTATCATTCTTATGTTCTTGGATATTAGATAGGTATTGTAAAAGGGAAAATCCTAGAGACTTTGACTCCCTCATAATCTCTAATAAATTGGATTAATAGGGTATAATTCTATTAGTTGGTTCCATCACTTCTTTTTCCTATGTCAATTGGATTCGTTAAAATCCAATATTTTATACTAATCAGGTTATCACAATTTAACAACTATATTATCAATGTTAAACCTACTTAAAAAAATTTTAATACCAGAAAAATAAGTTAATATGTTTCTATAACCTTATTAAATAAAAAGACTTTTAATTAAAAGAAAATGGGGGTTTTATTTTTAATAAATCGGGTCATTACAATCATAAAACCTTCAAAAATTTCACCTTTAAAATTTTAATTTACCAAACTAAAATAGATTATGGTAACTCTATTTCATCACATTGTCCAATTCCCTAATCACTTATTCACTTTTTTTCTCCACAATACTTTGACCAGGTGTATTTTTTTATTTTTTAGAACATTGTCTCTACTCTCTATGATATTTATCTGCTTCACTTAATATGAGAGATCATTTTCCAATGGTGCCACCTAATGATATAGTAAATGTGAGGTGTATTGTATTTACTTTCCCAATAAGGATACATGAAATACATATTGTACTTGAGATAGGTTAGGGGAAGTGTTATTTGGAAGGCCACCGCTCTGATGTAATCAAGGGACACAAAGGGGATGATGTATCTGGGATGATGATTCCCCTTATTCAAAAATCTCATCGCTTTCTTCCATGGAGATATGTTTAGTAATACCATGTATTGGACATCAAAATTTAGGTCTTTTTGACAATTATCACCATATATCTTTTGTCAACTTTGATCTTCCTTGATGTTATACAGTATGGTCTTAATTTTATCAACCATTTCCTCAAAAATTTCAGGACCTATATTTTTTCATTAAAAAAATTCATCCTAACATGAATGTGTTCTTCAAATCTTCCCATAAGTGGATTCATAATGATCCATTTAGATTCTAGAGTGGAAACTGTTTTTTAGGAAAACTTGAATAGAGAATGATGTTTGTCCCACACACTTCTGAAATCAATTAAGTATTCTATCAACATTCCCTCAAGTGTCTAGATTTTCTGCTCATATTAGACATCATTTTGGGGGTTATAAGTTTCATTAGTGTTCATCTCATTGTTTAGATCAAGTTAGAGACTTCTCCATAAATTGGAAGGGAATCATGGATCTTAATCAAACACAATCTATATTGGTTCTCCTAGCATCCCTAACACATCTCTGATGTGTATCCATGGAAGTACATCTAATGATTAATTTTATTGAATCACAATGAATTGTTCATTCCTTGTAAGAAGATCCACCATGACCCAGATACCATTGTTTACTCAATATTTCTTCATAAATCTAGTGACAATGTCCACGATGATGTTTTCCAATTTTCATGTTGGTATGGGTAATGGTTTCATAGTCCACCTATATTTTTTCCATTAAGAATTCACTTGTTGACATACCAATAAAATTTATGTATATTTAGAAATCTATTTCTTCATATTTTCCCACCAATAGTTTTCATGGAGATCATGATATATCTTTTTCCATCCATGGTGAATTGAGAAAGTTGAACTATGTACGTCATCCAATTGTTCCATATTTAACTTAGGATTTTATGAAACACATAGTCTTGATACAAATCTCAATATTCATTCATTATTAACATTGAACTCTGAGGATTTTCATTTCCTTATAGTTTTCCATTTCATCTAAGTTATCACATCAACTATTTCATCATCCTTTAAACTCTCTAAAATAGATGGTTGAGAAATCATTTGTGAAAGTATTGATGATGTTCTCTATTTTTTGATTACCATGTCAATCCATTCAAAATATAAGATGATCTGATCCCTCTAATTTTTCATTAATGATCGAATTACTGGATCCTTCCCACTAAGAGAATTTGGCACTTTATTTTATTTCCCAGGTAGGTAGTGGATTGCACAGTCACATCCCTTGATCATATCTAACCATATTCAATGGTATATATTCATCTCTTTATGTGAGAATATATAAAAAAGTATTTTTTGAACTTTATATATTTCATACATCCCCCTAAAGAGATAATGATTCGAAATTTTCAAATACAAGGTCACTATATCCAACTCTAGATCAGAAGTTGGGTAGCTCTATTCATGACCATTCAACTACCTTAATTCATAGTTTATGACTTTGAAATTCTACATTAACACACATCCCAATACCTTCTTCGAAGCCCACCTGAACACCATGAAAGATACTCTACTAATGGGTAGTGTGAGAATATGTGTAGTTAAAAAAACATTTTTCATGTCCTTGAATCTCTCTTCGCATTCATCATTCTAAGAAAAATTTGCAACCTTCTGAGTTGAATTGGTTAGAGGTTATGAAAATCCTGAGATATTTCTCACAAATCAGTGATAATACCCGGTTAATATAAGGAAATAAAGATATTTTTCACAAATTTTGGCCTCAACCATCATTCAATTACTTTTGTCTTTTAATGGTCCATGAATATCCCATATCTTGTGATAATATTCCCCAAGAATGAGAATTCCATCAACCAGAACTCACATTTGATGTACTTGGCATAAATATTCTCTTTCCATATGGTCTTTATCATATTTCGTAGAGGCTCCTCATACCCCTCCTTGGTATTGAACAATATTATAATTTCATCTATAAATACTACCAATATTTTTTTAGGTAATCTGTAAAGACTCTAATCATCAATTCCATTAATAATGATGATGAATTAGTGAGTTTTTATGGAATTACTATGAACTCATAGTGCCCATACATTGTAAGAAAATTCTTCTTGGGGATATCGTCCTTATTCACCTTATGTTGTTAATATCCTGAACGTAGATTCACCTTTGATAAGTATTGAACTTTAGGTATTTTATTGAATAATTCATAAGTGCATGACATTGGATACCTATTCTTTATTGTGATCTTGTTGATCTCATGATGATCAAAGAAAAGTCACATTTAACTATCCTTCTTCTTGCTTATGAGGGCTACAGCACCCCCATGGTGAAACACATGGGATTATAAACACTTTACCTATATTCTCCTATAGTTGTTTCATCATATCATCAAGTTCCACAATATTCTTTTTGTGAAAAGTCTTGTATAATTGAAACTCCCCATGTATAACCTCAATTTAAAATTAAACTTCATAGCTATGATGAAGACCATAAAATTTCATAGGAAACCCATATATGTATTCCATTAAAATTTGGATGTCTTAAAAGAATATTAATTCCTTAGACACAATCATTTTAGAAAGATACACTTACTCATGGGGAAATACTATCAATACTTTTGATGTTGGTGTTAAAAAAGATTCATCCTCCTCCTTGGACTTATATATAATCGGGGGATGATTTAGGATACAAATATTTATTTCCTTCCCCTAGAAATTTGTGTTAGATCTATATAAGTAAATCCAATCCATACCAGTTTTTTCATCAAATTCAAAAAAAGGTAGTATGAAAATGTTTTTTGGGAGGTTAATCCCCCAAATTATCATAGGGGAGGATTTATATACTAAGGATACAATAATTGTCACATTTACAATTTTCATCGATAACTCTACTTCCATGATTTATAGTGGTGATTGAATTATTCAACTAAAATTTTGTGATATGAAAAAAATCATGGAAATAAAATCAAAAATAATGTTTTATATTCTTGAATAAATAACTATTGTACCTTTCACTGCTTCATTTTCAGTAACTAACTCAACTAATATAATGTAAATATCTCTCCCCTGTTGTCTTAGAGGTTGTTGATTGTCTCTAAAAACCCTTGGATTAGTGCATTGATTTGAAAAGTTCCATGTTTCCTTGTATTTTAATAATTTAAAATGTTTTTATTGTTAACTACATCATTCCATTCCTTTGTTAAATTATAATATTTCTCCTATTGAAATTCATTATCTAGGTTTACATCCTTACCACACCTAAAGCCTTTCTATGTCCCCCTTATTCAATTTTTTGGGTTCTTATTTCCGCACCTTTATGAATGGTGATGCTATAATTTCATGGAACCATTATATTTCTACATTGAACCTATATAATTAAACTCCACTTTTAAGTTTCTTATCCCCATGATACCCTTCAGATTTTTCAATCTCCATTTCAACTTTCTGGTCACATCAAACAATTTTCTCATATCTATCATAGTCACATATAACCAACAATTTTCATTGAATAGTTTTTAGCCCACCAGATAAGTTCTCAACCTTGAATTCTAGGGTAATAGAAAATTGAAAGGTTTATTGTGAAAGTATTATAAGGTTATCCTCATATGACTTAATAGATTCTTTATCTTTTTTCTTGAAGTTAAGGAAGTCACTTATAATTTTAATTCCGAGAGTTTGAGGAAAATATTTATCAAAAACAATTTTGTAATTCCTTCCACCCCATCACATTGATATCATCCTCAGGATTCTTATTCTTGAAAAATTTACACCACTGATATTCTTATCCCTCCATATGATTAACATCCAATAAAACCTTATATTGTTCATAACATTTAAGGATAGATAATATATTCTCAATGGAGTTTATCAATTTTTCATCAATTAAGGGATCTGATGAACCATTTAATGTTCGATGCATTTGTTGAATAAAGGACTCAATAACAGCTTTTCCCCTCTTAGGGGATTAGGAAACTCCTCCTAATTTAGTATTCAATTCATAACTTGAGGTATATGTGATATTATTTTCATTAATTTCATGGTTGTTATCCTATCGGGTTAAGAATCTCATTAGGGAAGTCATCACATTGTCATTCACATTTGTTGTTTACTCATTTCCTCCTATTTCGGACCATTGGATAGAATAAAAGAAAAACAAGGGATGATTATTTCATTTAAACTATTAGTTACATAATAGTTGAATCCAAGGACCTTGAAGGGATAACTTATAAATTACTTGTATTTTCATAACATAGAAATTTCTTTTCATTAATCTAGTTTATCTATTATCTATTTATAAAAATATATTCTTCTGGGGTTTATTATTCCCTTAGTAATGGTTCTTAATGATATTATAAATTTACCAAAGAATATCACCTAGTATTTTCAAACTATGTTCGTAGTAATCCCATTGTTTTGTACCGGGTTACATCAAGAGGGTCTTGGAATAACTTGTCGGATTTGTTACCCCTAGGTATGTATGTGCCAGAACCAATCCAACTTATAGTATCCAAACATGGATATATTTTATTGATATATGACATACTCTATACTAACCAAAATATAGGTATGTTGTAATATACATATTCTTATACCTAATGCTTTTTATAGAGACTTCTAACCCTAATCTTGAAAAAAAAAATTAAACTTTCCCTTTGATACAAACTATATAAACCATATTAACTATTTCACATTAATACATGATTTATTACATAATATTAACATTAATAAAACCTAGAAGAACAAAAATTATAGTGTCTTCAAGAATTATTTACATTAAATAGAAATATAAATTTTCAAAACAATACATTTATTGAAAACTTACTTAAGATGATCGCATATAAAACTGCACATGATAACCTAGGTATAAACATATGAAACAGGTCAGCTATAAAGCTTATTAAAGGAATAAACATGGAATAATGTGATAAATGTTATAAATAGGCATAAAAATGGGGCATAAAAATGTTATTATTTAGAAAAATGAACAATGAGAGATCATATATCATGATAATCATAACACAGAAAATTTGGAAACTACTTAAAACACTGCATCATAAACAAAGGTCAAGGAAAAACCGCCAAGAAATCATGGTAAAAAATGTAAAATAAAGGAATTAGGTTCACTCACTATCCCAACATTAAGTGTCATGATACGAAAAATCACCCATGCATTAGAGCGCTATATCATTCTGGGCGCATCCATCACATTTATTTCATTCTCATGCTTAGGTGTGCCATATATATCATTAAAACTGGATTCATTCATCATGAAACTTTATTCTATGATTAGGGAGTTTATGATAAATATATTAAATTCCCCAATAAAAAATTATAAGTATATAAATTTTAACACCCTTTATATAAATTATTATGGTATTCACTACAAAATTGTTTTACCAAGAAAAATAACAGTGAAACTTCGACAACATAACAACATCGGATAAAGATTCATAAAAAATGTGTTTATGATATATAATGGGGTATATCATCTCATAGACATAAAATGTGAAGTAATAGGGGAGTGGAAAAAATATCCCAACCATTGAAATTGGAAATAGAAGGATAAAATTAATAAATAATCAAAAATAAAGAATGAAATCCAAACTACATTTCAACATGGTATTATTTGTACATAAAGGATCATAAGAGGATTAATAATAGTGAAAGGGGGATATAATCATTTATAAATTTAATGTGAAGTAATGTGAATATTCCATAACATATCCCAACATAATCAAATGGAATTTAAGATGAATGACATTAAAAAGTTCTTGAATGGAAATAAGAAGAAAGAAATCAATTACATGAGTGTGTGACTCCTAATAATTGGGAGAGTTTTTTTAATAGATTTGAGGATCCTTGTGAGAAATATAGAGAGATTATGGAAGAGTATGGGTGTGTTCTATAGAGTTTTAGTGAATATAAATAGGATCTTCAGTGGATTTATATAGGAAATGATATGTATTTCATTATTATTTAGGTTTTGGACTCTACATAATATAATAACCAAAACCCCAAACCCTAATATGGTTTTCCCCATGGTTTCTAAAAAATGGGAGTGGTTATAAATATTTTATAAGTCCAAGTGCCTAATATATTAAAATAGCTATCTCTCTTATGAGGACATGAATCATACTCTTAAGGAAACGATTTAAAAACCTTAGAATATATTAATGGTTTTTCAGGATTCATAAAGGGTTTATAGAATTAACAAAATAAACATATAATAAAATTATTGTAAAGGAAAAGAATATATTTGGTCATGAATACCATTTATAGTATATATTAAATAATTTATTATTCATTATGATGTCATAATACATAAAGTATTTTTATTTGGTGTTTATATTTTACCTGAAAATTTTATTGTTTCATAAAATTCTGAAAATTTTACCATTGGATAATTTTGACATTCTGATTCAAAAAATAATATTCATTTTATCTAAATAATTTTATTGATATTTTAATTTTAACTTTTAAAATAAAATCAACATTTGTTTAGAAATACTTTTTTTACAATAATAGTTTCAAACCCTTATAAAAATTACAATTGACTTCATAAAAATTATATAAACATTTATATTTAGTAAACATAATTTAATAATACTATATCATTAAAATATAATTTACTTCAAAAATACAATAATTCATCAAATTAAATTCCTTGATTCAATTTAAACCTTATTGAAAAATAATATTTTTTTTATTTTATAGAAATAAAAATAATTTATATATTTACCATAATAAAATTAAAATATATTCAATATTTTATAAAAATAATGTTGGACTCCTCATGTATTACTCATGTTTTAATGATCACAAATCTCAATAATAATTACACATCATGTTTTAATGATAGTAAATTCTATTGTTGTTAATTAATGTCATTATTATTTACAAATCTTAGGCATGATCTCAAATCTCACTTATCTTATCACACCTTTTTATTTATGTTTCAAATTCTCTTAATTTATAATGGTTAAGCTTAATTCATATTCTGTGTATTACTGTTTAAGTCTAAATACAGATATTTTCCTAAGTATCAAGACACTATGATGTTTGACACAGTAAGACAGACTGTGTGCAAAACACAGTCACAGTCAAACAGACACTATGAAGGACACACCGTGACCCAGACACCGTGAAGGACACACCGTGACAGAGACACCGTGAAGGACACACCATGACCCATACACCGTGAAGGTCACACCGTGACATAGACACCATGAAAAAAAACATTGTGACCCAGACACCGTAGAGGACACACCGTGACACAGACACCATGAAGGACACACCGTGACCCAGACACCATGAAGGACACACCGTGACCCAGACACCGTGAAGGACACACCATCTCCCACACACCGTGAAGGACACACTGTGACCCAGACACCTTGAAGAACATACTGTGAAAGAGATATCATTTACACAAAAAACTGTGACACTATTACTTAAACTTTTAGTCAATATTATTTAAATATTGCTAACGATCATATTTGATTTTTTTAATGCAATTAATGTTATTTAATGATAGTTGTTGTAATGTAAGGAAATTGTACCTTGTACTTATGGAAAGGGATTCATTCCTATTACCGGTGCTTATGGAATAAAAATAAGTCTCAACTGTAGTAAAAAAGGAGAGGTCTCCTTGACATACATTCTACAACACATGTGAAGTGCTCTGTACTAAACTAAAGAACAAACCTGAGCACAGCTATGAATAAGAAATTGAACGATCCTCAAAGAAGTTCCAACAAATGCAATCCTACACTACTGGAGGAACTGAATTCAAGAGAACATCTTCACTACTATATAACAAAAGATGAACTACGACACTCTGTTTTTCAACAGAATACCCAGAGAAAGAATCAGAAGAATTTCTGCTGAATTAAACGAGTCCCGAGTTGCATTTCTAATCACTAGAGCATTCTAAACTCTTATCTATTCGCTCAAAGTGATTTGTTTTTTTACTTTTTACAATGTGGTGTACTCTGCATATCCTACACACACTATCTCCTACACTGAACTAGAGGATATCAAAATCCTCACTCCAAAACTCTTAACTCTTGTTTTCCCACGACAATTATGGAAGAGGTACTTGTATGGCCTGGTCTTTGTTTTGTTTCCCACAAAAACCTGTGGTTGAGGTCCCTGAATGTCCTGCACAGTTTTGTAAACTGTGGTTAACCCCGATTCAGGGTGTGGATCAAATTTATATAAATATTATAGGACTAAGTCTCAGCTTGAGATTGAACCTCTAGTTATATATGTTGTGCATTTATAGTTTAAGTTTATAGTATACTACATATATATTTTATATTCTGCTGTTGTTACTTTGAAATACAAAACCATTTTAAAGTTACTTTGTTTGTTAAATTAGTAAGTGTTTACACTTATTGTAAATCAGTAGGATAGTTTCAAAAGTTAGTTTAATCTTGTGGTTAAATTAACTGAGACCTAATAAATCTTTGAGAAGCTAAGTGAACATTTCTAATCTATATAAAATAACTACATTTTAACTTGTTTTATAAAAGGGGGATTTTAATAGAAAATATTTCAACAGAAATTTTAATTGGAACTCAATTCACCCCCCCTCTTGAGTATCCACTCCAACCAAAATTTGGTATCAGAGGTTGGTTTTTATTTATACAAGTTTTCAAAACACTCTGTTTTTCAACTATGATTTTAGTTTCATCTTTAATGATCTTAAATTTCTGTTAGTTCTAAATTTTATCTCTTTAAAACTATTTTCTAAAATCTATCTATGGACAATAGACTACAGGGTGCTGATACCAACATGCCACCTTTCTTTAATGGTACAAACTATACTAAGTGGAAATTGAAAATGGAAATTCATTTGGAAAGCATGGGTTTTGATATCTGGACTACTATAGAATCTCAATATAAAATTCCAGATACTGAAAGAACAACTTGGGATGAACCTACTAAAGTATCTTACAATAATAACTCCAATGATATGAATGATTTTTATTGTGCATTAGGTGATGATGAATTTAACAGAATATCTTCCTGCAAAACTGCTTATGAAATTTGGGATTCTTTAGGTGTTTCTAATGAAAGAACAACCAATGTTAAACAAATGAGAATGAATTCATATACTATTAAATATGCTAATTTCCAAATGAAGATTGATGAACCTATTTCTGATATGTATCTCAGGTTCAATGAGATATTCAATACAATGAATTCACTTTGAAAGGTTGTTCCAGCAATGGAACAAATTATGAGGATACTGGGATGTTTTCCAGATCGATGGAGAGGCACATCTGTTTAATAAGAGAGTCATGTGACATTGCTTCTCTACCTGTCAAAGAACTCATTGGTAATCTTATGATGTATGAGGAAGAACTTAAGGTAAATAAAGAGTAAGATGATGAACCAAAAAGGAAATCAGTGGCTTTCAAGACTACTGCTTCAAAGAGCAAGGACAAAGAAAAAGATCAAATACAAACTGACTGTTCAACAAGTGAATGTTCAGACTCTAGTAGTGATGCTGAAATGGCTCAGATAGCCAGAAGGATTAAGAAATTTTATAGGAAGATGAAATTTTTTATAAAATCAAATTACAAGGGAAAGTATGAAAATAAGGGACTCTGGAAGAAGGACTAGAGAAAGTCAAATAAAAGTGATGAAGTTGTTTTCTACGAGTGTAAAATAAAAATACACATTAAAGTAGACTGCCCAAAGCTAAAATTCAAGAAGAAATATGATTACAAGTATAGTAAGTATAAGAAAGCTATGAAGGATACCTCGAGTGCTTATAAAGATATCACAAGTGAATCTGAAATTTCTAATTCTGAAAGTAATTGTGCCAACATGTGTTTCATGACAAACACATCAGAGGTAATCTTAGATACTCCTAATTTAAATTCCTATTATTATGGAACCGAATCTGATTCGGATTCCGAAAACATAACTAGTGAGGAATTATTTGAATACTATAATATGCTGGAAGAGACACGAAATGAACTTAAGGATAAATACAAATCATTAATAAAACAGCATGCTCTCACTTCAAATGTTAAATCTGCTCTTGATATTGAAAAAGAAAAGAATGCTCAACATTTAAAGGAAAATACTGAACTAAAAATGTCAAATGAGAAACTTATAAAGGACTTAGAGAAATTCAAAAATGGAAAAGACACTCTAACTCAAATTCTAGGGAAGCAAGTGGCGCCAAAATATTCTACTGGATTAGGTTACCAACCTGGAAGAGACAGATTACTAAGAATAGATCTATTCCTAAATCTGGACAAAATTATGCTAGTTCAAGTTCTAGAAATTCATTTGCTTCAACTAGTTACTAAAATAGTTATAGATCAAATATATTTTATCTCTAAAGATATTTTGACTCAAATTATATGAGACACATAAGACAAATTTGGGTACCAAAATCATTGATTGCTAACATATTTGGACCCAAGAATATCTGGGTACCAAAGTCATTTCCAATCTAAATCTATTTTGTGGGAAACCGGCTTGAAGAGTTCCCATAAGAAGATATGGTACATGGATAGTGGATGTTCAAGGAATATTTCTAGAGATTACTCATGCTTTAAAATTCTAATAAAGGTTGGTGGAGGCTATGTCACCTTTGGTGATAATTCTAAAGGAAAGATCATCAGCCTTGGCCAAATTAGTGACACTAACTCAATTTTAATTTCTAAAGTTTTATTTGTTGATGGACTTAAATATAATATGTTTAGTATTTCCCAATTGTGTGATGATGGTTTTAATGTCAAGATTGAAAATAAATCTTGTAATGTTTTTAATTCTAAAAATGTTTTAGTATTTTTTTCTTTGAGAAATGAGAATATTTATAATATTGATCTGAATTCTTTAGCTAAAAAAATATTATTTGTTTAAATGCTTTTCATAAAGAGTCTTGGTTATAACATAGGATATTTGGACACTGAAATATAAACTCAATCTGAAAACTAACCTGGAAGAACTTAATTAGAGACATACCCAAACATGAGTTTCCAAATTACATAGTTTGTAATCCCTGTTAAAAGGGAAAGCAACACAAAATCTCTCTCAAACCAAAGAAAGAAGTTTGAACTTATCGACCTCTCGAGTTGGTTCACATGGACTTGTTTGGACCTTCTAGATTTTATAGTTTAAATGGAAAGAACTGTGTCTATGTCTTTATAAATGACTTTTCTTGACATACTTGGGTATACTTCTTAGCTCACAAAATTGAAGCTTGCGCTTACTTTATTAAATACTCCAAGTCTGTAGAAAACCATAGTGGACATAAGATTAAGACCTTGAGAAGTGATCATGGACGTGAGTTTGAAAATCAAGAGTTTGAATCTTATTGCTCACATAATGCCTATGGTTTCAACTTTTCTGCCCCTAGGACACCTCAACAGAACGGTGTAGTAGAAAGAAGAAATAGAACCCTTTAAGAAATTACTAGAACCATGCTTAATGAATAAGACCTTCCTATTTATTTTTGGGCTGAGGATGTAAATACCTCCTATTATATTATTAATAGAGTCTTGATAAGACCCGTTCTCAAGAATACCCCATATGAGTTATGAAACATTAGAAAACCCAAAGTTAGTTACATTAGAGTCTTTTGCTGCAAAGTTTTTATTCTTAATACAAAGGATAATCTTGACAAGTTCTCTTCTAAGAGTGATGAAGGAATTTTTCATGGTTATTCTTTAACTAGAAAATCCTATAGAGTCTTTAATAAAAGAACCAAATGTGTGTAATAATCTGTTCACATCAAATTTGATGAAACTAATCCACATGAGCCCATGTCATCTCTTGAAAATCATGAAGAATATTTTTTTGTTCTGAACCTTAATGATAAAATCAATGAACCTGCTATGAAGACAACCAGATCTGTAAATATTTCAGAATATACACCTAATGAACCCGAACCTATAGATGAAACGGAAATTTCTTGTTCTACCTTTACTACATCAACTATAATTCTAAAGAATCATCTTTTATATGATGTTGTTGGTAATCTTGATAGATGGATACAGACTAGAGATTCTATTAAAAATCAAGTTGAACATCAAGCCTTCTTGTCATAGCTTGAACCTTAAAACATTGATGAAGCTATTAATGATGAATTTTGTGTAATTTCTATGCAAGAAGAACTCAATTAGTTTGAAAGAAATAAAGTTTGGAATCTAGAAGAAAGACCTAAGGACACTTTCACCATAGGCACTAAATGGGTGTTTAGAAATAAAGTAGATGAATCAAGAAATATAGTTAGAAACAAGGCTAGATTAGTTGCACAAGGATATAGTCAAGAAGAAGGAATTGACTATGAGGAGACTTTTTCTCCTGTATCCAGATTAGAAGCCACTAGGATTTTACTTTCTTATGCTGCACATATAAATTTCAAACAATATCAAATGGATGTCAAGAGTGCATTCTTAAATGGATATATTGCTGAGGATGTTTTTGTTGAATAACCACCTTTATTTTCAAACCCTCATTTTCCAAATCATATTTTCAAATTATCGAAAGCATTATATGGTTAAAAACAAGCTCCAAGAGCTTGGTATGATAGATTAAGTACTTTTCTAATTTCTAAAAGTTTTGCAAAATGTATAGTTGATCCTAGTATTTTTATAAAACATATTTCTAATGATGTTTTAGTTGTAAAATTTTTTGAAGATGATATTATTTTTGGATCTTCAAAAACTACATTATGTACTGTGTTTTCTAAAATAATGCAAAATGATTTTGAAATGAGTTTAATGGGTGAACTTAAATTCTTTCTTGGATTTCAAATCTTTCAAAACAATAATGTAATTATTTTAACTCAAAGTAAATATACTGGAGATCTTTTAAAATGTTTTGGATTGGATAGCACTAAAATTAGTGACACTCCTATGAGTACCACCTGTAAGTTGGATCTTGATGAGGATGGTAAATCTGTTGATCAAACCACTTATAGAGGAATGATTGGAAGTCTACTCTACTTGACTGCAAGTCGTCCTGATATTATGTTTAGTGTGTGTATGTGTGCTCGTTTTCGAGCAAACCCTAAAGAGTTTCATTAAAATGATGTAATGAGAATTTTCAAATACCTCAAGCATACTCCCAATTTGGGACTGTTCTATCCCAAATGACAATCTTTTGAATTAGTTAGTTATTCTGATTTTGATTTTGCTGGATGTAAGTTAGATAGAAAAAGTACCTCTGGAACATGTCACTTTTTAGGAAAGTCACTAGTATCATGGTGTAGTAAGAAACAAAATTTTGTTGAATTATCTACTACAGAAGCTGAATACATAGCTGCTGGCTGTTGTTGTGCACAAATTTTTTGGATGAAACACACATTACAAGAATATGGATATCAATTCAGACATGTCCCAATAAATTGAGATAACACAAGTGCTATTAACATTTCAAAGAATCATGTTTCACATTCTAGGACAAAAAATATTGATGTAAGACATCACTTTTTGAGGGATCATTACCAAAAAGGTGATATCACTTTATAATTCATTGGTACTAAATATCAACATGATGATATATTCACTGAACAATTAAATTCTGAGAGATTAGACTAAATCATACATGATCTTGGTATGATTAATCCTAAATAGATATCTTACTGATCTTAATGTTTAATAATTTACTATATTTTAATTTATGGTTTCATGGTCACTGTTTTACAGTTACTGTTTCATGCTTACGGTCTCACAGTAAACACCTTGTGTTCACGGTTTGTCACTTAACTATCTCACCGTAACAAAACAGTTCACTCTGTTGAGCAAAGTATTGTTTTCAACAATGCGTATTAATGTTATTTAAAGGGGGAGACTATTGAAAATAATACTCTTTCTCTTTATGATAATTTTGATGCTCAAAAATACCGTTAGTTATTTTCTAATGATTTCACTTAGTATTTTTCAGGAGATTATTAATTTATTTTACACTTCAAATAACGAGAATTTATAACTTAGCGTGGAATCTATTTAGCACGTTCTAGAAATACTGTTCACGTATTACATAGATAAACTTAGCACAGAATCTGTTTTAGTGCATTCTGGAATCACTGTTCATACCCTACGTAGATAAACGTAGTGTAAGGATGACAAGCGTGTTTACTTTTTGAAGTAAGAGAAAAGTATGGTTAAACAATCATACATTTTTCAGCAAAGTATGGAAGGAGAACCTTACGTTTGGAAGGAACCTTACGTTTTGTTATCAACAAATTATGGAAGGAGAACCGTATGTAAATTCTAAGCAGTACGTTTTTTCTCAAAATTATGGTTCATCAAACTTAAATTTGTAAACAACTATACGTTCTTGGAAAAGTATGGATCAAGTAAAAGTATGGAACTTTTACCGTATATTTGAATGATGAAGAAAAAGTATAGATAATCAACCCTACGTTTGTTATCAACATTACGTTGTCAACCTTACGTTTGAAGACTGTGTTGTTAACCATACGTTTAGAGGCCATGTCATCAACCTTACGTTTATCATCGGAATTTTTCGGCAGACGGTTTTTATGTACAACAATTAGTAAGCTGATTTCTGGGCGGATTTCAAGCCAGATTTAAAGTTGTTTTTTATGTAAGACTTTTACTGATTCAAATCCATTTTATTAATGGATTTAAGATCGAATTAAAAGGATCTTTTTATGCCGAGTCTTAATGGAAGTTACGACTTCTCTGTAAATTCAAATATTTGAATATCGCGAATCAGAAGGCGACTTTTATGGATCTAAATGTGCAGGAGATATGATTTATTATATATGCTCTCTCTGAAACACAGAAAAAATAGGATAAGGTGATCGATCTATTATTAAAAAGTGAAAAACAGAGATTGCAACTATTTTACGTTGATCTGGTGATTCAAAAGGAGCATAAAAGCTCTGTTTGTTCAAGAAGAAGGAACTAGATAGAAGATTCACCTATTGTACATCGAATATCTACTCTGGATCTACTACTTCTGAGGTTGTGAACTATATCTCTATATCTACTACAACTGGATCAACTCAGAACTGCTTCGTCTTGAAGTTCAATATTTCTAGAGACTTTCATCCCTCTACTGTCAATTGCATTCTGTTGCAATTGTGAAGATCAACCGGAAATTTCTTTCTGAAATTTTGTTTTTATTATTGAGTAGCCAGCTTCTCGTTCTAAGCTGTGTAGGTTTGTGTTTGAACCAGAAGGTTTTTCCTTGGATTGTAAAGGTGTCAACTGCCTGTACTCAGTTTTGAATCGGTCTGTGGAAAAGAGGACCAGATAGTGAAAATCACCAAGCTTGTGGAGTAGAGCATTGGTGGAGTGGACTAGGGGATTTCTGTTCCCCGAACCACTATACATCTTTGTGTTCTTGTTTTTACTTTTTCCACTACATGATCAAATCTGATAAAGTATAAAGGTAAGAAGTCGTTCATGAAAAGAGCTATCGGAGAAATTTCAAAAGACACAATTCACCCCCCCCCCCCCCCCCCCGCTTGTGTATAATCTATAGATTCAGATCCAACACACTCATTGTCTCACCGTGACTGTACAGAATGGTTACTGACTCACCGTGACGACCACCAACTGTCTCACCATGACGACTATTTTTCATCGCACCATAATGCCTACTCACGGTCTCACTGTGAAGATTATTTATGCATTTATTTTTCACTCATATCACGGTATTTTTTTTTCACCGCTATTTGATTTCCCGCGTTTTTTTTTGTATGACGTTTGACATTCCCAAATGATAAAACATAAAGGTTTCACATGATCTCTCACCCGGTCTCTCACCCGAACTCTCTCTTTCTCTCTCTCTCTCTCTCAAACCTTCTTTGCCTTGTGAACCTCTTCTTCTCACTCGCCCGAACCTTCAGTGGATGCCAAGGATGAAGCCTTTGTCTTCATCTACCCCTGAGAAGTGAAGTTCCAAGAAGAAGAAGATAGCTCCAAGGATAGCTCCAAAAGGACCTCTAAATCTGAATCTTGTATGCCATACTGTAGTACCTGAAAAAGAGATTTTCCCTGGGTGGCTGTTGTCTAGAAAGTCTTTGGTCCTGAAAATCTTAAGAGAAAAAGGAAGGTTCAAATGGTTCTCTAGACAAGATAGACCAATTTAACCAAGGTTGGTATCTCAATTTTACCAATATGTAAACTTTTCTTTTGATTATGGAGAATGTTTCATGGTGACCAGCTGGATCAATGGACAAAAGTGTTCATTCACTTCAAGGCTGTGGGCTGCATTCCTAAGGATTACTCATGAAGGAATTTGTGATGATTACCAAAGACTCCCTCCTCTAACAACTGTCATATTTGATCTGGAGAATGTCTTGGAGACCTTAACTGGAAATGCCACCAAGTGAAGGGCCATAACAGCTGAATTGGATGGGGAGACAAGACTACTGTTCAAATTTGTTCAGAATTTGACTAGTGGCAGAAAAAGAGATTTTGATGTGATGAAGTATCAGGATGTGTTCCATATTCACATTTTTAAGAATGGCCGTAAGATCGATCTTTGCATGTATGTAATTAACCATATATGTGAGATGATTAAAGTCACTTCCAAATCCACCTCTTTGTTTTACTCAAGGATGATTTCAGCCATGCTAGCTTCAAAAGGAGTTGTTGGACCGAATGAAGAAAGGCTAGAGTATTTTGAGTTCTACCTATCCAATCCTACCATCAGAAGGATGAAAATTAACTAGAACCCCTGGAAGAAGCAATGGGTTTAGGATAATGATCAATTGAATAAGATGTATAATTATGTTGATTATCCAAGAAGTCCAAATAATGTTACTGATCCTGGTTTGGAACTAGATGAAGTGGCTGAATACTCAGATGCTAAAGAGGAAGGGGAAGTGGCAGCTGATGTACCACATAGAGAAGAAGCTGAATTAGCTCAAATGGAAGCAGCTCCTGTTGAAAAAGAAAGGACTATAGATCCTTCAGTTGTTCTTAGTGAGGAAGAAACTCCTGATTCTAGAGAATTTGTCAATCTGGATATTCAATCTAAGGATGTAAGAGATTCTGTAGTTACAGAATCAGAGCAAAAAGCGATGGAAGATTCTTCTGGGGAAGAAGAACTCCCAGTTTAAGAGCAATCCAATCTGGAAGCACTGCCTGTGGAACAGTCGATTCCTGAGATAATTCCCTCTGCTGAATAGAGAATGGAACTTGCCTTCCAGTTGGCAAGGCAAGAAATGGTTGAAGAGATTATAACCGATCCTGTGGATCTTGATCATATTTTATAATCCTATAGTCTCTGAAATGGAAGTAAAATTTGAGGGGGTGGAACCTCAAAATCATGAGACTAGTCCAGCTGAGTATGATTAATCTGAATCTGAATATGAACCTTGATATGAGTCATACTATGTGTACAATCGATATGTTTTCCCAAGCTTTTATGATTTGAATGAGTCATAGCAAGTGACTACAACTGAAATGGATCTCTCTTCTGTGTTTCAACTAAAGTCAGTCGCTCACCCAGAAACTGAACCAGAACCAGATCCCCAACCTGAACCTCAACCAAGATCGCAACCAGAACCTTCTCCTCTTCCAGATCAACATTATTTTGTAACTAAAGGTGATCTAAAAGTATTTGGAGAGACTCTTTTAGCTGTACTTGAGAATATTATATCCACTCAACCTCGTCTGGTGACTCAACTGGGTCAAGAAGATGCATCGATTCTCTTGGAAAATATTATTCTGCATATTCAACCAAGGATGATTTGAGATATTCAAGAAGTCAGAGATGAAAATAAGCTGCTGAGTTCTGCTGTTGCAAACCTGAAAAGTATGGTAGTAGACTTGCAGAATGAATTGTCTTCAATATCAGAGCATCTTCCTGCGCCTGCTTCTACACCTTCTCCTGTTGCTACTCTTCATGAACCAAATGATTCCACCCTTGCTAGAGAGATTGTGTCTCAAGTGCATCCTTATATTATATCTTTTGATGAGAATATTGGAACAATACACACCAAGATGCTTCAATGCATGAGAGATCTTGTGGAAAATCTTAATAATCTCACAGATGATTACACTTGATGCCTGCAAAAAGTTTTGAAACAGCTCAAAGTTCTATCCATAGTTGTAAAAGTTTCTCCTCCTTCTGGGCAACCTTATGTTCCTCCTTTTGATGATTCTCTACTGAGATCCATAATCAAGGAAGAACTTCAGAATGCCTTCAGTGGCTTGGATATGTCTTCTTTGTTAGAAGTGGTCAAGAACAGTGATCGAGCTTTGGACTTGGTTAGAATTCATTCAAAGATTGCCAATGATGCTCAACAAGATATCACAAAGAAGATTGATGTCTATCTCAACCAAATTTTCTTTAAAAGTGACATGACAGATCACTTTAGATATCTTGTCGAGAACTTGAAAATCCCTCCAGTGACTCAAGCTTTTAAAGCTCAAGTTCAAAATCTTACAGAGTTCACCAGATTTTTGGATAAATTCTTAGAGAATAAGGAAGATTTCGAAAAGGCTATGCAATATAGTGGAGAAATCTTTACTGATTTCATAAATATTTTAAATCCATATATTCATGTGCAGAGTACTGCTATCATTTCTCCAGACACTGCACCCCTCAGACCTGGTCTACCTTCCTTAGCCTTAACATTCATGTCAGTCATTCAAGCTCTATCTCAGATATGGCCAGTCATTCTTGACCAACCACTGACTAGATCTTCTACAGCTCCTACTTTGGATCCCTCTATTTTTTGAAGGTCTACCCTTACCATATTTTTCCACCACATTTATGCCTTCTTCTACTTTAGCATCAACTCTTACTGCTGATAAAGGCAAGTCAAAGGCGAATCCCTGAAGAGTCAAGTGACTACTTTCTTTTTTATGGGGATGTTTTTCCTATTTCCACTGTATCATGTATTATAGACGTTTTTAATGACAAATGCTTTGTTTCACTCCATTCCTTCTGTTTTACTTTGTGATAATCCCAAAAGGGGGAGAAAAAGTACAAGTATTAGTATTTTAAAGCTATATGTTACTGTAGAATCTATAATTCTCTAAATCTGTTATTATATATGTTATTTTCTCTAACGTTGAATTTCTTTTACATATTAACTATACATGATTTTTGTTCATCAAAAAGGGGGGGATTGTTGGACTACTAATGTATTACTCATGTTTTAATGATCAAAAATCTCAAAAATAATTATGCATCATGTTTTAATGATAGAAAATCCTATTGTTGTTAATTAAACTCTCAATTATTTACAAATGTTATGCATGATCAGAAATCTCACTTATCTTATCAAACATTTGTATTTATGTTTAAAATTCTATTACTTTCTAATGGTTATGATTAATTCATATTATGAATATTACTATTTACGTATTAATACAGATATTTTCATATGTATCAAGACGCCGTGATGTTTGACATAGTAAGACAGACTGTGTGAAAAACACAGTCATAGTCAAACAGACACCGTGAATGACACAACATGACCCAGACACCGTGAAGGACACACTATGACATAGACACCGTGAAGGACACACCGTGACCCAGACACCGTGAAGGACACACCATGACACAGACACCGTGAAGGACGCGCCGTGACCCATACACCATCAAGGACACACTGTGACATAGACACTATGAAGGACACACCGTGTCCCAAGCACTGTGAAGGACACACCGTGACCCAGACACTGTGAAGGACACACCGTCACCCAGACACTGTGATGGACACACTGTGACCCAGACACCGTGAAGCACATACCATGAAGGAGATACTGTTTACACAACAAACTGTGACACCGTTACATAACCTTTTTGTCAATATTATTTAAATATTGCTAACAGTCATATTTAATGTTTTTAATGCAATTAATGTTATTTAATGATAGTTGTTGGCATGTCAGGAAACAGTACCTCATACTTATGGAAAGGGATTCATTCCTATTACCTGTGATTATGGAATAAAAATAATTCTCAGCTACAGTAAAAAAGGAGTGGTCTCCTTGACATACATTCTACAACACACGTGAAGTGCTCTGTACTGAACCAAAGAACAGTCCTGAGCACAACTGTGAAGAAGACATTGAATGATCCTCAAATAAGTTCCAACACATGCAATCCTACAGTACTAGAGGAACATAAGTCAAGAGAATATCTTCACTCATGTAGAACACAAGCTGAACTATGACACTCTGTTTTTCAACAAAAAAACCAGAGAAGGACTCAGAAGAATTTCTGTTGAATCTAACAATTCCAGAGCTGCATTTCTAATCAGTATATCTTTTTAAACTCTTATCTATTCTCTCTAAGTGATTTGTTTATTTACTTTCATGAATTGTGGTGTACTCTTCATATCCTACACACACACTTTCTCCTGCAATGAACTGTAGGATATCAAAATCCTCACTTCAAAACTCTTAACTCTTGTTTACCCATGACAACTATGGAAGAGGTCCTTGTGTGGCCTGGTCTTTGTTTTGATTACCATGAAGAACTATGCTAGAGGTCCCTACGTGGCTTGGACAGTTTTGTAAACTGTTATTAACCCCGATCCAGGGTGTGGATCAAATTTATATAAATTTTAGAGGACTAAGTCTCGGCTTGAGACTGAAACTCTTGTTAAATATTCTGTGCATTTCTAGTTTAAGTTTATAGTATACTACATATATCTTTTATATTCCGTTACTGTTACATTGAAATAAAAAACCATTTTAATATTACTTTGATAGTTAAATTAGCAAGTGTTTACAATTATTGAAAATAATTAGGTTAGTTTCAAAAGTTACTTTAATCTTGTGGTTAAATTAATTTAGACATAATCAATATTTGAGAAGCTAAGTGAACAATTAAAATATGTATAAATTCACTACATTTTATCTTTTTTTATAAAAATGGGGATTTTAATAGAAAATATTTCAACAAAAATTTTAATTGGAACTCAATTCACCCCCTTCTTGAGTATCCACTCCGACCAAAAAATAATTTACATAATAGAATTATAATGTTATTGATATATATACCATAACTAGAGAATAAAATTTCTTATGAGTAAGGTGTGTGACAGTGAAAATTTTATGGGGTGGTTCGACATACATGGTCTAGGTCATGATCTTGATGAGCTTAAAATTCTCTCAGAAATGGGTTTTCTCATTCTTAAGTTATTGGATCTTATCTTGGTCTTAGTCAAGGTAAAACCCAATTGATTATATCTCCCTTAGAAGATCTGATAAATTCACTTCATATGTTACGATCCTACAAGTTGAACCCATCACTTCCTTTATATGAGTTAGTTGGATTTGTTAAAACCATATATATAATAAACATTTAATCAATGTTCAACCACTATATTATCAATAATAAAGATACATAATAGTCTTTTTAAACCAATGAAATAATTTCATGTGCTTTCTATAACCATGTTACATAATAAAACATTTACATAAATCAAAAGGGTTGTTTAATTTATAACTATTCGGGTTAATAAAATTATGCTCATTTTTTTATATAATTATTTATGAATTAGAATATAATTTCAAATTTGTAATACATTATGTTCTATGAAAGTAGGGATATGGAGACCCAAGATAAACATGCACTACTGGAAAAACAACTTATACCCACGGTTCAAAATCATGGGTATAGCCCCCAAAACCGTGGGTATAGGATATACCCACGGTTATGGGATCTGTGGGTTGGAACGACGTCGGTATAGGGGTCTCAACCTATACCCACAATTTTGGAGAACTGTGTGTATATAGGGGGTCAAACTGTGCACCATGGTTGTAAAGCGTGTCACACAATAGACCCCACGGTTTTCAAACTGTGGGGTATTTAAATTCAAAAAAAATTGTAGGAGGTGGGATTCAAACCCACACTCCCGCGGAGTCTCACAACTACGCACCACCGAAGGACCAACCAGGCTATGAATACGTTTGATATATATCCATAAATCAAAATATATATATATATTAATTTAACCCACTTAAAATATAAAAATGGAGGAGCAGGGATTTGAACCCACGTCTCACGCTGGGCTTCACTTCTGTGCGCCACCAAGTGACCAACCAGGTTGCGAATTGTTTTCAGTATATATTTATACATCAATTAATATATATTAATTTAATCCACATCAGGTATTTAAATTCAAAAATGCAGACCACAGGATTCGAACCAGAGTCTAACGGCCACGCCTCTACTATTGACCAACCAAGCTAAAGAAATTCTGTGTATCTAAATTTATATTTATATAAATATATTAAAATAAACCATGAAGAAATATATTGCCACCAAATTTTTTTCGTGTGCCACCTAATTTTCATTCCCCGCCATAATCTATACCCTCGGCTCTAGAGAACTTTGGGTATAGGTCTTCAAAAAAACCCAAATACTCACGGTTTTTAAGAACCGTCAGTATAGGTCTTTGGAAAGTACCTTATACCCACGGTTCTCCAAAACTGTGAGTATAGGTTCACGTGCTATCCCCATACCCACGGTTTTTTTCAAAACCGTGGGTATAGACCTATTTTATAGTAGTGATGACTTAATATTACAATAAAATCATTAGTTAAATTATATATCTCACAAATAGTCTCACTAACCAATGACATAATGGTTTACTATCATGAAAATTTGCAACAAAATCATCTTAATGTAAAACAATTTCTCCAAAATAAAACTCTTTCAGACTCTCTCCTATAATTTCCTCAATTTATACATATCTTCCTAACATGGGAAAATAAAAATAGATGAATGTGTGATCTCAAATTCTGAGTAAGGGAAATCATATCAATATTTAATCATGGAATATATCATAAGAATATAATAAAAATGGGAAGCAAGGAAATTTTTTTACTAAAAAGAACATGGAATAATAATATTTTACAATAAGTAGTAATAGGAGAACATGTAATCTCAATTGAACAAAAATATACCAAGGAAAATTTTATGGAATCACTCAACATTAAACATGATTCTAGAATAATAATTATAGGCACATGATTAAAAAATAACATTTTTTAATGATTATCAGCTTAGAAACAATATGTCATGGCTATACACTGTGACATTCCCCACATAGTAGGCTTTGGATAACCACCGATATACCTTGTTGGGGTTGGGATAATTCTCCAATGTACACTTGGTATTGAGATAAAACCACTTGTGTACCATTTAGGTCTTATCATAAATCCTCCTCTATACCTCTTCGGATTGGGATAAATTCAATCATATACCCCTTTGTTTTGTTGTAAATATCCTCATGTGATATTTTTTTTGGGATAAATCTTATTTTGTACCCTTAAAATTGGGATAAAACATCCAGTGTACCATTTATCTTGGGAAAAATCCTTAAGTATACTCTTTTCATTGGATAATTCCTCTTGTTTACACTTTTGAGTTCATGAATGAGAAAATTAAACCAATGCATTTGAGGGAAATATATAACCGCACATGCCATCATCCAAAGATATGTGTTCCACATAAATATAAATCATAAACATATCTTAATGAACCCATAGAAAAATAATGGGTTTCTTAAATCATTAAAAACATAAAATAAAATAGAATTAAAAGATTACAGAATATAAATATTCTAATTTTCAAAAAATATCATTTCATAATAAAATATATAGGATGATTAAAATATAACTTCATGAGAGATAAACTATGCACATGAGACTCGGTCCAATTGGTGAGGACTCATCAAGTGGATCCAAGAGTCCCATGATCAAATCCAGTTGGAGGCCTATTTCTAGGTTACTATGTCATTATTGTATCAAGTACAGTAATAGGTACTATTTAATACTATATAAGATGGAACTATTCATCTATTTGGGCCTTTGGCCCTCTAGTTTGGTCCTCAATCCATAAATTCCTTTGGTTCACCCAATCCCTTTAGCTTAGTATGGATTTTGATCCACCTCAAGGCCTTCAGGCCACCTCAAGGTCATCGGGCCACATGAAAAAATGTATGTGCATCTAGAAAATTTACAAAGAAAAAGGATCCATATGAGGATTCAAGAGAAGGATCATTTACAAGATCTGAGCATACTATACATTGAATAATAAGAGGGTATGAAATTCCCATCAATACTAGGCCTATGAATCTCTACACAGGATAGATATTAGACCACCCATATGGAGGTGGAGATAAGGCATCACAATATTTTCTTAGGATGGGCAGTTCCACGTTGTCTTTTTTAGGATGATTACCTCTAAGACCTATGCGTCCTGTAATGTGTTACTTTAGCCTTTGGGCCATGTAAGGTTTCCCCCTAATCCCTTGAAATGGGGATTTTCAAAATAAAAATAAGGCTTTCAGTCTATTTGGGTGTGGGATATAATCTGTAGATGAATAATATAAGTAAAAATACAATGGTTTTTATAAAAACTATTAGACATTTCTACAAAAGATGATGTGAAATTTACTTTAAAAAAATAAATAGGGAAAGAGAATAATTTATAAAATTATTATTATAAATAGTTCCAAATAAATGATCCTTTAAAATTAATTAATGTTACAAAAAATTTGGAGTGTAATATAAAACATTTGATTTCGAAAGGATAGAAAATATTTTTTTCAATTAAATGAAATACTTTTTTTTTTGAAAATAAACATCCAAAAAACATTATTAACCATTAATTTTGAAAAATGGTAAATATAATTTTGAAAATCATAGAAAATAAAACAAATTATATTTACCAAAAAATTATATTTTAAAATTTTTGGAAAAAATTGTTTACATGGAAGAAAAGATTCATTGGTAAGAATGGGGGTTATTCCAACCAATGTTACACTGTTATTTTGGAAAAACAATTATCAAATAATTGTATATTGATTATGAGAAGTAATTTTTGTAGAGAAAAAATGTATATATAATATAAAATAGGGTAATGTTATTATAATGAAAAGTTGAAAATTATATTTATAAAAGGAATAACATGACATAATGAATCAAAAATTGAGTCGATGAAACTCCTATGGAAATGGTAACAAAATAATCAATGAATATTGAGAGTAAGTTAATAAAATGGATAGTAAAATCTAATTAAATGGTAGATATTATCATATATAAAATAAATTGGGTATATAATACACCATATAAAGGTATTCATTTTTCAATAGAATACATGATTAAGGTATTCACATGTTTGTAATTTGACCAACAATATATATCGTATGATATATGGGGGATTAATGATGGTATTCACATGCTCGGTAGATGACATTTCTAGTAATTATTTTATATATTCTATGATCTTGGACAAAAGTATTTTGGATAAGCCTAAAGATTGGAATGGATTATGTTGGACATAAGTCAGTATTGTTTAAGTCTTGAACTTTTTTTGATATTATTTATGGAATGTTATAATAATATAGTTTTAGAAAAAGGACAACCTGTAGGAGGAGCAACAACTCGTCACATCAGACAAGGTTGTGGGAATCGATCCCACAACCGAAGTGTGATGAGATTTTATCACCTACCACTAGCCTGTAGGAAGTCCTTGGTTAGTAGAAACTACTTCTATTATATTAAGCAGTATGATATATATGGTATAAGTCCATCTTAGGAACCATATATGATTAATCTCACTATAGATGGACTTATTTAATTTTGATAACTTTTTATAACCTTTTGTTTGAGACAGATGGAATGGCCCATCATTCTATCACATACTCTGCTAACACTTCACGAATGAAAAATTCAACTTCATTTATTTAAGAGATGACGTGGAAATTTTCCAAGGAACGACCAACGGTGAGATTGTACCAAAATCAAGAAACCATTTCTTCTAATTCCGATTTCTTCAACTTTAGGGAAATGATCATGAAAACCAAAAATGGTGCCCTAGTACCCTCATATCTGATAAATTATATGGTACCTTAGATCATCACAAATTTATGGCCTTGTGAATGATGGATTTTTCTTATCCATGTTCTCGGCCACTCTCCATCAGAACTTGATGGTTAGGTTTCTCTTCCATATCCATATTTTCACCTATGTGGAAACCTAGTGATGAGTTAATTTGGGAAACCAATATGTTTCATACTTTACTATTAAAAATTATGTTTTAGTATTAGTTTTTATGATGTAGGTTTCTATGAAAGAAACGTTCAGGTATTATACCATTTATAACCCAGATGAATTTCGAGGGCAAAAATCATTTTATGGGGGGTAGAATGTAACACCCTGAGATTTTATGAGAAATATTTTTTTCTTTAATTGATGTCTTGTGTTGTACGCTACACCAAGATTAGTTTGCACTATAAACAACATTTTATTAGCTTACAGTATATGAAATCACTATTCTGTACTTATGTTGCACGCCAGAGAAACCTTCTTCGATAGCATGTGTTGTACGTAATAACGAGATTCACTAAATGAGATATAACTATAAAATTATTATGAACTAGTCATTATGAATAGTAATACCCACTTTTTAAATTTTATAAATTTTATCTTTCAAAATGGACTTCATTTTTTGGATTCGGAATATCGAAATTAGACTAGGGTGAATTTTTGGTATATTTCTGAAAACATTCAATTTTTTGATGAATAGTGAAAACATTGGGATACTATTTAAAACCCGAATTTTTATTTAAATAATAATTTATTTTATTTAAATATATTTTAGGTCATAATTGATACATAATACCTATATATATTCAATTTAATTCATTGGATTCATTTTATAATAATTTTAGATATATAAAAATTTTATTTAACTTTTCTCCATCTTTTACCCACCTCCTAGGAGAATTTGAAAATTTACATAAAACATAATTTTACCGCTTCTATGAGTGGAATTTCTAAAATCTGAGAGAAACGGTTAATATCAAGGAGTAAAATGTGGTTAAATAAGATAAAAATAAATTTTGGTGAATAGTAACTTTTAACTTTTATTTACCACTGTTAAAAGTAAATAGGATAATTAAGGGTAAAAGCATATTATTATTACCCAACCACATGTTTTAATTCTATTTGATAAGTGTAATTAGACCAAAAACAACATTAGGAATAAAATATGACCATTTAGGTTCCCTTGGATTAGATTAGGACATTTATTATTAATTTATTTAATGAAGGGTTAAAATAGTTAAAATCAAAGTTTAATAAGTAAATCATTTTTAATATAGGGTTATATATAAGATAAATTAGACTATAAATATTAATTATAAAGAAAGAAAATTTCTTACATAATGGTATTTTATTTACAATTTTTAGACGTTAAATAATTTAATTTATTTATGACACAATGAGGATGCTGTAATTACCTTATTAAGGAAATATTAACATAATTGATGTAATAAATACCCAAATAAATGTAATTTGAGACTTTTTATGAATTAAAATAATTTTATTGGTTAATATGACATGTTAGTATTTATTTAATTACCTTTTTCTGAACTAATCATGCTATTATGAGTTTCACAAAAACCAATTACCAAATAGTGTCAAAATTGACATAAAATAGTTTTTAAAACAAATATTATATTATTAATTATTATTATATTCCTAAAAATCTAAGGTTCATCCAAATTAATTAGATAATGTTATATATTTTAATAATGAACCATTTGGGGTTCGTTTGGCTTATTATAGTAATTTAATTAACCATATATTGTAAGAAAACAATAAGACATGATAAAAGTAAAATTATTTAACTTAGAGTTAAATCTAAATGACAAGGTTAAAATAGTAACCTAAATTTGTCTAAAATCTATTTTTTAGAGTATTTCGACCCATACCCACCTTATATTCGAAATAAATTAATTTTGAGCTATTAAAAACCGAAAATGACTTTATTGTCAAATAATATTTTAAGTTTTTCCTAAGGTGCCCCTCCCCTCCCTTCTAAAAGGGAACCTCCTCCCTCTCCACTTTACACAACTTTGAGCCTTCAAGCTCAGCCAAACCCTGCCCATTTCCCTTCTAAACTTCCCTAGAAACATCCTAGAGGTCCTGGTCTTCTTCAAAGACCATCTTTAGTTCCCTAAGAGGAGGTTAAGAAGAGGCGCTTCAAAGAAGAGGTAATGTCTGTTACCGATTCTTTTAACATTATTTCTTCTTATAATTCTTCTTATTTAGTTGTTTCATTATGATGTAATAACATAAGTATCACTCATATATTTATATATTCTTATAAATATGAAACAATCCTATTTCACCTTCAATCCATCCCACAAAAAATGAAATCATTGCGTGTGCGTACGTACGGAATACTGTCTCCACGCTGTGGTGTAATCTGCTTTTCCACCACCACCTTACTTGGATGTGTATAATGGTGTAAATAATAACTATATATGATTATTGTAAAGTTATATTTATTCATAAATAGTATAAATACACTTCAATACAATTCCATGATCATGGGAACGATATCATCGCTCGTGCGTACGTACGGCCTACCGTCTCCATTATGTGATGCGACTCGTTCTACATGATCAACAATTCATAATAATTATATAATTCAATGTAATAAATATATATGATATATATTACAATAATAAAACTATGTAAATGAGTTATCTGTAACCTAAAATGAATAATAAGAATTTATTCGACAAAACACGCATAAGAACAAAAAGCAATAAACACTTGAATAACAAGTAGCAATGAAATATTACTAATAAGAAGCTAAGAATCTGACCATATATGATATCATAACAATTATTAAGATTATGTAATAAGTTAATAACACTATTTAAATCATTATACAGAAGTTTTGGACACTTATAAAGAAAATCAGACTTAAGGTAAGGGAAAATCTCACAATCTCATATTTATCCGAGCTTGTTTATACTTCAGAATTTACAGGGGAATATTTATCATTCACATAAATTTTTCCTCAAAATGTAATATTATTTCTATCCTCCTATAATTTTTTAAGTCCAATTTTACCCTTCGGTGAGTTTTTATTAAAATATATGAAATGAATCTTTTTTTGTTTTTAGTACGAGTTACTTTTTTGACTTTCCAGACAAAGTACGAGAAGAATGTTTTTCTTTAAATTATACGGCATTGGATTTTTAGAACATTATTTTCATGAAGATTACTTTACAAGATTTCATTTTTATTTTTAATCAACTTATTTTAGTTTAAAATTTAATGACATTTTAAGAAAGGAAAAAATGTTTTTGAAGTAGAAAGGGTATTTTCTTCAAAAATGAAGTTCAAGTGTTTTATCAAAATTATTTTCCATCTAAGATAATATAGGATTATGTTTCTATACCAATTTTAACAATGATATCATTATGTTGTGATGTAATTATTTTTATGATGTCCTTTTATCTTATATGGATTATGTTGTGATGGCATGATGTTTAAGAATCCCATTTTTATTACATAAGTTATGCTATGATGTATGATGTATGATGTTATGGCACACATAAGAATGGTATCCTTATGAGATGGGTGGGACCTATATCTCCCTCCAATGCATTGGGTAAGATTGATATCTCATGAGATAGACTTGGCTGGAATGGAAGGTTAATCCGGTCTAGTGATACAGGACTGCACGAGGAGTGAACTCGGTTCAGAAATGGACTTCGTCCGCTAGGATAGTCTTGGTAATGAGACTTGACTACTAAGAAATTATTCACTATGATTATGTGTGTATGCCACAATGTTTCATGTTTTAAGTTATGATTATTGGTATTGCATTTAACTACTATGATTTATCCCTTGTTATGAAATTATGATCTCTTTTACAGGTTAAGATTTCAAAAATGTTATGTTCTTATGAATATGATGTGATTAATATTTCTTTTGTTTACCCTTACTGATAATTTTAGCTCACCCTCTATATGTTTTCTTTTCCGTATGATATAATGAAATTTTTTAGGTAAGAAAACAATAGGGAATGATATTTATGGGAGATGTTGAAAATCATTCACCACAATTAGAAGATTATATTCTGAGTTTCCAAAGACACTAAACTATTACGGTCATTCTGTGTCTATTTTTGTTATGTATTTAGTATTCCCCAAAAAGTAATGTAATCTCTATGTACATCAAGCTTCGGGTCTCTAAAGTTGGTATCATAGGAAAGGATTAGTTAATCTTTGGAAACTAGGATGTCAAAACTTTAGTGATATTCCTAGAGATATTTCTAAGGTATGTCTAGGGATGTCCCTAAGGATAAGTATAAGAAGAGGTTATAGTCCTATAATTATGGTAACTATATTAGAATTAAACCTAAGCGGTCAGATATTGAAGGTACTCCCCCTTTATTATGTTGTTTTCCTAGCATGATTTTTTCCTCTCATACTGTTATTTTTGGGTTTTAGATTATGGCTGGAACCCGAAGGAACTGTATTGATCAATGTAATGGAAAATTCAATGATTATACTCCTGAGCAACCAAATCTGATGGGAGATGAGTGCAAAATCTTATTTCTATACTTACACAAGCTATGAATCATTCTGGATTTCCAAATGATTAGAGAAGGGAACAATATTCTATTGAGTCCTTCATGAGGTAACGTCCACCGTCTTTTAATGGGTCTTCTGATCCACTTGTTTCTGAACAATGGATCAGTACCATTGAAAAGATATTTTACATACATAGTGGTTTAGAACATGAAAAAGTCATTTTAGTTGTTTACTATTTAGAAGGTGAAGCAGACCTGTGGTGGACTCTAATTTAGAATACAATGCCCCAAGATGAAATTGAATCATTGGAATGGGATAAGTTCAAGAACTTGTTTTTCAATAAGTACTTCCCTCGTATTCTTCGAACAAAGATGGAAAAGGAGTTCCATGCGCTTAAGGAGAAGAATAAATAATGTGTTGGTATGTATGAAGTGAATTTTACAAGACTTAATAGGTATGCATCTGTCTTTATCATCCAACCTGAAAGTAAAGTTGAATGATTCTTCAGTGGATTAAAACCAAGTCTTCGAAGATTATTAGATTTAAGAGACTTCAGTAGCTATCAAGAAATTTTGTGTTGTGCTATCAAGGTAGAACTGGAAGTTGGTGTTACATATCCATCTCATGGTTTTGACAAGAAATGAAATATGGAGTTCAAGGAAAAACCTCAAAACAATGGTGAAAAGAATGTGAATGTTTCTTTATGCTCAAAGTGTGGAAAGAAGCATGGTGAATATTTTCTAAAAGGAACTATAAAATGTTTCAAGTGTGGAAAAGAAGGTCATAAATTAGCTGAGTACCAAAGTAATGGGAAAAAGGTTTCTAATGATGTGAATAGAGAAAAGACTACAGAGAACGCTCCACCAACACTTCAATGCTTCAAGTGAAAAGAAATGGGGCATTATTCTAATCACTGCCCTAATCTAAGGGGTAATGATGATCAATGTAAGCAAATACATAAGGAAAAGTACAAAGGTAAGTCACATGTGATCAGTACTGGCGATGTTGACTATGAAAACGATGTAGTGGAATGATTATGTGTTTTTGTAACAAGATTCCAAAATAATGTTGTGGAATCTAATTTATAGTACTGTGGAATTTTGGAATATCTATGTATTGGTTTTCAATAATTATATGGTACCAGTAACAATGAAAAGTGATTGAAATATTTTTGGAAAGAATATGATATGCACATAATGAAGCGATAAAGAAAAAATCAAATGATCTCATGACAGACATAAGGAAAAATTTATATCATGGTTTGAGTATATAGAAATTTTTGGATTTTGGTATGTGGAAAGTGTTAAATTTTGAGAGTATTCATGTTTTCACTAAGAGTCTATGGGTATTCATTTTTCAAGAGAATACATGATTAAGGTAATCACATGTTTGTAATTTGACCAACAAGATATATCGTATGATATATGGGGGATAAGTAATGGTATTCACATGCTCAGTAGATGACATTTCTAGTAATTTTTTTCTTTATACTACGAGCTTGGACAAATATATTTTGGATAATCCTAAAGATTGGAATATATTATTTTGGACATAAGTCATTATTTTTTAAGACTATAACTTTTTTGATATTATTTATGGAATGTTATAATAATGTAGTTTTAGAAAAATTAAAACCTACAAGATGGGCGACAACTCGTCGTGTCAGACAAGGCTGTGGGTATCAAACCCTCAACCGAAGTGTGACAGGCCTTTATCGCTTACCACTAGCCTACAAGAAGTCCTTGGTTAGTAGTAACTAGTTTTATTATATTAAGCAGTATGATTTATGAAGTATAAATCCATTTTTGGAACCACATATGATTAATCTCACTATAGATTGACTTATGTAATTTTGATAACTTTTTCTAACCTTTTGTTTGAGACAGATGGAATGACCCATCATTCTATCACATGATCTGCTAACACTTTACGAATGAAAAATTTGAGTTCATTTATTTAAGAGATGAAGTGGAAATTGTCTAAGGAACGACCAACGGTGAGATTGTACCAAAATCAAGAAAGAATTTCTTCTAATTCCAATTTCATTAACTTTTGGGAAATGATCTTAAAATCCGAAAATGTTGTCCTAGTGACCTTATATCTGATGAATTATATGGTACCTTAGATCGTCACAAATTTATGGCTTTGTGATTGATGGCTTTTTCATAGCCATGTTCTCTTCCCTTCTCCATCAGAACATGATGGTTAGGTTTCTCTTCCATATATATATTTTCACCTATGTGGAAACTCAGTGATGAGTTAATTTGGGTAACCGATATGTTTCATACTTCACTTTTTAAAATTAAGTTTTAGTATTCCTTTTTACAATGTGGGTTTCTATAAAAGAAACTTTCAAGTAGTAAACCATTCATAACTCCAACGAATTACGAGAAGAATGTTTTCTCTAACTTATATGGTATAAATGGATTTCTAGAACATTTTATCCATGAAGCATCCTTTACATGTTTTCAAGTTTATTTTTAATAAACTTCTTTTAGTTTAAAATTTTATGACTTGTTAAGAAAGGAAAAATGTTTTTGAAGTAGAAAGGATATTTTCCTCAAGAATGAATTTCAAGTGTTTTATCAAAATTATTTTCCATCTAAGAGAATATAGGGTTCTGTTTCTATCCCTATTTTTAAAATTATTTTAATATGTTATGATGGAATTATTTTTATGATGTCCGTTTATCTTATATGGATTATGTTATGATGGCATGATGTTTAAGAATTCCATTTTTATTACATGGGTTATGCTATGATGTATGATTTATGATCCTGTGGCACACATAAGAATGGTATCATTATGAGATGGGTGGGACCTATATCTCCCTCTAATGCATTGGTTAAAGATTTATATCTCATGAGATAGACATGGTCAGAATGGCAGGTTAATCCAGTTCAGTGATATAGGACTGAAATGAGGAGTGAACTCGGTTCAGAAATGGACTTTGTCCGCTAGGATATTCTTAGCAATGATTCTTGACTACTAAGAAATGATTCTCTATAATTATGTGTGTATGCTAAAAAGTTTCAGGTTTTAAGTTATAATTATTTGGATTACATTTCACTACTATGATTTATCCCATGTCATGAAATTATGATCTCTTTTGCAGGTTAAGATTTCCAAAATGTTATGTTCTTATGAATATGATGTGATTGATATTTCTTTTGTTTACCTTTACTGAGCATTTAAACTCACCCTTTATATGTTTTCATTTCCCCAGGATTTAAAAAAAAGTTTTAGGTAAGAAAACAAAAGGGGGTGATATTTTTGGGATATGTTGAAGATCTTTCACCATGATTAGAAGACTATATTCCGAGTTTCCGAAGACACTAAACTATTACAATCCTTCTGTGTCTGTTTTTGTTATGTATTTAGTATTCTGCAAAAATTAATGTAATGTATATGTATGTTAGTCTTGGGTATCTACAAATAATAATAATTCATAACCATATTAATACTGAAAAATATTTCTAATTTTCATTTTAAAATTATTATCTATATGTATATAAGTTATTTTTTCCATTCATTCATACATCACGTGTTTATAGTTTTGACCATTTATACTAGTTTTTTAGGAGTGGTGAAGATATATATTCTTCTTCTAATGTTCAATATTACAAGCTCAATACATTTAATATAATATATTACTTATAATTATTTATTATTTTTAAATTTCCTTTCATGAGTACTTTTGTCATTATACAATAAGATGAAATCGACAACAAGTATTTTTTGGTGATTTATAACCTATGAAGGGTGTTTTCATAATAAATGAGTTAGATATTGATTTATGATTTTTAAAAATATAGAAATTAAATATTTAAATATGTATATTATGTTATAATGGTAATGAATCCTTCATAACAATCCATGATATAATTTTTTATTATTGTTCATATATGTTTTCAAACCGACTAGACATGAACACACCCAGATTACTTATGATTATGAGATGATTTAGTAAGAATATCATTAAACTAGAAAAAAAATGATATCATTTAGTTTTTTTTATTTTGATATATTATAATTATAAAATAATTACAATAATTAGTAATGGCTACAAAAAATATTACATAATTTTAATTAAATATTTTCTTCTTAATATGCTTGTTTTGAATGATTAAATTAACGATAAACAGTTGTTGAATTTATGATTATTAGGTTATCCAATTTTTATACCATAAACATAATTAAATCATAAAAATAAACAATTCTCATTAAATACATTCTAGGTAATTTTAATTATGGGTGGTGATAAAAAATAAATTTTATTTCCCATGGAGGCGGTGGTTTCCTTGTACAAATAAATGAAGATTTCTTTTTTCCTGACTCGATTAGAAAATTGAATAAATAATTATAATACCATTAATATAATGAAAATAAATTATATAAATGATTCTAATATCATTATATTAGTGTGTATTGAATAAATTTGAATGAAAATAAATAAGAAGAACAGTAAAGTAGTTCATAATATCATGTCAGGGACTTGAATTTTCCTTGGAAGATCCTTGGAAATTAAGGCCTTTTCAGATATATTTTTTCCATAATATTTTTAAAGCAGGATAATTTTATATAAGGATTATTTTTTATATTTTTAATAATACATTCTAATATAGCTGACTCTTTAAGTTGTGGAAGTGTTACCCTTTTATAACTAAAGGGAAGGTTGGTTTTGGAATAAACCATTACGTTTTCCATAATGTAATGTTACTACTCATAGTTAAATGGATCTAAATTGTTAAAAATAGAAATTAAGTGGGACTAGAACAATATTTTCCTCATCCACTCATTATATAGATAATCTATAGTGTCTTCATGCATTTTTTTAACATTTTAACATTTACCCTAATTCTCTATTACTATGGTGATTAATATTTAACGTTTTTAATTAATATTAATGTCAAAAAATAATATTGGAAAATTTACCTATTATGAAAATTATTAATTCAATTTTTTAATTAATTTAAATAAATAAAAAATTTAAGGGTTTTAAAATATCATTTTAAAGTAAACGTACATAATACATAAAAACATTTTATTTAAGAAATGTGGTTTAATAAGTTTAAAAATTTATGCACAAGATAAGTCTAGCAAAGATACTGATATTATTGAAATAATATTCATTTATTATAAAAAAACTAAAAGTGAGGTTGATTTAAAGAAACAAACCCATTATTTTATCATTTAAAACACTTAATTAGAGGATAATATTGAAAACTATTTTTATTAAAAAAAAATTTAGTTCTAATACTAATGGACATAGAATTAATAATTTTAGAGAATATTTTAAATGAATAATTTTATTCATTTAGTGAAAAAAAATTAATTTAAATTTTTTTAATATTCTAGGGTAGACTTATATAATGATGAAATAAAAAAGTTACAATTTATAAAAAAATACTTTTAAACTAAAAAATATAATTTTCATGAAAAAGTCAAAAAATTTACACACAGAAATTTTTTATGAAATGAATTATAAAATTATTTTATTTTATCAAATTTAAATTATAAAATTTAAAAAAATTATTTTAAAATAAAATGTAAAACATAAAGAAAAAAAATTTATTGAAAAAAATCATTTTTCAATTTTAAATTATATTAATTATCTACCTTTTAAAGGAAATATATCTTAATTATTTAACGCCTTAGTGTTCATTAATGATTTATTAATAATGCTTTCTTAATATGTTGTTTTTTATATTGGTCATAGTATATAATGCATGTTATCAAACACAAAATTGGTTTTACAATGATTAGAATCATAGGTCATTATAAAGGCCATTTAAATAAAAAGGAAAAAATAGTACATACAAACACATAAAAATTATAGGAATCATGGGTAAGAATGAAATAATGGAAAAAAATAATTTATAATAGTATTTTTTAACAATAACTACTTATCTTCCTATGTTTTCAGTATGGTTTATACATAATAATCATCATCATGTATACCTTATGAGTAACCAATTTCAATGGATTTTAAGGGGAAATAACGGTGTAGCAAAGTTAGAAGTGAAGGTTTTGGAGTGCCACCATCAGCGTATTTTGAGAAGGTAAAGAGATAGAGGATAAAATGATAAAATCTATGATACAGAGACTCAACTAGATGATCTAAGAGAAGAAAACTGGAGGTTTTGTTTTATAGACTAGTTTCATTAAATGTTTCATTGAGAAGAAACAAAACATTAGTAACCACTACATGAAGCGATTCACCCCCGAAAATATTAGCTAGTTATTCTACTCAAAGGTTATCCTTACTCATGGAAATTTATTTTTCATAACAGATTCTTATAAATGTAAATAATATAACTATATATACCAATATTGTACATAAATTTTATATAGTGGAATGGTATGTGATTTATATCTATTAGTACTCACCCATCACCTTGTTGTGATGGGTACATTATACAATATCCATTGATATATTGAAAATAATAAATAATAGCTAAAAGTTCATGTGACCATGTGGGTTCACATAGCTCTTAAACCAAGGGTTGAGATACATGTTCACCTGGAAGATCTATATGTCCACACTAACAAACTTGCTATTGAAAAATTAATAATATACATATTTGATCATATAAAGATACATAATGGTATATTGGAATTTCATTTACAGTATATTTTATATGAAAAACCCGTAATAATAAAGGTTTAAAGGTCTAAACTATGTTATGTTATTATAGATGAAGAAAAAAAAGGTATAACAAAATTTTGAATCCAGATAACCTAACGAAACAGCTAAGAAATCAAAAGGACATTCCAAGAGTACTTTTACCCCCATGAATTCCACTACCACATTTTTTGTACATTATATGTTCTTGTGTATAAAATATTTATATAACTAAATAATACCTATATTAAATTTAAAGACAAATTTTATGGAGAGTCTATTACATAAATTATTGGTTATTATAATGTTACTGAAATTCTAAAGAAAGAATGTTTGGTTTCTCTGTTGTGAATGTATTGGTATATTTTTATAATATGTATGACCAATTAATGATATTCTATGTTAATTACAGTTAAAATACAATTTATGTTGTCAAAATATGTACAAAATAATATTATATAAAGGGATACCCATGTGAAGTAAATTTTGGATTCATTAGTCCTCATCTCACTTATATATAGTAATTTTCAATGGAATAAGATGAAATTTAATATAATTATTTTCATCAATGATTGAAAATAAAATAAAAAATGATATTTTATTTTTAATACCTACAATTTATGGTTAAAAATATATAATCTAATCATATAAAATATATTTTTCTTTTTTTCATGAATAAATCCTTCTGTTTATTTAGGATGCACTAGATACTCAATGAGATCAATTGGGATACTCTGAAGATAATATTTTGAATCCAAATAATGTATATCTAATCAACAACACATGATTCCCCATAAGAATGTTTACTATATTATATTAAACATTTTAGAAATAAAATTAAAATTAAAATATTAATAAGACTTTTTTATGATAGTATTGTATTTAATTATCATCAAAATCATGGAATAAGAATTTGAAATGTGCATAAGAAACCTATGTTCTCCCATGTCCAAATAAGTGTTAGGGTATACATCAAAATTTTACACTATAAAAAATATATCAAAATATATTACTTATTTTACTCAATTTTCAATACTATTTTAAAAAAATGAGAAAAATTCTGGACATTGAATTTCTAAATTTTTGAAATATATCAAATTCCATCAACAAAATAGTATTTATGAAGATGTATTTCCAAAGGTAATTATAATTTAATTTAAAATATCTATTAAATAAATTTTTATCTATATTTTTTGTGTAATAAAATTACTATAATCAGTCTACATATTTAAAATTGTAATTATATTTTTTTATAAATGAGTTGGTGGCATCTATAGAGTTTAATTTTTTACAGACGTCATGCATAGGTAATTTCTTATCAAGTTTGTAATTTGTTTTAATACACAAAGATCATGAAGGGTTATTTTATCTACCACTTATTTGTTAAATTTTATTATAATTCTAAATTAGATCATTGGATAGAGAATTTCCAATAAAAAAATTTCATCATAGTAGGAATAATTCAAAATATATAGACCTATACTTCAACAAAGTTTTGTATGGTTATATAATGTATGTGAGATTGAGAGCCCATGTCATTTTAAAATTTCTCATTTTTTGATTTATAGGAAAATTTTTCCTTTAGGAAAAAGATCCATATATCATTTTTTATGTGATGGAATTAATCTCTCATTAATCTGATACATGATTTTACAGGATTGACATAAATTTCATTTTTTCCATTTGAAAGTCTCCTTTTAGTACAAAATTATCGTCACATACTCAAAACAAAATAAAAATATTTTAATTAGCTTTACACTTTAGGTTAAATGTCCCATGATTTATTGATCATCATTATGAATGAAATATACATAAACATGACATAGAGTGTGGCCAAAATAAAACAAATTATATATTTTCAATATAAAAGTGTCAATTTATCCAAAAACATACGTCATAATCTGAAAACTGAGAAAATTAAATATAATTTTGTTGATAATTTAGTAAAATATTTTTTATAACTCAAATTCCATCAATATGACCCCTGGTGTGGTATAATTCACTAGAAGTTTCTATTTTTAGTTTAAAATGGATAATTTTACCCAAAACAAGCATCACATACTCAAAACTAATTAATTATACCCGGATTTTATTGATAAATTATGAAAAATATCTATAATTAATTTTTTATATGCATGAATTAACATCAAGTTAATCTAACACATTTTGTAGTTGGTATGATTGAAAGTCAATATTTTTATTTAAATGTTATATTTTAGTTTAAATCACACATCACATACTCAAAAGCTAGTAAACTTGTTTGTTTTTTCTTCATAATTTTGGAAAATGATAAACAATTTATTTTTTTTGTTTAGGAATTAACCTCACATCAATACAACACTTATTGTGGATGGATTTTTTGAGAGCGTGTGTTTTTAATATAAACATTACATTTTAATATAAAACACATGTTACATATTCAAAACCAAGAAAAAACAATCATATTTTATTGATTATTTTGTAAAATAATTCAAAATTCATTTTTGATTTGTTTTAATTAATCTCATATAATTTGGACCCATAGTGATGTTGGATTTACTAAACGTTTATGTTTTCAGTTTAAAAGTGACATTTTAATCCAAAACACAAATCACTAACTCAAAATCCAGATAACATAATTAAACTATATTTATAATCTATAAAAATTATCCATGATTCACTTGTAATGTTTAGGAATTAACACTAATATAAATTAAATCATTAAACACTGACTTATAGCCATAGTTTTATAGGTCTGTGACTATATCTTTTTTATAGACATGGTTAAATTTTGATCCATAGCTACATATTTTCATCCTTTATTTATCAATTATAGTCAGGCTCCTCCTCGTTCCTCTATACGTGACCCTCTCACCAAGGAACACTCCTCCCTTGATGACCTCTCCTCCTCCCTGATGACCTCTCTTACCACGCCCCCTCTCTTCTATCACTGCTTTCCTCTCTCAACCTCACTGTTTTCCTCTCTCGTTCTTCATCAACGGCTTCTGTTCCTCCATCCCTCATCGTGGTTATTTCATCCATGGATTAGATTCTCTAATTGCAAATTATCTTCCCTATTAGGGGTTTCTACATCCCTCGTGTGGTACTCCACTCATCCATAACCTTATTTGGGCATTCATCCTCTATTCGACGCATCGTTTGAAGGGTTCCTCCCTCTATACCCTACTTCGAGGCTTCCTCCCCCACATGGTGCATTGGCCCAACTAATTATTTTATGGATTAGATTATGAATCATTGTTTTTTCTAGTGAGGTAATCCAGTTTTGGTGCATCAATAACCTTATTGAGGTTCAGTGGGATTATGTTGGTGACTTCTCCTCTTATCAAAATTTAACAAAGACGATTCCTTTTTTCCTTCAACTAAACTAGAATATTACCATCGATGGTAATTAAACGTTGTGTAATTTTTTATTATAACCTTGGATTTTTCATCGTCTCTTCTATACTCAACAACCCATATCATGTTGGATAGGAACCAGTCCTCTGTTATGTGATATGTTTGTTTTCATATTGTTATGATATAACTATGTTGGCATTAGTTAGTGGAACTTGAGTATGCTATTATATTTTGTATATATATATATGTGATTATGATTAATTTGTAGGATAGAGGACCATGGTTGGTACTAATAGGGATTTACTATGGGTTATGGGTATCCTCCAAGGTGAACATTATTTTGATTCCATATACTAATTACATTTTATCCTAAAGACTAGGTTTTTTAAACAGTTTTCTTCACGTATCAAAAAGTAGCCTTGTATATGATTAACTAGATCCTATGGTTGAGTAGACCAGAATGCTCTCATGAGGGAATATGATTAGTTCCGCCACCAATTGTGCAGTAGAATGCTTCCACGCCCACCCTAGTGGTTTAGTTGAAAGGACCACTACATCAAGTAGTTTTCTACTTAGTGTCTTCCCAAGGTCGGGGGGTCACAAAGACTATGGTCAACAATGAATGACACATCCAACTCCATTTTCCTTTATATTTCCAAGGAACTAGAGTTCCTATGGATATAGAATACATGTTATGGATCATCGAAATAAGATCTGACAAGGTAGAGATCTCAAAGGTTCAAAAAATGAAGTTTGAAACAATTTTTCATTACAGCATTGTTGGACACTGTTTGGATGTTATGCTTTATAATGTAAGGTGTGAGGGTCTCATGTGGGTGACATTCAAATAAATTTTCATCAAGGAGTTCTTCCCAAGTAAATTTAAATAGTACCAAGCGTAGGATTTCATGGAGCTTCATCAGGGGATGATGATTATATATACATATTCTGCCTATTTCACAGAATTTGTATGCTTTACTACTCTCTTTTTGGGGATTAATCAATGAAATCCAGGAATTTGGAGATCAATATTTTTTTCAAAATTTTATGTTATAGGTCAGTAACTTCTACCAGATGAGTTATAAATAGGTTCTTCACAATTACTTGATGATAAAAAAGGGTCTAGGTGAGGATAGATCTATTAGACAAATTTTTTATTTCAATAGAAAACCTATTGATGCCCCCACTGATAAGAAGTGGAATTTAGAAGACTTGTGTAAGAGAATGTATAGGCATCCAAATATGATAACGGGCCCATTATCACCTTCAGTAGTGGAAGTATTTCATTAGCATTTCAACTATAGAAAGAGGGGGAATTATCAAAGTTCATACTCAAAACCTCAGATCAAGTGTCGTCGGTATATCAATATGAGGAATATATAAAATTTCTGAACAAAGACATAATGAACTAATCCTCATAAGGGTTCTATTCAGATGTAGGTATAAATCCATTAGACAAGATAAGGACCTCGATACCAGGTTCATTCCCCTCATATGATGATGAATCAGGCGAGTTAGGAATATTAGGGATAAGTATGTAAAGATGTGGTGGTATGAGTTTATGCAGTTGACCAGACCCCAATAATGGTTTATAGGGACCGTCTATTGTATGAGGTTTGGTTATGATCACTTATACAGAGTCTAATGTCTTGTTTTATACCAGTGTTTATTATTCCTTCATATCTGTAAAATTTCTTTTATACATGACATACGTTCTAAGTTTTCTTCTGATTTACTTAATTATATTATGTGGTTGATATTTTCAGTTTTGATAACCTATTTTGTGGATCCCTTATGGTTTTAGGTGGAGTTTTCAGTATTTTTTTTATTGGTATTTCTAGGAGTTTGTGTTTTGTGGATTCTAGTTTTCAATATTAATTCTGTTTGTTCTTCGATGTGTTTTTAATTTTCTGGATCTTGTTTTTTGGCTTCTTTGAATATTGTTTGCAGTATTCATTCTGTTTTGGGAGTTTTCAGTTTATAGGAGGAGTTCAAGGATGGGTATGTGTTTATTGTCAACAGTTTTATGGTTCTTCTGTGTTTACTGGTATTTTGTCAGCTATTATTCACTTGTGTTTCATGGTTTATTTTTCTTTCTAGTTCCCATAATTAATCTGGTATTCTGGTATTCAAGGTTTAAACTCTTTACTAATCTATCATCTATTTACTATTATGGAATTATTATGTTTCTATTTATTATTCTAGAATTATTAATATATTTCTATGTGTTTTTTGTAATAGACTTTGTATTTCTGAAAACTATATTATTTAAAAGATGGATATTTTAGTCCTAAATTCCAAAATTTGGGATTTTCACTATGTAAAGAACCTTACTTATCCATTTTTTACCTTTTTATTTCAATAATATTCATATAAGACCCCTGTATATGATTATGATCATGGTATAAAGGGTTTGTTTATATTTTTTCTTTTTATTATGTATTGGTAAGCATGTTTTATATCCATTTATGTACAGGTAAGTTACATGGGATATGTTTTTGAGTTATAAATTAGTATACCCCCTTATTTATTCCATGGGTTGCGATGAGGCCTCCACTTTATATAATCCTTCCCCATTCCATGGGATGGTCTTAGGACCTTACTCCATAAGTCACCTGGGGTGGATGGTCTATAATATTTCTCTACCCCTAACTTATACAAGATGTCCTACAATATTTATATATCTCTAGGTTGACATCGATAATGATCCACATTGAAGAAGATAATCTTAAGTAAGTTCCAATATGAATTTTCCAATATGTAATATATATAATTTTTACTCACCTATAACATTTCTTATAGTTATGGGATCCTAGGTGTTGTAGTGAGAGTTGAGTGATTTAGTGTCAATGTAGTGGTTGGATCGATTAAGTTAGGATTTTAATTGACCTAAAAATCCTAATGGTTTTGGTTTTAACCTTATATATTGTATTTTTATAATTAAAATGGTTTTTATAATGTTTAAAGTGATTAAAGTTTTAATTCAAACCATTTTTTGTTATTGAATTATTTTGAAAAAATTCCTAGTTAAACTCATTTTTTCCTTTAGATCTTTTATCAAAACGTTTTTTTCAATGAACTCACCCCTTTTCCGTTTTTATATTTTATTTTTTATCTTTGAAACTAATGTTTTCAAAAATATGAGTTGTAACACTATTATGATAGTGATTGAGGAATTTAATTTCCAAACATTATTTTAAGTCATGAACACTTATAACTTAAAAAATATTTTACTTCTGTGTTCTATAAGTGATACGTTTTTCCTTAAAATGTGAACTCTTAAATTAATCAAGTGGTGATTTAAAATATATTATTCAAGATTTATATTTATGAACAAACTATGATGAACCCTTTTATGATAAATAATAACTTAGAACCTTATACTTATGATAATCATCCAAAATACCACTTTTAGAATGAAACATTAAAACTTGTGTTTTCTTTAGGTTGATAATGAATTTATTTCATCTTTTAAAGATATTTTTATGGGGTAATTGATATGATTTACAAAGTTTATTTTCATAAATTATTTTCATGACCATTATTTTCTTAATACATCATGTATACAGTGTTACTTGATGATTTCATTGTGATGATATTGAAAAAAATTAACTGATGAGAACAACATGAATAATATAAACATAACATCAATATTCCTTATATGAAAAATATATAATGATTTTTTCTTTTAAAAAATAAGATTTTATATCACAATTATGTTATCTTTGTTATTGAATCAACTTTGTGATATAAATATAAAAGTTCTATATTACCATAACAACTTCTGTAATTTAAGATATAGAATAATGAATGAATGATTAACTTCTCTCAAAAATTATTGTTAATAAAAATCTCTTATTACACTTAAATGTTAGCCTGAATTTTCTTTTTTAATTGTTGGTTATGGAGCCATATATCAGATATCTTGTAAAATTGAATCCTTGATCATATATATATAATAAGTTTTTATATCTCACATATTTTCCCATTAATTACTTACATGTATATTCTTATGATGAGGTTGGTTCTATCCATCACCATTGAAGGTAGTGAGTTCGACAATGGATTCATGTAAGGTTTCTTCCATTTTCAAATGATGATGTATGTTGATGTTTCTATCATCATAACCTATCATGTTATTTCCTTTCCTGCCAATCACGTTCCTCCCACTTTTATTTTTAGGTTCCATTAATGTTGATTAATCATATCAGTAGCATTTTATTGAAGTCTCCCAAGACCCATTCATGTGTGTTGTGACAACCATAGTCAACGGTGAATCACATCATATACATAGGTAAGAATATTTATAATATATAATCCTGTTATTTGTATATTTTCCCATGGCAGCGTGATTACTTATAAGGGCCTAGGTTTTCTTATGTATGTATATGGAAAATGCATATGTGTCTGGGTAATTTCAAGATTATGCATGTGAGAATATATATAAAGATCCTCTTGTGAAAGTTAAAGGCCACTAAGACACATAAATAGGGGTAATGGAGTCCTTATGTATATAAAAAGGTGAATATGGCCATAGGATGGATGGATCGGCTTAGATTCGTCACTGATAAAAGGGCCGAGTGCTGAGTGTGGATTGTCTCCGTTGAGGTAGGGTCCCTCAATTAGCCTCTTTAATTAAATAATGTTTTAAATTTTATTTAGATACATTTGTAATTCTTCATATCTATCCACCACAATTGAATACAATGAAGTCAACATTGAATTTGGGTAAAGTTTATTTTGTTTTTATTCTTTGGCCCAATTTTAATTAGGGATTTTTTTATTTTTGGGTTCCTTATTTTTTTATTGCATTTTCGATTCCGTTGAGGTGGATTCGATTCACTTTTGATGAAGTATTACATTTGTATTCATAGTTAGGAATATACATATATAAGTTCCCCCTTTATAAATATTCACTGATGGGAGTATGAATATATATATATTGGGGATAGGTGTTCTTATATAATGATATGAAAAATGCATACATGTGTAAGTGTAAAGGTGTATATTTTAGTATAAACATATATCTAAGGACCCCCTTGTCCATATTTGGCTGTAAAAATATATAAATAGGGGCTATGTTTCCTTATATATATGTAAAGTTTTATATGTGTGAAAGCGAAAAATAGAAAAATTCAAGTTTTCGTCGTCAAAATCAACGCGTCTTGAGGTTTAGGTAGGTTCCCTCGGCCTAAACCATTAATTTGAATTCTATAATTTCCTAATTGTTTTAAAAACTTGTTTCAATAATTTCATTATTGTTTAAAAAATCAGCTTTGTCAAAGAAGAATTTGAATATTACCATTGAACATATTTATAGACTTTGTTCAAAGAGGTTAACCAATGCTAGTAGATTCTAGATACTAGAACAAGACATTTAAAAACTATACATTGATCATCCTTAGAGACATTCATCACATCATTCAAATTACCATTAAATTTATCATAAAATACCACTACTTAATTTAATGATCTATTAGTTCCAATACCAATCTTCCTTACATCTTCTCTGGTATCATGGAACACACCAATAATATTCACCACCATCACATCAACTACTTTTTAGGAAATATATCTGATTCCTGACCATCTCCCAAGAGTAATCTAAACCTCATAGTAGTTGACACTAGTCATAAAAACACTACTTTCTTTATTTGAGGAGTATAAGAGGATTAGTCCCCAATGGAATTTAAATCGTGATCAGACTTATGTGATGACCATAATGGGACTAGTCCTCACTAGAACTAAAATCGTGACTAAAATTTTGTGATGAGCAAAATAGGACCCTACCTTTCCATATATGAAATGTATATGATTTATTATGTGATAATAATAGGATGATTCACCTTTCATAATTCATCATAATAACATCTTTATGTGATGAGCTTGTAATTCCTTAGGTGATGAGCCTATAGTTCATTAAGTGATGATCCTAAAATACCACATGTGACTAGCCTATGACGACTTTGGTGATGAAGATAGGACTATATAGGTGATGAGAATTGTATTCCATATATTATGAGACTATCGTTTCTATATGGTTTTACAGAAGAAGATATAACATCCTTCCTGCCCAGATCATAACTAAAGATCCATCTATTACTTATATGCGAAAAGCATAATATTCTCTCACTTCCAGAAATGAGAATGATATTTATGGAATTTTCTAAATATACAATGTAATTTAAATTCTAGTCAACTTTTATCATTAGTTTTTCACCTTGATAAGGAAGCAAGTGACATTATTAACGGATTTCCACATTGAGATGGAATCACGAACAAGATTCATGGGCATGTGTTAATTATATAATAGAAATATGTACTAGGAAATTAAAACCATAAAGATATTTCTTAAACTCCCATCAACCCGTTTCATTTAATTTTTACATTATCATCACTCTTCTGGTGACATACTGATTGCTTTCTAAAATTTGGCATGTGAGAGAAGGATCATGACCATCCTAGTGTACTCTAACACAATGTTCTTAAAGTAATGCTTTAGAAATACAATTAATGAAACTGAGATGAATTCATTCTCCTTCAACATATAAGGGATGAGTATCATTAGGCACAAACTTCAAGTATTGGTGAACATGTTAAGAATTTTATATCCATAAAAAGGATATAATGAGTAAGATAGGGAATATTAGTCATTATAATCATAAAAAAATATACTCAAATTTGGATTCAAATTATCCTATGGAATTTCAAGAAATATATTTTATAGGTGAGGTTCCCCAACCATTGCTAATATGTGTAGGGTTATAATAAGTTCTCGTGATTCTACTAAAACCTATGATCACCCATAAATTAAAATTTCATACACCTACTAAGATGAAATGACTGTTATCACCCTCAACTGCTTTCCCAAATAAAGATAATGATGTGGAGGGTTATCAATACACTGGTCAACCACTATGAGTAGAATAAAATCACACCCACCAGTAAAATGGCCAGGTATGATCCAGAATCCATGGTTCAACATCTAAACAACAAATAGAAAAGACCATACATGGGGGGACTAGAAGGGGTGGTGGTTTCAAGGAGGGTCTGCAGGGTGGCTGGAAGGGGTGAGGTCTAGTAAGGGGGACTGGCAGGGGTAGGGTGTGTCCTGGAGGATCTATAGGGGTGGTGGGGGTGCTGGCAGGGGGGGACTAGCAGGTGGGGTGTCTATGAGGGTTTTTAGGGGGGATGGAAGGGGGTGGTGGGGGCTGGAAGGTGGGGGTTTCATGTGGGTATGTAGGGGGTGTTGGGGGTGCTGGTAGGGGGACTAAAATTTGGGGGGGGGGACTTGAAAGGGAGAGGGGTGTCCAGGAGTGTCTGCAGGGGGGGCTAGCAGGGGGTGGTTGGCGGGGTTGGTAGGTGGGGGGTGGAAGGGGGAGGGGTGTCCAGGAGGGTCATTTGTATATCCATTTTGATTTATGAAGAACTTATATAAACATATATAATGATTAAAGTTCCTATTTTTTTACCTTCATTCATGACTATTAATTAATGACACCCTACTGTTATGTCCTCCCGAAGAGATTCATTTTATTTGGATCACTCCTCATTGATGGGTTTTAACTCTTTTTTAGTGAATACATAACTTACCATACTGATATATAATTCATGTGAGATAATTACCATCTTCACTTCCTCCTTTTCTACTCCAATTACACTTTTCATTGTGGCGTGTTGATGATATACATTCATAAAGAATATGTTTGGTTGTCTATTTGGTCCATAAGGTCCCCAAGAACTATGAACCATCATATCAAGAGGTGTTTCTATAATATGAAGGGATCAAAAATATTTTAGAGGCATCCTATTTGTATTTTAAGAACTCTTCTTATTCTTTTTTAGTTATTGAAAATATAATATTTTTATCATTTCTATTTTCATACTATTCATATTGTTCGTTTCTTGCTTGTAGAATATTGTTTGAGCATAATAAAATGGGTTCCTTTAGGGGATATTTTTTGGAACCAGTTGTAGGGTAGTGGGAATGGGTAGGTTGGAGGGGCATAGGTAGGGGTCTGTAGGGCAGAGGGGAAGGGGGAGGTCTTCAGGGCAGGGGGCAAGGGGGAGGTCTGCAGAGGAGGGGGTGGGGGAGGGGGAGGGGTGGGGGTTGGGGTGGGTGGAGGGGGTAGGGGTATGGGGAAGGTGGGTATGCATGCCATGGGATAGGGGGGAGGTCTGCAGGGTAGGGGGAGGGGGTATTGGTCGGTGCAGGGGCAGGGGGTAGAGGGAGATGGGAGGTCTACCTAGAATGGGCTGGTCTACATGGGGTATGTAGGGTAGGGGGAGGGGGAGGGTGCAGGTGGGATGCAAGGGGTAGGGGGCGGTGGTCTAATAGGGTTCTATAGGGAATGGGTTCAAGGGTTTGGTGTAGTGGGACCGGGGGTGCAAGGGGGAATTTGGGGGAGGGAAAACTGGAAGGGATGGGTGTAGGGGGCAGGGGGTCTGCACGGTAGTGGGGAGGGGGTCTGTAGGGGTGAAAGGGGGTGTAAGGGGGTGTGTATAGGGGTGCAAGAGGCTCTATCCAGGGCGCAAGGGGGTCTTTACATGGGTGTAAGGAGGGTCTTCAGGGGTGAAATGGTGTACGTCCAAGGTGCAAGGGGGTGTACAGAGGTGAAGTGGGGAGGTCTGCAATCCCAGAGGCAAGGGGAGGTATACAAGCCAAGGGGAGGGGGTCTGCAGGCCAGGGGCAGGGGTAGTGCAGCGGGGTGGGTGGAGGGGGATTGATGATTTATGAGTTATGTGGGTAAGGGGTGGTTTGTAGGGGGGCTCTACAGGGCATGGGGAGGTGGAGGGTGCAAGTGGGATGCAAGGGGGAGAGGGTAGTGGTCTGTTGAAGGGTCTTCATGGTAGGGGGTGAAAGGGGTGGGTCAGTGGGGTGGGGGTAAAAGGGGGCATTGGGGGAGGGAAACCTGATAGAGGGTGCAGGGGGAGAGGTTATGGGGTATGCATGGAAGTGGGGAGGGGTAGGGGGTCTACCGGGGTGAAAGGGGGTCTTTCCTGTGTGCAAGGGGGTTTGTCCAGGGTTTCGAGGGGGGGTCTTTCCCGGGTGCATGGGGGTGTGTAGGGGGGGGAGGGGGTATATCCACGAAGGGGTCTGTAGGTTAGTGTGGAGGGGAAGGGATCTGTAGGGGTGCAAGGGGGCTCTGTCTGTGTTGGATCGGGCTATACCTAATATACAAAAGAGGGGGGTGAATTGTTTCCTTAAAAAATCCTTCACGAGATTGTGTTCTGACTTTCGTCTTTAATCAGATAGATTAATGTAGTGGAAATTTAAATAGTAGGGATACACAATATATAGTGGTTCAGGGAAGAGAAATCCCCTAGTCCACTCCACCAATGCTTTACTCCACGAGCTTAGTGATTTTCACTATCTGGTCCTCTTATCAAGAGAGCATTCCGCAATTGAGTACAGGCATTTGACACCATTACAATCTAAGTCAAAATAGAGCCTTCTGGTTCAAACATAGAACCTACATATCTTAGTACAAGAAGACGGTAACTGAAGATAAAAAAAATTACTTCTTCATCGAAAATACATTCCCATTGTTCTTCAACATTGCAACAGAATGCAATTGACAATAGATGGATCATTGTCTTTAGAAATAATGATCTTCAAATAAGAATCGTTCCGAGTCGATCTGATTTCAGTAGATATAGAAAAATAATTCGCAACTTTAGCAGCATTAGATTCATAAAATATCTTCAATGTCAAATGAGTGAATCTTCTATCATGTTTCTTCTTCATTAATAAATAGAGATTTGATGCTCTTTGTAACAGTAGATCTGTAAGTCTCGATTTTCTCAATTATCTCTCTCTATACAAAATAATACGGGTATATAAATTCGAGCGTTCTCTTTTCAAATTTAGTTCCACAAAATTCGCCTTTAGAATCTCTATATTCAAAAATTCTAAATAACAGAGCAGTCGTAACTCCCAATAAAATTCGGAATGAAAATCTCCTTTTAAATTTATCCTTTCAATCATAGATAAACAGCTTTGAATTAGTCAAATACGTGCTTTAAAATCATCTTTTAATCCAGATTGAAATTAGCATAATATTTCTCTTGTAGACCGTTGCATAATAATATCCTTTTTAATTCTCCAACTATATATGTAAGGTTGAACTATATAGCATGCATCTTCTGAATGTAAGTTAGATCACAAACGTAAGGTTGATTTCGTAGGGTTGATTAAAAACATTGGGTTGAACATCCATACTTTTATTTTAAACATTCAAATGTATGTTAAATGATCCATAATTTTATAAGAGTTCAAACGTAAGGTACATGATCCATACCTTTTTATGAAACGTAGGTTTGTTCACAAAAGTACGGTTTATTAACCATACTTTTGAGAAACAAACGTAACGTTTAAAACATAAGTATGGTTCTTCTTCCATAATTTTCCAATATCCCAAACGTAAGGTTCCTTTATAATGTAGCATTCTTCTTCCATACTTTTCTGATAACATATGGTTTATTAACCATACATTTCTGATATCTCATAATGTATACACCGCATTTCATCCTTTTGAGATGCTTCTCCACGTAGGGTGGGAATAGTTTTTTCAGAACATTCTTATGTAATTTCCGAATATGTAGACCATGAATAGTGTTTCTAGAACACACTAATGCGAATTCTTTAGAAATTAAATCTCATTGTTCAAGATCATAAATATTTCTTCCAGTAATAAAAATATAATGAATAATAAATTCTTGAAATACACTTAAAATAATATCATTAGAAAACAATTAAGGGTATTTGTGAGCATCAAAATCCTCATAAATAGATAGATTATTTTTCTCACCAATCTCCCCTTTTTTAATAAAATTTTTACGTATTGTTGAAAATAACACTTGCTAAATAATCTCCCCATTTTTTATGATCACAAATCCAATAAAATAATATATGAAATTAACTTCCAAAAATAATTACATATTGTTTAGAACTTTTATTAGATTAAATAATATTTAATTTTAACAAGATTATTTAAAAAATAAATAAACATTGTGTTATCTGTAATCACAAAAATAAATTTCTCCCCATTTTTCTAAAGTGAATAAAATATGAAAAATGTTTATCTAAATTTATCCCCCAATAAATAGAGTTTTTTAATATTAAATTTGATAAAAATTCCCCAATAAATTTAAAATAACGATTTAGAACATTTAAAGTACAATGAAAAATAGTTAAAATAAAATGTGTTATTTATCCAAATTTATTCCCCTTTTGTGATATCAAAAAGAATAATAGAATACAGAATACATCACATTTTAATGTAGCACCGAACTTAAGTAAATGTTATTATTAACTATTTGTCAATAAGTGAATCTAGATTACTAGAATATCTAAACAAAGAGAGTAAAACTAATAGAAACACCCAAATATAGAATGAAACAAAATTTCATTGAAAATATGTAACAGTTATAATCCTGATGAACACAGGAATCAAGGTTTGGTAAGGGTATGAGATAGAGTCTATATCCTCTGAACTACTGCCTTTATTTCTGTAAAATTCTCCCCCATCCTTCTCATCATTCCATCTCCCATATTGATAATAAAATATCTATTCTCCTGAGACATGTGAATATCATCTTTCAAATTTACTATAAAAACTCATGCAGCCTCTCTTCTTTCTCCATAAATAGAGTCATGTTTTCTGTGAACTGATTCAGCACAGTTCTATGTCCTAGTTCATGATAAGCCAGATGATAAACTAGGAACCTCTTATTATCTAATAGCACAGACAAAGGGGTACTCTTGCATTGAATATCCTACAATTTGTCATTCATATTGCTCATTGTTGTTGTGATAGCCTGAAATCTTCTAATAAAATCAGGTAAAGTAAGTGATGTACTGGCCTCACTTGGTCTGACAGATGCAAATTTTTGCTTCCCAAAGGATTTTAATTCCATAAAATATGTCTTCATAAACATATATGATTTCAACTTTTCAACTTCATTCAACATCTCCCTATTAAAAACACATTAAAAGAGAGGTCATTAAATTGAAATAAAATTACCATGAATAAAATTTATATTTTATAAAATATATCAAATAGGTTATATATAAGCCCTATAATTAAAATTAGGTTCACAATGTAAACATTCCTTAAAGAGATGAATTCTGATATTAAAAACCATTTATTCCCTCTTAGTCGAATGTGCTCTACCCTCCAAAAAATATAACTAACTAATAATGTAACACCCCAAGATTTTATGAGAAATATTTTTTTTATTTAATAGATGTCTTGTGTTGTATGCTACAACAAGATTGGTTTTCACTATACACAACACCGTATTAGCTTACAGTATATGCAAACACTATTCTAGACTTGTGTTGCATGCCAGAGCAACCTTCCTCGATAGCATGTGTTGTATGCAATACTGAGTTTCACTAAATGAGATATTATTATAATATTATTATGAACTAGCCATTATGAGTAGTAATACCCACTTTTTGAAAAATTATTAATTTTATCATTCAAAATGGACATCATTTTTGGATTCGGAATATTAAAATTAGCCTAGGGTGAATTTTTGGTATTTTTCTGAAAACTTTCAATTTTTGATGAATAGTGAAAACACTGGGTTACTATTTAAAAACTGACATTTTATTTAAATAATTATTTATTTAATTTAAATATATTTTAGGTAAAAATTGATATATAATACCGATATAAGTTCAATTTACTTCATTGGAGTCATTTCATAATAATTTTAGATATATAAAAATTTTATTGAACTTTTCACTGTCTTTTACCCACCTCCAAGGAGAATTTGCAAATTTAAATAAAACATAATTTTACCACTTCTGTGAGTGGAATTTCAAAAATCTTAGAGACAAAGTTAATATCAAGGAGTAAAATGTTGTTCAATAAGATAAAAATAATTTTTGGTGAATAGTAATGTTTTAATTTTATTTACCACGGTTAAAAGTAAATAGTGTAATTAATGGTAAAAATGATATTATTATTATCCCACCACATGTTCTAATTATATTGGATAAGTTTAATTATACCAAAAACAAAAATAGGAATAAAATATGATCATTTAGGTCCACTTGGTTTAGATTAGGACATTTATTGTTAATTTATTTAATAAAGGGTTAAAATAGTTAAAATCAATGTTTAAAAACTAAATAATTATTAATATAGGGTTATACATAAGATAAATTCGACTATAAATATTCATTAGAAATCTAAAATAATTCATACATAATGGTATTTTATTTGAAAAATTTAGACATTAAATAATTTAATTTATTTATGACACAATGATGATGCAGTAATTACCTTATTAATGAAATATTAACATAATGGGTGTTATAAATACCCAAATAATTGTAATTGGAATCTTTTATGAATTAAAATAATTTTATAGGTTAATATAACATGTTATTATTGATTTAATTAACTTTTTCCTAACTAATCATGCTATTATAAGTTCAAAAAAATCAATTACCAAATAGTGTCAAAATTGACAAAAAATAGTTTTTAAAACAAATATTATATTATTAATTGTTATTATATTTCTAAAAATCTAAGGTTCTTCCAAATTACTTATATATATTAATAATGAACCACTTGGGGTTCTTTTGTCTTATTAAAGTATGTTAATTAACCATATAGTGTAAGAAAACAAGAAGGCACGGTAAAAGATAAATTATTTAACTTAGAGTTAAATCTAAATGATATGGTTAAAATAGTAACCTAAAGTTGTATAAAATCTATTTGTTGAGAGGTTTTCGACCCATGCCCACCTTAGGTTCGAAATAAATAAATTTGGAGCTACTAAAAACTGAATATTCCTTTATTATAAAATAATATTTTAAGTTTTTTCTAAGTTCCCCCTCTCCTCTCTTATAAAAGGGCACCTCATCCCTCTCATCTTTACACATATTTGTTCTTAAATCTCAGCAAAAACCTGCCCATTTCCCATCTAAACTTCCATAGAAACATCCTAGAGGTTTTTGTCTTCTTCAAAGACCGTCTTTAGTGCCCTAAGTGGAGGTTAAGAAGAGGCACATCAAAGAAGAGGTAATGTCTTTAACCGATTCTTTCAACTTTATTTCATCTTCTACTACTTATTATTTAGTTGCTTCATTATGAATTAATAACATCAGTATCACTCATATACTGATATGTTATTATAAATATTAAACCACCCTATTTCACCTTCTATCCGTCCTATGGAAAATGAAATCAGCGCGCGTGCCTGCGTACAGAATATCGTCTACACGCCGTGGTGTAATCTGTTTTTCAACCACCATCTTACTTGGATGGGTATAATGGTTTAAAGAATAACTATATATGATTATTTTAAAGTGATATTTATTCTGAAATAGTATACATACACTTTAATACAATTCCACTATCATGGGAACGATATCATCTCTCGTGCGTACGTATGGCATACCGTCTCCATGGTGTGATGTGACTTGTTCTACATGATCATTAATGCATAATAATTATATAAAGGAATTGGATGAATAAATAAGATATATATTACACTAATAACATTCTTGAAATGAGTTATCTATAACCTAAAAATAAGAATAAGAATTTATTCGACAAAACACGCATAAGAACAAAAATCAATAAACACCTGAATAACAAGTAGCAAGGAAATATTACTAATAATAAGCTAATAATATGACCATATATGATATCATAACAATGATTAAGATTCTGAAATAATTGAATAACATTATTTAAGTCATTATACAGGGGGGTTCGGACACTTACGAACCAAATCAGACCTAAGGTAAGGGAAAATCTCACAATCTCATTTTTATCCGAGATTGTTTAACATTAGAATTTACTAGGGAATATTTATCATCCACATCCATGTTTCCTGAATATATAATATTATTTATATCCTCCTACAATTTTTTAAATCCAATTTTACTCTTCGGTGAGTTTTTAGTAAAAGATATGAAGGGAATCTTTTTTCGTTTTTAGTACGAGGTATTTTTTTGACTTTCCATCCAAAGTACGAGAAGAATGTTTTTCTTTAACTTATACGGAATGAATGGATTTTTAGAAAATTATTTCCATGAAGCTTCCTTTATAAGTTTTCAAGATTATATTTAATCAACTTCTTTTAGTTTAAAATTGTTTGACATGTTAAGAAAGGAATGATGTTTTTTAAGTAGAAAGAATATTTTCCTCAAGAATGAAGTTCATTTGTTTTATCAAAATTATTTTCCATCTAAGATAATATAGGGTTCTGTTTATATCCCTATTTTTACATTGATTTGATTACGTTATAATTGAATTATTTTTATGATGTCCTTTTATCTTATATGGATTAGGTTATGATGGCATGATGTTTAAGAATCCCATTTTTAATACATGGGTTATGCTATGACGTATGATTTATGATCTTGTGGAACACATAAAAATGGTATCATTATGAGATGGGTGGGACCTATATCTCCCTCTAATGCATTAGGTAAATATTTATATCTCATGAGATAGACATGGCTGGAATGGTAGGTTAATTCGGTTCAGTGATACAAGACTGAAATGAGGAGTGAACTCTGTTCATAAATGGACATTGGCTGCTAGGATAGTCTTTTCAATGAGTCTTAAAAACTAAGAAATGATTCTATATGATTATTTGTGCATTCCACAAAATTTCTTGTTTTAAGTTATGATTATTGGGATTAAATTTCACTACTATTGGGAGTGAAATCGGTTCAGAAATAGACTTTGGCTTCTATGATAGTCTTTTCAATGAGTCTTAAATACTAAGAAATGATTCTATATGATTATGTGTGCATGCCACAAAGTTTCATGTTTTATGTTATGATCTCTTTTGCAGGTTAATATTTCCAAACATTTATGTTCTTATGAATATGATGTGATTGATATTTCTTTTGTTTACCCTTACTGAGCATTTGAGATCACCCTTTATATGTTTTGTTTTCCCCAGGATTTAAAGAAAGGTTATAGGTAGCAAAACAAAAGGGGAAGATCTTTATGGGAGATGTTGAAGATCATTCACCATGATTAGAATATTATATTCCGAGTTTCCAAAGACACTAAACTATTACGGTCCTTCTATGTCTATTTTTGTTATGTATTTAGTATTCCGAAAATAGTATTGTAATGTCTATGTATGTCAAGCTTCGAGTCTCTACAGTTGGAATCAGAGGAAATGTTTACTTAATATTTGGAAACATGGATGCAAAAATTTTAGTGAGATACCTAAAGATATTTCTAAGGTATTACTAGGGATGTCCCTAAGGATAAGTATAAGTATAGGTTATAGTACTGAAATTATGGTAACGATATTAGAATTAAACCTAAGATGTTAGATATTTAAGGTATTCCCCCGATATTATGTTGTTTTCCTAGCATTATTTTTGCCTCTCACGCTGTTATTTTTGGGTTTTAGACGATCGCTGGAACCCGTAGGAACCGAGTTTATCAATGTAATGGACAATGTAATGATTTTCCTCTAGAGCAACCAAATTTGATGGGATGTGGAGTGAAAAATCTTATTACTATACTTACACAAGCTATGAATCATTCTGGATTTCCAAATGATCAGGGAAGGGAACAATATTCTATTGAGTCCTTCAGGAGGCACCATCCACTGTCTTTCAATGGGTCTTCTGATCCAATTGTAGTTGAACAATGGTTCAGTACCATTGAAAAGATATTTTCCATACTTTTCTGTTCAGAACATGAAAAAGTCATTTTTGTGGTTTACCATTTAGAAGGTGAAGCAGACTAGTGGTAGACTCTAATTAAGAATACAGGGCCCGAGATGAAATTGAATCAATGGAATGGGACGAGTTCAAGAACTTGTTTTCAGTAAGTAAATCCCTCGTATTCTTCATACAAAGTTGTAAAAGGAGTTCATTGAGCTTAATCAGAAGGATGATTAATCTTTTGGTATATATGAAGTGAATTTTACAAGACTTGCAAGGTATGCATCTACTTTTATCATCCAACCTGAAAGTAAAGTTGATCGATTCTTCAGTTGCTTAAAACCAAGTCCCCGAAGGGCATTAGCTATAAGAGACTTCAGTAGCTATGAAGAAATTGTGCATTGTACTATCAAGGTAGAACTGTATATTGGTGTTACATATCCATCTCATGGTTTTGAAAAGAAAAGAAAGATGGAGTTCAAGGAAAAACCTCCGAACAATGTGAAAAGAAGGTGAATGTTTCTTTATTCTCAATGTGTGGAAAGAAGCATGGTGGATATTGTCTAAAAGGTAGAAGAAAATGTTTCAAGTGTGGAAAAGAAGGCCATCAAGCAGCTGAGTGCCGAAGTAATGAGAAAAATGTTTCTAATGACTTGAATAGAGAAAAGACTACAGAGAACGCTCCCCCAACACTTCAATGCTTCAAGTGCAAGGAAATGGGGCATTATGCTAATCAATGCCTTAATCCAAGGGTTAATGATGATCGACGTGAGAAAACTCTTAAGGAAAAGGAAAAATGGAAGTCACATGAGATCACTTTTGGTGATGTTGAGTATGAAAATGATGTAGTGGAATGATTATGTGTTTATCTAACGGGATTCCAAAATAATGTTGTGGAATCTAATTTATAGTACTATGGAATTTTGGAATATCTATGTATTGGTTTCCAATAATTATATGGTACCGGTAACCATGAAAAGTGATTGACATATTTTTGGAAAGAAGGTGATATGCACATAATGAAGAGATAAAAATAGTGAAATGATCTTATGACTTATATGATGACAAAGTTATATCGTGGTTTGAGTATATAGAAATTTTGGGATATTGGTATGTGGAAAGTGTTAAATTTTGACAGCATTCATGTTTTCACTAAGAGTCAATGGGTATTCATTTTTTAAGAGAATACATGATTAAGGTATTCACATGTCTGTGATTTGACAAATAAGATATATCGTGTGATATATGGGGGATTAATGATGGTATTCACATGCTCGGTAGATGACATTTCTAGTAATTGTTTTATTTATACTATGATATTGGACAGAAGTATTTTGGATAAGCCTAAAGATTAGAATGGATTATGTTGGACATAAGTCAGTATTGTTTAAGGATAGAACTTTTTTCGATATTATTTATGGAATTTTATAATAATGTAGTTTTAGAAAAAGGACAAAATTTAGGACGAGCGACAACCCGTCGCCTCGGACAAGGTTGTGGGAATTGAACCCACAAACGAAGTGTGACAGGTCTTTATCACCTACCACTGGCCTGTAGGAAGTCCCTGGTTAGTAGAAACTAGTTTTATTATATTAAGCAGTATGATATATGAAGTTTAAGTCCATTTTTGGAACCATATATGATTAATCTCACTATAGATGGACTTATGTAATTTTGATAACTTTTTATAACCTTTTGATTGAGACAAATGGAATAACCCATCATTCCATCACATGATCTTCTAACATTCACGAATGACAAATTCGAATTCATTTCTTTAAGGGATGACGTGGAAATTTTCCAAGGAATGACCAATAGTGAGATTGTACCAAAATCAATAAACCATTTCTTCTAATTCCGATTTCTTCAACTTTAGGGAAATGATCATGAAAACCAAAAATGGTGTCCTAGTGCCCTTATATCTGATAAATTATATGGTACCATAGATCATCACAAATTTATGGCTTTGTGATTGATGGCTTTTTCTTAGCCATGTTCTCTACCACTCTCCATCAGAACTTGACGGTTAGGTTTCTCTTCCATATCCATATTTTCACCTATGTGTAAACCCAGTGATGAGTTCATTTGGTTAACCGATATGTTTCATACTTCACTTTTAAAAATTATGTTTTAGTATTCCTTTTTACGATGTAGGTTTCTATGAAAGAAACTTTCATGTATTATACTATTTATAACCCTGATGAATTTCGAGGGCGAAATTCATTTTATGGGGGGTAGAATGTAACACCCCAAGATTTTATGAGAAATATTTTTTTAATTAATTAATGTCTTCTGTTGTACGTTAAACCAAGATTAGTTTTCACTATACACAACATTGTATTAGCTTACAGTATACGCAATCACTATTCTATAATTGTGTTGCATGCCAGAGAAACCTTCTTCGATAGCGTGTGTTGTACGTAATACCGAGTTTCACTAAATGAGATATATTTATAATATTATTATGAACTAGTCATTATGAATAGTAATACCCACTTTTTGAAATTTTATAAATTTTATATTTCAAAATGGACTTCATTTTTGGATTCGGAATATCGATATTATCCTAGGGTGAATTTTTGGTATATTTTTGAAAACATTCAATTTTTTTATGAATAGTGAAAACACTAGGTTACTATTTAAAAATCGAATTTTTATTTAAATAATTATTTATTTTATTTAAATATATTTTAGGTCAAAATTGATACATAATACCTATATATATTCAATTTAATTCATTGGAGTAATTTTATAATAATTTTAGATATATAAAAATTTTATTGAACTTTTCACCGTCTTTTACCAACCTCCTAAGAGAATTTGAAAATTTATATAAAACATAATTTTACCGCTTCTATGAGTGGAATTTATAAAATTCGAGAGACACGATTAATACCAAGGAGTAAACTATGGTTAAATAATATAAAAATATTTTTTGATGAATAGTAACTTTTTATTTTTATTTACCACGGTAAAAAGTAAATAGGATAATTAAGGGTAAAAAGGAAATTATTATTACCCCACCACATGTTTTAATTCTATTTGATAAGTTTAATTCGACCAAAAACAACCTTAGAAAGAAAATATTACCATTTAGGTCCACTTGGATTAGATTATGAAATTTATTATTAATTTATTTAATGAAGGGTTAAAATAGTTAAAATCATAGTTTAATAAGTAAATCATTTTTAATATAGGGTTTTACATAAGATAAATTAGAATATAAATATTAATTAGAATTCAAGAAAATTACTTACATAATGGTATTTTATTTACAATTTTTAGACATTAAATAGTTTAATTTATTTATGACACAATGATGATGTTGTAATTACCTTATCAATGAAATATTAACATAATTGATGTTATAAATACCCAAATAAATGTAATTTGGGTCTTTTTATGAATTAAAATAATTTTATATGTTAATATGACATGTTATTATTTATTTAATTAACTTTATCCGAACTAATCATGCTATTATGAGTTTCACAAAAATCAATTACCAAATAGTGTCAAAATTGACATAAAATAGTATTTAAAACAAATATTATATTATTAATTGTTATTATATTCCTAAAAATCTATGGTTCGGAAAAATTACTTAGATAAGGTTATATATATTAATAATTAACCACTTGGGGTTCTTTTGGCTTATTATAGTAATTTAATTAACAATATATTGTAAGAAAACAAGAAGACATGATAAAACTAAAATTATTTAACTTATAGTTAAATCTAAATGATAAGGTTAAAATAGTAACCTAAACTTGTCTAAAATCTATTTTTTGTGAGGATTTCGACCCATAACCACCTTATTTTTGAAATAAATTAATTTGGAGCTATTAAAAACCAAAAATGACTTTATTATAAAATAATATTTTATGTTTTTCCTAAGGTGCCTCTATCCTCCCTTATAAAAGGGCACCTCCTCCCTCTCCACTTTACAGAACTTTGAGCCTTCAATCTCCGCCAAACCCTTCCCATTTCCCTTCTCAACTTCCCTAGAAACATCCTAGAGGTCCTGGTTATCTTAAAAGACCATCTTTAGTTCCCTAAGAGGAGGTTAGGAAGAGGCGCTTCAAAGAAGAGGTAATGTCTGTTACCGAATATTTTAAATTTATTTCTTCTTATAATTCTTCTTATTTAGTTTTTTCATTATTAAGTAATAACGTAAGTATCACTCATATATTTATATGTTATTATAAATATTAAACAATCCTATTTCACCTTCTATCCATCCTATAGAAAATGAAATCACCATGCGTGCGTACGTATGGAATACCGTCTCCACGCTGTGGTGTAATCTGTTTTTCCACCACCACCTTACTTGGATGTGTATAATGGTGTAAATAATAACTATATATGATTATTTTAAAGTTATATTTATTCATAAATAGTATAAATACACTTCAATACATTTCCACGATCATGGGAATGATATCATCGCTCGTGCGTACGTACGGCCTACCTCTCCATTATGTGATCGGACTCATTCTACATGATCTTCAATTCATAATAATTATATAAATTAATTTAATGAATATATATGATATATATTACACTAATAAAAATCTGGAAATGAGTTATCTTTAACCTAAAATGAATAATAAGAATTTATTCAACAAAACACGCATAAGAACAAAAAGTAATAAACACCTGAATAACAAGTAGCAATGAAATATTACTAATAAGAATCTAAGAATATGACCATATATGAAATCAGAACAATTATTAAGATTATGTAATAAGTTAATAACACTATTTAAATCATTATACAGGAGGTTTGGACACTTACAATCAAAATCAGACCTATGGTAAGGGAAAATCTCACAATCTCATTTTTATCCGAGATTGTTTATACTTCAGAATTTACAGGGGAATATTTACCATACACATCCATTTTTCCCCAATATGTAATATTATATCTATCCTCATACAATTTTTTAATTCCAATTTTACCCTTCAGTGAGTTTTTAGTAAAATATATGAAATGAATCTTTTTTCATTTTTAGTACGAGTTACTTTTTTGACATTCCAGCCAAAGTACGAGAAGAATATTTTTCATTAAATTATACGACATGAATGGATTTTTAGGACATTATTTCCATGAATATTAATTTACAAGTTTTCAACATTATTTTTAATCAACTTCTTTTAGTTTAAAATTTAATTACATTTTAAGAAAGGAAAAATGTTTTTGAAGTAGAAAGGGTATTTTCCTCAAGAATGATGTTCAAGTGTTTTATCAAAATTATTTTCCATCTAAGATAATATAGGATTATGTTTATATACCAATTTTTAAAATTATTTCATTATGTTGTGAAGTAATTATTTTTATGATGTCCTTTTATCTTATATGGATTATGTTATGATGGCATGATGTTTAAGAATCCCATTTTTATTACATCGGTTATGCTATGATGTATGATTTATGATGTTATGGAACACATAATAATGGTATCAATATGATATTGGTGGGACCTATATCTCCATCTAATGCATTGTGTAAGATTAATATCTCATGAGATAGACATGGCTGGAACGGCAGGTTAATCCGGTCTAGTGATATAGGACTGCACGAGGAGTGAACTTGGTTCAGAAATGGACTTCGTCCGCTAGGATAGTCTTGGCAATGAGTCTTCACTACTAAGAAATGATTCTCTATGATTATGTGTTTATAACACAATGTTTCATGTTTTATGTTATGATTATTGGGATTACATTTCACTACTATGATTTATCCTTTGTTATGAAATTACGATCTCTTTTACGGGTTAAGATTTCCAAAATGTTATGTTCTTATGAATATGATGTGATTGATATTTCTTTTTTTTTTTACCATTACTGAGCATTTTATCTCACCCTTTATATTTTTTCTTTTCTCCAGGATATAAATAAAATTTTTAGGTAAGAAAACAAAAGGGAAAGATATTTATGGGAGATGTTGAAAATCATTCACCACGATTAGAAGATTATATTCCGAGTTTCCAAAGACACTAAACTATTACGGTCCTTCTGTGTCTATTTTTGTTATGTATTTAGCATTCCCCAAAAATTAATGTAATATCTATGTACATCATGCTTCGGGTCTCTAAAGTTGGTATCATAGGAAAGGATTAGTTAATCTTTGGAAACTAGGATGTCAAAACTTTAGTGAGATTCCTAGAGATATTTCTAAGGTATGTCTAGGGATGTCCCTAAGGATAAGAATAAGAATAGGTTATAGTCCTAGAATTATGGTAATGGTATTAGAATTAAACCTAAGATGTTAGATATTAAAGGCACTCCCCCTTTATTATGTTGTTTTCCTAGCATGATTTTTTCCTCCCACACTGTTCTTTTTGGGTTTTAGATGATGGCTGTAACCCGAAGGAACTGTGTTGATCAATGTAATGGAAAATGCAATGATTATACTCCCGAGCAACCAAATGTGATGGGAGATGGAGTGAAAAATGTTATTTCTATACTTACACAAGCTATGAATCATTCTAGATTTCCAAATGATCAGAGAAGTAAACAATATTCTATTGAGTCCTTCATGAGGCCACCTCCACCGTCTTTTAATGGGTCTTATGATCCAATTTTTTCTGAACAATGGATCAGTACCATTGAAAAGATATTTCACATACTTACCTGTTTAGAACATGAAAAAGTCATTTTAGTTGTTTACCATTTAGAAGGTGAATCAGACCACTGGTGGAATCTAATTATGAATACAATGCCCCTAGATGAAATTGAATCAATGGAATGGGACGAGTTCAAGAACTTGTTTTTCAATAAGTACTTCCCTCGTATTCTCAGAACAAAGATGTAAAAGGAGTTCCTTGAGATTAAGGAGAAGGATTAGGAATCTTTTAGTATATATGAAGTGAATTTTACAAGACTTGAAAGGTATACATCTAGCTTTATCATCCAACCTGAAAGTAAAGTTGATTGACTATTCTGTGGATTAAAACCAAGTCTTCGAAGGGAATTAGTTTTACGAGACTTCAGTAGCTATGAAGAACTTGTGTGTTGTGCTATCAAGGTAGAACTAGAAGTTGGTGTTACATATCCATATCATGGTTTTGACAAAAAAAGAAAGATGGAGTTCAGGGGAAAACCTCAGAAAAATGGTGAAAAGAATGTGAATGTTTCTTTATGCTCAAAGTGTAGAAAGAAGCATGGTGAATTTTATCTAAAAGTTAATAGAAAATGTATCAAGTGTGGAAAAGAAGGTCTTCAATTAGCTGAGTGCCGAAGTAATTGGAAAAAGGATTCCAATGAAGTGAATAGAGAAAATACTACAGAGAACGCTCCACCAACACTTCAATGATTCAAGTGCAAGGAAATGGGGCATTATTCTAATCAATTCCCTAATCTAAGGGGTAATGATGATCAACGTAAAAAACAACTTATGGAAAAGGAAAATGGGAAGTCACATGCGATCACTATTGGCGATGTTGACTATGACAATGATGTAGTGGAATGATTATGTGTTTATGTAACAAGATTCCAAAATAATGTTGTGGAATCTAATTTATAGTACTGTGGAATTTTGGAGTATCTATGTATTTTTTTTCAATAATTATATGGTACCGGTAATAGTGAAAAGTGATTGAAATATTTTTTGGAAAGAAGATGATACGTGCATAATGAAGCGATAAAGAGAAAATCAAATGATCTCATGACTGATATAAGGACAAAGTTATATCATGGTTTGAGTATATAGAAATTTTTGGATTTTGGTATGTGGAAAGTGTTAAATTTTGACACCATTCATGTTTTCACTAAGAGTCAATGGGTATTCATTTTTCAAGAGAATACATGAATAAGGTATTCACCTGTTTGTAATTTGACCAATAAGATATGTCGTATGATATATGGGGGATAAATAATGGTATTCACATGCTCAGTAGATGACATTTCTAGTAATTTTTTTCTTTATACTATGAGCTTGGACAAAAGTATTTTGGATAATCCTAAAGATTGGATTGTATTATGTTGGACATAAGTCAGTTTTTTTTAAGGCTAGAACTTTTTTTGATATTATTTATGGAATGTTATAATAATGTAGTTTTAGAAAAAGTAAAACCTACAGGATGGGTGACAACTCGTCGTGTCAGACAAGGCTGTGGGTATCAAACCCACAACCGAAGTGTGACAGGCCTTTATCGGTTAACACTAGCCTATAGGAAGTCCTTGGTTAGTAGTAACTAGTTTTATTATATTAAGTAGTATTATATATGAATTATAAATCCATTTTTGGAACCATATATGATTAATCTCACTATAGATGGACTTATGTAATTTTGATAACTTTTTATAACCTTTTGTTTGAGACAGATGGAATGACCCATCATTCTATCACATGATCTGCTAACACTTTACGAATGACAAATTCGACTTCATTGCTTTAAGAGATGAAGTATAAATTGTCCAAGGAACGACCAATGGTGAGATTGTACCAAAATCAAGAAATCATTTCTTCTAATTCCAATTTATTCAACTTTAGGGAAATGATCTTAAAAACAAAAAATGTTGTCCTAGTGACCTTATATCTGATGAATTATATGGTACCTTAGATCATCACAAATTTATGGCTTAGTGATTGATGGCTTTTTCATAGCCATGTTCTCTGCCCTTCTCCATCAGAACTTGATGGTTAGGTTTCTCTTCCATATATATATTTTCACCTATGTGGAAACTCAGTGATGAGTTAATTTGGGTAACTGATATGTTTCATACTTCACTTTTTAAAATTATGTTTTAGTATTCCTTTTTTCAATGTTGGTTTCTATGAAAGAAACTTTCAAGTAGTAAACCATTCATAACACCAACGAATTACGAGAAGAATGTTTTTCTCTAACTTATACGGTATGAATAGATTTCTAGAACATTATTTCCACGAGGGATCCTTTACAAGTTTTCAATTTTATTTTTAATCAACTTCTATTAGTTTAAAATGTTATGACGTGTTAAGAAAGGAAAAAAAAATTAAGTAGAAAGGATATTTTAATCAAGATTGAATTTCAAGTGTTTTATCAAAATTCTTTTCCATCTAAGATAATATAGGCTTCTGTTTCTATCCCTATTTTTAAAATTATTTTAATATGTTATGATGGAATTATTTTTATGATGTCCTTTTATCTTATATGGATTATGTTATGATGGCATGATGTTTAAGAATCCCATTTTTATTACATGGGTTATGCTATGATGTATGATTTATGATCTTGTGGCACACATAAGAATGGTATCATTATGAGATGGGTGGGACCTATATCTCCCTCTAATGCATTGGTTAAAGATTTATATCTCATGAGATAGACATGGTCAGAATGGAAGGTTAATCCAGTTCAGTGATACAGGACTGAAATGAGGGGTGAACTCGGTTCAGAAATGGACTTTGTCCGCTAGGATATTCTTGGAAATGATTCTTGACTACTAAGAAATGATTCTCTATGATTATGTGGGTATGATAAAAAGTTTAAGGTTTTATGTTATGATTATTAGGATTACATTTCACTACTATGATTTACCCTATGTCATGAAATTATGATCTCTTTTGCAGGTTAAGATTTCCAAAATGTTATGTTCTTATGAATATGATGTGATTGATATTTCTTTTGTTTACCTTTTCTGAGAATTTAAACTCACCCTTTATATGTATTCTTTTCAACAGGATTTAAAAAAAGGTTTTAGGTAAGAAAACAAAAGGGGATGATATTTATGGGAGATGTTGAAGATCTTTCACCACGATTAGAAGATTATATTCCAAGTTTACAAAGACACTAAACTATTACAATCCTTCTGTGTCTGTTTTTGTTATGTATTTAGTATTCTGCAAAAAGTAATGTAATTTATATGTACGTTAGGCTTGGGTCTCTACAAATAATAATAATTAATAACCATATTAATACAGAAAACTATTTCTAATTTTAATTTTAAAATTATTATCTATATGTATATAAGTTATTTTTTCCATACATTCCTACATCACGTGTTTATAGTTTTGACCATTTATACTAGTTTTTTAGGAGTGGTGACGGTATATGTTATTCTTCTAAAGTTCAACATTACAAGCGCAATAAATTTAATATAATATATTACTTATAATTATTTATGATTTTTAAATTTCCTTTCATTAGTACTTTTGTCATTATACAATAAGATGAAATTGACAACAAGTATTTTTTTAGTGATTTATAACCTATGAAGGGTGTTTTCATAATAAATGAGTTAGATATTGATTTATGATTTTTAAAAATAAATAAATTAAATATTTAAATATTTATATTATGTTATAATGGTAATGAATCCTTCATAACAATCCATTATATAATTTTTTATTATTGTTCATATATGTGGTCAAACCTACTAGACATAAACACACCCAGATTACTTATGATTATGAGATGATTTAGTTAGAATATCATTAAACTAGAAAAAAATGATATCATTTAGCTTTTATTATTTTGATATATTATAATTATAAAATAATTACAATAATTAGTAATGGCTACAAAAAATATTACATGATTTTAATTAAATATGTTCCTCTTTATATGCTTGTTTTGAATGATTGAATTAACAATAAACAGTTGTTGAATTTATGATTATTAGGTTATCCAATTTTTAATACCATAAAAATAATGAAATCATAAAAATTATCTATTCTCATTAAATAAATTCTAGGTATTGTTAATTATGGGTGGTGATAAAAAATAAAATTTATTGCCCATGGAGGCAGTGGTTTCCTTGTACAAATAAATGAAGATTTCTTTTTTCCTGACTGGAATAGAAAATTGAATAAATAATTATAATACCATTAATATAATGAAAATAAATTATATAAATGATTCTAATGTCATTATATTAGTGTGTATTGAATAAATTTGAATGAAAATAATTAAGAAGAACAGTAAAGTAGTTCATAATATCATGTCAGGGACTTGAATTTTCCTTGAAAGATCCTTGGAAATTAAGGCCTTTTCAGATATATTTTTAACCATAATATTTTTAAAGTAGAATAAGTTTATATAAGGATTATTTTTTTATATTTTTAATAATACATTCTAATATAGGTGACTCTTTAAGTGGTGGAAGTGTTACCCTTTTATAACTAAAGGGAAGGTTGGTTTTGGAATAAACCATTACATTTTCCATAATGTAATGTTACTACTCATAGGTAAATGGATCTAAATTGTTAAAAATACAAATTAAGTGGAACTAGAACAATTTTTTCCTCATCCACTCATTCTATAGATAAACTATAGTGTCTTCATGAATTTTTTTAACATTTTAACATTTACCATAATTCTCTATTACTATGGTGATTAATATTTAACGTTACTGATTAATATTAATGCAAAAAATAATATTTGAAAATTTACCTATTATAAACATTATTAATTCAAATTTTTAAATAATTTTAATAAATAAAAATTTTAATGATTTTAAAATATCATTTTAATGTAAACGTACATAATGCAAACAAACATTTTTTTTAGGAAAAGTGGGTTAATAAGTTTAAAAATTTATGCACAAAATAAGTTTATCATAGATACTGATATTAATGAAATAATATTTTTTATTATAAAACAACTAAAAGTGAGGTTGATTTAAAAGAAACAAACCCATTATTTTATCATTTAGAACACTTAATTAGAGGATAATATTGAAAACCATTTTTATTAAACTAATTAATTTAGTTCTAATACTAATGGACATAGAATTAATAATTTTAGAGAATATTTTAAATGAATAATTTTATTCATTTAGTAAATATTTTTTAATTTAAAAGTTTTTAATATTCTAGGGTACACTTATATAATGATGAAATAAAAAAGTTACAATTTATTAAAAAAATTCTTTTAAACTAAAAAATAACATTTTCATGAAAAAGTCAACCAATTTACACATTGAAATTATTTATGAAATGAATTAAAAAAATTATTTTATTTTATCAAATTTAATTTATAAAATTTAAAAAAAAATATTTTAAAATAAAATTTAAAACATAAAAAATCATTTATTGAAAAAAAAACATTTTTCTATTTTAAATTAAATTAATTATCTAACTTTAATGGAAATAAATCTTTATTATTTAACGCCTTAGTGTTTATTAATGATTTATTAATAATGTTTTCTTAATATGTTGTTTTTTATATTGGGAATAGTATATAATCTACGTTATCAAACACAAAATTGGTTTTACAATGTTTAGAATCACAGTTCATTATAAAGACCGTTTAAATAAAAAGGAAAAAATAGTAGATACAAACACATAAAAATTATAGGAATCATGGGTAAGTATGAAATAATGGAAAAATATAATTTATAATAGTATTTTTTAACAATAACTACTTATCTTCCTATGTTTTCTATATGGTTTATAAATAATAATCATCATCATATATACCTTATGAGTAACCAATTTCAATGGATTTTAAGGGGAAATAATTGTGTAGAAAATTTAGAGGTGAAGGTTTCGGAGTGCCACCATCAACGTATTTTGAGAAGGTAAAGAGTTAGGGGATAAAATGAGAAAATATAAGATACAGAGACTCAACTAGATGATCTAAGAGAAAAAAACTGGAGGTTTTGTTTCATAGACTAGTTTCATTAAATGTTTCAATGAGAAGAAACAAAACAATAGTAATCACTACATTAAGCGATTCACCCCCGAAAATATTGGCTAGTTATTCCACTCAAAGTTTATCCTTACTCATGGTAATTTATTTTTCATAACATATTCTTATAAATGTAAATAATATAACTATATATACCTTTATTTTACATAATTTTTGTATAGTGTAATGGTATGTGATTTATATCTATTAGTAATCACCCATCACCTTGTTGTGATGGGTACTTTATACAATATCCATTAATATATTGAAAATAATAAATAACATCTAAAAGTTCATGTGACCATGTGGATTCACATAGCTCTTAAACCAAGGGTTGAGATACATGTTCACCTGGAAGATCTATATGTCCACACTAACAAACTTGCTATTGAAAAATTAATAATATATATATTTGATGATATGAAGATACATAATGGTATATTGGAATTTCATTTACAGTATATTTTATATGAAAAACCCGTAATAATTATGTTTTAAAGGTCTAAACTAAGTTATGTTATTATAGATGAATAAAAAAAAGGTATAACAAAATTTTGAATCCAGAAAACCTAACAAAAAGGCTAAGAAATCAAAAGGACATTCCAAGAGTACCTTTACCCCCATGAATTCCACTACCACATTTTTTGTACATTATATGTTCTTATGTATCAAATATTTATATAACAAAATAAGACATATATTAAATTTAAAGACAAATGTTATGGAGAGTCTATTACATAAATTATTGGTTATTATAATGTTACTGAAATTCTCAAGAATGAATGGTTAGGTTTGTCGGTTGTGAATGTATGGGTATATTTTTATAATATGTATGACCAATTAATGATTTTCTATGTTAATTACAGTTAAAATAAAATTTATGTTTTCAAAATATGTACAAAATAATATTATATAAATGGATACCCATGTGAAGTAAATTTTGGATTCATTAGTCCTCATCTCACTTATATATCGATATTTTCAATAGAATAAGATGAAATTTAATATAATTATTTTCATCAATGATTGAAAATAAAATAAAAATGATATTTTATTTTTAATACCTTCAATTTATGGGTAAAAATATATAATCTAATCATATAAAATATATTTTTATTTTTTTCATTAATAAAACCTTTTATTTATTTAAGATGCACTAGATGCTCAATGAGATCAATTGGGATACTTTGAAGATAATATTTTCAATCCAAATAATGTATATCTAATCAACAACACATGATTCCCCATATGAATGTTTACTATAGTATATTAAACATTTTATAAATAATATTAAAACTAAAATATTAATAATACTTTTTTATGATAGTATTGTATTTAATTATCATCAAAATCATGGAATAAGAATTTTAAATGTGCATCAGAAACCTCTGTTCTCCCATGTCCAAATAAGTGTTAGGGTATACATCAAAAGTTGACACTATAAAACATATATCAAAATAGATTACTTATTTTACTCAATTTTCAATACTATTTTAAAAAAATGAGAACCATTCTGGACATTGCATTTCTAAATTTATGAAATATTTCAAATTCCATCCACAAAATAGTATTTATGAAGATGTATTTCCAAAGTTAATAATAAATTAATTTAAAATATCTATTAAATAAATTTGTATCAATATTTTTTGTGTAATAAAATTACTATAATCAGTCTACATATTTAAAATTATAATTATTTTATTTTATAAATGAGTGGGTGGCATCTATAGAGTCTAAATGTTTACAGACGTCATGCATAGGTGATTTCTTATCATGTTTGTAATTTGTTTTAATACACAAAGATCATGAAGTGTTAGTTTATCTACCACTTATTTTTTAAATTTTATTATAATTATAAATTAGATCATTGGATAGAGAATTTTCTATAAAAAAATTTCATCATAGTTGGAATAATTCAAAATATATAGACCTATACTTCAACAAACGTTTGTATGGTTATATAATTTATGTGAGATTGAGAGCCCATGTCATTTTAAAATTTCTCATTTTTTAATTTATAGGAAAATTTTTCCTTTAGGAAAAATATCCATATTTCATTTTTTATGTGATGGAATTAATATCTCATTAATCTGATACATGGTTTTACAGGATTGATATAAATTTCATTTTTTCCATTATAAAGTCTTCTTTTAGTAAAAAATGACCGTCACATACTCAAAACAAAATAAAAATATTTTAATTAGCTTTACACTTTAGGTTAAATGTCCCATGATTTATTTATCATCTTTATGAATGAAATATACATAAAAATGACATAGAGTGTGGCGAAAATAAAACAAAATATATATTTTCAATACAAAAGTGTCATTTTAGTCTAAAACATATGTCACAATCCGAAAACTGAGAAACATAAATATAATTATGTTGATAATTTATTAAAATATTTTTTGTAACTCAACTTCCATCAATATGACCCATGGTGTGGAAGTATTCACTAGAAGTTTCAATTTTTAGTTTAAAATGTATAATTTTACCCAAAACAAGCATCACATACTCAAAATTAATTAATTATACCTAGATTTTATTGATAAATTATGAAAAATATCTATAATTAATTTTTGATATGCATGAATTAACATCAATTTAATCTAACAGATTTTGTAGATGGTATGATTGAAAGTGGATATTTTCTTTTAAATATTATATTTTAGTTTAAATCACACATCACATACTGAAAAGCTAGTAAACTTGTTCGTTTATTCTTCATAATTTAGGAAAATGATAAACAATTTATTTTCTATGTTTAGGAATCAACCTCACATCAATACAACACTTAGTGTGGATGGATTTTTTGAGAGTGCGTGTTTTTAATATAAACATTACATTTTAATATAAAACACATGTTACATATTCGAAACCACTAAAAACAATCATATTTTTTGATCATTTAGTAAAATAATTCAAAATTCAGTTTTGATTTGTTTTAATTAACCTCATATCATTTGGACACATAGTGTTGTTGGATTTACTAAATTTTTATGTTTTGAGTTTAAAAGTGACATTTTAATCCAAAACACAAATCACTGACTCAAAATCCAGATAACACAATTAAACTGTCTTTATAATCTATAAAAATTATCCATGATTCACTTGTAATGTTTAGGAATTAACACTAATATAAATTAAATCTATAAACACTGACTTATAGCCATAGTTTTATAGGTCTGTGACTATATCTTTTTATAGCCACGGTTAAATTTTCATCCATAGATACATATTTTCATCCTTTATTTATCAATTTTAGTCAGGCTCCTCCTCCTTCCTCGATACGCGACCCTCTCACTAGGGCACACTCCTCCCTTGATGGCCTCTCATCATCCCTGATTACATCTCATACCACGCCCCCTCTCTTCTATCACTGCTTTCCTCTCTCACCCTCACTGTTGTCCTCTCTCGTTCGTCATCACCGGCTTCTGTTCCTCCATCCCTCATCGTGGTTATTTCATCCATGGCGCAGATTATCTAATTGAAAATTAGCTTCCCTATTAGTGGTTTCTCCATCCCTCATGTGGTACTCCACTCATCCATACCCATCTTTGGGCATTCATCCTCTATTCGATGCATCGTTCGAAGGGTTCCTCCCTCTATACCCTTCTTCGAGGCTTCCCCTCCCATATAGTGCATTGGCCCAACTAATTATTTCATGTATTAGATTATGAATCATTGTTTTTTCTAGTGAGTTAATCCAATGTTGGTGCATCAATGACCTTATTGAGGTTCAGTGGGATCATGTTGGTGACTTCTCCTCTTATCAAAATCCAACAGAGATGATTCCTTTTTTCCTTCAACAAAACTATAATATTACCATCAATGGAAATTAAACATAGGGTAATTTTTTATTATATCCTTGGATTTTTCTTCTTCTCTTCTATACTCAAAAAGCCTTATCATGTTGGATAGGAACCATTCCTCTGTTATGTGATATGTTTGTTTTCATATTGTTGTGATATAACTATGTTGGCATTAGTTAGTGGAACTTGAGTATTCTATTATATTTTGTATATATATGTGATTGTGATTAATTTGTAGGATAGAGGACCATGGTTGGTACTAATAGGGATTTACTATGGGTTATGGGTAGCCTCTAAGGTGAACATTTTTTTGATTCCATATACTAATTACATTTTATTCTAAAGACTAGGTTATTCAAACAGTTTTCTTCACACATCAAAAAGTATCCTTGTAGATTATTAACTAGATCGTATGGTAGAGTAGACTAGAATGCTCGCATGAGGGAATATTATTAGTTCCACCACAAGTTGTGCAGTAGAATGCTTCCACCCCCACCCTAGTGGTTTTGTTGAAAGGACCACTACATCTAGTAGTTTTCTACTTAGTGTCTTCCCATGGTAGAGGAGTTACAAGGACTATGGTCATCAATGAATGACACATCCAACTCCATTTTCCTTTATATTTCCAAGGCACTAGAGTTCCTCTAGATATAGAAGAGAAGATATGGATCATCGAAATATGATCTGACATGGTAGAGATCTTAAAGGTTCATAAAATTAAGTTTGAAACCATTTTTCATTAGAGCATTGTTAGACACTGGTTGGATGTTATGCTTTATAATGTAAGGTGTGAGGGTCTCATGTGGGTGACATTCAAATAAATTTTCATCAAGGAGTTCTTCCCAAGTAAATTTAAATAGGACTGAGTGTAGGATTTCATGGAGCTTTATCAGGGGATGATGATAATATCTACATATTTTGCCTCTTTTACAGAATTTGTATGCTTTACTACTTTCTTTTTTTGGGATTAATCAAATAAATCCAGGAATTTTGAGATCAATATTTTTTTCAAAATTTTATATTATAGGTCAGTAACTTATACCAGATTAGTTATACTTAGGTTCTTCACAATTCCTTGATGATAAAAAATGGTGTAGGTGAGGATAGATCTATTAGACATATTTTTTATTTCAATAGAAACCCTATTGATTCCCCCACTGATAGGAAGAGGAAATTAGAAGACATGTGTAAGAGAATGTATAGGCATCCAAATATGATAACGGGAACTTTATCTCCTTCAGTAGTGGAAGTATTTCATTAGCATTTCAACTATAGAAAGAGGGGGAATTATCAAAGTTCATACTCAAAACCTCAGATCAAGTGTCGTCGGTATATCAAGATGAGGAATATATAACATTTCTGAACAAAGATATAATGAACTAATCCTCATGCTGGTTCCATTCAGATGTAGGTATAAATCCATTGGACAAGATAAGGACCTCGATACCAGGTTCAGTCCCCTCATATGATGATGGATCCGGCGAGTTAAGAATATTAGGGATAAGTATGTAAAGATGTGGTGGTATGAGTTTATACAGTTGACCAGACCCCAAGAATGGTTTATAGGGACCGTCTATTGTATGAGGTTTTGTGTTGTTCATTTATACACAGTCTAATATCTTGTTTTATACCAGTGATTATTATTCCTTCATATCTGCAAAATTTCTTTTGCACATTACATACTTTCTAAGTTTTCTTTTGATTTACTTAATTATATTATGTGGTTGATGTTTTAAGTTTTGATAACCTGTTTTGTGGATCCCTTATGGTTTTAGGAGGAGTTTTCAGTATTCATTTTATTGGTATTTCTAGGAGTTTGTGTTTTGTGGATTCTAGTTTTCAATATTAATTCTTTTTGTTCTTCGGTGTGTTTTTAATTTTGTGGATCTTGTTTTGTGGCTTCTTTGAATATTGTTTGCAGTATTCATTCTGTTTTGGGAGTTTGTAGTTTGTAGGAGGATTTCAAGGATGGGTATGTGTTTATTGTCAACAGTTTTATGGTTCTTATGTTTTTACTGGTATTTTTTCAACTGTTATTCACTTGTGTTTAATGGTTTATTTTTCATTCTAGGTCCCATAATTAATCTGGTATTCTGGTCTTCAAGGTTTAATCTGTTTACTAATCTTTCATCTATTTACTATTATGGAATTATTATGTTTCTATTTAATATTATAGAATTATTAATCTATTTCTATGTGTTTTTTGTAATAGACTTTGTATTTATGAAAATTATATAATTTAAAAGATGGATATTTTAGTCCTAAATTCCAATATTTGTGATTTTCACTCTGTAAAGAACCTTACTTATCCAATTTTTACCTTTTTATATCAATAATATTCATATAAGACCCTTGTATATGATTATGATCATGGTATAAAGGTTATGTTTATATTTTTTCTTTTTTTTATATATTGGTAAGCATGTTTTCTATCCATTTATGTACAGGTAAGTTACATGGGATATGTTTTTGAGTTATAAATGAGTATACCCCCTTATTTATTCCATGGGTTTTGATGAGGCCTCCACTTTATATAATCCTTCCCCATTCCATGGGATGGTCTTAGGACCTTACTCCATAAGTCACCTGGGGTGGATGGTCTATAATATTTCTCTACCCCTATCTTATACAAGATGTCCTACAATATTTCTATATCTCTAGGTTGACATCGATAATGATCCCTGTTGAAGAAGATAATCTTAATTAAGTTCCAATATGAATTTTCCTATATGTAATATATAAAATTTTTACTCACCTATAACATTTCTTATGGTCATGGGATCCTAGGAGTTGTAGTGAGAGTTGAGTGATTTAGTGTCAATGTAGTGGTTGGATCGATTAAGTTATGATTTTAATTGACCTAAAAATCCTAATGGTTTTGGTTTTAACCTTATGTATTGGTTTCTTATAATTAAAATGGTTTTTATAATGTTTAAAGTGATTAATGTTTTAATTCAAACCATGTTTTGTTATTGAATCCTTTTGAAAACAAAATCTTAGTTAAACTCATTTTTTCATTTGGATCTTTTATCAAAACGTGCTTTTCAATGAACTCACCCCTTTTACATTTTTATATTTCATTTTTTATCTTCTAAACTGATGTTTTCAAAAATATGAGTTGTAATACTATTAAGATAGTGATTGAGTAAGTTTGTTTCCAAACATTATTTTAGGTCATGAACACTTATAACTTAAAAAATATTTTACTTCTGTGTTCTATAAGACATACGTTTTTCATTAAAATGTGAAGTCTTAAATTAATCAAGTGGTGATTTAAAATATATTATTCATGATTTATATTTATGAAGGAACTATGATGAACCCTTTTATGATAAATAATACCTTAGAACCTTATACTTATGATAATCATCCAAAATACCACTTTTAGAATGAATCATTACAACTTGAGTTTTCTTTAGGTTGATAATGAATTTATTTCATCTATTAAAGATATTTTTATGGGGTAATTGATATTATTTACAATTTTCATTTTCATAAATGATTTTAGTGAACATTATTTTCTTAATAAATCATTTATACAGTGTTACTTCATGATTTCGTTGTGATGATATTGAAAAAAATTAACTGATGAGAACAACATGAATAATATAAACATAACATCAATATTCCTAATATGAAAAATATATAATGATTTTTTCTTTTAAAAAATAAGATTTTATGTCATAATTATGTTATATTTGTTATTGAATCAACTTTGTGATATAAATATAAAAGTTTTATATTACCATAACAACATCGGTAATTTAAGATATAAAATAATTAATGAATGATTAACTTCACACAAATATTATTGTTAATAAAAATATCCTATTACACTTAAATTTCAGCCTTAATATTATTTTTTCATTTTTGGTTATGGAGCCATATATCATATATCTTGTAAAATTGAAACCATGATCATATATATATAATAAGTTTTTATATCTCACATATTTTCCCATTAATTACTTAAATGTAGATTCTTATGATGAGGTTGGTTCTATCCATCACCATCGAAGGTAGTGAGTTCGATAATGGATTCATGTAAGGTATCTTCCGTTTTCTAATGATGCTGCATGTTGATGTTTCTATCATCATAACCTATCATGTTATTTCCTTTCCATCCAATCATGTTCCTCCCACTTTTATTTTTAGGTTCCATTAATGTTGATTAATCATATCAGTAGCATTTTATTGAAGTCTCCCAAGACCCGTTCATGTGTGTTGTGACAACCAGAGTCAAGGGAGAATCACAGAATATACATAGGTAAGAATATTTATAATATATAATCCTGTTATTTGTATATTTTCCCATGGCAGCGTGATTACATATAAGGGGCTAGTTTTCTTATGTATGTATATGGAAAATGCATACGTGTCTGGGTAATTTCAAGATTATGCATTTTAAAATATATATAAAGATCCTCTTGTGCAAGTTCAAGGCCACAAGGACACATAAATAGGGGTTAGGGCATCCTTATGTATATAAAAAGTTGAATATAGCCATAGGATGGATGGATCGGCTTAGATTCGTCACTGATAAAAGTGTCAAGCGCTGAGTGTGGATTGTCTCCTTTGAGATAGGGTCCCTCAATTAGCCTCCTTAATTAAATAATGTTTTAAATTTTATTTAGATACATTCTTAATTCTTCATATCTATCCACCCCAATTGAAGACAATGAGGTGAACATCGAATTTGGGTAAGATTTATTCTATTTTTATTCTTTGGCCCAATTTTAATTATGGATTCTTTTTTATTTTTGGGTTCCTTATTTTTTTTAGTGAATTATGGATTCCATTTATTTGGATTCGATTCACTTTTGATGAAGGAATACATTTGTATTAATAGGTAGGCATATACATATATAAGTTCCCCCTTTATAAATATTCACTGATGGGTGTATAAATATATATATTGGGGATATGTGTGCTTATATAAAGATATGAAAAATACATACTTGTGTAATTGTAAAGTTGTATATATTAGTATAAACATATATCTAAGGACCCCCTTGTGCATATTTGGCTGTGAAAATATAAAAATAGGGGCTATGTTTCCTTATATATATGTAAAGTTTTATATGTGTGAAAGCGAAAAATAGAAAAATTCAAGTTTTCTTCATCAAAATCAACGCATATTGAGGTTGAGGTAGTTTCCCTCAGACTAAACCTTTAATTTGAATTCTATAATTTACTAATTGTTTTAAAAACTTGTTTCAATAATTTCATTATTGTTTAAAAATCAGCTTTGTCAAAGAAGAATATTAATATAGCCATTGAACTTATTTATAGACTTTGTTCAAAGAGGTTAACCAATGCTAGTAGTTTCTAGATACTAGAAAACGATATCTAAAAACTATACATTGATCATACATAGAGACATTCATGACATCATTCAAATTACCATTAAATTTATCATAAAATACCACTACTTAATTTAAGGATCTATTAGTTCCAATACCAATCATCCTTACATCTTCTCTGGTATCACGGAACACACCAATAATATTCACCACCATCACATCAACTACTTTTTAGGAAATATATCTGATTCCTAACCATCTCCCAAGAGTAATCTAAACCTCATAGTAGTTGACACTAGTCATAAAAACACTACATTCCTTATTTGAGGAGTATAAGAGGATTAGTCCCCAATGGAATTTAAATCGTGACCAGACTTATGTGATGACCATAATGGGACTAGTCCTCACTAGACCTAAAATCCTGACTAAAATTTTGTGATGATCATAAGAGGACCCTACCATTCCATATATGAAAAGTATAAGATTTATTATGTGATAATAATAGGATGATTCACCTTTCATAATTCATCATAATGGCATCTTTATGTGATGAGCTTGTAATTCCTCAGGTGATGAGCCTATAGTTCATTAAGTGATGATCCTAAAATACCACAGTTGACTAGCCTATGACGAATTTGGTGATAAAGATAGGATTATATAGGTGATGAGAACAGTATTCCATAGATTATGAGACTATGATTTCTATATGGTTTTACAGAAGAAGATATAACATCCATCCTGCCCAGATCAAAACTAAAGATCCATCCGTTACTTATATGTGGAAAGCATAATATTCTCTCACTTCCATAAATGAGAAAGATATTTATGGAATTTTCTAATTATACAATTTAATTGGAATTATAGTCAACTTTTATCATTAGTTTTTCACCTTGATAAGGAATCAAGTGACATTATTAACTGATTTCCACATTGAGATGGAATCACGAACAAGATTCATGGGCATGTGTTAATTATATAAGAGAAATATATAGTAGGATATGAAAACCATAAAGATATTTCTTAAACTCCCATCACCCCATTTCATTGAATTTTTACATTACCATCACTCTTCTGGTGACATACTGATTTCTTTCTAAAATTTGGCATGTGAGAGAAGGATCATGACCATCCTTGTACAGTCTAACACAATGGTCTTGAAGTAATGCTTCAGAAAAACAATTAATGAAACTGAGATGAATTCATTCTCCGTCAACATATAAGGGATGAGTATCATTAGGAACAAACTTCAAGGATTGGTGAACATGTTTTGAATTCTATATCCATAAAAATGATATAATGAGTAAGATAGGGCATATTAGTCATTATAATCATAAAAAAATACTCAAATTTAGATTCAAATTATCCTATGTAATTTCAAGAAATATATTTTATAGGCGAGGTTCCCCAACCATTGCTAATATGTGTAGTGTTATAATAAGTTCTTGTGATTCTACTAAAACCTATGATCACCCAAAAATGAAAATTTCATACACCTATTAGGATGAAATGACTGTTATCACCCTCAACTGCTTTCCCTAATAAAGATAATGATGTGGAGGGTTATCAATACACTGGTCAACCACTATGAGTAGAATGAAATCACACCCACCAGTAAAATGTCCAGGGATAATCAAGAATCCATGGTTCAACATTTAAACAACAATTAGAAAAGACCCTACATGGGGGGGACTAGAAGGGGTGGGGGTTTCCAGGAGGGTCTGCAGGGTGGCTGGAAGGGGTGAGGTCTAGTAATGGGTACTGGCAGGGGTAGGGTGTGTCCTGGAAGATCTATAGGGGTGGTGGGGGTGCTGGCAAGGGGGGGACTAGCAGGTGGGGGTGCCTAGGAGCGTTTTTAGGGGGGGTGGAAGGTGGGGGTTTCAGGTGGGTATGTAGGGGGTGTTGTGGGTGCTGGTAGGGGGACTAAAATGTGGGGTGGGGACTTGAAAGGGAGAGGGGGTGGCTAGGATAGTCTGCAGGGGGGATGGCATGGGTGGTTTGCAGGGTTGGCAGGTGGGGGTGGAAGGGAGAGGGCTGTCCAGGAGGGTTAGTTGTATATCCATTTTGATTTATTAAGAACTCATATAATCATATCTAATGATTAAGGTTCCTAATTTTTTACCTTCATTCTTGACTATTAATTAATGACACCCTACAGCTATGTCCTCCCCAAGAGATTCATTTTCTTTGGATCACTCCTCATTTATGGGTTTTAACTCTTTTTTGGTGAATACATATCTTACCATACTGATATATAATTCATGTGAGATAATTACCATCTTTTCTCCTCCTTTTCTACTCCAATTACACTTTTCATTGTGGAGTGTTGATGATATACATTCATAAAGAATATGTTTGGTTGTCTATTTGGTCCATAAGGTCCCCAAGAACTATGAACCATCATATCAAGAGTTGTTTTTATAATATGAAGGGATAAAAACTATTTTAGAGGCATCCTATTTGTATTTTAGGAACTCTTTTTATTTTTTTTAGTTATTGAAAATAGAATATTTTTATCATTTCTATTTTTGTACTATTCATATTGTTCGTTTGTTGCTTGTAAAATTTTGTTTTAGCATAATAAAATGGGTTCCTTTAGGGGATATTTTTTGGAACCAGTTGTAGGGGAGTGGGAAGGGGTAGGTTGGAGGGGGCATATGTAACACCCCAAGATTTCATAGTGTGTTATTTCTTCAAAATAATTCAATAACTTGCACTACACGCAAAACCGAGTTCAATCACACCTTGACTTACAAAAAAAAGCCATTAAAAGAGGTCATGAATAGTATTAACTAAATTTTAGACTTTATATAATCCTTATAATTTTAGAATCCATATTATGAGTTTCTTAGTCATAATGCAAGAACAGATTCATTTTCAGTATTGCACTTTTATCAACTTTTAATAGTGAAAACTTTTTAAATACAATATTTTAAACTTTTTGACTAAATGGAGACATCAAAAAAATTTAAAATGAAACATCCCAAGATTCCACAGTATGCTTTCCTTTGAATAAAACAGTAGCGTGTGTTGTACGCAACTTCGAGTTTTAACACACACCACAACCGATCAAACTAGCCATTATGAATAGTAATACCTACTTTTTAAAATTATATATATTTTATATTTCAAAATGGACTTCATTTTTGGATTCGGAATATCTAATTTATCCTAAGGTGAGATTTTGGTACTTTTCGGATAACTTTCATATTTTGATGAATAGTGAAAATTACTAAATTTTAATTAAAAACAACATTTTTAATCAAAATAATTAATTGTGATAAATTATGAATTTTAGTAGTTTTAAAGTATATTTAGAATATATTTTTACCATTTAATATAATGTTGGTCATTGAACATAATTTTACAATTAAACCGAACACAAACAAGTGTCAATCTTTTGATAGTTATTATCTCTTAAAAACACGCTTTCTGTTTTGACAGCGGGAATTAATTTTAAATTAATTTCTGCCACTTCTGTGTTTTGAATTTAGGAAAATGGACTCCATATTTGAAATCAGGATGTTCAAATTGTGTAAATAGGTAATTTTTATTTTTAGACATTTTGAATAATTACTGCGGTAAATATTTTCTTTACCATGGTTAAGGGTAAATCCGGTAAATAAGGGTTACAAATTAATATTATAATAATACTAAATTACCCTAAAACGTGTCTTAACCCAATTGGTTGATACATGGTCGAACATGGGCATCTTTGGGTCGATTTTGGGACCTCATGGATCCACTTTTAAGTGATAATGACACTTTATTTTAATTAAGTTTAAATGAATACAAAAATGACACAAGCATATATCTTTTAGAAAAACAATTTTTACATAGGGTTATATATGTTGGATTTTCAATTATAAATATTCATTAGAAAGATACAAAGATTTCCTACATAACGATATTTTATTTATAATTTTTAGACATTAAATAATTTATTTTATTTATGACACAATGATGATGCAGTAATTACTATAATAGTGAAAAATTAAAATAATTGATATTATAAATACCAAAATAAATATAATATGAAACTTTTAATGAATTAAACTAATTTTATAGGATAATATGATATATTATGATTGATTTAATGGACTTTTTTAGAAGTAATAAATCTGTTATGAGTTTCACAAAAATCAACTATTGAATAGTGTCAAAATTGACATAAAAGAGTTCTTAAAACAAATATTATATTATTAATTGATATTAAATTCCTAAAAATCTAAGGTTCGGCCAAGAGACTCATATCATGATAGGTTCATCATTAATGGACCACTTGGGGGTCGCTTGTATGTATATAGTATGTTTATTAACCATATTATATAAAAATACAAAGAGACATTGTAAAAGTGAAACTAATTAACATAGAGTTAATACTTAAAGATAAGGTTAATATAAGTACCCAAACCTGTCTAAATTCTATTGTTTGAGCGGTTTTCGACCTATCCCCACCTTAACCTTTGAATAGTCAACTTTGGAGCCATTATAAACTGAATATGAATTTATTATAAATTAATATTTCTAACTTTTCCAAAGGTGCCCCTCACCCCTCTTATAAAAAGGCACTCCTCATTCTCATTTCTTCACACCTTCAAAGCCTTTTGGTTCGGCCAAAATCTGCCCAAATACTCTCCCAACTTCCCTCACTATATCCTAGAGGCCTTAGTTTGATCAGAAAGCCAACCTAAGGAGCCCTTTTGATCAAATCAAAAGGAAGAACCTGAAGAAGAGGTAATGTTTTCACCACCGCTTTTTAAGTTCCTTTCTTCATCCACTTCCTCTTTCTTTGTTATTAGCATTATAAAATAATAACTCCAGTATCATATATATACTGTGATGTTATTATAAATATGGTACAACCATATTCATTATTCTATCCATCCTTTGAATAACATGTCACCATACGTGCGTACGTACGGCTTACCGTCTCCACGTCGTGGTGTAATTGTTATTCAATATATTATTATTTGGATGGGTATAATAATGATGTGTAACTCATGTAAATAATAAATATAACATGATAATTATTCTTTATATATGATATAAAATCCAATTATATATTATTTTAATACCAAAAGAATGATATTGTCGCTCGTGCGTATGTACGGACTACCGTCTCCACGAACGCGATGAGATTCATTGTCCATCATATCCATTCAAGTATAATTATAATTTGATGATTTAAAAATAGTATCTAAGGACTTTATATCATTCTAGATATGAATAATATACATCCCATTAATAACGAATATGGCTCACATAACAAATAATATAAAGTAAAATGAACCCGTTAACACCCGAAATAACAATAATTCTAAGATATTATTAACAAATCAATGTTAAAAGATCATATATGATATCATATTAAAGTAAATGATTCTTGTATTATCCAATGACAATTAGTTCACCATTATACAGGAGGTAAACCTACCATCGACCAAGGAAAAAGTACAAGTAAGGGATTTTCTTGTCTCACTTTCAACTCCGTGAGATTTCCATTGTTCGCCACTAAATTATTGAAAGTGGTGTATTGTGTACGGCAATTTGATATATATTATCATGATTCTCTTTATATTCATGTTATTCTATAAATCATTTGGTGGTTATTAACTTTTGGCCATACGACTCAGTTGATTAACGTGGTAAGGAGTTTCTTATCTCGCTCTTAATTTCGTGAGAATTCCATTGTTCACCACTTTATTATTACATGTGGTGTATGTGTACTGCCCATGATTTTATTCATTGTGTAATATACATTAATTTATGGGTATTTACATAGTCATGGTATGATCCTTATTTCATGGTTGTTTGTTTCGTAAGTTACCAAATCGATAAGGGAATTTGAGATTTCAATTTCCACTCATTCGGCTTTACGCATATTTCATTGATTATATTACTCCAAGATTATGTGTGGAATCACTATTCATTTGATTATGTAACAATTTCCACTCCCCTTCCTCTGGATATACTTTTGATACACATAATCACTCCATTTATAATTCTCAAGTCATTAATATGAATTTGATAAGAGTAATTTTAACTCTTTCTCCATTTGTTGAGTTAAACATCCAATTCGTTGGTGTTGTTTCTACAAGAATATGTGTGAATATCCTTTGATTGTTTTACACTAAATATTCAATCATATTTAGTTTATTTATATTTTTTCACACATAATTATGTCGTTGATTTATCCTTAACCTAAGGATACGGCCTTTATGATAGATTTCATCTCAATTTACATTCAACTGAGACTTCTTTGTTGATATACACCAAATCACTTTTATGTGGTGTATATAATGTACTATGACATAGTATATCATGAATCCCTTTATTCTCATGATATTACAAATTTTTGATTATCTCAAATATTTGTATTCAATTGTCTCTCTTTTGGGTAGAATCTCTAACCAAAATACCATTTTAAAATGTTTTAAAGACTTATTCTTCTATATCTTGCTCATTAATGTCCATGTTTTAAAAATGGTTTTAAGGATTTAGTTATATGGACATTAAAGTTTTAAAATTAAAACTCCTTTTAAAAGTTTCAAAGTGGTATGGGACACTTTGATTCAAAAAAAATCTATTTTTAAATGGCTTCTTGACAAATAGTGTGACTTTTAAATGATTTCAAGAAAAGGGGGATATTTCCCTCAAATAGTTTTGATGATTATTTTCATCTATGTCAACATCCTTCATTATTCATGATTGAGGTTAATGTGATACAATACAATCTTCCATATTGTATCAAATGAGTTATGTTTGACTGTGGATGTTCTATTTTTATACCATTCATGGTTTGTGGTTAAAGTATTGACATTTCGTGTGCTAGTTTTAATACGAATGTTTATTTTATGTTTAAACCTATTCATATGAGGAATGTATTGGACTTAATAAGTGACGGGTGGAGCCCGCTATAGCTCCTCGATGCATCGGTAGGTCTCATCAGACAAACTAGTGTCTTGGCACAAGGCCTTGGAAAAATCTTATTTGTAGTCTTGGCACGAGGCCTTGGCTATGTGGTTATGATAGTCTGGCATTATGCATTCCATCATTATGAAAGTGGTTATTGATATTGCATGTGATCATTCGACTAGTAGAATATCCATGTGAGTAAGTAAATGGAATTATTTCATTTTACCTTTTCCATTTTATGTTGTAGTTCACGTTTAAAAGGCTTTTGTTTTATTTATAAATTGCCTTAAGTGTTTATGCTTATTTATGAAAGATTCTGCTATAATTTTATCCTTACTGAGCATCTGAGCTCACCCCTTTCAATGTTTTATTTTTTTCCCCGGATTATGAAAAAGTAATTTATGAATGACCTGCAGGGATAGTATGAGGGGATATGAAGACAAGATGTTTTTTTATGTTGTAATGTAAATTTTATGGATGTATCTAGTTATTCCAAGGCTACTAAACTAATCGGTCTTTCGAGACATGATCTTTCTCGTGATCATGCCAATGTTATGTAATAATGCACCGACTCTAGGTAATTAGGGTCGGGCCGTTACAGTTGGTATCAGAGGAAGTTTAGTACAAACCTTGGTAGCTATATTTAGATAAACTCTGTTTAGAGCACGTAGACCTAAGATGAACTTTGAGGATTAGTGTAAAAGAACTTCCTAGAATTTTGGTATTGTGGAGATTTTGTGAGTTTTCCGAGCAATACATCCCTGTATGGATACGAGCAGGTAGAGGCGGCTCTGGAACAGATGTACCTAGGGGTAAAACACGAAAATACCGCTTTGAGCTAGACTCGAACGGGAACTGGTGCACGACAACGGGCCTTGCTGCACTCTTGGTTACGACACTCCCAGGGGATATGCTTAGGATAATTTACATTTTCTTTAAAAACCGATTTAATTAATATATACATAAGATGAGAGTAAATGACCTTGGTTAATCCTAATATGTTTCAAATTGATAATATGGTGACATTTTAATCTCTAAATGATTTTACAACTACTTTTACTCACACAATGCTTTCTGGTTTTAGTCAATGGCTGGATTCCAAGAAAGTCATAGTGACTTTGAGAATGATGTACAAGGTGGGAACGGTGGTGGCAATGAGCAACAAAATAGAATGTTGATAGGTGTAAAAGATATCGTCTTTATGCCAAATCAGTTTTCCAAAAATATGATCAACAACATATATATTAACCAACTCCCAGACTCAACAAGGAAGAGAAAGGTGATAAATGATAAGATCTCCAGCAATGGAGACCATGGAGAAAAGAAACCTCAATTTTCATCATGCAGGAAATGTGGAAAGAGACACCCAGGAAAGTGTCTCAATGGGACAACGAAATGTTTTACGTGCGGGAAGGAAGGACATAAAGTGAAGAATTTCCGAAGAAAAATGAAGAGTACTATGGAAGAAGATAAAAATGGTCCCAAGAGTCCATTTACAGTCATTTGCCATAAATGTAGGGGACCTGGCCATTACCCGAGTGAATGTCCTATTCTATAGAATATTTTCTTGGTCAAAGAAGAAGCTATGTGGAAATAAATGGTTGGAGAAAAATTTAAAAAGTATTAGCACTCCTTGATGATGGATTTACATTGGAATAATTTTCTCTTGTATTTGTAACCCCGCTGTTTTCCATGTGAGAATGATATTTGAGGAAGAATTGTCTCTTCTCTTGTGGATGTAGGTATAAATAACCATTTGGTTTTATATGGTCATTGGGGTTTGAGAAAATGATAAGTTATTATAATTTGGGATGAAAATGAAAAGTATGATATAACATTTGTGGTTAAATTATGTTATTTTGAGGAATTTATCTCATTTTGGTAATATTATAAAATATAGTTTTTGAAAAAGGACAACACGTAGACCTTGTGACAACCCGTCGCGTCGGACAAAGCTGTGGGAATCGAACCCACAACCAAAGTGCGATTGGGATTTATCGCCTACCACTGGACTACGTGAAGTCCCTAGTTAGTGTGACTATTTGTTTTGTTAAATGATTTTATTGATCAATAATAAGATGATTTGGGTTCTTATGTCTTATCAAATGAATACCCTTGGTATAGGAAAATGATTTGGTGATTAAGTGATAAATGTTATTTTGGAAGATGTTCACTTTGTTGGGAACACTATATGCCCAAGGAAAATAGAATACAATGGGGTTTCATTTGTAGAGTACTGGTGGATATTTATCTACGTTTTTATTGTTGATTTATAGTGATTTGGGTTATTTATGGAAATGATTAACCTATAACAGAGAATATGTGATGATGTTAATTACATTTAAGTATGTGACTTTAAGAGTATTTGATGTCATTTGGAGATACAATGTAAAATGCGAGACTACATAATCAAATTCTTCTATGTTTTGGGTTTCAATATTAGTTTGGATTATATTAATGGATTTTAAGGACAATTGGTTATTGAATGGTATCTATTTAACTTTGGGGTATTGTTGGTTTAATTTTAGAAATTAAGATTAGTACATATTTATCTCAATGAATATCCTTTTGGGGGATCATTAGATCATTCACTAACCATTTTGGTTTTGATTAATCTTCAAAGACAATGTAAATATATGGTTTATCCTGCATGGATCATGTGATTCTATAGAAGTTTATTCTAGCTCTTCTAGTGTGACCAAGTCTTCTTGAATACTTATCGTTTAAAAAAAATTGAGTTAGTGGTGGAAATTTATTAAAGAATGAAAATATACTTAAAATGTAAGTATATCTCATAATGTTCTTAGTCAATATCATAAATTAATTCCTCTTCCTTATGTAATGTAACTTTAAAAAAATGTTGTCCTAGATGGTACCTTAAATCATCACTAATTTATGGCTTTGGGATTGTTGGCCTTTTCATAGCCATGTTCTCTACCACTCTCCATCAGATAATTGATGGTTAGATTTCTCTTCCATATCCATATTTTCCTACATGGAACCCTAGTATGTGTTATTTTCGGTAATCTTCATACTTTCCACTCTTTATTTTAAATAGAGGCCTCATTAAATCATTTTTCAGTGTGGGATTTCAACTAAGATATTTTGAAACGTCAAAAATGTGTTATCCCAATACCCTATGTTTTTTTGGACCGATGGTATTTCAAATCATCATAGATTGATGAGTTTAAGGACCTCAATTTTATACTTTTTTGTGATTGATGACCTCAATCACTACCTATAAATATTTACGTTTTTCCTCCAATTATATGTCTCTAATTACCACCAATGTTCTCCTAATCGAGATCATAATTCGATGGTAACCCTTTCATTTCTCTTTTCCTCTTATTAAGACTAAATTTTAGTAACCCAATTTCCGATGTGGGTTTCCCCACAAATATATTTTCTATTTTCAACCTTTTATTTTTGAAGAACAATTTCAAATTGCGAGGACGCAATTTATTGAAGGAGGGGAGAATGTAACACCCCAAGATTTCATAGTGTGTTATTTCTTCAAAATAATTCAATAACATGCACTACACGCAACACCGAGTTCAATCACACATTGACTTACAAAAAAAAGCCATTAAAAGAGGTCATTAATAGTATTAACTAAATTTTAAACTTTATATAATCCTTATAATTTTAGAATCCATATTATGAGTTTCTTAGTCATAATGCAAGAACAGATTCATTTTCAGTATTGCACTTTTATCAACTTTTAATAGTGAAAACTTTTTAAATACAATATTTTAAACTTTTTGACTAAATGGAGACATCAAAAAAATTTAAAATGAAACATCCCAAGCTTCCACGTTATGCTTTCCTTTGAATAAAACAGTAGCGTGTGTTATACGCAACTTCGAGTTTTAACACACACCACAACCGATCAAACTAGCCGTTATGAATAGTAATACCTACTTTTTAAAATTATATATATATTATATTTCATAATGGACTTCATTTTTGGATTCGGAATATCTAATTTAGCCTAAGGTGAAATTTTGGTACTTTTCGGATAACTTTCATATTTTGATGAATAGTGAAAATTACTAAATTTTAATTAAAAACAACTTTTTTAATCAAAATAATTAATAGTGATAAATTATGAATTTTAGTAGTTTTAAAGTATATTTAGAATATATTTATACCATTTAATATAATGTTGGTCATTGGACATAATTTTACAATTAAACCGAACATAAACAAGTGTCAATCTTTTGATAGTTATTATCTCTTAAAAACACGCTTTTTGTCTTGACAGCGGGAATTAATTTTAAATTAATATCTACCACTTTTGTGTTTTGAATTTAGGAAAATGGATTCCATATTTGTAATCAGGATGTTCAAATTGTGTAAATAGGTAACTTTTATTTTTAGACATTTTGAATAATTACTGCGGTAAATATTTTATTTACCATGGTTAAGGGTAAATCCGGTAAATAAGGGTTAAAAATAATATTATAATAATACTAAATTACCCTAAAACATGTCTTAACCCTATTGTTAGATACATGGTCGACCATGGTCATCTTTGGGTCGATTTTGGGACCCCATGGATCCACTTGTAAGTGATAATGACACTTTATTTTAATTAAGTTAAAATGAATACAAAAATGACACAAGCATATATATTTTAGGAAAACAATTTTTACATAGGGTTATATATGTTGGATTATCGATTATAAACATTCATTAGAAAGATAAAAAGCTTTCCTACATAATGATATTTTATTTATAATTTTTGGACATTAAATAATTTATTTTATTTATGACACAATGATGATGTAGTAATTACTATAAAGTGAAAAATTAAAATAATTGATATTATAAATACCAAAATAAATATAATATGAAACTTTTAATGAATTAAACTAATTTTCAAGGATAATATGATATATTAGGATTTATTTAATGTACTTTTTTGGAAGTAATCAATCTGTTATGAGTTTCACAAAAATCAACTATTGAATAGTGTCAAAATTGACATAAAAGAGTTCTTAAAACAAATATTATATTATTAATTGATATTAAATTACTAAAAATCTAATGTTCGGCCAAGAGACTTATATCATGATAGGTTCATCATTAATGGACCACTTTGGGGTCTCTTGGATGTATATAGTAAGTTTATTAACCATATTATATAAAAATACAAAGAGACATTGTAAAAGTGAAACTAATTAACATAGAGTTAATACTTAAAGATAAGGTTAATATAATACCCAAACCTATCTCAATTCTATTGGTTGAGTGGTTTTCGACCTATCCCCACCTTAACCCTTTAATATTAAACTTTTGAGCCATTAGAAACTGAATATGAATTTATTATAAATTAATATTGTTAACTTTTCCAAAGGTTCCCCTCACCCCTCTTATAAAAAGGCACTCCTCCTTCTCATTTCTTCACACCTTCAAAGCCTTTTGGTTCGGCCAAACTCTGCCCAAATACTCTCCCAACTTCCCTCACTACATCCTAGAGGCCTTAGTTTGATCATAAATCCAACCTAAGGAGCCCTTTTGATCAAATCAAAAGGAAGAACCCGAAGAAGAGGTAATGTTTTCACCACCACTTTTTAAGTTCCTTTCTTCTTCCACTTCCTCTTTATTTGTTATTACCATTATAAAATAATAACTCCAGTATCATATATATACTGTGATGTTATTATAAATATGGTACAACCATATTCAGTATTCTATCCATCCTTTGAATAACATGTCACCATACGTGCGTGCGTACGGCTTACCGTCTCCACGTCGTGGTGTAATTGTTATTCAATATATTATTATTTGGATGGGTATAATAATGATGTGTAACTCATGTAAATAATAAATATAACATGATAATGATTCTGTATATATGATATGAAATCCAATTATATATTATTTTAATATCAAAAGAATGATATTGTCGCTCGTGCGTATGTACGGACTACCGTCTCCACGAACGCGATGAGATTCATTGTCCATCATATCCATTCAAGTATAATTATAATTTGATGATTTAAAAATAGTATCTAAGGACTTGATATCATTCTGGATATGAATAATATACATCCCATTAATAACAAATATGGCTCACATAACAAAGAATATAAAGTAAAATGAACCCATTAACACCCGAAATAACGATAATTCTAAGATATTATTAACAAATCAATGTTAAAAGATCATATATGATATCATATTAAATTAAATGATTCTTGAATTATTCAATAACAATTATTTCACCATTATACAGGAGTTAAACCTACCATCGACCAAGGAAAAAGTACAAGTAAGGGATTTTCTTATCTCACTTTCAACTCCGTGAGATTTCCATTGTTCGCCACTTAATTATTGAAAGTGGTGTATTGTGTACGGAAATTTGATATATATTATCATGATTCTCTTTATATTTATGTTATTCTATAAATCTTTTGGTGGTTATTAACTTTTGGCCATACGACTCAGTTGATTAACGTGGTAAGGAGTTTCTTATCTCGCTCTTAATTTCGTGAGAATTCCATTGTTCACCACTTTATTATTACATGTGGTGTATGTGTACTGCCCATGATTTTATTCATTGTGTAATATACATTAATTTATGGGTATTTACATAGTCATGGTATGATCCTTATTTCATGGTTTTTTGTTTCGTAAGTTACCAAATCGATAAGGGAATTTGAGATTTCAATTTCCACTCATTCGGCTTTACGCATATTTCATTGATTATATTACTCCAAGATTATGTGTGGAATCACTATTCATTTGATTATGTCATAATTTCCACTCCCCTTCCTGTGGATATACTTTTGATACACATAATCACTCCATTGATAATTCTCAAGTCATTAATATGAATTTGATAAGAGTAATTTTAACTCTTTCACCATTTGTTGAGTTAAACATCCAATTCATTGGTGTTGTTTCTACAAGAATATGTGTGAATATCCTTTGATTGTTTTACACTGAATATTCAATCATATTTAGTGTATTTATATTTTTTCACACATAATTATGTCGTTGATTTATCCTTAACCTAAGGATACAGCCTTTATGAGAGATTTCATCTCAATTTACATTCAACTGAGACTTCTTTGTTGATATACACCAAATCACTTTTATGTGGTGTATATAATGTACTTTGACATAGTATATCATGAATCCCTTTATTCACATGATATTACAAATTTTTGATTACCTCAAATATTTGTATTCAATTGTCTCTCTTTTGGTTAGAATCTCTAACCAAAATACAATTTTAAAATGTTTTAAAGACTTATTCTTCTATATCTTGCTCATTAATGTCCATGTTTTAAAAATGGTTTTAAGGATTTATTTATATGGACATTAATGTTTTAAAATTAAAAATCATTTTAAAAGTTTCAAAGTGGTATGGGACACTTTGATTCAAAAAAAAATCTATTTTTAAATGGCTTCTTGATCAATAGTGTGACTTTTAAATGATTTCAATAAAAGGGGGATATTTCCCTCAAATAGTTTTGATGATTATTTTCATCTATGTTAACATCCTTCATTATTCATGATTGAGGTTAATGTGATACAATACAATCTTCCATATTGTATCAAATGAGTTATGCTTGACTGTGGATGTTCTATTTTCATACCATTCATGGTTTGTGGTTAAAGTATTTACATTTCGTGTTCTAGTTTTAATACGAATGTTTATTTTATGTTTAAACCTATTCATATGAGGAATGCATTGGACTTAATAAGTGACTGGTGGAGCCCGCTATAGCTCCTCGATGCATCGGTAGGTCTCATGAGACAAACTAGTGTCTTGGCACAAGGCCTTGCCAAAATCTTATTTGTAGTCTTGGCACGAGGCCTTGGCTATGTGGTTATGATAGTCTGGAATTATGCATTCCATCATTATGAAAGTGGTTATTGATATTGCATGTGATCATTCGACTAGTAGAATATCCGTGTGAGTAAGTAAATGGCATTAATTCATTTTACCTTTGCCATTTTATGATGTAGTTCAAGTTTAAAAGGCTTTTGTTTTAGTTATAAATTGCCTTAAGTGTTTATGCTTATTTATGAAAGCTTCTGCTATAATGTTATCCTTACTGAGCATCTGAGCTCACCCCTTTCAATGTTTTATTTTTTTCCCAGGATTATGAAGAAGTAATTTATGAATGACCTGCAGGGATAGTATGAGGGGATATGAAGACAAGATGTTTTTTTTTATGATGTAATGTAAAATTTATGGATGTATCTAGTTATTCCAAGGCTACTAAACTAATCGGTCTTTCGAGACTTGATCTTTCTCGTGATCATGCCAATGTTATGTAATAATGCACCGACTCTAGGTAATTAGGGTCGGGGCATTACAGCATAGTTAGGGGTTCTGCAGGGCAGAGGGGAAGGGGAAGGTCTTCAGGGCAGGGGGAAGGGGGGGTCTGTAGAGGAGGGGGAAGGGGAGGGGGAGGGGTGGGGGTTGGGGTGGGTGGAGGTGGTAGGGGTAGGGGGAGGTGGGTATGCATTCCATGGGATAGGGGGGAGGTCTTCAGGGTAGGGGAGGGGGTATTGGTCGGTGCAGGGGAAGCGGTCAGAGGGAGTGGGGAGGTCTACCTAGAATGGGCTGGTCTAGAGGGGGTATGTTGGGTAGGGGGAGGGGGAGGGTGTAGGTGGGATGCAAGGGGGAGAAGGAGGTGGTCTACTAGGGTTCCTTAGGGAATGGGTTCAAGGGTTTGGTGTAGTAGGACAGGGGGTTCAAGGGGGCAGTTGGGGGAGGGAAAACTGGAAGGGGTGGGTGTAGGGGGCATGCGGTCTGCACGGCAGTGGGGAGGGGGTCTGTAGGGGTGAAAGGGGGTACAAGGGGGTGAGTATAGGGGTGCAAGAGGTTCTATCCAGGGCGCAAGGGGTTCTGTCCATGGGTGTAAGGAGGGTCTTCAGGGGTGAAATGGGGTATGTCCAAGATGCAAGGAGGTGTACAGAGGTGCAGTGGGGAGGTCTGCAAGCGCAGAGGCAAGGGGAGGTCTGCAAGCCAAGGGGAGGGGGTCTGCAGGCCAGGGGAAGGGGTAGTGCAGAGGGGTGGGTGGAGGGGAGTGATGAGTTATGAGTTCTGTAGGTAAGGGGGGGTTCGTAGGGGGCTCTGCAGGGCATGGGGAGGTGGAGGGTATAAGTGGGATACTAGGGGGAGAGGGTAGTGGTATGTAGGAGGGTCTTCATGGTAGGGGTGCAAGGGGGTGGGTCAGTGGGGTTGGGGTGAAAGGGGGCATTGGGGGAGGGAAACCTAGTAGAGGGTGCAGGGGGAGGGGGTAGGGGGTATGCATTGAAGTGGGGAGGGGGAAGGGGGGTCTATAGGGGCGAAAGGGGGTTTTCCAGGGTTTCGAGGGGGGGTCTTTCCCGGGTGCATGGGGGTGTGAAGGGGGAGGGGAGGGGGTATATCCACAAAGGGGGTCTGTAGGGAAGTGTGGAGGGGAAGGGGTCTGTAAGGGTGCAAGGGGGGTCTGTCTGTGTTGGATCGGGCTATACCTAATATACACAAGAGGAAGGTGAATTGTTTCTTTTAGAAATTCTTCACGAGATTGTGTTCTGACTTTCTTCTTTAATCAGATAGATTAAGGTAGTGGAAATTTAAATAGTAGGGATACACAATATATAGTGGTTCAGGGAAGAGAAATCCCCTAGTCCACTCCACCAATGCTTTACTCCACGAGCTTAGTGATTTTCACTATCTGGTCCTCTTATCAAGAGAACGTTCCGCAATTGAGTATAGGCAGTTGACACCTTTATAATCTATGTCAAAACAAAGCCTTCTGGTTCAAACATAGAACCTACATAGCTTAGTACAAGAATATGGTAACTCAAGATAAAAAAAATTACTTGTTCATTGAAAATACATTCCCGTTGTTCTTCAACATTACAATAGAATGCAATTGACAACAGGTGGATCATCATCTTTAGAAATAATGATCTTCAAATAAGAATCATTCTGAGTCGATCTGATTTCAGTAGATATAGACAAAAAATTCGCAACTTTAGCAGTAGTAGATTCATAATAGATCTTCAATGTCAAATGAGTGAATCTTCTATCGTGTTTCTTCTTCATTAATAAACAGAGATTTGACGCTCTTTGTAACAGTAGATCTGTAAGTCTCGATTATCTCAATTATCTCTCTGTATACAAAATAATACGGGTATATAAAGTCAAGCATTCTATTTTCAAATTTAGTTCCACAGAAGTGGCCTTTACAATCGCTATATTCAAAAATTCGAAATAACAGAGTAGTTGTAACTCCCATGAAAATTCAGAATGAAAATCTCCTTTTAAATTGATCCTTTTAATCATAGATAAACAATTTGAATTAGCCAAATACATTCTTTAAAATCATCTTTTAATCTGGATTGAAATTAGCCTAATAATTCTCTTGTAGACCATTGCATAATAATATCCTTTTTAATTCTCCAACTATATACGTAAGGTTGAACTATATAGCATGCATCTTCAGAATGTAAGTTAGATCACAAACATAAGTTTGATGTCGTAGGGTTGATTAAAAACATTGGGTTGATCATCCATACTTTTCATTTCAACATTCAAATGTATGTTAAATTATCCATAATTTTATAAGCTTTCAAACGTAAGGTACATGATCCATACTTTGTGAGGAAACATAAGGTTGTTCACAAAAGTACGGTTTGTGAACCATAATTTTGAGAAACAAACATAACATTTAAAACATAAGTATGGTCATTCTTCCATAATTTTCCAATATCCCAAACATAATTTTCCTTTATAACATATCATTCTTCTTCAATACTTTTCTGATAACATATGGTTTATTAACCATACATTTTTGATATCTCATAATGTATACACTGCATTTCATCCTTATGAGATGCGTCTCCACGTAGGGTAGGAATAGTTTTTCCAGAACATTCTTAAGTAATTTATGAATATATAGAGCAAGAACAGTGTTTCCAGAACACACTAATAAGAATTCTTTAGAAATTAAATCTCATTTTTCAAGATCACAAATATTTCTTCCAGTAATAAAAAAATAATGAATAATAATTTCTTGAAATAAACATAAAATATTTTCATTAGAAAACAATTAAGGGTATTTGTGAGCATCAAAATCCTCAAAAAGAGATAGATTATTTTTCTCACCAATCTCCCCCTTTTTAATAAAAATTTTACGTATTGTTGAAAATAACACTTGCTAAATAATCTCCCCGTTTTTTATGATCACAAAACCTATAAAAAAATAAATGAAATTAACTTCCATAAATAATTACATATTGTTTAGAACTTTTCTTAGATAAAAAATTATTTAATTTTAACAAGATTATTTAAAAAATAAATAAACATTGTGTTATCTGTAATCATAAAAATAAATTTCTCCCCATTTTTCAAAAGTAAAAAAAAAAGAAAAATGTTTATCTAAATTTATCCCCCAATAAATAGAGTTTTGTAATATTAAATTTTAAAAAAATTCCCCAATAAATTTAAAATAACGATTTAAAACATTTAAAGTACAATGAGAAATAGTTAATATAAAATGTTGTATTTATCCAAATTTATTATTTTGTGTGATATCAAAAAGAATAATAGAATACGGAATACATCACATTTTAATGTAGCACTGAACTTAAGTAAATGTTATTATTAATTGTTTGTCAATAAGTGAATCTGGATTACTAGAATATCTAAAAAAGAGAATAAAACTAATAGAAACACCCAAATATAGAATGAAATAAAATTTCATTGAAAATATGTAACAATTATAATCATGATGAACACAGGAATCAAGGTTTGGTAAGGGTATGAGATAGAGTCTATCTCCTCTGAACTACTACCTTTATTTCTGTAAAATGCTCCCTCATCCTTCTCATCATTCCATCTCACATATTGATAATGAAATCTCTATTCTCCTAAGACATGTGAATATCTTCTTTAAAATTTACTATAAAAAACTCATACAGCCTCTCTTCTTTCTCCATAAGTAGAGTCAAGTTTTCTGTGAACTGATTCAGCACAATTCTATGTCCTAGTTCATGAGAAGCCAGCTGATAAACTAGGAACCTCTTATTATCTAATAGCACAGAGAAAGGGGTACTATTGCATTGTATATCCTACAATCTATCATTCATATTGCTCATTTCTGTTGTGATAGCCTGAAATCTTTTGATAAAATCAGGTAAAGTATGTGATGTGCTGGCCTCACTTAGTCTGACAGATGCAAATTGTTGCTTCACAAAGGATTTGAATTCCATAAAATATCTCTTCATAACCATATATGATTTCCAACTTTGCAACTTCATTCAACATCTATCTCTTAATTACTTTAACTTCCTGCTTTGAAACTCAACTAGCTTATACACTTTGAAATTTCAACTGTTATTTCTCTACGGATCTCCTCAGAGAAGCATTTTCAAATTCCAAACGTGATAGCTTCATGTACAGCTCTTCTACTTCCTTATTCACTGAATTAGAGCCACTATGTGCTAGATTCTCATCCTCAGCTTATACTAGATACAGCAGAACTATAGGTAATGACTCTTCATCAGATTTCTTGTTATCTTCCTCCTCAGTAGGTTTTTCCACAGACTTTTCTTCAGAGACTTTCCTAGACTCTTCCACAGAAAAATCCTCATTCAACACCAATTTATATACTTTAGAAACATTTTAATCTTGAATTTCAAAATTTGATTTAGTTTTCTCCTCATGATCACCTCAGCATCCATTTCCTCCATTAGGTTTTCTAAAACAATTTCTTCTTGAATTATATGAGGACTAGCCACTTCTACTTCACCAGGGATGACCTGCTTTTCTTTTTCAGCTTCAGTTTCTACTCTAGCCTCAACTATAGATTCAACATCAACTGAAACTATTACCCCTTCCTTAGCCTCTTCTTTTTTTCTACTTGAGGAGTAATCTCAATCTGAGAAGCTATTGGTTGAGCAGTGTCTTATAGTATAGTGTCTTAAATGAATATTTACCTCAGAATAGGTTCAGTTTCATCTGGGAGTGCTTGAGTATTCTGTTCAACAGCTTGAGTCACTCGATGTCTTGACCTATGATGTTCATTTTGATTTTCCTCATCATCTGATGGATCAACTACTTCAAACGGTATCCTCCATGATATTACACCTATTCAAGATTCATTGACTCCTTCTTTTGATTTTGTTGGTTGGGCCTGAGCTCATTATTCATCATCTTCAGCTCCAACAGGCATTAGTTCTCCTTTGATAGTACTCCAGAAATATCCAAGTTTTCTCAATGTGCCAGCATTAAAGATATCAATATGGTGACATCTCATCTGAGCATCCACTAATCTTATCATATCTATCTTAAATAGAATTTTTTAAATAAACCGTCCAAAATGATAAAAAAAATCATTCTTGCCTCTGGTTGGAAATAGTAACGTAGGTACTTTACCATATACCCTAGAAAATTTAACTTGATATCACTCATCATCAAAAATAGTAAATAAATATCTGGATACACAATCTTTTCCATTTCTGAAATCCTTAGTGCAATCCCAGTTTGCACAAATTTAACCAAAATCTTCCGGTCAGGTTCCAACTCCATTACAAACATTTTTCTAATATTTGTTGATACAAATAGAAAAAACATTATACCCTCAGATTTATGTACACTATCTCCAATATTTTTCAAATAAAAATGATAAACTACCTCATGAGGGAAGTTTAGAATCTAAGCAATTTCTTTAGATGAGATTGAAAAATCTATGTCTTCTATTATCACTATAATGGAATCTTCATCTTCCCTTAGACTAAACTGAATAGATTTGAAGAAATAAAGATGCTCCACCACATATAAAAACATATTTTTCTTACCATTAAAATTCTGTTCGAGGTTTTGAAAAGAGAGAACGTGATCATCAAAAGGTTCGTCTGATATAACCATTCTAGATTAATGAAATATCCTTTCCAAATTTTTCTTCCTGTCGAATGCTACCGCTTAGCAGTGTCGGTCTCATCCTCATCTGTTCTCTTGGACTTGGTCATTTCCTTCATAAATATCTAAAGGTTTGAAAAAGGTATTAGGGTTTCGAAGGATCGGGTTCGGATTGACAAAGAGCGGTAATGCTTCGCGGGCTCGAATAGGTTTTTGGTGGAAATTAAATTATTCAGAATTCAAAAGGGCTCTGACAAACATGATTCCCATTTCATCAATAATCGTTACATAAATTTTAAAAAGAAATAAAACTATACGTGAACATATTAAAATAGATCTAATAAAAATAAAAATTATTCTGTTTAAAAAGAAAATAACTAATTTATTTTAGCATGATCAAATGAATAAAATAAAACATTATTTAAAAATAAATAAACCTAGATCCCATTAAATAAAATCAAACCTTGCAGTGGGAAGTGGTTTAGTAAAAATATCAGCTTATTGAATTTCAGTGCTTACAAATTCTAAGAATATATCCCTTTTAAGAACATTCTCTCTTAGAAAATGATGTCTGATATCAATATTCTTAGTCCTAGAATGATTAATAGGGTTTTTTGAAATATTTATAGCACTAGTATTATCACCTAAAATAGGCGTATTATTAAAATTTAGTCTAAATACCATAAGTGTGTTTTTCATCTACAACAATTGTGCACATCAACTGCCCCCAGACACATATTATACCTCGGCTGTTGATAAGGCAACTAAATATTGTTTCTTACGAGACCATGATACTATGGATTTTCCAAAAAAGTGACAAGTTCCTGAGGTGAGTTTTCTATATAATATACAACTTCTAAATAATACATCTGAATATGAAATTAAATTAAAATCAGACATTTTGGGATAAAGAATATATTGAAAGATATTTCCTTTTAAAAATCTAAAAATTCTACTAATAGTAATTAAATGGGATTCTTTAGGATTTTATTGAAATCTTGCACAATGATATACTGAATACATTATATCTGGCCTTCTAATAATAAGATATAATAAACTATCAATCATACCTCTATATAACTTGTTGTCAACTGATTTACCAGTTTCATCCAAATCATGTTTTATATTAGTACACATAGGAGTTGTATATGACATTTTGTGTTCAAGTCTAAATTTCTTAAGTAAACCATTAATGTATTTACTTTGATTTAAAACATTTCCAAAATCATTTTGATAAATTTGAAGACCTAAAAAGAAATTTAATTCTCCCATCATAATCCTTTCATATTATTTTTGGATTAAATTTGAAAACTCATGACAAAGATATTTATTAGTTGATCCAAAAATTACAACATCAACATAAATTTGAACTAATAAAATATTAGAATTTACATTTTTCTTAATTACTGTTGGATCTACCATTAAAACTGTAAAATAATTTTTTAAAATAAAATATCTTAATCATTCATACCAATCTTTAGGTGGTTGTTTAAGGCCATAAAGAGCATTAGTAAGTTTAAAAACAGAATCTGGTTTTTGTGAATTTTTAATATTAATAGGTTTCTTAACATAAACATCCTCCATTAAATATCCATATAAAAAGGCAGACTTAACATCCATCTAAAATAATTTAAAACTGATATGAGATGCATATGATAAGAGGATTCTAATGGATTCTAATCTAGCTACAGGGAAAAATGTATCATTATAATCTATAACTTATTTCTAATTATATCCTTCAGCTACTAGTCTTTCTTTATTCCTAGTTAGTATTCTTTGATCATCTTGTTTATTTCTAAATACCCATTATGTTCCTATAACTGGATAATTTTGTGGTCTTTCAACTAATTTCAAGACTCTATTTATTTTGAACTGGTATAGTTCTTCTTGATTTTCTATCATCCAACATTCATCATATAAATCTTCTTCTATATACTTGGGGTCTAATTAGGATAGAAATGAAGAAAACTCAACAATATTTCCTATATTCCTTCTCGTTTTTACTGATGTTTATAAGTCTCCTATTATATTTTCTGAAGGGTGAATCTTTAGAGTCCTTGACTATATAGGTAGTAAACTTATAGGTTCTTTAGTATCATGATTTTCTGGACTGGACTGAATTTTATTTATATCTTTTTCAAAATCATCTTTCAGGTTCTCAAGTCTCATGTTATCATTTGAATAAAGTTCATCAATTTGATTTATCCTTTTTCCAATAGGATCAGATTCATCGAATGTCACATGAACTGATTCTTCAACAATACTTTACTTTTTATTAAAAACACTATAAGCTTTGGAAGTACAATAATATCCTAAGAAAATACCTTCATCAGATTTTGGATCAAACTTACCAAGATTGTCCTTGGTGTTTAAGGTGTAAACCACGCATCCAAAAATTTAAAGTAATTTACTTTTGGTTTTCTATTATTCTATATTTTATATGGTGTATTTTTATAAATTGGTCTAATTAATACTCTTTTCATTATATAGTAGTCTGTACTTACAGTTTCTTTCCAAAAATAGGTAGGAAGACTATATTCAGTTAGCATAGTCCTACCCATTGGTTGAATAGTCCTATTTCCTCTTTCAACAATTAAATTTTGTTGAAGTATTCATGGTGAAAATAAGGTGTGTTTAATACCCATATTTGAGAAAAAATAATTGAATTCCAGATCCTCAAATTCTCCACAATGATCACTTCTTAATGAAATTATTTTAAAAACTTTTTTATTTTTAACAGCTTTGCAAAAACATACAAATAATGTAAATGCTTCTTTTTTAAATTTTATTAAAAAATCCATGTTAATCTAGAATAGTAATCAACTAAAACATATACATATAATTTACCAGCCAAGATTTCTACTCTTGGAGGTCCAGAAAAATCCATCTGAATAAGTTATAGTGGTTTAGATGTAGAAATTTTGATAACAGATTTGAAGGATGATTTTTGTTGCCTGCTAAGTCGACATGCGTCATAAAATATATTACTTTCAAACTTGATACTAGGAGAATCAGAAACTAATTTTTTCTTGTATAACTTATGTAAAGCATATATATTGCAATGTCCATGTTTTCTATTCTAGATCCAAGATTCATTTATCTTAGCATTTAAGCAGTTTACTTGTTTTTTACACATGGAATTTAAATCTAAGGTATAATCATTATTAGTTCAAGGTGATCTCAATTTAAGCAGTTTATTTTTGAAAACATAACAGAAATTGTGGGAAAAATCAATAGCACAACCATTATCACAGAGTTGAGAGATACTTATCAGGTTGTGTTTCAAACCTTGTACATATATTACTTTATTAATTGAGATAGCTTTTGGATCTCCAAATTTTCCAATGCATATTATCTTGCCTTTGGAATTGTCACCAAAAGTGACTAGTCCACCATCTTTTTGACTTGGTGTAGTGAAATTCGATGAGCTTCCACTCATATTCCTTGAGAATCCATTGTCCATATACTATATGGCCATTTTTCTTCTATGACCTGATCCCAGAAAAGGAATTTAAATGGATTGTTTTGGTACCCATATTCTGTTGGGTCCAGAAGTGTTGGCCAGCAAAGATCTGGGAATCCAGACTTTCATTGTTTTTCTAAAATCAAAAGAATCATATAAATTGTTTGAGACAAAGGCCTTATTTATTACACATGTCTGGGGTTGCGTTAAGTAACAATTCTTAGATAAATGACCTTTTATACCACAATATTTACATATTACCTTTCTAGTACATGGAGTAATGTAATTCTTGTATAGTTTGGGATTTTTACCTTTACTGCATATTTCATATCTTCCCTTTTAGATCACATTCTTTCCAAGAATTTCATTTAGTGTATTTTATCCTTTTTAAAAAACCAGAGCTGCACTTTTATATGTTTTATATTTAGTTTGTAGTGTTTTTATTTTACATTCATGATTTGTATTGTTTTTATTTATCAAATTATATTTCCCCAGTAATTCCAAAACGTATGGTTTAACTCTATAGAATGCATCTTCTGAATGAAAGGTAGATCACAAATGTATGTTTGATGTCGTAGGGTTGATCAAAAATGTAGGTTTGATCATCTATACTTTTCTTTTCAATAATCAAAAGTATGATAAATGATCCATACTTTTATAAGATTCCAAACATAAGGTACATGATCCATACTTTTTGATGATATGTAAGGTTGTTCACAAAAGTAAGGTTTATGAACCATACTTTTGAGAAAAAAATATAACATTTAAAACATATATATGGTTCTTCTTCCATACTTTTCCAATATCCCAAATGTAGGGTTCCTTCTTGATATAGGGTTATTCTTCCATACTTTTCCGATAACATATAGTTGATTAACCATACTTTTCTTATATATCATAAAGTATACACGACATTTCATCCTTACGCTATGCTTCTCCATGTATGGTATGAACAGTGTTTCTAGAACACGCTAATGCGAATACTTTAGCAATTAATTCTCATTGTTCAAGAACACAAATATTTATTATAGTAAAAAAATATAATTAATAATAAATTCTTGAAATACACTTTATATAAATTCATTAGAAAAAAATTAGGGGTATTTTTGAGCCTCAAAATCATCATAAAGAGATAATGTATAGTTCTCAAAAATCTCCCCCTTTTTTATAAAAATATTTTGTATTGTTCAAAACAAAACATGCTCAATAGTATAGGGAGAAAAGGGGGTCTATCCAGGGGTGAAAGGGGTTCTGTCCATGGGTGAAAGGGGGTATGCAGGGGTGCAAGGGGTCTATTCATGGGTGTAAGGGGGTCTTTCCAGGGGTGGGGTGGGGGTCTATCCAGGCGTGCAAGGGGGTCTTCTGGGGTGCAAGGGGGTCTGTACAGGGGTGCAAGGGGGATGTCCAGGGGTTCTGGCGGTTTGCAGGGGAAGGGGGGTTCTTCTAGGGAGGGGGTCTATCTAGGGTGCAAAAGGGGTCTGTTCAGGGATTTATGGGGGGTCTGCAAGGGGAGGGGCATGGAGGTTTGTCTGGGGGGATGATTTTTTTATAAAATGGGAAGGGCTATAGCCACGGTTTCAAACCGTGGATCTAGGTATATAGCCATGATCTAAATCGTGGATGTATGTCTATAGCCATAGTTTTAACCCATGTTATATCCCTAGTGTCATGGTGTGAAACCATAGCTATAGGGTTCATCCTATTTCCACACTAATACTATCGATAGTTCAATAAACCGTGGATAAAACCTATAGCCACATTTTTTTAGCTTATAGCCACGGTTCCGAACCGTGGCTATAGCCTAATTTTCTAGTATTGAAATCTCCCATAAATCCTATTCATTTCATAGTCGGTATAACTAAAAGTTTGTTTTTTCATTTTAAAAGGAATATTTTATGTCAAAGCGTGCATCATATACTGAAAACCAATAAAATACTCTTTAATCATATTGATACTATATGAAAAGTATCTATGGTTTATTTCAAATGTGTATGAATAAACCTAATGTCAATCTGACACATGGTGTGTTAAAATTGGATGAAATTGTTTATGTTCAGTTTAAATGTGTCATTTTTGTCCAAACTTCACATCACATACTCTAAACTAATACATCATACTAGTATTTTATTGATAATTTATTTAAATGATTCTTGGTTAAATTTTAATTTTTATTAATTAACTTCACGTCAATCTAACACATGGCATGGATGATATTACTAAAAGAGCATGGTTTCATTTAAAATTGATGATTTAGTTTAAGACACTGGTCACATACTCAAAACATAGAAAACAGTATAAAATTTTATTAATAATTAAATAAAAATTAATATAATTAATTGGTGACATGTAGGAGGTAACTTCATGTAAATTTGACTCACAATGTGGCTAATATAGCTAAAGGTGGTTTTTTTCATTTTAAAGTGACATTTTTGATCAAAATGTGTGAAACATACTTAAAACCAAGTAAACACACACAAATGTTCTTTATATTTTAAGATAATTATCCTTTATTTATTTTTTATGTGTGTTAATTAAACACATGTTAATCTGACACATAGTGTGGACAAATTGAATGAAAGTGTGTGTTTTAGTTTTTAAGTGACATCTTAATCTAAAACAGGAATCACATACTCAAAACAATGAAAAAATACTCTTATATTAATGTGAATTTATTAAACCAATCTACGATTTATTTTTTTTCATGTTGTAATTATGTTCTTTCCAATCTAATGCACATTGTGACTTATATGACTCGAAATTCATGTTTTTAGTATGAAAAGTAACGTTTTATCTCACCGCAAATTTCACAATATCAAAAAAAACTCAATCATATTTCCTTGATAATTTTGTAAAATAATAGGTGGTTAATTTTTTATATATAGGAATTAAGCACATATAAATCCAACAAACGTTGAGGTCGAATTGACTGAAAGTGTATGTTTCTATTTAAAAGTTACATTTTCGTTCAAAATAAGTGTCACATTCTCAAAACTAATAAATCATGTTCAAATTTTATTAAAACATACCTAAAATTTTAATTAAATTTTTATGTATATTAATAAAAATTATATTTATCGTACTCACAGTGCAGTTGGATTGAATTAAAGTGCATATTTTAAGTTAAAAGGTTAAATTTTAGTCTAAAATGTGCACCACATACAAAAATAATACATAAAAATATTATATTGTATTTATAATTTATTTAAAGTATTAGTTATTCACTTTTTACATCTGAGAATTGACCACTCCTCAATTTGACACATAGTGTGGCCAGTTTGACTGAAAGAGTGAGTTTTCATTTATTAGTGACATTATAGTTCAAAACACCTATCATGTGATCAAACCCAAGAAAATGTGATCTAATTATCTTTATACATTAAGAAAATGATCCTTGATTAATGTTTTATGTGTTGTAATTAACCTCATGCTAAAATAACACATGGTATGACTGTTTTGGCTGAAATTTCACGATTTTCCTTAAACGTGACATTTATGTTCAAAACACACATCACATACTCAAAACTAATAAAATGATATTTGATAGCCTTTATACAATAATAAAACAATATGTTAATCTTTTTTTTATGTGTATAAATCAATAGTATGTCAATATAACACACAGTGTGGCAGTAGTGACTCTATGTGTGTGCTTTCAATACAAAAGTTACATTTTATCTCACCCCATGTGTCACATAGTCAACCACAATAAATTATTTTGAAATCATATTTATATATTAGTAAAAAAATAAGATTCATTAGTTAGGTGTGGGAATTAAAAATGCATAAATTTGGCATGTGGTATGGCTGAATTGACTAAAAGTACATGTTTTCAGTCTAAATGTGATATTTTCATTTAAACCAAGTCTCACAAACTCAAAACTAATAAAATTAATTCAAGTTTTCTTTAGATTTTAGGGAAAAAAATTTATTCATTTTTTATGTTTATTAATTATCCTCAAGTAAATATATCTCACGGTGTGGTTGGAATATCCAAGAGTATGTGTTTTCATTTAAAAATGAAATTTTTGTTAAAATATAAGTGGCATGCTCAATATCAATATAACACACAAGGAATGTATTAAAATTTATGAAAAATTATTTTAATTCCTTTTTTATGTATTGAAATTAACCATAAGTTAATATAACACCCTGTGCTGGTGGTGTGACTGAAAGTGTTCATTTTTTCACTAATAAACGAGATTTATAACATTGATAATGGTATTATCTATATTAGTTTCATCTGAATATCTATTTTTTATAAAGAACAACTATAATAATAAAATTAGATACAAATAAATTCTTATTTATTATATTCAATTAAATTGTATTGATACTTAGAAATATGAATTCAGATAAGATAATTTATGGATAGTAGATAACTTCATTCATTAATTTACAAACATAACTACAATAGTATTAATCATTCGTTTTTTTATAAACATTAAAATAATTATAAAATATATGTAATTTTTTATATATATTTTAATAGTTAAATATTATTTTATATACCTTAATAATTATTTAGTTTCCAAAATGAATAGGTTTTTTAAGTGCATTGAAAATCTTTATAACATCTTTTTTATGATTTTAAAATGCTACCTTGTCATAAAAAAGAACATGTTAAATTGTATTATAAAACTTATAATTTGAATTTTTTAAAAAAATATTAAATTATTTTATTATAAATTAATAAATACAATCATGTGTGTTTAAATTTTTGATATTGATGTGTTGTATCCAAAAAATATATATCTCTTCACTATCCTGATTGAAGAGAATGAGCATCCAGTGAGCCCTCAAAAATTTAAAAAGATAATGTTATAGAAAAAATGATATTTTATTTTATATAATTAGAGTATCGAGTTTTACCCTTGTATAGTAAATATTAAGAAGAATCTATAATCTATTTTTTTCAAACATTATGACGACTTCAAATGTTTTGGATGTTTTTTTCCCATTGATAGTTTTTATATAGAAGTGATTTAAATACTAACAAAAACAAATTAATTTTAACATAGTTTTCCCATTATATAGGTGTGTTATTTACACCTGTAAAAAATATTATTTGTATAAATTTTATTAAAAAATGTACAATAATAATTTACATAAAATTTATTAAATTTTACCACATGTATATATTCATAATCATTGCTCCCAAACATTCATGCTTAAGAATTTAATTTACATTTTCCTAAAAAATAATTCCACGAGTGATTATTCCATAAATATTTTCCTCAAAATAATTTTTAGTAGTATTTCCATTTTTTAATGTTCCATATATATAAATGTGTAAAATTAATTAATGTAGAAATATAATTTGGTGGGGAACATTATCCTCAAAAGTTTTTTTTGATCTGTTAACTAATCCTTTAGACTTTCTTCACCAAACCTTATACTTCGCCTTCTATTATTTCAAATATTTTTTTAGAAAACTTTTCATTCAATTTAAAAATTTTCATAAAAAATAATTTTTAAATGAAATACCATTTTATAATTATTTTTCATTATAAGGTCATTCGGATATACTAGAAAAACGTTAATAGAATGTTTGGCCATGTCAATATCAATATTGTCAAGGGTAATTGATTTTCCAATGCTCAGATTGTTAGGTACATGACTTTATACTCTCGTGTGATCTTCTATAAGTTATTTTGTATAGGATATTATCTTTGAAATTGTAAATTGTACCTCTCATGATAATTTGATGAGTGGTAATAAATAGATATAAATCATAGTAAATTTCAAACTAAAATATTTTAATAAAATAAAAGTATGAATAGTTGTTTGTTTCACAATTCACCTAATCTATTGATAAAAACATGATCACCATGATTAAATAGTGAATTTATGGGGAATGGATATCCTCAAAGATATTTTTCTACAAGTCTTTGTAGTGTGGTAGTTATTTTACTTATTAATATCATTCATCCCATTGAATAATATGGTCTAGTATATCACGTTTTCAATGTATGGATTCCTTCAGACAATATATCCCCATATATCTTTAATTTATTTCTCTATATAAAAATGTTCTTGTAATTTCCCAAATTATTCTTATGTCCATACTCCAAAACCTTCACCAATAATGTGTCCATACCATTTATGATGTTTAAAATCTAGTGAAAGTTATTATTACTCATTTATGTTTGTTAATGTATTCTGTGTATAAACTAGATAAAAATATATGAAACTAAGTATTCATTATTATATAATAATATATTAAATTAGAACAGATTTTTATTGTGTCATACTCACACAATATTCTCTTACTTTATTTTTTGTTTTTATAAAATATTTTTTCCTTTTTATTTACTTGATCCCCCATTATAAGAACATAACATGGGATGGATGTGGATTGAAATTTTTATTGAACAATTTCAAAACAAACACATAAATATAATTATTTTATTTGTTATCATATCAATGATTTAGTGTAGATTTAAAATACATACCATATGTTATCTAGGTGAAATGTGCCTTATTCTTGCTTTATGGTAGGGGTACATGGGTTTCAATTCATGTTGTTTATAATCTACCCACCTTGATTATTTGAGAAAATGAAAATTGTAAATAAAATTACTTTATAAAAATAAATTTGACTAAAATAAAATCAATTATAATATATTTTAAATTAATCCATATCTAGATAGGAAGCATAAGAATCTCATGTTTCTTGGTTTATTATGCTTGTATATAAATCTATTGGTTGAGGTTTAAAATTCCCCTCATCATCTCTAATATGTTTTTTGGTAAGAAGAGTCCAAAATTCTCTATGACACTTTCCATCAACCATTAATATGAATATCTTCTTATAAACATATAATATAAAAATAATCTATAAAAGATAATAAAGAGTTAAACATTGATTAGTTATTTTATTTTTCAATAAAGTAGAGATTGTATATTATAATGCTTCTCTAATATCTTCCAAAGATATTTCATTCAATATAAAAATAATGTTCTACCATGTATGTATATCAATAATTATTTGTATATGATTACCAAATCAAATTAAACAAATGAAAATGGACTTTTTGGGTCAATAAGTTGACCATGGTTATTCTATCCAACCATTAAATTTTACCTCTACTGCTCACCCTATTAAATTTTATAAAGACCATTATGAGATTAAAATCCTACAATTTTTCAAAATTGTCACTTTTTCCCCTTACTCACCTCCATATTGATACTCAACAATAGTTTATTTTTCACCTTTATGTTGTCTTTCACCTTTAATATGTTTTTTAGCTTATGAAATTTGTACAATTTTAAAATCATTGTTATGATTTTATTTAATGGTTAAAGAGTTTTAATTCCCTTTTAAAGTATTAAATTCATGTACATGTAGTCTTATATAATATACAATGTTCCATGTATATTGGGACTACCATGAATTGATTATGATGTTCTATAGAATGGATCAAAATCAATGCCATTTTTTCAGAATTATTACTCACAAACTAAATAAATATTTTTTTAATTTGTATGAACAAAAGAATAAAAATCTTATGTTACATATGATTATATTTTTTATTTTTCAACTATGTACCCTTCCTTTCTGAAAATTACTTTCACTGAACTAAATTCATTGATTTTTAACTCAGTCCTATTATAAATCCATTTTCATTTATAAATTAACACTATGAATATTTTATAATCCAAACTTTTTTTTATGATGTCAATGTATGACTTATTTTCATGAATGAGATTTAAATCTTTAGTACTACAATAATGCATCACTTCGGCTATAAGATTAACTTCACTCTTTTTCATCGTACAATGTTCATATTGTTCCTTGTTATAGAATTTATAACTTTTAATTCTATAACAATTGTAAGATAATATGTGTATAGTTATAATATTGGCTAGTTATCAATGTATTTCAGAAGATGAATTCAAATTTATAGATAATTCCTTCATAATAGGGTCCCAATATTACAATATAAACTATTGATTATATAAATTTAACTTCTAGGATTCAACCTTTGATGGATTATATTTCCTAAAAAATTATTTATGGGTTTCAACATATGGTGAAACCTCTATAATATTTTTTAAAATATAAATATAATACTATCCTCACTCTATAATAATAATTATGATATCATCTATTTCTAAGATTATTTTATCCACAAGGCCACCAATATTATGAGATTTTATTTGATCAATGATATCCATAATAGATAATTATTCGCTATATAATTTAACACCTTCTCTAAAAACATAACAATACATAGTATAATATTCTGGGTGACATCATTTTTTGATATACCATTTCAATATGTTAAAATATTGTTAAATATTATGAAACTATACATAATGTTCAGGAATACATCGTTAAATATCTCTCACCAAGTGTACCACTATATACAAAAAAGCAATGTGGAAAAAACATATCCACATTACATAATTTGAAAAATATTTATTTTACATAGTGATTCATGATAATAATTCCTTATATCATGTTCATAATACATTCATTTTATTTCATCATACACCACTACTACAAAAACGGTCAAGGGAAGTGCCACCCATTATCAGCGCTAATCAAAAGCGCTGATAAAGGATAATTTTTATCAGCGCTAATTAGAAGCGCTGATAAAGGGTAGATTTATCAGCGCTTTTTTAGCGCTAAAAAGATTATCCTTTATCAGCGCTAAAATTTTAGCACTGATAAAGGGTGACTTTATCATCAATTTTTTAGCACTAATAAAGGACACCACTATCAGTTCTATAAAAGCACTTATAAAACATGTCTCCGATTTTATTAAAAGAAGGCACATATTCTCCTCTTTTTTATCGGGCCCCAAGCTCTCGCAGTACTGTACCCCTGCGACAACTTCCCTCCCCCTGATCATCCCTTTTCCGGACCGCCTCTGTACTCTTTATCCTTCCCCTCAAACCTCTTCCGCGGATCTTCCTCCTTCTGAAGCCTACTCCTCCTCCTCCCCACTAGACCGTACTCTGCGTGAGCCCTACTACGGCGGATCTTCTGTGGATCTTCCTCCCTCTGAACCCTACTAATCTTCCCCTCTGGACCGTACTCAACGGTTGGAGGCTCCTCCCGTGCACCCCCCACTCTGGCGGTCGCCTCTTCCTCTCATGAGGCAGTGTAGAAGGCTCCTTCACCCTTTGGGTTTTTCCTTGGACTTCATCGATTTCTTCACCCAAGGTCAGTGGATGCACTAAAATATCTAGATGTTTTAGTATGAGTTTTTGTGCATTTATTGTTGTTCTATAAATTAATTTTGTGATGCGAATTGTGTTTTCGAATCATTTTGTATGCCTGTGTGTTTGGAATTTGATTATATTGTTTATGGTAAATGTCTAGATTACATTTTATATAGTGCATATTTTAAATATTCTTTTGCCCTCTTGATTTACCCCTTGAACAATACACACCAACCCCACTCCCATCCTTGGGCCATAGTGAAATCCTAATCACTCGATTCCATTCAAGATGCTTCAGATTGATCCCATGTAAAACCTATCCTCAGACATATAAAATAGATATATGGTCTGAACATGCTCTAAAGTGCCTATGCATGGTGTGAGAAATTCATCTCAGTTGGGTAACACCATGTTCCCCTAGTATATATCATCATATCCATATATGGACGAGGAAAATAAAAACATCACCTAAGAATGTTGGATGTCATGTGCTAACTAGGGCATCATGACTCAGTGAACGTTAGGTCTTTATGTGTTAACTATGACACCATAACACATGATCATTCCATATTTGGTACCATAAAAAAATTACATCATCGCCACATGCCATCATATTGGTACCCATGTTCCAACCCATACCCAAAGGCTCATTGAAAGTATCATCCAAGAACTCAACCCGCTATTAAAAGGTACAAGGTAATGTCCTATGTTCAAATCCTAACCCACTGCCTCATAACTCATGATAGGGTCCATCATCCACATGTCCCATCTCATTAAAACCCAACATTGTCACTCAAGGCATTCCACCATCATGACCCAATCCTTTCCACTGAAGTAAACCATCATCCACATGTCCCATCTCATTTCTTTCATCACATATTCCTTTTTGTGTATTTAGGCAACATTGGCTGCTAATTGTAGTGAATTTGGATACTCCCATGATTTATATTCTGGATTCAAAGCACGGATATCCAACAAACCGGCTGCATGTGATGCGGTTTTTGAATCTGTAAGACACTAAATCCTACGTTTTAGGTCTAAACATCAAGTTATATAATATATATTATCTTTTACTAGGAATTCTGTTATGATAGGGCGGTGTACCAATATCGTCTAAATTATTGTATGAGTACAAGGGCTAAGCATAAGAAGCCGAGAAAGTACTACGTTTGGACATGTATCAAGGTATATATAATAAAATTTCACTATCCAAACATATATCAAAACAAGTTACTTACTCGCCTCATGATCAATGTTTCTGCAGCGTCCAAAACAAACAAACGACAAAGATTGTTGTTATTATGTTTGTAGATTCATGAGAGATATCGTTGTCAATGGACAAACTGGCATCCCTAAATAGGTATTTTCTAAAATAAGTACTATTTCATTTAAATTATTTATTAATTCATTATTTATATATTTTTCAGTACTATTATTAATGCCGGAAAGCATCATATTCACAAGACGATGTAGATATGTTCAGAAACAAGTGGGTCGTATACCTGAAGCAAGATTGTCTAGAAATAGCATGAAAATATTACTTTTATTGAAAGAGTTGCAGATGTGTATAATTGGCAGACATTTTTTAGAGGGGTTCATGGAGATAAAAAGATGAAACATTCTTGTATGTAAATGTTTGTAGAAAAATTGTAATTATTATTAAATAAAACATTCTTTCTCCAATGGGTCATTTGTCCATTTTAACAGATGAAATGCACCAGCAACTTTCAAGAATGATAGACCACATTTATTTGGGATTTGGACAAAAAAACCAGTAAAATCTCCAAAATACCTTCATATCACGCATGAACCAGTAAAATCTCCAATCGTTAGTTGCATGTATGCGGCTGCTTCCATGATAGATTGGAAGTTCACCAATCCATTTTATGAACAAGATGGGATGCTAGATCTGGAATTTAAAACATCCAATGCAGGAAATTGTTGAAATGATTCGGCAGTTGACGCTACATTTAAAGATCTTTCCTCTATTTCATCAAGCGAGTCAGTGCCTAGTTCCAAAAAGCATTCACAAACATGACTATCTAATTATTAATTATGAAAAACATAAAGGTACCATTAATACTTACATTGTTCAACTTGTTTTGGAAATTTTTTATCTTAATTCGTGCCTTGTACTTGAACCCATGAATTTGAAGGTGAGTATGCGTACACGATAGTTGACATTCTTAGATAAGAGTATCTGGAAGAGTATAAGAGATATGAAGCAATGAAGATCATTTCAGCACTGAGATATAAATGCCTTGTTTACCTATGATTAAAAAACCTTGCAAAATTTCCATAGTATCTAACATCTAACCAAATGGCCTCTTTTCCCTTCAAGCTCCCTGAACCCCGATCACAATCTAAGAGAACTGTATATGCATGCTTTTCACTCCTCTTAGTTAGCTTTATCTCTCGCAGTTCTGCGTGAGTTAACATTTCTCCAACATATTCACACACAAAATCACCCTTCGACATATCCTCCAATATCTGCAGACCCCACCCTTTCTCCTCGGCTGTCAAAAAAACCTAAAAGACAATGAATAGCAATGATCATTCCAAAATTCATTTACACTGAAACCCTCCAGAAAAAAAATAAATTACAATATTTGCAAGTTGTAACTTAGGCCACGTTGCACAAGCCGATTGCCACATTGTTTGTAGCAACCACATTTTCTCCAACACTCTAATGATCTTCATTTATTCATGTGTCTTATACACATCTAAAAACACTTCTCTAAGAAGTTCAACTATCGTGTATGCATACTCACCTTCAAATTCATGGGTGCAAGTACAAGGCACGGATGAAGATAAAAAATTTCCAAAACAAGTTGACCAACATGCATCATCCTTGATGGAAGTAAGATATAAATTCACATGGACGTTCTTAAAGATATGATTTTGATGTATATAGTGAAAGGGTGGTGGATGTTCATTGTTGATGTTGTTCGTCTATTGGACTTTCACCTTCTATTCTCATCTCGCTATGTCTTGGACATCATGCAATAGCCTTATATCTTGTGGGGTAAATTTATGTTGCTGAGAAACTATGGCACCGCATGATCTTTCATGTCCAATGCCCTCAGGATTGTTTTGCTAATCAAGTTGCCTCTGATCATTAGTTGCGTGTAAAGGTGGTGCAGCAGCCTCCATGATAGATTGGAAGTTGACTAATCCATTTGATGAACAAGATGGGATGATAAATCTGACATTAAGAGCTTCCAATACAGGAAATTGTTCAAATGATTCGGCAAGTGAGGCTACATTTAAAGATATTTCTGGTGTTTCATCAAGCGATTCAGTTCCTAGTTCTAAAAAGAATTCAAAAATAGCACTCATCAGTTTCCTCAAGGATAAACTTGGGTTCATGGCTTTTTATGATCAAAGAGATCTATCCTCCACTTCTTTTAAAACCTATGTGGTGCATGCTTCAAATTCCTCCAGGAAAAAGGAACAAATGTGGTGAGTTGTAAGCCACATCTATTTGATGTTTTGAAATGTTAATTATGCTTTGAAAATAGGTTCAATATTTGAGGAAAAGTTTAATTGTCCTTGATTCATGTATGGATGATGGATTCACATCCATTCCAAGTGGTTTTGATAGAAAGGATGGATGATAACATTGGTTGTGTTCTCATGGATGTCTAAGCATGGTAAGATAGAAAACATGTTGGGTATGTTGTGGAGTTTTAGTTGGGGTTCTAGTGGTTCTTTCCCGATGATGGAGGTGTTAAACATCAGATGGTGGTTTTTGTGAGCTAAAGCGTATAGTGGGGATCACCATAGAAATTAAGTGGTCGGTTGATGACATGATCGGTGTTTTGAATTAGATAGTCTTGGTTAAAATCCATCATGGTGTTTAGATCGGTTGAGTACATTGAGATGATGGTTGTGGTTGGGTTGTGTTATGGGTGTTTGGGGCAATGAAAGTATTTAATGGTACCTTTATGTTTTGCATAATGAATAATTAGTAGATCACATTTGTTTGTTTGATATACTGGTTTTTCTATTTGTTCGACTGGCTGTACTGATGTAGGTTTTCTATTTACAGCAGGCTGGGATTTAACAGCGCTAAAAAAGTGCTATTAAGGGGGCCCACCCCTTTATCAGCGTTGAGCTTTACAGCGCTTTTTTAGCGCTGTTAAAGCCCGATTTGAGCGCTGATATTTCCCATTTTTGTAGTAGTGCACGTTTTTCGAATGTATTTTTTTATTTTTTTTGTGTAACGCTTTATCTCATTATATTTTATAAATATTCCTTAAATCAGATAAATTGTGAATATAATTAATCAATCAAGATTTTGAGATAATATTAATGGAAAAATATGTATAATCATTTGAATTTTTAATTTTAATGACGAGTTTCAATTGTGAGTCATGATCGAAGTTGAAGGGAGATACATAACTATAGAAGGAAATTGAAATTAAAGTGATCAATGAAAGATACATTATCATTCCAATGTTATCCATGTTTGCGTATGGGATTGAATTAAGAGGAAAATTTAGTCTTTAACTTCTTCTCTTGTGACAATGCCTTATAATATATCAACCAATAAAGATAATCTATATGTTTGAAGGTCAATGTAGTCTTTAGTTTTAACTTAATTGTACACCATGGACAATAAAGACTCGCATCAGATCATAAAATTACATTGGTAATCTAATGTAGTCCCATATTTTCCATTTTGAAACTATATTTTCTACTGAAGAAATATTATTTCAACATACTAGGACTACACCATCATTAATTAAACATAGGGGAAACACTTGAGTTTTATTCATCAACAAAGTTATATCACAAAGTCAAATGTGGCACGTGTTCATCACCCCATGTGATTTCAATATCCAAATCACATTATGAAATAATTCTAATTATCAATGTTCTATGATCCTATACTTTTCATAATATGAAAATTTGTTCATCTGAATATCCTTTCACTAACAATTTAGCCTATTATCATATGTTAAGGATGCATTAGGAAGACCAAGATCTGCAACACCTCCTGAGGATAATTTCTCAATCCAATTTATTATTAGTCCATAAACGTGATCTAGTTATCTACTAATATAACCTTGAGAAAGCTAGATTGACATTTTGTTGCCTTTCTAATGGATTGTTATGGACCAATTCAAGCTATGCCAGAGCTAATGAATGCTTCGAGCTCAAAATTCATAAATTATTCCAAATAAATTTAAATTCACAATTTATACTTTAAAAGAGTACATATGACCCCAAAACAAATCTTGAATTATCCCACAAATTAATCTATACTGAAATTGAATAAATAGATAATGGAAAGTCATTAGATGTTATATATTCGACATGGAACACATGAAACACTTGTGGGGGATAATGGAATATTAAATCCTTCCTATCTAACCAAATATTGAAATACTAATCGGTGTCACAGAACCCATGGAATATAGAAATTAGTAATTTTTTTGAGTTTGGAATCACCCATGCGTTCATGTAAGGACTACACATTCCACATTAATCCAATATTGAGTATCTCGATGACAAGTGGGAATAACATGGAAGGTGAATAATCTTATAAATCGAGGATGGGTATTATTATTCAAGTTAATTTTTATGTAGTTTGTTTCAAAAAAAACATTCTACTTATTTCCATAGTTTGGTTATAATTTTCATGACGTCTATGGTTATGATCAATCACATTGAGAGCTAAAACCATCATTAGTGATTGGCCCAGTATGTGAGAGACTTGAATTTTTTTTCATTCTAATAACATTCTAATTATGATTATACTATTCTTCTCAATCACATAATATGTTATGATAGATTTAGTGATATCATAGTCAATATTAATTTCATTAGTATGTTTTTTATTTGGTAAGTAATCTGTTCCCCCGATCCACCCATTCTATCCTATATATGATGGAACATTGATGATTGAGTGATGAAATTTTTATGATTTTTGACACATGTGTTGAAGAAACAAATATCATCCTTATCTATTTTTTATCTCCACCACCTAATTGGTATGTACCTTAACATTTATGAGTGAGTCCCCTATAGATTATTGGGTGATTTCTGGAAACTATTCCTTGCTATTAGAAAAAATGTTTTGTTTATAGTTATTATTGTTCAATATAGTTCGAAATCTCAATTAACCAAATGTGTGTGATTCATGATTACAGTTTTTCATTGACCAATGATATAAGAAGTATTCATAAGGATTATAATGATATAAATACACTAGAAATCCAAGATTTAGACAAATCATTGGCACATTTCCTCATATTTATACTTGTCTACTATTTTATTATTCTATTAATTACACAATATACATATAAAAAACCACACTACTATATTAACATGTAAAACTGTGGAAAATTGAAATAGAACCCTTACCTTGAAATAATAAAAGTTTCTACTACACTATATTTACATGGATTTAAATTTAGTTCGATCACATAGTGATATGTTGAATAGTAAAATCATATCAAATCACAGCGTTACATTATCTAGAATGATGTTTTAACTAACTGAAACATAAACACTAACATGAAATTTTATGACCAAATATCATATTGAAAAAAATAACTCTTGATCTAGATATTGAGAGGATCCTACTTTCTAAAGAGAGATAACTGAGAAACCTTGATAAAATACAAAATAAATTTGGACAAAATTCCCCCTTTCACTAAAAGGACTAGAGAAAGAATAGTTATATATCCAGTAACATAGAGAAGTCACCAGGTGGGATGAACATTAAAGGAATTCATTGTAAAAATTAGTTCAAACATCAATGAGAACTACCTTAATAATGTAAATATAATCAATTAGACAAGAAATGGGAGAATAAAAATATGTGTACAAGGTGATATTCAAGAAAATATGTTCAAGAAAAATATATTTATATATAGAGTAGCATAATTTCATTGTGTTTTTCTATCAATTATAACTTGAGAATGATTGAAACTTATTTTATTCATTATCCTGTGTAGTAATAATTGAAAAGTGACAACTTCAATCCAAGATATTTATAGAGAATATTGCATAAAACATAAAAAAAGTATAACCATATGTGTTAATACTAGTGGAGTTCATGAGGATAAATCTATTGAATCTCATCTATTTTAATCTAAACATGAATATAATAAATCTTTAGTAAGAAAACTAACCCTATTATGTTACGTGGAAATTTTATTCACTAAATCTTTTCATTATTCAATGTATTGAAGTGTAGGATACTAATTTTTATGTAACTTTTTATTAATAGATAGTTTTCCAATAGATAAATATATTATGGGGGAGAAAATCTCAAGCCTATTATGGATTTTTAAATCAAAAGACCAAATCTTGATAATGTTATCAATAATAGCTCCTTTAGCACAAATCACACCTGAACTACCCACCAAGGAATTTTTCAATTCCATAAATCATTACATCCATGTAATTCATAGTTTTATTGTGTTATTTTAGAGATTACATTAATTTTATTCCTCATTATATGTTTCTTTCCTTGTATACTAGAGAACTAAACCCCACAAAAATTTTATTCTAACCAATAGTGACACCAAATCACTAATCATCCTAGGCAGGCCCATCCTAAAGTCAACTAGAACCATCACTAATGTTTATAAAATTATATTAATGACAGAATTTAGAGGGAAAATATTTCAATTGAATATTCATAATTCAATTAGGTTCCCCTGAGGGGAATGTTCACTTTTCCCACATAAACACTCCAACTAACCATTTCTACTTAAGTTAACTCATCTATTAAACAAGATATTGACTTTGGGTCACCAGTTAAAATTTTATAACTCACTAGAAAATATTAATGAGAAACTTTTAATCAATACTGGGGAACTAGTGGATATGGTGAAGTCTATATTCTTCGACAGATTTGATAATCTATTTTAAAATGAAAAAACTAACAGTATAAATTTTACGAAAAATTAATATATGGATGAGGTAAGTGAATGAAAGGTGCATCCACCTCTAATTTGGCCACCCATGCTAAACTTTAAACCATTTACATTAAACGTGAAATAAATGTACATAATGGGTGAAGACAAGTTACGTGTGATCATTTCTAAATACATTTAAACTAAAAAATTACTCAATCTCATAATTCTTTTGAGAGAGAATTCGAAATCCATTAGATAGATTCAATGAGAAATACACATACTAAGTCTTAGAATCTATATACATAAATTAGTTCTTTAAAATAAATCCAAAATAGTAATACCTTTAACACCCTATGATTTCATTTTGTATTTCACATTAATACTTTGTGTTCAATATATTATAATACAGACAACACTGAACTATAACAAACCATCATTAATTTTATTAATATAAAACACTATAATTTATGATAAAAATTAATATATTATAACAATGAAATATTAAACTACATTAATAAAACTATAAGATGAATAAAAAATCATGTTAATAAAAAGACTACATATATTAAATCCTTGTCCTTATGGTTTTCATAAGTGATCATACCCTTGACTATAAATAAGAAAAGATGTAAAAAACATTAGAAATATAGTATATTTATTTTGAATGTAGTAAAGGAATTGGGTGAATGATTATAGAAATGTATATAAGGCTATATATAAGAATTTAATATGTTCATTGGATATATATTCATTGGAGATATAGTAGTTGGACATATGATCATCGAATATATAGTAATTTTATATACTTGTATTATATAGGTACACTGAATTTGTATGATTATTAGCCAAATATTAATGTTCATATAATTCACAAGTAATTAATACTTTCCCAATTTAATAAAAATAAAAATAATATTTTATTATAGATACATGTTTTTTAATTAAATATTATTATTATTATTATTATCAAAAAATGATTTGATGTGTCTATATAATTCAAAGAAATATTCTAATACCAATGGATTGATTAAATTAAATTATTATAAAATAAATAATTTTTTATATAGATAGATCAAAATCATTTAATATCGAAAACATGATATTTTTAAAAGAATTGGGTTTTAAGTGTCGTGTATTTTTATCTTAACAAATTAAATTAACAAATTTTCAATGATTATTATAATAAAAAAATTTCAATGTATAAAAAATATATTAAAACTCATTTAAATAATAATTTATATGAAAATAAATTAAAGAACATTAATTTTTAAAAATAATTTTTTCAAAAAAAAATTATTTATATTTTTTATATTTTCAAATAAATGATATATTTATTGTATTGTGAAATTATGTAAAATTAAATTTCTCCCAAATTTTTAATAATAATATCAAAATTATTTAATAAGATCAATTTCATTTTTAATTATAAAATTAATTTATTAAGGTAAAAATTAAGTTGTCATGATAATGGTACAAAAAATTAAAAGGGTTAAATTTAGTAATAAAGACATAAAATATTATAAAAATTAATCTCTAAATTGTTTGGATCAGCATGTTCATGTACCATATCAATTATTTTTTTAATTTTTATTCACAGTTATTTTAAACTTTGAACCTAGTACATTAAGGAATGAGTATTTGTAGAACATCCAATCAAAATTCCTTTATAAAAGGACATATTTTTTACCCCTCAAAAATAATTTTTTTACATTGGTTGTCTCATTAATACCTACCCATATATACTTTAATAAATAATTCAAATATTTCTAGTTTCCTCTGGTCCCATGGAAGAAGCCTAAATCCCATAGTTTGAAGAAACCCATTTTGAGAAGCAAATAATTTATCAAAGTATGTACCTAGTTCTTCACAATTATCAATGATTAACATATCATATATACTATTTATAAATCATATTATCTGCTATGATAATGTTATATTAATATCACTTTTCTTCTCATAAAATGGTTTTACTATTATATAATTATAACCTTACCCATTTCTTAGTGGAACATGATCTTGATTTGGGTAGTTCAACACACAATAAGAATGATTTTATACCATCATCTTCATTTTGATCATGAATAAGTATAAACACCAATAATGGTAATATATGATATGATATAGTAATTTATGTTTTTAATATGAATCTATAGGGATGGAAAAAATGAATACTCATTATAAAGTAACATGTTGTTATTGGAAAATTACCCAAAACATACTCATTATGGACTTTTTTCTCGTGAACCTTACCCATAACTTTCATAAAATAAACATGATAATGAATAAATAAGAAGAACACAACGATTAAAAAACATTAATACTTTGATAATGATAAAAAAATTCATTAAATTAGGATTTACATCACCATTATGAAACTTCTAAGAAAACAAACCAAATCACAAACTTATAGTGACGAAACGTAGCAATAAATAAAAAATATATGTATAATAAATTATTATAATTAAATATTATAAATGGAAATAGATATTAATAAGGTCACAAAATTATCAATTGATTTGGTAATTTTTATTAAAAAGTAGGTTAAATATCTTTCCTTAAAATAATGATTAAATATAGGGATTTATTTTCTAACCTCACTTTGAAATCATGATTTTTTATGTTTGAACTTCTATTGGGAGAAATGTTTTTGTTATTATCTATAAAATATCATATATTTTCATCTCCTATGGGTTTTTCTAGTATATATATATTTTCCTACCATTTTATCTCCCTTTAGTTTATAATTCAATCAAAAGAATATTTTTAATTGAAGTTGTTTTTATCACTTGGTTTTAGTCAAAAATATGTATCCTCCATGTCCATATTCTTTAAAAATTTTTGTAGATGTTACCATATATATACTTATATGATTTAATAAATCCATCTACAATGAAATTGATTCATTTTTTAGAAAAGTAATCTTTATTTTCCATTTTTTTTATTGTTATTTTCTATTAACTTTGCCTTCATTAAAATAGTGTGAAAGGAATACCTTTTAAAAACATTTTTTATAAGAATTAAGTATTCTTCAATATGCATTAGTTTCCTATAAGAAAATTTTATCCATGTTTTTTTACACTATTTTTATCCTTATTTAATAAAAATTATTTTCTTTTACAATAAAATTTATCAAAATTAAAGGATATGTCTTGTTTTTCTCCAAAGCAATATATATTCTCTAATAAAAATATTTTTCATCAATTTAAATATCCTTTCATATTTCTTAATATAAATTGTTGATATTCTCTAATGACACCATCCATGTTTTTCATCTAGAAGTCTTATGAAGATATCTTGTCTAATTTTTCATGAAACTCATTTATTTCTCACACAATAATTAAGTTAGGAGGATATTATAAAAGGTTTCATATTTAAAGGGAATGAATATTTAAAATTTATTATTATATGATGGTTGGGTATGATATATATCTCTAATGAATTAGATAAATTGTAATATATTAGGAGGTAATGATGTTATTTTTTTACCTTATTAATATGTTCACATCAATATACATGGAACTTATTGATATGTTCAAAATTCAACATGTGAACATTATTGATATAATAACAAAATTTGGTATGAAATGTATTCTTATGATCACAATTATATGTGTGGACCAAATTTATATGTCCACTAATATATGTGAGTGTCTAATTATTTTTAGATATTTTTATAAAGTTATGGTTTACCTATGATCGTGTCAATTTCACATGTCTCTGTTATGCTCCATGGATCATGATTAATGACCCATGTTTCTACACTATTTTTACTCATTTCTTATACTATAGAGAAATCCATATATGGTGAATCATAATTTATGATATATGTTTAATTTGGTATAATACTATTATGTTATGTACATGCAACTTGATTTAGTTCTCATACTTATATACTCATCTTACTCTCACTTATGATCTTTGATCATTATCTCTTATGTTTTCCCTTACAAAGAAACTGAACTTACCCCTTTATTATGTTTCCATTATACAGTTAATGAAGTAATGTATTAAGTATTATTTTTTATGATGGATATCATATAAGAATATTATTTATGTGAGATTTTTAAGAAATAATTTCCAATAAGACATTTACATAGCTAATCTCTAAAGACACTAAACCATTATGTTTTGAGATTATGTGATTAATTATGAGATATATTTAATATTCATCTAAAATGATGTAATATGTTTTATTCTATGAATAGTTAATCTAACATGTAATCAATGAATATGAGTAATGTTTTTATTTTATCACCAGATCTGAGAGTACGGGTCTAGTGTATATTAGATAGTAAGAGAGAACAGTTTAGTTATTTTTGAGTTTTGGGTTATGAATAACAATTATATACATTCTAAAACAACGCATGATAAACTAAAAGTGATATATGAGGAGCCTAAAATGTCATAGGTTGATATAAATGTGTCATAATTTAGGAAAAAATTGGATTCATTTTCCTAACTGTATTATTTATTACTCTATCTGTTATTGTTTGACACTCAGACAAATCATTTTTATTTTAGTAAGGGATTAAATAAAGAAAATGATATTGGGTTTTTGATAGGTATGATCAATATTGAAAACATAATATTTAAGGTTAGTTCTAATAATTCATTCAAATATTCAAAATTCATTATGGATAATAGTTCATATACCCAATGGATGGATATTGAATTACTAGGGAAAATTCATAGTGGTGTAATGATTGTATCCTAAATCAATAACTCCTCTTTCATAGAAGTTCGTCAGAATATGATACATGAAATTCTTATTATTATCACATTAGGGTAATTTCATGTGATTTTAGGCATGATTATATCTCTCTACATAGGTCACATGTTAATTTTTGTTATAGGGAAGTCTCATTTCATATCTTGAATCTACCTAATAAAATATTAGTGAAAGTTTATCCATGAAATTCCTATAGGAATTAATTTCATTATATTAGGTATTAATACCCTATCATTAGGAACATTTTTCACAAATGGTTGGGAAATATTGAGATTTAAATAGCTATACTTGTATAAGAATATATTGATGCATGTCTTAAATAACTACATGATCTTCCCCCATATCATGAGGTTGATTTTTCAATTGAACTCATATCTAGTTCTATATCTATATCAGAGCCTCCTTATAAAATTACCCCAATTTAATTGAAGTAATTAAAGAAGAAATAACATGATAATTTGGATAAGGGTTTTATATGACCATGTGCTTTCAGCGTGGGGTGAACTAGTTCTCTTTATTAAGATGAATGATCATCTAATGCAACTTTGAATTGATTATCTCTAACTTAATAAGATCGAGTTTAAGAAAAAGAATATTTTACCTCATATTGATGATTTATTTATATTATATTAGAGGAGATCAATTCATCTAAAATGTTGATCATCATCCTGGATATCCTAAACTGAGGGTAGATAGAGAATATATACCCAAGACAGCCCTTCATATAGTTAATGGTCCCTATGAATTCATGGAGATTCCATTTAGTCTTAAAAATTACATTAATATCTTTATGGAACTGATGAATAGTGTATTTAGAGATTATTTTGATCAATTTTTTGTTTTATTTATAAATTATATTCTTATATATTTCATGAATAAGGAAAAACATTAAACTCATTTGATGATATATCTAATGACCCTGAGATATGAAATTGTGTATTCTAAATTTATCAAAAGTAAAATCTTGCAATATAAAGTATCATACTTTTTTCATATAATCACAAGTGACGTAATATTTGTGGATCCTTAAAATAAATATGTGATTATAAATGGTATATACTAACATCTATAATATAGATATGTAGTTATCATGGATTTTCGGGATTCTATCAATTTTCTGTTATATTTTTCCCATGATTATCAAATCTATTAACCCATTTAACATGGAAGCTAATTATGTTCATTAAGGTAAATTAATGTCAATAAATCTGAAAGGATCCTAATAGAGTAAATGTCATTACACCTATATGCACACTAACATGTGGTAGAGATGGGTAGTGTCCTATTATAAAATGGCACAGTGGTATTTTATTCCTTATTTCAATTTAAGGTTCATTAGAAAAATTACCATACACAATATTTGGAAATATTAGTGATGATATTTACATTAAAGATACAATAAAAATTATATCAAAAGTAAAAATAGTGTTATATATACTAATCATAAGAGCCTAAAATATATATTCACATAGTATATGTTCAAATTTCATAAAATTAGGTACATATAGTTGATCAAGGACTATGACTGGTCAATACACTACCACCCTAGGAAGGTGAACATGGTAACTAATTCTATGAGTAAGAAGTATCATGGTACTTTATCCATGATGGTGGTTGTAAGATCCCTAATACTCATGAATTTAAAATAGATAAACCTTGATATCATAAGGGATGGGGAGAAACATTATCTTACCAAATGATTGCTCAAACATTAGTAATGCCCCACTCTAGAAGCCACAAAACTACATATCAGTGTGTTGAATAGCCACAATTGCACCTACCCATTTGCTAGAGGCTACCGACTAGTGGTGTGAGACCATGATTTTACCCTAGGGATACTATTAAATTATCATTAGGGTGTGAAACATAGATGTAAATAAATAATATAACATCTATATAGGCATAAAAAATAAAACAAGGCTAAAAGGAAGTAACAGATTAACAAATAAACCATTATATAAAAAACATACATGTCCAATATAATCAAACAGACATAAGGAAAAAACAAAAAAACACCCAAAAAGAATTGAGTATAAGCCTGGTCTCCATCATTAATCTGTATCCTAACCCATATCAAGAATCTTTTAGAGTTTGATTGACCTTGTCTTGAACTTTATCCATGAAGACTTCTTGGGTACCAACCAGTTTCCTAAGAAAGTGTGAGAATGAATCAGTTTTCCATCACCAATGGTGCCTAAATATATATACAGTTTTAGGAAATATAGTGAATATTGATCTATGGCATAAAAAATAAAGTAATGGAAATAAAATAAATAAAATACCCATGAACCTCATGATCTACGATGAAACCCATGTATAAAATACCTACTTTTGAAAGTATTGGATGTCTCCCATCACATATAATAATTTTTTGTAACACGACAATATTTTTTATGTTTTTTACCATTTTTTTAAATTTAATTTCCTTGATATCTTTCGTTTCACGCAAAAGAGTGCATAAACAAACAAAAAAATACTATTATTTAAATTTTAAAATTATTACCTAATATTTAAATTATTATTTGTTAAGATTATTAACTAAATTAGTAAAATATATGGTTTATAAAAATATAATATGAATTAATTGGTTACCAATAAAATAGAAACAAAAATACAAACTAATGGAACATAACATGATTTTTTATATTTTTATGATTCCAAAATAGTTTTGTCCTAATAAATTAAATTAAATACAATTTTGAAATGATATTAATGAAATATATATATATATAATATATTCAATCAAAAAAATATATTCATACAATATATTTTATAGGAATAAGATATGAACAATACCAATTATATGATTACAAATCATTATATCTCTAAAGGCAGTTTTACCTCCATTTAATGGCGAACCTATTTTAAATAAATTTTTAATACTTTTATATAAAAATTTAAAAAAATAAAATTCTAATTTTAATTAAAAATATAAAAATTTAATTTTATAAAAAATTTATTTTCATGATAAGAGGGTGGTTTTTTTTTGAATAGTGAAAACTACTAAATTTTAATTAAAAACAACATTTTCATTTAAAATATCTATATTATTAAATTATAATTTTGAATGGTATTAAGGTATAATTAGATTATTCTATTATAATATAATCCTTTTTATGTTTTTAGTAATAAATTTCACATTGAATTTTGAGATAAAAACATTTCAATCTTTTGGACTTTTTCACTTTTAAAACTTGTTTTATCATTCCATCAACAAAAATAGTTTTAGATCAATTACTTAAAATTTTGTGTTTTGAAATTTGAATAATTATTTTCATATTTTGAATCAGTGGGTCCAAATTATATAAATATGTTTATTTTATTTTTTGGTATATGAATATTAAATTTAGTAATATTTTAATAACCACGGTTAAGAGTATTTAAGGGTAAAAATAATATTTTAAAATTACTCGAACATGCGTCTTAATTTTATTGAATGAGATATTTAAGACCCAAATAATCCTTAGGAAAATTTTATTTCCTTTTGGATCCACTGGTAAGAGAGTATGACATTTATTATGTTATATTCAAAGAAATTTAAATTTTTTCCCACATTTATTTTTAAAAAGAGAAATATTTTTAATATTGGGTTATATAAAATTTTTGTTCCACTATTAAAATTATTTATAAATAAAAATTATTGGCATACATCATGTTATTTTCTTTATATTTTTTAGAAAATGAATTATTAAATTAAATGGTGACACAATGATGATGGAGTAATTGTTTAATTAATGTATGAATAAAATAAATGATATTTCAAATGATAAAATAAATAAAATTTGAGATATTTAATGCCATCTAATAATATTTTTGGTCACTTTGACATATTATTAATGTTTTATAAGTCTTGGTTCAGATTTATATAATTTTTATTATTTTTTGTATAAGAAAAAATAATGAATAGTGTCAAAATTGAAATTATTGATATTTTAAAATAAATAATATTTTATTGAATGATATAAAATATCTAAAAATATAAAATTCAGAAAAATAGTTAGTATAAGTCACCTAATTTCTTCAATTACTCATTTATTGGTCTTTTTTAATTTTATATTAATTATATTATCCATTAATATATAGAATACCTGATATCATGGTTATAGTTAAAGGGGTTAAACAAGGGTTTAAACAGAAATATAATGGTTAAAAAAATTATAAAAACATGTCAAAAAATTATTTGATGAATATTGTTATACCCTTATCACATTATTATCTAATTTTGGTCGTTTTACGGACACTTTTCCATGAAAATTACTTTCATTTCATTTAAATAAAATATAGTTACAAAAATGTCACTCTCTTGGTATTTAATATGTTTTATGTGTCCAAATAGAGAAAAGTCAAGGTATGAGGGAAAATAAATGACGATTTTTATCCTACTAGAATTATTTTTATTCTAGAAATTTATTTTTATTTCTTATAAATATTATAATTTCCATAAAAGTATATTCAATGATGAAACAATATTGATTTATTTAATTTAAAAATAAAATAATTATTTTCAAAAGTATTACTCTTGCTATATTTTTGATGAGTTAATGTGTTTAATTTATTTTAGAAATCTATAGTATATATTATAGAATTTTTATATCATTATATTCTAATTCCAGCTTTTTATTTCTATATATAAAGTCGAATTAAATGAATACTTTCAAATTTGACAACAATGATATTTTATAGAATTAATATATTATAAAATTATTTAAAAAAAAAACATGTGAAATAATATGAAAGGATATATTATATAATTGAAACTATATTCCCCTTATCATTTATATTCCATTTTAAATTCTTTTTCACTAGAAAGTTGTTATTATATTTTAATATTTTGAGTATTTCCAAAGGTACCCCACGCCTGAATTATAAAATAGAACCTCCGCCGACACTTCCTAACACAAATTTGATCCATATAGCTTGACCAAACCCTGATCATTTACCTTTCCAGTATACGTATTTAATTTATAGAGTTTTGTGTCCTTACAATAGACCTACCCTAAATTAAATAAGAATATATTAAAGGAAGCCCTCTAAATAAGAAGTATTTTTCATCAACAAACATTTTTATTGTATTTATTCTTTAAACCCCTTCAATTATTTTTATTAAATAATTATATAATAACACTAGTATATTTAATATATTAATATGTTTTTATGTTAAGGTTTTTACACTTACACACACTTCTATATAATGGGATACAAACTTAACGTTCGTGTATGGTGAACTACAGCCTCACAAAACAATGATTATTCATTTCTTCCATTACCACATTTAATGGTTGGTAATTATGATAGAAACTCTATTTATTTGATTTATATATTATATTTATTATTTATATGTTCTTCTGTAATTATTTTATAACACATAACCTTATGCTTTCCATTTTTTATAAATACGATAACATCGTTTTGTGGAAGTATGGACTACTATCTCTTCAAAGCGTTATGATTTGTTTATTCTAAACATGGAAGGAATAAATAATGGTTCTAATAATAATATGTAACATATATGAGGCAAATATTACAATACAATTATAATAAACATTTAAATAATTTTCTTTTCATTCTTTTAATATGACAAAGAAATTAAAGTAGTGTTCTTTTGTACGTATGGCCTACTGTATCCATGAACGGTGCATTTCATTTCATATTTCCAAATATTACATTTTATAATTAATATATATATATACTGAGTATATATGATCATTAAATCAAAATTAACATTCTAGATATTATTAATTCATGATCTATGTAATAGTAATTAAAATTAACATGTCAAAACTTACTTGAGAAACTAGGCAATTAACACTGGAAATAGTGAAAATATTGAAAGATTATTAAAGAGTGATATAATAATATAATAAGATAATATATGATATAATAAACTTGAATGAGGTTTTTATTTAAATTAAAAACATGATTTTAATTATTATACAATATTTTGAATCTTTTATAAATAAAAAGGAAGTGTGAGGTAAGGGTTTTCTCGTCTCACTTTTACTTTTATGAGATATATGCCTTATTTAACACTTATTAATTATTTTTAGTGTATGTACTACCATTTGATATATAATATCATGAATATAATAATTATAATTATATTATAATCTTTATTTAATTTTATTACTTTATAGGGATTATTATTTAAATTTTTAATAATGGTACGGGGCACTTTAAAATGTTCAAAGATTATTTTCCCTAATAATTATTTAGTGACCTCATTTAAAAGTATCTTAATATATGAAAAAATACTTTGTTAAATATTTTAATTCATGGAGATTTATATATTATGATTCCATATTCCAAATTTTATTGATGTTTTTATGATCATTTTGACTGTGGATGTGTTATTTCGATTCCATTCATAGTCTATGCTTAGAGAATTCACATTTTTTATGGTATTTTTTCAATATGAATAATTATGTTGTTAATGTTTTCATATGAGGAATATAGTGGAAATATTAAGTGATGGGTGTGTCCCAATTTAGAAGCTTTATGCATTGGTAGTTCTCCTAAAATGAAATCATTTATTGATAAACCCATGGTGTTTGTTTCTAAGTAGTTTTAAATTTATTAGGAGGACATATATTGATACATATCAGATGGGTTTCTACCCACATACTTAAACTATCATGAGGAAAGATCTTAACAGTAGCTGTCTTTAGGATATATTTTTATATTTTATAAATTTAACATTATTCATTCCTATATTATTATTATTCAATGTGATTATTTTAATAATTATAATATCCATGGTTAAGATTTCAATCTAATTTGATTATTTAATTGGAATTTGTTTTTGTTATTTACCTTGACATATTGTTAATTACATATTTTTTTATAGCTTCTACTTTACACTTCCCTTACTGATCATTTCAGATCACCCCTTTTATATGTTTCATTTTTTCTAGGAATCTAAGAATTATGTTAGGAAAAATGTGAAGGGTCAAAAAAAGGAGGTGTAATTGCAGACTCAATTAAATTCATTCTGTATACTATATTTCAAATGTAATGTGGATTACAAGTATGTATATAGTTTAAAAATACTAATTAACTATTCAATACCTTTGGATGTTATTTTTTTATCTTAGCACAATATATTAAATTAGTTAGTCATCTCTTGGCTACTAGGGTCTGGGTCATTACAATTGGTATGAGAGTTATTTTTGTTGAAACCTTGGGAACTAGATTTTGAAAATCATGGATTATAAAACATAATGACTGACTTTAGAGATATTTCATTATATATTATATCATCCTATATATTTCTAAATATCATTGATAACATAGGTTAAACATATAGACTCATAGATTAAGAAAAAAAATTCATTATGTAAACAAACTATTAATGATTCATCATGACTATATCAATATGATGAGTGTAGATCATGTTGTGTGTTGGGTTATGGACAATGGATAGAATCAAAAATATTATAAAAGTAATGGTTACACATTTTATGATGAAGAGACTACAAATAAAAACTAATTGAATTAGGTATTAAGTAATAATATGATGAAGCTTATTTATTAGGTTAAGAATGAACAAGAATTATTATGATTTTTGTGTATTTGGATTCAATAATTTTTTTCGTCAATATTTATATTGTTATAAGAATGATGAGATAAATAAGGAATGTGTTGTAGTACTTCTTCATTTAGGATTTCAAAGCATTAATGTTTTCATTTATTTTTTTTAGTGTGATCAAATATTTTTTATGTTACAATAAGAGTTATATTTTAAATCCAATTTTTGAAAATTTTATATATTAAATTTTAAAAAAAATCATATTTTAATGTTGAGTATAAAACATTACTTTGATTAAATTCTTGGTATTTTTTAGATAACTTTCAAGTCATTATGAATAGTGAAAAATATTAAATTTTAATAAAAAAATAATTGTTTTTTATCAAAATAATGTATATCACTAAATGAACTTTTTTATTTTAATTAATGTATAATTAGATTATTTTTTATCATTTAATCAATTTAATTTATTGGAATCAATTTCATATTTAATTTTTATTTAAAAACATTTCAATATTTTGAATGTTTTGACTTCTAATAGTAATTTTCTCATTCTATCAACAGGACTAATTTTTTATTAATTACTACAAAATCAGTGTTTTGAATTTGAAAAATGTAATTTCATATTTGGAATTAGTGGGTTCAAACTATGTAAATATGTTTATTTTAGTTTTGGAATATGAATAGTAAATTTAGTAATATATTAATTACTATAGTTTATGGAAAATTGTCTAATTAAGGATAAAAATAATATTAAAAATTACATTAACATGTGTCTTACATTTATTGGATGAGATATTTTTGACCAAAATTTTCCTTAGAATGCTTTTATGGACTTTTGAAGATAGTTGGATGATAATATGACATTTATTATATTATATTCAAAGAAATGTCAATTTTGTCACATTTTTTATAAGGAGAAATATTTTTAATATAGGGTGACATAAAAGATATGGTCGACTATAAATATTCCTTAGAAAGATAAAATGTTTACCTACATCATGGTAAATTATTTATAATTTTAAGGAAATAAATAATTAAATTAAATGATGACACAATGATGATGAAGTAATTTATTTTTTATTATATTTATTATGTATTTATGCTTTTATAATTATTTTATAACACAAACCCTTATTCTTTCTATTTTTCATAAATATGAAAGCTTTGTTTCTGGAAGTGTGGACTACTGCCTCCTCAAAATGACATGATTCATTCACACTATACATGGAATGTATAAAGGAAGGTTTTAATAATCATATATAAAATATATGACATAAATATGATACTATAATTATAATATAAATAATTATCATTTTTCTTTCATTATTTTAATATAACAAAGAAATAATGGTAGCATTCTTGTGTATGTACGAAATACCATCTCCATGAATGGTACATATCAGTTATTAACCCCAAATATTATTAATTGTAAAAAATACATATATACTGAATATATGTGATAATTACAACATTGTTTAAATTCTGGATATGACTGTGTTAATATCTATGTAATAGGAAGGAAAAATAACATGTCAAAACTTACTCAAGAAACTAGCCGATTTACACCGAAATAGTGAAAATAATGAAAGACTATTAACATGTGATAAAGTAATAAAATAAGATAATATATGATATCATAAGAATGAGTAAGGTTTTTATTTAAATTAATTACATTATTTAAACCATTATACAGGATTTTAAAGCACGTACTCCTAAGAAAAGTCTAAGGTATGGGTTTTCTTATCTAACTTTTACTTCTTTGAGATATATCCCTTGTTTACCACTTATTCATTATGTGTGGTGTATGTACTACCCTTTAATGTATCATATCATTAATCTCCATATTATCATAATATTATAGATTTTATTAAATTTTATTCCTTCTTAGGTAGTATGATTTAAATGTTTCAAAGCGGTATGGGACACTTTTAGAATGTTTAAAGATTATTTTCTTCAAGAATTTTTCAATGGACTCATTTTAAAGTATCTTAATCAATGTCAACATACTTTGTTACATATTTTAATACATTTAGTTTTATCACTAATGATACCATATTCCATATGTTACTGAAGGTTTTATGATCAGTTTGACTGTGGGTGTGTTATTTTGATACCATTCGTGGTTTATAGTTAATGTATTCACAATTTTATGCAAGATTTTATATATTAATGTTTATGTTGTTTATTTTTTATTTGAGGAATGAATTGGATTTAATAATTTAAAGGTATAACATGTTATATACCCTCGATCCATCATTATGTCTCATGAGAAGGAATTAGTTAGAGACAAACCGTTCTTGTTTGTTTCTAAGAAGTTATAATATTTTCAGGAGGATAGATCTTGACACAAATTAGATGGGTTTCTACCCATATACTTAAACTATCGGGAAGATAGATATTTATAGTAGATATCTTGAGGAAAGATCTTTATAGTGAAAACATCCAACATTATACAATCCACCATTATTATTATTCTATGTGATTATTTTATTAGATAGAATATCCATGGTTATGTTTCATAGCATATGTGATTATTTAAATGGAATGTGTTTCGGTTATTTACTTTCCCATATTTTTTATTCCATATTTTTTCATAAATTTTGTTATACTCTTACACTTACTGATCATTTATTCTCACCCCTTTTTATGTTTCATTATTTTATAGGACTCTAAGAATTATATCATGACTCATATGGATGGTTACGCAAAGTGGGAATAATTGAATACTCAATGAAATTCTTTGTGTATTATTTTTTAAAAAATGCAATTTGGATTACAAGTATGTATTTATTTTTCCTATAAAATAAACTATTAAGTCTCTTGGTATTTGATTCCTTGTATCATATGAAAATATATTAAATTAGAACATAGGTTTTGGGATACTACGGTCGGGGTCGTTACATTGTTCCAACCATAATCATTTTTTGGAATCTATGCACTCATCTAAACATTCATAAAATCATGTATCATGTCAAATACAAGTACTCATCCCAAAAATCTCACTAATATACAATAATGTGGAATATATAGAGATCTTTTAGGAATTTATAAATCATATACCATATGAAATCCAAGGATATAATCTCATCATTCCCATTATGTTTCATCATATGTCAAATACATTCCACGGAGCTCTTCCTTGAGTTCGCATTCATTTAGCATAATATGTCTTATAGAATCCAATAATATTTTCCCAGTATTCCCATTTTTATAGTATCATCTATCACACAGAATCCATGTATCTCATCGTGGTGTTCCCATTCATTTAAATAATCCAATACACATTACTGTGTAAATCCATTTGAATATTATTATGGAAAATTCAAGGCATTTCCATTAATTTCCTTTTTAAAGAAAAATATTTTAATATCTACAATAGTGGTATCGAATCCATACAATTTTTTATCTCATGATAATTTACTCAATTAAAGAATATATAAATTTTTTAATTTTTAACTATATAAATGGTTTCTAAGAGAAATCATAGGAACATTACACTTTTTCCCAATGTCATTTATAATTTCTACAACACCCCTCGGGTGACCAATTTCTTATAAACAAACATAAATAAGATATGATCACCCAAAATGGTGTATCAAAGGTATAAAAATAAAATTATAAAGGGATAATTTATTGTCTTTAAAAGAATATATACTTATTTTAAGGAATAAACTACTTTAATTTAGGTTTTGGTTTGGATAAATGACAAATTTTCATTAAGAAAAGCATTTTACATGAAATAAAACACATAAACCAATAGGGATAGCTTAAATACCACTTGCTATGTTTTGACTTTCAGTTCGAGCAAAAAAAATAAATTGAAAACAAATAAAAAATTCCAAGATATAGGGAGTGGTAGATTTAAATAATAAGAACACAAATGCTCACTGATTAAAAGAATAAAGGATGAATAAATACCCATAGAATTACCTTTGGTAATCAATTAACTAAAATAGAACATAAATTAGAGGAGTAATGAAGAAATATTCCACATTTTATGGAGGATTGGGTTGGAGATCAACATGGAATAGTTCAATAGGTGGGGGAAAGAAATTCCTGTGAATTTTAATTATGAAAGAGATAAGAAATATGATTTTCCCTTCTTAAAAACTAGTCCATGACCCATTGGATATCTAGTAAGATTATAGGGGATATGAAAACCTATAGGAAGACAACCGACAATCCAATGGCACTGAAACCTTTACTCTTAATTTTTTGAATTTCATCCAAACTTCTGAACACCTTTATAACCCCATAAACCCCCATGGACTCCTCGTTAAAGAAAAAAAGGGGTGTAAATAGAAATAAAAGGATTCCATGCCTAAAAAGGGGGTAGGTTCTTACAATATTTCCACTATAAGATAGTTCTTGTAAGACTCCAAGCTTCCACGGTGCGCTTCTCTTTGAATAATATAGCAGTGTGTGTTCTACGCAACTTCGAGTTCTAACACACCACAACCAATCAAACTAGCCGTTATGAATAGTAATACCCACTTTTTGAAATTTTATAAATTTTAGCTTTCAAAATGGACTTAATTTTTGGATTCAGAATTTTGAAATTATCCTAGGGTGGATTTTTGGTGTTTTTCTGAAAACTTTCAATTTTTGATGAGTAGTGAAAAACACTGAGTTATTGGTTAAAACTGGCGTTTTATTTAAATAATTTTTTATTTTATTTCACTTTATTTTAGGTCAAAATAGATATTTCATTCCTATATATGTTCAATTTAATTCATTGGTGTCAGTTTATAATAATTTTAGACATAAAAATTTTATTGAAAGTTTCACCGTCTTTTACCCATCTCCTAGGAGAATTTACAAATTCAGATAAAACATAATTTTATTCCTTCTGTGAGGGGAATTTCAAAAATCCAAGAGACACAGTTAATATCAAGGAGTAAAATGTGGTTCAATAAGATAAAAATAATTTTGGGGAATAGTAACTTTTTACTTTTCATTACCCAGGTAAATGGTAAATAGGGTAATTAAGGGTAAAAATGATATTAATATTACCCTAAAACATGTCCTAATTCTTTTGGGAAAGTGTATCTCGACCAAAAACAACCTTAGGAATAAAAGATTTTCATTTAGGTCCACATGGATTAGATTAGGACATTTTTTATTATTTAATTCAAAGAAGAGTTAAAATAGTTAAAATCAAAGTTTAATAACTAAAACATTTTTAATATAGGGTTATACATAAGATAAATTATGTTATAAATATTCATTAGAAAGATAAAAATATTCCCTAATTAATGGTATTTTATTTATAATTTTTAGACCTTAAATAATGTAATTTATTGATGACACAATGATGATGCAGTAATTAACTTATTAATGAATGATTAAGATAATTGATATTATAAATACCCAAAAAAATGTAATTTGAGACTTTTTTTGAATTGAAATAATTTTCTAGGTTAATATAACATAATAGGATTAGTTAGATGTTTTTTTAATTAATAATGCTATTATGAATTTATGAAAAACAAAATACACAATAGTGTCAAAATTGACATAAAAGAGTTTTTAAAACAAATATTATATAATTAATAGATTTTCTATTCCTAAAAATCTAAGGTTCAGCCAAAGGACTTATATAATGATTTTTGTATCATTAATTGACCACTTGGGGGTCGATTAAAAGTTTATAGTATGTTTATTAACCATATAATATAAAAATACAAAGAGACATGGTAAATGTGAAACTAATTAACTAAGAGTTAAATCTAAAAGATAAGGTAAATAAAGTGACCAAACCTATCTAAAACCTATTGGTTGAAAGTATTGAGACCCATCCCCACCTTAAACTCAAAATAAAGAAATTTGGAGCCAGTATAATCCTAATATGAATTTATTATAAAATAATATTTTAAGTTTTTCCTAAGGTTCCACTCACCCCTCTTATAAAAGGGAACTCCCCCTTCTCTCAAATTCATACCTTCAAAGCCTTTTGGCTCGGCCAAAACCTTCCCAAATACCCTTCCAACTTCCTTAACTTCAACTTAGAGGCCCTATCTTGATCATAAATTCAACCTATGGATCCAGTTTGATCAAATCAAAAGGAAGAACCCGAAGAAGAGGTAATGTTTTCACCACCCTCTTTTAAGTTCCTTTCTTCTTCCACTTCTTCTCTCTTTGTTATTTCCATTATAAAATTATAACTCTAGTATCTTCTATATACTTTTATGTTATTATAAATATGTTACAATCATATTCAGTTTTCTATCCATCCATTGAATGACATGTCACCATATGTGCGTACGTACGGCTTACCGTCTCCACATCATGGTGTAATTGTTATTCAAAACATTATTATTTGGACGGGTATAATAATGATGTGTAATTCATGTAAATAATAAATATAACATGATAATGATTCTGTATATATGATATAACATCCAATTATATATTATTTTAATATCAAAATAATGATATTGTCTCTCATCCGTACGTACGGATTAACGTCTCCACGAACGTGATGAGATTCATCCCCCATCGAATCCATTCAAGACTAAATTTCATTTGATGATTAAAAAAAATTTAGATACATGATATCATTCTGGATATGAATAATATACATCTCATCCATAACAAAAATGGCTCACATAACAAAGAATATAAAGGAAAATGAGTCTGTTAACACCCGAAATGATGATAATACTAAGATATTATTAACAAATCAATGTTTAAAGATCATATATGATATCATATTAATGTATATGATTATTGTATAATTTAATAACAATTATTTTACCATTATCCAGGAGTTTAACCTACACTCAACCAAAGAAAAATACAAGGTAAGGGTTTATTTCACAATCTCTTCATTATCTGAGATTGTTTATACGTAATTATCTACTGGGACCTCTTTATCATCCACATCCATGTTTCTTAAAAATGTATTTCAAATCATTCTTACTATTTTATAGACTATGAGTTAAAGTCATTTATACCCTTTTTTACTTTTTATAAGATGTTTATAAATGAATCTTTCTATCATTTTCCAAACTAGGTCCTTTTTAACCTTTTCGACAGAATTAAGGTAAGAATGTATTTTTTAACTTATACAGCGGGTGCGGCTATTTTAAGCTGTTATAAAATCATCTAAGTTTACCTTAAAATATTATAAGAATATTTTCAAAGTAAATTTTTTATTTTATAATTATGTGACTTTTAAATGTTTTCAAAAAAAAAAGATATATTTCTCTCAAATAGTTTTGATTTCATCAATGTCAACATCCTTTGATGGATTTTAAGCTTATATGAAGTTGATTTATTATGATACAAAACTTACATATTTCATTGAAGTTTTTGTGATATGTTTGAATGTGGAGGTTTTATTTTTATATAATTTATGGATTGTGGAGAAATTATTGACATTTCGTATTCTAGTTTAAATACGAATGCTTATGTTATGTTTAAACCAGTTCATATGAGGAATGCATTGGACTTAATAAGTGACAGGTGCATCCCTCTATAGCTCCTCGATGCATCGGTAGGTCTCATGAGACAAACTAGTGTCATGGAATGAGGCCTTGACAGAATAGTATTTTTAGTCTTGGCATGAGGCCTTGGCTACGTGGTTATGATAGTCTGGAATTATGCATTCCATCATTATAAAAGTGGTTATTGATATTGCATGTGATTATTCGACTAGTAGAATATCCATGTGAATAAGTAAATGGAATTAATTCATTTTATCTTTTCCATATTACGCTGAATTTTATGTTTAAAAAGATTTTTCTAGTTATACAATGCCTTAAATGTTTATGCTTATTTATGAAAGTTCCCGCTATATTTTTATCCTTACTGAGCATCTGAGCTCACCCCTTTAAATGTTTTATTTTTTCCAGGATGTGAAGAAATAATTTATGAATGAACTGCAGGTATAGTATGAGGGGATATGAATACAATATGTTTTTGTAGTTTTTTTTACTTTATGATGTAATGTAAACTTTATGAATATATCTAGTTCTTCTAAGTCTACTAAACTAATCAGTCTTTCGAGACGAGATCTTTTGTGATCATGCCAATGATACTTATTAATGCACAGAATCTAGGTAACCAGGGTCGGGGCATTACAGTTCGTATCATAGGATGTTTTTTACAAACCTTGGAAGCTAGATTTAGATAAACTCTTATTAGAGCACATAGACATAAGATGGACTTCGAGGATTAGTATAGAAGAACTTCCCAGAGTTTTGGTATTTTAGAGATTTTGTGAGATTTTTGAGTAATACATCCCAGTCTGGATATGATCAGGTAGAGGTGGATCTGGCAGAGATTTACCTATGGGTAAAACCCAAAAACACCACTTTGAGCTAGACTTGAAAGAGAACTGGTCCACGACAACGGGCCTTACTGCACTCTTAGTTATGAAACTCCCGGGGGATATGCTTAGGATAATTCTCATTTTCATTAAAAACCATTATGAAGGGTTTATGCATATATAATTTCTCAAATAAAACATTTTTATGATTATGGATTATATCCATAAATAGATCAATTCATGTTAAGTGTTTTACAAGTAAGGAATTATGTATTTTGATTCATAAACTGGTCTAGTTTCTGCCATTGTTTAGAAATGGCGCCTAGTGGAATGAATGGAAATCGTATCAATGCACGCACTCCATGTAGGGATTTCCCTCCTACTCAAGATAATTATAGTGGAGCTGGTGATACAACTGATGCTGATCAGCTTATCACTATACTGGGACAACTCACTCAGGTTATGAATAATAACCTCACCCGTATGGAGCACCCTGATCCACAACGTGGAGGATCAATGTTAGATCGCTTCATGAGGCAACAACCACCAATATTCAATGGGAGTACAAATCCATTACTATATGATCAATGGATAAGTTCACTAGAAAAAAAAAAATATTTCAGGCTTTGGGTAGTAGTGAAAGGGAAAAAGTGGTCATGGCAGTTTATCACCTCACTGGAGATGTTGATCAATGGTGGTCGTTGATTCAAAACACGAAGGAAGATGATGAAGTATAAAATATGGAATAGAGGGATTTGAAATATATTTTCATAGAAAAATACTTTCCTTGTGACCATAGAGCAGATATGGAAAGGAAATTTCTGAGTCTGAGGGAAAAGGAGGATGAGAATGTCGCAAAGTATGAGGCTAACTTTACAAGGTTAGCAAGGTATGATTAAGATTATATACTTAACCCAAGAAGTAAGATTGATTGTTTTTTTGATGGGTTAAAACCATTTATCCATCGAGCATTGGTCACAATCCTTCTCATCATACGAAGATATTGTCTCATGTGCTATCAAGACAGAAAAAGAATTCTCTAAGTCTTATGACTTTAAAGAAAAGAAAGAGAAGAAGAGAACGGTGGAACAAGAGACAGATAAAGGGAAAGAGGGAAATAATGATTTTTTATTATGTGATAATTGTGGTACGAAACACCCCAGTACTTGCCTAAAAGTAATGGGAGTTTGTTACAAATGTGGAGAAAAAGGTCACCAGACTCGTGATTGCAAGGGAAAGAAAGAAGCTGTCAATGTTGAATGCAACAATTGTAGAGAAATGCGGCATTATGCAAATGAATTCCCAAAGATCCAAGGAAAATTACCATAGAAAAGGACAAGGGATCAAGGCCAAGCTTATGTTGTTACTACTGATGAATTTGAATAATTATTGTATTTTTGTTTTTGGACTCAAGAACTATATGATGGTTATAAGAATAATGTGATATATATAAGGATTGTACTGCAGTACTTTTTGTTTTCATTAAGGTTTTAATATGATGAAGGTAATCATATTTTTAGTATGTTACAATAAGAGAAACTTTACTTTGTTTGGGGAATATGATGTTACAATTGATTTTTGAATTTAGAGACCTTTTAGAGAAAGTCTGGACAGAGGTATTTTGGATAACTATAAAGGTTGGAATGGATTAAGTTGTACTTTGGATAGTATTGTTTAAGGTTAAAACATTTCTGAAGATTATTTTTGGAATATTATAATACTATAGTTTTAGGAAAAGTACAACCTGTAGGTCGGGGGATAACCCGTCACGTCGGATGAAGTTGCAGGAATCGAACCCACAACCATAGTGCGACAGGTCTTTATTACCTACCACTAGCCTACAGGAAGACCCTGGTTACTACAAAATAGTTTTCCTAAAATAAATGGAATGTGTTAATATTTGGAACCTTGTACGATTATGATAAATATTATATTTTTGAGTTTTATTATCTTTTTGAGTGAAAGATAAATTTGTGGTAGAAATTAGTTGAGGTTTGAAACTCTACTTGTCAAGTATATATATATATATACCTCTCTGTTATTATATGAATAAATTAATTCTTAAACATTAGTAAAGGGATATTAAAACAAAAAATGTGTTATCCTAATACCTTATGTTTTGTTGAACTGGTGATATTTTAAATCACCATAGATTGAAAGCTTTGAGGCCCTCAATTTTAAACTTTTTTGTTATTGATGACCTCAATCACTCCCTACAAATACTTACATTTTCCCTCCAATTATGTGTCTCTAATATCCACCAATGTTCTCCTAATCGAGATCATAATCTGCTGGTCACTTTTTCATTTCCCTTTCCCTATTAATAAGGCTAAATTTTATTAACCTTATTTCCGATGTGGGTTTTCCACAAAGGTATTTTCAATTTTCAACCTTTTATTTTTTAAGAAAAATTTCAAATTGCGAGGACGCAATTTTTTTGAAGGAGGAGAGAATGTAACTCCCCAAGCTTCCACGGTACACTTCCCTTTGAATAATATAGTAGTGTGTGTTGTACGCAACATCGAGGTTTAACACACCACAACCAATAAAACTACAAATTATGAATAGTAATACCCACTTTTTGAAATTTTATAAATTTTTTCAATAAAAATGGAATTCATTTTTGGATTTGGAATATTGATATTAGATTAGGGTGAATTTTTGGTATTTTTCTAAAAACATTCAATTTTTGATGAATAGTGAAAATACTAAGTTATTGGTTAAAACTGACTTTTTATTTAAATAATTTTTTTATTTTATTTCAATTTATTTTAGGTCAAAATATATATGTAATACCTATATAAGTTCAATGTAATTCATTGGAGTCATTTTATAATAATTTTAGACATATAAAAATTTTATTGAAATTTTCACCGTCTTTTACACATCTCCTAGGAGAATTTGTAAATTCACAAAAAAACATAATTTTACTACTTTTGTGAGTGGAATTTCGAAAATACAAGAGACACGGTTAATATCAAGGAGTAAAATGTGGTTCAATAAGATAAAAATAATTTTTGGTGAATATTGACTTTTTACTTTTCTTTACCACGGTTAATAGTAAATAGGGTAATTATGGGTAAAAATGATATTAATATTACCATAAAAAATGTCCTAATTTTATTAAAAAAGTGTATATCGACCAAAAAGAACATTAAGAATAAAATATTATCATTTAGGTCCACTTGGATTAGATTAGGACATTTATTATTATTTAATTCAAAGAAGAGTTAAAAGAGTTAAAATCATAGTTTAATAACTAAAACAATTTTAATATAGGGTTATACATAAGATAAATTAGATTATAAATATTCATTAGAAATCTAAAAAGATTTCCTAAATAATGGGATTTTAGTTATAATTTTTAGACATTAAATAATTGAATTTATTTTTGACACAATGATGATGCAATAATTACCGTATTAATGAATGATTAAGATAATTGATATTATAAATACCCAAATAAATGTAATTTGAGACTTTTTATGAATTAAAATAATTTTATAGGTTTATATGACATAATTTTATTAAGTATATGAATTTTTTTCTAATTAATAATGTTGAAATAAATTTATCAAAAACAAAATACCCAATAGTGTCAAAATTGACATAAAAGAGTTCTTAAAACAAATATTATATTATTAATTGATATTATATTCATAAAAATCTAAGGTTCAGCAAAAGGACTTATATAATGATAATTGTATGATTAATGGACCACTTTGGGGTCTATTGGATGTTTATAGTAAGTTTATTAACTATATAATATAAAAATACAAAGAGACATGGTAAATGTCAAACTAATTAACTAAGAGTTAAAACTAAAAGATAAGGTTATTAAAGTGACCAAAACTGTATAAAACCTATTAGTTGAATGCATTTAGACTCCTAACCACCTTATACAAGAAATAAATCAATTTTTATCCATTATAAACCGAATATTAATTTATTATAAAATAATATTTTATGTTTTTCCTAAGGTGCCCCTCACCGCTCTTATAAAAGGGCACTCCCCCTTCTCTCAAATTCATACCTTCAAAGCATTTTGTCTCGGCCAGACCATACCCAAATATCCTTCCAACCTGCCTCAATTAAATCTTTAGGCCTTATATTTATCATAAATACAACCTATGGAGCCCATTTGATCAAATCAAAAGGAAGAACCCGAAGAAGAGGTAATGTTTTCACCACCCTCTTTCAAGTTCCTTTCTTCTTCCACTTCTTATTTCTTTGTTATTTCTATTATAAAATAATAACTCCAGTATCTTCTATATAATGTGATGTTATTATAAATATGGTACAATCATATTCAGTTTTATATCCATCCATTGAATGACATGTCACCATATGTGTGTACGTACGACTTACCGCCTCCATATCATGGTGTAATTGTTATTCAAAATATTTTTATTTGGACGGGTATAATAATGATGTGTAATTCATGTAAATAATAAATATAACATGATAAAGATTCTGTATATATGATATACCATCCAATTATATATTATTTTAATATCAAAATAATGATATTGTCGCTCGTCCGTACGTACGGATTACCATCTCCACGAACATGATGAGATTCATTCCCCATCGAATCCATTCAAGACGAAATTTCATTTGATGATTAAAAAAAATTTAGAGACATGATATCATTTTGTATATGAATAATATACATCTCATCCATAACAAATATGGCTCACATAACAAAGAATATAAAGGACAATGAATCCCTTAACACCCGAAACGATGATAATACTAAGATATTATTAACAAATCAATGTATAAAGATCATATGTGATATCATATTAATGTATATGATTATTGTATAATTAAATAAAAATTATTTCACCATTATACAGGAGTTTAACCTACCCTCACCCAATGAAAAGTACAAGGTAAGGGTTTATTTCACAATCTCTTCCTTATCCGAGACTGTTTATACGTAATTATCTACTGGGACCTCTTTATCATCAACATCAATGTTTCTTAAAAATGTATTTCAAATAATTATTATTATTTTACAAACTATATGTTAAATTCATTTATACCCTTGTTGTCTTTTTATAAGAAGTTTATAAATGAATCTTTTTATCATTTTCCAAACAAGGTCCTTTTTAACCTTTACGACAGAATTAAGGTAAGAATGTCTTTTTTAACTTATACGGCAGGTGTGGCTATTTTCCACCATTATAAAATTATCTAAGCTTCCCTTACAAGATAATAAAAATATTTTCAACGTAAATGTTTTATTTTATAATTATGTGACTTTTAAATGTTTTCAAAAAAAGAGATATTTCTCTCAAATAGTTTTGATTTCATCTATGTCAACATCCTTTGATGGATTTTAAGCTTATATGAAGTTGATTTATTATGATAAAAAACATCCATATTACATTTAAGGTTTTGCGATATGTTTGACTGTGGATGTGTTATTTTTATTTCATTCATGGTTTATGGAGAAAGTATTGACATTTCGTATGCTAGTTTTAATATGAATGTTTATGTTATTTTTAAACATGTTCATATGAGGAATGCATTGGACTTAATAAGTGACGGGTGGAGCCCAATATAGCTCCTTGATGCATCGGTAGGTCTCATGAGACAAACTAGGGTCTTGTTATGAGGCCTTGACAAAATATTATTTGTAGTCTTGGCACGATGCCTTGGCTACATGGTTATGATAGTCTAGCATTATGCATTACATCATTATGAAAGTGGTAATTGATATTGCATGTGATTATTCGACTAGTAGAATATATATGTGAATAATTAAATGGCATTATTTCATTTTATCTTTTCCATATTATGATGAATTTTAAGTTTAAAAGGCTTTTGTTTTAGTTATGCAATGCCTTAAATGTTTATCCTTATTTATGAATGTTTCCGCTATATTGTTATCCTTACTGAGCATCTGAGCTCACCCCTTTCAATGTTTTATTTTTTCCAAGATGTGATGAAGTAATTTATGAATGACATGCAGGGATAGTATGAGGGGATATAAAGACCAGATGTTGTTGTAGTTTTATTTACTTTATTATGTAATGTAAACTTTATGAATGTATCTAGTTATTCCAAGGCTACAAAACTAATCGGCCTTTCAAGACTTGATATTTTGTGATCATGCCAATGATACGTATTAATGCACCGACTCTGGGTAACTGGGTTCGGGGCATTACAGTTCTTCCTTGAGTAGCACTATCAATTGTTACAAACCTATTTGGTGAACAATTGTGGTTATTCAGACTACATGTGTGATTATTTTTCCACATTTCCTCCCGAAAACACCTACTTTTCCACAAAACAAAAATCCAAAGGGACTAATTTTCTATAATGAGTTTTCTCACTATGATGAAAAATATGAAAATAATGCTTCTAGAAACACGAATCAACAAAAATATTGATATCATCAGCTTTAAGATAATATGATGTGTCGATAAATTATCATCAAAGTCAAGAAATATTATTATTCTCATGCATGGTATTGAACCTCTATAGAAGAGACAATCAGTATTCCACCAGTCCAACCCTTTCCACAGTCTCAAATGGCTTCACATACATCGAAACTAGTTTCCTCTAACTCTATAAGTGATGTTTTTTCAATATATAAAACACATGTATGAATAGTCATTCACCTATCTATAACTATTTTTTTTGGAGAATTTGATCCACATAATATTTCTTCCTATTTTGAATTATCTCTATTTTCATACAAATCAACTATACATGCTCATTATTCTCCTATATGAGGAACAATATAATAATTTTTTCCTTTCCCACCTTTATCTAAAATAAGGGTGAATGACATGGTCTCCCATATAAATCCTCACAAGAAACCATATGAATTATCACCTTGTAGCTATTATTATAGGTGAGTTCTACCATAGCCAAGTGCTTCTCCCAATGTCCCCTAAAATCAAATACGCGTGATCTTAACAAGTCCTCAAGAATCTGAATGGTCGACTATGACTGCCTATTGTTGGGAAAAAGTTGGATATAGAAGGAATTAAGAAGAGCATGATGTTACAGAGTGTTGTCTTTTGTTTTCAAAGAAGATAAATAAATTCAATGTGTAAAGGACTGTAAACCAGACGATGCTTTGCTGATATGTATTTCACAAATATCATAATTTAAGAGAACTTTTGGGGTACTCCTTATGATGGAAAGGTGGAGAAACAATGATGCCAGTCATATATATTTTTGATTAGAAGGAATGGCGTTACTAGGAGATAGGGATGTTTTAGTACTTCCCATTGTAAATTAGATGATGCTAAAGGTGTTCGGTCATTGACTATATATCATGATAGAAATGGTTTGTGATGAAATTAGTTGTGTGAAAGATGAGGGTGGCGAAAAAGAGACTTACGCACCCAATTCAACATCAAATGGGGTTTTGCATGAATCATCGGAATCATGCATGACACAACGGGGTTTTAACGCGTAGGGGTCGATGAAGTCAATAAATAAAAGGTGACCCCCTCACATTCGGTTCTCTGAACACTTAGTGAAATCCTGATCTCTGAAGTGGAAAATAATTTTAAGTACATGGGGTGCGCAAAAGAAAAAAATTTGCACACATAAAATAGAAGTTACGCACAATATTGAAGTTTCATGCAAGAGGTTTTTCGCGACAAAAGTAAAATCTTGCATTCGATGCATTAAAGTTGCATTCAAGACACATAAAAGGGTGTGTGAAAGATTTGGGTTCTTTTCACGTATTTATTTGTGCATAATATGGTTTTTATTGGCTTCTGGGTAGGAAATAGGAAATATGTACTTCATATAATACACCTGTTCAATTTTAAGGAATCACTAAAATACTGTAATTCCTTATTTGTGCTAAGAGGGTGCACACACACTTGTATATTTTTTCCAAGTACTAAACGAGTGTAAAAGTATATCATAATCATTGTATTCCACATCAAAGATTGTTTTCTACTGTATTGGGTGGTACTGGATTATTTATGTACCATAACAAGGATGTAGATACTCTTGTTGAGTAGTGAACCTTATAAATCTTGTGTTCATGTGGTTGTTTCTGTTCAGCAGGGAAGAAAATATTTAACAAGAGGTGAAGGTTGTTTCAAAAATAAGGAAACATAAAAAGATAAAGATAAAATTGAACCACCCCATCCCTCTCTCTTTGATACTTAGATCTTGACTAAGAACTTCACCTATTAGACTGGGTGGTAGGTATTTATCAAGTATACTTGCATACCTAGTGCCTTCTATAACCCCAAAGATAGAAAAGATCTGAAATGATCATATCTATTCAATATTATCTTGTATAGAACCCCATGTAACCACACAAACTCATTGAAATCATGTTTCCCAATATAATTCACTTAGAAAGTCTCCCTTATATGAAGTAAACGAGTTACCATAGTCAAGTGATCCAAATCCACCCACCAAACATCATTAACCCAGGTTTTCCTCAAAAGAAAAGTCAAAAAATATATAGGAACATTATACCACTTCTACATGGGAATGGGAAATTACTACAGGAGACCAGTGGGTCACCGGTGCTCTTCCTTTACCTACTGACTTGTGGATAACCCCATGCCAAAACCCAAAATATCCATACTCATTCCTAGAAACCAATATTTTAATTATAGATCATGGTATATTTTGGTTATCCCAATGTGAACTTCCCACATATAATAACATGTCTACTTCATTAAATATTCCCGCATACCTGTAGAAACAAATACATGACCATGTAAATAACAGATATCATCCTCATCAATAAACTAGTCGAGAGGTATATCCCCACTATATGTTTAATCCCAAAAACCCATGAACTCTAAATTAGATAACTGTATCATATTAGTTTGATTCATATGATAAGACACAATAGATAAGGATATGAGGAAAACTTCCCCCTATTACACTAGAACCCCAAAATGTATCTTGACAAAGATATCCATCTACTGACACTCACTACTAGATTCCAAAAATACTAAATCCTAAGTATTCTAGAATAACAAATCAGCAAACATGATTCCATTTTTAAGTGTATAATCCAATTTGAAATAAAATTATTGGAGATATTCAACCCATGTCTATTTTTGAAGATTCAAATATCACTATGATAATATATGTTTCTAGACTTTATGGTCCATATAATATATAAACCTCTCACCCGACTGATAATTTCACTAGTATCTCATAGAAAAAAACACTACTGAAATATCTACATTATGTTTAATATATCTTTATTCAGTTGGTGTAAACTTCTGTGACCCATTATTCACAACATGGCTGGTCATTTACTTGAAATATTGTTTTCAGCCAAATTAATATCCCTAACTTGTACTAGTATAGAGAGTAAGTATGGGGTCGGTCCATAGGGAAGCAGTGGGAGCGTTTTATGTTTCTTTAATTTAAGTCACTTATGTGAAGATGCTGAATTTAAATATATTTTCTTGGTTCATGGAACGGATCTCAAAATGTAACTAGTTACTTGAGCTTTTATAATTCACTACCGATTAAACTTGAAACTGAATATTACTTAAAACCAAATTTTAATGAATAGTAATGAAAATGTGTCAGGGATGGACATGTGTGGGACATTAAACCTTAGTCCCTATTGTGTTGTATTGTTCATAATAACCAACATTTCTGGTTTTCATATGTATTGGAACTCCCATGGTCCGGTGAGTTCCGATCAAGTCGTTAGAAATCAATTCCTTGGTCTGGCAATTGATTTCTACTGACTCTAAATTTAGGAACCACCCTATAGAAACGAAAAGGGTATCCAATGGTCATGGATATTCTTGTTATAATTCTCCCAAATATCCCTGGAAACTCCATTCTTGGTCTGATATAGGGTTTCCAGTGAAATAAGACACGAAGGTGTTGGGAGAATTCGGTGAGAGATTATGAAGAAACACAATAGTAGAGAAAATTCTTTTAGTGAACCCAAACTTTTCCCAGCCCCAACATAAGGGGGGTTTAGATACTCATGATCAAAAGAGTAAGAAACTTACTAAAATGTATCAGGGAATTCATTTCAATAGAACCAGAAGAAAACTCATAAGTACAATATTACAAAAAAAAAGTGCCGAGAGAAAATTGTCTTTTTCTTCCTCCTCCACCCTCTTTTTTTTCAGCCTCTCCCTTCCTCCTCCTAGTTCTCCCTCTCTTCCCCCTCCTCACCCCCTAGGGTATCCCCAGTCAAAAGGGCCTTTTACCAGTTTTCCAAAAGCAATTATCAAAGGAAATCTCGGGTTAAGGATTTCTTGGAAAGTGGTAAAGCAAAAGAAGATGACTACAATGGCATGCACGGTTTGGGCGCACGTTTTGGTAGACCGTGCACTAGCCGTGCGGAAGCTTCTATCTCAAATCCTTCAGCTGCATCATTTGGGAGCACGGTTTGGTAAACCATACGCCAACCTTGTGGTAGCTTCTATCTTTAATCTTTGAATCGCACTGTTTTCTTGGATGGACCACATGGTTTGGTTAAGTCATGTGCCAACCGAGTGGGCCTTCTGTCATTGGAATCTCCTCCCACACGGTTTTCACATGGTTTGGATAACCATGTAGCTACCATGTGGGTCATCTCTGCCTTTATATTCCTCAAATTTCCATCCTTCATGTCATGTTTTTTATCCTAGTGACTCCCTTCTAGCATAATCTGGGGAAAAAGGGTCCTTATGCCTCCAATTCCCTTCTGAATCTCCAAACTTCATAGAATCCATGATTTATCCTTTCGTGGCCAAAAACCTATCAAGATACATTAACATTGTGAAACTCATGTAAAAACCATCCCCAGAACAATTTTATAGATATTAGACCAAGTGGAAATGCCTTATGCACAACAGTGCATCAAACTCCCCCACACTTGATTGGTTGTTTGTCCTAAAAAAATCATAGACAGACATAACCAAGGGGTCACCAAAAAGACAGGTAGAAATATCACAGATTATACCAATTAGGTAAATATGAATTTTGATTTAATTTCCATTAAAAATTATAGCATTCATACTTCATGGCTTCCCAAGTCTATGAAGTTAGCCAAAAAAGTATACATAATCCAAAATGGTAAACCATTCATTTATAAATCAATTTTTTCATAAAAGTGAGTTTTCCCTTATTCATTCAAAGAGAGTACCTACCTCCATTTTCATCTCGTTATACACTCAGATTAGCTAAGCCCATGTTTCTTCACCACCAAATGGCAGTCTATCACTTTTATAGGTCACACACCCTCATTGACTTGTGTCATTTAGAAAATGATGAAAGGTCATAAAAATTACGGGGAACGCCTTTTCATATCTCAAAATATATTATTTATCTTTGTAGTGGTGTGAGATAGTAGCATAAAATTTGGCCCAATATTCTCATGTCAACACATGATGTGAATGTTTGACCAAGTCAAGAGTTCATGAAATTAAGACCGTGTAATAGCCACTAGTGCGGCAACAATAATTCCCAAAACCTCACCTCTCCTTATGCACGATTCGACTTCCATTTTAAGGGGTTTCTCAATTTTAATTACTCCATCAAAAAAATCATCTTTAAAAATACTGTTTTTCAAAATTATTGGCTAAATTATCTTTTTCAAGTATCACAAAGTTTTTTCAAATCACAAACATGGTTCGACAATCCGGATATATGATCCATTTTCAGAGATAATTTCCAAAATTCAGTTTTAGCTAATTGGTATAAACCCATGAAATCTATAACATCCCTTTAGACACACTTAATAAAATATACTACCCTAAATAATTGGGAAATCAATAAATCAAAATGGGGTGTTAATTAAGGGTTCCCTCCCCCACACATAAAACTAAGCACGGTCCCCCGTGAAGGTAATAATATAGAGAAGGGTGGTAAAAGTGGCATGAAAAGAGAGGGCTAAAGAAAGAATGGAAAGAGTAAAAAGTGAAAATCTCCCCTGAATTTTGGAAACTTTGAAAAGTATGTGGTGTGTGAGAACCCGACGAACAAAAAAGTGGTCGACATGGAACAGATGAAATGGATTCTAGAAATATAAAAGAACTATACAAGTGAAGCATGAAAAAGTAGTACCAGCAACATGACAAGAAAAGTACAGCACACAATCACACAAATGTAGTCAAAAACATCACACCAGGTAAGAAATTACTAGATAGTTCAAAGTCTTAAAAAAAGAAAGAAGAAATAATGTAGGAAAAAATAGGTCATCAGGGAGCAGGTGGATCATCAAAGAAGGCTTGAGAGGCAGTGTCCCATACTAGATTGCAGGTAGGTGGAGGGAGGTCCACAGGATCAGTGGAAGCTTAGGTAGTAGAAGGCTTTCCCATCGAGGCACCAATGCCTGACATATAGTAACAGGGTGGATGGTGGGGAAAGGCCTCAAACAGGGTGGGAGGCTGAAGATTGTCCAAGCTAAGGCCCTCCACTTCCATGCGTGTCCGCTCCAGCTACCTATGGAACATCGAGTATTGGTCCTGCTACCACTTCCAGAAGAGGTCTGGGTCAGCGTATGATGTTCCCTATAGGGATGGATAAGAAGGATAGGGTAGGTAAAATGGTGGGGGCATGGAATGGTGTGAGGTGGAAGCTTGAGAATCATGGGTCCCTTGGGATGTGGAGTGGTGGCGAACTCCAGGCTCAGCAGGGTGATCCTCTGCATCCGGGTCCACTAGTTGAGGAGCTGCTGGTTCAGCCCCGGGAACTTCCTACATTTAGAGTCGAACACCATCGGGCTCCATCATTCTCATCTGGCGGAGTAGAGTGATTTCAAAATAGGGCATGACCGGTAATTCCACAAACTCTACTGCATCATACCTAGGGTGTCGTCGATCTTCCAATAGTGTGATGAATGGGCCAAGAAAAACATCCCCCTTGGGCTTGGAGAACATCTGCCTCAAATACTGGGTGAATAAATAAGCAAGAATGATGATGTTACCCATCACCATGGATTCCAAAATCAACAGGTCCCGAGTGTTTGTTGTGCCTTGGCTATCTGACCAGGCCGTAAAGAATGTGGTGATGATCCGATGAAGGTCCAGGAGGATAGGGTTAATAAATCTAGAGGCCTTGGTAGTATGCGGTTTGTATGGAGGCACCATGGAAATGGTGGACCAGAAAATCCATGCCGGGGTGGGATCCCACTCAAAAGGTGCGAGGAAATACTCATCACTCTGAATATAATCGCGGTCATATAATCTAATGAGGGTGTAAAATTCAATTATCCGGAAGTTGTGCCGCTGGTTCATGAGATGGAAAGTGACGTCTTCAGTATCCTCTATGGTAAAACCCTGGACAGTTTCATTAAACCACTCGTGACAATGAAAGGTGGCCCCAAATTTCAAAACCATCTTTTTATAAATGGGTTGGTGAACTACCAAGGCATGAGTGAGATTTCCCTAGACAATATACATTTGGAGTTCCTCTGTAATGCCCAAGGATTCAAGTTGAGCTAGGGGAAACTCATGGTGAGGACTGACCTCACAATTCAACAGAGTGCGGTGCTTCATAAGTTCCTCTTTTTTTGTAAATTTGACCTATGGGCCATGTGCGGAGCTTGATCCGGAGGCTTGGGATATTTTGGAAGTTAACATTATAGGTTAGGGTTGGGGTTTTTGGTCACCTGCAGTAAAACATAAACATACAACATATATACTATCATGACAAGTAGAGACAGCAATATTAAATTTCCAAAGTGCAAAATGTACAAGTTAAGATAGGGAAAACTCATGGTGAGGACTGACCTCACAGTTCAATAGAGTGCGGTGCCTCATAAGTTCCTATTTTTTTGTAAATTTGACCTGCAGGCCATGTGGGGAGCTTGATCCGGAGGCCTGAGATATTTTGGAAGTTGACATTATAGGTTAGGGTTGGGGTGTTTGGGAACCTGCAGTAGAAAACAAACATACAACATATATACTATCACAAAAAGTAGAGATAGAAATATTAAATTTCCAAAGTGCAAAATGTACAAATCCTAAGGAAGATCCCATTTTGGAAATTTAGGTTTTGAAAACACATGTTTCATGAAAATCATTGTTCCATTTGTGTGTGATGAAAAATCAGTGGGAAAATAAAAGATAAGAGAGGGAGTGAATATCCATGTTCAAAAAAGAATAAAAGAAAAGAAAATGGGAGTTGGGGAGATTTGTTGGCCAAAACCTAGCGAAAGAGAGGGGGAAAGAAAAGAAAATCAAAAGAAAAGGAAAGAAGAATGAAAAGAGAAGAAAGAAAAATACCTTGGAGGGAATCCTAGAAAGAGAAGCTGGCTAGAGGAGAGGAGAAAGAAGGGAGGAAGAGGTGGGAGGAACGCACGGGCGGAGTAGGGGGAGCACACTGATAGAAAAGGGGGGGATTTGGGTTTTATAAAAAAAATGGGGTTTTAAGTGGCCACACGGTTTGGGCGCACGGTTTGTAAAACTGTGCACTAACCATGTGGGAGATACTGGAGTGAGGGGTTTAGGGAGAACGGGATATGCACGGTTATACATAACTGTGTACCAACCTTGTGCAATCCACCGTCTTTGGGGATCCAAGAAGCATGGTTAGCGCACTGTTTGGACAAACTATGTGCCCACCGTACGGTTGGTTCTATGTGAAATTTTTTTGAATGTTTCTGCCTTTTAAACTGAAAATACACCCTTTTCATTAAAATCTTTGTTCCACTTTTTAGGTTAAATTACATTTTAATATTTTCCATAGAAAGTGTAAGACTCACATTAATGACATTACATATGATACCCTGACTTGGAGTAAGAATACTAAATTATAAAACACAAGAGTAGAAAAGCACACTAGCATAAATTCCAAAGCACACTCAAGTAAACAAAACATTCGAATAGAAAATTTTTCAAAATGTCGGGTTACCTCCCGGTTAGTGCTACGTTTTAAGTCTCGAGCTTTACTTACATGGGCCTTGAGGTACCCCAATTACATGGTGGAAACTATGACCACCATGTCTTCCATGATAAAGTACGGTTTTAGGCACTGTCCATTAATATTAAACATTTTTCCATCCACGCCAACCACTTCCACCGTTCCGTGGTGAAAAACAGTTATCACCGTGAAGGGTCCAGACCAATGGGACTTCAACTTTCCTGGGAAAAACATTAGACGAGAGTTAAAAATTAAGACTTTATCACCTAGCCAGAAGGATTTCTGGGAGATCATTCGGTCATGGACTGCCTTTTTTTCTCCTTATACAGTGTCACATTCTCATAGGTCTCCATCCTTATCTCTTCAAGCTTTGTTAATTATAATTTTCTCTTTTCTTCTGCAGCCTTGAGATCATTGTTAAGGTCCTTGGCAGACCAATAGGATTTATGCTCCATCTCCACCAGTAAGTGGAAGGGTTTTCCATAGATTAATCAAAAAGGTAACATACCCAAGGGTGTTTTGAAAGCTGCCCTGTAATCCCATAATGCATCGTCCAATTTCTTGGACCAATCCTTTCATGATGGGCCTATCGTTTTCTATAGTATTTGCTTCAACTCGCGGTTTGACACCTCCACCTGTCTACTAGATTTCAGGTGGTAGGGCGTCCCTTGGTTGTACTTGACTCCATACTTTAAGAGCACATTTCTCATAAGTGTGTGGTCAAAATGAGTACCACGGTCTCTAATCAACACCCACGAGGTTCCAAACTGACTGAAAATATTTTTCTTGAAAAAAGTGATGAAGAAATGAGCGGTATTATGAGTCATTGCCACTGCTTCCACCCACTTGGATACGTAATCAACACATACCATAATGTACATGTGCCCAAAGGATAGAGAAACGGACCCATAAAGTTGATTCCCCACATATCAAAAATTTAAACTTCATGTATCGGGTGTTGTGGCATCTCAGAATGATGGCCTATATTTCCCGTCCGCTGGCATCGATCACAACAGGAAAAAAATTGACGATTGTCCTTATGCATGGTCAACCAGAAGTATCCGGATTGTAAATATTTTGAAACTGTTTGATTCGAAACATGATTTCCTCCTGCTAGAGAAGAGTGACATAATTCTAAAATACCTTGAATTTCTTCATCCGGGACGCAACAGCGGATTACCCCATCGCCGCATGAGCGGAAAAGCGGGAGTCTTCCCAAAAATACCTCGATACCTCCAACAAAAAAGGTTTAATCTATTAGAATGTTTTGTCTGGGTGGACAACTCATGTGGCTAATTATTTTGCAAGATCAGAGAACCATGGCTGAGGCGGCACTCTGATGGAAAATAGTTTATCATCAGGAGATTCTTCCTTGATCTCACGATCCTCTTCTCTCTCAAAGTGTCGAAGTTCCTGCTAAGGGAGGTGATCAGCCACCACATTCTCGCTACCCTTTTTGTCCTTTATTTCCAAATAAAACTTCTGGAGGAGAAACACCCAACATATGAGTCGTTCTTTGGCATCCTTATTGTTCAACAAATACTTCAGTGCAGCCTAGTTTGTGTAGACCACAACTTTAGAAAGCACTAAGTATGAACAGAATCTGTCGAATAAAAAAACCATAGTCAATATCTCTTTCTTCGTGGCGGTTTAATTTAGAAGAGCCTTATTTAATTCCTGGCTATCATAATATATCGGTCTGAAAATATAATCTAGCCTTTGTCCAAGCACTTCCCCCACAGCATAATCGCTCGCATCGCACATAAGTTCAAACTGCTCCTCCAAATTTGGAGTGATCATGATGGGTGCGGAGACCAATTTTTCCATCAGAATTTGGAAGGCTGAGACACATCTATCATCAAACTCAAAAATTTCATCTTTGGATAGTAGATTGGTTAAGGGATGAGCAATATTGGAGAAGTCACAGACGAATATTCAATAAAAACCCGCATGACCCAAAAATCACTGAATTTATTGGACTGATGTGGGAATGGGCAGCTACGAGATAACTTCAATTTTAGCCAGATCCACTAGAATTCCTTGAATTTAGATCCTATGGCCTAAACGGATTTCTTGTTTCACCCTAAATTGGGACTTCTCCAAATTCAAAACCAGATTGATATGCTCACATCGATCAAGAAATAGCTCCAGATTCATAAAACAGGTGTTAAATGACTTCCCATATACAAAGAAATCGTCTCTGAAGACCTTTAGAATCTAATCCACCATATCATGGAAGATTAATACCATGAACCTCTAAAAGGTGGCAGGTGTGTTTCACATTCCGAATGACATTCAGCGGTAGGAGAAGGTCCCATAAGGACAAGTAATGGTACTCTTATCCAGATCCTCCAGGGCGATATAAATATGGTTATATCCCGAATAACCATCAATGAAACAGTAAAATTCATGCCCTGCAAATCTTTCAAACATCTGATCCATAAATTGGAAAGGTTAATGACCCTTCCTACTTGCATAATTTAACTTTCGGTAATCAACACAAACCCGCCATCCTGTAACTGTCCGGGTCGGGATGAGCTCATTTTTTTCATTGGTGACGACCGTGATGCCTTCCTTTTTAGGCACCACCAAGAGAGGGCTCACCCACTGGCTGTCATAGATGGGGTATATAATACCAGCATCGAGTAATTTGATCACCTCCTTCTTGACCACTTCTTTCATGGGGGGGTTCAGTCTTCGTTGTGGTTGGAAAGATTATTTTTCCCCTTCGTCCATAAGTACCTTGTGGTTGCAGATAGTGGAGCTTGTACCCTTAAGGATAGCAACTGTCCAGATGATGGCATGTTTTCACCTTCAGAGGACTTTCAGAAGAGTCTCTTCTTGATATTTTGAGAGTGATGCATTTAGTATCACTAGAAATGTATGTTCCTCTCCCAAATAACCATACTTCAATGAGGAAGGTAGAGGTTTCAACTCAAGATGGGGAGCCTTGAGAATGGAAGGTACGATTGTCTCAACCTCGGCTGCTCTAACAAATCTAGAACAATTGCCCTTTTCCAGTAATGGCCACCTTGGCCTTCAATGAAGCTTACTTCCTCTCAATTTTCTTCAACGTGGTCATCCTCCAGAACGAATTCTTTGTTGAAAGAATAATATTGCATACCATCTTCATCTAGGCCAAATCCCACAACTATTGTTTTCAAAGAACAAAAATCCTCTTTCTGCATCAGTGAAACTTGTTTTACCACCTTTAGGACTTTGTAAGAAGGATTCTCATCACTAACATGGAAGATCATCTCGCCTAGGTGAACATAAATTAACACCTTCCCAGTTTCCAAAAAGGGTCTTCCATGAATTAGGGATGCCTCTTGGCCTTCTTCCATGTCGAGGATAATAAAATATACTGGCATAATTATCTTCCCCAATATAACCAACACGTCCTCCAATAGCCCCCTGGGGTATTTAATAGATCTATCACCTGGTTGGAGTGCCACTCAGGTTCGCTTGAGATCATTCAGCCCTAGCTTCTTGAATACCCCAAAGGGAATTAGATTAACACTCACCCCCAAATCACAAATAGCTTTTCCAAACTCACAAGGATTGATAGTACATGGGATCCTAAAGCATCCTGAATCTTGGAGCTTAGGAGGGAGAGTTTGTTAGAAAACTTCGAATCATTCCTTGGTCGGGGGAATAGTGCACAAGTCTTCCATTTTCCTTTTTTTTGAAAGGATTTCTTTCATGAAAATCATGTAGATTGGAATTTGACTTAATTTCTTGGCAAAGGGGATATTTATATAAAGCTTCTAGAATATTTCCCGAAATTTAGTAAATTTTTGGTCCATCTACTGTGGTTTCATTCTCTTGGGAAATGGCATGGGTGGTTCATATGCTTTGATCACTTCTTTTCCCTTATCATATAAGACTTCTTGTTCTTTATCCTTCGCATGTCTTGGGGAAGATTCCTCAGCTGCATCTTCTACACCTGAGGACATGGAATGCTTTGATGTTGGATCACCCTGACTCATAATGACCTTGGGGTCAGCTCTTTCCTGCTACATATAGTAACAACATTTTCCTCCTCCTGTGGATTTTTCTCTGTGTTTCCCGATATTATACCAGACTATCTAATGGAAAGATGATTGGCAAGCTACCCAATCTGGTTCTCGAGGCTTTGGATTGATGCCTCTTGGTTTTGAAATCTTGTCTCAGCAATTTTTATGAATTTGGTCATTATTTTCCTCCATCCTTGAGGGAGGTTCCTGCTGAGTTTGTTGCGTGACTTATGGGGGGAGGTGGTTGTCTCAATGGTTGAGCAGGACAAGGGTTTTGATACCCTTATTGCTGATATGTTCCCTGCCAAAATTGTTTACTCTGTTGTTGCATGGGGTACTGATTTGGAACTTTTTTTTCCTGTAACCAGGTGGTCTTTTTGGTCGGGGATGAGGATTTTGTTTTCGCTTCCCCCAACTTGTATTATGATTTTCCTTCCACCCCTGGTTTTGGTATTGAGGGTAGCTGTTGGGTCCTCTGTTCATCATAACAAAATTAAACTCACTGGTTGAAGCTCCCACATTGGGCCCTGGGCACTCACTCATGGCATGGTTGTCACCACAGTTACCACACGCTGGTGGACTGATAGTTTGAACATGAAATGGATGCTTGAGATTCAAAGTGTCGATCTTCTTTGAGACGACATCAAGTTGAGATGCAATAATGGTGGTTTCTTAAATATTATGAATACCCCTATTCTGAGTACCTTTTTAAGAATTCCACTAAAAGCTATTGGCTGACACGTGTTCTAACAATTCAAACATCTCTTCAGGGGACTTTCTCATGACTGTCCCTCCAGCAGCTGCATCAACCATGGAGTTTGTGTTAGTATTGAGACCACCATAAAAAGTTTGTACTTGCATCCACAATGGAATTCATTGGTGTGGGCACTTCCTCATAATCTCCTTAACTCATTCCCATGACTCATACACCGATTCCGAGTCATGCTGCTGAAAGTTATGAAATTCATTTCTTAAAGTGACTATCTTCGAAGGAGGGAAATATTTGGAAAAAAACAACTGGGCTAATGCCTCCCAAGTAAAAATGGATCTATGAGGGATCCCCTTAATCCAGTCCATATCCTTGTCCCTTAATGAAAAGGGAAACAACCTTAGGAGGATTGCACCCACATATATTCCATGATACCGGAAAGTGTTACAGATCTCCAAAAAGTTGTAGAGTTTATAATTGGGGTCTTCGCTCGACAAACCACCAAACTGAATGGTATTTTTGATTAACTACATTATCGCCAGCTTGATTTCAAAATGTTCGGACTGCACCTGTGGTCTGACTATTCCAGTGTCTGCTCCCTGAATGGATGTCAGTCCATATTACATAAGAGTCCAGCGTGGCGACACTGGTTCCTGAGGTTCTTGGGGATAAATTTTTGTTTCTCCCATGGATAGAAAACTTGTGGGTTCTGAGTCATATAGGGAGTTTTATCTGGTGGAATATATTGTCTCTACGGTGGCTGTACAAACCACGACACATATTGAGCTGGTGGCTGTTGTTGGTTCCTTGGTCGGTATTCCATATAAGACCCCAGTGGACTAAGATATTTCTCATCCTCACCACCCAGTGGTGGATTCCCTTCAATAAAAAATGGTTTTCCAATGAATTGGACATCCCCCGGTTCTTCCTCCTAATGATCCATAGGATCATCTGTGTTGTTGTCACCCATAAGTGCATGACGTCACCTAGACAACATTCTTTAGATTTCAAGGTCAATCGGGTGTAGCTCCAATGAATCGGCAATCTAGGAACGAGTGACTCGGCCACTCATATACTACAGGCCTTCACAACACAGACAGAACACTCAGCGTAAAAGGGAAAATATAATGAAAAATAGAAATGAGATGAAGAAAATAATTTTTTTTGTTTTTTAGAAAATTATAATTTTTATTTTTACTACATAATTTCAAATTTAATTGACTAAAACGACCACTGATTCCCTATAAATGACACCAAAATTTGGCCATTTGTTAATGTGAAATATTGTTTTCATCCAAATTAATTTCCCTAACTTGTACTAGTATAGAGAGAAAGTACGGGGTCAGTCCATAGGAAAGCAGTGGTGGATGTTTATGTTTCTTGAATTTAAGTCACTTACATGAAGTTGTTAAATTTAAATCCATTTTTTTGGTTCATGGAACGGATCTCAAAAGGTAACTATTTACTTGAGCTTTTCTAATTCACTACCAATTAAACTTGAAATATAATATTACATGAAACCAAATTTTAATGAATAATGTTGAAAATGTTCCAGGGCTGGACATGTGTGGGACATTAAACCTTATTCCATATTGTGTTGGATTTTTCATAATAACCAAAATTTCTAGTTTTCATATGTGTCGGATCTCCCTTGGTCTGGTGAGTTCTGATCAAGTCGTTAGAAATCAATTCCTTGGTCTGGCAATTGAATTCTACTGACTCTAAATTTTGGAACCACCCTCTAGAAATGAAAAGGGTATCCAATGGTCATGGATATTCTTGTCGTAATTCTCCAAAATATCCCTGGAAACTCCATTCTTGGCCTGATATGGGGTTTCCAGTGAAATAAGACATGAAGGTGTTAGGAGAATTAGGTGAGAGATTATGAACAAATACAAGAGTAGATAAAATGGTTTTAGTGAACCCGCACTTTTCCAAGACCCAAAAAAAGGGGGGTTTAGCTAATCATGATCAAAATAGTAAGAAACATACTAAAATTTATCATGGAATTCATTACAATAGAAACCGAAGAAAATTCATAAGTACAATATTACAAAAACAAAAACAAGTGCCCAGAGAAAATTGTCTCCTTCTTCCTCCTGCTCCCTCTTTTTTTCACCCTCTCCTATCCTCCTCCTAGTTCTCCCTCTCTTCCCCATCCACATTCCCCAGGGTCTACCCAGTCAAAAATGGCCTTTTTCTAGTTATCCAAAAGCAAGAATCAAAGGAAATCCCAGGTCAAGGAGTTGTTGGAAAGTTGTAAATAAAAAGAAGAAGACTGTCATGGTCTGCACGGTTTGGGCACATTATTTTGTAGACCGTGTGCCATCCGTGAGGATTCTTCTGTCTCAAATCCTTCATCCACTCCATTTGGGTCCACGGTTTGGTATACCATCCACCAACCTTGCGGCATCTTCTGTCTTGAATCTTTGAACCGAACTGTTTTTTTGGATGGCATGCATGGTTTGGTTAAGCCAAGTGCCAACCATGCGGGCCTTTCTGTCATTAGAATCTCCTCCAGCATGGTTTGCACACAGTTTGGATAACTATACGGCTACCGTGTTGTTCATCTATGCCTTTGATATTCCTAAAATTTATATCCTTTATGTCAAGTGTTTGATCCAAGTGACTCCCTTCTAGTATAATCAGGGAAAAATAGTCCTTATGCCTCCAATTCAATTTTGAATCTCCAAACTTCATAGAATCCTTGGTTTATCCTTTGGTGATTGAAAACCTATCAAGATACATTAACATTGTGAAACACATGTAAAAACCATCCACAAAACCATTTTATAGATATTAGACCAAGTGGAAATGCCTTATGCACAGTAGTGCATCACAACATAACCTCCATACATTAGAATTTATCCAAGTCCAATCTCTAATGCATAACAATATACAATACACTCCCTACAGGGCTTGGGTAGGGTTAAGATCAGTGTTCTTGTTATCCACTTCTTAAACTCTTGAAATTCCTCCTCTATTGAGTCAAAAAACAAAAACTTCACTTCTTTCTAGTTTATTCCGATCAAAGGAACTAATAGGTGGGAGAAGATGTGAATAAATATCTATTAGTATTATTATTAAACTAGGAATATATGTACCTCAAATATTTTCATGGGAAAATCTTAATATACCATATCCCTAACTTTATCTGGGTAAACAGATACACTAACCTTAGAGATAATATTCATTAGAAAATGAACTTGGTCCATCAACAAATGAAACTTATAAATCTTGTCATAATGTTGATTATCCCTTAGTGTGGATAAACAACATCCCATGATTTGTGTGTTCCTCCATTGAATTTGGGTATTATGGATATTATCATAAAAACAATCATGAAGTAATTCAAAAATATGTGAAAGAATTTATTTATTTGGGAAATAAACACATCTGGTAGGTGTGTTTATCTGAAATTCAAAACCAGGTAGTCATACAAACCAAATCTTTTTATAAAAGCTTTACAATGTATTTTTGAAGGTCTCTCCCTAACCTAATGATATCCTGACCTCAGATAAACATTAAAAAATACCCAGGATTCACTAAACTAGTCAAACCAGTAATATATATTAAGAATTAGGTACCATTTATTTTTCATCATTTGAATCATCTTCCTATAATTGAAATAATACTATATGGAATCATCAACCTTTTCCTAAAAACGAATGGAGAGCCCCAAGGGGAAGTGATCAAACTAATAAACCCCAAGGATTTTTAGTCCTCTATGTTAATCATAATATCCCACATCTCTACCAGATCAATCATATAATTTGGAATGACAATATAATTCATTCCCAATAAAATTTCGACCTTAAAATAGATCTATCTATTTGGTAGTATCCCTATAAATTTATTTCGAAAACATCCTTGATATGATACACCATAGAAGAAAAAACATCATGCTATAACCCTCTATTATCAAACACAGTATTGGTGACCTGGGTAGTTTCCTCACCTCATTTCTACAAATATGGTCCTGCACGACTTGCATCTAAGTCTTATTCTCTGAAATGTATGTGTTGATGACCATATGGTGATGTGAAAATCACCTACCATCAGTAGCTATCAATATGAAATCGGTATCAATCTTACCATCCCACTATATGATTCAGGAAAAAAACATTCATCTCTAAGATAAATAGATCCCATAAGAACACATAACCCCCAAACCCCTATGTACACTTCTGATAGTAGTGAATACCCTTGGAAAGAACACCCAACGGGGTATCAATAAAAAAAACTCCACGTAGATACTCTATATCTAAGACAGTCCCTTCTAAAAACTAATTTTAAATAAAGGAGTGAGAATCCCCAATATTCAGTAAAATATTGGTTTAAGTGGTAGCTACCAATATCATACCTCGGACTTTATATGGAACAAAATCTTGAACTATTAGAGTTAGTTGAGATACATAAAATAGGCCTGAACTATGGCCTTATGATCTAGCTTAGCTACCATTCAAAGAACAGACCTACAAGAGATAATGCTACTAAACCTTCACACAATGCCCTCTTCTTTTCTTTGATTGACAAGTATGTATCCAACTACCCACCTTCTATGATATATCTTAGATGACCCTAGATCAATTCACTAGTTTGGATCCTCAATTACACAGTTCCCATTGCACAATCTTATAAAACCACTAAAGGTGGCCCATATTTCCACATGCTCAACACTCCACCATTTCTTAGTTGCACCAAGGGTTAATATGTCCCCATCTACTACAACAATGGCACTATGGTGAACTGCCACCCTGGACACTCTTCCCACTACTAGCCAAGTGAGCCCCATTGTAATAGGGATTAAGGCTTCCAAATGACCCAATACATGACCCTGTTGAATTATCCTACCCTAATCAATTACCCATTCTTAGGTTCCATTCAGGAATAAAAGCATAATTTACCAATGTAATAAAGGTGGTAATCCATGAGAAATTAACCTAAAATGGATCATAAATCTCAACGCATCCTCAAACTTCTTTCTTCATCCACCTTTTCCACAATTATTAATGGTCCAAATAATTTCAAGATAGTAAATTGGTTGATATACTCCATGATTTGCATGGAACCCTTCTTAAGTTGAATGAACTATCTATCCCTATCAACCCTCAGGTCCTCTAGGAAGAAATGATCAAAATAGAAGGTCAAAAAATAATTCCAGGAAAAACCCATGAACTTCTTATCTCGGACTAAGATATCCCACCATCATATTGATGATATTCACATCATATAAATTACCAAATTCATACTTTCGTCCTAAGGGGCCTTGAAAAAATCAACAATATTCTGAATTGACATGGTCCATAATTCAACTACCTAGGGCCCACACCCCCCCCCCCCCGCTGAACATCGATGGATGTCAAATCTAAATCTTTATGTTCATATCTGGCATAGATGGAACATCGCAAGGATCCTCCCAATCCATCTCATATACTACTTTCAATAAACTCGATCAAATTTGATTGTCTTCAAGTACACCGAGTTCCATAGGGGGATTTGGCCTAATACCCTTGAGGGTGTGTTCATCTACACCCTCCCTATGACCAACCAAGTGTTGATATGGATTAATTATACGATAATTCCAAATATACATCTTATATCACCATAAAAAACAATTTTATAATTTATAATTTATGTAAATAAAAAAGAGTCACAAATCCCTATTATTCTATACACCTCTTATCGTCAAACCTGCATAACCCATGCTCTTTTCCAAGCCACATATACCCCTGATAGGGTCAAGTCACAATATGTTAGGTTAATTTACCTTACCCATATTAGTCATTCACTATTTTACATTTTACTTCAACAATTTTAAAATTCTCTCATCCATGGAGTGGTTATATAGAGTGTCAGCCACAAGTTATAAAGGAAAACACTATATCAGTTTTCATTAGTGCCCTATTTAGACATAACCAATTATTTAATGTATTCAAAGAAATCAAAGTGAAATTTTAAACATTTAAAGGAGTACATAAATAGAATTAATCCATGGATTTAAATTAGAACCCCATAAAAATCAATGTAGACACTTTAAATAACAACACTTATTCCATTATAATATAAATAATGTCATTGAAGAGTGAAAGTATCTTGAATTCTTACATGAAAAAAATGATGCAAACACACATTCTACTTTACATACCTTACCATTGGTGAAAACCCCATAAATCAATTACATCACACCAAAATACACCACTCAAGGCGAAAATCAGTCAACTCTAAAAGTACAAATAATGAACAACAATTATTCTTCCTAAAAAATTGGGGATTCTCCCATACAAGGGTTAAGCACTCCCAGTAACAATATCATTACATTAAAACATTCTATGTTATTATCTACTGGCCTAAAATAGTGTGGAAAATAAAAAATTTATATATGCTTCTACTTTGTAACACCCCACCTATGAATCTGAAGAACATGTTCTTTAGGTAGGTGTGCTACATGGCCATTAGCACGCTTCCCTATATGCCATAGGCTAAATATTAGGGGTAAGTTCCCATTAGGTTGTAGTGGGAAGACTATTACCTCATGATCAAAGTGTTTCATGAAAAATTAAATAAATTCATATCATCTATAGATACATAAATAATTAAAACAAGGTGAAAATTGGGTAATATGTAAACAAAAAACCCATGCTATAACAGAATTAAATATAACCCATGTTAGAGTCTTACATGTAAAAAAAATACATACAACCCCAAAATAATCAAATGGAAAAAAGGTATAACTATAAAAAAACCCCAAAATGTTAGTTTACTATCTGGGTCCCCATCTCTATGCTCCATCCCATCCTATATTAATCATATATTATAGGGTTCATTCCACTTTCTAAACCTACATATATTAAGTCTTCTTGGGTACCAATTGATTTCCTTGGAAGAGTGTGAGTATGAATCAATAGGCCATCATTAACAGTGTCTAAATTGATATCCATTTCATTAAATATAATGTATACAAATGTATTTCATAAATAAGTGTGTCAAAAAATATATAAATAAATTAAAAACCTTCAACTCTATTATGACACATGTGTAGAACATATCTACTTCTCCAAGGTCATACGTCTCTGAACATGTCTTGATGACCATGACATCTATAGTAACCACTTGGAATATAGATTCTTAACACATTATTCCTAATATAATTTATCACATAAAATCCTTGCACTCATCTTGTAATTCCCAAGAATATGTTATAATGAATAATCCACAGAGCTCATCCAGGAATTCCTAACTCATGTACCATATGAAATCCAACTAGATCATCCTAGAATTCCAACTTATGTAGAATCATACTTCATATGGAATCCAAGGATATCATCCTAGATTATAATTCATTTAGAATCATATGTCATATATAATCTAAGTATATTATCCACTAATTTCAATTTATTTAGAAATATTTATCACATAGAATCCATGGATTTTATCTCAGCATTACAATTCATTTAAATAGTATAATACACATAACCATGTAAATCCATTTAAGTATCCATAGGTACACAAACATAGTCATGATTTTTCCATTAATTTATATTTCAATAGAAACTCATTTAATATCTATAATAGATAGATCCCGACTGTACCATTTATAAATAATTCACAAGATAATTTTCTAAATTTATGAATGTGTAAGGGTTATCATGTTTATAGATATCAAAGGGTTTTAACAGAAATCGTAGGAAACTCCCTCTTATGCCCAAGGTCATTTCTCAAGTTCAAAAAACCTCTTGGGTTTATCCTTTAAAATAAAATAATAGTACATAAGCTATTATCACCCAAAAAGGGTTGGACAAGGTATCAATTTAAAATTAACAGGTGTTAATTTATATTCTTTAAATGGTTCTAGATGCTTTTTAGGGAACTAACTACTTGGATTTAGGTTCTCATTTTAGTGAACAACAATCCAATATGATGACATACATGTAAAATAATATAAAATTGAGAAATATTGAGGTATTTAATGAAGACCACAAACCTTATGTTAGTAGAGTTCCATTTATTAAGTATAGACTTTTAATTCGATTTAAAATTAGAGAAATAAAAGAACCATACAAAATAATTGGAAACAGGGCATATCATATTTAAAAGAAAAGAAAACATATGGATACAAATTAAATAAATAATTTGGGAAGGTGTAATATTAGAATAACATTGGGTGTTTAGTCTCTACAAATAGAACTTAAATTATAGGATAATTAAGGTAAATATTCTAACAATTAAGAATGAGAGGGTGCAAGCTCAAAATGGGGATATTTTAAAAGTGGGGGAAATAAATTTTTATTATTTTAAAGGGTGAAAGATAGGTAAAAATTAAATTTTGGACCATTGATAAGCCTTTCTAATACCCATTGTCTAGTTGTTGGTTCCCACTACTAGTTTATGGGTCTCACTAGTTAACCGATGGACTTGTAGTAGCTATGAAAACCTATAGTAATAACATCATCTAGATAGTGGCCAACAACTAGATATCTGGTGACACTATAACATTTATGCTTCATGAAAATAACCCCTCCAAGGCCTCTCAAACACTTTAACAACCTAGTAACTCACTTGGTCAATTATTTAGATATAAAAAATAGGGGTTAAAAGTGAAATAAAAGGGGTCTATAATGTAAAAATGGATTTGGTCTTACACAATCCATTTATATGATGATCAAAGAAGTGAAAAAATGAGTTTATTCACCTATATAAGAAAATAATAAGTATTCTAGAGTTAAACATTTATATAAATAGAGTTATAATATTTTTAACTCAACTCTGTGTCCCATACATACCAGATTTCAAGGACATATTGAAAAATTCAGATACATTATCACTCTATTTTCACCTAAAAAGCACCAATTGTATATATATAATAAGAAACAATTCAAGTCGAAAAAATGATGAGTGAGATTACATTGTATAAATATTTATGCATTTTATTCTATAAAATTGATGTGGAATGAAAGATGACCATATGGTTGAAGCAAACATTACACATAAATGTATGTAAATAAATGAACTTCACTATGGATTCTATTAAAGAAATACAAGTACATAAAAAGTATATTATTCCATTTGGTTTTTATTTAACCACCTAAGTAATGTAGAGAATTTAATTTCTATTTGAGAGTGATTTCAACTCAATCACATTTCCAAGTTATACATAAAGAGATAATCTTGGATGGAGTACCCCTAACAATTGTATCTGATCAAGATATGAGGTTTACATTGATGCTCTATATAATTATTTAACAATAATTGGATACATAGATGAGATATAGAACATATTACCATTCTAAAAATACTTGTTAATAAAAAATAACCATTCAAACAATAAAAGATATGTTGATATATTGTTAAATGGATTTAAAAGGTGGTTGTGATCAACACTTTACCCTAGAAAAGTAATAAAATAGCATTATCTTTCATTACATCATTAAAATGGACCCATGTGAATCTATATATGGGAATATATGAAAATCTATGTGATACTAAAATGAATTTTCAGATAGTAATATGTCACTACCCTAACTTATTCAACAAATGATAGAAAAGTTTCAAACCATTTGGTAATCTATAAAAGAAGTGAATAGTTGATGGGATTGATAAATTGATAATCATTGATGAGATTGGGATATTGAATTAGATACTTGGTATTATTTTTTATATCATCATGGAAGAGGCTTATGTGATTCATGTGTAATGGAATGGTGATTCTTATATGTATTAGCCACATTGAAATCCTTGATCATGTGTGGACATTATCTTATCATCTTACGCTTCCACAAAACCTCTCTCAAGTGAATTATGTGTCACAAGTATCCCTTTTGAGTATTTAAATACCTAGTCCTTCACATGTAATGAACATAGAGGTTGTACCACTGGCATATGATATTACTTATGAGTATTTATGAGAAGAAATATTGAATTATTGGGATAAAGTGTTATGAAATAAGGTCACCCACCTAGTTAAAGTTATAGAGAGTAATCATATGTCTAAGTAAGTTATATGGGAAAATAATGATGTAATAAGGCATATCGACCCTCATTTTTTCATCTATGTAATGAAACCTCACTTGAGAAAATATTTTAATGTTTTATAATGTAGAAATCCAATATTTTATCATGTATGTTCCTTTAATACTGTGTGTTTTATAACTTTTAATACAAAAAAAAAAGTAGAATAAAACAAACAATGATATATTTTATTGGTATTAAAAATTATAAAGGAAGATAAATACTAATAAATTATGATTATACAATATAAAAAACATTTATCAAATTAAAATTGAAATAAAACTGCAAGTAAATAAAAACACCAAAAACAAGAAATCCTTACCCTTATAGTTTTTCTTGAATATCATACCTCCAATTATAACTAATAAAACATGATATAACATTATAAATACAATAATAATTTTTTGAATAAATTAAATTAATAGGATGGATGATTATAGATATGTATGTAAGACATTACATTGTATTTTAATATGATTTTTGGACATATATTCAATAGACATATGATCATTGTACATGTGGTTGTTGTACATATAGTCGTAGGACATACAGTTGTTAGATATATAGTCATTTTATATACTATTATCCATCAGCTAAATTTAATATTTTTTAATTATTACCAAAAAATTAAAGGTAAAAAATTTTAAATTTTTTTTTTTTATTATGAAATAAAAATAATAAAAATAATTTATTATAAATATAAAAAATGTCATTATATATTATGATTAATATTGTGATAATCATCTAAAATAATGATTTTATGTTTTTATAAAATTGAAATAAGGACTCTATTACTAATGGACTGATAACATTTAACAGTAAGAAGATATATTATTATTTTTAAGGGGATATGATTAAAATTATTCACTCATAAAATATGGATGTTTTTCAAAATATTACCTTTTAAAATATTTTTTCTTTTCATTTTAATAAATTAAACTGATAAATTTTACAGGATTATTATAATAAAATAGTTCAATATATAAAAAAATAGACTAAAACTAATTTAAATAATAATTGATATGAAATTGGATTAATAACACTAAATGTATCATCCAATGTTTGAATTACCTTTATTTTTATGATTTTTTATTTTCAATAATGTTTGGGTTGAGTTTCGAGAGTTTCTGGATTATTTTGGAGAGTTTTGGAAGCTTTTTAGAGGGTGTATGGTTTGATGACGGTTAGAAGAAACCATAAAGATTCCCCGAGCAACTGAGTAAAGATTAAGCGAGTTCTCTTGGTATGTATACATTTGGAACACGGTTTGGGAAATCTATGCAGAAACCATGAGACATTCGAAATTTTTACATAGAATAATTTTTCATATTTAGTGCATGGTTTACAAATCTGTCCATCCCAATAATGTATCCATATTTTTTTGAAACACCAATATGATTGGAGCATTCTTTTCCAAAATGTGTGGCCTAACTATGTCACATAATTAATGAAATCTAAAAAATTAAAACTAGAATACTCACCTGAAACTTTCAATCATTCTTTGTTAACCAAGGATCTCACACTTCAACCTAAAAATATAAAAACTTTATTTATTTCCATTCCACTGGAGAACCATTTTGATAAATCCTTTATCATTGGACCCCAGGATATAAAAGGTAATAGTATGGTTTTAATTTTATCTCCTTAATCTTTTTATCATGTCTTGAGATGAAACCTAGATCTGAGTTTTCATGTAAGCATCTATTATTTAGGATATGTTCTGATAAAAACTTCTTATGATCCATTAAATGGAAGGTGGTAAATACATGGATCTGTGAGATCATGACATATTTTTCTTTTAGAAACCATATTCATTGTAGGTGGATTCTCTCTAATTAACTTCTATTAAGAACGTGATGGATTTATTTTATAAAATTTATTAAATATATTTTTTATGAAAATATTTGATGGAAACCATTTGGAATCTCTCCCTTATTTTAGGTTCTTAATTAATGGGTTTTTGGTGTCTTCTGAAATAAGTTTGATGACATTTTTTATAGATATTTTTTAATAAATAGTGAATTGGGTTCTAATAACATCGAATAATCACAATTGGCATGCATGCATAATATATTAGAGGTTATTCTCGATGGTTTGAACTTCGCGACCATGATACCTCAGGCTCACTAGATTGTATCGGTATGTTACAACTATGGGATGGAGGGATGAGGTTTTCACTCATGTGTTAGACTGTTCTGAGGGATGACTTTAATGGTAGATGCATTGGGTTTTTTATTTCAGGGATTCATGGGTTAATTAAATAGTTGTTTTTTTAGTGTAGTTTATTTTACATCTTTTATATTTATCACTCTAGATAACTAGTTTATACTCTCCTCTTATTTATATAAATTGTTATAACTTGTTCTCCTCGTAGTGGTGTTAATTGGGAGTTTCAAGGTTTTACTACTGATTAGACATAATCACTCTTATATATACGACATAGTATATATTTAGATTCTATTTATTAGGATATAGTTAAAGGAAATAATTTATACCTCTCTAGTGGATAATAATGATGTTCTGGTTTTTAGTATTTGGAGCTTGTAGATGGACTGAGTGTTGGAGTATAGAGTAGTTCCACCTCATCAATTTGAGTATTTAAAACATTTGGGGTTATGGAAATTGTGTTTTTATTATCAGATTCTATGGCCCTGATTACTTTCATGTTATTTTATGGAATTGTATTTTTTTCATAAAATATATTACATCTTAGTTTAATTATTATAGTTTTCCCTTACATGTTTTGTGGGTGGGAAAGGATAAATATTCCCCTAAAACATTATATACCCTGTGAATTTATTTCCATCATTTGGTTTTTAGGGGATGTTACCAAATGTTAGTGGAATCGTTTTTACCTAGGACAATGTATTGGGGTTAGGATATTAAAATGGGTGTCAATTTTGTATAGTTCATCAGTTATTATGGTAGAAAGGGGCGTGATGTGTTGGAAGTTGAAATATAAACAATTAAAAGGCACAAATAACTAGTTATTCAAAACTACCTGTTACTATGGTGGTCTGGGTAGAAAATACTTTGTCATACACTTCTCTATGTGTTGGAAACTCATCATCATTGGTTTAGTTAATGTTTGTTTGGTATCATTCATTAGTAAAAATAATTCACACTAGGATTTCATCATCCATTTATTATTTCACGATTTTTGGTTTTGGAAAAATAACTGGTAATTTTCTTATGGACCTTTAATCTATAATATGATAAATTATGAGAGATTTATGTGGTGATTGGGTTGTATTTGTTTCTATATTTATAAAAAAATACCACCAATTAGGATACCCATAAATGAGTCATAGGGGAGGATGAGAATTTGGTTCCCCCAAAATAATAGGATAACCAACAACTTTTCAAGAGTATATGTGACATCCTGACCTGGGTGATACCTAGAAGTTCCCCTAAATTATGGTCCACATGGCCTCTTAAATGCCTCCCCATATACCTATGGCTGCTGACAATAAGAGGGACACTATAGTGTGTTCATGGGTAGACTATTCCCTCTTGTTATAGTAGCACAATGGTATAATCAATAGATAAATAGAAGAAGAATATCAGTAATTAAAAATATAAGATAAGAACTTATAAACATCCAAGCACTAAATAATAATCAAAATAATTAATATGAATCATATAAAAGATATTATGATGCCATGTCACAAAAAAATAAGGAAAAATTTATACATGGAAGCAGGCAGTCAATACAGTACATGAAATACAAAAGGAAAAAAGGGGCCAAAAAATAAACTTCCCCTTTTAAAGAATTGTATAAAAAATTACTTTGATTAAATTTTTGGTATTTTTATGAAAAATTCAAGGATTTAATGAATAGTGAGAATACTAAATTTTAATTAAAAACAAATGTTTTGTATTTAAATAATTTATAGTGTTAAATTATAATTTCTATTGGTATTAAAGTATACTTATATTATATTTTACCATTTAATTCAATGTATGAAATTTTAATCAATTTAACAATGAATTTCTATATAAAAACATTTCAATATTTTAATTTTATTCACTTTTTATACTCATTTTCTCATTCCTACAATAGGACTAATTTATTATTAATTACATCAACTTTTTTGTTTTGAATTTCGAAAAAGTAATTTCATATTTATAATTAGTGGGTAAAAATTATCTAAATAAGTTTATTTTATTTTTCGGTATATGAATAGTAAATTTATTAATATTTTATTTACCACAGTTAAGGAAAAATTGATTAATTATGGGTAAAAATAAGATTATAAAATTACTTTAACACATTTACTAAATTTATTGGATGAAATATTTTCGACCAAAATCATCATTAGGATGGTTTTATTAACTTTGGGAACCACTTTAATGAGTGTATAACATTTATTATATTATATTCAAACAAAAGTCAAATTTTTCACACATTTATTTTTAATAAATAAAATATTTTTAATATGGGGTAATATAAATGATATGTTCAACTATAAATAGTATTTAGAAAGATAAAATGTTTACCCCCATCATGGTAATTTTTTTAATATTTAGTAAATAAATAATTAAATTAAATGGTGACTCAATGATGATACAATAATAGATTATTTAAGATAGTGATTATGTATTTATGCTTCTTTAATTTTCGTATGACACATATCCTTATGATTTCTAATTTTTGTAAATATCATAACATTGTTTGTGGAAGAGTGTACTATCACCTCCATAAAGTGACATGATTCGTTCACTCTATACATGGAATGTATAAAAGATGGTTTAAATAATTATATGTAACATATATGACATAAATATGATACTGTAATTATAATATAAATTTATATATCATTTTATTTTCATTCTTTTAATATGAAAAAGAAATGAAACTAGTGTTCATGTGTATGTATGGCATACCGTCTCCATGACCAGTGTATTTCATTTATTATCTCCCAATATTGTAGATCATAAAAAAGATATAAATATTGAATATATATGATAATTACATCGTGGTTTAAATTATGTATATGAAAATGTCAATATCTAATTAATAGAAATAAAAAAATAAAATGTCAAAACATACTCGAGAAACTAGGCAATTAACACCTAAAATAGTGAAAATAATGAAATACTATTAATGGGTGATAAAATAAACTAATAAGATAATATATTATATATTAAACCTGAAAAAGTTTTTTATCTAAATTAATAACATGATTTACATAATTATACATGAGGTTAAAGAACATACAACTAAAAAGGATTTGTGGGGTAATGGTTTTTTCATCTCAATTTTACTTCTATGAGATATATGCCTTGTTTACCACTTACTCACTATGTGGGGTGTGTGTGTTAACCTTTGGTATATCATATAATGAATCTCCATATTCTCATGATATATTAAGTTTCAATTAATATTATTCCTTAATAGGGATTGTGATTTAAATTTTTCCAAGAGGTATTGGACACATTATAATGTTTAATGATTATTTTCCTCAAGAATTTTTCAATGATCTCAATAAAAAGTATATTCATCAATGTAAACATCAATTTTTGAATATTTTACATCATTTATGTGTATCTATATTGATATCAACTTCCATATTTTATTAAAGGTTTTTGATCAGTTTGAATATAGATGTGCTATTTTGATACCATTCATGGTTTTCTATTAACATATTCACATTTTAATTCTATTTTTTAAATATGAATGTTTCTGTTTCTGTTTTCATATTAAGAATTCACTAGACTTAATAAGTGATTGGTTTTACACACTATATCCCCTCGATTCGTTGGTATGTCTCGTGAGACAATTTTAGTTGGTGAAAAACACTTTATGTTTGTTTCTAAGAATTTTTAAATTTTTAAGGAGGATAGATCTTATCACAAATGGGATGGGTTTCTACCCAAATACTTAAACTATCAAGAAAATAGATTTTGAATTTAACTATATTTAGGATAGATGTTTATAGTGAAAACATCCAACATTATACATTATACCATTATTATTATTCCATGTGATTATTTTATTAGTTAGAATATCCATTGTTATGTTTCCATGATCATGTCATTATTTAAATAGCAGGTGTTTTAGTTATTTACATTTCCATATTATTTATGCCATATTTACTCAAATATTTAATTGTATACTTAACCTTACTAAGAATTTGAGCTCACCCATTTCATAAGATTCATTTTTTTCTAGGATTTTGATAAGTATGTCATTACAAATATGCATGGTTACAAAAAGGGAGAAACATTGCAGACTCAATAAAATTCATTTAGTAATTTATGTTTAAAAATATAATGTGGATTAAAAGTATGTATATAGTTTACCAATACTACTAAACTATTTGGTCCCTTAGGATGTGATTCCCTATATATTATGACAATGTATTAAAGTAAGGAACCAGTTCTGATCTAATAGAATTGGGGTCATTACATTGCTCCAACCATAATCCCTACTTGTAATCCAACCACTCGTCTCATCATCCCTAAAATAATTTATCATACAGAAACTAATTACTCATCCACGCATTCTCAATCATCTACAATAATTTGGAATCCATAGAGCTTATCCTGGATTTCTCAGTTCATATACCATAAGAAATACAAGGAGATAATCTCATCATTCCCACATATGTTGCATCATATGTCATGTAGATTCTAAAGAGTGCGCCCTTGAATTCCCATTCATTTATAATCATATGTCTTATGGAATCCAAGGATATTATCCTAGTATTCCAATTCATTTATCATCATCTATCACAATAAATAAAAGTATTTCATCCTAGTTTTCCCATTCATTTAAATAATCTAATACACATTTCCATGAAAATCCATTTGAACATTATTAGGGAAAATTCATGTCATTTCCATTAATTTCATTTTTAAAGACAAATATTTTAATATCTACAATAGAGGTATCAAATACATCCCATTTATAATCTCATGAAAATTTACTCAATATAAGCATATATAAGTTTTCTCATGTTTGAAAATATCACAGGGTCATAACAGAAATCCTAGGAACCTTACCTCTATGCCCAAGGTAATTTATAAGTCTACAACACATCTCAGGTGATGAATTTCTCAAAAAACTACATAATCTATTACCACCCCAAATGGTGTTTCAAATTTATCAATTTAAAATTATAAAGGGATAATTTACAGTCTCTAAATGGTTCTATATTAATTTTAGGGGATTAACTGCTTGAATTTAGGTTTTTTTCAATTAATGACAAATCATTATGAATAAATACTTTTCACATGTTATGAAACACAAAATCGTAGCAGGATATCTTAAAGATCACCTACCTTAATAAATTATAGTTTCATATGTCCATTAGTAAATTTTAGGTTGAGTGAAAAATAAATAAATTAAAGAACAAGACAAAATCCCTACAAATAGCAAATATAATCTTTAGACAATAAGAACACAATTTAATGATGATTAAAAGAATAAAGGATGAATACATACTCATAGAATTACATTTGGACATAAATTATCTCAAATGGAACATAAATTGTAATAGGAATAAAATGTATATCTAGTTTGATGGATGATAGGGTTGGATCTCAACATGGGGTTGTTATACATGTGGGGGAGAAAATATTGTTAATTTTAAGTGTGAAAGAGATGGAAAATATGATTTTTACCTTCTTAAAAAATAGTTAATGACTCGCCAGCTATCCAGTGGGATTCTAATGGCTATAAAAACCTTTAAAAAGACAACCAGATAGCTGAAGGAACTGAATACTTTATGCTTAATGTTTTTAATTCCTTCTAAGCATCTTTAATACCTCTATAACCCCCTAAACCCCAATGAAAATTTTATTAATGACAAAATATAGGGTTTTAAATAGAAATAAAACTATTTTGCACCTTAAAATTGGGTAGGGTCTTAAAATCTCTCCACTATAAAATCAACCATCCTTGAGCAGCACGATCAAATGTTACTATCATTTTTGGTAAACAACTTTGGATATTGAGACTATATTTAGAATTATTTCTCCCATTTTTCCTCCCATAAACACCTATGTTTCAACAAAACACATACTATAGGGACTTATTTTCGACAATGTGTCTTCCCAATATGATCAAAAACATGAACGAGATACTTCTTGAAGGACAAATCAACCTCAAGACCAATATCATCATCTTTAATAGAATGAGATGGATCAAGAAAGTATCATCAATGTTTAGATATATGAAACATGTCATTCATGGTATAGAACCTATATCGAAGGTCCAATCAGTATTCCATTTGTCCAACCCTTTCCACAATCTCAAAGGGCCCCACTTACCTAGGCACCACTTTCCTCTAACTCTATAATTTATTGTGTACCAATATATATGACACACAAAAGAATATTCAGTAAACTATCTAAAACTAAACTCGTTGGAGATAATTATCGACATAATATTTCTTCCTTATTTGCATTATCTCAATTCTATTATAAATAAATTGGGCATGGTCAATCTTCTCCTATATGACCCATAATCTAATCATCGTCACCATAGTCACCTCTATCCAACACAAGGATGAATGACATGGTCTCTCATATAAATCCTCATAATGAACCATCTGAATTCTCACCTAGAAGTTGTTATTATAGGTGAATTAATCCAAGTATAATTTCTTCTCTCAAGGCCCCCTAAAATTAAATACGCATGATCTCAACATTTCCTCTAGAATTTGTATGGTTATATGATTGTATATTAGTATAGAATGATAGGTAGTTCTCAGAATCATGTGTATACCTAGTGCCTTCTATAACCCCTAAGAGTATAAAGATTTGAAATGAGAATCTATATTTGAGAATATTTTATGACAAATCCCATGTAACCACACAATCTCAATGAAATAAATTTTCCCCATAAGAAATAAATGAGATACCACAGTCGAATGATCCAAAAACACCCACACAATGTCATTACCTCATGGTTTACACAGTAAAATAGTCAAAAAATAAATAGTAACATAATCCCACTTACATTTGGGAAGGGTAAATTACTATAAGAGGTCGGGGGTTCACTGGTGATCAGCCTTCACCTACTGATAGGTAGAGAAAAACTTGCCAAAACCTATTATCTCCTTCTTCATTACACGCCACAAAAAATTTTATTATAGATTATGATATAAAAAATTAGCCCAAGGTGAACTACCCAATTATAATAATGATTCTCCATCATCAACTCTTCCAACAAGTCTATAGAAACAAAGGCATTCCCATGAACGTAAATGATATCATCCTCATCAATAAACTAGTTGGGTGGTATATCCTCAGCATATATTTTATCCCTAAAATCCAATAACTCTAAATCATATAATAGACTCATCTTAATCTTATTCCCAAGTGAAGGAAACATAGATAATTATGTGAGAGAAACATTCCCATATTACACTAGAACCCCCAAATGTATCTCACTGAGGAGAGCCATAAACCACCACTGTCTACTTGAATCCAAAAAAACATGATCCAAATTATTCAAGTATAAATAATCAACAACCATGATTCCATTCGTGGATGTATAGCCAATTTAAATTCAATGTTTTGGAGGTATTCAATACAAATCTATTTTTGAAGATTCAAATATGACTATGATAATATATATTTCAAGAATTTATGGTCCATATAAACTATAAACCTCTCACATTTAAGATAATTCCACCAATATTTTAGAGCATAAAACAATATGGATAGATCTAAATCATATTTTGGATATCATTATCCATGTGGTATCAACTTCTGTGACCCATTATTCACAACATAACATCCCTACATTAGAACATATCCAAGACCAATCCCTAATGCATAACAATATACAATACACTCCCTACTAGGCTTGGGTAGGTTCAATATCATGGTTGTGGACACTTCTTTGAATCTATAAATGCATCCTCACTTGAGTTAGACCACAAAAACTTCACTACCTTCTTGGTATAGCCCACTAAAGGAATTAATATGTGGGAAAATAAATAAATAGATCTATAGTAGTATCCTGTCAAAACCAGGAAACTATGTACCTCAATGAAGTTCATGGGACAATTATATGAAACCATATCTCTAACCTTATATGGGTAAATATCTACACCAACATCCAAGATAATATTACCTAGAAATTGAACTTAGTCCATCAACAAATGATACTTAGAGAGCTTGGCATAAATTTGATTATCCCTTAGTGTGGCTAACACAACATCCAAATGATGTGCGTGTTCCTCCCATAAGTTGGAGTATGAAAAGATGTTTTCAAAATAACCAGCATAAATGAACCCAAAATCTTTTTAAGTACTTAATTTATTATGGAATTAAAAACATCTAGAATGTTTATTAAGTTGAACGGCATAACCAGGTACTCATACAAACCACATCTTCTTCTAAAATCTATACAATGTATGTTTGATGGTTTAACCCCCTCCTGATGATTTCCTGACCTGAAATAGATATTGTAAAATACCCAATCTCGTATCAATCAGTCAAACAATTCATTGAGCCTAGGAAGTAGGTACCAGTTCTTTACCATCATTTTAATCATCTTCCTATAACTGAAACATTACTGTAAGGAATCATCAGACTTTTTGGAAAAAATTAATGGAGATACCGAAGGGGAAGTGATCATACTAATAAAACCTAGGTATTCTAAGTTTTCTATGTTATTGTTAATATCCCACATCTCTACTAGATTTATCCTATAAAGTTTAATGGAAACATCATTCATTCCCAATAAAAGATCGATCATAAAACGGATCCCTCTTGGGTAGTATACCAACATGTTTCTTTAGAAAAAAATCCCTAAAATGATTCACAACATAAGAGAAAATATCCTGCTAGAACCCACTATTATCTAACTCTATACTGGTGACCTGGGATGTTTCCTCACCATGTTTCTAGAAATATAGTCTCGTACGAACTGTATGTATGTTCCATTATTTGAAATGGATGTGTTGATGACCATATAATGATGTGTAAATCACCTACCACCAGTAGTAGTCAATATGATATTGGTATCAAATTAACCATATCATTTTACAATTAAGTAAAAAACCATTCATCTCTACGATAAAGATATCCCATAACAAGACATAACCCCCAAACCACATCATACACTTCTCATAGTAGTTAATTCCCTTGGAACTCACAACCAAAAGGGTATCGATAGAAATAACTCCATGTAAATACTTCATAGATCATTAAAAAACTTCTAAAAACTAATTTATAATAATGGAGATTGAATCCACCATAATAAATAATACACAGGTTAAATTGGTATCTACCAATGTCAAACCTCATACATTAGATGGCACAAAATCATCATCTATAGGAGTTGGTTGTGCTATATACAAATGGAAAGAACTTTGGCCCTATGATATAGATTGACTAAAATTCATAGAACTTCCCTTAAAGAGCTACTATAACTAAACATGCACCCCATGACCTCTTTTGTGACTTGACCGGCAAGTAGAGATCCAACTACCCACCTTCCATGATATAGATTAGTTGACCCTAGATCCCTTCACTGGTCTAGATCCTCTGTCACTCAATTACTATTGCACCATCTGATAAAACCACTAAAGGTGACCCATCTTTCCACATGCTCGACACTCCATAATTTCTCAATTACACCAAGGCTAAATATCTATTCATCTACCATAGTGATGAAAATTTGGTGAACTATGACCCTAGCCACTCTACAAATTGTTGGCCTGGTGATCACCATTTTAATAGTGATTAAGGAAACTAAATGACCCAATATTGGTTCTTGGGGAATCAGCCTATTCTAGACCATTACCCATGCTCGGGTTCCATTCAAGAATGAGAATCTCATTCACCAATGTATTAAAGGTGGTAATCGATGATAAATTCAACTAAAATGGATCACAAATATCCACCCATCCTCGAAATTATTTACTTGATCCATGTTTTCCTCTACTATTGAATGGGAAAATAATTAAAAGTTAGTAAATTGGTTGACATAATCCAAGAGTGAAAATGGAGACCTAGTTATGGTGAATGAACTATTCGTCCCTATCGGGCCTTAGGGTCTCCTGGAAGAAATAATCAAAGTATCAGGTCTCAAAGTCCTTCTAGGAAAAACCGATGTATTTCTCATCTCAAACTAATATATCCCCCCATCATCATGATGATCCTAACATCATATGAATGAAAAATTCATTATCTGGTCTTAAGGGGTTTTGAGATAATCAAAGATAGTTTGAACTAACACAATCTAGAATTCAATTGTCTGGTGGCCGCACTCCACCTTCAACATTGGTGGATGTCAAAGATGAACCTCCATATTCAACTCTGACATAGAAGGAATTGTGTAAGGATCTGCCCTCTCCATATCAAATACTACTCTCACTAAACATGATCAAATATAATCATCTACAAGTACAACTAGTTCCATATGGGTATTTCACCTAACACCCCTAAGGTTGTTTTCATCTACACCCACCAGATGACCAACCAAAGTCCAATGTCGAGGAATTTTGGTATAATTCCAAATATGCATCTTAGATCACCATAATATATTATTTTAGGATATTATAATTTATGGACAAAAAAAATATTCATAAACCCCTATTATTATATACACCTCATATGGTCAAATCATTATAACCCATACTCTTTACCAAGTCCCATTATTATATACACAGCATATCATCAAATTTTTAGAACCCAAACTCTTTACAAAGCCTCATCTACCCATTCATTGGTCATGACACAATAATTTGGGTTTATTTATCTTACTCATCTAAGTATTTCACTTTTTTTAAAATTTACTTTAACAGCTTTAAAATTCCATCATTCCATGGTGTGGTAATATGGATTTTCATCCACAAGTTAGAAAGGAAAACACTATATCAGTTGTGATTGGTGGCCTATTTATCTATCTCCAATTATTTAATTTATTCAACGTAATCATACTAAAATTTTAAACATTTAGAGGAGTTCTTAAATATAATTAAATAATGAATTTATATTAAAACCCAGTATAAATTAACATAGACACTTTAAATATACAACACTTTTTCCCTTATAGTATAAATAATGTTAAGGAAGAATGAAAATATCATGAATTCCTATGACAACCCAACCCCAGGATACCTGGAGTCAGTTTCTTAAAACATGATTTGTGAGTTTTCAACAAAACATGCACTGATATTTTACACATAATGTCCCATGCATAGGTTTAATTCGGTTTAGGTTCTGGGAAACCAGCTACTTCTGACATGCTTTTTCAGAATAAATCTATCACCTAAAAAATTTATTACAAAAAATTAGGATGAGAATACGATTTCCCAGTAAGGGTTTTTAAAATAACATAATATACCAATTATAACTTTTGAAATCATTCCCTAAAACTTCCCATAAAACATTTTTTCTTAAGAAATGTTGTAACACATGTAACATATCATAACAATATTATATGAAATAAATGTGCACAATTAAAATCATACAAACAGAATTACAAGGAAATGGGATTTAATTGTAGGAATTTTCATTTAGAGTAATAAGTAAATGAAATTATAAATAAGTATGACATATGAATATTCAAGTATAAATTTAATAATTTTGAGTGACATAATTAGAGTTGTGCATAAAGGTAATAACTTCAATTTCATTATTTGCTACGGTGAAATATACACTGGATAATAAATCACTGTGTGTAAAATAAACGTCATGCCAAAAGCAATTACTTCTTCTAATACTCAAAAGTACTGGATCTTAACCATCGATATTCTACTAGTTGAATAAACACTTTTATAATTAATTATCATAAACATAATGAGGGAATGTATAATATTAGACCCTATCAATACCTCGTATTAAGAATCTAGAATGTCAATGGACTCGTTCCATGACCTGATTGTCTCATAAGAACTCTCAATGCATCAAGGGGCTTTCATTAACTGGTCCTCAACCTGTTATACCGAATCTATTAAATTACTCATATTCCAAATAGAGTTGTATATTAAAAATGTCCCATACCACTTTGAATATTTAATTTTCTAATTTCATATTATTCTAGGTGTCCCATACCACTTTGAATAATTTAATTCATAATTCCATAAAAGTTCGTAACAGTTATAATTACATTCATTAGCATTTACATATATATATATATATAGTGAATCAAAAATATAATTATTAATTAAATAACTATAAACTGCATGGATATGTCATTGAATGGTGAGTATGATAAGAAGATAATGACATATGTGATGAAAACTAATGCAATAAAATAAATACAAGTTTTGTTACATAAAATGATAACCCTAACATTCTATAACTTTAATTAATACATATTGTAATTTTACTTGGATGCATAATCAATTAAAAATATAAATGAAATATTTCAGGTGGGGTATTAAACTGATTGATGCTCATAAATTTATTACTGAAATGCTTTAGTATAACACATCACAAGGGTATATATAATGCTAAAAATGGAAAGCATGAGAATAAACCATAACTAACACCATTATATATATATATATATAAGTAATTCATACATGACCGTGTATACTATATATATATACATATATATGAAAATATAATTCTATATGTTTAAAACAAAATTCTACCACATCTTGGAAACTCAAAGTGTAGATGACTTGAAATCGAACATAATAGAGGTTCTTCTAAAACTGTATGGTTGTGTGTGTATATATATATATATATATTTACATATATCAACGGACATATAAAGTATATATATATTTAATGAGGAAAATAATTATTCAAGTTTAAAAATTACCTAATAACCCAAAATCCATAAGTCCTTAGACCATGTATATTCAGGTCTTCAACTAAACCGAAAGGATGTATACTTTTGTATATTAGTATACATATATATATATTCATAAACTGAATATATAAAGACTAAAAATATATTATTTTTCAAGGAAGACAAAATGTAATTGAACACTTAAATCCATAATACCACTTGAACTCGAAAACCAGAAGGCCCAGGATCAGCATAGAAAAACATTTTAACTTAACTGGAAGGTTATAAATATACTTTTATGAGCATACATATATATTTATATATTCTCAAAAACCTAATCACAAGACAAATTATCTCTTACCTTAGTTAGAGGAGGAGCAGGGGCTCGAGAAAGAATCGTGGGTGCTTATGGGAGGTTTGAGTGGGGGGAGAATTGAGGGGTTATTGGGGTGAAAAGGGTGGTTTATAAACGATATTATGTATAAAATATAAAGAATATTTTAAATGATACTACTGGAAAAACTGAGGCCTATACAGTTTATTAATTTACCAGGGGATTATTTGTGGAAAACGTGTGAGAGGAGGGGGCCAATGGGGTCATGGGTGTGGAAAACAAAAGGAAAGGGATGGTAGTGTTACTAGTCCAGCACAGGTGAGAGAAGAAGTAGACCACACAAGAGAAGAAGAACCGGAAAATGAATGGATAGTCAGGATCTGATCTGGCCTTGATCCGATGTTTGGGGTGCATCCACAAGATTTAAAAGGATGGATGGTCGTGATTAGATCTGTGATAAATCGGGTGTCTTAGATTAGATGTTGTGTTTTAAAAATCTCGGACGACAGAGATTAGGTCTTCATCAAATCGGATGGAACATAAAAATGTGGAGGTTTACCATTGCTACTGGGAGTCGAGGCCCAGAATGAGATAGGCAGACCAGCTCACAAGCACCACAATCCAACAGCATGGATCTCGTTTCGCATTAAAAACCTTGTCCCACATAGAATCAGGGGGACTCTTGAAGATTTTTTATAAGCCCGGAGCTCTTGTCCTCTTTCCAGATTACTCCTTCCCCGCTCCCGGTACTTCCCCATACTAGGTTCTACGAGCGCACTTCTGCACCCACCCACGCCATCGTGCCGCCCCTCATAGTGGATCCTTTGGTTCCCTTGTGCGTTCTTCAAGTGCACGTGCACACCCAACTGGCCAGCCTGTTGAGGCTGAGGGCTAGGGTAATCCACCTAGCACGTGTTTCCACCCTTAGCCCAGCTAGAGGGATGGCCTATGTGGAGTATTTTTTTAATATAACAACATTAAAAATAAACATAAAGGAAAAGAAAAATATTCAATTTTATTTTCATTAAACATGATATATTGGGAAACTTAAAGTATACTTTTACCTAAAACACTCAAGATGACTTTATACTAAAGTTTCTAGTAAGATATATATATATATATATACTTTTACTTGTATTCTAAAAAAATAAAGTTTAATATAACCTTTGAATGTTGATTTATAAAATATAATACACTTAATTTACATAATCTAAAGTAACACCATATAATATAAAAAATGTTTTAAACATTTAAAATTATTTGAAAAGGCTGCCTAGGTTTTGGAACCATGCATTGATTTATAAAGAGAACTCTTCAATTTAAAACTGTGATGTTAAAGATTGTTATTAAGATATGTTAAGTGCATCAAAATAGTTATTATTCTTAAGCTGTATAGTTTTCTGAATTTATATTTAATATATCTTTAAATTACCACTTAATTTATTTTGGTTCGTCATGTTACTAATGGTCGCTTATTTTTAATTTCAAGCTCCCCTAAAAGGAAAACAACGGTCGTAAGAATCTCCAATAGTCACCCAAGGGGAAACTGTCAGGTTGATTCTTTATAAAACCATACATTTGGGTGTCCCAAATTCAATATAATTTAAGAACATGGTTCACATCATTTTGTTGATTCTTAGTGAAATTACAGTGTCTCTATCCATACTAATGTTTGTTGTGACGGAATTGAAAGACCCCTATTATCTTATTGGGGTTTCCGTTGTTTTGGGTGGTCTCCAAGTAATTTTAATCGGTCTTTTAATAGGTATTTTTGATTGGTATGGTTTTCCTTTGACCTTGTTGTAATGTAAAAACTTTGGTGTTTTATTTAAATAAAATGGCAGGTATTTATTTTGAATGTTTTGTTCAGAAAACATGTAAATTTAACAAAGTAAAATCATAATATTAATATTAGATGAAAATTAATTTTTGGGGTGGTACATTATTCCCCCTACAAAGAATTGTGTCCTCTTAATTAATTTCATACAATGAAGATAAAAGAAAACTCTCTGACATTCTTCACCACATCTTCCATCGTGGGGGATTCTCAGGTGTGTCTAGTTGAATACCCAAGTTGGTGTTCAATTCTTCTTCTTCCCAAGCCCAAACACACCTCAGACAGTACGGGTTAAACTCATGCAGTGTACACTCATGCTTATAGAGGGAGGCTCGAATGGTAGAGATTTTAGAGACATCCAAATGGAAAAAATCTATAAGGACTCATAGGATCGTCTCTCGTTTGATAATGTCAATGAAATCGATGTGGTCAGGAAAAGTGATTCTCAGGATCTGGTACATGTAGGATGCGCATAGTCCCCCTTCCAAGGAATACTCCTGAAATATTACCTTGTCCATGAAGTTTCAAGATAGGGTGAATCATAGAAAATGTCCTTCATGGTACTTTCCCCTTTTCATGTACTCTGGGAGTTGGGTGGTGGCTATACGGTGGTTGACATAAGCATTCCATTGGTAGGAGCAGAGAATGTCCAGACTATTCAATATCCAATAAATATGCATGTACATTCTTGGAAGGTTTGCGAAGGGAAGGTACTCTTCTGAATAAGTCCTAACCATAATGGCCTTTAGTACCTCAATGGGAAGAAATAAGATATGGGTTTTTCCTTCCATCTGAAAATAAAATTTTTTATGAAATTCCAATCAGTTAAACACAAATACCAGAAAGGTATAAGAAGGAAGAAACAAAAAAATTATATTTTCATAAACAACTGGTACATAACAACTAAGACTAATGGTTTCCCCAGTTCCCAGTTACATGAATCCCCAAAACAATTTCAAAAATTTCAATCTCCTTGAACTAAATGAAACCTGGGTAGTTTGGTTCAATCTCGTGGGTGCACATATGGTATCTCCAGAGAGTTACATGAGAGGTGTATAGTCGAGAGACATCAGTATGTACTTTTTTTCTATACGCAACACTGGAGGCTTCAAATTCAAGGATTTCAAAGTCCATTACTTGACCATAATGACCATAGGACAAGACATGGCACATATATGTGGCGCAGAGTTCTCCTGCTGCTATAGCTTCTTGTAAATACATAAAGGACCAGATGCCCCCACATATAGTGGAGCATATAAAAAGTCCCTCGTAGTACTTTCCCTGATGTGCGTAGGATGAAAATTGGGTTTTCGTTATAAATATATAATCCAAACCCACCCCTCAGTGGAGTTAAAGTACACAGAGAGAGTTGGACACGTTGTAGAGGTTTTTGCATGTCATACGAATATGGTCATAGTTTACAAAGTTATCGTGGTTGGCTATGGAAATTATGGTTACTAGGGCCTCAATAAGAAGAGTAAAAAGATTTGTATTTCCATTTTCCATCTAAAAATTATGAAAACATCATACATAGTAATGATTTTGTTTTGTTTAGTTCTAGTTTTCTAGAGTTAACTAAACTGAATCCTCAGATACCAACTATAACAACCCAACCCCAGAACACCAAAATTCAGTGCCTTAAAACATGATGTGTGAGATTTTAACAAAACATCCACTAATATTTTACACGTCATGTCCCATACAGAGGATTGATTCGGTTTAGGTTCTGGGAAACCATCTACTTCTGACATGCTTCTTTAGTTGAAAACTGTCACCAAAAAATTTATTACAAAAACTTACGGTGGGAATACGAATACCCAATAAGGAGCTTTAAAATAACATAATATAATAATTATAAATTTTGAAAACATTCCTTAAAACGTTCAATAAAACATTTGTTCTTAATAATTGTTGTAACACATGTAACATATCATAATAATCGTCTAATAAATAAAATTGCACAATTAAAATCATACTAATAGAATTACAAGAAAACATGATTCAGTTATAGGCATGCTCATTCAAAGTAAAAAGTAAAATAAATTCTAAATAATTATGACATATGAATATGAAAGTATAAATTTAATAACTGAGATCAAAACATAATCAAAGTTGCGCATAAAGTGAATAACTTCAAATTTATTCTTTTCTACTATGAAATATACACTAGCTAATAAATCATTGTGTGTAAAATAAACGTCATGACAAAAGCATTTACTTATTCTGATACTCATAAGTACTTTCTATTAACCATGGATATTCGACAAGTTGAATATCCACTTTGTTAATTAATTATCATAAACATAATGAGGGAATGTATAATATCAGACCTTATCAAGACCTTGTTTCAAGACTCTAAAATGTCAATGGCCTCATTCCATGACCAGATTGTCTCATAAAAACCATCGATGCATTGAGGGGCTTTCATTAACCAGTACCCAACCTGTTATACCGAGTCTATTACATTCCTCATATGCCAAATAGGTTTGTATATTCAAAATTTTCCATACCACTTTGAATATTTAATTTTCCCATTTCATATTATTCAAGGTGTCCCATACAACTTTGAATAATTTAATATATAATTTCATAAAAGGTCATAAGAGTTATAATTAAATTCATTAGAATTTACATGTGTATGTATTGAATTAGGTATATAGGTATTTATTATAGAACTATCAACTGCATAGTTATGTCATGGAATGGTGAGTATGATAAGCAGATTATGGCATATGTGATGATAACTAATGCACTAAAATAAATACAAGATTTTTACATAAAATGATAACCTGAAAATTCTAAGACATTATTAATCAATACATATTGGAATTTCACTTGGATTCATAATCAATTAAAAAGATACATCAAATATTTTAGATGGTGTGTTAAACTGGTAGATGCTCATACATTTATCATTTAAATGCTTTGGTAGAGCACATCACAAGGTTATACATAATGCTAAAAATGGAAAGCATGATACTCAACCATAACTAACACCATTTATTATATATATATATAAGTAATTCATAGATGCCCGTGTATACTCTTTATATATATATATATATATGAAAATATAATTCTATTTTTTTTAAAAAAAATTCTACCTCATCTTTGATACTCAAAGTGTAGAGGACTTGAAACCGAACATAATAGAGGTTCTTTTAAAACAGTATAGTTGTATATATATACATATAATCATACATATAATTTATATATATATATTGCATGAGGAAAATAACGCTTCATGTTAAAAAAATATCTCATAACCCAAAATCCATAAGTCCTTGGACTGGGTATATAGGAGTTTTCAACTTAACCGCAAGGATGTATACTTACATATATGTGTGTACATATATATATTTTCATAAACCAAATATATAAAGTATACATACATATTATTGTGCAAGGAAGTCAAAATGTACTTGAAACCTTACATCCATAATACCACTTGAACATGAAAACCTGAAGGCCTAGGATCGGCATAGAAGAATATTTTAACGAAACCGAAAGGTTATAAATATACTTTTATGAGAATATATATATATTTATATACTCTCAAAAAAACAGAACATGAAAAAGTATCCCATACCATAGTTTGAGGATGAGGAGCAGCTCGAGGAAGACTCGTGGGGGGTTGCTTGAGGTTTGAGTGGGGGAATAATTGAGGGGTTCTTGTGGTGAAACTGGTGGTTTATAAACTATAATATGTATAAAATATAATGAATATTTTAAATGCTAATATTGGAAAAAATGTGTCCTATACGGATTATTAATTTACCTAGGGAGTCTTTGTGGAAACCACATGAGAGGAGGGGGGCAGTGGGGTCATGGGTGAGGAAAATGAAAAAAAAGGGAGGGTAGGGTAGGGTTATTGGTCCAGCGCAGGTGGGGGAAGAAGACCACACAAAAGAAGAAGAACATGAAAATGAATGGATGTCTAGGATCTGATCTCACCTTGATCTGATGGATGGGGTGCGTTCGTGAGATTTAAAAGGGGAGACTGTCGTGATTAGATCTGTGATAGAATGGGTGTCTTAGATTTGACGTAGTGTTTTAAAAGTATCAGACGGACGAGATTTGATCTTTTTGGGATCGGACAGCGCATAAAAATGTGGAGTTGTATCGCAGTTGTTGGGAGTCGAGGCCCTCACCGAGATAGACGGCCCAGATCTCATACAGTGCAATCCAACAGTCTGGATGTCGTTTCACCTTAAAAAACATGTCCCACATTGAATTGGATGGAATCCTACTGCTTCCTTATAATCTCGGAGTCCTCAGCCACTTTCCATATTATTCATTCCCCCACCCCTCCTGGTACCGCCCCATAACGTGTTATGCGGGCGCGCTCCTGCACCCACCCATGTCATCGTACTACCCTACATGGTGGCGCCTCGAGTTCCCTTTTGGGTGGTTCATGTATTCGCACACACCCACCCACAGGCCGGGTTGTTGAGGCAGAGGTCTAGGCTATGCTTCCAAGCGTGTTCTGCCTCCCTCAGGCTGGCTAGAATGCTAGCCCATGTGGGGTATTTTTTTAATATAAAAACATTCAAAATAAACTTAAAGGAAATGAAAAATAATCAATTTTATTTTTCATAAAAAATGATATCTTGGAAAAATTAAAGTATACTTTTACCTAAAACACTGAAGATGCCTTTATACCAAATATTCAAGTAAGATATATATATATATATATATATATACTTTTTTCACATGTTTACAAAAGAAATTTTAATATAACCTTTTAAAGTTGATTTATAAAATTGAATACACTTAATTTATAAAAACTATAGTAACAACATACAATATTTAAAATGATTGAAACATTTAAAAGTATTTGAAAATCCTACCTAGGTTTTGGAATCAAACTTAGTTTTATAATGTACGCTCTTCAATTTAAAATTGTGATATTAAAGATGATTTTTAATATATATTAAGCGCATCAAAATTGTTATTATACTTAAGCTGTATAGTTTTATGAATTTCTATTCAATGTAACTTTAAATTCCAACTTGAATTTATTTTGGTTCTTCAAGTTACTAATGGTCCCTTATTTTTAAATTCAAGCTACCCTAAAAGGAAAACAATGCTTGTAAGCATCTCCAACAGTCACCCAAGGGGAAACAGCCGAGTTGACGCCTTATAAAACCATACATTAGGGTGTCCCAAATTCAAGACAATTGAATAAGATGGTTCACATCATTCTGTTGATGCTTTGTGAAATTTCAGTGGATCTATCCATACTAATGTTCGTTGTGACGAAACCGAAAGACCAATATTATATTCTTGGGGTTTTCATTGTCTTTTGTGGTCTTCCTATAATTATAATATGTATTATTGGTTAGTATGGTTTTCCGTTGACCTTGTTGTAATGTAAACACTTTGGGGTTTTATTTAAATAAAATTCTTGGTATTTAGTTTGCATGTTTTGTTCAGACAACCTGTAAATTAAAAATATCATAATATTACTATTACATGAGAAATAAGTTTTAGGGCATTAAAATTCCGATATGCCAAAATGATACATGAACACATACCACTTCCCATACCATCCCAATAGTAAAAACCCCATAAATCAATTACATCACACCAAAATACACCAGTCAAGGTGAAAATCAGTTGACTCTAAAAGCACAACAAATGAAAAAAAAAATCCCCTTCCTAGAAAATTGGGGTTTCCCCCATAATTGGGTAAATCACTCCCAAGATTAATTTTATTACAAAGCTGAGAAAAATTATATTTTCTTATCTACTATCCTAAAATAGTGTGGAAAATAAAAAAATGAATCCACTCTATAACACCCCACCTAGGAAAATGATGAACCGATGCTCCAGGGAGGGGTTCTACATGGCCTCAAGCACGCTTCCTCATATTCCATAGGATACAGAATAGGGGTAAGGTACCATGAGGTTAAAGAAGTAATATTATTCTCTCATGGTCAGATTGTTTAGTGTAAAATTAAATAAAATATAAATCATATAGACATGCACAAATATATAGAACAATTTGTAAACAAGGTAATAGGTAAATATATAACAAATGATAAAAAATGAAATTTTATCCCTTAGTCAAGTCTTACATGTCAAAAAATAAGATTTTCATGCCCAAAATAATAAAAAGGAAAAAATGATAACTATAAAAAAAAATCCTAAAAGTTCTATGTATTAGTCCAATCCCTATCTTTATTCTCTATCCCAACCCATATTAAGAATCTACTACAGGGTTCGTTACCTTTTCAAAGCATAAATATATGAATTACTCTTGGGTACCAACCGATGTCCCAAGAATAGTGTGAGTATGAATCAATATGACATCACTAAAAGTGTCTAAATTTATATCCAATAAACCAAATATAATGTATATTGATGTCTATCATAAATAAGTGAGTAAAGAAAATACAAATATAAAATAAAACCCTTGGGCTCTATGATGACACCCACATTGAACTGACCTTCTTCATCTAGGATAATATGTCTCTAAACATGTCTTTATGACCATACCAGCCATAGTAACCACTTGGAATATAGGTTCTCAACCCAGTATTCATAATATAAAGTATCTTTTGTAATATATGTACTCATCTTGAAATTCCAAAGAATATGGTATAATGTGCAATCCAGAGAGGTCATCCAAGAATTCCTTACACAAATACCATATGAAATCCAAGGAGATCATCCTAGAATTCCCAGTTATGTAGCATTATTTGTCATATGGAATCCAAGGATATCATATCATAATTATCATTCATTTGGAATCATATATCATATATAATATAAAGATATCATCCTAGAACTCCCATTAATTTTTTAATATGTGTCAAATAGAATCCATAAATTTTATCCCAGCATTCCAATTCATTTAAATAGGATAATACACAATACCATATAAATCATTTTCAGTTCCATTAGGTATATGGTCATAGTCATGATATTTCCATTAATTTACATTTCAATAGAAACTCATTTAATATCTACAACAGAGGGATCCCAACCATACCATTTATAAATAATTCATAAAACAATTTACTAAATTTATTCATGTGTTAGGGGTCTCATGTTTACAGATATGAAATGGTCTTAATAAAAAACATGGGAAACTTATTCTTATGTCCAATGTCATTTCTCAAGTTTAAAAAATCACATAGGCTTCCCCTTTCACATAAAATAAAAGTATGTAAGCTATTATAACACAAAAAGGGTTGGATAAGGTATCAATTTAAATTTACCAAGGGTTAATTTAAATTATTTAAATAGTTATAGAAACTTTTTAGGAAATTAAATACTTGTATTTAAATTTTTTTTTTTAATGCACAAAAAACCAGTATGATGACATGCATTTTAAATACTATAAAATTGAGAAATATTGAGGGATATTTTCAAGACCATAAACCTTATCTTAGTATAGTTCAATTTATCAATTATCATCTTTTGGTTCAAGTAGAAACATGATAAATAGAAGAACCATACAAAATCCTTGGAAATAGGGAATATCATAATAAAACAATAAGAACTCATATGTATACAATATAAATAAAGTATTAAGGTGTAGTCATTGACAAATGATGGGCCTTTATTCAGTAAAAACGGAACATAAATTACAAGATGATCAAGGTAAATCTTCTAAGAATTAAGAATGATATGGTGGAACCTTAACAAGGGGATTTTTTCCAAGTGGGGGAACATAAATTTGGGTGATTTTTATGGGAAAAAGAGAGGGGAAATACAATTTTGACCCATTTAAAAACCTTTCTATGATGCAATTACAAGCTGGTGGTTCTCACTAGCCAGCTGATAGGTCTCACTAGATAGCTAATGGAATTATTGAAGTTCCCAGTCAGGATCCAAGTATCACTAAGAGGGGAAGGGGGTGAATTGGTGATATCTTTTTCTTTTTATGTTTCCTACCTTTTTTGAAACAACCTTTGCCTCCCGTTAAAGAGTTTCTTCCCTGCTGAACACACGCAACCACAGGAACACAAGATTTACAAGGTTCACTTCTCGACAAGAGTAGCTACGTCTTTGGTATGGTACAGAAACAATCCAGTACCACACAATCCACTAGAAAACAATCCTTTGATGTGGAATACGAAGAGTAGGATATACTCGTACACTCATATAGCACTTGGAAAACAATTCGCAAGGGTGTGTGCACCTTATTAGCACAAATAGGGAATTATAGTGTTTCCATGCTCTTTTACAATTGAAAAGATGTATTCACTAAAGTACAGATCTTCTCTTTCCTACCCATAAGCTGGTAAGAACCTCCTTGTGCAGGCTGCTTACGCGCCACTCCCTACTTGCGCGCCTCACTGCTTGCGCACCACCCACTTGCATGCCTACTGAATACTTGCGTGCCACCATTGAGCACAGATCACAACTTTCATGCCCCCTTTTCCTTATACATATTCCATTTCTTGAAGGCACCTCCCTACTTGTGTGCCTCTGCAACTTGTGTGATAAGACTTGCACGCCAAAACTTGTGCGGCAAAACTTGTGTGCCTTATAAACAACCCTCAGCTTGCACGCCACATAAACTTGTGTTCCACCCTTATGATACTCGTGTGATCAGAGAACCCTCGACTACTTTCCCTCTCAGAGATCAAATTTTCTCTTAAGTGTTGATCATCAAAAAAATGAGGAGGCTAGTCGTCTATTTATAGTCATTTTTGTGACTTTTGCGCCACATAGACATGTGCACCGATACTTGCGCATCTCTCTATCACTTGAGTGCCCTTCCATCACTAGAACGACACATTCTTTCCTTTGTCATATTTTGATATGATGATGTTGGAATATTACTTGTGTGAAACATACACTTGCGCACCCATTATACTTGCCCGCCACACTTGCGCGCCACTTATACTTGCGCACCACACCTGCATGCCACTTTTTGACTTGTGCACCAATCATTTCTCCCCCTTTCCATCATAAGGCTTACATCACAAGTTCCCACAACTTATAACATTTGTGAAATACATATCAGCAAAGCATCATCTAGTTAACAAGTCTTTTACAAAGTGAATTGATTTAGTTTCTTTGATAACAAAATACAACACTCTGCAAAGGCTAAACTCTTCAAACTTCCTTCTCCATCCAACTTGGTCCCAACAATCTCCCCCTTTGGATTATTTTTCTAACCAAGATTCATAAATCACTGATCTTTGTAACTGTATGAAATGGATTACTTATCAATAACTCTAAGCCTATGTGAGCTAACTCATTGTAGGAATCAAGAATTATTGATAGCCAAAACCATGTTGTCAAAAGGCAGTGAATATGAAATCTCATGACCATATCTTCTCAGTCATCTTCAGAACATCTTTTAGAACATCTTTCAAGATTCTAATTCAGAATTCTCCACTTCTTCAACATTCATGGAATACAAAAAAAAAATTCCTACAACCACTCCAACAACCAGTTAGAATAGTTCACACACATACATGTTGGATTCACAACTTACCCACAACTCCCCTTTATGCATGCATCTATAAGGATAGATTTATGAAACAATTCTCCCCCTTGAAAACAATATCAAAAGGTTATATGGGAGTGGGGATAGAAACACATACCATAACCTTGATGAGAAAGAGGTTGGACACCCATGTTTAACCTCAATTTTTCAAATGGTTCTTTTGGTAAAGGTTTTGTGAATATATCAGCAACTTGGTCAACTGTAGGAACATACTCTAGCCTTAATTAATTCTTCTCCACTTGCTCTTTGATGAATTGGTACTTTATATCAATGTGTTTTTAATGAGAATTTTGTACCAGATTTCTTGTAAGATTTATTCCACTCTAATTATCACAACCCAAGAGAAATGGTAGCTTTACTTCAACAAGTGGATCTTCTAACTGAGTCTTCATCCACATTAGTTGGGTTGCATATTGAGTAGTAGCAACATAATCTTCTTTATCCATGATAATTGTTAATGAATTATGTTTCTTCCTATGCCAACTAACACAAATTTTCCCTAAAAAGAAAACTCCACCAGATGTGGATCTTCGATCATCAAAATTTCCTGCCCAATCAGCATCAGAATACCTGAATAGATCAATATTTTCTGATCCATCATACCTGATTCCAAAATTTGTTGTGCCTTTGATTTATCTGAGAATTTTTTTCCCAGTAATCAAATGTGATTCATTAGGAGCACTCTGAAATCTTGCACATAAAGTGACAACATAGACGATGTTGGTTATTGAGGCTGTCAAATACAATAGACTTCTAATCAGCTTCCGAAACTTTTTCTAATCAACTTCCTTACCTTATCCATCTTTAGACAACATGGTTCCCACTGAAATCGGTGTGGAAAATGGTTTCGAATTTTCCATTCCTAGCTTCTTCAGAAGTTTCTTAGCATACTTTTCTTAAGATAGAAAAACGTGATTCTTCTTCTGTGAAATTTGTAGCCCAAGAAAGTAGTTCATTTCTCCTAGCATGGACATCTCAAATAACTTCTTCATCTCCTCAGAAAATTTTTCACTTGATCTTTCATCATTTCCAGCAAATATAATATCATCAACATAAACAATAATGATCAATGAAAACTCCAGACATTCTTTGATGTAGAGATTGTTGTCAACTCTCCCTTTCTTAAAGTTCATCTTCTTTAAGAATGTATCTAATTTAGAATACCATGCTCTCGGAGCCTTTTTTTGCCCATACAAAGCCTTATTTAATCTGCACACATAAATTTCATTCTTTCCAATACCAAATCTACAAGGTTGATCAATGTAAACTTCCTCGTCAAGTTCACCATTCAAGAATGCAGATTTTACATCCATTTGAATGATTTTGTAGCCTCATTGTCCAGTAATATCAAGAAAGATTCTGATTGTTTCAAATCTTTCCACCGGAGAAAAGGTTTCATAAAAATCAATGCCTTCAATTTGTGAATACCATTTTCAAACAAATATTTCTTTGTTTCTTATTACTATAACTTCTTTATTCAGCTTGTTCCAGAAACCCCACTTTATACCAATAATGTTCTTGTTGTCCATCTTGTGTACAAGTTCCCAAGTATCATTATTCTCTATTGATCAAGTTCTTCATTCATTGTATGAACCCATTCTAGATGCTCAAATTCTTCATTTACATCATTTGGTTCATATTTTGAATAAAGAGATGTATGTGATATAGCATTTTTTGTTCTTCTTGTTTAAACCCTCTGATTTTTATCTCCAATTATGTTTTGATCCTCAACTTTCTTCCTCAACCAAGGATGAGTTTTTTGAACTCCATCTTCATCAATCGATATTTCTGAGTTGGATTTCTCTTCACAGGTAGGATAAACATAGTCTGTAGCATTATCAGAATAATTAACAAAAACTTCTCTATCCTGCTCAACTTCTACATCAATATATGACTGCTTTTCTTTCTTAACATTTTCAACAACTTTTACATCTGAAGAATCAATAATTTTTCTTGTTCCATTTTTGATACATCTATATCCTCTTCCTTCTAGAGCATAGCCAATAAAAATTCTGTTATCTCCTCTTTGCTAAAAATTTCTAGGGTTTCCACCTTTACTTTTTATAATGTGTGGACTCCCAAAAACTCTCAAGTGTTTCAGACTTTAAGTTTTTTCATAGAACATTTCATAAGGAGTCATAACTGAGTTTGGTCTAAAGAAACATCGGTTCTGAATATACACAGAAGTGCTCATGGTTTTCCTCCAATAATAATGAGAAAGACTATGCTCAAGGAACATAGTTCTCCCCATTTCCACCAAACTTCGATTCTTTCTTTCAGCAACCCCATTTTGTTGAAGTGTGTATGGTGAACTGAACTCATGCCAAATTCCATGATTCAAAAGATAACATTCAAACTCTTCATTCTTATACTCACCACCATTATCATTTCTCAAATTCTTCATAGAATACTCACATTCCTTTTCTGATTTCCTCCTGAAAATCTAAAACATTTTCAGAGCATCTGACTTATGTCTCATGTACATAACACAAGTAATTCGTGTAAAGTCATCAATGAAAGTAATGAAGTACTTATCTCCATTTCTTTATTTATTTCTCATTAGTCCACATATATCAAAATGTATAAGTTCCAAGGGTTTTTTTTGAACAAATTTGGACTCTCTGATGAAAAGAGTTTGTAATCATCCCTTTTTCACGAATAGTACAGCACCAATCTCTTCTTCTTGATAAATCAGGCATATCTCGGACAATGTCTCGCATTGATATCTTGCACATATTTTGTTGACACATATGTACTAGCCTTTTATACCATAACTGATTTTCATCCACTACACCCATGTAACAAGAGTTATCAACTTCACCAACTTGGAACAAATTCCCTTTAGTATGTTGTCCCCTTGTACCTATATTTCCATCATTTTCACTTTTCACAACAAATTCATCTTTTATGAATATAACGTTGTTTCCCTCATCACATAGTTGTAACACACTAACAAGGTTATGTTTCAGACCATCAACATATAGTGTTTTCTGGGATTTTATTTTTTCTTTTCCAATGATGGAAGATCCAACACTTTTGATACTTAGAGATTCATCATTTACAAATGTCATTGTTACTTCTTTGAAGTCTTTCACATTCATCAACAGCTTTAAGTTTCCTGTCATATGAGAGGAACATCAACTATAAAGAATCTATTTATGTTCTCCTTTTGTAGCTTTCAAAGCATATTCGAGAATAATAGCTTTTTGTTCATCCTTTTCCTTTACTTCCTGTTGTGTTTCCTCCAATTTCCTAGCCAAGTCAATGTGTTCTTGGTAGACAACAATGCACTATTTCTTTTTGGAGTTATCATATCTTCCCCTTTCAGATTTTAAAAACTCTAGATTTTGAGAATTATTAATAATCTTGTGTTCCTCTGGAAACACACTATGGCATCCCTTGGAAAGATGTACACGTTGATCACATCTTTCACAAGTAGTTTCCAGTTGTTGGAAGCTATTCTCAACTTTCTCACTAGTATTCTCAGATATCTTCTAAAATTTATTTGGAGACATTATATTTTGAAACAGTTAACTCACCCTCAATCCTTGTCTTTCAAAACTTATGGAATAGTTGTAATGTTGTTTGTTGAACCAACATATATTTTCCATATTTCTGTATCCACCACAATACTAGCAATAACCATAGTAAGAATATTTGCATCTGAAACTTATATGCTGACCGGAGTTGTGAACACGCTTCTCAATAGAACTCTGCTGACCATGAACTTTTTTTTACATTTTTAACTATCTTATTTGGATTATAATTATCAGTAACGTAGGTATTAGAATAATTATTTGACTCAAGATTTTTATTCACTTCTTATTTTTCAGCATTGATGACTTTGGACACATATATGATCTTTGAATCCTTGTTCTTATCAAAACATGTTCCACCATTCTTTTCAACCTTTGAAGATAAATTTTATGGATCCTTATTTGGATCATTCTTACTGGAACATCCACCAACTTCTGATACAGATTGTTTGAAACAAACATTCTTTTCATTATCTAGATAAAGTTTCTGTTGGACAAGTTCCAGATCTTCTTCTTTTGTATTCATCATTACTTCAAGATGATCATTGTGATTATTTTCATTCTCAAGATAATTATTCAGATCATTAATCTCCTTTTCCATATTGATTTTATCATCATAAAAAATTTCTTCATTGTTTAATGTGGAATTTTCTGTTATCAACTTCTTGTTTTCCTTCTCAAGCATTCTGATCTTTCTCAAACATTACTTTAGCCCTTATTTTAGATACTGTTCAAGTTGAGTTTATTCTTATTCAGTATTACTTCTCTCATAATCATCATTATTCACTATTTCAAAAAAATCTTCTCTCTATAGATTTCTTAGCAATAGATTTTTCAGATCCAGTCTCACTATCTTCATCTTCATCACTTTTTGGAAACAAGCTTTTTTTTTATTTGAAGAACTTTTTATCTTTACCTCTACTAGAATATTTATCTTTTCCACCTTGTTTCTTCCATGACCTTCTTGGCCTTTTGTCTTCTTTATCACTATCTTCATCTTTCCCTTTTTGAGGACAATTATCCACATAGTGGCCAATGGCTCCACATTCAAAACATTTCAAAGGGAGTTTCCGTTTGTATTTCCATGTTCCTCTTTTCATGTTTTTAGAAAAAAAGGAATGTATTTCATCAAAATTTTGACATACCTCATTTTCAGAGTCTGATTCCCCATATTTATCTTCGATAATAATTTTCTTCGACTTCTCATTCTTTATAAACTTGAAAGAAATTTCTCTATCAGGTTTTGATTTTCTTTTCATAGTCTTCTCCCTTCTCATTTCATAAGTTATGAGAGTGCTATGAAAATAATCTAGAGATAATGTTTCAGGATCTCTGTCTTCCAGTGATGAAACTATAGCATCAAATTTTTCAGGAAGAAGTCTTAAGATATTTTCAACAACTTTAAAATCTTCCAATGTTTCACCAAGACATCTGATTGTACTAACAATATCATTTATCTAGGTAAAGAAATCCCAAACAGATTCATATTCTAACATTTTCAAGTCTTCATACTTCAGTCTCCAGATTTTTAGTTTAGCCTTACTCACATTTGTATTTCCTTCATAGATGTTCTTCAATTTTTCCCAGATTTATTTGGTTGTAGAAATTCTTTTCAATCTTAAAAACTCACTCTCAGAAAGAGATGATAGTAACAAATTTCTAGCTGATCCATCATTCTCAAGATTCTTCTTATCGACAGGAGTAATAGGAACCTTGTCATCAACAGCAGGAAATCCATATGTTGTAGTTTCAATAACTTCATATCCAAGAGACATAAGATAAGAAATAATTCTGTCCTTCTAGATGTGATTGTTCTTTCCATCAAAAATTTGAATCCCCTTACTTTTCACGAAATTTAGATTCTCCATCACAACTTATCTTCAACCACTTCAGCAAAGAATAAATGAAGTTAACCTCCCTCTGATACTAATTGAAGTTCCCAGTCAGGATCCAAGTATCACTGAGAGGGGGATGAGTTGAATCAGTGATATCTTTTTCTTTTTATGTTTCTTGCCTTTTTTGAAACAACATTCACCTCCTTTAAAAGAGTTTCTTCCCTGCTGAACACACATAAGCAGATCAACACAAGATTTACAAGGTTCACTACTCAACAAGAGTTGTTACGTCCTTGGTATGGTACGGAAACAATCAATTACCACACAATACACTAGAAAACAATCCTTTGATGTGGAATACAATGAGTAAGATATACCCTTACACTATTCCAGCCCTTGGAAAACAATCTGCAAGCGCATGTGCACACTCTTAGCACAAAAATGGAATTACATTGTTTCAGTTCTTCTTTACAATTGAACAGATATATTCTTTGAAGTACATATCTTCTCTTTCCTACCCAGAAGCCGGTAAGAACCTCCTAGTGCAAACAGATTGCACGCCACTCCCTACTTGTGCGCCTCACTGCTGGCGTGCCACCTACATGCATGTCTACTCAATACTTGTGTGCCACCATTGAGCATAGCTCACAACATGTGCTCCACATTTTCCTTATACACAAGCCAATTCTTGAAGGAACCTTTCTGCTTGAGTGTGTCTACAACTTGCATGATAAGACAATCATGCCAAAACATGCATAGAAAATTTGTGCACCTTATAAACAACCCTCAGCTTGCGCACCACTTCAACTTGCGCTCCACCCTTCTGCTACTTGCGCAATCAGGGCACCCTAGACTACTTGCATGCTCAGAGCTCAAATTTTCTCTTAAGTATTGAGCATTAAAAAAATGAGGAGGCTAGTCATCTATTTATAGTAATTTTTTGTGACTTTCATGCCACATAGACATACGTGCCAATACTCGTGTGCCTCTCCATCACTTGCGCCCCCTTCCATCACTAGCGTGACACTTTCATTCCTTTTTCATATTATGATATTATGTTGTTAGAATATGACTTGTGTGTAACATACACTTGCGCTCCCATTATAAATTTTCACCACACTTGCACTCCACTTATACTTGCGTGCCAAACCTACGGGCCACTTATACATGCGTGCCACTTTTTGACTTGCACGCCAATCTTCAGCTTGCGTACCACTTTATATCCCTTGTCATATTTTGATGTGTTGATCTTTGAAATATGACTTGCGCACCACTTACACTTGCGCTCCAATACTTGTGTGCCACTGTTGACTTGCATGCCACTTTCTTTCCTTTTCCAAAATCACTTCTTCATCTCCTGATTTTCAGGCCCTAAAATTTGGCAAACAGTGGAAAACGGCACCACCTTAAACCGTGCTTTTGTGCTGCCTCCAAATTGTCCATTCCTTTTTAATTTATAGCTTCAATGGTTCCCATAACCATTCTTTATCTTTTATCAAAAACTCCTCTATTGTTATATATATCCTTTGATATACTAGATTTATCATCGTCAGAATTACAATGGGAAGTACTGAAACTTCCCTATCTTCTAGTAGCATCATTCCTTCCAATCAAAACTGTATATGAATGGCATCATCATTTATCCCCATTTCCATCATTAGTCTTGAATCACAAGTTCCCATAACTTATGACCTTTTTGAAATACATAGCAGCAAATCATAGTATGGTTTACAAGTCATTTACAAAGTGAATTGATTTAGCTTCTTTGACAAAAAAATACAACACTCTGCAAAGGCTATGTCTTCAAGCTTCTTTCTCCATCCAACTTGGTCCCAAAACTTATAGTGGATATGAAAATATATAGTAATATCATTGGATAGCTGGTAGCTAGAAACTTGATATCTAGTGGCACGTTAGGCTTTATGCTTCATGCACTGACCCCCTACATGGTATCCCGAACACCTCAGCGACCCTCGAACTCTTATGGCCACTTCCTTAAAGATAAAAAATAGGGGTGTAAATTTATATAAAATGAGTCCATAACATAAAACTGTGTGGGGTATTCCACCATCCATCTATTTGATGATCAAAGAAGTGGGAAATGAGTTCATGTAGTTATATAAGAAATTACGAAGTATTCTAGAGTTTAGCATTGATATAAATAGAGTTATAATATTTTTAAATCAGATATGTGTCCCATAAATACCAAAATTAAAGGACATATTGAACCATTCATATAGTTTATTCTTCCATATTCACCTATAAATCACCAAGATATATAAAAATATTAATAAACAATTCTGATGGAAAATATGAAGAGTAAGATTACCTGGTATATATCTTGATGCTTTGTATTTTACAAAGATAAGGTGGAATGAAATAAGTCGAAGGGGATGATGCAACCATTACACATAAATGTTTGTAAATAGATGAACTTCTCCACAAATTTTGTTATTGGACTTCCAAATACATCTAAATTCCATTATTCCATTTGGTTTGTAGTTAATAACCATATTAATTTAGACAATTTCATTTCTATTTGATAGGACCTTTAACTAACTCAAGTTTCCAAGTTATAAAAAAAGAGATAAGGTTGTATGGAGTACCAATATCAATTGTATCTGATCAAGATATGAGGCTGAATTTGATGTTCTAAATAATTATTTAAGAATAATTGGATACATATATGTTATATATAACATTTTATCATCTTAAAAATGATGGTTAACCAAAAATTTCCATTAAAATAATTATGGATATGTTGAGATCTTGTTCAATGACTTTCAAAAGTGGTTGGGATCAACACCTTCCCCTGGAAAAGTTATAATATAACAATATATTTCATTCCATCATTAAAATGTAACCATATGAAGAACTCTATGGTAATAGGTGAAAAACTATATTATACTATAATTATGCAATAGAGATTAATTTTTTAGTACCCAGTCTTAATCAAGAAATGATTGAAAATTTTCAAACCATTTGGTAATATATCAAAGGAGTGAAAATTTGATGTAAAAGATAAATTTATAATCATTTATGATATCATGATATTGTATTAGAGACATTATATTCCTTTCAATATCACCATAGATGAGGGTTATGGGATTTAGGTAGAAGAGAAAAGTGTATCCTATAAGAATTATCCACTTTGAAATCATTGATCATTTTTGACCCCTGAAAACGCATCCCAAATTTTCCAAACGTCCACATAGATGATCCCACAGCGTAGCTCGTTCCGCAATCTTCGATTTGACTGGTCATGGGGCCCAAACAGAGTTACGGATCAGAAGTTATGGCTGTTTGAAGTTAGACTGCTGGGGATGGCCATCCAGGACGATTTTGGGGCGAAGTATGGATTTGCGCGTAAAAAAGGAGTTCCAGGCAGAAAACCATATGCGTGCGCCGAATATTACGCACCCATATTTGCGCACGCAAAATTTTAGGCGCAGCTCTTTGCCCGCGTGCAATTTTGTGCGCACCACCTTTGCCCGCGGGGAATTCTCCGCGCGGCGCCTATCGCGTGGAAAACACGTCGCGCGTGCGGAATTTTCCGTGCACCGGCGTCCGGGTTCCGCCTATAAATACGAGGGCACCCCCCTTTGGAAAGAGAGGAGCCCCGGAGGTCAGCCGCTGCTCTGATGCGCGTAAGCCCGCAGTTTCCACGCCCGCGCGGAAAACTCCCCTCCTGCGCGCAAAACAGTAGTTTTGCGCGGAAAAGGGCCAACCTGCCCAGTTTTCCGCGCAACTCAGAATAGTTGCGCGCAATAGTGCCGCTGAGCCCAATGTTTCACGCGCAAGTGCATCACCGGTCCTATTGCGCGCCCCGCCGCTATTGCGCGCCCACCGCACCTATTACGTGCCCGCCACTATTGCGCGCCCTGCCGCTATTGCGCGCCCGCCGCACCTATTGAGCGCCCGCCGCACCTATGCACAGCCACCTCCCCCCAAGGGAATACCATGATTTGAGATACTCCTTCGCACGCTGCGAAATGCCTTGAGTTGACATATTCCTCTTGGTTCGTTTCCTATGTCGTGTGTTGAGATTCTCATCATCAATTCCCCCGAGTACCTTGAGTCAAACCATTCCTCAGGCAACTCTGTCAAACCCTATCCCCTGGCTCTTATGTCAGGTTGAACCAGGATGGGCCACCTTTGCGTAAGACCCAACACCAGCCTTTCTAGGTTCCTTATAGCAGTAGTCCTATCTAGATGACTATAAACTGTAGTAATCCCTATGTTCCAAACATATGATGCCTCTTGCCCTATACGAGAGATGCCTTATGCTCCTAGCATGAGATGCCAGTAGTCATATCTACATGACTATAAACTGTAGTAATCCCTATGCTCCAAACATAGGATGCCTCTTGCCCTATACGAGAGATTCCTTATGCTCCTAGCATGAGATGCATTATGCCATGATCACAGTGGCGTAATATCAAGAGCGTTGGAATCCATTCAAACATTCCATCACTCCACCTCACGCTTTGCGTGTCCTTCATTCGGATCGTCACTCACTTACAAGTCTGGAGGGACCCCCTAACAGTATGGATGCTCGACCTATGGTCCGCCTGCTGTCCTGGGCCAACACCCCGGAAGACTTTGGGCGACACTTTGAGTCAGGTCCTGTGTTTCGAACACAGTCAGCCATCGACCCTCATTTGTTTTCCCCCATTTCCAGCTAACGTGATATGGATGCTGCGTTTCCACCACGGTCAACAGGTATCCTCCATCACCATGCCACTCTAACGAAGTTCTTAATATTGGTCATGTGATTCACACATTTCATCTCCCTTTGTTCGGATAGATTCCAATTCCCTTGACGTTATCCCGCTTGTGCACTAGCGCATAGGTGATTACCTCGACCCGCTAGTGAGTTGGGATGCCCTCATGGCCAGACATGAGGAAGACACTTTGGGCTGCCTCAGAGCGTAAGCCTCATACACTATGGGCCGCCTCAGACCGTAAGCCCCATCCACCTTTTCCGCTCCCTAGCAGCACCTGGGAAGCACCCTTGCATAAGCCCCGATCCTTCCCAATCTACACGGACATTGATTCCCCGCCATAGGGATACGTAGGAAGCCTCCACGAGGTTCAATCCCACCACCCAGTTGTTCCGACCTCTTCACGTTGGTTCACTATCCACCATGGGCCTCCTCAGAGCATAAGCCCCATCCACCATGGGTCACCTCAGAGCATAAGCCCCATCCACCATGGGCCGCCTCAGAGTGTAAGCCCCATACACCTTTGCCGCTCCCTAGCGGCACCCGGGCAGCACCCTTGCGTAAGCCCCAATCCATCCCGAACTACGAAGACTTTGATTCCCTGCCACGGGGAAATGTAGGAAGCCTCCTCAAGGCTCAAGCCCAACTTCACTGTCGCCCTTGCGATGGACCCATTTCATTCCCCCTCCACTCCATTCATCCATCCACCACCCATCATGATTCTTAGTCGGGCTGCCACATCCCGGTGAGATCACGCCATCCATCCACCACCCATCCTGATTCTTACCCGGGCCGCCACATCCCGGTGAGATCATGTTATTCATCCACCAGCGCCGCTCCCTGCGGCACCCGGGCAGCTATCTATGCGTAATCCCCAGCATGTCTCTTGGTCGTTGTCCTTTGTGTACACCCCGGACCATCACCCCTTCGAACTAAATGGGTTTTGATCTCTGTCCTCTACACAGGGTACGTTGGAAACCTCCAAGAGGTTCAATCCCAACCAATGGTAATGTACCCCATCCTGGGGTGCACTTCCCCTGATCCGCCCTCAGTGGTGTTCAGATCATCCATTACGGTGTGGCATATCCCCTCTAGGGAGTGCACCACCTCGGATCCGTCCTCATTGGGCATTCTAATCCATCCATCTTCTAGGTGTTTTCCCTTGGGGATATACCAATCTGATCCGTCTCTATGGGACGTTCTGATCACCCTCATTCCGTCTCCGCAAGACGTTAAACTCGCGACCTACCTCGTGATAAACATGAGATGCCTGAGGAAAACCTCAGATGACACGCCTTTGGCGTAACCATCTCTGCAAGACGATAAACTCGCGGCCTACCCCGTGATAAACATGAGATGCCTGAGGAAAAACTCGGAAGACACACCTTTGGTGTAACCGTCTCTGCTAGACATTAATCTTGCAACATACCCTATGTTAAACACTGGAAGCTGAGGAAAACCTCAGATACATTCCTCGGGTTCTGCACCCTTGAGATGCCCTCTTGTGAGGAAGAACACAGGTTCCCCAATGTCCACACACCCAGAGATGCCCAGACATGCCTGATGCTGTCATCTACTCCGACCGAAGGTCGCTACCATGTCAAGACCCCATGGAATGTCTTGACAGAAGTAGTGTAATTAACCGGCGTCCATGAAGATATGGCACCGGGAATGATATTCACGAGCACGTCTTAAATCTATGAGGGAGACTCGAACAAGGTGATGAGCTCTGAGGAGGAATCCACGGAAGGAAGAACCTACATCCAATCATCCCGGTTTCGATCAAGGAGCAGACATACCTGAACAAGGAACGGATGCCGCCTGCCTTTGGAAATTGAGAATGCAGGGCCACAAGCAGCGCGTCCTCCTCCACAGATGGATGCGCGCGCCCCGGCAAAAGCGTCAGAAACAATCATGTGGGGATGTTATCTTATCATTATAGGCATCCACCAAACCTCTCTCATGTGCATGAAGTGTTAAAAGTATCACTTTTGAGAAAATACATACCTATACATTCACATGTACTAAAGTAATAGGTACTTCCACTAGAACATGATCTCTCTTATTAGGATTTACAAGTATAAATATTGGATTATAGTGTTAACATGATATGAAATAAGGCCACCCACCTAGTTAAAGTTATCTAGAGAAATAATATGTTATAGTAATCTACATAGGAATCTAAATATGTAATAAGGCATATGTACCCTAATTGTTTCATTTGAGTAGTGAAACTTATCTAGAGAAAATATTTTAAATGGGTAGAATCTAAAACTCCAATATTTTATCATATATTTTCCTTTAATATTGTGTTTTTGATATAATGTAACAAAAAAACAAGAATAGAAAAACAAAAATATATTTTATTGAGCTAAATTATTAGAAAGGAAGATAAATATTAATAAATTATGATAATACAGTATGAAACAAAAATTGAAAATTAAACGAAGAATAAAACCACAAGTAAATGAAAACCCCATAATAATGAAATAATTATTATCATATTTTCCCATGAAGATCATAGATCTGATTATAAATAATAGAAAAAGATAAAACATTGTAAATACAATATCAATTTTGAGAATGAATTAAATTAATAGGTTGAATGATTATTGATATTAATGCAAGAAAATATATAATAATTTAATATGATTTTTGTACATATATTCATTAAACATAAGATCATCGGACATAGGGTCATTGTACATATGGTCGTTGAACATATGGTAATTCGATATATGGTCATTTTATATACTAATATCTAATAGCTAAATTGATTTATTTGTAATTATTACTAAACAATTAAAGTTAAAATATTTTTAAAATATAATTTTATAAAGAAATAAAACTAATAAAAATATTTTATTATATATATATTTATCCCATATTATAATGATTATTTTTATTATTTTAAACATTTATAATTTTTTGTGCTTATAAAATTCAAAGAAATATTTTATTACTAATGGATTGATAAAATTTAATGGTAAAAAGATAAATAATTATTTTTAAGGGGATGTGATTAAAATTATTTAATGTTAAAATGGGGATGTTTTTCAAAAAAATCTTTTTTAAAACGTTTCTTGTTTTAATTTTAAAAAATTTAACTGGTCGATTTTAAAGGATTATTATAATAAAATTTTTCAATGTATAAACAAATATATTAACACTAGTTTAAATAGTAGTTGATATGAAATTTTATTAAGAACACTTATTTTAGAAACTAATGTTTGAGGTACCTTTATTTTTTATTCTTTTTTTATGTTTTATAACGATTGGATTGTGTTTTGGAATTTTCTATTTGATTTTGGAGAGTTTTGGAATCTTTTTGGAGGGTTTATGGTTTGAGCATGGTTAGTAGAAACCATGAAGATTCCCTGGGTAACTGAGTAAATATTAAAAGAGTTATCTTGGTATCAGCACATTTGGAACATGTTTTGGGAAATCCATGTGGTAACCGTGAGACATTGGAATTTTTTTGGATAGTTTCATTTTTCATATTTAGTTCATGTTTTACCAATCTGTTCATTCCAACTATATTGCCCAGGGTTTTTTCTATTAACACCAACATTATTGGCGCATGGTTTTCCCAACCATGTGGCCAAACTATGTTGCATAATTAATGAAATCTGAAAATATTTAAGACTCAATTACTCATAGGAACCCTAAATATTCCTCTATTAACCAATGATCTCACACTTCTACCTTACTCTAGGAAACATTATTGATTTCCATCACTCTAGAGAACCATTGTGATAAATACATGATCATTGGACACTGAGATTTGAAAGTAATAGTACGTTTTTGATTTCTTCTCCTTGAAATTATAATCTTCTCTTGAGATGAAACCTAGATCGGGTTTGTCATACAAGTGCATATTGTTTAGGATATGTTTAGTTATTAATTCCTTATGTTCCATTAAATGGTTGGTGGAAAAGACATGGAACTGTTAGATCATGACATTTTTTCTTTTGAAAACCATAATCAAGGTAGGTGTATTCTCTCTAATGCACCCCTATTGATAACATGATGGATTTATTTTATAAAATTTATTACATATTTTTTTATTAAAATATATAATTAAAACCCTTTAGAAACTCTCCCTTTTTCTGGTTATTAATTAATGGGTTTTTAGTGTCTTCCACAATATGTTTGATTAAATTTTTTATAGATATTTATTAATATATAGAGAATTAGGATCAAAGAACATTGAATAGTCTTGATTGGAATGCATTAATAATAAATTAGAGGGTATCTTTATTGGATTGAACTTAGATACCATGACACCTCAGGAACACCAAATTTTACCGTTAAGTTACAATTATGGGCATGAGGGATGAGGTATTCACTCATGAGTTAGACAATTCAAAGGTCCTATATTGACTATAGATGCATTGGGTTTTTTGTTTCATGGGATTATGTTTTAATTAAATGGGTGTGACTTTAGTTTAAGTTAATTCACTACTTTAATATTTATCACTCTAGATAACAAGCTTTATACTCTAATTACGTTTATATAAATATTGATAACTTGTTCTTGTCTTAGTGGTGTGTGTGTGAACCATCAAGGATTTACTATTATGTAGATATACTCACTCCTATATATGAAACCTATAATTCATTTAGATTCTATTTATCATTATACAGGTAAATGGAATGATTCATACGTCTCCAGTGGAGAATCCTGATTTTTCATTCATTAGTAGTTAGAGTTTTTAAAAGGATTTAGTGTTGGAGTGTGGAGTAGTGAAAACTTGTGGTTTCCCCTTCCAAGATGCATTTTTGGGAAAGGGTAACTCATCCCCCACAACATTATATGCCCTTTATATTTATTTACATCATCTAGTTTTCAAGGGATGTAAAATACTTTTTTTGTTATATTGGTTATACCTAAGATAATGGGTTGGTAATAGGATGTGATAAATGTTATCAATTTGGTATGGTTCGTCAGTAATGATGGTGGAAAAGATATAGGATATTTTGAAAGTTGAGATAATGAATATAAAAGAGCATAGTTGACATAATTATGCAAAACTACATGTTATTATGCTGGTCATGGTAAAAAGGTGTTGCTAAACCTATCTAGGTGTGTTGTGAACTCATCATCATGGGTTTAGTTGATGTGTGTTTTGTATCATGCATTAGTAAGGATAATTCCCAATAGGATTTCATCATCCATTTCTTTTCATGATTTGTGGTTTTGTAAAACTAACCATTATTTTTCTTGTTGACCTTTAATATACAATATGATTAATTAATAGAGATTTATGTGGTGATTGGGTGGTATGTGATTCTACATTTATAGAAAAATACCACACATTAGGATACCAAGAAACCAGTAAAAGGGGAGGATGATAATGTGCTTCCACCTAAACAATAGGTGAACTAACCTCTAGTCTAGAGTATTTGTGACATTATGAACTGGGTGAAACTAATAATTTCTCCAAATTGATGGGCCACATGACCTCAAGAACACATCCCAGTAAGCCATAGGATGATGATTAGTAGAGAGGGACTACAATGTGTTCATGTGGAGACTATTCCCTCATGTTAGATTATCACAATGGTATAAAAAATATATAAATAGGGAAATAATATCACTAATAGAATGGATAGTGGAAGAACATATAAACATCCAAGGACTAAATAATAATCAAAAAATGTCATTTGAATCATATACAAATATATTATTTTGTCATGTCTCAATAAAATAGGGAAAATGTATACTTTGTAGTAGAAAGTCAATAGAGTACGTGATATAAAAAAGGAAAAAAGGGGCCAAAATTTATCTAATCATCCCAAGTTCCATCCCTGTCATCTACTTCCACGTTCTCATCAGGAGTCAAGAAATAATGTACATATCCATAAGTGCATTTTTCCCCTTTTCAACACATGCATGTCAATAGTCTTCATAGGTGCCATTGGTGGCCTAGATAGCGTGTGAGATAAACTTAGTAGGCCACCAAAAACGGTGTCTATAAATACCCACTCATTTTTTATAATATGTAACTGTGTACAAAATAATGGAAATGAGTAAATAAATCGGTAAAGTTTCATCTCAATTTCCAAAAGTACACCAGGCTAACAATACCTCATTCGGACTTAGTCAGTTAGTTGGAACATGTAACCATATGTATACACATATATGGACTGTATAAATAGTGATGTATTCAACCATATATGTGGAAAAAAAATATCTTGGAGTCAAGGAATAAATCTGAAATCCATTAATTGTGTCATGAGTATCACATGTATCACGAGATGTCGTGTCCACTATCATAGGTATAGGGGACGCCATGACCAGTATCACAGTATTAAAAGTATCTATTCTCAATATCATATAAATGGAGAAATCTATGTATAGTATCATGAAAATAGGTATTCAATTCCTAGTATCATATCAATAAGGGTCATCATGCCCGTGTCACATTTATAAAGGTTCAACATGAATGTATCACATTTATAATGGTTTGACATAACCAAGTATCTAATAGAGGGACTTCATGTCAGTATCATAGTATAGGGATGTCATTCCCATATCAAAATATAAGGACACCATGTCCATATTTATATATATATATAACATGCATAAGCTTCTCCATGCCTATTTACCATAATTGAAAAGGGTAATTCATCCCTTGCATGATCATTGATAAGTAATTATTGTATTTTACATGAGACAATTGATATATCATAACTCATTAATATTCAATAATAACTAGGGAGTGAACATTTATCCATTTAATTTGGTGATGTGATCATACTCCTCACCCCCATTCAAATTGTTACTATTTTTTCACTTGGAAGCCATTCCAAAACCTTTAAAAAATGGTCTGGCTGTTAAAATATTTAATAACATCATTGTAAATCCATAGGCATGAAAAAATGGGTGGAAATATTTTATGGTACATAATGCATCCAGGTTAAGGGATCACAAAAACAATTCTATCATGGGATGTTAATTAAATATGATTTAAGTGTGTTTTTAGAGAAAAACATGGATAATCGAGTGTGAGTCATAATATCCAATCTTATAAAATCCCAATACATTAGTAATAAATACAATACTACCTACATCATGCTCATATTACTCTCCTAATCTAGTATCATCCATCCATTTGGCCTGGATCGAGAGGAAATAGAAGAATTGAAGATCTCCTTGATAATATTCCATAAGAGCATATACCGAGATGGGATCATTGAGGAAAAGACAAATGATGAATTAATCCAAAGGATTGAAGAGCTTTCCTGGAGGAATCCAATGAGACCAACGGAAGCTCAATTAGAATTTACATATATGCGTTATTAGGAAGCCCAGTCTAAGAGGTTTTAGAGCTCTTTAATTGAGGGAGGAGATCGATTCAGTCCACTAGAAGAGTAAATGAGAGGAGGGGATAGTAAAATTAGTTTTCAGGAAAAATGGTAAAATAAACCATATTATCTAGGTCACACAATTTGGAAAGCTGGTTGGCTAAAACGTGGGATAATTGTGCATACACCACTGTGTCAAGTGGGACCTCACATAGTTTCTTATGCATGATTTGACTAACAATGCGGAAATCATGATGTAAGCCATGATAAAAATTATAAGTACTATCTCATGTTCATGCACACTTTTCTACATAATTTTCTTAAATTGTGTGGCCTCCTGGAACCCTCTCTTTATCCCTTACATGGATACTCAAACCATGTATATTGGGTCTCATGGTTTATATTAATTGTGTAGACCAATTTCCTTTTACAAAAAACCAATCTTCTGGGATCCGAACAATCCCCTAAAACCGTTAAAACTCTTTTTATCTCATTAGGAATAAATATTAGTTCCAAAAAAATAGTTAGACCAATATATAAATGATCCATACCTCATAAAAAAACTAGTTTCTTATAGTATTTCCTCATTGGATGAACTATTCCCTCAGTTCACCTTCCAAGGGTGTATAAATGTGTTTGAGAACAACTCCATCCCCTGATCACATATGTTCGCCTCACACTCCCAATCCTTTCCATTTACCTGATTGTGCTACTATAGATTCCATACTAAAGGGACCGAAAAACCTTGGAGTTCCTCTGGGCTGTGATCCATGATGTGTATTGGATAATTCTCAGAATAAGTATCAAAATCAAGCTCAGCATCCCCAGGATCAAAATTATGAGATATGTTGGAACGATAATAAAAAATCTATGAAACATGTAATATGTGGTGAAGGGGGTGGTACATCTAAGGTAATAAAAATAAATTGGATACTAGCACAAATCTATCCATAATCTTAAACGGTCTGACATAACGAGGCGACAGCTTCCCTTACCAATGTATCTATCTAAGCCCAAGTCTGGGTGATACCCATATGAAAACATGTTTCCCAAACATAAAATCTATAGGTCATCTATAGTGATCCACAGAAGATTTTTATCTATACTATGTAGTAATAATATTTTTTCATATTAGATAAACCTACTCATAAGTCTCTTGAAGGATATAAGGACCTAGTAGCTCTACCTATACTGCCTCTAACAAGAACTAGGGTGATAGGCATGGACTACCGTATATTTCCCCGTAAGAAGTCGTCTGAGTCTTCTCTTAATAACTATTATTATGGAAGAACTCTAAAAGATTAAACTTATTCTCCTAAGAACTGCTAAAATCATGGATTCACACTTAGATCATGTCCTCCAACACATATACAGTCTATTATGACTTTCTATTTGTCTTAGGGTGAAAAAATGTTCTCATAAACACCTATGTAACCATATATTTCTATAATCCCTGCTAGAACCTCAATGTTAAATGAGCATCCCTCTCTGAAATAATAGTGTGAGGTAACCTATGTATCCATAAAATCTCACTGACGTACAATCATCCATACCCATAAATTGATAATGTCTCCTAGGTAATAAGAAAGAAGGTTAAATTTTCAGTCAATCCATGACTACCCAAACCCCATCATTATCTAAAGGAGTCCTTGGTAATTCAACTACAAAATCAATCATGACATCTTACCATTTCCATTATGGGACCGGTAATGGTTGTAACAAGACATCTGGTAACTGGTGCACCATATTCACCTACTAATATGTGGAACACCTAGTATTAAAAAATTATATCTAATGCTTCATTCTTAGACATGAATACTATCAATGCATATCATGATAAATCTTTGATATACCGAAATGAACATACAACTGAGAAGAAAAAGGCTTATGCATCATCTCCTCTCTCATATATATATGGGAATCTAGATATACCCATGTATATGTAAGATGTCATCACAATCGATAGTATAATGTAGAGGTAGTTCCTCACTAGAAATACTCTCGTAGGACGAATCACTCAAATACAAAAACTACTTCATATTTATATTCTCTCTAAGTGAAGAAGTCACTAATATTGAGGCAATTACAAAATTTCCCTGACGTTATATCACCTTGATGTGAATCTCTTAAAATAGAGTCATAAGATATCATTTGGTACTTGCCACTTGAACTATTTGTGTATGAGTCCTCATGCTCATCGCATCGGAAATAACATTTCCATAACTAAAAATATAAAAAATATCTATATTAAATAAGTATGGATATTCAACCCATCTTCACTACCATAGATTCAAGCCATGATTTTTGAAAATTAACCTGAGTATTTGGTGGTTTTTAAAAACCACAAAAGACTCTCCAAGTAGGAATTGCCTCCAAAAATTCAAGGCATGAACTATAGACACCAACTTTAGATTTTGTTTTAGGTAATTCTTCCCAAGATGCCTTAGCTATTATGACCCATACATAATGATTTGTTCTTCCTGCATCAGAACTTCTCATGTCCAAATACCTGTTGCATCAGAATATATTGTATAACTTCCCTCTGGATCTATTAGAATCATATTTAGCACTAAAGTCAATCTCACTTTCAACTCTTGAAAGGTTGTATCATAGGATTCATACCATATAAACTTCACACACTTCTTCATCAATCCCATATAAGGTTCTTATAAGTGTGATTTTTCCTTTATAAAATTCATGTAGCAACCATCATTCCCAAAGAAACTTTGTATTTTAAAGATATTACTGGGATGCTCTCTATTATCCACATCATTCACCATATCTAGGTCAATTGAAACTCATGTTTATGAGATAATATGACCTAATAAATGAACCTTTTTATCCAAAAGTGACATTTACTTAGCTTATAATACATCTGGTGCTCTCTCAATATTTTCAAAACAGTCTCAATATGATTAGCATGGTCACTTCGAGTATGAGAAAACACTAAGATTTCATCTATGAAGACCATGATAAAGGAATCTAGATAATCATGTAAAACCCTATTCATCAAATATATGAAGATGGAATGTGTTTTTGTATGATTTAATGACATAATGAGATATTTATATAAACCTTGCTAACTATGGAAATTTCTACTTGAAACATCTAAGGGTCTTATAAAAACATAATGATAACCCGGTCTCAGGTTGATCTTTCAAAAACACCATACTCTGATCTATTATAAGAGGTCATCTATACAAGGTAAGGGATATCATTTTTTCACTGTAAACTAATTTAATTTAGGTTAATCCGCACAAATACTGAGGGTTACTTCCGGCTTCGTAGAAAAAAGAACTGGTGAACCCTAGGGAGAAGTACTAAGTCATATAAATGCTTTGGCCTCAAAATATTACAACTACCTCTTGAGCTCATGTACCTCAGTAGTATCCATTCTTTAAGGATGAATGGATACCGGTGTATATCCAAGAACTATCTCAATAGTAAAATATACCTCTCTATTAAGAGGTTGTCTAGAAAATTCATCATGGAAAACATCCGGAAATTGATCAAATACAGAAGGGAACTCAATTTTATTTAATATCTAATCATCTATATAAAGGTTTTTAATTTGGACAGTCACTCCACTTATCCCAAGATTCTCAGGTCTAGATCTACTTACCATGACATGAAAATTTCCCCTCTGATTATAAGTACCACCCTATTTGGATGTAAATAACACCCTTCAGTGATAACTACCCACATACTAATTGTGGAGGACTAACATATCCATCCTAAAAATGACATAAAATCCTTTCATCTTGATGATGAATAGGTTACATATGAAAAAATTCTTATATACCCCAAGATAAGAATCCTTAAATTGGCGTGCACTTTCGGATCGTAAACCCAAAGGGGTGTCAAGTGTCATAACACCACAGAAGTAATCAACATGAAGCACAAGGAATTATATAATATCCATAGAGATAATAGAGTGTGATTCACCTTTATCGAATAAGACAAATGAAACATTAGAGGAAACTAGAATAGTAACTTGAATATTAAATATCCCTAGATACTACTCCTTGTGTATAGGATGCATTGAATAAATCTTGTCTGATCCATGGAATTATTCTACAAAATGAATACCTAGATTGTTTCCAATATGTTGGTACTATATATCTGATACCTGGATACCATAGCCAGAACCTCCTATACTAGTACAACAATTATTACTCTAACTACATACCTAAAGAGGTGATACTAAACCTACTCCAGAAGGTGGACCAAGCACTGATCCACTTACACTCTAAACATATGGGAAGGCCCTGTAAATTTATTGTATATTACCCAATATTTCATAGCCTTGGAACTCTATGGGGTCTCTAGGACACTGTAGCTTCTTATGTTCAGTCTTCCAACATTATTAAAAACCCACATAACTGTCGGTGGGTGTCACCTGACTACCATTTCTCATATGTGCGGTCTCAAAGAAGCACATATGACTACTAGTCTTACAAGTAACCTATATTTTCTTTAAACCACCCTATCTCACACTATCTTCTTATCTCAGGTTTATATCGGTGATAAGATCATAGTTCACAATATCATATATAGTAGCCAACTAGAAAAAATTCACTTGAGAATGAAAAGTATATTGAAGTTCATCCTTGAATTATCTTAATTTTTCTAGTTCACCATCCATATAGATGGGTGCAAAGTGATGACGATCTGAAAAATGAGATGAATAGTCAATAACTATCATAGAACCCTACTTCAGGTTCATGAATTCCCAGGAATAATCATCCCTTAAGGTATTAGGGAAGAAATATTCAAAGAAGATTTATTAGAAATACCTCTAAATCACTTCCCGACACTAACCCACATGATTTAGAATATCCCTCCAGTTTTTAGAAGACCATTGAAGAATATAAGTATTGAGTTTCACTCTCCTATCGAGAGGTGTATCTAGATGCTCAAAAATTTACATAACCATATTGAGTCGTAGATCTGCATCATGTGGTCCATCGACACATAAAGATTTGGGCTTATTATACTAATATAATTCCTGGATCAAATCTTCAATAGAAGGGAAAAATCAGAGGGATCCTTATATATTCTACATAATCTATAAAAAGTCTCATTGAACCTATGTATTATCACCCACCTGGTGAATAGGAAGAGGTACAATGGGTAGAACTAATAGAGGTATCAGAGGAAGATCAGGGCCCACTACCCCTAGATCATGGTCATCACCACCCATGGAATATGACTCGAGTATATTGTGGTGGAATTACTCTAAAAATTACAAAAATACACCTCAGATAAGATTTGATAATGGGATGATCCACTGATATTGGAATAGAATAGGTAGAAATCTTTTCTATGATAAACATTAAACTTTGTCTTCTCATAAAGTCATGTCTTAGTAGTATAAACATTTTATAGAATACCAGATACACTACCAACTTCCCACTTATAATTTAGATTATGGGTTAATATCTCTATTTTCTAATTCCATTTTATTAGAATTTCACTTTTTCATTACATCTCTCTTTTAATGGGTGCACCAAATGGGTCACCACTTCTTATGCACAAGGTCACATACACCTTATGAACTAAAATGTGGCATCTACTTAATCCACACCATAACACATTCTAGTCCATGTGACCAATGGTCTATGACTCAACATTCCAAAGTTGAATACTTAGGGTGTCTAATATAGCCTAATCAGGAAAACATTATTTAGGTTATGGGAGGTACACTAAGTACCAACTATGAATTCTTAGTCCTTTTTTAATAAAACATTATTCAATATGAAATTTATCATATAAGGTACACATAAAAATATCATGTAAAAAAATAATGCATCCTACATTGAATGGATTAATGCATGGCCTGTGAATTCTAACAAGATACTAAAATGATGTCTGATATTGAATTCCCTCATATTAATGGGAAATGCTAAAATAAAATCCACAACCAGTACAATAATAGAATCAAAATTAATGTATATCACTCAATGATTGAATAAAATAAATTTTAATAAGTAGAATATAGGAAAACATGTCCCATCCCAGGTAATTTTACCATTCTTATCTGTGGGTTAGCTACTCCCAGGAAATACTCGTTACCAAATCCCGATACATTCCAAATCTTTTATATTATATTCCAAAATAATAAAAAGAAAATAAATATGCTCTGATACAAATTGGTGACATCCTGACCTAGGTTCCACTCAGAAGTGCCCCAAACTTGTGGTCCACATGGCCTCAAGAACTCCTCTCTATATGACTAAGGCTTATGACTAGAAGTGAGGGCCTATGATGTATCTATGGAGAGACTATTCACTCATGTCAAAGTAGAAAAATAGTATAATCAATAGATAAATATAATATTAATATCAATAATGGAAAATATAGTGAAATCACAAATAATAATCCAATAACTAAATAATAATCAAAAAAAGTAATATGAATCATATAAAAATTATGATGATGTCATGTCTCTTAAAAATATGGAAATAAATGTATACTTTACAACATGAATTCAATACAGTACATGATATAAAAAAGAAAAAAAATGTCCAAAATATATCTAGCCAACATGAGATCCAACCCAGTCATCTTTTACCAAGTTCTCATACTAATTCATGAAGGAAGTCACTCATTCATAAGTGTAAACTTCCCCTTATCTACACCTACAAGTATATAGCCTGCCCAAGTACCATCGGTTGCATGGATAAGGTGTGAGATAACTCAGTAGGCCACCACAAATGGTGTCTATAAATATCTAGCTAGAGAAAATAATATGGAAGTTTACAGGTAATGATGTAATCTAGTAAATAAATCTATAAGGGGGTAGATCTAGTTTTAGAAGGACACCAAGTTGATATTACTTGGTTCAGTATTCACTAATTATTCTAATCTTATAGCCATATGTGTACACATATATTGACTTTATATGTAGTGACGTCAATAACTATATAAGTGGCTACTACCTCTATCTTCGACTTAAGGTGTAAATCAAACATCCATAATTTGTAGCATTATTATCATAATTATCAAGGGGCACCATGCCTATTATTACAGATATAGGGGACTCCATGTCCAATATCACAGTAGTAAGGGTCCCCATGCCGAGTATCAGATAAATAGGGGACTCCATGCCTATTATCACAGCAATAGGGGCTTTGTGCCCTGTATCATATCAATAATGGTCCCCCTTTTCATATCACATTTATAATGGGTCTCCATGCCTGTATCACATTTATAAAGGTTCGACATTCCCATGTTTCATATAAAGGGATGACATGCTCGTATCACAATAGTGGTACTTCATGCATGTATCACAATATAGGTACTCTATGCCTATATATATAATATGAATAAGGATCCTCATGCCCATTTACCATAATTAATAATGGTATTCATTCCCTTACATCATCAGTTATAATTAATCATTCGATTTAATACAGTCCAATTGATAAATCATAACTCATTAATATTCAATAATAATAATAATATGGGTATGAACATTGTTCCATTTAATTGGGTGATGTGGTCATACTACTCACCTCCATTCAATTCATCATAACTTTCTCGCGTTGGAGTCATTAAAAAATCTATTATAGTATGTTTTGGCTATTTAAGAATTTAATAACACCAAGGTAAATCCTTGGGCATACAAAAAAGGATGGAAATGGAAGATGGGATCTAAACCAGCCTAATTAAGGGATCACTAGAAAAATTCTATCAAGGGTAGTAAATTATACATGCTCTAAATGTTCTTTTAGAGTAAAACATAAAGAATCTAGCATGCAGAACAATGGAATATATTATAAAACATCAATACTTGAGGGATAAATTCTAGAACACCTACCTCAATCTTTAAGTACTCTCCTTATCCAGTATCGGACCTTCATTTGTCCTGGATCGAGAGAAAATGAAAGAACGAATGAATGCCCTGAAATAGCGCATAAGAGACTCCACCGAGATAGCATCATCGAGGGAAATGAAAACATCAAACTATTCCAAAGGATTGGAGAACATACCTAGAAGAATCCGGTGAGATTATCACAATCTCAATTAGCATTTAGATAGATAAGTTATCAAGAAACCTAGGCTAGAACAATTTTGATCTCTTCAACAGAGTCAGTAGCTTAATTATGTCCATTGGAGGAGTAAATGAGATGATGGGGTGAGTTAAATTATATTTAAAGAAAAATTATAAAATTACCCTAAATATCTGGGTCAAATAGTTTGGTTTCATGGTTTTCCAAATAGTGTGCCTCCAACTATGTCAAGAGGGACCTCACATGGTTGTGTACGCACGATTTTCCTAACTGTGCACAAACCATGTTTCACTCTCTAATAAAAATTGAATTTTCTCTTGAATAGGTGTGATCTTATGGCTGTATGTTTTCCTCAAATTATACAGCCTCCAAGAGCCCTTTGTCCATCCCTCACACAGTTACTCAAACCATGCGGATTGGGTTGCATTGTTTCTACTAACCATGTGGCCTAGTTTACTTTTACAAAAAACGAAGACTTTGGGCTTCTTAAAAGCCTTGGAAACACCCAAAAATCATTTTATCTCATTAGGAATCCATATTTAGTCCAAAATAAGGAGTTATAATTAAATTTAAAATATTTTTAACTCATAGAAAAACCATGTTCTTACATTACAATGCAATAATTTTATGCTATTGGAAAGGGAAATCAAACTAAGAAACCATGTTATATGGATAGGTCATTGGAATTATAGAGATATAATTCAATGATATTTCATGGTGTTTGGGGACTAGAGTATGTAGAATCCTGTCTTGGTAAAATGAATAGAATATTTGTTTTCCTTGGAACTCTAATATAAATTAAGGTCAAGCTAGTGGTGTATATGCTCGAGGATCTTGCCTAAAATTTTTTAAAATTTTATTTTTAATCTAAGCTCGGTCATGACTTTATGTGGAAAGTATTTCATGAATTAATTGAAAAACAATTATATCCATATTCCTTATGGTTTTTATGAATGACTTACTTATCTAATCTAAAAAAAAGAAAACATGTTGGTTACAAAATATTTAGCTCAATTTACTTGACTATATTGATTGCAATAGAGTCATCTAGATGTGAATATATCAAGGTGAATTTATTCAATCCAGGTATATAACTAGATATTCTCTCCATGTTTTTCATGATATATATTAAAATTGAATGAATATATTTAACAAGGTGATGGAGTAAGTAAAAGATATTGTCGGTAACCCTAGTGGAGGAGATACCTTTATCCATCCATACACATGGGGGGAACCCCAGTGGTGGAAATAAATGAAGAAGGGAGAGTAACTCGTTTGGTAGTAAAGAATCATAGAACTATTCCAATTTTCATCCTATTTTCCTTAACATTACAATTAAGAACATTGTTATTTCCAATTTGGTTCATTGGAGAATAAGGAAATATAGTGTATGAAGTCTTATTTCAGGTCCCATAATTGTTCCAAAATGGGACACATGAGAATTATTGAACTTATCCTCTAAATACAATTAGAAATAGTGGATTTAATATATCTAAATCCTCTCATACTTCACTAGGATGACATCATCAAAAAAAATCTCACCCTTAGAAACAATAAAAACAAGATGATTCTAGGTACACCTCAATAGTACAACAAAATACACTAGAATCAAAACATAAGGATTACCCTAGGAGAACTGATAGGAAGTTGTATGGAGTTGAGTAGTTCATCGTGAGAAAAAAATTAAGTCTGTTGATGGTGAGAGGTGCTAATATTCTTAATTGAACTTAAATGCATGTATAGTTTGGTTCATACCACTATTTTATTACTTATCATGTGGTAAATAAATTAGGGTTTCATGTGGATATGATGGTTTATGTCCAGATTATCAAGACACCACTTTAGAAATGGGAATATTGATGATTAATTGTATATCATGTTCTATTACAATAGATTTGATGCAATTTCAGTTTGAATTTAAAGTATTATAAATGGATATCTTTGATATACTATTTTCAAAGTGATTAGTTTGTATAATTAAAAGCTTATATCAACTATTATTCATGGAAAGTAACCTTAATATCACTTAATGGTTTTGTTTATGTTGGGAAAAAATCCCCAAGGTGCATTCTTAGTATGTTTTGGGTGTTATTGTGTTTTTTTACAAGGCTACATGATCGCGAACTGTGTATTATGTACCAGGAATGGTTCACGTACCATGAATTCTGATTTGGGTAATGGAAAGGAGTTGTGTGGAACTGTTCACATAAGGTGATGTGTTCTTGGACGTAGTTCGCGGGACGGTGTGTGGTTTGTGGTGAAGGCATGTGGTACGTGAAAGGAATGTGGTACATGGAAGGATTCCATTACATAGGATATATTTTCATTTTTCAAAATGAGGTTCTGACCAGAGGAGCTGTGAAGGGTGTCATTAGTGAAAATTTCAAGTTGATTTGGGCCGCCGTGGAGGAGGAATAATAGTAAGCAGACTGCATAAGGAAGAACGGTTCATGGGTGAATCCATACGCAGTGGAGGTATTACAACATTAAATAATTGGTAAATCATGGATTAAAATATTTTTTGGATCTATTTTACTACATAAGTAGAGCTAAAACAATCATTAAATATAGAACATTTCACAAGAAAACATCATTTCTCCATGAATTCGGCTAAGTCCGAAGGAGGTTCATGAGAAAGGATTCTATAAAGGGTGAAGTGGTTTGCATGGAAGCAATAACACCAATGGTTTTTTTGGTGAACTATAACCCACAATGGAAATGTTATGAAGAAGAGGAAGACATTGTATGTGGAGGAAGAAGACCTCATTTTTGGGTGAAGTGGTTTGTACAGAATCAACTACACTGATGGTTTTTGTAGGGAACTATAGCCGGAAAAGGATGTGGTATGTGGAGGAGGAATACGTGGTTTATGGAGAAATAAGACCAAATATGGGGAGGAGGGATGGTCCATGGATGAAAAGGAGATATGTTTTATAGAAGAAAAGAAGATGCATTCGTGAAGCAGGTCGGTTCACGGAAGTTGAGGGAGTACGAAAAAGAGGAAATCTGCATAGCATAGACTCTACTAAATACATGGGAAAGAAAGGTGGTATGTATAAGAATCTATGTGTTTCTTAGAGGACTCAAGGAATCCTAAAAAATACCACAAAATGTTTGTGAAATCAATTTCCACTAACCTAATAGTACTCAGAAAAGTGGATTTCATCTACGGCTGAAAAAATGACTTTAACAGAGCATCTACCTATGGTGAGGATGCGTTCTTTCGTGAAAATGAAAGGGACCTACAAGTACATAATATATTAGTGGATCTCTTCCACGATTATTGAGTTAATGAAGAGGAAGATATTAATCCTTCCCATGATTTGTGACCCATAGGAAGAGACATAGGGAGTGACTCTTTTGAATGTAGTGAGAAGACCCTAAACCGTGTATAGGCAGTGACCCTAGGCATAGAAGATCTATCATGAACCTTGTAATTAGCAGTGATCTTCAGTGGATTAAGTGATTTGTAACATCACCATTTTATGCTCCATGTACATATCCTAGTGAGGGAGAACTATGTAAAATCTATGTGTCATTTTTATGATTTAATTTATGTTCATACATTTCTATGGTAGAAAGAGAGAAGTCTGTTTTTCTTAATGACAAAACAATATCTGAAGGGGTGGTAGTTTTAATCTGTCATACCATAATTCACCCCCCCCCCTCTCCCTCTTATGGTATTTGACCTAGTAGACCTAACAGTTTATTTTCTCAAAGGTATTGGGATATGAATACTAGAAAAGTTATTCTTTTGGTCAAAGTGGGTGGAACTATCTATTATCATCTATCAGGGATGATATTTGGTGATATTAATGAAAATGAGAATACTAATCTTCCTCACATAGTAGGTTGATACCCTAATATCTTATAGCTTGTTTTCACTTGGCTACCACCTGAATAGGAAATTTAATTTTCTATCGATCTACTTCCAAAAATGGGTCTTATTTCGCCTCATTCATAAAAAATAGAACCAATAGAATCATGGTAATTAACAGACCCTCTGGAAGAATTAAAAATAAAGTTATCCATTAAAAAATTACATTTACTTGGGAAATTATAGTAATATTCTTCAAAAATATAAACGGTTTGTTCCAGTTACATGATGACTATTATAAATTGAATTAGGTTAAAATCAAGAATCTATACCCCTTACCCAAATTTATAATCTTTTTGATAAATTTAAGGGAAATAAATGGGTTTCTAAAATTATTCTATGATTAAGGTATCACCTACTATGAGTTAGGTAAGAGGATATCTCGAAGACATATTTGTATATCTGTTATGGTCAAAAAGAATACTTGGTCATGCCATTTGGCCAAACCAAGGCCCCTATAGTTTTAATGGCTTTAAATCACTGTATCTTTAAAATTGACCTTCACTCATTTGTTTTTCTATTTTCATAGGATTTCATGGTATACTCTTAGACCAATAATATCTATTTAAGGCACATTGATATTATATTGAGCATATTTTATGAGGTCTAAATTTTTGTTAAATTCTATAAGTGTAATTTTTTGGTATAGGATGCATGCTTCCTTGGTCATGTATTAACTAAAAAAGTAATATTAGTGTATCTATAAAATATTCAAGATGTAATTTATTTGTAATCTCAAAAGAAGGACATTGAGATAAAGATAATTTTGGGATTAACAAGTTTTTTTATTTATGTTTCTAGGATTTATCAAGACTCACATCCCCTATGAATATATAAATGATAAATTCTATTACCTTTCATTTCAATGATAATTTATAAAAGTAATTTTATGAGATAAATTCTTGTATTACTTCAACATATATCCACATATTTTCAAAAATATGACAAGGTTATATGGTCTATTATGATACATCTAGACTTTTATTAGGTTTTTTTCTAATGTAGGGAGAATTTAAAAGATTACAACTCAAAGGAATTTTGAACACAAGAAAATAATTTCCCAATGCATGATCTGCAATTAGTTTCGGTGGTCTATGTATTAAAAATATAGATCCACTATCTCTTTAATTAAAATTTCACTATATTTACTGATCATAAAAATTTACAATACATATTTACCCAAAGGGACCAGAAACTAATGAATAATGATTGATGAAATATCCCAATATGTTCAACTCCCAATTTTTTTATACAATAGAAGAAGATAATTTAGTGGCATGTTCGTTGGGTCGGAAGTTGTATAACTAACTGGTCTAATAAACCCTTGATAATTGAATATGTATGGAAGTAATTACCAACATGTACTTTGATTTTATGGAATAGAGTGAGTATTATTTTTTATTTATGGCTACTCTAATTCCTAACTTTGTTAACCTGTATAAGGAGTCCCAAAAATCAAACCCGGTCTACCTAAAAATTAGGTCAAACCATAATGGGGAGACTATTGAGGGTTGGGTATAGGATGAAAGTTGGGTATTATGCTTTCTGAAGCATGTTGTAGTTCCCTTATCATGAAAAGAACAAATCATTTTAGTATATCACCATTGAAAATGGGTTTTTTGCATGGCTATCTATATAATTTAGTGGGAAATAAAGACACATTTTTGGTCGTTGGGTATGGAACATAATTTGGATGATTATGTCATGAGAATTCTCACCTTGTAATAGGTAAAGGCAGAACATCAGCTACAATAGGCATGTTACAATCTTTCCTTATACCCTTGTTAAAATGGGAACATATTTGCATGAAATCTTTTACAATCCTACTACTAATACTTTAGAATCATGGAACTATTTGGGTAATTATAGATTAAATCACCAAGACATCACAGTTTTTTTTAATTCGAGAGTCCAATATGGTAAATTATTTAGTAGATATCTATATTTAGAATGTGGTGAAATTTCATGGAAACTCATTTTCCATTTTTTGAATGGGTCCCAAGATTCACTTCAGGGTTATATAGATCCTTAAAATAATCCCATGGGACTCACTTGACCATAATAATGTCACATCATCCTCAAACATATAACTAGTTAGAATGTAATATCTAGGCATTTGAATAAATGAAAAAATCTCGTGTTATGAATTTAAATGGCTTATGAGGAGAAAATTTCCCTTTTTTAGAGTTTTTATATATTAATATTTTTTTAATAAATGTTACAAATTAATCCATTTGAGAAATGTTTTTGAATTTTCATGTTGATATCCACTTTGTTCGGTAGAGATTGGGTAAACTTCGATGATTAGACCAAGTAATTTTCAATGATACTTATTTGAAAATTCAAATGATAAGAAAACATATGGCCATATCTTAGTGCCATTAAAAATAATATGTTGACCATCACTGATGACCCTTATATTTTCACATTGGTGACCATGTATTTTTTAACGTGTCTTCAAGACAAGGTCACCATAACTTGGAAATGTAAGGAAAATTGGCTCCCCAATATATTATAAAATTTTGATATTCTAAAACATATTAGCAATGTTACATATCAGCTAGCCATAGCATTGAAATTTAGTTTCTTCCAAAATGTTTCCATGAATTATAGTTAAATTAATATAATCCTGATCATATACATATGATTAGTTGGGTCCATGTTACTCATAGAATAGATGCTATATTTATCCAAGGACTGTTTCTTATTCTGGATAGACTAGAGAATACCTTGTGGGGAAGTCATATCTCATTGGTATGGGTATTATCAAAAAATAGTCTGATTCAAGAGAAAACATGGGAATGAGAGAATTTTATACTATGGAAATGGTCAGTGACATTCCAATACCCCACTAACCATAAGCTTTACAAGGATGAAAATCCTAATGTTGGAGAGAATGTAACACCACATGTTTGAGGTAATTTCATTTTTTTATAATTTTTGAATTTTTATCATGTATGGGTTGAGTTTTGGGAGTTTTTTGATAATTTTGGTGATTTTTTAAAGCTTTATAGAAGGTATATGTTTTGATAATGGTTATCAAAATCCATAAGGATTTACCCCAGTGATTTTTTTAGTAGAAAGGAATTTTTATAGAAAAGAACATGGTTATAACATGGTTTTGGAAAACCATGAAATGACCATGAATCTGTTCATATTTTTCGATAGTTTAAATTTACATAGTTGTTTCATGGTTTAATAAACCATGTGGCCCAACTCCATAACCTTGGGTTTTATCCCATATCATCCACATGGTTGGGGAAATTTTTTTAAACCATATAACCTATCTATGTGATGGAATTAATGAAATATAAAAAATTAGTTTTAAGACTCAATTACTCTCCTAAAAAATAATTCTCTCTCTATTAACCAAGACTCTCAAACTCTTTCCTTCTTCTATGTGATTTTGGTGATTCTCATCCTTGTAGAGGTAATGACGATGTGTTCGATGATGATGATTGATGGCGAGATGACAGATGTGTGAGTCGATGGCTGGAAACTTTTTTTTTGAAATTGACTAACCTGAGCGTATTCCTTGTCTCCTCATTTTGTGTTGTTATATTTTTAAATATTGTATTTTGAATTTGGATCACCGCTGCTATATCCCACCACTATGAAAATCAAATAAAAAGATAATTTTCAGTTATTCCATCCCTGTAGGATATGATTTAGATGAATCACTAAGTGTGGAACCTTAGGAATCAAAGGTAATAGTTTTGTTTCTATTTATCCTCTTAGATCTTCTGGTTTTATCTAGAGAGGGAACCTAGAATAGGGTTTCATTCATTAGTTAATAGTTTAGGATATGATTTCATGAGAATTACTTATGATCCACTGAAGAGAAAGTGGTAAAGGGTTATATCTCTAAGATAAAGGAACAAATTTATCATGGAAACCATATTCAAGGAAGGTGGCTTCTCTCACATTTCACTTCTATAGATAACTTGTTGGATTTATTTCATAAAATTAATTTTTTGTATTCTATGATGAAAACCCTTGACGGAATCCTTTGTAGATATTCTATGTTTGGTGGTTCTTAATTGATGGTTTGTAGGTTCCACACACAACTTTTTCGATGAGATGTTTTAATTAGGAATTCGAATATATAATTAATTGTTTGTGATAATGTGGTATGATCATAGTTAGCATGAATTTATACAAAATTACAGTGTAGCCTTGTTGGTTTGGACATGGTGACCCTAAAACTTATGGAACATTGGATTTTACCAGTAAGTTACAACTTGGGACTTGAGAGATGAGTTTTCAACTTGTTATTTAGAATGATTAGATGGACTTATTTGATAAGAGATTCATTTTTGTAGTATATTTAATGGGTGCATGAGTTCATTCCATGGGTGTGACTTTAGTTCGGGTTATCACACTACTTTAATATTTACATGTTTTGATAATTGTTTTTATACTCACTTCCTATTTTATATAATTTTTATAACATATTCTTTTCATGGGACTATGTGGGGTAATTCTCAATGATTTTATAATAAATAGATAAACACATCCCATGTATATGGACCTTCATGAGCATCTAGATGTTTTTTTATCATGATATAGGTAAACAGAAGATTTAAATCTTATCCAATGTAAAATCATGATATTCTTATCATTATAAAATAGATAATGTAAATGAGTTGAGTTTTGGATTCTATAGTAGTTCCACCTTTGTACTTAAAGTCTTTCATACTTTTGGAACTGTGGAAACAAAGTTTTTCTTATATTCCATTATAACTCTGATTATATTCATGTTATTTTATAGAGTTGAATTTATTTATTTTCATGAATAATATTATTTCTTAGCTTATTTATTTTAGTTTTATATTCTATCCTTATTATTGGAATTTATTTACAACTAAAAATTTATGAGGGATTTCACCAATGATTAGTGTCAGATAAATATTATTCAAGCCAATTGGTTGAGGCAAGGATGTTCCCCTTAATGTTTGAAAATAATTTTTCTATAAAATGTTTTTTCTATATAATTAATTATTTCAATAAAAATTTAAATTTCTCATACTTAGATATTGAATATTATTAATTAGATTCCATATTTTTTAATTATAACATAAAAAAATATGTAATAATTTTTCTTTTATTTTTAATCAGAAAAATAAGTTACTAGGGTAAAAATTAAGTTACCATTTTAATGGTAAAATAAGGTAAAAATGGTTTAACTGAGTGGTAAAGAATTAAAATATCATGGATACTTAACTATTCATTTTTTTAGGATATTCTTGAACCATAACCATTATGTTATTTCTCTCTAGAAAACTATTTTATAGCATCTGATTATTTATAGGTTTTATATTTATTCATACCATTTCATCTCTATTTTGTTCCAAATTTGATTGAAATGATGTTTTTAAGTGGATCCAACCTTATCTCATCTTTTAGTCAAAAACATTTCTCCTCCATGCCCATTTTCTTTAAAAACAATTTAGAGGTCCTTAAATATAATTCAATTATTTCTTAAGTTAATTTTAATTAAACTTCAATTTCATTAAAATGTTTGTTTTCTTTTATAATTTTCAATATGGCCATTTTCCTCTAACTTTGACCTTCTTTAAAATGTTTTAAAAAGAATATATTTTTAAACCATTTTCTATATGAATTAATTTTCTGATCATTTTTATATATTTCCTTTAATAAATATAATCTATATTTTTTTAGGGTTTCCCAATGTATTTTATATTCCCATTTTATTATATATTATTTTTTAAAATAAAATTTATCAATACTATAGTGTATTTATTATTATTGTCCATATAAATTATTTTAACGTATAAAAACGTTTTTCATCTATATAAATATACTCTAATGTTTATTATGATTCAATGGGTATATAATTTAATTATTATATCCACATTCTTTATCTGGATGGATTATGATAGTATCTCATGTATGATTTCATGAAACCTTTTTATTTCTCAAGGGTTAATCACGATTTGATTTGATTATGAATGTTTTAACTTTAAAATATAAAACATATGTATGGTTTATCATTATATGATAAGTGGGACTGATAGAGCCCTCCAATTCATTAGGTAAATATTATTATCTCTTGAGTAAATGTTGTTATATCTGGTCCTTATTGATATGTTCATAATTTTATGTGTGGACCTTGTTAATATGTTCATAATTCAATGTGTGAACTATTTTGATATGTTCACAACTCAAACAATGGAACTTGTTGAAATTTTCATAATTATATATATGGAACTAGTTGATACTTTTGAAAATATATGTCTAGATCTAATTTTACTAGTTGTGCTCAAAACGTTATGGTTTAATGGAGATTTTGTTTATATCACATGTCTAAATTATGCTCCATGGCTCATGAATAATCACCCATGTTTCTACACTCTTATGACTCATGTCTTATGCTATACCAAAAGTCTCATTCCATGAATCATAATTTATTATTTATTTATATTAGGTATGGTCCTCTTATATTATATCATTTCACCTTGGTTATGTTCTCATACTCATTTTCTCATCTTATGCTAACATTTGATATTCAATTTTTATCTCTTATATTTATTGATATTGTGAATTTAATATTTCCCATTTCTTTTTCAACCATACCCAAGGTAATTAAGAAATTTAGTAATTATTTTGTATATGAGAATATTATTTTTAGGATATGTTAAAAAATGTTAAATTATACATTTACATAACTAATCTCCAATGAAATTAAACATTTGGGTTAGTGTATTGTAGAATTTATTATGATACCTAATTAATATTCTTCTAAAATTAAGTAATATGAATGAAATATATGCTCAGGTCATATCACATGGTATCAGATCATAATTTTAACATTTGTATTTTTTTCACAGAATCTAGGAGTAAAAGTCTAAGGCATATCAAAACAACTTCAAAAGAGATTAAACCCAGCCCTCATAGAGGTTTTAAAAAACAAAATTGGGAAATTCTAAGAGGCAGACATAATCTAGAAAATTTATAATGAAAAGTTGATATATATCATTCATGTTATAAATAATATAATATGACTCATAACTATTAAGAATGAAAACAACAAACTCATTCTTCTATGGTCGTGAAGGATCTAGTCATTGAAAAGAATGAACATAGGTAGAAAGAGACCTCTCCCTCAATGTAACGATGACTATTAGGGTTTTAGATTGCTCATGGAGGTTCAACACTTCCTTTATTCAACCTTATTCCTCCTCCAAATAGATCTTTGTCATCAGTTCCCTCCTCATCACCTTTATCTTCGGTGGATCGTGTCCCATGAGATTCCATTAATATTCATACCCTTACAGTTACAGAGAAGCTGATAGTTCTGAAATGTTCTCAATAATTCCTATAATCATTTTTATTAACTAGATATGATGATTACTCATGGACTAAGGTCCATAAATCTACTAATAAGGATCCTATCTGTTTAAAGGATTCAGCTACAGTGAAACCTCATGATTCTTTCTCAGATACGACATTGCAGGAAGCTAGAAAAAAATTTGTTCTGTCTCAAGGTGATGATTCAAGAAGATCTAAATCTAATGCTAATGCAGCATAGAACATATAAACTATGGGGACAAATATGATTGTATCCATATAATTGGCTCTATTAAAGGATTCATGTCCTGGAAGAATGCTTCTTAAGGGTTCATCATCCCATGTTGAATCCAACCATGCAGTGTTTATTAAGATAATGGTAATTGAAAAAAATTATCTGATTGAAATAATTGTTTTAATTAAAGGTGAAAACCCCTAAAATCTTGATTATTTGGTTTATAGGATCTCAATTTTGTGTTTTTTATCTAACTAGAAATATGTCTCTTTTGGTCAATGATTTTTTCACTTCCTTTTTCCTTTAGATGAATTGAATATTTAAACATGCATCATTAGTTCCCTTTTGTTGAAACCTGGATGGATTCATTTACATGAATGGTATTTAGACTTTTATGTATCGCATGCTCATAATTTCATTTTTCAGTTTTATTATTTCCTTCAACGAATCAATTAGGTCCTTTTTCATCTAAATCATTTTCATGGCATTGGCACGGAAATTGGGACTCCTATCCATCTCGACAAGGAGATGTAGGATGTTCTATTTGGACACTTTTCTATAATTTTGGTGTATATTGACATCATCTTCACCCTAATTGACAAGTAAACTCTTTATACTCCTTTTAATAACTTCTATATTATTTATTACTGTGAAATAAAGCCTCTTTTTTGTAATGAATGTAATGATATTGGGATATCATTAGAGCTATGTCAGTAGAAGATTTCATGTGAGGGATGTGGGATGATGGGTCACCTAGACAATATCTATGAAAGGAATTCAAAGAGGAAATATTCAGACTTGTAAAACCCTATCTTTCATGTTTGAGATTCCACAAGGAGCTAGTTCCCACTTTGTCGAATGTGTTGATTGCTCGGAAACCTAACTCACAAGATCCTAATAAAAAGGGGAAGTCATTGGATGAGTCTCTGGTGAGAGAAAATAATCCAAGAGATTCAACTAATTTTAAAGAATTTACTTCCAAGAATAAGTAGAAATATTTTCTTTTCATCTTTTCTAAAGAGTAAAATGCCAAAGAAGCTACTTATAGAAATGAAAAAAGTGATGATGTACAAGAAACTAAATTTTTATTACTCCTCAAATTAAAGGCAGTGGATATGACTTGATGGTTGAATAAGGTAATGAAGAGGACATAAAAAATTGTTTGACCATCAGCTTTCACATGAATGGATGTCTTCTTCAGTTAACTGAATGGGTAGGGAAATTTTAGATACGTAGGTCGATAGTTCTGACTTAGAAATCATAGTTTTTTAGAACCTACTTGAAAGGATTAAATCTATTACTTCAAGAAGGGGAGAACTATATTTCAGGGTTGTATATGTGGAAAAGTTCACTAGAATGCTATTTATTATGAATAAAGGAAACTATGTAAAATACTGAGGAAAATTTTAGGTAAATAGATTTTTTCTTTGGGGATATTTCTTTGTTTTCTCATACCCTATTTGGTTCTTATGTTTTTTATTTAAAATAAAATATTAGCCACCTCCATCCTTTAAAAAAATGAAATCATCCTTTTAACATAAAAAAAGTTAGATATTGTGAATTAATCTTAGCAAACTAAATTAAGTGAGCAAGAAATATAATTACAAAGATAAAACCACTTTCACTTGTCATTATGAAACCTTGTCCAACAATAGGATTCCATTTATATTGAGAAATTTCCATTAAAAATTAAAAATATATATGATAAGAATATTCACTTATTTTGTTAAATTATTTCATGAAGTATTTCTATATTATTTTACTATTTTTGGAAATTCATTTTATCATTTCTTATTAGACTTATAAAAAGACTTGAAAACAAGAATTAAAAATCACCTTATGATCAAATATGAAATATTCCATTCCATTGTATAAAAAAATAATGATTTTGGGTAATGAGATTTCAATGAATGGAATTGATTTTTACAACTAAAATATTTAAATTATCACTGATTTACCTTTCCCAAATTGTGTTAAACATGTTACATCATTTTTAGGGAATGAGATATTTTATATGAAATTCATTATTTATTTCAATAAGATCGGTATAACACCATATAATTTTATTCAAAAATATACTATGTTATTTTTTATGATTAATAAAGGAAATATATTAATAAGCTAAATAAAAAGGTGACTTCACTACTAATGATACAACCACTCAACTGGAGTACCCTTTGGAAATAATATATGAAGATTTAAACTATGATGTAGTGATAGTTCTTATGTAAATTATGGAAGGTAAGATAAATTATCATAAATAATAATTATAATACATTTGAATATGTACAAAGAAACAACATAACAACCGAAAAGATTTTTCTTCCACTTATTTATACTATGAAAAATTCAGAACATATCTTCTAAGAAGAAAAATAACTCTCTTCTCTAGTCATACAACTTTTAGGTACCTAATCTCGAAGGAAGCATCAAATCCAAGGCATGTGAAATAGATGTTTTTGTTAAAATATTTCAATATATAGATTAAATATAAGGTAATAACTAAGAAACATGATTCAGAATACATGATTTTACTAACAAATGTTGATAGGGTAGGAATTTCAGACCAAGAACTGATCAATGATCACATTTCAGGTGAGAAAATATTTTTGATTGAAGGATAACTACCATGATATGATAAAAAGGATAACTATAACATTACTAACCAAATACCATCAAAACTCATATCACTGGTAGTTAATAAATGTAAATAATAATAAAGTTTATTTGTGTGCAATGATCCTCACTATTAAAAACCCCCTAGTGAAAAAATATTGATGAACTTCCTGCCTGAGGGTGAAATATAATTTTAGCTTAAATATTCACACACTCTACTATATGGTATTAATTATACACCACGATAATATTAAGATATTTTTTTGGAATCTTGTTTGAATTAGAAAATTATTTTCAAGTATTTGCAGTATTTTTTTAAAAAAAAGTGATAACAATGACATTTCAGTGGAAATGTATCAAAAAGGAAAAAAATCATTAGAGGCCCATAAAATTTTGTGAAATATTTTATGGGTAAGGAACGAACTTTAGGGGAGAATTTTCTATATATTTTGGGTAATATTTTATATCTATCTCTATCGATTATGTCTTTAAGTTGATGGAATCCAAATCCAATAAAACTAATAACTTGCCTATTGTTTGGGCATTTACTAGAACTGTCATCTTTCATAGATTTGAAATACCAAGGTCTGTCTATAGTGACTAGCTAAGACACTAATATAATAGAATCTTTTAATCCATGATTAAGTAATATAAAATGAACCAAGGAACATCAACATCATATCACACCCATACCAAAGGCCATGACGAGGTAACCCACATAGAAGTGAAAATATTTTTTGCAAATACTATTAACCCCAATAGAAAGGATTAGAGATAAAAGTTTAAAATACATTAGGGGATTATATAACAAATTATAAGTTAACCATTCTAATGATTCCATATTGAATGGTTTATGGTAAAAGATATAATATCACAGTGGTGGTGGAGTACCAATCCTACTTGGTTATCAAAAAGATGAATTTGTATTTTGAAAAAGTTGGATACCAAAGAAAAATAAAATTATAAGATCTGGGTGAAATTATAATAGGGAAATTTGAATATGATAATATTTTCATGGAGAAATCTAGGCTGATACATAACAAGATGATACCAAAGAGAAAACTCCATCATAGAGACAAAGTGTTGGTTTATAATTCCAGATAAAAATCCATGCTACTAAGGCAACGTTATTGATGGAAATGATCATTTATTATTATTAATTTTCTACCTTTCGGTGTAAATGATATTTCTAGAGGAAGTAAAACCTTCATTATTAATGGTTAAAGAGTAAATAAGTATTATGAGAGCCATCTAGATGAACCCCTAGAGGTGATTAAACTCCTAAAGGCATCCAATAAATAAACCCACATGGTTTTACCTCTCCTTTAATTAGTTAAATAATATATATATATATATATTATTAATAATGTTCACAATATTTAGAATGCACTAAATATTTTTCATGAAACAAGTATGTGGGGGAGATAAATTATATAGTTTAGTAATTTTTTCATTTTATTTTCTATTTTTGTAGGTTATTTTATGTTTTAAAGAAATGATATTACATGAGAGACTATATAATGTGTGGAGATAGTAGAAAATTAGGGAAATATAATATTTTTTTAAAATTGGGAAAATAAAGATTAACAAAAAAAATCTAGTGAATAAAACTTTTATATTAAAAATACAATAATTTTGAACAAAAAAATTGGTAACTCTTGTGAAAAATTTAATACCTCATGGAGACTACATAAATGACATTTTGATACATTATATGAACTAGAGTAAAATGAGCATATTAAATATAATTTGGAAATATTATTGATATAATATGGAAGTGTTTGTGTGAGTAAATTAAATTAATAATAGAATATCAATCTATGAATAAAGAATATTTTATGTATAGATGGTAAATAATTCATTTAAATTGATCTAATTTATCTTTATCTTTTATTGGGTAGAGACTGTGACTTGAGAAGAACTTTTGTGAAGATTGTTAAAAGTGATTACTTGGGGGAATGTAATAGTTCAAGTGGTTAGAAAGAGATTCACAAAAATGATTCATCATATCCAATTCATAATAAATTTATCTTATTCCCTCGTATATATTTCACATAATTATTTTATGATTTTTTCAATGTAACACACCATCTCATTAGATTTTATGAATATTGCTAAAATATTAAAAATTGTAAATATTATTGATCAGTAATTATTTCTGGATAAAATGAATGTCTAGTTATTCATAATCATTTGAATTGAAAATTTTTAGAAAGAGGTTGGATAATTGTAAATTTTTTAAGTTAAAGGACGATTTAGAACTACATGAGAATATTGAATTTCATCTGATCAATGGAAAATAAATTTCTAGGATATTTTTATCTACTTCAGGGGATAGGTGTATCTCAAGAATAAAATATAGTTTTATGATTATTTATTTAAGACTATGTCATATGCTAATGGATTCTTATATTTCCACCTGAGGACCCCTCAGTCAATAGATGTAATGTCACATTTATGCCTCAGAATATCTTGGAAGGAAAATGTTCTATCATATTTAAAATTTAACATATGCTGGGACTAATGGATCCCAACATCAGATGCTAAAAATATATTGAAATTCTAATTCAGTCCCACATTCTCCATTGTAAGACTATATTCTCTCCTCAATATACATTTCATCAACATAATTGGACTTTTCTAACTTCAAATAAACGTGGTGGCATAACTAAGATGTTATCTTTGACAGCACTGACCCAAAAAATACCACACAACTCTTGTTAATATCCCATCATAATGTGGATATCCAATAAAATTTAAAAACTCAATGTAACCCTTTTCATGTTTTAATCATATACCAAAATGAATATTAAAATCTAAACATCAGAATAACTTTACATTGATAATGTATCTTAAGATCACCTGTCAAGAAAATGTCTTGAACAATGTGTCATGCATCACCTCCCAAGGATAATTACACACTCCAATGTAGTATGATTCCGCAATGTATGATCCACTGACAATCCAAATTAACCCATAGGAAGGAAAAATGAGACTATATTTCACTAAAAATGTAATTTTAGGGGAAACATAGGAAATTTTCAATAAAATAGATGCTTATGGATCAAAATTCGAAAAAAACAATTATTGAAGATAAAAATAAATCCACAATTTCTACTTTGGAATATTTTTGTAATCCTGATAACACTCAAGAATAATAAAATCAATGAATCAAGATAGAAAGGTAAACAAAATTGCATGTAAAACCATTATATGTTTTACTTACCATGTGAAACACATGAAAAACATGTGGGGACCAATGAAATATTACATTCAACCAATAAAAAATAAGAAATGAGGATAGGTGTCACATAATCATTTGGGGAGATAATTCTATTAAGATCATGGATGTGTAGACTTAATTAATGTATTCAAGTAAGTACTGTAAATTCCACTTGGATCTATTCTATTGTGTATCAATAACTCATGGAATGATATAATAGGGAGAATAATATTATAAAATTGAGAATGGGAATACTCATTTAGGGGAATTTTTTGAGGAGTTTGGTTTATTTATAGTTTTACTTCTTTTCTTAATTCACTTATATTTTTCTAGATGTCCATAGATGTGGTCCATCACATGGAGGGCTAAACCCCCCTTCAGTTATTGGTCCAGTATGGTAGAGCCTTGAATTTTATTTTGTTATAATAAAATTATAATTATTATTATACTTATCATTAACTATAAGTCATAATGTTATGTTGAATGCGACTATAGTCTATTTTTATTTCATTACTTTTATTCTTATTTGGTTGTTAATATATTTTCTCCCTCTACTCAATCAAGCTTGTATATGATGGAATATGGGTGATTAAGGGAGAAAATTTTAATATTTCTATTATGTTTGTAGCATATAGAACCCTATCACTAGTTATTTTAGTATAAATGTTCACTCTTCTTGTTTGATAAATAATTCCATGAGAATCCGCACTTGGTTTTTGGTATTTTGAATTTTTTTTAGAATCTTGAATAACTTTATGGCATAAAAATGGTATTTTATCCCTTTTTAAGTGCTTAACATAAGTTTTTTTTAAATAGTGCATGCCATTTGTTCGGTAAATTTCCTGGTTGTCTTTTATGTTTCTAGTGTAATTTAAAATTATTTGTTTGGATTTATAAGTAAATTTTAAGCATGTAAAAAATTATTTTTGGTTTATTTTGTGGCTTTTCAATTTTTATTTGGTTTTACAAATAAATGGGTTTTTGTTTACAACATGTATTGGCACGAGTTCCCAAAAAATGACCTATTTCACAATCTTATGAAAATGGTTGTGTTTTGAATATGTAACATGAGTATTTTATGGGATTTATGAATGTAGTGTGATGTTTTATATGGTGTGTATACACATCTTTAACAAAAAATTGGAATTAAAACTTTTTCAAATGTTAGTTTTGGGAAAATGTTTAAAGGCTTGTTTGGCATTTCCTAAAAATGAAGAATAAGTGTTTTACTTGTATAAACCATGTTGTGTCAATTGGGATTGTTTTATCATCCATGAAATTATTTTGTTAAATGTTTTTAGGGCTTAAAAATATGGTTGGGTATGGTCTTCTTGTGTGTTTATAAATCAAATAATGTTTTTGAATGAGTTTTTTGTGCAAATCCTCAATACACTCTTTGAAATTGTTTTATGAAAATTTTATTGGTTTGTTGATTCATGAATGAAATGTGAAGAAATTTTATTGTTTGTTTGTGTTTTTATGGTTTTAGAATGGAATTTGGATGTGAAATGTGTATTTGGTAATATGTGTAACTTGATTGAGAACTAATGGGAATCTCAGGTATCTAGGTGGGCGGACGTGTACTAGAATGCTAGTGATTCTGTGGGGTTTAGCACCTATTTCATGTAGAAAGTTTGAAGATGAAAACACTAACTAAACTGTGATGATAATGATGTTGGGGGACCACTAGGTTATGGTTATGTTCCCTTCTAGTGGCTCATGTGCACAACAATAGATATTTATTATGGTTACTTTCACCGACATGTGAGGTACCTGGGGCTCACAAATAACTAGTTCCTAGGGGTGTTCTTGTGAGTTGTGCTCATTGGATATTTTGTACTCACCGTCGACATATGGTGGGTTTTTTTGGTAAATTCAGTAGTGTTTTTTATTTATTTAAAATTGTACAATATTTAAAGCAGCCCTCATTAAAACAATTTTTATTTTCAAGTTGCACCTCTTTTAAAAATTGTTACTTTCATTTTTGTTTATAAAACGTCAATGTTTTTGTCGGATAACTGTTATAGCATGGAACCTCATTTGAAAAACATACTTTTATATATTTTATTTAAAACATGAAATTGATGTTTCTTTTATTTTAAAGGAAGTGCATTGGGAATAGAATATTAGTCTAACCTTCTGAGTTTTAATAATCACGCCTACAGTCTTCTTCTTTTTTATCCCTTTTGCAAGTTTCAGATTGAGTTTGATCGCCTTGGGAAACATTTGATAATTGTGTTGGAGAGTGACCAGTGGTTTCACATTGAGTTAGTTGGTTGTCGGGTTTGGTCAGTTGAGTTTTTGGTTTTTTTCTACTTTTAGTTTCTTGTACAAATAATGTTTAGTTCAATTTTTATATAAATGCATTTTTGGATGTTCATTAATTTCCGCAGTTTGTTTGATTGTTTTTATATGGGATAAATCATTCCCTTGTGTACACTATTGAAACCCTTGGTTCTTGTCACCATCCCAGAAAGATTGGGAACTCCTATCGGGACTTGTCATAGGCTATCCTGGGTGACCGGTTCAGGGTCGACTCGAGCAGGTTCGTGAAAAAATTGTATCAGCGGAGGTAGGCTCTTAGCAGACCATTATTTTTAGAGCGCACTTATTATTTGGGGATGTCAAGGTAGATGGGGTAGGATTATTGGGACTTGAGGGGTAAGTGCGGGAAGAGCATCATGAACTCTTGCTTGTTCTGGTCCTCAGTTTTCCATGGTAATTCTGGTTTTATTAGTGTCCTCTATTCTTTATAATTGTTTGGTGTTGGGATATGACAAGGGGAGTCTGACTAATGGCATCTGTGAGATCGTAGGGCCCGAAAAGCCACGTGGAGCTGGTGCATGGTCCTAATAAGTCTCTCCATTTCGTATAACTGTTATAGCATGGAACCTAATTTGAAAAACATACTTTTATATATATTATTTAAAACATGAAATTGATGTTTCTTTTATTTTAAAGGAAGTGCATTGGGAATAGAATATCAGGCTAACCTTCTGAGTTTTAATAATCACGCCTATAGTATTCTTCTTTTTTATCCCTTTTACAAGTTTCAGATTGAGTTTGATCGCCTTGGGAAACATTTGATAATTGTGTTGGAGAGTGACCAGTGGTTTCACATTAAGTTAGTTGGTTGTCGGGTTTGGTCAGTTGAGTTTTTGGTTTTTTTCTACTTTTAGTTTCTTGTACAAATAATGTTTAGTTCAGTTTTTATATAAATGCATTTTTGGCTGTTCATTAATTTCCGCAGTTTGTTTGATTGTTTTTATATGGGATAAATCATTCCCTTGTGTACACTATTGAAACCCTTGGTTCTTGTCACCATCCCAGAAAGATTGGGAACTCCTATCGGGACTTGTCATAGGTTGTCCTGGGTGACCGATTCAGGGTTGACTCGAGCAGGTTCGTGAAAAAATTGTATCAGCGGAGGTAGGCTCTTAGCAGACCATTATTTTTAGAGCGCACTTATTATTTGGGGATGTCAAGGTAGATGGGGTAGGATTATTGGGACTTGAGGGGTAAGTGCGGGAAGAGCATCATGAACTCTTGCTTGTTCTGATCCTCGGTTTTCCATGGTAACTCTGGTTTTATTAGTGTCCTCTATTCTTTATAATTGTTTGGTGTTGGGATATGACAAGGGGAGTCTGACTAATGGCATCTGTGAGATCGTAGGGCCCGAAAAGCCACGTGGAGCTGGTGCATGGTCCTAATAAGTCTCTCCATTTCGTATAACTGTTATAGCATGGAACCTCATTTGAAAAACATAATTTTATATATTATATTTAAAACATGAAATTGATGTTTCTTTTATTTTAAAGGAAGTGCATTGGGAATAGAATATCAGGCTAACCTTCTGAGTTTTAATAATCACGCCTATAGTCTTCTTCTTCTTTATCCCTTTTGCAAGTTTCAGATTGAGTTTGATCGCCTTGGGAAACATTTGATAATTGTGTTGGAGAGTTACCAGTGGTTTGACATTGAGTTAGTTGGTTGTCGGGTTTGGTCAGTTGAGTTTTTGGTTTTTTTCTACTTTTAGTTTCTTGTACAAATAATGTTTAGTTCAGTTTTTATATAAATGCATTTTTGGATGTTCATTAATTTCCGCAGTTTGTTTGATTGTTTTTATATGGGATAAATCATTCCCTTGTGTACACTATTGAAACCCTTGGTTCTTGTCACCATCCCAGAAAGATTGGGAACTCCTATAGGGACTTGTCATAGGTTGTCCTGGGTGACCGGTTCAGGGTCGACTCGAGCAGGTTCGTGAAAAAATTGTATCAGCGGAGGTAGGCTCTTAGCATAACATTATTTTTAGAGTGCACTTATTATTTGGGGATGTCAAGGTAGATGGGGTAGGATTATTGGGACTTGAGGGGTAAGTGCGGGAAGAGCATCATGAACTCTTGCTTGTTCTGATCCTCGGTTTTCCATGGTAATTCTGGTTTTATTAGTGTCCTCCATTCTTTCTAATTGTTTGGTGTTGGGATATGACAAGGGGAGTCTGACTAATGGCATCTGTGAGATCGTAGGGCCCGAAAAGCCCCGTGGAGCTGGTGCATGTTCCTAATAAGTCTCTCCATTTTGGTGTTGTGTTTGAAATATGTTCGCCAACCATATGGTCAAGTCACCCACTGACACAAGTTCCCTTTTGTGGGTTTGGTGGACCTTTCATGAATTATGAATTTTTGTTTTGAAAATCCTTGTGTGAGAATTATAGAAATGGGTTTTAAATGAAGGATTTGATTTTAAAAATAAGAAAAGTGGTTTTCAAAAATTAAATATAATAATGGTTTTGGTATGTTTTTGTTTTATTAAACAAATTTTGGGGAGGAAGTGGAAATGATTTTACGGGATTTGATTTTCCCGAATCTAAACTTATGGTTTGTTGAAATAAAATGTTTTGAAAGTTTGAATCATTTTAAAGTAATTATGAAGATTTTTTTAAAAAAATGGGGTGTTTTGGGATGTTTAAAAGTGTTTTAATCTGATGAATAGGTTTTTGAAATTTGGTTTTGTGTGGCTGGTGTTTTTCTGTAAAGCGGTTTTGGATTTTTTGGTTTCAGAATATGAAAAGAGACCATGCTGATTTTTAAAAAAAATGAGAAATGGATATTTTTAATAGAATGGTTGTTTCTATGTGTTCTATTAAATTAAACAGATTATTTTTTTTAATCAAATGGTTCTTGATGACGTGTGGTTTTCTTTGTGGAATATGAAAATCATTTTTGACTTGGTAGTTGGTGTTCTTTTTGATCATACATGATTTTTGTAATGATGTTGTTTTGTTTCAGCATTTGGTGTTTTCATTGGTTCTCACATGCATGGTTTTATTGATATCTAGAAGGAGGGATTATATGTAATGGTTTTTGAGTGCCTGGGGTGGCACATAAATGTTCATGTGAGTGAGACTTGATGAAACACCATTGGTGAATGTGAAAATCCACCAAGTTAGTTTTTTTTTCAAAAGTGTTTTTAGCTGAAAAATTACGGTGTTTTTTTTGAACCAACTATTATGTGGATTGTTTTTCATATGTATTATTAGTTTTTTCTATTCATTATTATCCCTTTTGATCTTGAATTCTCACTCTTGTTGCATCTTGAGATGGAATCTTGTTGGTGGCTCGGGTTTTGAGTATTGTTCCGTGGGTTTCTAAAGATGTGTTGGATGTTGTGATGTGGCCAGAGGTAGTTCTATGTTTGAATGATTTTAAATTGATATAACTAAGGATTATTTATAATGTTTCAGAAGCTTGATCCACCTCCAAAAATAATTCCTCATCCCGTTTGTTGAAATAGATATCTTTTTGGGATCAATTTAATGTGCTTCCAGTTCGTGATAATTCTTGTGGACATAACAGTTGTGTTCGTTGATGTTGATGCATTTCACCGTATTCATTTTCAATTATACACCTCGTTCCGAGTGAGATTGAATTTTGATATGTATATATGAGTTCTTATTTAGACGAATTTTTTTTCTTGAGCATGTGAGTTTTTTTGAGTGGTGTGATCCTTAGCACCCTGACTGCGATGCACAAAATGCTTCAAGAATCAGGGTTCCAGCCATAGGCTTCGGAGTGAAACTTTTCACGTAGCAAGAAAATATCTAGAGGTGTAGGGAGATTGACCAGGCTCATGCCTCCACCATTGTGGTAAGTTAGTTTCTATGTCTATATTTTGGTTCCTCATTATTGAGAATTTCCATTTGTCGTAACAAGTTCGGTGGACTTACCACTCACACAATGTCTATAGTTATGACTTTATGGATGTGGGTTTTCGATCAATGTTCCTTTGTAGACCGCATCTGTAAAGAGGGTGTGGTATTGTTGTTACCTATTTGTAGGTGAGGAGTTTTGGGTATTTCCATGTTTATTTTGTGGTTCTAGTGGCCTAATTATTGGGTCCCCTTCCCTACCCTCCCCGAGTGGTGGGGGTCCGGATCCGTGATAAAAGTGTTGGACCATTTCTTGTCCCCTTTTTCAAAAGTGGGTGGTTTATATGTTCATGTTGTAACCCTCTTATCTTTGGTTGGTGGGTTGTTGCGGGATAGTTTTTTTTTGGAGTTGTGAAGGTGAAGTAATGTTGAGTTCTTTTTTTCATTGATAGTATTGTTCAAATGGTCGAGAGACCCACCATAGGTCTCGTTGATTTTACATTCTATGAACATGTCTAGTGCTAGTTGTTTATTAATATTGGGGAGTCCATTCTATAATCTCCTATATTCCATTGTTTTACTGAGTTCTCTTTAGTTTGGGTGATTTTTTGTTTTATTGGGAGAAGGCCCAACAATCGGGTTCTTTGCTTGGTTGTGGAGGTGGTGGCTTGACCGTTCCGTTGAATCTCACAAAGTGGTTGTGGGTTGGTGTTTTGTTTGGGAAAGAGGATTAAGTTATGTTGATTTAAAATTTTATTTAACTATTTTTATAGGTTTTATCATGTTAATAAGGAATACTTAGGTGTTTATATTTCATCTGGAATGTATTATGGCTTTCCGGGGGCCGAAATCGTTAATAGTGGGGAGAATTGTCACACCCGGTTTTTCATGTATTTGTTTTGATCCGATTCATTTGAAATACCGATACTTTTCTTGGGTATTTTTTAAGATTAATGTTTAGTTAATAAGTTTTATCTATGTCTAATCACCCTAATTTTCGTTCCCCATTGCTTGTTTAGGAGTTTTTGGAGAAAGGGTGGTTACTTCATGATTTGGGCCAATTGTGATCCCATTTCATGTTTTAAAAATTAAATGTGTTTCATTTATAACTCCTTTGTTTATCAACATTTTTCACCCATTCCACTTCCCACATGGCATAAATTGATATATTCAAAGTACCATATCATTTTAAACCCCTTAATAATTAATAATCAAGGTGAATTGGGGTTACTTATTTAGCCATTAGTCCAGCCCATGGGCCCATTTCCAGTTTTAAAAAAATAATTTGTTTATTTTATATATAATTAAATATTTTATATTTGTCTGTGATTACACCTCCCCCCAAAAAATAATATCCCTAATCTCACCCCCAAAATCAATTTTCCCTCTTTGGAGCTCAGAATAGGCGCAGAGTAGGGAAACATTCTCAATGTCTCTCAAATTGTCCAAAATTGGCAAGGTAAATTGTATCATTAATAAATCAATCAATTTGTACTCTTTTGGCCACCAATATTCTTTCTCTAGTTCTTCCATGCATTATGAGTATATGAAAGAACTTTCAAGCCATTCCCTTGTATCTATGGGTTCTGATATAGTGGAATACGATGAGTTTTCAAGTTGAAAAGGTGAGACTCCTTCTCCTTTATCCTCCATCTTCTTCCTCCTTTCATTATTTCTTGATTTTATAATATCCCCTAGTCCTGTTAGACTTATGGTTCTGTTATTCCAGATTTTATGATGGGGTTTTTATTCATTTGGGTCAGGTCGTCATAGTTTTAGGGTTTGTAAACCCTCGGGTGGTGATTTCATGTATGCGTTTCCATTTTGCCAAGAATTCGAGGTAGGATGTCCCTTGCACAAGCCTTTATCATTTAAGTTTAACCATTATAATACTTTTATAACTTTATTTATATGATATTTTATGATTTAAAACCTTGGTTTTAAAGGTTTTTTTTGAATATTATGTTTTATGACTTATTTTGTTAAAAATATAGTTTTTTTGGTATAAATGTGCACTCCTCTTGTTTGATAAATTATTCAATGAGATTCCGAACTTGTTTTATGGTATTTTAAATATGTTTCAATAGATTGAATGAATTTATGTCATGAAAATGGTATTTTATCCCTTTTTAGCTGCTTAAAATAAGTTTTTTTTAAAGAGTGCATGCCACATTTTCGATAAATTACCCAGTTGGATTTTATGTGTCTAGGGCAATTTAAAATGATTTTTTTGGATTTATAATTACATTGGAAGCATGTAAATAATTATTTTTGGATCCTTTTATGTCTTTCCAATATTTATTTTTTTTACAAATAAATGGGTTCTGTTTTACAACATGTTTTGGCACGAGTTGCCGGAAAATGGCTTGTTTCACGTTCTCATTAAAATGGTCATGTTTTGAATATGTAACCTGAGTGTTTTATGGGATTTATGAATGTGATTTGATTCTGTATATGGTGTTTATACACCTCTTCAACAAAAAATTGGAATTCATAACTTTTTCAATTGTTAGTTTTGGGAATATGTTTAAAGGCATGTTTAGGCTTTCCTAAAAATGAAGAATGAGTGTTTTACTTGTATATACCATGTTGTGTCAATTGGGATTGTTTTATCGTCCATGAAATTATTTTTGTAAATGTTTTTAGGGCTTCAAATTATGGTTTGGTATGGTATTTTTGGGTGTTTATAATTCAAATAACGTTTTTGAATGAGTTTTATGTGAAAAGTCTCAATACACTCCTTGAAATATTTTTATGAATATTTGTAGTGGTTTGTTGATTCATGAAAGAAATGTGAAGAATGTTTATTGGAAGTTTGTGTTTTTATGGTTTTGGAATGGAATTTGGATGTGAAATGTTTATTTGATAATATGTGTAACTTGATTTAGCCCTAAAGGGAATCCCGAGTATCTAGGTGGGAGGACGTGTACTAGTTTGCTAGTGATTCTGTGGGGTTTTGCTCCTGTTTCACGTAGCAAGTTTGACGATGACAACACTAACTAAACTATGATGATGATGATATTGGGTCACCACTAGGTTATGTGTCTTCTCCCTACTATTGGATCATGTGCACGAGAATGGATATTTATTATGGTTACTTTCACCTTGATACGAGGTACATAGGGCTCACAACTAACTAGTGCCTTGGGGTGTTCCCATGAGTTGTACTCATTGGATATTTTGTACTCACCATCGGCATACAGTGTGTTTGGTTGGTAAATTCAGTAGTGTGTGTTATTTATTTAAAATTTTACAATCTTTAAAGCAGCCCTCATCAAAACAATTTTCATTTTGAAGTTGCACCTATTTGAAAAATTGTTACATGCATTTTTTATAAAAATTGAAATCTTTTGTTTGATAACTATTATAGCATGGAAGTTCATTTGAAAAACATACTTTTATATCTTGTATTTAAAACATGAAATTGATGTTTCTTTATTTTAAAGGAAGTGCATTGGGAATAGAATATTGGGCTAACCTACTGAGTTTTTATACTCATTCCTATACTCTTATTATTTTTTATCCCTTGTGAAGGTTTCATCTTGAGTTTGATCGCCTTGGGAGATGTTTGATCATTGTGTTGTAGAGTGAACAGCGGGGTCACATGGAGTTATTTGGTTATCGATTTTGTTCAGTTGATTTATTGGTTTTGTTCTACTTTTAGTTTCTTGTACAAATAATGTTTAGTTCAATTTTTATATAAATGCATTTCGGGCTGTCTATTTATTTCCACTGTTTGTTTGATTATTTTTATATGGGATAAATTTTTTCCTTATGTACTCTATTGATTCCCTTGGTTCTTGTCTCCATCTCGAGAGGATTGGGAATGCCTCTCGGGACTTATCGCGGGCTGGCCTGGGTGAGCGGTTCAGGTTCGACTCGGGCTGGTTCATGACATAAGGAGTTTTTGTTATTATTCAAGAAATATTTATTCCATATAAGAAATGTGACATATAAAAAATCCACATGCTTCTACAAAAATGTGTAAATTTAAAATGAATTTAAAAATATATAATTTCAAAATATTCAAATATGTTTTGATAAGTTAAATCATATGAAAAATATGTTCTATCTAATGTAGATGTAAATGGAATATTTGAATCAAATTTAATGAGAGGATTGGATAAGAATTAAAAGAATTTGTCATGTCATAATTCATGGGAATTTCCACATAGAATGTAGAAAATTTATTTAAATTATATTATCATGATATTTTCTATCTATAAAACATATAGGGGTGAGAATTGAGTTGTATAAAACATTAGATTTTAATTACTTCTACAATATAAAAAATTATTATATGAATTATTTTTGAATAAACACCAATTAATCTAGGAAACACATACCTTGAAGTAGAATAATACTTGAGTATAAGAATATTCAATGTTATTGTTAATGTATGTCCTTGGAATCAATAATCTAAAAGATTCAGAAAATATTGTAATATCAAATCATATTTTTTCTATGATGAAGCACAATAAAAACATTCATGAAGTGTTATTGGTCATATTCAAGTATTTGAGGACCTATTTTCTATATCATGGCAGGAAACAACATGAACAAGTGGTATTAGTATAAAAAAATATCATCTACTAGTGGGAACTAAAAACTTTGGGGTGTAGTATAAATATGTACTCACAAACATCATATAGTGGACAAAGGGAAGTAGGTGATACCTTAAACTTGGGAAAATTGATGATACCTTACCAACCACTATTTGTTACATAAAATATACTTGTAATAATAGTAATTAATATTTAAAATAAAATATGTGTCTTAAAAATAGTTATATTAACAAGGAGACGGTTATTTATAAAGGATATAAACCTTATAAAAATATCTTATTACATGGTTCTTATCTATTTCTATGTTTCATATTAACGTTAGGATTGAGTGTGTATTAATAGATATATATCTCATAACTTGAAAATATATGCAATTATAATAGGGGATGGTTCATATATATATTATAACATTGAAAAATTGGGTAAATGCTCATTCACCACCCCCCCCCCCAGTGTCCCTACATGTTTCCCTAGGCTCTACTAGGGTTATCAAAGATAAAAAAAATCAACCTATGATTTGATCTAATTTATTTCTGCTATTTTTTAACAAATTTTATGAAATGAATATTTCAAAACATTTTTTATCTACCGTAGATGGAGAAAAATGAAGTCCCCTCTGTTGATAATAGCATTTAAATTTCTTCCAAAACTCTGAGTAACTAAAGGAAAATTCAGTAAAATAAGTAGAAATTGTTTTAAAATGAAAATAAGGATAAAAAAGAATATGAGAATAGTGACATGATATATGTTATTAAATTTTTTCAAAGTGATATTTTTAAACAGACTCTTTTATGTTATATAGGGTATGAAGAAGATGAATCTAAAAAAAATTCTTGAATACATATACTCTAAATTTTAAAGGTATGATAATAACATCCATGTTTAATTATCCACATATATACATGGTTTTTTAATGTAATTATATATTAAAAGGAACAACTAGAAGAAGAAAATTAATAAATAGAGGATTCACTATAAAGAAAAATAAAAAAAAAATTAATTCTCTGACAAACCTTATGGATGAAAAAAGACAATAATTATTTCTTTCTAATGAAAATATATTACTGGTAAAAGAAAATTTTAAAATAAATGGTTTTTATAAGGAATTAATATAAATACTTCTCTAATAAGTGATTCATGCATTATAAAATCTATACATAACCTCTATGAATGTAAAAGATGCTCAATTTGAAGCTAAAAAATAAGAGATCTTTAGAACTCTTTAAAAGAGTACAGAAAATACATGAATAGAAAAATAAGAAGTTAAATGGATAATGGGAAGATAGGCTGAGATAAATTTAGGGTGAAGAGTATTACAAAGGTGTGAATTGTCTAAAATTTGATATAAAATTGATGAATTTTGAGTTCATAGTAATAAGAACATCACAAGGTCATGAGAAGAAAGAATCTAAAACATTATTTTTGGACTGGAATCTTATCCAACAATGGGTTCATTATAGTGTAAAAAATTTTATAATATCATATAAAGAAGCAACTACAACATTTTCTTAGAAAAAGTAACACATAATCCAAAATCTGGATTTTTCACTACGTTTTTTCATTTGTTTTTATAGGTTTAAACCTAAAATATAGGGGAAATAGGTACTTAAAAATGTTATAAATCCCTTTATATCATTAAAAATTTATTTTTAATCTATAATAAATTAAACCATATAATATTAGACTATAAATTTGGTGCTACCAACACAAATTTTAAAGGTGCACAAGTAGAAATGTTTATCAAGATTACACTAAAAGTCAAAAAAAAAAAGTTGGATTATTGGTTACTATTGGTGCAGTTGGATGTTAAAACATATGGTCATAGACTATTTTTATAATGTTTCATTTTATTAATAATTTATAAGTCCTGAATCAAGGGTATCATAGGTTAAATAATGATAAAAAATGTTTTTAAATAGAATAACACATAAAAAATGAGAAAACTATTACTCAAAAATATATTTGGAACCCCAGATAACAACTATTATTAATTCTATAAGATTTTTCAAAATATTTAGGAGTACTAGTATGTATCATCCTTGTATAAATTATGTGTTGATATTAAAATAATGAAATTTTAGATATGGAAGAAAATAAAAAAATATAAAATTCTACCATGGGATTTAAAAAAGTATATAAAGGTGCTCAATAGAAAAAAATTATTGAAAAAAAAACTCTTAAGAAGTGTACTAAGAAAGATAAAATAGATAACTCAAAAAAAGTATAAATTATTCTATTATGGTATGATGGTCCACACTATGAACGATTGAAAATAGGCTATCAAAATCAATGCTAAAGGAATTAAATCGAGTTCAAGAAGAGAATCAATCCAATAAAGAGATAAAAGTGTTGTTTCAGCAGTTGACATCTAATATGAATAATTGAAGGAGTTTTTCAACAAAGGTAACACAAAATTTTTGAGGGTACCATTTAAAAACTCAACGAAATATCAATATATCAAGATAGAGTGGCTGGATTTTTGGATAGGATAGTTGAAAATGGATAAAAGTGAATAAATATCAATAAAGTGTTGAATACAAAAAAGGTATATTTATAAGTAATAGAACATTAATTTCTTAAGAGTTTGACTAAAAATGAGGGACTTAGTGTTCTTACAAATATATATGGAAGGTGAAAGTAAATTCTTCATAATGAAAAAAAATTATGACTATCATTAAAACAGAAGAACAAATATTGAAAAACATTGATTCAAAAAGAAAATAACCATTGGCTTAACATTATTTATTATAACATTTTAGAAAGTTAGTTTAAATAAAGAATAAATATAAAATAAATATAAAATCCAAACATCCTATAGAAGCATAAAAGTAGAAAATAACGGGGGATAAAATCATGAATATCTCTTGACACATCAGATATATTAGGAAAATAGTCTTTGGTTTGAGATAAAATTTTCATCCATATTTCTCTTATTCATGAGGTAATTAAATCTCCTCATTATTCCCTTAAATATTTCTTTGCACTTACATGAAGGTAATTTTAAGAGTTTAGAAAAAAATGAGTTCTAGATGAGAGGTTGAAACTTCTGATTAGCTAAAAGGAGATCACATCATGGATTTTCTTTTTTAAAAATAAACCATGATAAGAAGTTTACGTGAGTTCATCCATTGAGTGTAAAAACATAAATAAGATCCTTATTTTTTACTAAATATATAATTCTCGAGAGGTCTATAAATAATTGAATATTGATGATCCCAAATCACATGATCAAACCTTTTTTGGTTATGAAAAATATGTTCACAAAGGTGAATTATGGGTTTATTTGTTTTGAGAAAGGGGGGATAACTTTAATTGAATTGTAAATTTTCTTTTTCATTTGTTGATTTGAGAGTAGGATATATAATTATTGATAAATTAATTTAACAAACCCAAAATTGATAATTTTTAAAGTGATATAACATGTTGTAATTGAGAATGGATAGAATTGTAGGCTTGGATAAATCACTCTAATTATTTCACCAGGTTAGAACACATTGACATAGTGTTGACTTACTAAAGTCCATTTTCCAAGAAATATATTGTTCCATATGTATCTCTATAGGTAGATCAAGATGATATTCTTAACAAAAATGGGTGAATAAGTTATTTAAATTCATGGAAGAATCTTGATGAGTGATAAATACCTTCCATTTATATTTCTTTTACATAGATTCTCAATATTGGATAGAATAAAAGATTTGAAACTCAAATATTGATATGGGGGATTAATGGTATTGACACCCAATACAAAGATAACTATTATGGTTTCCATGAATAATATTGTATGTTTTTTAATTGGTGATCTTGTTGAAAAAATAATGAATTTTGCAATATATGTGTAATATATGAAGAATATATGGAAGACATACTTCTATCCAACATGGAAAACAATGTATAAAATTTTATGCTCATGAAAAAAAGGAAAATGTAAAAGTTGATGCTACTATAATATAATGAATGCACATATTAAAATGTTATTATTATTTTATTGAAATTATATTGAATCAATTTTAGGAGTTGATGAAAGAGGATTGATCATAATAAAACACTTTTAGAAGTATTTTAAAGTGTTTGATAATCCCTCAAGATCATAGGAAGATGTGAGGAGATATTGAGAGCATAATGTAGAAAATGACTAAATAAAGAATTCATGTAATATTTCAAATGTAAGTGTCTAGAATCATGTATAAGGATTCATATAGGTTTGTATCCTGAAATAATAAAAATCAAATCATGAAGGGGGATCAATGTAAGGATGGATCTCAATATAAGATTCATCCACCCACACATGGGAATTTATGTAAGAGTGGTGGTCAATGTCTGATGATCTGCAATAGGGTCATTCTTGAGGTATGGGTAAATCCATATATGACTCCCTGATATATGGGTGGACCATGTATGGGTGAATCCACATATGAGTCACTGAAATTATAAGATATCCTAACACATGAGATTATAAATGCATACACTATTACAAATTTGAGTTATACCAATGGTTTATAAAACCATTGGTATAGGTATGTTATAGGTCACTTATACCAATAGGTCAACCAAAACAATTGGTATAGTTAATGATTGGGGAACCAATAGCAATGGTATGACCACAAATGTTGGTATAGTCAATGTTTCTATGTACCTATATGTAGTTTTTGGCTGAAATTTCGGTATAGGTAATGTTTTTGGAAACCTATACCAATGGTTTGGGTAAACCATTTTTATAGGTGACCTGTGCCAACAGTTTGGTCGAACCATTGGTATACGTTGATCTGTTTTTTGTTCATAAGAATAAAAATAATAATAATAAATTTAATATAAATCATTTTTTATACATACATATATATTTTTTGAATATAAGATAATAAAATATGTTTTAGGATAGTGGTAAACTCATTCGAGTATAAGAAGGAGGTTATGTGATCAATTCCTAATGGTGGGATTTTTTTCATTAGAGGACCTATACTAACAATTTGACCAAACCATCAGAATAGGTTCTTCCATTGAAATTTCTTATACCAATGGCTTGAGAACCGTGGGTATAGTTGTTTAATTTCAATGGTTTGGTCAAACCATTGGTATAGGTCTATATCGATGGAAATCACCCAATATTTCCAAGGACTATTGGTATAGACTATACCAATGGTTTTAGGGGTTATACCAAAGTTTCCAAACCTTTGGTATAAACTATTTTCCATTAGTAATAAGATGATGATTCACCCTAATAATTCTTCAATATAATAATTGATACTTCATAATATATTCTCTATGTAATAATATGTTTCATAATAATCTATATTTTATAAAACAAGTGAATAATGTAGGATATGGAGATTTTTATGTTATTTTTTACCTTACAAAATGAATGATATTATAAAATACTAAGAATTTTGGAAGAATAAATTATTAAGAAAAGAAGATTAATTTAGATAATGTCAAGTATTTTTTTCAAAGATTTATATATCAAAATTTGATTATTATTCAATATAATTCAAACTGAGTATACGATATAAAATCGAAGGTGATGTTGTGATAAGAAAAGAATATGTTGCTATGATACATAAGATATCAACAATATAGAAGTAAATTGCCACATCTTAGATGTGCATTCTTCTATGCAAACATGTATATTTAAAAATATTTTAAAAATATTTTTTTTTAATCAAATATGTTTTCTATTTTAAGTCACATTAAGAATGAAATATTAGTCTTATAAAGACATAAATAGAATCCTTGACTGAATTTAAATGATATTTTTGAATGAGAATTAAAAGATATTACCCTATCACAATTCAGGTGAATATCTGTATAAAATTTGTAAATATTATTTGAATGATATTAACACAATGTTTTAAGAATAGAAATCATACAAGAATGAGGATTGAGCTACAAATAATTTGATAATTATGATACTTCTATGAAACTCAAAATATATTTTATATATCAAGTAAAAATAATTCCCAACACATTTAGGAAACACCTATGTGTCAAAGAAGATGATGAATTGAGAATAAGAAGAGTTAACAATATTTTTGTTGTCTATCCTTAGAATCAAGATTCTAAAAGATTGAGAATCCATTGGGATTGAATATCATAGTTTGATTGGGTTAAAGGATAAGTCCATCCTGCATGAAGTGTTTCTGATTATAATCGGACAATTGGAGATCTATTCACTGCAACAATTCTGGGCCCTTGAGAACTTGTGATACTAATATAATCTGCTTCATCAACCAACAGTAGCTAAAAACCATGGGATGTGGTGTAAATAACTATTTGCATGCATTGTATATTAGAGAAATGGAAGAGGATGATACCTTCCTCTACATAAGGTAGATGATACCTTCCCAACAATTTTTCAGGACTTGAAATGAAAATCTAATCACTATTATTAATAGTGATAATAAAATATTTTCCTCAACAATGGTTGAACACAACATGGAGTAGGTTTTATGAGAAGGAACTGAACCTTATAAAATACCCTAGTGATTTCTTTCTTGTCTATATCTTCATTAAATACTAGTGTTATAATTTATGACACAATAATAGATCAACATATCTTATTATGTATAAAGGTTAAATTATAATAAGGGATAGTTGAGAGTGAAAATAAAACATGGTATAACTAGGTAAAAAATGAATCAACCCCCCTCCCCCTAATGTCTCTACATTTTTCACTAGGATCTATACTTTAAACACCTGGATACACCATGGAGGAGGGAGACTTATGGTTATATATTAGTTATATTTATCATGAATGATATAATATAACAGTAGTATCCATCATTGTTGTAAGGTACACATCAACTTTTTCTTATTTTTTTGTTTCATAAAGTTTTAATTTGATATAAGTTTGATCATAGGAATGAGAATTATAATTTATTCCCCTATGTTTATTAAGTGTTAATTTATCTTAAGAAATCCACCAAGGTTATTAACTCATCGCCATACCATTTTATTCATGAAATAATGTTGATAAAATAAAGAAACATAAAATCATATTAAAATCATTTTTTATATGAAAAAAATGATATATAAAAGGAACTAAAACTTGTTTGTGATATTAGTTGTTTTCATAATAGATATGATAATGATATTGAAGATAAGATATATTAGGTGGTGTAATAGTGTTTTCCTTAGGTTTTTCACTATATAGTAGCATATGTCATAACAAATTGTAAGAGACAACAAAACTATATAGCATTTTAAAAAATAGTGTGGCGTATCATCATTTCAATATAATGTATATCATAAGATATAACATTCAAGGAAAATAAGGTGATACCACAATCCCAGAATATATATTTTTAAATAAAATGGAAATTGGATTCAATTTTACCTTCAGATAGAAAGATATCAAAAAAAACACTATCCCGTAAAAAATGTTTTTAAATATTCAATTTTTCAATTATTTTTTATTTTATGATTTATAAAATGATTATAAATTTCTCAAAAGGTAATTTTAGGGTATTTATTTAATTTTTAAATTGGTTATGGATTAATTAATTTTTAAACATTTATAATTAATTATCTTGTTTATTAGCTCTTAAAAATGGAATTATGTTGTATATGTCTTTAAGTATTGGCTTCAAGTTAACAGTAGTATGGATACCTTTATGAGTACTATTATGCATCTGAAGAACAATGAACAGTTCAAGAATATACATTTCTATGAGTTATCTTCTAGTAATTATCATATATGAATATATATAAATAATTATATATTTTATGGAAAGAATTCAATCCTAAATTATGTTCTTGTTGGTGTTGTGAATTATGTTCGAAGAGCTTCCACTTTTAAGATGGGTTCCATGAACAACACCATGGGGACCTGATTCTCACTAGAACACTTGGAGTTTCTTGTGCTCCAAGAGATATAAGGCATCCTAAATATTTGATATGGATTCCTCTCCAACCATAATGGATCAGTATTAATAAGAATGGAGTTTCTTTTAGAGAGCCTAGTCTTTCAATCTATGGTGGTATTTTTCAAACCTATCAGGGGTTTGTTAAAGTATTTTTTTATCATTTTATTTGTTGTGTTGTGGCCTTTAAAGAAGTTGAATTTTTTTCCATCAATGTGGTACATTATTATATACATCACAATTATAAAAATATTTATATTTAAAGTGAATTTATGTGCACAATTAAACTTCTATAGAAATATCATCCCTAGTTCCCTGAACATTGTATAGGGTGTGGAGTGATTGCTTATCATATTTAGGGTAAATTCATTACATGGTATCACATACTTATTGGGAGAAAAATATGGTGATAGATGCACTCTTGAATAAGGTGGTGGAATATGGGGATTCTCTTTGGTCCTAAATACTTTTTTATGATTTTTTATTTTCATATCGTTGATGTGCCCAATAAATTTTACATTCGAACGTAACCAATTTTTTACTCTCATTTTTCTATTTATGAAAAAATTTATTGGAATGGACCTTTGGTTCAATACCAAAACCTTATTTGAAAATTAATTATTAGAAAATTAATAAATATTTAACAAATAAATATTCAATACATATTATACATTAATATTAAAATATCTTCTGAAATTTATTTAACACATATTATAATTTAGATATAAAATATTTATATGGAAATTATAAGGGTAATTTATAAAATGTTTCTAAATTAATAATAAATCAAAATATAAAATATTTTATATTAAATATTATGATATAAAGTAAAAAATATAAAAGTGTTTTTATTTAATATTATTAATTATTCATAACATTTAATTTTAAATGCTCAAATTAAATGCCTTATTAAAGGATTTTTTATACCATATCAAAATTATTTTTATAATTGGTTTTATTAAGGTTTAAATAATTTTAGATGTGTGATATTCGGAAGATTACAATAATATATAAATAATTTAAATACGCAATATTTATATTTTATATATCATATATTTAAGTAAAATTCCATATAAAGGATAGTATGAAGGATTTCATATTGGGAACAAATATAAAGTGTCTATATTTATTTAATTATGTAATTTTCATAATGTATGGATAAATTATAAAGTGTGTATAATATATATATTTACGAATTGTTCATAAATTATTTGTCTCATGTTTAAATATTTTAATTTTTCATTTATTTAGTTCATTATATACCTTATTCATGAATATAATTGTCATATTATTAATGCATGTATGGTCTAGATTATATTGTAAAATTACTTCGGTAAATTTTCATATATGTATATAGGGTTTTACATTATAGATATGATAATTGATTTAGTTTTCTTCAACCTTGAATTTTATTATATTACATTATGAGTTTGAATTTAAAGTAGATTATATTTTTTTTAAATTGTGTCTTAGAATTATAATGGAATTGAGTTTTATATTGAATAAAATATCGTTATGTTGAGGGGTTTTAGGCGAGATTTCTCATTTTCCTAGAGGCATTTTCCTTTTCTCAAAAACTTTAGTTAGATATATATCACCCCAATATTACTCTTTTTGAGAATTATTGATTTCATATTGTTATATTAATTATCATGAAGGGGTTCCATATACCTTTTGGATGAGATTCATTCAGATGTGTGCAAATATATTTGGATTTTAATTTAATTTAGTAACACAAGTCATGAGTTGTGTAAATAATTACACGTCAATGTGGTTTAAATATATTTATTTGGTTGAATGAATATAATTATAAAATAAATCATTCATGTATGGAATGATAATAACATGAGGTAATATGGTGAGATTTAATCACCTATAAAGTAATACTAAGTGTTAGATTCCTACCAAAGAAAACACTTGTTATGACCTTGTTCATTCAGTTTAGGTGACCCTAATCAATAGAAGTAATGAATTATTTTTTACAATAATTTAATAGGTGATCCAAACTATTAGGTGCCTTGTTTTAGACTTTTTCTCAAGATTATAGTAAATTGTGAAACCCTCAAAATTAGGATACCAGAATAATATAGTTAACATAATCTAGATGATGTATTATTCTAAGAGTTATCCACTCAACTATTCATGATTTATATATAATATAATCAACATAATTATCTCTTATATATATTTTGGACTTATTTAAAAACTTAACTAGTGTAAGACATGATGAATTATGGATCTTATCCCACTTATCTATATTTTTACTAAAAAATAAGTTATTATTTTAGTGGGAACACATTTAATAAAATTATTTATTAAGTGAATGAAAATCATAATATTCATCTAATTTGGTATTTTGTTATAGATAAATTTCATTATAATCATCAAACATTAAATTGATAAAAAAAATTAAAGAAGTGTCTTAATATATTCAACTCCATAAAATGATAATACACTCTAGAAATATTCTTAAGAAAGGGGAGAAAATTTGATTGTGTTAGAGAAACCACTTCCCTAGAAATAAAATATTAAATTTGTTAAAAATAGTGAATATAAATTCCTATGATAATTATAAAATGATTCACTTAAGCATTAACAAATATGCTTTATAAATAACATGAGATGATGTTTATAATACACATGGTTTATGATTTATTATTCTATAACATGATTAAAAATGAAATCATGATAAACCCCGTTTTATCTAAGTTAAAAGATTTTATCCATATGTTTTTTAAATTATGAGTGATATAATCCCACCATCAATAAATAGAATATTTAATCAAATAAAATATTATTTTCTATATACTACTATAAATAAATAGAATATCATAATATACGTATATAAAAGTTTATTTTTTATTAGTCCACTAAATATATTAAGTGTACTTTCCAAAAAAAAGGATTTTTTCATCATGCTATGATATTATATAAATAATATAGTTTATAAGAGGCTTGTGGGTACAACTACATCACACCCAATTTCTGGTAAATAATCCTTTAATTATTATTTTTATGTATGTAAAGTATATAAGTGTTTTTTGGGAATGTTTAGAGAACTTTTACAGTATTTTTAAAACTTATATTTAGGGGCATGGTTGGTGCATGGTTTGGTAAAACCGTGATACACCTACAGTAAACCGTGTACAATGAAACATGGGATAAAGGGTAGGAACACGGTCTGTGCATAGTTTTTTTTAACTGTGTGGAAGCCTAGGTGAAACCGTGTATCATGAGATTGTGGTCTTTAGCATGGATAGTGAACGGTTTAGATACCAAGCAATAAAAATGTTCCAGGTCCATCCTGGAGCCAGCGGCTAACTCACAGTTAGAGAACAGCTTGCCTAACCATGTGGCTAAACCATGCACAAAAAAATATCATAAAAATGTGGATCTAGTTTAGGTTAATGTTTTAATGACACATTTTTTCCAAAACAGACCAAACTCAGGGTTTCTTTATAGAATATCAATAAAGGTTTTTCCATAGATTTATAAGAAATCTGGAGTCGTTCCTAGGTGTGTTGAATCTCGATTATTGCGGTAAGGCTTCATTCTTCATTGTAATTTATGGTTTTCTTAGATCTTCTTCTCCCTTTCTCTTGGTTTCTTAGATATACACAGTTTTTGGGTATATATACACTTGGGGATACCAAATATGTTTATATTTGATTTTATTTTTTGATAGGGGAATATATTTAAGGTGGAGTTTTTCTAGATTTAACATGGTTTTGTGCACATTCTACATGTCGTGATTCATTTACACCACAAAATTTAATGTACGAAGCTTCACTCTTGACTCCTCAATTTCTAACATGAAGGATTAGTTTCAAATTGGTTTAATAGATTTATTTTTATTTGGAAATTTCAGTGTAAATAATGTTATAAATCCTCTTTAGTGATGATTTATGGTTTTAAGTGAAATTGTTGAATTGTGGTAAATGGATGTGCAAGTTGATTTGGGTTCTTGATTTTAAAATGGTTATTCTAAAATCTGGATTTATGAGATTTTTGAAATGTATTTTTGGAAAATTTTTCAATAAAAAATAAGTTTTATATAATTGGTTTGAAATGGTTTGTTTGAAATTTTTTGGCATATATTATTTTGTGTGAGTTAATGTTTGATGTTCCCTTGAATAATAGATGTGTACCAGTGGGGTTCAAGGTACGTGACCCTAGATCAGGGGAGTGTTTCAGTGTGAGAAAAATTGATTGGATGAGAGACTGATCATGAGTATGGAACTATCAAAAAATCATGCATGTGTGGTTATGTGGTGATCAACGAAATGGGTATTACAATATAGAAATTTATATGATTTAAATAATTGTTCATGTAATTTATTTGGAAATATTTTTAATATGGATTTTTTTATATTTTATATAAAATTTTGAGAGATTTTTTTATATAACTTGTTTTATATAAATGTTTATATCCTTTTCTATCCTAGTGGTGTGAGTTTGGAAGTCATCAAGGAAAACCTGGTGTGTTTTTCTACTCACCCCTGCTTTTGAGTCTTGTGATTATCTTTGAGTTTTGATATTTTTTATTTCGTTACTTACCTTGATGTTAGTTTGTCTTCCGATGCGGTACTATTTTATTGGTTTATATATAAATGATATTTTTGAGTTTTCATTAATTTTTCTCATGAATCATTTATTGTTTTATTTGGTTATGATTTGATGGTTGGTTGTTTATCTTTTAGGAAAAAACATCCCACAAATTGTTAATGAATCCATCGATATTTATTATCATCCATTTGAATCTTAGGGATATTGCTTAAGTCCAAGTAACATCCTCCATTATTATCAATCTAATTGGATGTAGAGAGATTTCAAAAGTGGTATCAACATGTTTAGTCCTTGACCAAAAAGTCTTCATCAGTTATGTTGGTTTTAAAGTTGATTTCATTCTTGTCTATTCCTTGAGTTGGGATCAAAGAAAGGAGTAGTATTGTCAGGACATGAAATGTTGATCATAAAAAGAAGTAGATGACATTTTTATGTTAAACTTTATGTTACCAGGGGGATGGGTATATAAGTGTTTTGGATACACTTATAGGATTTATAATCTCATTGTCATGGGTTTATCCAATGAGATGTGCATGACATGCATTCAAGGAATGAATTTACACTATGTGTAAATACGTCATTTTGAGTAATGATTTATGATTTTTTAAAAATTTTTTGATTTTTAAATATTGTTAACGTGTTTTCAAACATGTGATTTTGAAAGGGTATGAAATGGTGATTTTTAAAATTATTTTATTTTCAAAATAATGGTGAATTCTTTAAAAATGGTTGGGTATGGAAAATTTTGATTTTGGAAATCAATGTTGGGGACTATATTGGGAAAGAATTTAAAATTTTTAAGACATCATTTGATAAACAGTGGGACTTATAGAATTTGATCTCTATATAGAAATGGAACCAGGTAGGTGTCGTAGAAACAAATTGAAAGAAGATACTAAGAATGTGGTTTCACCTAAGCCACAGGTGAACCAACAGTTGGTCTAGAGTATCGTCCAAGCATTTAAAGCTATGGAAACTAGGAATTGGAGAGATGATCAAAGACAAGTGGATCATTCCATCCAATTATAGAAGTTAAATCCACCCATATTTTAGGATGATTTAGAACTAGAAAATGAGGATGTGTGGTTGATTTGGATGAATCATATCTTTGATTTCATCAGTACACAGGTATTTAGGAATGTCAAGCTGGTGACGTATATGCTAGAGGATATTTCATGTTAGTAGTGGGTCCTAATTGTGCAGGCTAAAGTTGATCAAGTCCTTGGGTGGGAGGATTTTGAAGAATATTTCAATGAACAATTCTATCTAAACACGTTGATCATTCAAAGAACGGTGTAATTCTTCAACTTGAAGTAAGAAATTCTCTATGCCACAAATTATGTGGATAAATTCATAATTTTTGTACACTTTACACCTGATGTTGCTTCTCATGCATCCTTGAAGGATTTCATCTTTGAATCGGGGCTATGATAGGAGATTCACTTGAAGATATTTGTGCTATGTATTATGTATTATAAAGAGATAGTGAATAGTGTGACGGTGGATGAATGAGGTATATTTGGTTCTATAGGAGGTGGAAGTATGTTGATTCCCATGGTAAATGGTGGGAAATATAATATTGGTAGAAGATGGAAGATGGGAAACTATTTATAGGGTGGGATCATGGATCAAAAATCAAATTTTTGGATCAGTGAACATTACTCCATGACCTAAGAGTAACGAATAATGTCTTCAATGTGGCTTGCTTGACTACATAATGCGAAAGTGTATGAAATAACAAAGATCATACCACAAGTGAACCTAGATGGGGAATCTTCATATCTATTATTGTAGAGCTTCGAGCTCAGGTACTTAGGACACTTCTAAGGTATCACAGGCGTGGTATGATCTGACAGGGAGAGGGCAGTCGGCTCAATATCATCAGCAGAAAAGGGCTATCCATAGTGATTCCAAGAATACCATGACTCCTTAGGTAGGGAAATATCAACAGGGAAACAAGTAGTAGAGTGTTTCAATAAAGCAATTATACGAATATGAACAGGTTATGGTGGATGATCACTCGGGGCCATTTTGGGTGAGAGGTATGATTCTTTTGAATTCTTCACTTATGAAAGTGCTATTTGATAATATAGAATCTCCTTCCTTTATTACTTCTCGTTATTTTATTTTCCTAGTTTAAAACATGATATGATTCCTTCTATGATAAATCATTAAAATATTTTTGGTCAAAGTGAATGTAGAAATTTTCTGTGTATATCATGTTCAATAAGTGTTCATGGAGATGTGATAAAATGGGATTTCCTGGTACCAGAAATGGGTTTCTATTATGTAATCATGGGTATGAATTGGTTGAAAAAAATCAAGGCTCACATTGACTATTATAGAGGAATGGTTATTTTACCGACTGAGGACAACATCAAGCATCTCTTTAGAGGAGAATGGAGTGTAAAGGCAGGTTCAACAGGATTGTTGGCACTAGCTCTGGAAATTATCTCTTACTAGTTGCTAGTGTTGACATTGTAATCTAAGGATTATATTGATAATATCTATTTTCTAGAAGTGTTGGATCAGTTTTCAAATGTTATTCCCAAATACTTCATTATTTTTTCACCAGTAAAGAATGTGGAGTGTACAATTGATCTCCTCCTAGAGACCAGTCCTATATCACTTTGATCTTATTGAATGAAACATACAAAATTAAGGGATTTGAAAATTTATTTGGAAAAACTAGAAATCAAGGGTTTAATTTGGCTAAGAACATCTCTTTTGGAAACACCAGTCTTGTTTGTCAAGAAGGTAGATATAACTCTAAATCTGTGTGTGGATTATGGTATGTTGAACCAAGTTACCATAAAGAATCGGTATCTACTTCCATTAATTGACAATACATTCAATAAATTTAAGGGATATTAGTGCTTCTCTAAGATAGCGTCAAGATCAAGATATCACTGGTTGATATTTCTAAAGAAGGATACTCTAAAGATTGCTTTCTGAAGCAGATATACCCATTATGAATATGTGTTAATGCTTTTCAGTCCTAAAAATTCACCAATGATCATTATGCCATTGATGAATCATATATTCCAGAGATATCTCATCTATTTTATGGTGGTTTTGTGGATGAAATACTAGTGTATTCAAGGAAAATTATTGATCATGAGAAACACTTGGTGAAAATGTTGGTAATTTTGAGAGATCATCAATTGTATTCCAAATTATCAAAGTATGATTTTTGGATAGAAGAGGTACCCTTTCTTGGAAATTAAATTTTTAAATAGGCATTTTAGTGGATCTAGAAAAGATTGAATCTATTATCTCTTGGAAACCATTGATGAATGTCTTTGAAATATGTAGCTTCATTGGTCTCGCTGGTCATTACTGACACTTTGTGCATTACTTATCATGCCTAGATTCACTGAGGAAATATTTGAAAAAATGAAATTTCCATTTCAATGGGATGAGGAATTCCAAAAATATTTTCAAGATATAAAGGTCTTACATCAGAACCAATCATTATTTTTCTAGAAACTGGACAAGGGTTCATAGATTATTATGATGCATTGGGATTTGGGTTGGGGTTTGTTCTCATGCAAGGATATCATGTTGTTGTATAAAAACCCTTCCCTTTATTTCATATTTAAACATGATTTATTACATAAAAATGCACTTAATACAACTCAGCAGATTAAGAGGTATGGTTTTTTAGGGATTAAGAACATTACATAACAACTTCAAAAATTAAATACACATCTTTATTGAAAACATCATTTAAATGACCACAGCATTCCTTCGTATATAGAATTGCAAGGGATGACTTAAGGATATACATAAGAAAAGGTGATCTATAAAGCCCTGTAATGGTTTAAACAAGGCATAACATGAAGAATATAATATATGTTTGGAAATAGGAATATCGTTGGAGCATAATAGAAACATGAATATAAAGGAATTATATAGCATGATTATCATGACATGGAAATGTGGAAACAACTTAAAACACTACAACATTAACATAAAGGAATCAGGTAAACCACTGTACCAACATGGTGGAAAAACGTTTTATAAAGAAATCAGGTAAACCCCTATCCCAACATGATGTATCATGACACTAAATATTACCCAATGCATTGGAGCACTATCAGGGTTCACCCTTCAAAATCATTTCAATATCATGCTTAAGTGTTCCACATAGATCATATAACATGGATTCATTCAACATATTCATTTATTCTAGGATCATGAAATGTTTAATTAATACATTTATTTTACAATTAGATAATTATTTTTACATAAAATTGAATAACCTTGATAGAGGATTGGGTATGGTATTCACTATGATTTTTTGCATGGAAAATCACAGTGCAATTTTTCCAGCAAAACGACATCATGTGGAAATTCATAAATTGGATTAATGATAGATAAAGGGGTATCTCATCATTTATACATGGGATGGATAGTAATTTGATCATGAAATATAATATCCCAACTTGTGAAATGGAATTTAGATGCATAATATAAAATAAAATGCTTGAATGGAAATGATAAGGGAGAAATCCATTATGAAATTTTGGCAAAGTAAAAGGTGGGTTTAAATAATCCTAGGGGAGGTTAATGTGAGTGAAATAAAGATCCCATCATGTATAAATAAAATGGACAGTAAGGTGCTATGTAAGAACATATCCCAAATCAATAAAATAGATATTAAAATTGATGACATAAAAGAGGTTCTTAAAGAAAATGAGAGAGGGAGATCCCTTCTGAAATTTTGGCATGGTAACACGTGTATATAATTGATTACGAATGAATTAATAAGAGTGGAAATGAATATATACTTATTTATAAACAAAAATTATTGTAATGGGAGTATGTCTGAACATATCCCAACATATTCAAATTGAAATTAAGAGACATATCATAAAAGGAGTGCTTGATAAAAGACGAGAGTAGAGGATCCCTAACTTGGATGTATGATCCCAAATGCTTAGGGGATTCTTCTTATGAGCTTGGGTGCATTAGGGTAACTTTAGTGATTAGGGTGAAGATGGTAGTAGATCTTCAAAGAGCTAAAGGTAAGAGAAATTGGTGCTTGGGTGGGTTTATATAGGAATGGTGGAGGAATTCTTTATTATTTTTGTTTTGAACACTATACACAAAAATATTCAAAACCACAAATCATCCCATGATTCTTTCCCATGGTTTATAGAAAATGGGAGTGGTATAAAGTGTTTATATATCTAAAGTCCAAATATATTAAAATATTTCCCTTTCTTATGTGGAGGTGAGTTGCACTTTCAAGGGAATGATTTTAAAATCTTAAAATATTTTAGGTCTTGGAGGATTCACTAAGGCTTTATGAAATAAACCTTAAATTACATTATTATAAAGAAAAAACATATATTTTTTTGAATATTCCTTTTATATTATTTTATTAAATCACTATTAGGACATTATTATGTCATAAAACACATTATATATTTATACTATATTTATTTTTTACCCAAAACATTGACTCTCTCATAAAATTATAAAAAAAATTCGCTGTTGGATATTTTCAAAGTCCTAATTCCAAAAAAAAATATTAATTTTATCTAAATAATTTTCTAAATATTTTAATTTTCACTTTTAAAATAAAAACAAACATTTATTGAAAATTTATGGGTGTTGACCAAAACAATTTTCAAGCCTTAATAAAATTTACATATTACTTTATATAAATTATATGATCATTTATATTTAGTAATAATATTTTATTAAAATATTTTTTAATAAAAAAATCCATTAATTCATCAAAATATATTTCTTAATTAAATTTGAATATTAACAAAAATATACAATTTATTAATTAAAAATCATTTAAAAGTAACAATAATAGGAAAAATATATACATTATGCTATACAAAATAATATACATAATTCTAGGGTCTTATTACATATCCATTTATTAAACCATCATACATCCTAAGAGTAAGGTGCATGATGGAGGGGTTTTCTTGGGGTTGTTCGGCGAACATGGTTTGGGTCGTGATCTCAATGAGCTTGAACATATCCCATAAATGGTTTTGATCATGCCTAATTTTTTGGATATCAACTTTTTCTTGGTCTAGGATAAATCTCATAAATGCTATCTCTCTCAGAAGATCTGATAAATGGACTTCATAGGGTACAATCTTACTGGTTGAGGCCATCACTTCCTTTATCTATGGAAAAAAGATTTGTTAAAACACTATATTTATTCTAGTCATGTGATCACTGTTCAGTGGATATATTATCATTGGTAATGATAATTAATAGTCATTTAAATTCAATTGGATAAAATAAAACAAAAGGAGTTCATGTGTTTTCTATATCCATAATACATTTAATTAATAAATGGAATCTTATTCACAAATGTTTGGGACATTAAAAACATCCCCCCAATAAGAAATTTCTCACTCAAAATTTACTTTTCCATAACTAAAATAGATGACGGTAACTCTGCCTCAAACTTCATCTCGTTATCATATTACTTATTCAAACTTTTGGTTTCTTTACAACACTTTGTCAATGTGAATTTTCTTATTTCATGGAAATTTTTCTCTATGATATAAGATCTTCACCAGCTTCTCTTAATAAGAGAGTTGATTCTAAAATGGTAGAACCTATGGATTTAATACATGTGAGGGGTCAAGTATGTACTTCCACAAGAGTTATATATGGGATAGATCATGTACTTAAGACAGGTTTGGTGGGAGTTCTAGTCGATTGGCCACTGCTCTGATGCGATCAAGGATCTCAAAAGGGATTATGTACCTTGGAATAATATTTCACTTCTTCCCAAATCTCATAACTCTCTTCTATAGAGATATGTGGAGGAATACCATGTCTCCAACATAAAACTCTAGGTCTTGTTGACGATTGTCATCATAGATTTTTTATTGACTCTGGGCAGCTTTGATGTGTTCCTAGATGGTCTTAACCTTATCCACCATTCATCGATTCCATTTTTAATAAAAGATAGAAAGATACAAGAATGGGAGAAACAAAAAATAAAATCAAGACGGAAAGATGATCTAGGGTGGTATAAAGTAATACAAGCCGAGAGAATCCATTCATATAAAAGAAAGGCCCTCAGGACTAAAGAAAGAAATGGTGAGCGAGCAGGTGACTTCCCAAATTTTGACATCTTCAGTGGCTAAATGGTCTGATACTTTATTTCCTTCATGCCATGTATGAGAAACCTTAATATCATTAGTAAGTAGATCCCTACATTTTTTTATGATATAGCAATCAATCAGGGGGTTCAGTCTTTACCTTGGAGAGAGTTGAAAATGATCTTGGAATCGATCTCCACATAAGATAACCTGATATTGTTCTGAGTGCTCTACATGATACCTGGCAGTAAAGCTTTAGCCTCAGCCTGAATACAAGTTCCATACCCGTAGTGGGCTTTAAAATCCAAGACCACACTCCCCCTCAGGTCCCGCACAACCCATCCTCCCCGAGAAATGCCTTCTTTGCAAGAGCCGTCTGTATTAAGCTTATAGCCAACCTCCGGGGGACACCATCACACCCACTGGCCTTGTGAGTGGGGGAAAAACTACTGTGTTAGAAACCTGGTGCAATCTCAGAGAAGGTTATTCCTCCCAGTTTTTGAAAAAAGGCACCAGGTCCGCCAATAAGATCTGTATCCTTCCAATGATTTCACCCCCTGAAGAAGAGACCCCCTCATACTCTGCTATGATCCTTTCTTGCCAAAGACACTAGAAACTGACATTGAGAAAAGAGGCATGGTCCCTCCTTTCTGTGCCCATGTTTTCAATCCCCTGAAACCAACTTTCCATAAAGGGTTCATCATGGTGTTCAGGTGAAGAGTACACAGTGAACGTGCCAAAGAATCTCCACACCGTTTAAGCCCAGACACCCTCCAAGAAAATGTGATTAGTATCCTCCTCACGCTTACTACTGTAATATTGGTAGCATGACGCAAAAATAATCCCCAGATTTTTTATTCTGTCATCTAAAGAAATGGTGTGGTTTAAGATTCTCCAAATGAGAAAGCAGAATTTTGAAGGAATATTTTTTCACCAGACCTCCTAACTCCATCTAAAGCCTTGGGTATGGTTGAAATAAATCCTACGATAATCATTTTTATTGAATTGTGCAGCATAATAATAATTCATTTGGATTCTTGAGTTGAAACTATTGTTGTAAGAGAACACTACCAAAGGAATATGATAGTTCCTTCAGCCTTTAAATTCCATTGAACTTGCTCTGAACATGTACTCAAGATTTTTGATAGTCTACTCAGATTGACCATCAGTTTGAGGGTGATAGGTTGTGTTGAATTTAAACTCAAAGTTTAGAGCGTATTGGAGACTATTCTAGAACATATAGGTGAATCCTAGATCTTAATCGGACCTAAGTGATAGTATTACTCCATACATCCTTTCCACTTATTTGATTATATTCATTCCAGTTGATCATGTGATAAATCCTCTTGATTTATAATGAAGTGTGCAGCATTTATAAGATGATCCACAATAACCTAGATAGCATTTTTTCTTTGGATGTCTTTGAAATTCCAGTGACAATGTTCATGGTGATGTTTTCCCATTTCCATGTTGGTATGGGTAATGGGTGTATCATCCCCTTACACTTATACCTCTCAGCCTTGACTTTCTAACATACCATACACTTTGATGTATATTTAGGGATCTTATTCTTCATGTTATCTCACCAATAGTTCTCTCAGAGACCTCAATTTATATTTTTGTTTCTTGGGTGAGTGGAGAAATTAGAACTATGTGAATCATCCAAGAGTTATTTTTTTAACACAGTATTTTATGGAATAAATATTCTTGATCCAAATCTCATAATTCCTTCTTCATTGACATTGAACTCTGAGGATTTCCCTTTTCTGATAGTTTCTACTTTATTTTCAATTCCCACATCATCTTTTTGAGCATCCTTTTACCTTTACAAAAGATTTAGATGAGAAATAATTTTTTAAAGGATTGATGATTTTCCCCTGTTTATGATTACCATGTCCATCTTCATCGAATCTAAGAATATTGGATCTTTTTTCAATTTTCATAAATGATAGAATTTTTGGGTCCTTTCTAATTAGAGAATCTGTCACCTTGTACTCTTTCCTAGGGTGGTAATGGATTGAGCAGTCTTAATCCTTGATAAGCTCAGGACATATTCATTAAAACATATTCAGCTCTTTTTTGTTTGAATATATATTTGACACTTTTGTGATCTGTATATATGTTACACTTCTCCCCAAATAGATAATTCTGCCAGATTTTCAGTGAAAAGATCACAACATCCAACTATATATCATGCATGGTATAGTTTTCCTCGTCAATTTTTAACTACATTGAGTCATAGGTAATGAATTTTTCATTCTTCATAAATACATATCCCAAGAACTTCTTTGAAGTATCATTGAAGAATACGAAAATCTCCCCACTTGTGGGTAGTTTGAGCATAGGGGAAGTGATAAGACTCTTCTTTAACTCCATGAATATTTATTCACATTCATCATTCCAATAAAACTTGACTAACTTCTATGTTATCTTGTTAAGAGGGTTTGAAAATTTTGGGAAATTTCTTAAAAATCAGTGATAATATACATCTAACCTCTGAAATCTATGGATATCCGTCATAGATTTCAACCTCAACCATCCCTCAATTTCTTTTGTTTTGCAAGGATCAAAAGATATCCCATTACTTAAGATTATATTACCTAATAATGTGACTTCCTTCAACTATAACTCACACTTTTTGTATTTTTCAAATATCTTATCCTTTCTCAAGGTCTTTAGAACAGTGCACGAATTCTTCTCATGCTCCTCCTTGGTTTTAGAGTATATTATAATATAATATATAAAGACTACCACAAATGTGTCAATGTAATCAATAAATACTCCATTCATAAATTCCATGAATATTTATAGGGAATTAGTGAGTCTCCATGGAATCACTATGTACTCATAATGATTTTACTGCGTAATAAAACAAATCTTGGGGATATCCTCTTTCACCCTAACTTGGAAATATCCGGACCGCGGATCCACCTTGGAAAAGTATTGTGCTTCTTGTAGATGATTGAACAAGTCATAAATTCATGGAAAAGGATACTTTTTCGTTATCGTGATTTTTTTGAGCTCACAATAATCAATGAAAAGGTGCATTGACACATCCTTCTTCTTGATGAAAAGGACTGGTGCACCCCATGGTGAAGCACTTAAGCGTATAAACCCTTTATCTAGATTCTCCTATAGTTTTATTTAGATCCTCTATCTACAAAACATCCATTCTATAAAGTTTTTTGGGTATTGGAAAAACCTTATGAATAAGATCAATCTATAATTCAAATTCTCTCATAGGAGGAAGACCAGGAAATTCCTCGGGAAACACGTCAGTTAATTCCCTCATAATAGGTATTTCTTTGAGGATGGTTCTTTCCTTAGACTCACTAATATGAGAAAAATACATGTTATAATATGGTAGTAATATTTGTTCTTGATATTATGGTTCTAAATAAGATTCATCCTCTTCCTTGCACATGTATATAATCGAGGGTCAATTCACTATATGGGGAGTGATTTTCCTCTTGCGGTAATTTATGTTGGCTCTATATAAGGAAATCTAATCCACGAGAAGAATTTCATAAAATTTTTCCAAGGGATGTATGATGAGGTTCACTGGGAATTTTAATCCACAAATTGTGATAGGGGAGCAGTCATATACATGGGATTCTATAATTCCTTTGTTTTCTATTTTCACTGATATCTCTACTTGCATGCTTTGTGGTCGTGTTTGGATTATTCTACTAAACTTGAAAGATATCAAAGAATTTGTATAACTATGGATAATAACCTTACCTTTTACTTTTTGATTCCGGTTTTACTTTATGAAATATAGACTTATGGATGAGTATTTATAAACTATTAAACACATAATGTGTAATATAATGACATTGAAAGGATAAATTTTAAAATACAATTTTCTCCATAACTTATGAATTTCTAGGATTCGACCTTAGTTATCCATGATATACTTCCTAGCTTATATTCTTATGGTGTTTTTTTATTCCCTTAACAATGGTTCATACTTGGCTTCTAAATTCACCAAATCATATCCCCCACAATTGTTAAACCAAGAGTGCAACAAATCCTATTTCTGTGCACCAGTTCTCATTCATGTCTTGCTCAAGGCCATGTTTTCGTGTTTTACCCCTAGATACATCTATGCTAAAGACACCTCTACTTATTCGTATCTAGGTATAGATGTATTTTACTTACTCTATACTCACCAAAATTTAGGGATTCTAATATTATACATAATCTTATCCCCAAGTCTTTCAATAGAGTTTTCTAATCCTAATCCCAAAAATAACTAAACCTATCCTTCGATACCAACTATAACAACCCTGCTCTTTATTTAATATTTACACATAATTTATTACATAAAATTTCACTTAATAAAACTCATAATATCAAGACCTCTAGTGTATTTGGGGCTTATTAACATTATATAACAACATAAAACATGAAATACACATCTTTATTGAAAACTTATTTTACATGACCACAACATTCCTTCGTACTTAGCATTGCATGAGATAACCTGAGGACAGACATAAGAAAATGGTGAGATATAAAGCCCAATAAGGTAGTAAAAAAGGAATAAAATGATGAAAAAAATATATATTAGGAAATAATCATATCAATGCATCCTAATAGAAACATGAACCTAAATGCATGACATAGAATGATTATCATAACATGGAAATGTGGAAACAACTTAAAACATTGCATCATTGACATAAAGGAATCAGGTAAACCCCTATCCCAACATGATGAAAAAATGTACTATAAATTAATATGATAAACCCATGTCCCAACATGATGTATCGTGATACTAAACATTACCCAATACATTAAAGCGCTATCAGGTTTCACCCTTAATAATCATTTTAATCTCATGCTTAAGTGTGCCACATAGATCATATAACCTGGATTTATTTAACATATTAATTTAATATAGCATCAAGGAATGTGGAATAACTACATGAATTTAAACATTGGACAAGTATGTGTGCATAATGGTGAATACCCATGAGAGAGAAATGGGTATGGTAATCACTAAATGGTGACTTTGGCATGGCAAATCACAGTGCAATTTTGGCAGCATAACGACATCGTATAGAAATTATTAAATTGGATTGATGAGAGTGAAAGGGGTGTCTCATTATTTAAATATGGGATAGGAATTAATGTAATCATGTAACATAATATCCCAATATGTGAAATGTGATTTAGATGTGTAATATAAAAAAAATTATTGAATAGAAATTAGAAGACAAAAATCCCTTATGGAATTTTGGCATAGCAACATGTGGGTTTAAAGAGTCGTATGGGGGATTAATAGGAGTGAAAAAAAGATCCCATAATGTAAAAATCAAATTTAAAGTAAGGAGTTATGAAATTAGACAACCTAAATCAAGAAAATGTAAATTAAAAGGCATTATATATAATATTTTCTTGAATAAAAAGTAAAGAGAGAGATCCCTTATGAAATTACGGCATGGTAATGGGTGTATATAAAGAATCATTAATGGATTGTTGAGAGTGGAAAGAAATATATCATTAATTATAAAGAAAATTTATTTTAAGAGGAATAAGTTAGAACATATCCCAACAAATGAAAATTGAAATTAAGAGACATATCTTAAATAGAGTTCTTGATAAAAGAGGAGAGTAGAAGATCCATTACATGGATGTGTGATCCCAAAGTATTGGGGGATTCTTGAGGGCTTACGGGGCCTTGGGAGGACTATATGTAGTAGGGGGAAGAGGGTGGTCGATCTTAAAAGATCCTGAGTGAAGAGAAATGGGTTCTTTGATGGGTTTATATAGTAAAGATGGGGGAATACTTTATTATTTTTGTTTTCGACACTACACAATAAATTATTCAAAACCCCAAACCATACCCTAGTTTTTTCCCATGGTTTCTGGAAAAAGGTAGTTTTATACGTTATTTTATAAGGATAAAGTCTTAATATATTAAAATATTACCCTTTCTTATGTGGATGTGAGTCTCACATTCCAAGAAATGATTTTAAAATTATAAAATATCTTATATTTCTTGGAGGATTCACTAAGGCTTTATAAAATAAATAAAATAAACCTACAATTACATTATTTTAGAGGAAAAAATATATTTGTCCCAATATACCTTTCATAGTATTTTATTACATCACTATTGAGTCATTATGATGTTATAAAACAAATTATATATTTATACGGTATTTAATTTTTACCCAAAACATCGACAGTCTCAAAAAATAATGAAAAATTGATCATTAGATGATTAATATGTCCGGATTCAAAAAATAATATTCATTTTATATAAATAATTTTCTAAATATGTGAATTTTTACTTTTAAAATAAATATTTATATGTATTGAAAATTGATGGATTTTGACAAAAAACTGTTTTCAAATCTTAATAATATTTTCATTTAACTTCATAAAAATTATAAAATAATTTATTTTTAATAAAAATATTTTATTAAATTATTTCTTTATTAAAAAATACATTAAATCATCAAAATATATTTCTTAACTGAATTTTAATATTAACCAAAAAATACTATTTTTCATTTACAAATCATTTAAAATGTTACAATAATAGTAAAAATATATTCATTATTCTATATAAAATAATATCCCTAATTCTAGGGTCATGTTCCATATCCTTTTATTACACCAGCATACTTCCTAAGAGTAAGGTTCATGGAGGTGGGGATTTCTTGGGTCGTTCAGTTAAAAAGGTTTGGGAAATAATCTCGATGAGCTTCAAATTCTCTCGTAAATAGTTTCTATCATGCTTATGTTTTTGTTTCTCAGCTTGGGATTCGTCTAGGTAAAGGTCCAGAAATGTTATCTCTCTCATAAGCATCGATAAATGGGTTTCATTAGGTATGATCCTACTGGTTAAGGTCATCAATTCCTTTGTCTGTGTCAAAATTATTTTTTAAAACCCTATATTTTTACTGGTCATGTGATCACTTTTCAACATCTATATTATCAATGGTAAGGATACATAATGGTCATTTAAATCCAATTAGATATAATAAAACAGAAGTAGTGCAAGTATTTTCAATATCCATAAAACATTTTGTTAAAAGAAAGGGAATTTTATTCATAAATTTTCGGGTCATTAAATGTTGATTTTGGATCAAGGTAGTTAAGGGTAAATGAGAAGAATTACCCAAAACATGATTTGGAGTTATCTAAATTCATCCATACATTTAATACTTAGCATCATTACCTCTTTGGTGATAAATTTATTATATTTACATATCATAAAATGTTGAAACATATTTTAGCACAAAGGAATTTGAATATGAGGAAAAGGAGATGGGTGGAGTTTCTCAAAGTGTTTCACTGTGACTTTATGTATACACCTGGTAAAGAAAATATGGTGGTAGATACATCAACTAAGAAGTGATACAATCAATTCGGAAAAGAGGCCTCCGATGAGTGGCAGTTGGTGTCGGTCCTATTATACATGAGTTTTGAATGTGAAGGATGAGGTGATTTTGTGGTTTTTATTCTTGTTTATTTGATTCTTGATCTAGTAAAGATGGTTAAAGAGGAACAGATATTCGATTTAGAATGTGTTTCAATGATTTCAAAACTAAATTGTGGGGAGATCACTGATGGATGGAAGTTGGATGATAGTCTAGTGTTTTTCTTTAGAAATTGTATGGCCATATATATAGATTAACTGGAGCAACTTATTCATACTTACCAACAAGCAAGATGGGTTATTCATCTAGGAATACCAAAGATTTATGAGGTGTTAAAACCATAGTTTTGGTGGGTAAGCAAGAAAATGTATGTAGATGATTTTGTTTCATGTTTCTTAACATGTCATCAAGTTAAGGTAGAACATCAGCAACTAGTAGAAATGTTATAGTCTTTTCCAATTCCAATGTGGAAATGAAAGGATATAGATAATTATTTTCTAATAGATATCCAAAGAATGGTTCAGAAACAATATTTCATGTCAGTGATTCTTGATCTACTCACAAATTTGACCCATTCCATTCTTATTCATGAAACTCATACGGTGGTGTATCTATTGAAAATATTTAGCCAAGAAGTGGTAAATAGGCATAGAATATGAGTTTTTATAGTGTTAAATAGAGATCTAAGGTTCACATCTCATTCTTTTAAATCCTTATAGAAATCCCTTAGGATTAAATTGAAAATGAGTACAACATATCATCCTCAGATATATAGGAAATCCTAAATGATGATATAAACATTGGATGACATGTTGTGGGCTTATGTAGTGGATTTTGGTGGGACATGGGAAGTTCATGTGTAGTTAGTGGAGTTCTCATATAACAATGGTTATCTGGCCTCGATACGTGTGTCTCCATTTAAATAATTGTATTGGAATCATTTCTTTCATCACTTTTTTGGGTGGAAACTAGTGATGCTTCACAAGTTTGGATGATCCTTGTTCGGGAAATAGTGGAGAAGATCCATTTTTTAGAAAAAGGATGGAGATGATTCAGAATCATCATAAAACATATACGGATCATTGTCAACAGTTGTTTCCATTCATAGTGAGCGATAATATGTTCTTGAAGATCTCTAAAAGTCTTAGACATTGTCTTTTTGGGAAGCATTGAAAGTTATCTCTTTGATATATTGGATATGTTGTGATACAAACACGAGTGGGAGAGGTGGAATATTATCAGGAATTTCCACCAAGGTATAGTGTGGTGCATAATGTGTTTCACATATCTTAGTTGAAGAAGTGTCATCATGATCCTCACCTGGTTATCAGATGTGATAATGTTTACCTATATCTGGATTCTTCATTGGTGTACATGCTAGTGCATATTGTGGATAGACAAGATAAAGTATTGTGTGGAAAAAGCATCAGTATAGTGTGGGTTTTATGGTATCATGGTCAGATCTAGGAACAGACATGGGAATGTGAGAATGAAATGAAAGAGTAATGGATGATACTCTTTAAGGTAAATGATGGTTTTATACTTTCCCGAGATGGAAATAAAAATGGTGTGGAGAATGTAGCACCCCTAGTTTCTAGAAAGTAACCATTCATTTATTCTTTTTAAGTATGTAAAGTATATGGGTGATGTTTGGGAATTTTTTAAGAACTTTTGGAGTTTTTTTAATGTTTTTCTATAGGTTCAAAATTGGTGCATGTTTTGTGAAATTATACAACACCTACAGGAAGCTGTGAACAATTAAATAGTGGATAAAGGAAAGGGTCAGGGTTTGTGCTTGCTTTTTCCAGTCCAAGACGAAGCCTAGGATAAATCATGAAACTTGAGATAGTGGGATTTGTAATGGCTGGAACACATTTTGGAAATCATTTAAGCTAATCATTCGAGGTCCATCCTTGAGGCATTTTTTAACACATAGTAAGCACATGGATTGTCTAACCATGTGAATAAACCATGAATGGAAAAGAAACTATATCCTAAAAAAGTGTACCTAGTTTGGGTTAATGTTTTAATGAATCATTTTTTCCCAAAAGTCCCCAATTCTATTTTTTCCCCCTCAAAGTTCATGGAAGGTTCTCTCATCAAATTGGAAGTGATCAGAAGTCATTCCTTGGTTTGTTGAAGCACGATTATTTCTGTAAGGATATTTTTTTCATTGTTCTTAATGGTTTTATTAGATATAATTTTTTTCTTTCTCCTGTTTTCTTACATATAAACCTGATGTGGGTAGATTTAGGGATTAGGATTTGAAATATGTTTAGATTGTGTATTTTCTTGATAGGGGAATAGATCTAAGGTGAGAGTTTTGGAGATTTAAACAGGTTTCATAGAATTTCTTCATGTCATTCTCCATTTTCACCATAAAACATGAGGTAGGTGGCTTCACTCTCGAATCCTCCATTTAAAACATTAATGATTGGTTTTAAATTAGTTTAATTTCATTATTTTTATTTTGAAATTTTTGTAAAATGTATATCATAAATCCTCTTTAGGGATGATTTATAGTTTTCATTGAAATTGTGGAATCTTGCTAATTGGTTATAAAAATTGTTATGGTTTCTTGATTTTAAAATGTTTATTTAAAAATATGGCTTCATTGGATTTTTGAAATGTCTTGTTAGAAAGGTTTTCAATAAAAAGGAATCATTATTGAAATGTTTTGAAATGGATTTTTCATACATGGTTTTTGTGTGAGTCCATGTTCGACATGACCCTAAATAAGTTACATGTACGAGTGGGGTACAAGGTATGTGACATTAGATTACGGGTGTGTATCAGTGGGACAAAAAGTGATTGTATAAGAGAATATCCATGAAAATGGATCTATCAAACAAGAATTCATTTCTGGTTGTGTTGTGATCCATGAAATGCCAAAATTTAATGTTAAATGTTTTAAATAATTTTCCATGTACTTTCCATGGAAAATTGTTTACTATGGATTTTATTTATATCTGAGATAAAATATTTTAGAAATTATTTTATGTACATTGTTTGATATAAATGTTTATAACTTTTTATATCCTCGTGGCAAGAGTTGTGAAGTCGTCCGGGAAAACCTACTGAGTTTTAGTGCCCACTCCTACTTTAACACTTCAGTGGTTTTGCAAATATCATCTAGTGAGATATGAGAAAACATAAAGTATCACACATATTTAGTATAACTTCGTGATAATTGGGAACTTTGGTGGAGTTGGTTCTTTTAGTGTGTGGAGATTTTGAGTTTTTTTATTGTCTTTGAGTTTTGATAGTTTGTCTTCTATTGTTTACCTTGATGTTATTTTTTCTTCCACTATGGTAATATATGGTTGGTATTGATATAAATGAAATTTTTGAGTTATATTTAATTTTTATCATGCATCATGTAGTGTTTTAGTTTTTTATGGTTCAATGTTTGGTTTTTTATCTTCAAGGGAAAATCATCCATCATACTATAAATGAATCCCTCGATATTTATTTCCAGCCTTTGGAATCATGGGAATGTTTCTTAAGGCCAAGTATCATCCTTACACCTTCTCTAGAAAATAATAAGTATAAGGATTTTATAGTATTTTTAGACTCAGATAAATTCAAAGTTAAAAAATAAAAGATTATTTTAGTTAAAATATAATGTGAATTTCACTTAAATTTCTTAAAAGGTTTAGGATGTTCTTGAAAAATATTAATATAAAGAGTTACCTCAGTTACCAAAAGATATAAATGAAAACTTTTGAAGGAATGGGTTCAAAGGATGGTGATGATGATGAAATTATAAAATTTATAATTGTACAACTTAATTATAAAACATCATAACATTGGATGTTATGTACTTAAGGAATTTTAGCACTACATTAAACTAGTTAAATAATAGGAATATGATTCCTATGTCTCTTCATTATTAAAAATATATTTATTCATAGATCTTACTTACTAAAGAGTTTGGTGTGTAGATTTCATTATATGGTCACATAGAGAAGAGGAAGGAAATATATATACATGTAATGATTTTTAAAAACTCTAAAAGTACAGAAAACATAAGGATGATCTGGAAGTCTATCATATCTAATGTTATAATACATGCACTTGTGTATAGTTTTTTGAATATTAATAAATAGGTTTATTAATATAAAATTTTTCATGTTATAAAAATACAGCCTTCGTGTTATTATTATTTTCATGTTCACTACATATAATACGTGAAGGGTAATGATGACTGACCACTAAAATTACACCTTTAAGTTATCTTATATAATGTTTTTCACTGAGTATTTTAGGTTTTGATTATATTTTAAGGTTCTAATGAGTAGGAATATTTTATCATGATATATAATATTATTATGGGGAAAAAAATAGTTCTGTGTGCCAGGTGACCCATGAAGTGTATCACATAGAGTGCCATAGACTGTGTCTTTGGTTTACTAGGGGTGCACGAATCATGTTTTCAATTCCTCAATATCCAAGGATAGAAAGATACATGGCATGATAACTATCATACATTGATACATTTCTTATTCAAGACATTCAGATTAACTAATCAGAGGGTGATTAGTTATGTTTTTTATCAGGTCGTTGGTTTGAGCTTAACCAAGATGGGATTTTTCCACTAATATGAAGATTATGAAATATAATCCCTATATCATGATAGACTGTGTAAGTTTATGGATGTACCAAGATAAAATTTTTAATGTATTAATTTATCTATTGAGGGGCATGTGATCTTCATGTTTATAATAGTGAATCACTTGTGATATATTTTTCAATTTTGTTATCCTATTATTGGATAATCGAGTAGGTGTGGGTAGTTATATGTGATTAAAATATTATGCTTCATGTGGTGACATAATTTCTTGAAAAAAGTAATCACATGAAAAGGAATCATTACATATGATTAAGCTAATAGAAATAGGTATGGAGACACATGTCATTGATTGGGTTCATTTCATTTCCATTTCTATTTCAAATAACATTGATGCATTATCAGAGTCCATTAATTGTTCAAATTTATGAATTTAAGAATTTATAATTATTGACAATTCTATAAAGGCATATGGGTTAACACTTCATGGTTGACTAAATGGGGATTGGTTTTTTACTAATAAATATAATCTAAAATTGTTTTGGAGGATATCTGAATTGAATTTTGGATGGTTTTTTATATGTAAATTTCATACATACCTTTTAGTATAAAAATAAATTACTTTATTAACTTAATTGATAAATTAATTTTGAGATATTGAATGGTTTTTTTTGTCGATGGAGGGATACAATTTTTTTTGTAAACAAGTAATAGGAGACAAATGGATCGATATTCCCATTGAAATATGGTTTTCCATGATGTAGGATGATAATGGGATACTTTCATGGAATGAAACTGAATAAACAAGGTTAATAAAAGCATATAAGGCTGAAAAATAGTGATTCACATTAAAAATAATGTCAAATAAGTGAAAAAAATAAAACTAAAGAAGATAATTTAGAATGTGATATGAATGAAATAAAAATATAGGAGACTCGATATTTTCATGTTGCGACATAAAAAGTCACATTGTGACTTTTTCTGGCTTGCCTAAATTTATCTACTTCAAAATGGATTTCCAAATAAGCCCCTATTGAAGACCTAATACCCCCATTAAATACTAAGAATGAACTGGGACTCATTTATTATCACAATAATGGAGACTTTAAGTCAACCTGAGAACCCCCTGAAGATCTATAAATAGATGACTAAGCTTCTGCTTCCATGGAATGATCTAGAGACCCTATCCTAGGGTTTTTTGTTGTATTTTTTTCATTGTCCCCCATCAGTGTTTCTCTCTTCCTCTCATTATGCTATCATTTTCATTCTCCATTCTCACCTAATCCAATTTTACTATAATTAGTGGTTAATTAATTCCTTAGTCTAGGTTAATTATAAAATTTGAGAAGGTTATTCTGGATTTTATTTTATTTCTCTTATTCTTGTTGGGTTGGCACAATTTCTTAATATAAATTCCAATATATTTATTTTTATTTTACCATGAACATTGTGAAGATATCTAGAAATCCGCAATGTTTAATAGTTCAACTTTTAAAATTAGAATACATCATAAACATTAGGTAATCTAGGGAAATTAGGTATAAATACAGTATCAAGACAAATTTAGTGAATTTAAACCACTAAATTACCAGAAAATTAAAATATGGTATTTGGTAAAAAAAGAGGGGATACCCTAAACATCATATCCTCATCATCTCAACTCTAAACCCACACATAAATTAATCAAATAAATTTATAAATCCAATTGAACCTATAACCTAAAATATATAAACACACAATATTCCTTGCAAACGAGATTTTCCAAACATAATTTGTTTCATATTTTCTATTTCTCACAAATCAATCAAGCATGATTTATTCCCCCTTTCATATAATCAATTTAATTGTTTGATTTTTAAAACTAAATAAAATAATTGTGTTTTATTGTGGGTTCGACCTTGACTCACTGAGTGAAACTATTTAATTAATTGAAAAGAGTTTTATGGAACTTATAAATTTTTAAATTTTGGTTAAGCCTGTAGGAAATTAATGACACACCATAGGTGATCATTTATTCATAAGGTATTGAATATTTTATGATACAATGAGAATTTGATGAAAGCATTCCAAAATTGTTTTTGACGATATCCAAGCAGAGTTTTGTATATGGTTTCACAAGTATTATTATATTACATAATACATGGTGAAATGACACAAAGTCTGTAAGACTTTAGAGAAAGTGAGATATTGAAGAATAAATTCCATAAATCCTAAACAAATATTATTTTTTTTGGCCTCTATCATGTGGTAAAATATAGCTGTCACATGGTAAAAAAATATAAACTGAATCTTTTTTAAATTTTTTGGTTTTCGGCATATCATTTACTATGATATGGGGATATCAAAGACACTACCATGGAATGTCATATTCTTAGATATACCGATATCGTAAGTCATTTTTCTATTATAAAATTTATATTTAAACCCTATGATTGATGGGAAGCTGAATGATAAGACTTATCATTCAATAATATTTTAGTTTAGTTATCATTAATATTACATTGGATTAATTTATTAGCCATGGGTTTAAAAGGATTTATAACCACATAAAAATATAATACATTTCATATTGTATATGTTAATGCATAAACACTCAAGAATTTATTAAGGGTTATAAAATGAGGCATTCACCATAAGATCTTGGCAGTATAATCCTATATATACCTCCTATGAATTTTACCTTGAATATCTATCCCTTTCTCACTATTTAACTTGAGAGGCACAGACATGTCATGGGAATATAGGCGGATCTTTCCCATTTTATGGGTAACTCTTTCAATATGTGGTTATACCACTAAGGAGGGAGTCTTACGGGTAAATTTTAGAGATCTTTATCAATCATGATAAAATATATTAGTAGTGTTCATCGTCAACATAAGGTTCACAACAATATATTAATTATTATTGGTTTCATAAGTATTTGGTTTCATAAATGGAATATCCTTTGAATGAGTTTTCTAATTTCTTCATCTGTGTTGATTAAGTATTAATTGTTCCTTAAAAACCCTTCATTAGAATATATTGAAAGAGAATTTTTTAAATGAATTTATTATTATAAATTTATTCAATTAATATCTCTTAACTTCATCTAAATTTCCAAGAGACTAGTACATTATAGGGGATGGAACCAAGGTAAAAAAATCAAAGTTATTACATATATAAAATTACAGTTCAAGTGTGAGGGAAGTGATTCTTGTAAATAATCCATTATATCATATTCATAATAAATTCATTTTATTCCCTCACACATGGTTTTAATATTCCTTTTTTGATGTATTCTGTTCAACACCTCATCTAATTTAATTTAAGGAATATTTCTTAAATTACAAAAAATGTGAACATTATTGATCAATTATAATTTTAGTATAAAATCAATGTCCAGATACACATAATAATTCTAATTATTAATATTCAAGAAGAGTTTGGATTGTGAGAAGTGTGGGATGTTTAAGGAATATGCATAAATTCATGAGTATATTGAAATTAAAGTGATCAATGAAATAGGAATTAATGGGTCAATTCTGGAATATATGGGGTATGGATTATGTCAAGAGCATAACATATTCACATGCTCAATCCCTTGAGACATCCTCCTGTACCAATGAATACCCACCTTTCCAATTGATGGTCCATAATCTGATGAATCTAATATTATAATTGTGTCTCATAATACACCTAAAGTTCATCATTTTCTCACGTTGAAACATAAAAGGAATTATAGTAACAATGGAACCCCACATCAGATCCTAAAATTACATTGGCACTCCAATGTACTCCCAAATTCTTCACCGTGACACTACATTTACTCCTCAATGGATTATAAAAACATACCAAGACTATACTGGATTCAAAACATCCTAGGTAAAACACTCAAGATATCATCCTCATCGACACTCACTTATAAAAAATAAAAAACTAATGTTCATATCCCAACATAATTTTTGAGATCCAAATTCGGGTTTGAATTAAATCTAATATTATCCGCATTACACTCTTATACATTATGGAATATTAAAAATAGATCATCTAAAGATATATCCATAAATTTAATAACACAAAATCATATTTCATGGGTACATTCATAATAACACAACCTACATCACCTCCCAAGGATAAATTCTACCTCAAATATATTATCAAATAATAATGAATAATTCATTAATCCTCGAACATTACCTAGAAGAATCTAGGATCTGTATTTATGTCTCTGGGGTAAAAAATTATATTGTACCAAAAACAATTGAGATTTTACCTCTATCATGAATGTAATAGTGACACGGGATTAACTTACATGGATATTACATCAATTTAGATGAATATTCAACACACTACAAAAGTACATGCCTAAAGACCATAATAGATTAGTGAATTTGGAAACATGGAACACATTATTATATTTTGGTGAATTATGTTCAAAATATCCCTTAATAATATTCATGTTTATTACGTCGACTTAAAACCTTTTTTATAACTTGGGGAAAGGAAACAAAATAAATGGGAGAGATTTAATGCTTAGTAGTGGAAAATAAAGTAAATACTTAAGAATATCATGAACATAAGTGTATAATAACATGAGTATAACATTTTAATATCATACCATGCATATCAATGATCGGAAACATGAGACATGGAGTAAATATTGGTAGTTCATAATACATGAATCATAAGGTAATCAAGATCATAATCCATGAAATCATAACATAGGAATAAGACATGGAATTATGGATGACACATAAGCATATAAAATGATTTACATAGTAGTCAAGGAATCACTAAAAATTCCATATTAGTAGTATGGGTTCAATCTCTATACCATATAGGTAGTCACGGTTCACTCACATGACTATCATAGAAGTCAAGGTTCTCTCTCAAGACAATATTAGCATATAAAGTCCTTTACTGAATAGAGTTCACTCCCAATTCCATCCATGTCTATCTCATGAGATATAAATTTTTACCCAATTCATTATAGGGAGATACAGGTCCCACCCATATCATAATTAAAACATATATATCTATTCCACAAGATTGAAATCATTCATATCATAACATATTAAATGAAATGGGTATCATAAACATGTATTCATATCATAACTTGTGGAAAATATATAGGTTTCCTAATCATTTAATTAAATAATAACCCAAAAAAAGTGGATTTCATTAGCATATATCCCATGAAAGGTAAATGGGTTTCATAAACATATAACCCCTAAAAGATAAATGGTTTTTATAAAAAAAATAACCTATAAAAAAAGGTTTCATAAAATATCATTCCATCAAAAAACAAGTCATTTAGAGAAAAAATAAAAAATCAATACATGGATTATATCCCTATAAAATGAATAAGTAACACCAAGAGATGACATATTTAAAGAAAAATAATTTCTAAATATATTTTTAGAATATTTCTTGAAGAAAATATCCTTTATTCTTTGAAAATTTATATTTGAAACCTAAAACATTTTGAAAATCATTTTCATTGAAAATAAACATGAAAACTTATAAAGTGTGATAAAAAATATTTTGAAAAACGTTTTCATTGGAAATTATTAAAATAATATTGAAACCTTTTGAAAACCATTTTCCTTTAAAATTTATAAAATAATCTTGAAAACATTTTGGAAACTGTTTTCCTTGAAAACTTATAAAATAAGATTGAAAACCTTTTTGAAAACCTTTTCTTTGAAAATAATATAAAAACTTATAAATAAATATTGAAAATGTTTTGAAAAACATTTAATTTAAAATACTTTGAAAACATATAATTAAATATTTAAAACGTTTTGAAAACCATTTGTTTTAAAATACAAAGAAAATTTATAAATAAAGCTCAAAAAAATTTTAAAAACCATTTCTTTGAAAATATTTTCAGAACTTATAAATAAAGATTGAAAACATATTTAAAAACCATTTTAAAATCATAAAATATATATAATATTAGGGAAAAATTATTTTTTAAATATAACCTTGTAAACATATAATGTAATCATCAAAGAAATGATGGTCATGATGGAGGGTAAGTCCAAATATGATGAACATTCCTTTTCCACCATAAAAGTTAAGAATCTTTCCTTTATAAAAAATGACAAGAATATTAATTTTAGAACCATTTTTTAAAAATGTTACATATTGATAAAATTTTTATTTAAATATAATATGATAATAGTAAAATATTTTTGGAAGCATTTCTAAAAAACCCTCTCTTTAAAGAACCCAGATTTTCCACCCAAATGAGAAATGAAGTCGAATTCTCATAAAAATATTATGAATTATATTAAGAACCAAAGAGTTGAAAATGGTACTAAAACATGAATATATTATGAATAAACTGAGGATAAGAAAATTCAATAGTTTTATTGAGATATGGATCATAATATTTTATCAATGGAAGTATAGTCATAAATAATCCTAATAGATGATGAGATAGTTTCAATAAACTCTAACCACTTGGTAACCTTGAATTATAATCCCCATGTTAGAAAATGAAATTAAATAAAGCTTAAAATATCATAAAAATAATTATATTCATGATATAACATGTCATTAGAAATTAGACGCACCTCTTAAAAGCATATAAGTGCAAACCATGGAATGTGTCTCAAATAAGAAATACTGAGACAAAATAACTTCACCAATTTGGTAACTTTTGAAAAACAACCCATGAAAGAAATATCATAAAATAAATATTTAAATACATGTAAATTTTTTAATAATAATCATATAATGCATCCATGGTCAGTATGCGCACCAAACATAAGAAATAAATGGTGGGCATGGATTTTGACTCACGGAAAATAAAAGTGAGATGAGAAAACTATTACCTTAACTATTGAATTTATTCATACACATTAATAAATCCTATATAATAATTATAATTTTATTATAAATATAAAAAATAATCAAATTAATATATATAATTTATAATATGATGAGGATATGATTTTATTTTACCTGTTTATTATCATCTCCATGTTAATGTTACATTTTGGGTAATATTCGCTTTGTTTTTCGTATATGTTTTGGATTTTTATTCTTGATCCTATTACTAAGATCATGATTTAATTATTTATATAATATAAAAAATTATATAAATATTATATATATTCAATATATATGTTTTTATAATAATCTATAAAATTTAGAAATAGAAAATGGAATACACCGTTCAAGGAGACGGTAGACCATGTGTACGCATGAACGTTGTTTCAGTTTTATTGTTGTATTGAAGGAATGAAAGTAAATGAAATATATATATTTATTTAATATAATTATAGTATAATTATTATTTCACATATTCGATATAAATGTACTGGGCCCATCTTTAATATACTACATGTTGTATATGAATGAATCACTTCGCATTGAGGTGGTGGTAGTCTACACTTTCTCAAACGAAATTATCGTATTTAGACAAAATGTAAAGTATGAAGGTATGTGTTATATAATAATTAATAAATAATAAATACATAATAAATATCATATATATAATATAAAAACATAGTTTTCATCATATTTCCAAACCATGAGAGGTGGTGAAGTTAAAATGAACAACATCGTTTTGTGAGGCGGTAGTTCACCGTAAACAAGAATGGAATGTTTGTTATACATTAAATGAAAGTGTGTAGAGTTTAGGTTTAAAACAAAGAATAAAAACATACTAGTATATTAAGGATACTTAATTTATTATATAATCATTTAATAATTATATTTTAGCTGGTGGATAAGGAAAATAAAATAAAGAATCTTACATAATCAAGTTAACTTTTCTTTGCGTAATTTCTCTTGGTTTTCACCAAAGCGTTTACTTGTTGGATTTATGAAAAAATAAATAATTCTAGGATGAATTTATGTATTTTTTAGCCTGTTTTATACTATTTTGTGTTATCTTAAGTTATTTATAGTTCTATAGAAGAGGGACGGTTGAGTACCTTTTTATAGTGGAGGAGGAGTGGCATTCTTTTAAATTTTCTAAAAGGGAATTCCACCCACATTTTTCCTATAAACACTGAATACAATAAGAGTAATAATATTTTAAATTTGAGGATAGGGTCAAAATATGGATCTAAAATGGATTTTGGACTAGTTTTTAGGCCAGTTTGGCCCTTTAGTTTAAGGTTTAATCACAAATTAATATAATCTTCTTCTTAATCATTGTAATTAATTATATTCACTTTTGCAAATATTTTTGGTCAAAAATAAGTTGAAATTATTAGAAATTATAAATTATTCTAATTGAAAATATGTATTCAATTTTTTCAAATTCCATTCACATATGTGGTTGAAATTAATTTAAATTTAATCTCGCAGACGGGACGACAAAGTGGGTTTTTTAAGTAAGAATGTTCAAATGTTTGGTAAGTTGTTATATCCAATTTCAAAGTCAAATTGATTATAATGACATAAATTGGATTAATTCATGTATTATTTATACTATTTATCTTTAAAACTAGTAAAAATCATGATATAACTTTATCAATAATTTAGATAAAAAATCAATTTTGAATTAAAATTCATAATTTTTCAATATTCATTAAAAATGAAACTTCTTAGAAAATTAAAAAAATCACACTAATCAAATTTTGGTGTTTATATTTTAAAAAAGAAGTTTATTTTTTTATATTAAATTTATAAAAGTTCAAAAAAAATATTTAAAATGGTTTATCCATCAAAATGTGATAAAATACCTTTTAAATAAATAAATATTTTTATTCAAAATTTTTGATTTATTCTTATCAAATATCTATAAAAACAATTCGATGAGTATCAAAAATATTTACTGAAAATATAATATATATATAAATTTTATTTAAATCATTAATCTAATATTGATTGTTTGATTTTTTATATTGAATTGGATTTGTACAAATAAAAATAGTTCTCTTAGAAAAGTAATTTATTTATTTTCAAATAGTTCGTACATTAAATTCTACTAATTGATAACTAAAGGAATCATTTTATATACATATTTATATCATATTTTCACAATTTAGTTAATCCTATTCATATATTTTATTCCAAAATCTTGGTGGTATCTATAATAAAATTTTAATAACAATATTAATAGTATCTTATAGTTTGTTAAAACTCAACATTGTGTGTAACATAAGTTATCAAAGGGACTCAGTATTGTGTGTAATACAAAAAAATAGTGTTTCATGTATTTCAAGACAATCTAAGTGTTTATTATAGTGAAATTTTTACTTGGTGTTTCATATAACACAAGACACACTTAGTCCCATTATATAAAAAAATCTATATTCAGTGTTGTGTGAAATGGAAAATAAAAAAAAAGATTAAATTAATTCGAAAAATTAATAATTCACAAAATATTGGGGTGTTAAATTATACATACCTTAAAATGAATTTAACCCACAAAATTCATCTTGGTTATTAAATTTTTTATACTTAAAAGTTTCTTTCATAGAAACCCACAACATAAAAATGAATACTAATACTTTACTTAAAAAGGGAAATTTGGAAGCATAATGGTTACCCAAATTCAAACATAATTAGTTTTAAACTGTGGAGAGAAATGGTGGAATGTGAATACATGGACATGGAATAGAAATATAACCATCATGTTTAAATAGAGAGTGATATAGAGAAATTTCATGAGACAGTTAACAATTATAAATCCATAAATCTAAAATAATCTAAGGGGCAATTTGATTCATAGAAAAAAAAAGGAACTTGGGTAACCTTTTTAGTTTCAAGATCCCTTATCGAGAGTTGAATAATTTTAATAGGAAGATATACAGAAATCATTTCATTCCCTTTCATAAGTAAAATATCACACCTTAGTCATGTCTTGACTAATTTCCACTTCACCACTTTCTCTAAAAAGGAAGGTGAAATTTTCATTCTTAAAGAACTAACAGATCATTAGATCCATGATAAGCCACCACATATATCTTCATTTACCATCAATAAAAATTTGTTATATCATGTTATCCAATATGTATAAATACTCATGTGGTGAAATAATACTTTAATCACATAAATATCATCTAAATTTTAACTTAAACTTTTCATAAATTGTTTACCTTATAACCCTTCCAAAATATGAAAATCACAAACATTAGAAATAAGGTCCTCAAATTAGATTAAAATTGATCTTCCATATATCAAAAATTATCTCTTGGTTTTCCCATTCCAAACATGTAAATACCCTTATAGTATAATCTCTTAAAACATTTTAATAACTTGGATTACTATAAATCCTTTTGGAAAATATGCATGCTTCCATATTCCAAAGATGAATGGATATATTATATAAATCCAAGAATTTTTAGCCTATATCCAAAATAATATAAACCACTTTTTCAAAAAAAAAAATCATTTCTATGGTCATAGATACTATCCAATGTACTTTATCCAAATAAATCATCTCTTTATTTAAGAAAAACACAATTTTCTGTATATCATGAACACATTAGGGGTTACCATCCCTTAATGAAAATATCACCTTTCCATTAAATAATTTTTTTAAGTCTTAATCATCATTAAAAATATTATTTTTAATCTTTAATTAAAAAATTATCCAAAAAAAATTATATATTTCATGATTCATATGACATTATCTCTGAATTCCAAAACATAAATACTTCATTCACCCAACTTTATTCATAAACCATTACTCAGGATTAATCATCTTATTCTTTAATAACCCCTTTCTAGAATATAAAATATGAATCATGTTTTAAGTTTATTTAACCTCAATTTAATTATCATTCATATGTTTAATTTAATCAATTCTATTTGAAATTCATATACCTTTCACGTGTCATTCACAATCACTTTATCTTCAGTAGTATAACCAATACTCATACAACTTTCTTGGTTATCTTTATGATATTTCAAATTAGGAAATAGATTTTCATAATACCCATACTTTAAAAATTAGAAACATTAAATGCTAACCATGTTCCTTATGGTTCATGTCATTGACTAAAACCAAAAAGTATAGTGTGAGAAACATTTATCACCCTGGAAAACAACATAAACATGAAAAAAAATAACTTATAGGATGTCTAAATCATGGATCCAACCTCTTAAATCAATGGAGCCTCAGTTTTATCACAGTTTATACATAGTCTTATTCTACTTAAATCATTAATGATGGTTCACAAATATTTTATAAATTCCCAAAGCACATCTCTTAAGAGTGTCAAACTAGGTGTGCAGCATGGTTCGTTGTCGTGTACTAGGTTACACTCGAGTCAGGTCTGATGTACCTTTTCATATTTATTAACCCTAGGTACATCTATTCTAGAGCCACATACACTTTTAGATTAATGTTCATGGATATAGATACCCATACTTAATATACATAGATATTAAAACAATTTAGATGAATGTCCATCATATTAAAAAAGTACATGCTCGAGGACCTTAATAGTTTAATTTTTTTAGAAACATCAAACTTATTCTTAAATTTTTGTGAAATATATTAAAATATAAACCTTAAAGATATTCCCCTTTAATACTCCTACCTAAAACCATTATTCATAACCTTGTGATAGGAAACATAAGAAAGGGTTGAGCTCTAATGTTCAGAAAGGGTAAATAAAGGAAATATGTAAGCATATAATGAACATAAGGGTATTAGAACATGATAAAAAATTTGAATATTATACCATGCATATCTAATAACGAAAACATGAAATATGGTATAAATACTATAAGTTCATAAGACCTTAATCATAAGGTAATCAAGAGAATAATCTTTGAAATCATAATGCTGGAATAATACATGGAATTGTACTTGACATATAATCAGATTAAATGATTTTCATAGTATTCAAGGAATAGATTACAAGGCCATATTATTAATATGGGTTCACTCCCAAGACTATCTTGGTACTCATGTTTCACTCCCATGATCATCTTGAAAGTCAATGTTTAATCCCAACAGCATCTTAGCGGACAAAGTCCTTTACAAAAATGAGTTCACTCACCATTCCATCCAAGTTTATCTAATTATATATAAATATTTACCCAATTAATTTGTGGGATATATAGGTCCCACCCATCTTGTAATGAAATCATACATATATGTTCCACAATTTCTTATAAAATCAAATCATAACCAATGAAATTAAATGGGAATCATAAGCATTAAATCATATCATAAACTGTAGAAAATAGACAGGTTTCATAATCATCTCATCAAAGTATAACCCATAAAAATAAATAGGTTTTAAAAATATATAACCCATAAAGGGAAATGGGTTTCATAAACACATAACCAGTGAAAGATAAATGGTTTTTATAAACATATAACTAGTGAATGAGAAATAAGTTTCATAAAACATCATTCTATCAAAACCTAATCCATTTAGATAAATAATATGAATAGAAACCTTGGATCATATCCCTAGAAAAGGGATTAGTAACAAAAATGGATATCATATTAGATTTAAAATAATTTATAAATATATTTTAAAAAAAATTATTGAGGAAAAGTTTTTTTCTTCTTTGAAATTTTATCTTTGAAACATAAATCCTTTTGAAAGCCATTTTAATTTAAAATAAACTTTAAAACTTATAAAGGAAGATCAAAAACATTTTGAGAAACCCTTTACATGAAAACTTATAAAATAATATTGAAAACATTTTGGAAACCATTTTTCTAGAAAACTTATAAAATAATCCTAAAAACATGTTGAAAAACATTTTCCTTGAAAATTATTAAATAAGCTTTAAAAAAAATTTTAAAAACATTTATTTAAAAAACTCTAGAAACTAAAAAGAACATATTGAAAAAAATTTCCAACCCATTTATTTTAAAATACATTGAAATTATATAATTAAATATTAAAAAAAATGAAAATCATTTATTTTAAAATAATTTGAAAACTTATAAAAAATATTAGAAATTTTTTGAAAACCATTTTTTTGAAAATACATTGAGAACTTATAAGGAATTCTTGAAAATTTTGAAAACTATTTTAAAATAAAAAAATTTACAGAATATTAGGAATGAAATTTTATTTTAATGAAATAACCTTGTGAAAATACAAAGGAAGAATCAAGGAAAGGATAGTCATTATGGTGGGTAAATCTATGCATGCTTAACATTCCTTTTGAACCTTAAAAGTTTAGAAAAGTTAATTGATCATAAAATGACAAGAAGATTCCTTTTAAATTAATTTTTTAATAATAAACATATTGGAAAAAAATATTTTAAAAATAATTGAATAATAATAAAATATTTCTGAATTTTTTTAGAAAAACTAGTTTTGAAAGAACACAAATTCCTGACCAAAAGGAGATATAACGTCATATTTTCATAAAAACATTTTTGAAATTATCATATGTAACAAAGAGTGGGAAAATTATATTAACAAATGAATATAATATGACTAAACATATGAGAATATATTTACTGATTTTTATTTAGATATAGATCATAATATTTCATCAATATAAGTATAATCGTAAACAATCATGATAAACAATGGAATTGTTTAAAAAAACCCTAACCACATGGTAACCTTGAATCATACTCACCATCTAAAAAATGAAATTAAATGAAACATAAAATATAAAGTAAATAATTTTATTCATTATATAAAATTTAAAATGGTAGTATATACACCTATTAAGATAATATAGGGGTATGCCATGGCATGTGTCTCAAAGAAGGAAAATTAAGACAAAATTACACAACAGATTTGGTAAATTTTGAAACAAAAAAACCATGAAAGGAGTATCATAAATTGGTTATGTAAATAAAATTAAATTTAAGTATAATAATATAATACATCCATGGAAATTATACATAGCACACATAATAATTAGGAGGTAAACATGGCTTATGTATCATGGAAAATAAAAGTGTGGCTAGAAACCCCTTACCTTAAGCCTTTACTTTCTTCGTACATATTCAAAACTTCTGTATAATGAATATAAGTTTATTATACATATAAAAAATAAAAAATTTATTATAACTAATATAATATATATTTTTTTATGACTTTATATTACCCTTTTATTAATAACTCTATGTTAATGGTATGTTTTGGGTTATATCTGCATTGTTTATCATATATGTTTCGGTTGGTTATTTTTGATACTCTTACGTAGAAAATGATTTAATTGTTTCTAGAATGTAAAGAATGGTATAAATAACATATTTATTAATTATATATTTATTTATAATAATCTATAAAATATATAAATATTAAATGGAATACACAATTTAGGGAGACGGTAGGTCGTACGTACGCATTAACATCGTTTCTGTTTTATTATTGTATTGAAAGAAAGTGAGTTAATGAAATAAATATGTATATATATATATATATAATATAATTATTATAGAATTATTATTTAATATATATAATATATGTTTACTAACTCGTCCATAATACATTCCATTTAGAGTGTGAATTAATCATATCGCTTTGAAGAGGTGGTAGTCTACACTTCCCAAAATGAAATTATTGTATTTACACAAAATGGAAAGCGTGAAGGTATGTATTATATAATAATTATAGAATAATATGTGAATAATATATATCATATATATCATATAAAAATATAGGTTTCATAATAATACCCAACCATGATAGGTGATAAAGGTAAAAGTAACCACATAGTTTAGTGAGGCGGTAGTTCGTCGTACACAAGAAGGGAAAGTTTGTTACCCATTAGATGGATGTTTTTGAGAGTGTAAGTAGAACACATATAATTAAAACATATAATTATATTGAGGATATATATATTATTATATAATATTTTAATAATAATATTTTAGGTGGTGGAAATTTAAAATAAAACAAAGGAGCTTGAGGAAGGATGTTACAGCTTCTTTGGGTAACTCTTCTTGGTTTTCACCAAAGGACTTCCTTGGTTGGATTTTTTACTAGAGAGAGGATTAAAGGATGAAGGGAGGTATTTATTGATAATATTTTATATGATTTTAGGAGATACATATGGCATGAGAGGTGTGAATAAATGTAAGGGTTGAGTGCCTTTTTATAATGGGGGAGGAGTGACATTCTTATAAATTTTTGAAAAGGGAATCTGACCCACATTTTTTCTATAAACAGTGCCTCCAATAATGGTCAGAACCGGATAAAAGGGAAGATAGGTTCTAAATGTGGACATAAAATTTATTTTATAAAAGTTTATAGGTCATTTGTTACCTTTAGTTTAACTTTTAGTCCCTTATTAAGTTAATTTTCCTCTAAATCATTATAATTAATTTTAATCATTTTTAATCATTTTTAATCATTTTTTAAAAAAAAATAAGCTAAAATTATTAAAGATTATAAATTATTTTTATTAAAAATATGGGATAATTTTTTACAAATTAAAATCATATATTTTTAATAAATTAATTTAAAATTAATCTTGTAGAAGGGATGAGAAATAAAGTTTTCAATGTAAAAATGTTCAAATGTTTGGTAAGCTGTTATATCTAATTTCAAAGTAAAATTGATTTCAATGATCTAAATTGGATTAATTGATTTATAATTAATCTATTTTAAATTTAAAATCAATCAAAAACATAATTTAACCTTATAAATAAATTAGATGAAAAATCAATTCTAAATAAAAATTTAGTATTTTTCATTATTCATTAAAAATGAATCTTTTCAAAAAAATAACAAAAAATAACATTAAACTAGTTTTGAAATTTCAATTTAAAAAATGAATTTTATTTTTACATATTAAATTTATAAAAGTTCAAAAATTTATATTTAAAATGGTTTTACCATTAAAATGAGGTAAGATTGCCTTTTAGAAAAATACATCTTTTTATTCATAAAATTGGATTTATTCTTATCTTATACCCTTAAAATCTTTTAAGTGAGTATAAAAAATATATATTGAATATTTAATATTTTTTTTATTTAAAACCTTCATCAAAATTGGTTTGTTTACTTTATTGATATAGAATTGTGTTTGTATATAGAAAAATAGATTTCTTAGAAAAGTAGTTTCTTTTTTTTCAAATAGTTCTTACATTCACTTATATTAATTAATTACCAATAGATTAATTTTATATAAATGTGTAAATAATATTTTTACAGTTTATTTAAATTTATTTTTAACTTCCATTCCAAAATCTAGGTAGTAGCTATAATAATATTTTAATAATATTATTAATAGTATCCTATAGTTCGTTAAAACTCAACCTTGTGTGTTACATAAGCTATCAAAGGGACTCATTATTCTTTGTAATAAAATAAAAACATAGTGTTGTGTGTTATAAAAAATAATATATGTTTTTTATGTAGTTTAAGATTTACTTTTTGTTTCTTATATCATAATCCACACTTGCTTTCGTATAACAAAAGATATATCCAGTGTTGCATGAAATGAAAAATGTCAAATTATAAAATTAAATCAAAAATATTAATTCACAAAAATCGGTGTATTTCAAATGGGACACCAGAAAATTTCTTTAATATTGTATCCTAAAAAAATTAAATAATTTTTAATGTCCCTTATCATCCCAAACAACATATCTCTCAATGTGAACTCTTTATTTTTTAAGAGCATCATACAATGTCACACCCATAAACCACATCAATTTACAATTGAATATGTGAGTTATACTCAGGACTTTATAACCATGGTTTATTATAATCATTATTATATAGGTCCCTATACCAAAATTTTAGATTAAATGTTTTTATTTAGTCAAAACCATCCCCAAATACCATTTTTTAAAAACATTTGTATAATGTTGATTATGGTATTTGTTTTTAAAAACTATTTACATGCAATACCCACAAATATGGTAGTGAAATCCCATCCCCCCTGATACTTAATTTTCTTCCTTTTGTACACAGAATCCACTTATTTACCCTATACTATATCACTGATTCTCATTAATTCATACCTTTATTGATTTGATTCTTCTTCAACATTAAATCATTGAGTTTCGGGTGCATAATTTATTCTACCAAGAATCATTTTTAATTAATATATTAATAAAATAGAAACAAAGATCACATTAGATCATTATTCATCTAGATTCATTGAATTGATATTTTTTTAGATAAAAAATTATATTATTATTTAATAAATGTGACTATATTTGATTCATTTTTCAAATATAGTTACTTGCTACTTCTAACTAAATCCAATGTAAAATTATTTATTTGAATATATATTAAGGGATTATGCAATTAACCAATATAGTAATTTTTTACTTTTTAATGTATTATGGGTTATGAAATTATTCATTTAATATTTTTATTTTAACTAATTAATGAAAAAAAATATAATTAATTTAAAACATGTGTGGTGTAAAGGTTTTGAATAATAATGATGTTAATTGGATAGATATTATATTAATGTTGGTAAAATTAAAAAAAATGGTATTTCTGGATTATTTTGATATTGATTGGACATAATCCAATTTTCTTAAGTAATATGATAAATATTTTGATAGTTTTAATGATATTATTTAGTAAGTATGATTAAATGGAAAACTAAGTATGAGAAAGAGGTATAATATAATATTATGGATTATGTTAAAACTAATAATTACATGGATTCATTTTAAATTATTTTTATAATCTTGATGATGTATAGGTAAGTGATTTTTTTATTATAAATAAATATATAATATATTATTGGTTTTATTAGGTGTATAAATTTTAACTTTTTAATATAATGTTAACATAAATATTTGAAAGGGATGGATTAAATCAGTTCTGTTGTTTTTTGGACGATTGTGTGTTATATGATTTGCTTATAGAAAATGGAATTTCTATAGATGCATGTATTGAAAATAATATTATTATTTTTTAATATTTATTTGGTTATAATTATGTTTGAAAGAGATGTTATTATTTTAAAATGATGGTCAAATGAGTTCCTTTGTAAAATTATTGTGTTTAATATGTATTTTTTAATTTAGGTATGGGATAGTTTTTGAAAAAAAACAATAATTATATAATATATTCATTTCAAAAATAATGTCCTCTTGTTTTTTTTTGTTTTTTTATAATTCAATAACATTTTTCCATTATAACCCATAATTGAGTTTTTTGTATGTCTTAAGTGGTACATATCTTTAGTATAAATTAAATTGTTATTATGTTGAAAGGGTTTGGTGCGTAAGAAACATTTTTCCTTAGATATTATATATTTTCCTAAATATATATTTTTCTAAATTATTTTTTAAACTTTTAAACATTATTTGAATAAGTAACATATATATTTTCTATTAGAATTTATTTCTTGTTTCTTAATTAGATACTTGTTCTTTGATGGGCATGCTACCAGTATGTCTTAGTTGCTACCAATTACAAATCTTATAATTTTATTGGGTCACATCTAGTATACATCAATTATATCATTTCCATATCTTATTATTTGTTTAGCTAGGTATTAGTATGACTCTTTTTTTATTTTATTATTAGCATGGCCTTATGTACTTACTATGATACCCTTTTATATTAAATTGAATTCCCCTTTAGAAAAAGATTAATTAAATTCACATCACTAACAGCATGTGTGAAGATAAAATTATTCATAGAAAAATGAATTTCAATGAATATAAATCATGAATAAAATCTATTATAAATACCAATAAAACCAATTTAAATTTATTGTATTTGAAATTAAGATAAAATAAACCTTTTATTTTCAAACATATATCTTAAAACTTAAATATTATCATAAAATGTTCATATCAAGTTAAAATAATTTCATATTATATTATAATAATTCCAATAATGATTTTGGAAATACATAACATTTTCCAATGGAATTTAAAGAACCAATATAATTCATGAAATATAAAATTAAATGAGAAATAGCATTGTTCACCTTACACTAAAAATACCTAACCCAACCAAATTTAATAAAAATGAAATTGAATCAAATATATGTGAACAAAACTAATCTAAACTCACATAAACTAAACTAAACCATATTAAGAGTAACCAATTTGAATCAAACAAAACTCCAGAATAAATCAAAGATAAAATAAATAACTTGAAATAATCCAAATTAAATCGACCTAACCTAAACATAATTTAACTGAATTGACCATACAAGAAGAAAAAATTATCTTACCCTTGTTTATCAATCAAATTAGTATGTATTTTTTTTATTATACCAAACCTTTTATTTTTTGTTTCTATTATATTAAACATGACATGATTATGTTAGACCACCATTCCCTTATTTGGATTGGTAATTGGTATGCTATATTTATGTTATGTAACCTCTTAGTTCTTAGTTTCCTAAGCCATTATTATTGAATTTATAATTAAATGAATATTTATTTACCAATGTAGGAAATGAAACATATTTATGCTATACATAAGAGTATATTGTATGGAAATGGTAAACACGTGAGAGAGATGTTCCTTCATCCTAGTTTCTATTATGAGTATGTTATTTAAAATATATATATATATAAATCAGTCACATAAATAATAATTTCACAACATTAAACTCTTTTAAATTTTAATTAAGAAACACCATCTAGGAGAAAATTTTTCTCTATATAGAATTTTAATAGTATTGAACAACCTAAAAGTTTAACTTAGGGTGGTTACAAAGCTACAAATAGCACGCAAAGTACCTGATCACACCCAAACACCTTACTATATATATATCACCTAGAAAACATTATTGACAAAAAAGTTACATTAGAGAAACCATAGATTTTCAAAACACCTATGTTGCAGCCAATATATTCATCTAACCATGCTTCTCATATACCATATACTTATTCAATTATTTCTCCCACTCATCATCCCCGTTATCCATCGACTTATATGTTTCATATATTCCCTACTTCTCAAATCTCTTTAGAAATTTATGTTAGTGAGCATTTGACTTTTTCTCTAGCATGTTATGATCATCCTAAGCATATTGATCATTTCAATAATACATTAGATCCCACTCGCACTACATAGGTTACCAATACTTCATATACTAGGGATAAATCAAATCCCACTAATAAATGTGATTCAGGTATACATACAGACAACCCTATTAAATTTTTTAACCATTTTTTTATATCATTTATTAATTTAATATTTTTCTTTAATTAATTCATAGTTGGATCTACTAAAATAATGTGTCACGGAAATACTTTCATTTGTAAAGTATGGAATTTTTATACATAATTAATGGTCAATTATAGTGAAGAAAATTTAATGATTGGTAAACCTATGAGAGAATGTATGATTTTTATAAATATGCTTTCCAATTATAGTGATATCATTTCAAAGAAACCAGTCTCCCATATACACATTGGATATGAAATCAAGGATATTTCATGGGCTCATATAAGGTTAAAAAATTATAATATTAAATTATATATTATTAATGTATTTATTGGAATTAATATTTTGGTAGCAGCATCTGTATAATTTTATCGATGGTAATGCTATAAGGGCTGCATAACTGATGGAATTTGATGAGATATAGAGAGAATATAAACATGAATTATACAATTTTTGGTCTAGTATAAATGTAATATATTCATAGGGTATATCATCCCTCAATTATTATTTATACACAAGGTATCATTAGACGATTTCTTAATGGAAGAGTGACTAGTTTAGGGTTTTATTATAATTATATTATTTTGGTTGAAAAATATTACAATTTTAATTGAAATATTGATTCTTAAACTAATAATTTTATTACTTTATATTAATTTAAATGACATGAAAAAATTATATAATGTTTGTTTGTGTTTTTTTGATTAATGGCCATAAGAAAATATTAGAGAAATCATGTATTTTTCAAGTTAAATTGAATGTGATTATATTATTTTGGATTTATATAATAATAAATATCATGTCACAGATATTAATTTTATTTTTAACTTCCAATCATATAAAAAATTATTAAGAATTATTTTCTTTTTAATTTTTTTTTATTAGGAGGTGTCAAATATTAAAGGGTGTGTACCTCGAGAAAAAACTATTTTTCTCAAGTAGAAACAATAATGATGGCAGTGATGTTAATTTTTGGAATAATAAAATATTGTAAGATTTATTATATACCGTAAATCTTTAAAAATTATTTAAAATATATTTATCTATTTTCTAATGTAAATAGTGTGCTCAAGAGGCTCTTGAGGAGAAAGAAGACGACAATTTCATCCCCAATGATCATTTTTCATAGGTACTGGGTGTGGAGAACCAACGGGGGTTATTTTTAAACCCGTCAAGTCCATCATTCCAACTAATCATTGTATGACTCATCTACCGGTACCAATTAGCATTTGAAAGATTCCCATGTTGAAGTAGTAGAAGAAAAAAATTGGTAGTCTGGGAGTGTGAAAGAGACCAAATATTCACTGATAAATTCATGAAATAAATTATGAATATGTGTAAATCACCATCACTAGATTTTATTAAGTTTGATAAAAAATTGGTAAAAAAATGTTTTTATTGTATGATACTCTAGGTATTAGTGGTCTGATTCTTGTGATGATCAAGTTAACAAATTTCAAATTTTATATGGGGATTAATTTTCTTCGAACAATGATTATTTTGATGAGTTTATGGATGAGCATGATGGTAGTGATGAACACGATGATAATGGTAACACAAATGAGGGTTTTTTGAGTGATATATTTATTATCATCATTTCTAAGTTCATATTTATAACATTTACATAATTTTGGATATCATTTTATTAATTAAACTGATTATATATATGTGCATTTATATAATTTTAATTAATTAACTGGTTGAATGAAAAATATATAAAATTTACTATTTTTAATCTATATTGTGACTGGTTTTATGTATGTTGTATTTATAGGTTGTTATATTTTTTATATTTTTTGTAAGGGGGTAGAATTATGGTGGGATGTGTTGTCTTGTAAATTGGGGTTATACTGATGGTTCCATAAAACCATTGGTATATAGATTCTATATTAATGTTTCAAAGGAACCATTTGTATAAGAATATCCCAACAACTTTATACCAGTGATTCATGATAATCATTGGCATATCCATATCCCCATAGACTAGGAGAAAATGGTTTTGGGAACCAATGTTATATGTTATACCAATTTTTTCTAAGAATATACCTATGGTTTGAGACCATTGATATATCTATAATTTTTAGTGGTCATTTGTTTCTTTGATTAATGGAGCCAAATATTCACTAATATCATTACTAGGTTATTTTGATCCTTAAATATATGAAAACAACATGATGTACTTACACTTAAAAAAATAACCATGATGGAAATTTAGAATTTATTAACATAACTAGAAATATACATTAAGTTTTTATTTTTACACCAGAAGTATTAATTTCATCTATAAATAATAGAAGAAATAGGTTTCTTGACTCATTTCCAAATTGCAGCTACTCATGATCTATTTTTTCACTCCAGAATGTTTGTTGGGTGGTAATGTTTTCCATTTGAACTATTTTGTCAGTGTGCCAAATCAATTGACATTTAATCTCCTCACCTTCATATATCCATCAAAAAATTGTAATTTTTGTAAAGTACCATAATCCTTTTTATGGAACTCATTCATGTTTTTTGTATCAAACCACTCTACACTTGTGGATTTTTTTAGGTGATTCATAATCCTTATAAAACAATATACTATCTTTTAGACATGCATGTATTCTTTCATAGGTCATTTCCATTGAACATAACATTATATTAGAATAATATATTCCAAATTAAATCTCATTATCTTCTAGTAAAATTTTATTTAAGAGAGAAAGTGATTTTGTAAAACTGGGGTTGATCCATCCATTCCTAGATTTCAAATTATATATTTTTATCATAGCTATAAATTTCATATATTTAGTAAAATAGAAATGTATTTTTATCTTTACAAGGATCTTTAACTTCTCAAACAGCTTCATACAATAGTGAAGGTCATCTTCAGCCACCATTTTCATTTCCTCAATATGATCCATTTCACTATTAATAGTAGCACTCTTAACAGATGATCAGTAAATCATACTATTATCCAAGTCACAATCTAAATTTATATCTATTTTTTGTTTAGTCTTACATTTATAATGACAATTTATTCTACAATAGATCAACTGTTCTTCCAACTCATGTAGAAAAATTAATCTTGAATAATAGCAATGTAAACATGTGCTGCTGAAAACTTAATGTACTCTTTAAGCTCACCCATATATTTTTTTCATATTATTAATATGTATCCATTTTTTATTCATGTTTACCATATTTTTATTCATATTAGTCGTATTTGGTCAAAATATAAATACATATAAGGTATGTATATAATGTCTCATTTTTTACATATATAAATTATATAAAGTATAGATTTAAAAATTATACCTATAAATTATAATTTATACATATAAAAAGTATATAAAAGAATAGATATAAAGCCTACGTGTTATAATGAATTTCAAAATATATACATAAATAAAATTACAATATATAACATGATTTTATATAATATATTTACATACATATATCAAAAAATTAAAAATTTGTAGATAAATATATAATTGTGTTTATGAGTGCAAAAATATATAAATATTTATATATAAATATATAAATATGTACACACACATATAAACATAAAAAAATTAAACACATACACTTATATATAGATACATTCATACATACATACATACATACATACATGCATGCATGCTTGCACGTATATATATATGAAGTATAAAATATAAATTTAAAGAGTATTCTTATAAATTATAATATATACAAATATAAATTATATGAAAAATGAATTTAAATTTAAAAAATATACATATAATTATGTATATGTGTATAGAGTCCCTAATTTTTCATATATAGATATTACATCATAATAGATTAATATCCAATATATTTCACAAATACATGCCCAAGGACCATAAAAGTTTAGAGTTTCTTGAGACTAGATACACAATCTTCTTTTTTAATAAAATATCTTTAATATATACCATAAATATATTATGATTTGGTATACTTCATAGAGGTATCCTACTTAAACATTTATTCATAAACTAGGGAAATGAACCATAAGAAAGGGTGATACTAGATGATTAGTAAGGGTAAACGTAGAAGATATCAATCAATGGTCATATGAAAACATAAGATAATCATAATAGTATGTGATGATGAATATAACTTAAAATTTCATACCAAATCTATCATGGATCATAAACATGATCCATTGAAAAAACTTTATCATTTCAAAAGACATGAACCATAATAGAGATAAATCATCATAAATCAATCATGAACCATAAGTTCATGTCATATAAGTATTACATAATTATTTTTATAGAAATTGTTTCATATGTCAGGGATAAAAATTGATACCATAAAATCATAATGGACCAGGCATCAACACATGTTGCCAATTTCATAACGGATCAGGCATCATCACCAAATTACAACAATTTATTAAGCGCATCATATTATTTCCCATTCTATATCAAAAATATTGGATTGTTTTCCACCATTATCTCAGGAGATATAAAACTTTTCTAAATGAATTCGGGGGAGATATAGGTACCACAGAGCAAAAAATCCATAAATTTTGATTCCAAAAATTCATAAAACATTAATCATATCATAAACCATGAACCAAAATAGGTTTTATAAATATTTCCTCATAGGATAACCCATGGAAAAGAAACTGGTTTCATAAAAATATTTTCTTCATAAATATAAAACATACAGAGAAATAATAATGATAGTGTAATTGTAATATATCTCTAGTAAAGATTAAGTAAAATCAAAATATTTCATCTCAAATGGGAAATGATTTTGAAATATCACTTGGAACATTTCATGAGAAAAATATCCTATTCACTTTGAAATAACCTTTTTAAAACATAAATGTTTCCAAAATATGAGTGAAATAATTTTATTTTAAAATAAACTAAAAACAACTAATGGGATTTAAATAATTGAGTGGTCATAATAGCATAAAATTACCTTCATACTATATAACGTTAAAACAAAAACACATTTCTCACATTTGGTAAAAATTCAAAGGTATCTCGTTTGGAAAATGACAAAATGATTCTATTTGAATTATTTTATAAAAATTTATAAAAAGGTAAAAATGTATTTGAAAAATCCTTGGAGAATAGTAAATAAAATTCTTTAAAACATTTTTATAATGCATGTACATGGAAAAAAAGTTTTCTACTAAATAGAAAAATAAATTCGTTTTTTTCTAAAAACATTATTTTTGTATATTTTGATTTTGAAGATAGTAAAATGAATGTAAAATATTTATTCATCATAAATAACTAAATTAGAATAAAATTTATGTGTTTCTTGATAGTTTTTTTATAATATTTCATCACCATAAGCATAATCATAAACAAACTTGATAAATAATGGGATTATAACATAAAAACATTTACCACATTAGTAACTTTTGAATCATATTCCCCAGGAAAAATATAACCATAGTTGAATATGTAAATCCACATAAAAATAAAAATAATAATTTTAAATTTCATTCATTGGTATTGTATACATCACATAATTAAATTAGTGGTGAAAATAGAATATGCCTCCCAAAGATAAAAGTGAGACGGAAATCCCTTACCTACTTTGGTAACTTTTAAATCATAAACCCCATGAATGAATTTTATTAAATGAAACCTAGATAAAATTATAATAATTAAATTTATGATATAACATTTAAAAGGGGATTTTTATACACTACATAAAATAATATATGTTCATAATATAAAATATGTCCCAAAGAAGAGAATTTGTGATATAATTACCTTAAGTATTGACTACTTTCAAACTCATTATAATATCTTATATAATAAATATATGTAAATTAAAAATATATTCTGGAACCATATTCATATTTATCAAACAATATATAATTTAATCATCACATTTTGTTACCTGTTTATTAACAATTCCTTGTTAAAATCATATTTCGGTTAATAATTGCTTCATTTTTAATGTGTGTTTTGGTTTCGTATTTTTGGTCCTTTTACTTTGATCATGGTTAAATAAAATAAATAATTTAAAAATTATATAAATATAATATATATTCAATAAATTTAAATTTATAATAATTCATATAATTTATATTTATAAATTGTATTACACCATTCATAGACATGGTAGGTCATACGTACGTATGAACATTGTTTCCATTTTATAGAAGGATGGAATGAAATGAAGGTAAAATATATATAACCTTTATATAGTAATTTTTATGTAAAATATTTACCATATATTTATTAAATTTTTTCTTATTACCTTCCATGTAAATGGTAATTGAAAAATAAATCATATCGCTTCGTGAGGCGGTAGTCTGCCGCACACACGAGTGACATTATCACAGCCCCACAAAATGGAATGTAAAAATTTATATGTAATAAGATAATTATAGAATCATAATTATGTTATTAATATCATATATATAATTTATATTCATATTTATATCATTTCATGAAAGGTGGTGAAAAAAATGAATTACATCAGTTCGCATGGCAGTAGGTCGTCATACACAAGATCGATGATTTTACTTCCCATTTAATGGAAGATGAGATATATATAGGTTATTACATTAAAATAATACAATATAAATATATATAACATATTTTTTTTATTAAATAATCATTTTTTAAAATTATTTGAAAGAGTTTTAAGAATAAAAAAACAAAAACTCAAGGTTAATAACTTCACTTATTCTTCATATAACCTCTTTAGGTTTATATTTAAAACCTTATTTTCAAGGATTCCTAATCAAAATAATGCCTCTATAATGTGGGTATGGAAGTAAGTATGATATTATAATAGGTATTGGCTCAACCAAAAGAATTTTGAAGTGTGAAGTGGAGAATATAAGGGGTGGTTTTTTATAAGAGGGGGGAAGACACACTTGGAATTTTTGGAAAGAAAAATATATACCCAATTTTTAAACATCTCAAAAGGATCTAAAATTGAACATCCTCAAACCATATAGAATATAAGCTCAAAATATGGCCAAAAAATAAGAATTTTATATTTATTGTTTCATTTTAACCCTTATCTTTTTATTTTAATCACCATATCCCCCTGTAAACACTTTTTATCCTTTACCATTGTAATTAATTTTTACAGTTTTTACTATACATTATTGAAAAAAATTATGTTTAAATTACTATATAACATTAATTATTCTTATTAAAAATGTAGAATACATTTTCCAAATTCAAATCACTTAAGTGGAACAATTTAATTTAAGATTAAACTCGCAGATGCGATGAAAAATAAATTTCAAGGAAAAAAACTTTCAAAAGTTAAACAAATTATATCAAAACTAAATATTAAATTGATTTAAATGACCAAAATCTGATAAATTATAATATAATCTAACTAATTTTAATTTTAAAACAATTTATAAAAATAACCCTATAAATTCATGAAATGAAATGGCTATTTTCAATAATATCGGTAGATTCCCCATTCAAAAAAAATAATCATTTCAAAAAACCCCCAAAATTAACATTAAAATAATTTTTACTTTATTATTTAAAAAGTTTATTTTATTTTATCAAAAATATTTTCTAAAAGTTTCATAAATTAATTTTATTATTTGTTCACAAAAATTAATGAAAATAGTTTTTTAAAAAAAATATATCTTCAAAGGAAATAAAGGACGTACGAAAAATTCAAAAATATTTTATCAGTATTATTTATTTATATAAAACCATTATAAATAATTTTAAAATTTTGATTATTACTATTCATACATCCAATTTTAATGTCTAGGTTGTAGCGATCATGTTGAAATAATAATATTAATAATATATCATTGTTCGTTAAAACTCAGTGTTGTGTGTAACGTAATCTATAAAAAAATAAAATTTATTTGGGAAAATCATATGATCTCACAGTGTTAATATAACAACCCTTCTTTTTAGCCAAGGTATAATTCCAAGGGAATTTTAATTTTTAGTTTGTAGTGCACATGTCGGTCTTTGAACTAAGATTTGAAACTCAATTCTGAGAGTTGGAATGCTCAAAATTGTTGGTTTTAGACTTAGTTAATGTCTTGAGAGGTTCCTTGGGAGTTTCATTAAGTTTTGGATGCATTGGACCCTAAAAAATAAAACCAAAAGAAAGAAAATATGGTGGATGATTTTTCTTAAAATCATGCAACCCTTTAGGAGAAACTTTGGTTGTAAACCAGTTGAGCTAGTAATCTCACGTGGTATGATAAAACCATGAAAGAAGTTTCACACATCCATGCAATTATTGTAGGTGTTTATTAGAGATAAATATCATGTTTTGTGCATGGTTTCCCAAACCATGTGCATACACTATGTGACCCATTTTTTAGATTGAATTCCTAATTTCCCCCCTGAAATGTTTTAACCCCCCCCCCACCACTTTTTTATTCTCCCTAGTTTATAGGACCTCAATTTATCCTCTCATAGAGCTCTAAAGATCCTCCTCGTACTAGGTATCTTTTTATCTCATTGAACCATACTATAATTTTATCACTATAATAATAATTGGATATCTATAGGTAATCTCTTCAATCCTCTTAATTTCTATCACATTTTCTCTTCCTATATATTGTGCTATTTTGGTATGATCTCATTCACCCTATTTTATGGGAGGATGCCCATTTCTTATATTTCTTCTAAATTGAACTAAGAAAATAATTTATATTGGATCAGTGAATCATACTTCTTAGATGATAGATTTTCGATGTCTGTTTTCCCAAGTTTCCATTTATTTATAAATATTTTCATTATGTTTTTCTTGTTTCTTTATCGTGATCCTCCCTGAATTTAGTTATTCATTTCTAAATTGTTATATGCATAAAATATTAATACCTTTAAGCCTTTATATGTTATTAGAGGATATAAACCTCAATTAAATCCACCCCTTTTTGTGCGATAATTTATTTTTCTTATTTATTACATAATTGTTTCCAATCATGGAGTGGATTCTAAGTGTTCAGATTTTATTACAAATGAAATTCTCCTTACTGGTAATATTCATAAATGATTAAATTTATTTTCCATGTTTTTTAGCTTTGAAAAATGATTATTTTTGGTGAATTTATTTATTCCTCTTAAATGTCATTATTGTTTGTTATGAATTTATTTATTCCTCTTGAACGTCATTCTTAGTTGTTTATGTCATTCTAGGTTGCATTCTCATGAACCTAGGTTGACTTAATGGACCCTCGTATGTTTCCTTATATATTATGAATAGGTATTTAACTAAGTCCAATTTTTGAAAATCATTCTGGATAAACAAAATGATTGAAATGAATTTATATAATAAATTGGAAAATTGTGATCGAATATACAAAAATTATTAATGTTTAGAAATAAAGTTTGATAAGACTTGCCTATTTTTCCTTGAAGCATTAGTTAAATCAGGTACCAAGTGGTTTTGTCTGCTAATTGGTACTTGATATTCTAAATTTAATACTTTAAATGTATAAATATTGAATTTGAATCAATTTAATGACTTGAAATGGAACATTAGGTTGTATATTTAGTTTAAATCCTCGTGTAATAGTTAGTGTAAACATCTCTTAAAATTTCCTTGGAATGGAAACCTATTAATTTTCCATATGCATTTTTATTTTTTATAAAGATCTTAAATGATAGGAATAGGTCCTAGTGAAATATTTTTGGCATTTACTAGTTATAAGTTTGATGCTTATTCTTTTTTACAGTGCTAGGCTGAGTTAGGTATCACCCTTAGAGCTTAAAAACCTTGCTAAATGATATAGGATTTCTGACCTATGGTACTGTTTGGGTTCTATTATCCCTAATAGGACTCTTATATTCTAAATGAAACCCTTGTTAGGATGGGTGGTCATTGTATTTTTGGCCCTTGTTTTGGGTGTGAGAATCAAGTAATGCTCAGTTGCAGTTGGTTAGACAATCCTTGGAAATGGTCATCCACTTTGTAGGTCAGGTGACTCTATATTCTTCCTCAATGATGGACGACTTGGTATGTCATCATCCTGGTTAATGGTCATATGGGGAAATGACACTCTAGTTTAAATATATTATATAGAACACCTGATAATTATATTAATAGGGTGAAAATAAAATGGATAGTACCTAGGGTGTGTCACCTTTCTTCTAAATCCTCAGGGTTCTGTGCATTCATATATGTGGTACTCGTTATTTTTCTAAATGATATAACATACTAGTTGAGTTTGGTGGAATCTTTGAGCCTTGATCTATTGCGGTAGGGGATTAATTGCATCCCTTTTATTTACATGAAATCATAGAGCAATCATGATTTATCCTCTAGAGTCATAATGAAATTAACCTAATAATTAATTAAATAGGATTAAATAATTGGTATTGATTTCATGGTGATGTTGTTTTTTATCATGATAACATTTTGCTTCTTATTTTCCTAAATTGTTGATATCTCGGACTTTCTTGGATTAGCATATTGTTATTGATGGAAATTTGTTAATTAGTGTAATGTTGAAATTAATTAATAATTAATTAGAAAAAATATTAAAGGGTCGTGTTTAATGTATATGGGTGTTGTTGTAATTTGTTGATAACCAAATTGATGTAAGTATGCATGTTTAATAGAATTGGTTAATGAATATGAAGCATAGTGATGCTTGTTGATAAAATAATCAAAGTCCTGTTAAATTAATTGTTTAATTAATTTGTGACAGCTTGTGACAGTTTTTTTCTTAGGTTTCCTGCAGTTAGAACCAATAAATAATGAATAAGTTAATTCAAGAATGAATAATAATCAGTTGTGTGAAAAAAGATAAAAACTTTGTAAGGCCTGAGTTACCTGGTTTCTTGTAAATTATGAGTACCTTCTGCTTGTAGTTATGAGGGATCATTGTCTATGAAGGATGAATTCCTTGTTTTAGGGATAAGAGCCAGGTAGCTATTAATTTTTCCTACTACAAATGATATTATGTTCTCCTGTAGGGATGTTTTGGTTCATGGGGCAAGGAGGCCCGAATTTGATGTGATATGAGGAGGGATAATTTTAGAGGGATATTGTTGTAGTGGGGTGGGGAGGCTTGGTTTTTGTGGTAACATTTGACACTTGTGAGGGAGATATGCATCATGATATGCATGTGGGTATCAGGGAGGACACAAGGGATTATGGAATGGGTTGAATCTAGGTTTACCCATTGATGTGAAAGATGGATGCTTATTTCAATATTTTTTTTCCGATGGAAAGGTTTTTTTAACTAATTTAATTTCTCCACTACTTGAGGCATATAGATGTGCTTAGTTTCATAATTTATTTGGTAGATTAAGATTTCTTCCTAGAGTTACTAGTAATATGTAAAGTAATAATGTTAATAAATGAATAAATGTTTAACCCATAGGTTAAGAGCTTCTGATGATACAATGATGAAGTTATCATTCTGAGAATCCATGGAATTGGTTTTATTATGCCTGGAGGGTATTGAAATTTGTTGTAATTCCAATATACTATAATGTGGGAAGCTGAAATGGATAATTAATGGTTAATGGATTAATTAAAGTAAATTGGAACAAATGAAAAGTAATTAAATAATTTAATGTTTTTATTTAAATAGTTGTGTGCTTAAAGGATATCTGGTATTAGTAGTGGAAGCTAGAAGTTCGAAAGAGGTTAGCTGTAGTTAAGTCTAAGACCAGGTTATTCCCTTAGTTAGGTTGTGAGATATATTATATCATATACTTTTTGTGTTTCTATACGCTACTCCAATCTTTCGGTTAGGGAAACTAACACCCCTAGGATTCTGATCCATGGTGGTATTTCTCCAATATCTTGATGGAAGGAAAGATGGCTGACTACCCCCTTTAATCCCTCTCTCTTCTCTTAGTAGTTAATTGTGCTGGTATGTACGGTGGTTAGTTTTCATCATATATGTATTTAGAATTCTGTAAAGTCTTGTGGTTTTTTCACACACATATATTTTGGATATAGTTTTATAATGACTACTATGGGTATACCTTTTATAGGTTGTAATGGATTGAGGTTCCTTAATTGGTGTATTAGCATGATGTCTTGATGTATAATACATGATGCATGATACACATGATATGGATTGTGTTGGCTCTTGTAAACTACCTGACTACTTTTTGTTATATGCACGTGGTGGTGTGTTTCATGAGTTTCATGTAGTGTTGCTTCACCCAGGTGTTTGCCAGTTAGCCTTTTTGGAGATATATGCTCAAGACGTGCGACATTGGGGAAGAGTAGAAAACTAGTGGGGAAGTGTTAGTGAGGTACCCTTAATATTATTTATTATATTATATAGTCTTTTATGAAATAATTTGTGATAGTATCAATGGTGAGGCTGGGAAATTATTACACATGTTTAGGGGATGAGTTAGTTTCACTTTTTATTCATTGTTCTTTATCATGATTTCTTTATCTTTTACATGAGAGGATCTAGGGAGGATTCTAATGAGTCTACTATTATACTCACCTTACATATATATAAACTATTTTTTAGGTATGTTGGCATTGGTTGGAGATCAGGTTGGTTACTACTTTCTTGAGTGTTAGTAGGGTATATTTGGGATTCATGGTCTTTGTCATCCTTACTTTTATTTTGGTACTTGTAATTTTCCCTTATGTTGTAGTGGTTCTTGTATGTCATTACATATGTGCACTTGGGTTTTATTTTATATTATATTATAAGGAATAGTTGGTTAGTTTATGTCTTATCTCTCTCTTTCACATGTGTTCTCTTAGAGGGTAATGCCTCCCATCTGGGTGTTATTACACCCTCAGTTCTATTCACCAACATGGGGCCTACTGGAGGCTATACTCAGGTGTCACTATCTCTCTTCTCCCTATTTTGGCCTAGGAGGGGTAAACATTGTGGGGAGGGGGTAATGATAGAGTGGTATCAAATGTCTAGTTGAGGGATAGGATGGACTTTGGAGTTATAAATATGTGAGGTTTCATGGGATTATACGGAAATGGTGTTAGCTAAGTTTTGAAAGTGTTGTAAACAAGGTAGAAAATCTCAGACATAGGAATTTAGGTCCCTCTATGATCTAATTCACAAAAATTAAAGCTTATAATTTCTTTTAAATAAAGTGATACCAGTTTCATGGTAGAGACCTAAGAATGGAACATGCATCATTATTCTTTTATCTTGTGTTTAAACGGGTAGACCTTAAGATAGGTTAACCTAAAATGAATAAAAGAAAATGATTAATTAAATTTGAGGTCTCCCATATTCTAGGATTAGGAGCTATAGATATTTTTCCTTTTTAATACATGGATATAGGTCAGTATCCTCATTAGGTTCACACCAAAGATGTTCAGGAAGTTGTGCCAGCAGATTACCATATCGTAGAGGTTGACAATGAAAAAATTGGAGGAGTAAACTTCATGAGTTTCATCACAAGAGTCTGAAGAGGTACGAAGGATCATTTTTAGATGTAATCCCAGAATACTAGTTGGAGGAGGTTGATATAGCCTTTAGTTAGATATATGATCAGTAGGAGCACTGAGTATTGTTGGATATGAAGATTCTACATAGAATGGTTAGGATGTGGTGATTCTTATTCCTTAGAGTTCATGAGAAGTTGGGAGTCTCGTGGGAAGAGTTTTGAGACTATTTTAGTGATGATTTTCTTTCTTCAACCATGAATTTGGTCAGTCACCAGGAGATCATTACCCTTTGGTAGGGGAGCTCCAGTGTGTGAGAGTTTGGGATCAGTATTAGGAACCTTATAAAGTGTGTTTCGGACCTGTTTCTACATGAGGAATTTAGGGAGAGGCATTTTGAGGAGGCTTTACATCCATAGATCTAGTGTTAGGTCACCCTATTTATGCTCAATAAGTATCTTGAGTTGCTAGAAGGAGCAGAGTTAAACAGGAGTACATTATCCAGAATTGGATCATCATTAGTGGGGATTCATCAATATTCCTCATAAAGTATAGCTATGGTCTGGTCTTCCCAGTTTTTAGGATAGAAGAGTTTCTCATCAGCTGAGGGTAGGTTCTAGCCCTCAATGTATCATTTCTCTGGGGGGAAGTGACTCTCATACCAATTACAATATATTAGATGCATTTTTTTCTTATACAGGTCAAGGACATCAGCAGAAAGAGAGTATGTACTTTATGAGTAGTTAGCATGAGGTAGTTGTTCTGCTTTAGGTTCCTCCACTAAGGAAGTTACAACCGAGACAATAGTAGTGGGTTTCTCAATTTTGGGATCATAATAGAGTGGATAGGGTAGATGAAGGATAGCCCTGGGATTCTCTCCATTCCCAGAGAGTATAGCGCAGCTATGGAGGTGGTCGTTCATATGGTCATAGAGGCCATGGGTAAGGTTGTGGTCAGCTCCCTCCTTTAGTGTGTCCTTCTTCAGGTGAGCCAGACATCATCTGAGGTACCCTTTTATTGTTTTCTACTAGGGTGCATGCCTTTTTTGATCTAGAAGTGACTCACTCTTTCATATCACCTTCCCTATTCCATTATTTGCGACTTGATGTAGATATACTTCTAGTTCCCTTGGCATTGAGTATGCTAGTTGAAGGTTGAGCTGACTTGTTTGATGTGTGTAGATATTGTGAGGTAGTGGTGGGGTAGCGCTAATCTTGGGTATATTTCTTATGATCAAAAATACAACCATATGACATCATCCTTGGGGTGTATTGGTTGTATTCATTGTGGGATATAGTGGATTGATATAGGAGCCAAGATGTGTTCTTCAATGCTAATGGATATCCAGCAGTGTTTTTTGGCAAGTGAGACCCTCATATGGGTTAGATTCTCATTCCATCCATTTCATCCTTTATTGATGGTAAGACATTAAGTTATTTGTAAGTTAAGTCGTCTCCTTTTAATAAGGTCATAGAATAGTGCCCTGATGTCTTTACAGATGATGTTTTAGCGTTACACCCTCGATGAGAGATTGAGTTTGGGATAAAAATATATCCATGAGTGTCTCCAATCTCAATTTCTCTATATAGGATTGTGTCTTATGAGTTTCAAGAGTTGTGTATACAACTATACGGTCTGAAGCGGTGTGGTTTTATTCATCCAATTGTTTCACCATTGTGTGCACTAGTTATTTCATAAAAAAGAATGATGATAGTTTGCAGTTTTGTAACGATTATCGTCACTTGAACCAAGTGACCATGATGAATCGATATCATATTCCATGGATTTATTATTTATTCAATAAACTCAAGGGTTAAAGTTAGTTCTCAAACATTGATTTCTGATTAAAATATCATCACATGTGTTTGAATTGTGAGGATATCTTTAAGACTATTTTCCATTATCGTCATGGGCATTACAATTTTTTGTGATGTAGTTGGGTAAAACAAATGCTCCAGTTGTGCTCATGAGATTAATGAACATTGTGTTCTTTGAGTTCCTAGAAAATTTCATAGTGGTTTTCATCAATGACATCCTTGTTTACCCAGAATCTGAGAAGGAGCATTCAAAGCATCTGTGTGCCATTTTAGGTGTTCTTTATTGTGATAAGTTGTTTGGGATTTTTCTGAAGTGTTTTTTTTAGGCTCGAGAAGTCCATTTATTAGGGAATGTTGTATCCCAGTAGGAATTAGTTATGGATTCACTGAAGATATAATTAGTTGTATCTTGGGTAACCCCCAAGACAGTGCTAGAGGTATGAAGTTTCCATGGTTTTATAGGATATTACAAGAGGTTCATAGTTTATTTCTCTCAGGTTGGGACTCCTCAAACACTGTTGACCACAAATGAACAATTTTTCCTATTGAATGATCAGTGTCAGGTAGCCTTTGAGTATCTGAAGGAAAATTTGGTCAGTTCCTCGGTTTTTTTACATCCAAGAGAAGGAGTTCATTTTGAATTTTTCTATGATACTTTGCACCATGTGTTGGGTTGTGTTCTAATGTTGAATAGATCGGTCATTTATTATGGATCTTTGAAGTTACATCCCAATGAGCATAACTATGCCACATAGAATATCAAGTTGTTGATGGTGTTGTTTTCATTGAATTTGTGGAGACATTACCTCATCGGTGAGTATTTTGTAGTCTTCATCGATCATAAGTGTATGAGGTATATTTTCTCCCAACATGACTTGAACTTGTGTCAGTGCCAGTGGATGGAGCTCATATATGATTACAACATCAAGATTTCATATACAATTAGAAAGAGGAATTTTGTACCTAATGCGCTGAGTTGGAAGTCGCGCAGTGATGCATTGTGTGGATCAGTAAATTCATATATGGTGATGGAAGAACATTCAGCATTGTATATAGAAATGGGAGAAGTTGGGTACAGAGTTTTTCTTTTTAAGATAATGGTGAATTCATATCTAGTGTGTTGGTGGAGGAATCCTAGTTGAGATATCTTGAGGTAGAGGTATAGAGAGACCTATTTGTTTATAGTGAGCACTCTAATGGTTGGTTTGAGGATGAACAACACCGGGTGTTATTTCAATGAAGTATTTTCATTCATTTAGTGATTCATGATACGGTTCTCAGAGAGTTCCATAGTTCACCTTTAGCGGTATATCCTTGTGTGGAAAATATTTTCCAAGATTTGAGGAGTCAGTTTTGGGGACTTGGGTTGAAGCATGCAGTTTCAAGTTGTGTGTCTCTATGTTTGGTATTCTAAAATTAGAAGGTCCATCATCATGTTCTCATTGGATTTATTTATATTTTTTATGTTCTTAATTGTAAGTGAGAGGACCTATCAATGGAATTTGTCACCCAATTACCTCAGGTTCAGGGAGGCTATAACGCTATATGGGTGGTAGTGGATCATTTGATATAATTGGCCCACTTTATAGTGATCAAGGAGTCTATATCAGTATAGTTTTTGTCGAGTTAGTATCTAGAGGAGGTGGTGAGACTCCATGGGGACCTGAGGATGATCATTTATTATTGAGATCCTCATTTTACCTCTTGGGTGTGGAGAGATCACCATCCTGATTTATGTTCTTAGCTATTCTTTATACCAACTTTTCATTTGCAAATGAATGATCAGATAGAGAGGATTATCCAAACTCTTGAAGACATGTTGTGATATTGTTTTTTGGGTTTTGGTGGTTCATAGATGAGTCACCTTACCTTTATATATTAGCATTACAATAATAGTTTTCACTCCACCTTCAGTATAGAACCATTTTGGACCTTTTATGGCCAACATTTCTGTTCTCCTTTGTTCTAGACTGGGGTCTGACATCCAACAATTCTCAAGCAGGAACTAGTATAGAATATGGAATAGATGGTTTAGGTGATTCATGATTGGATGAATCCATCATGAGATCATCAGAAATCCTATGTCGATTATAATATGAGACCTCAAGAGTTTGATGTTGGGTATCCTGTGTTTCTGAAGGTGACTCCTCATCAAGGGCAGTGGAGGTTTTTTCATGGAATCAAGCCTTCTCCCCTGTTTATTGGGCCTTTTTAGGTGTTGTCTCAAGTTGGATTCGTGTGGTATTGGATATAAATTCCCCCACAGATGATCTAGATACACTATGTTTTTACATTTTTCATATCTATCTTTATCTTCATGATGCCTCACATGTCATTTATTGGGGAGAAATTGATGTTGAAAATAACGCAACCTTTGAGGAGTGACATTTAGTGGTCCAGGACCTCCAGGAGAAGGTGTCTCATGGGAGTGCTATCCCCTTGGTTTATTTCTTGTGGTGGAAGGGTGGTGTGTAGGAGATTACCTGGAAATGTAAGTTACAGATCCATTCTAAGTACCCCAAGTTGTTTTATGTTTAGCTCTTTATTTATAACGTTGTTCATTTTGCAGTTTTAGACCTTTTCTTGTTTATAAGTTGGATTTCACTTATTTCTTATTGTGGCTTACTCTCATTCCATGGGAGACAAACACACATGAGGTATTCCATGTACAATCTATGTTTTGATTCCTATATTTGGATGAGTCTACTCTTCTACTATAAGTGGTGAAGACTCGATGATTAGTACATCTACTCATTGTGTCAAGCCCCTTGTTCTTGGATGGGGTGGTTGATATCCTTTAGAAGCAATATCCTTGAGAGGTATCTCCATGGGAGGTTGTTTGGATAACCACTTTTATGTTTCCTCTCTAGGATGTTTTTGGATTCTTGGGTATGAGAATATTTTTTATAGGTATCTAATGTAAGGTGATGGATCCATGTGGATTGACCTATTATGTGTTTATGAAGTTATAGGTGTTCGTAGGAGGCTTAGAGGAGGTCTAGAGGAGTTTGGAAATGAATTGATAGAAACTGGAAGAATTGCACATCGTGTAATAATTATACATCGTTTAATTCAGTTTCACAATGTGTATGCTTTCAGGGTTAAATAAATAAAAATTTGATGAGTTTTTTCATAGAACTGAACCCTAGGGATTACAATACATGAAAGGGGATTATAGGTCATATAAATCCTCAATTATGTATGTTTTAAATGTTTTCATATGGTTTTTTTTTCAAAACCTACAACTGTAGTGCCTCTTTCTCAATTTCCAGAGACCTAGAAACCCCCTCTTCGATGATTTGTTGATTCCTTTTCCAATGATCGATCTCTATCTTCCCTCCTTCGATATATAGAAACCCATATTTGAACTAAGTTATGTTCTTCATCCATTCTTTCGGGTTATTTTATATATTAACTCCCATTCCTTTTTGACGTGTGATGTAACTACATATCCATGTTTATAAAGAAGTTTTTTTGGTTTTTTTTTAGTTTTGTTTTGGCGTGGCATCCTCGAGTGGATGAAATTATTGTGGAAGAGTTCATCTGGATCTGCAGTGTTGGACCATTCTTGTGCAAAGACCATTTAAACCCTTTTGATGAAGTAAAATCATGTCTTCTATATTATTTAATTGCAATGATAGAGATATCATGATTTATCACCTTGGATCATAATGAAATTATCTTAATAATTACTTAAACTAGATTAATGAATTGGTATCGATCGCATGGAGATGTTTTTTTTGTACCATTAATTTTAAAGGTTGGGGCCAAAGCCTCAATTTATTATTTAAAGAAAAGAACTCTTTATTCTTGGTAGAGGGAAAACCATTACATAGACTGAAGGCCCAAGGCCAAGTGGCCTGAATACAAGGCTTGAAAGCCCATTTTTTGGCCCAAAGGACCCCTCAGTAAACAGTACTACAATAGTACCCATGCTGATATAGTACATCCGCTGCTACAGTGCCTACTACAGTGCCCCTTCTACAGTAACCCAGAAATTCTTCCCTACCCGGATTTGACCCTAGGTATTTTGGATTCCAAGCAGAAGCTTGTACCACTAGGGTATAAGATCGTTGGAGGTTTTTTGTTTTGTACCATGGTAACAGTTTGACTATTATTTTTCTACATAGTGTAGTATATATTTATATATTGAATTATCACGTTTTTCTTTATATAAATTTGGTAAATAATGTAAATTCATAATTTATTGATAATCAATTGTATTAAATATTAAAGGGTTATGTTTAAAGAATCTAGTTGTTGGTGTAATTTGATGATAATCAAATTGATGCAGGTATGCGTGTTAAATTGAATTTTTTTAATAAACCTAAATCATGATGATTCTTGTTGATAAAATAATTAAAGTCATGTTAAATTAATTGTTTATTTAATTTGTGACAGCTTGTGATATATTTTTGCTAAGGACGGTCACAATTGGAACCATCATATAATGAATCAGATAATTAAAGATGGAATAAAAATCGGTTTTTTGATGAAAGATAATGTCTTTGTAGGGCTTGAGTCGCCCTATTTATTTTAAAGGCTGGGTTCCTTGTGCTTGGAGTTGTGAGGGATCGGTGTGTGTGATGGAAACAAGTCTTGTTTTAGGGCCAAGAACCCAGTTTCTAGGATTTCTACCTACTACTTTTGACATGATGTGAGCTATGAGGGCTGTTGTGGTTTATGTAGTGAGGAGTCCCATATGTGATGTGAGCCTGGGATGGCAGAGCCTTGAGGGATTTTTTTGTATGTGGGGAAAATAGGCCCGGTTTTTGTGGCAATAGTTGATTCTTTTGATGGATATATTCAACAGGATATGCATGTGGTTGTTGTGGTGGACACCAGGGATGACGAAATAGGATGAAGTTGGTCTTAAACATTGATTGAAAGTTGAATTATTGTTTGAATTTTTTGTCTGGTCGGTGGCTAGGTTGTTGTTTATCTACTTTCCTTTCCCCACTTCATGAGGTAGATGGATGTGTATGGTTGTATACAGTGTTTTGTAGCTTAAGATTTTTTCCAATAGTACCTGATAATATAGAAAGTAATGATGTTAATAAATGAATAAATTTTTAACCCAGGGGGTTGGATCTTGCTGGAATGCAATGTTGAGGTTATAATTCTGATAAGTTTTGGACTCAGTATTCTTATTTCTGGAGGATATGGGACTTTTTCGTAATGATAATGTAATTTAATGCTGTAATTGAAAATTTTTAATTAATGTTTAATGAATTAATTAATAAAAATTACAATTACTGAAAAGGAATTAAATCATTTAATGTATTTTTTAATGGTTTTGTGGTTATATGATATATATACTTAGTGGTGAAAGCTAAGAGTCTAAGAGATGTTATCTATTGTTTACTCTAAGATAATGTTATGCCCACAGAGTGGTTGTGATCTATATTATATCGTGTACTTTTTGTTTTTCTATACTCTACTCTACCCTATCTGTTAATGAAACTCACACCCTAGGGATTCTGAGCCCTGTAGGTGTTTACTCCAATATCTTGATAGGAGGATGGATAGTTGACTACACCCTTCTACCCCCACTCTCTTCTCTGTATAGTTACTTGTGCTGGTATGCATGGTGGTTAGTATTCTCCATATATGTTTGTAGAGAGATGTAATGTCTTGTGGATGTTTCACATACATATATTCATGATATGGTTTCCTAAGGACTAATATATGTATAACGTGTATAGGATGTGATGGATTGAGGTTCCTTACTCAGTTTATGGTCTGTTATTGATTGAGGTATAATACCTAATGTATGATACATGCGATACATGCTTTGTTGGCACCTGTAAACAATCTAGTTACTTTTGGTTTCATGTATATGGTGGTGTTTTGTATGAGGTAAATTGTTTGGTTCCTTGCACATATGTCTACGGTAAAGACATTTTGGAGAGAGATTCTCAGGACGTATGAGATTTGGGCGGAGTGAAAAACTATTATGGAAGAAGTATCTAGGTATCCTTGAAATTATTTATTATATTATATACTCTGTTATGTGATACATGGTGAGAGTACTTATAGTGAGGCTGAGAACTAAGTATACCTGTTTAGGTGACAAGATAGTTTAAATTTTTGTTCACTGGGCTTTAGCATGATTTAATTATTTTTTTTCACAAGAGGATCTGGGTAGGATTCTATTTAGTATACTTTTATACTCACCTTATGTATATATAAACTATTTTTTTAGGTTATTTTGAGTAGATTGGAGATCGGGTTGGTTACTACTATCTTGGAGTTTATTAGGAGTTGTTTGGGATTTGTGGTCATTGTTCTCCTTAATTTTATTTTGGTACATTTAATTTTCCATTCATTTGTAGTAGTTCTTACTTGTCCTTACAAATTTGCACTTGGGTTGTCTTTTATATTGTATTCTGAGTAGGTATGGGTCAGTGTCTCTTTTATCACTCTCTCTCACATCTTTTCTCTTATAGGGTAATGCCTTCCATCTAGGGGTTATTATACCCTCGATTCTAATTGTCAACCCCAATCCTAATGATGGTAGGACTCAGGTTTCATTATCTCTATCCTCCCAATGTTGACCGAGGAGTGTCACACTTTGTGAAGAGAGGGTTATGACACTTATACTGGAGTAATTATTGGAGGTATTTTGGGAGTTTGGGAATGCAAAGTGACTGTATAAATGAGAATTCATGACCCTTATAGTTTGTGTGATGTTTTTATTATTTTTCCCAAGGATTGATACGGTTGATAAGTTATAAGGTGGGGAGGTTTTAATGACCTGTGTCTTGATCCAATGTATAATTTCAAGGGAATCTGAATTTTTGGTGTATTTTTGATGGGATGTTATGTGAACCATGTTTTGAAAGACAATTCCAAACGTTTTAAAACTCAAAAAAAAGTTTATTTTAGACTTGGTTAAAGTACTGAGAGGTTTCATAGGTGTTTCTTAGAGTTTTGGAAGTGTCATACCCTAGAAACTGAAAATAGAAGTAAGGTGATAGGGGCGCATGGTTTGCCTAAAAAAATTTAACCATTCAGAATAAATTATACATCCAAACTATTGCAGCTATAGGTGTTGCATGGTTTGGTCTAATTGTATGTGAGTGGATGCATGGACCTGTGATAACTGTATGTTTTTATAGATTTAAATCATTGGATGTTATCATGGTTCCCCAAACCATGCACATAGACTATATGCTCCATTTTTTTAGGGTGAATTTCAAATTTTTCAAAGGAAATGTTTTTACCTTCTTTGTCCTCTTTTCTTCTTATCCCTAGAGAACAACACCTTAATTTATCCTCCAATGGATATCTCAAGCTCCTCCTCCAAAGGATTTGGAAATATCATGGTTATGGACTCTTATACAAGTATCATTGGAAGCATTGGACAGCTAGAGGTAAGTTCTAGAATCCTATGACTTCTTATCTCAGTTTCTCTTCTTATTTTTTGTGTTATTTTGGTGTGATCTCGTTTACCCTATTTTCAGGGAATATGTCTTTTTCTTTGATTAATTCCAAACTAAACTGAGTTAAGCTAAAATATTGTAAAATTAAAGAATTCATGTTATATGTTATCTAGTATATAGCTATTTCCACAATTTTCCATTGAATTATAAATATTGTCATTGTTCCACGCACAGTCCTTTTCCATGTGCTGCCCTAAAATGAGTTTTTAATTTCTAAATTTTTATACATAAGAAAAAGTACACTTATTGATCCTTTCTATGTAATTAGATAATGACGGCCTCAATTTAATCCTTCCCTTTCGGTGTGCTAAGTGAATTTTATTATTTTTGACATAATTGTTTAAAATCCTATAGTGCATTCTAAGCATTCATCTTCGACTGTAAGTGAAATTTCCCTTAATGGTAATATTTATAAATAATAAAATTGAATTTAGATGTTTGGTATCTTTTTAAAATAATTATTTTTGGTGAATTGAGTTATGAATCTTTAATTTTATGCTTATTTATGCTGAAATAATTGTTTATTGACATTGTCATTTTTATAATAAAACCCCTTGTATGAGGTGACCAGTCTTCTAAACTAAAAGGTAGTTATTAGTGATTTTAATATTTCTTCTCCTTATAGAATTTGTGTTATCCTATGCCTTTGTATTTTTATTGTATATGTTGAATGCTTATTACATAGACTAAAATGATATTCTTAAAATAATTAAATAAGGGGTAATGGCCTTCATTGTGACCAATGTTTTCAAAGTGAAACCACCTTCTAAGTGGTTTTCCAAGACTTAAATATAAATTTCCATGCCTTTATAATTTAAATGGATTTTTTAAATTTAATGGTTTAAATTTAATATAATCGAATTTTGTGTTACAACGATGTTAATTTCTATGTTTAAATAAGAATGGCTTGTATAAATTGTAATAAATGGGGTTCCCTTGATTATATTGGACTTATGGATTATCTTAAGAGGTAATTACTTATTATTAATATTAATATTCAATTGATATTGGTTGTGATATGATGGTTAAGGGATTTTTTGAGCATGATGTTTCACTCTCCCTTACATCAGGTGTTGAGCATGGAAACTCACAACATTGACACTATTTAGACGGTGGTCATGACACGCTACGTCCCCTATTTTGGGTGATGACATGATGAATCACACACCATATCGAGTGTTGATCATGACGTCTCACGTTCATTGTGAGATGTATGTCTTCTACTCTCTTCATGAGCTTATATTCTCATTTAGACTGGTTTTGTATGCCTAAGTTACACCGTGGTCCAACCAGTACCTAGTTTTCTAGGTATATGGATACTTATTTCAATACATACTTATCATATATAGGTGGATTACGTATGTAACTCTACTCTATATATATATATATATTTATATTTATATTTATCTGTGTTTGTGTGTGTGTGGTTCCTATTTATATTATTTCTGATTACACACTCATTCTGAACAATATCGAAGTAGGTAGATTCGTTTAGGTGTCCTGTTGGAAACTGATTTGGTTGGTCTTTTTTTATTCATCATTGTTTTTTATTATGTATACCTTCACATTATTATACCTTATATTCACATACTGGATTTAGTTATATACACTGTTAGTGGTGGCCTACTGATTATATCTCACACCCTTCCTAGGCCACCATTGCACCAGGGTGCCCAATATGATATCATGTTTTTAGGAACATGGACTTTTATTGTGCTGAATTTCATATACCAAGGAGTTAGGAGAACAGGACGGAGCTCAAACTCAGGTTTCTCATGGAGGTCACCCTTTAGGATTATATTTATTTTATTTATTCATGTGTCTCATTATATCACGTTTTTTGATATATGTATATTTTTTTAATTTATGTATCATCATCTAGACATGCATGCACTGTTGTATATTAGATTTGGCCATCTTTTATATTCAATTTATATTATTATTCTGATACTCAATATTTCATTTATTACATCATCCGCTGTTGTCTGTTATATATTTTCTGATATTCCTCTATTAAACTCTAATTATGAGGGTATAGTCTCCCCATCTTACCATTATTAGACACTCACAGTTAGTCAACAGCCTCTAGTGTATGGGGAAGAATTCTTAAGGCCATGTGGAAACCATTTTGGTTACTGGTTTTATTAGAATTTTGTCAGGGATGTTACAATTACATTCTACCACACATAAAATGAATTTCACCCTTGAAATTAATCAATCTGATATGAAAATGAGGATACTTATGCCTCATCATATCCTTAGGTTTCCACTTAACTTCATAAAGTTGGTGGTTTTACCAAGAAACCTCACCTAGGTGATTGGTCTTGTTTTATAGAACTTTCTCTCTAGGATCAAGAATCTTTATAGTTTTTTCTACATATGAAAGATCAGAATCTAGTGGTATGAACTCTATGTTTAGTAGATGTGAAGGATCATGTATATACATCCTTAAGAGAGATACTTGGAATATATTTTTGAATTGATAGAGGTTAGGTGGAAGTTTCAAGCAAAAAGTAAATGTCCCTACTTGATCAAGAATCCTGAAAAGGTCCAATATACCTAGGGCTCATCTTTACTTTCTCCTCAAAACTCATAAACCTCTTCCATGGATAATTTCAAAGGAGAAATTTCTCACCAACTTTAAAATCCATATCACGATGAGGATTTTAATCACAAAATTTATTTTGAATCTAATCTAGCTTGATGTCCTATAGAATGGATCTACATTTTTCTACCATTTCCTCATCTAGATCATTTCCCTACATCTTTCTTTCTCTTACATCATCCCATATATTAATATTTTTACACTTCTTTCTATAGAGTTATTCATAAAGATTCATTTGAATTATTTAGTTAAATCTATTGTTTTATAAAATCATGACTAGTGGGAGGTGTTGAACCCAATCCCCATTAAAATACATATAATAAGATCTCAGTATTTCATCTGAGGCTTAAATTGTTCTCTCAGACTAAACATATATTTGAGGATGATACACAATGATAAAACTCAACTCTATATCTAGATCCTAATGAATAATTCCCAAAAACATCTAGGTAAACCTTGGTTCCCGGTCAAACACAATAAAATTTGGTGCTTCATGCAACCTTACAACTACCATAATCTATATTGTTGAAAAATGATCTTGAGAAAAATATTATTTGATTTAAATAAAGTGTGTTGAATTCATAATTCAATCAATGATAACCCATATAGAATTGTTCCCTTTATATTTTTTGGGAGTCCAATAAAAAAATCTAGGGTGATGTCTTCCCATTTCCATTCTACTATGATTAATGGTTGTAATATTCTCTTAGACTTTTGTCTCCTAGACTTAAATTGTTGGCATGCCATGCACTGGGATAAAATTTTTGGGATATATCTATTCATTACATCCCACCATAAATAGTCCTTCAAATCCCTATATATATTTTTAATTCTATGATGAATAGATAATGGAGAACTCTGACCCACTTATAACATATTCTTCTTGAAATTTAGTACAGATGGAATACATACACATTCTTGAATCTTGTCATTACATCACAATAAAGGTTGAACTTAGGAACATTTCTTACATTTTTTATAGCTCCATGTCATCCTTTTATACTTCTTTTATCCACATATAGATATATTGTTGAAGGAATATTTGATAAAAAATATTTATCCCCTTTATAATAGATTTCAATACCCATCCATTGAAAATATAGAAATATTGGAAGTTTTTTTATCCTTTTCATGGATAAGATATCATGATTATTTTGACTTATAGAATATTTAGCCTTGTTCTCTTTCCCATGGAGGTAATTATTTTTCCATCCCCAATCATTAATCATCTCTAACCATCTTCTATGGTTCTTATTCAGCTCTTTTTGTGTGAAAATATACTTTAATATTTTGTGATCAGTGTATATATCACAATTTCCTATATAATTATAATACCACTATATAATTAATGGATAAAATACCAGAGCTAAATCCCAATAATTAGGTGTATAATTTTTCTCATGAAATTTCAATTTTCATGAGGTATAAGATATAACCATGTCATTATACATGATAACACAACACAATTCCTTATTAGATGCATCCCTATAGATTAAAATTTCTTTTCCACTTTAGGGTAATGTAATAACTGGTGTGCTAACTAATATTATATTTTATTACTTGAAATTTATTTACATTCATCCAACCAGAGGTAATTTTCACCCTTCTAAGTTAACTTGGTGAGTGGACTATATATTTTGGAGAAATTCTCCAAAACCATTAATAAAATGCATCATAACCATGAAAAAAAATTATCTCACTTATAGTGGTTGGTCTTGTCCAATGTTTAATGGCAATATTCTTTGATGGATCCATAGATATACCCTGACCACAATATGATTTTATTTTATTAATGGATGTTATCTCCATCAGAATTTCATATCTATCAGCACATTAATATATGATTATATGTTTATTTGGAATGTCAAACATGAATTCTATTCCTTGAAAATTGATGTGGGATTTATATTTAAAAAGTTAATATATACCTAATATAACATAAAATTAAACTATATGGAGGATAATAAGATTTGTAGGAAATATATTCTCTCAAACTTCAGCCAAAGAAGAATCATATAAGTGAGATGTGATTGTAATTCCATTACAGGTTTTCACTTCTAATTCAATATCTAATAGTTAAGGTTGGGAATTAACATTCCAAGAGATATTTTATGATATGAGGGTATTCATATGACTAAGATCAAATAGGGTAATTCAATATTTAAGAAAGGTTTTCACCACCCCAAATTCATTATTCAATCTTCAACACCTTTCTAAAACAAAATTGTTATCATAACTAAAAATCTTCAATAATAAAAGTGATTAATCATGAAAAATCATTCAAATTATATCTAAATCATGACATCCTATTTTAAAACGATGACACCATAGCTTTAACCTATTTCATTCCTTATCATCATATAATCTAAACCTCCCTGATATATAATAAATAGTTTGTGAATTTTGAAGGTATATACCCAAAGAGTGTCAAACCAAGTGTGTAGTAAGGCTTATTTTCATGCACCAGGTGATGATTGAGTCCAACTCAATATGCCCTTTTGGAGCTATTACCTCTAGGTACAACTATGATAGACTCACATCCATATAAAGTATCCAGACAAGGATGTAATTTCTTAGAATCCACTCCCCATATCCTTTATCAAAATTCTAAGACATATTCCTATAATTTGACTTATCTTCAAGCTTATCCCTAGGGTTCTCACTAATGTTTTCTCAACCTAGTTTTCATTTTTAATTAAACATTTTCTTGGATACAAACTACTCAGGTATATACATATAACTAGTGGGATGTAATTTATTCTTATCTAATAATTTTAGGGGTTGCAACACCTATTGGGTCGTATTCCAACCACCATCCACACTAGAAACCCTCTACTTGTGAATCCCTTGGGTGGGGAGCCATGATTCACCCAACTCTCGCACAAGAGATTTTTCAATGATAGGATTTATTCCTATACTCTAATACCAATTTTAGTGACATGGGATTTTAAAATATATATTACATATTAAAATATTATTATTAAATAAATTTCACAAATGCATTCCAGGGGACCATAAAAGTTTAGTGTCTTTGGATACTACCATAAAATTATAGCCATAGGAAAAGCCTCTGAACATTTATTAAGAAATGAAAAATTCAGTAAACAAGAACCAAAAACCAAATACAACAACTACAACACATCAAAACCAAACCCATCACCATCTTCATGATAAAAATATTCCTCCAGAGTCATCGACTCCCACTCTGAGCTTTTATAGTGCCTCAGGACTTTAGAATAAAATATTATCATTTCAAAAGAATAAGATAAACATAAGGGTGTGAGATTATTAATATAATATAAAAACATCATAACCAGTCTACCATGCCTCATAAACATGATCAATGGAATAAAATATTATCATTTCAAAAGACATGAACCATAAGAGTAAGAAATCATCATAAATAAATCATAAACCATAAGTTTATTTCATATAAGTGTGGAAATATAACAAGTATAGAAAGTATTTCATAAGTCAAGGATAACACCTAAAACCAAAAAATTATAATAGATCAGGAATCAACACATATTTGCTATTTCATTATAGATCAGGAATCATATCCTATTTCCCATAGTGGATAAAGCACATCCGCATATTTTCCCATAGAGGATCAAGAACATTAGCCTATTTAACATCATTATCTGAAGATATATAAATCCTTACCAAATTAATTAAAGGAAGATATAGGTCCCACACACTAAAAATCCATATATTTATGTGCCAAAAATCATTAATCATTAATTATATCATAACCTATGAAAATAAATGGGTTTCATAAAAACTTTATCATTGAATAACCCATAGAAAAGAAACAAAATTCAGAAATATCTTATCATCATAAATATAAATCATATAGATAAATAATATGGATATTAAAATTGTATCATATCCCTGATAAAGCATAAGTAACATCAAAGGATGTCGTCTAATATGTGAAATTATTTATAAAGATAACTTTAAATATTTCTAGAGTAAAATATCATTTTCACATTGAAAAAAAATTTACAACATAAAAATTTACCAAGGAAATAATTTTATTTAAAAATAACCTTGGAAACATATAAAGGAATAATAAAATAATTTATTTTCCACAATGGTGGAAAGTTCTGTTCGTGATGTGTATGTCAAAACAAATATTCCTTTCTCATTTTTTGGTAAAAAGTTCGAAGTATGTCGTTTAAAAGATGAAAAAAAGATTCCTTTTGAAAGATTATGAAAAAATTCAAACAATGGTAAAAAGTTATTTAAAAAATAAATTTATAAAATTAATAAAAAAATCTTTAAAATATTTTTATAAAACATGGGATTAAAAGAAAAAGTATTTTCATCTAAGAGATAAATAATTATGATTTTTCATTAAAATGATATTTTTGTCTCTTTAGTTCTTAAAGAGATGAAAATTAAAGGAAAAAATGTTTTATCTATAAATAAATAGAGGTTAAAATTAATGTTTTTCTTGATAGTTTTATCATAATATTTAATCATTAGAATCATAATCATAAATAATCCTGATAAGAAATTCGGTTGTAACATAAGAAACATTTACATCATTGGTAACTTTTGAACCATAATCCCCATGAAATGAAAAACCATATTTAGATATATAATTACTCATAACTTTAATTATAATGATCACAAAATCCATTCATGGTTAGTATATACTCCCCAAAAAATAAATAAGTGATAAATATGGAATGTGTCTCACAGATATAAAAGTTAGACGGAAACCCCTTACCTAATTTGGTAAATATTGAATAATAAGACCCATAAAATTATAAAAACAAATGAAACTTTAATATAATTATTATTATTAAAATCATGATATAAAATTTCAAAGGTTCTATAAATACACCTCATAATAGAAGATAGGTGCATAGAAAAACATATGTCCCAAAGAAGACAATTTGAGATGAAATTCTATTACCATAAATCTTAACTTCCTTTATACATATGAAAACCTCCTATATAAAAAATATAGGTCTCTTATAAATCTATTATAGATCCCTACTCAAATATATAATATCATATTTTATTTACTTATCATATTTTATTACTTGTTAATAAAAAATTCCTTTTAAAATCATGTTTCGGGTAATAACTCCTTTGTTTTTCATATATACTTTGGTTTGGTGTTTTAATTCCTTTTAATTTTATCAGGGTTAAAACTTATAAAAATTTTAAAAAATGAGATAAATAAAATATATACTCATTATATATTTATTTATGGTAATCCATATAAGTTATAGATATAAAATGAATTACAGCATTCATAGTGATGGTAGGCCATATTAACGCATGAACGTTGTTTCCATTCTCTCGATGGATGGAATGAAATGATGGTAAATAATTAGTAAAATTTAAATATTAATTATTATGTAATATTTATTTTATATATTTATTAAATTTATAATTATTACCTTCCACATAAATCTAATGTGAAACATGAATCACATTGCATTGTTAGACGGTAGTCCCCCAGACACATGAGTTATATTATCGTATTCCCATGAAATTAAAGTAACAAATTATATGTGATAAAATAATTAGAAAAATATAATTATTATATAAATATAATTTATATAATTTATATGCATCATTATATCCTTTCATGGGTGGTGTTGATGGAAGACGAATTACATCAGTTTGTGAGGTGGTAGTCCATTATACACATGATCGATAGTTTTGTTTACCATTTGATGGAAAAGGATATAGATATAGGATATTATATTAAAATAATAAAATAAAATTATATTTAATATACTGATATTATTATATAAACATATATTAAGTGTATTTTAATGATATGGTAGAAGAAATTAATCAAAAAAGTAAGGTTAATAATTTTACCTCTTCTTCAGAGAACCTATTTAGGTTTATACATAAATCCTTCTTAAAAGGGTTTGATAATAAAAATAATGGATATATAATTTTGGTATGTAATTAAGAAATATATTTGGGTAGTTATTTTATTAACCAAATAGAATTGTAATCAATAATAATAGAGGAGAAGGGGGTCCATTTATAAGTGGGGGAGAGGATACGCTTATAATTTTTGAAAAGAAAAATGTGTACCAATATTTTAAGCATAAAAAGGGATAATTAATTCTTTATTATAAATTAATTTATGAGATAAGGTCAAAATAAGGATATTAAATAGTAATTTTATAAGTTTTTCGGTCAGTTTGACCCTTATCTTTTTAGTTTAACCCCATGGTAAACTCGTTTTAACCTTAACTGCGATAATTAGTTTTTACTATTTTTAAAATTCATTGTGACCAAAAACTAAGTTTTAATTATTATATAATACTTATTATTCTAATTATAAATATTAAATCCATTTTTTAAAATTAAAATTACTAATTTGCAAAATTTAATTTAAAAATAAACCCATATATGCAACAAAAAATGGTTTTCCAAAGAAAAAATCTTTCAATGTTAAAAAGTTTTTATATAAAAATTCAACATAAAATCTATTCTATTTACATAAATTTGATTAATTATATTATCATAAAATTAAATTTACTATTAAAACAATTTTAAAACAAAATTTAACCTTATAAATTCTTTAATAAAAAAGAGGTTTTCAATAATAACCTGTATTTTCCCTATTCATTGAAAAATTAATCTTTTTGGAAAATTCCCAAAAATTAACCGAAAGATAATTTTGAAATGATGATTTAAAAAATGAATTTAATTTTTAAAAATTAAAATTTTAAATTTATAAAAAATTTAATTTTATTAATTTTTCACAAAAACCAATGAAATCCTTTTTTAGAAGAAATGTATTTTCGAAGTATATAATTGATTTAATAAAAATTAAGAACTATTTTATCAATATGTTTTATTTACATAAAAACAAAATACTTAATTTCAAAAATTAATTTATTATGGTTCACACATCCATGTTTAATATCTTTTTAATAAATATTATGTTTAAAAATAATATTAACAGTATTTAAAGATTCACTAATGCTCGGTGTTGCATGTAACGCAAGCTATCAAAGAAATTATATTTATTAAAAAATAGTTTCATAAAACATCAAGGTGTTAAAATGTGTGTGTGTGTGTGTGTATTTATATATAAATTTACATAAATTTTTTTAAATTTATGTATATATATAAGTGTGTGTGTTTGTGTAAATTCACACACCCACACAGAGAGAGATATATATATATACATTCATATTACACACAATTGCGCATGTGTGTGTGTGTCCTTTGGTTTTTACATATATAATTAGACACGAATATATATATAATAACATATATATATACACACACATATATATATTGATTATATATAAATATACAATTAGTATTCTTATTGTTTGTGTGTGTGTGTAGACAAAAGATGCAATGATCAATCAAAAAACACCAAAAAAATATATTATTGGTTAATTCATCCTTAAAATTATATTTTTAATTAAATAACTTCAGTTTTTGAAGTCAATCAAACCCATATTTTTGAAAAAAAAGTATCCGGGATCCATTTCCATAAAATATTGATGAATATGATTGAGTGGTGAAGTTACTAGAGTATTTTTAAAAAGTTAATAAGAATATTTTCTCTTTAAAAATTTTGATGTGTTCAGTAGCTTATGATCCATTTAACACTAAGCTTAAAAGAACAACGATATACTACAAGAATATTATTATTTAAAAATGAATATTATAACCTAATCGTTGGATTTGCAGGTTTTAATATGAGTAACATTATTATGAAATATATATTGTGTGTGTGTGTGTGTTTTCTTAATATAAATGTACTTATTATTTCCTTGGAAATAAGTACTCTCTTTTTAATGATAATACGGAAATAAAAAAAGTTTAAGAACAATTAATGATTAAAATGACTTTTTTCTATAAAAGTGGATTTATTATATAAGTTGTATTTTTTAAAAGATAATTTTATAAATTTTAGAAATTGAATATTTAATAAAATAATTTTATTTTTTTCATCATACCAAAGTTATATTAGGGTTAAATTTTGTTATTTTTTAGAAATAGATGGTTTTGGGGTGAATATGGAGAAATAACAATTTTACAAAAAAAATATCATGTATATGGAATTATATTGATATAAGAATAAATTTTAAGCTTATGAAATATTTATTATGCACCAAATATATATTTAATTATTAATATAATAAAACTAAAAATATAATATTTAACTTAACAATATATGTTTTACATTTTGGAAATCTATGTAAAGTTGTTATTCATATAAAAAATATTTTCAGTACTTATCTTTTAATCAAGTTTTTTCAAGGTTATTTTTTGTTTTGATTTAATTCGGAATTAAAATTGGTATCCTTGTATTAAACATAATTTAATTTATTAAATTTTAATCAACATTACAAATTATTTTGGTATAAAATTTTGGTTATGGTTAAAACATGCTTTTTTAAACAAATGCATTTTTGCTACATTTTGTGAACTTATATTAAAGGTAATGTTTTCAAATTATTGGAACATAATATCATAAAATTGATTATATATTTATTATCTTCATATACTAATTTTTGGAATTAGGAATATTTCATTGTTTTTAATAATGAAGAGTAACCATGGTAAAAGTTTATCACCTCAATAAATGATAAAATGGGTTAATATGATATAAAACAACGGGGTATGGTCTCAAAATCTCTCAAAAACATTAATTTATTTCATTTTATGAGTTAATTTAGTCTCAAATAATCCCATATAAAAAATACCTAAATTTGGTTCTGTTTCCCTTTGATAATGACCTTTATATTATTTTAAGTAAAGAATAATTACAAAATGTCACTATTTTTTAATAACATTAATATATTGTAATGGGTATAAAAAATAATTTATAAATAGTTATAAATTGTTATTTTTAATATTAATTATTTAATATTTATTATATTTATTTATCTTTAATTTATAGTGATGGTATAATTACCTTGAATAGTTACATAATGTTGATGCAGTGCTTGTCCAAGCAGTAAAAAAATCAAGTAAATGGATTTAAAAAAAGTAATATATTTTGGATTAATTGTAGCGTTCTAATAATTTTTTGGATAATTATAAGGGATTAGTTTTGGTAAATGTTTTTATATGATAATTCCATTTTTATATTAAAAAAATTAAATTCAAGATATATGAATAGCCATGAATATGACATTAAATAGTATTTAATGTTTAAAACTTATTTTCTAAAACAATAAAAATCCTATAATAACTCAATTTGATTGGATTTTTTTTATTATATCATTGACTTTCAATATATTTTTCACACTTAATTTTTAAAATTACTTTTATAATGGTTATAAATTTAAAAAATTTATTGCCACAGTTAAGGTTACAAGGGTTAATAAGGGTGTAAAACTAATACATAAGGTTTAAAATGAAACATAAAGTTGTCTAAATTTTATTTTTTTAATTTATTTAGACTTTTTAATCGTTATATTATAATATATGTCACTTAAAAACCATTATACCTTAGTTTTACAAATTTTATATATTAATATTCCATGTATGTACATGATTGTCACTCACCTCACTTATAAAGGGGAACCAATTCTCCTATATTATTCACACCATTTAAGAAATTTAGCTCAAAAAAATATCTACCAAAATACCCCCACATATCCTTATACATGACCTTTATATTTTATTCTTTCCAGAAGGCCCATCCAATAATCCTTAAGATAATTTTTAAAGGAATGTACCTTTAGAAGAGGGATATGTTCTTACCACGAATTTTCAGGCTTCTTCCTTTTAAAACCTCACCAAAATGTTATATAACCATAGTAAAAATATTTAATCAGTTTATTAAACATATATATATGTTTTTATGATAATTTTCTATCCATTTTATATCTATTTCCCATCCATTATAAAATTATAATGATGCTTCAACGTATGTGTGAACTACCACCTCCACGAAGCGATGTGAATATTTTTTCATTTAATGTTTAAAAGGAAGGTCATAAGGATAGATTAAATGAATATGTATGATATTTTTATATAATTAAAATTATTTTAATTTGAATTATTATTTACTTTTATTTCATTATGTCCATCAAAAAGTGGAAACATCACTCATGTGTATATATGGACTATCATCTAAATTTAGTGATATAATTAATTGTTTATCACCACCTTATTTTGATGGTTATAAAAGTTTATATAATGGATAAATATTATAATTATAGTATTATCAATATTATTTAGATGTTTAAACTCTGACCGAGTTATAATTTTTGGAACCATTTAATAAATAAATTCTTAGAAAAATGTAATAGTTTTCAACTGAAAGATCATTTTAATAAATAATTCTTCATAAAAGGAAAATTAGAAATTAGAAAAGACTTATATTTAGTAATATATGTGTGAATATGGTTCTTAATATATTTATAATAAATATATAGTTTTTATATAGTATATTTTTAACATGTATAAAGTAAGACGTGAATTAATGTAGGGGTTTCTTTCTCACCTTTAGTTATGTGAGACATATTTCATATTCACCACTTGATTTATTTTTTATAGTGTATATAAAATCCATGAAATATTTTTTTTTCATTGTTTAATTAAGATATTATGAAATAATAAATGTTTTTACAATATAATCTAGTTTATTTATTTGGATGTTTTATGATTATGTGATGATGATATATTTATAAAAAAATCGTCTCTTTTTCATGATTATGCTATTATGATATTATAATTTTCTATTATCTTGTTTCACACTAATGTATGGTTTTTATTCATTAGAGGGTGAGCCTATAATTATATAGCTTCCAATTCATTGGGTAAATATTTATATCTCATGAGAAAACTATGTTATGTATAAACCTAATTTCATTTTTACAACACAAAGTGTGAAACTATTCATATTATGACATGATGTGTAGACCATTTGGTGCTTAACATTTTTCACAATGCTATGATTTCCTATTTTATGAATGTACCATATTCATATGGTATATGTTTAGGATATGTGATCATCGCTCATTATTGATTATTGATGACTCAACACCCTTATAAATCATGTCTCTTGTTATGACAATGTCTTACGCCATGAATCATGATTTATGATATATGAATAAGTAGCTATGATTTCCTTAAGTTATGATCATTATCTTATAACCTTATTCTTTTATTATGCTTATATATCATAATCCATTGATATCTATCATGTTTTCCCATAATAAATATTTAAGCTCACTATTTATTATAATACAATTTCCCTCGGTTATGAAGAATGATATTATATAAGATATAAATATAAGGGTATTATATATGTAAAATTTTATGGAGACTTTAATTCATCTTAGGAAATATGAAAAATTGGTTATAATTGGAAAATTCTCATTTGATGACAAATATATGGTTTTTTCGTAAATAATTATTCCAAATTCTATAAAACTTTAAACTTAAAAGGTATGCGTATCTAAGTGACACAATGTTGACTATTAATATTATAATTATATATGGTTAAAAATTAGTTTCTCTCACTTAGTATCACAACCAGTAAGTAAAGAATATGTTTTTAGCTCTGGATCCTAATGTATAGGTCTCAGATATTCTCAATTGGTATCATATAAGGGTTTAGATAACATTAGAGGGTATGATGTTATTATATTAAGATGATTTAAGATATAAGGATACCATTATGGGTTGATAATTTTATGGATAATCTTTAGTTTAAATTCATAGATTCCATTTTTAGGTTTTATATAATGGGATTTTAAGGTGATTAATGACATTTTGGGAAATGTTTATTAAGTTTTTATATATCTTTTATATAAATGTAACCCTTGAGTTTAAAATATTTTTTACTGTTAATTTATTCATAGAGAATGTTATTGGGGAGATAATTTGAAACAAACACATGAATGTTAAGTTTATTGTGTTCTTTGATAGAAATTTAATTGTAGCTAATGGAAATAAAGTGATTATCATATTTTAGGAATATAAGAGATTGAAAATTGATTTGGTGACTAAGTGATTAAATTTATATTTGTGGCAGTTAATTATATTGGGAACATTATAAGATTAAGGTAAACATAACATTATTTTCTAGGATGGATTTCTATTTGAGGAATGCATATTGAGTTAACTTATAGAATCATATCTATTTTCTGTGGCTTTATTGTGATCTGTGTTATTTTGGTAAATAATTAGTATATTTTAGAGAATATATGATTAGGTTATATAAATTTTTTTTGTGATTGTATGATTGTTTAATGTTATTTAAGAATAAATTTTAAGTTAATCTTGGAAGAATATATTAACAAATATTTAAGATTTTGGGTTTTGAATTCGGTCAAGAATATTTTGGAATATTTGTAAGGTTAATTGTTTATAAAAAATATTTGATTTTAACATTGGCTATTATTATTTATGTTTTGTAGATTTATATAATATTTCTCTATATTAAGGATTATTTTTATAATCTTAAATTGTGATAACCATTTTGGTTTCGGTAAATGTCTAAATACAGGAAGAATAAATTTTCATCCTTTTTGGATGACATGATCCATTAAAAGTCTTGTTTGAATACTTCAGATATGGAAATTTAATCATGGTTATTTATTATATGACATGAATCCTAGTTGTAAAACTACTAAAAATACAACTAGTGGAGTAAATTTTTAGAAAAAACAAGTAAGTATATTCTCTAAAAAAATTTATCACAATGGTAAAATTGTTCTAAAAACTCAATTTAGAGGAATATAACCCTATCAAGTACTATGTGGAAGATATCACTTAGTCATCAATGTATTCCTTTTTAAACCTATTCACAAGTTTGAGTTTTATAATACAAAAAAGGTTTTAAGAAATATTTAGGAAATGATACGTTTTCAATTTTTAATATAGGCATTAAATCAATTTATAAAAGGAAATATAATTGATGTGGATTATAAGTCACTTTTAAAATCTTTACATGTATCCACGATTTAAAAATGTGGGTGCTTAAGCCATTGATATAGACCTATACCTGCGGTTTTACCAAATCATGGATATAGTTCACCTATATCCATGGTTCATAAACTATTAGTGTATAAAATTTCAATGGAAATACTTATACCCATAGTTTGGTCAAACAGTGGGTATAAGTTCTTTATTAAAAAAATCTTCCATTGGGAATTGATCTCATCACATTTATCCAAAATTCCAATGAAATTACCATTACCCTATAACACATTTTTTGTTTTTACATTCAAATATATATATATACACCTATATTAAATTATTTTTTATTATTTATATTATTATGCAAAAATAATGGGTGAACTTATACCCCTAGTTTGGCGAAACCAAGGGTATAGGTCCTTTATTAAAAAAAACTCCACTAGGAATTGATCCTAGAACCTTCTGCCTATACTCTAATGACTTCACCATTATCCTATAACACAATTTATATCATTATATTAAAATATATATGTGTGTGTGTGTCTGTGTTTGTGTCTGTGTGTAATTATTTATATTAAAGTATTTATTATTATTGTTATTATTATGAAGAAATAATGTGCCAAAATATACCAACGGTTTGGTCTAGTCATGGGTATAGGTGACTTATACCAACAGTTTACCCAAACAATTGGTATAGGTTCTAAAAACAATTTATTATACCTAGGGTTTGGTCAAAGAATGCATATAGGTTTTCCCATGACCTTCTCACAAAATTTTTTCCTCCGAAACCTATTCCACAGTTTACATAAATTTTCTTCAAATTCGTGACCGATACCCACCATTTTTGGAGAACCATGGGTATAGGTCATCCTTGCACCCCCCCCCCCCCCCCGTGAATCCTATTCCCATATATTTTGGAGTACTGAGGGTATAGGTCCTTTCCTAGAAAAAACATTCCCATGGATATAGGGGTAACCTATAGCCACAATTATTTTCAAAACCATGGATAAATACATGTTTTATAGTAGCAATTTATTTCTTACCACTTATTAAAATTTATCTCCCACTCCTTGTAATTGATTATAAATATGTTTTAAACCCTTGTCTATCAAATATGAGATAAAAATTATAAGGATTTAATTTAATTAAGGGTTGGAATATGACACCCATGTATTTTAGAATATTTTCTCTTTAATAATATTAATGTATCCAATATCCTGTGATTCATAAAACACTAAGCTTAAATAAACCATGATATACTGTAGAAATATTATAATTTAAATATGTCTGTTTAACCTAGTTTTTGTATCGGTGGGGATAAATAAAAGTAAACAAATTATGAAATGTTTTCTTAATACAAATTTATAGATTATTTTATATAAAATAAGTACCCAATTTTTAATGATAATAATTAAGTAAAATAAGGTTAAGAAAAGTAAAATATTAAAAGGGTCATTTTTATATAAATGTGGTTTTTCTATATATGTTGTATTTTTATTTAAAAGATAAATTTATAAATTTTAGAAATTTAATTTGACAAAAAGGATTTAAATTTAAATTTCATCATATTAAAATTATCTTAGATTGAAATAATTGGATTTTTTGAAATAGTTTATTTTTTAGGTGAATAGTGAAAATATATATTTTACAAATAATGTCAATTTTATAATATTATCATTATATAAGAATGAATTGAAGGATTTTGAAATAATATTTATAGAAAAATATATACTTTTAGTAAAAAATATAATGTATTTAAAAGTATAATATTGAAATTATAAATCTATGTCAGAAATTTTGGAAATCTAAGTAATGTTTTTTTAAATAAAAAATATTTTTGATATTTCTATTTTAATCAAGTTTTCAATAGGTTTATTAAAATTTGAATTTAATTTTAAACCCAAATAAATATACTTTTATTAAAAATAATCCAATTTATTCCATGTTAATCAACATTATACCTTATTTTGGTATAAAACCATTTTTATGTTTAAAATATGCATTTTTAAAACAAAATGTTTTTTCATTGCATTTTTCAAACTTATATAAAAATTAAATTTTACCAATTATAGAAATTTAATCTTACGAATTATATTATATATAATTTATTATCATTTATTAATTTTATAATGAGTTACATTTCATTTTTTGTAAAAATGAATACTAATAATTATAGATGATTATCACCTCACTAAAAGATAAAATGAGTTAATCTGGGATTAAAATATGGGATAAGGTCTACAAATCACTCAAGAACATGACTTTAAAACTTTAAATTATTTTATTTCTACTTAAATAATCTAATATTTTTAAATAATGCAATTTGGTTTCATTTTCCTTTTATAATGACCTCTATATTATTTTAAATAAATAATAATTAAAAAATATCACTCTATTTTAATATCCCTAATTTGTTTTTATAAAGATAAAAATCAGTCATTAATTGTTATAAATATTTATTTTGAATAAAATAAATTTATTTTATTTTATTTTTCCCTTATTTTTAGTGACGTTTTAAATACATTGAATGATTACACAACGTTGATGTGGTCCATGTAAAAGGAATAGAAAAATCTAGTGAATGAATTAAAGAACATTAAAATTAATATCTTTTGGATTAATTAGGGTGTTCCATGAATTTCATTTATAATTATAAGGGATTATTTGTATTTAAATTATTTATAATAAGCTTACATTGTTATTTTAATGCATTTAAATTCAAGATATAAAAACACCCATGGAAATAACATTAAATGGAATTTAATGTTTAAAATTTATTTTTAAATAATAATAAAATCATAAAAATCCAACCATGATTCAGTTTTTTTGGAATTTTTTAGTGATATAATTAATTTTCCATTTAATTGGAACTTGGATGTTTAAAAAAAATTTTAATGAGCCTTAGATATTGAAACAATGTGTTACCATGGTTAAGGTAAAAAGGGATAATGATGGAGGGGGTTAAACTAAGATATATGGTCGAAATACCATATAAACTTTTAAAAAGTTATTTATTAAATTTATTTCAACCAAGAAATACTCAAATTTGAATATATGAATCTTTGGATCCATCCTACATGATTTATTCACATATTATATATTAATATTTCTTGTATTTTCAACATTTCCACCCACATCACTAATAAAATAAAACACCAAATACTATGTTCTACAAAAAACCTGTGCCCATTAACTCAACCAATATCTACCCAAATACTATCTCAACAACATTATCCATGACTTTATGGGTTTTTTCATTCCATGAACCCATCCGAGAATCCTTAAGGTTCCTTCCAAAGAATAGGTATGTGTTCTTTACAAATATTTTCATGTTTCATTCTTATTAAACATACTAAAAATATTCTATAAACAAAGAAAATGAATTAAAAATTATATTTACTATAATAAGATGTTTTTATATTAAATTAATATTTGTTTTATATCTCTTTCCCAACCATTTTAAAATGATAATGTTTCTCATGTGTACATGTGAACTATAACCTCCACATAGCATTACGATTCATTATTCATTTCCCCTTTACATCATTGATCATAAGTATAGATTTAATGAATATATATAATATTAATAATAAAATTATGATTCTATTAATTTAAATTATTATTTAACTTTACTTGATTCCATTCATTAAAAAGTAGAAACACCGCTCATGTCTGTGTACACATACTATCTTCACGAAGTGATGTAATTCATTTTTCATCACTACATTATGTGGATGGTTATAAAACTATATATAATGAATAAATATGATAATTATTAAATTAATAATATTATATTTATGACTAAACCATGACCAAGGTGTATGTACTAGAACCATTGAACTGATACATGCATGGAAAACATATCAGATTTCACCCGAATGTCCATTCTAATAAATAATTGTTAATAAAATGGTAATTGAAAATTATAAAGGAATCATATATATTAATATATACTAATATATTAATATGGTTATATAATATATGTCTATATATATAAAAAACTATATTTATTATACATATGTTTTGAATACATACAAAGCTAGATAGGGCTTAATGTAAGGGTTTCTCATCTCACTTTTATTTTAGTGTGGCATATTCAATATTCATCACTTGTTTCTTTTATTTGGTGTATATAACATCCATGGATGATCATTATGATTATTTTTATTATAATTTTAATTATATAAAAATCCATCTAAGGTTAATTATTTTATGATATTTTTATTTAGATATTACGAAAAGTGTAAGGGTTCTTCGTCTCAATATCATTTCACGGGGATATTTTTTATATTACCAAACTTTTTGTTTTTATAATTTGAATATAATCCCCTTTGATATGTTATATCATGAATATATTTATTTTCATTCTATTTAATTCTTTATTTGATGTTATTTCTTTCAAGGGGTTATTATTCAAATGTTACTAAAGCAGTAAGGGTTTATATGAAAATATCATTTCTTTTCTAGATTTTTTATGTTAAATTTAAATTGTGGGAAATAATATAATAATTATCCTTTAATACACATATATTTTATTCTCCTGTGTTTATTTACATAATTTGAAATTATTAGTACAATTTTCGACTCATTTATACTTAAAATGATCAAGATTTGTTTAAGAAAATCCAACATTATTTATTCTTTATGGGTTGGGAATATTTATCTTCCATGTCCATGATATTTAGAATGTTGTATATAAGATTTTATCTATACATGAAGTGTTTTAAAATTTCCATTTTCACTAACTTTAACATTATATAAAATGTAATAAATGGAATATTTTTAAATGTTTTTTGAACAAGATGTTTTTTACCTTTTTACAAAAGTGTGAAAAGAATGTTCTCTTTTAACATATTCAATATGAATGAATTATCCCAAAAATAGGAAAATTCATTAATTTTAAGATTCCTTTATAATTTTTCTATATTTGTTTCGATTAAAATAATTTTTTCAATATTCTTCATGATTTAATTTTTTTAAATATAAAGAAATAAAAGGATATTTTCCCTACTTTCAAAGTAATATTTGAATGCTCTTTTAAAGGTATTTTTTATCTATGTAAACATCCAATAAATGTTTTTTTTGGTTCATTAGGGATATATTCTTATTATATTATCCTCTCAATTTCTATAAATAATTTATTATGATTATGTTTTAATTATTTTTCTATGAAATCTATTACTTTCTGATGGGTTAATTAAGATATAATGATATAATGAATGTTTTTATGGTACCATATATTTCTTTTATTTGGATGTATTATAATTATAAGGTGAATAAATATTCATGAAACTAGTTTCTTTTCCACTAGTTATGTTATTGTGGAATGATAAAAAATGTATGATCTTTTGGAACTCCTATGTATGGTTTTCATTATGTGATCAGTGGACCTGGAATTTTATATCCTCCAAATGCATTTTGTAAAGATTTGTTTCTCATGAGATAAATATGTTTTGTGTGAACCTGATTTAATGTTCATAAAATTAAGTGTGAACATATTCATATTAATAAATGTTCACAATTTTATGTGTGAACCTATTTTCAAGTCAATAATTTTAGGTGGGGACATAATTTCATGTCCTTGACATGATGAGTAGACATATGGGTGTTTATATAGATTCACAATATTTTAATTTCCAATGTTTTTTCTTGTTCCACATTCTTATTTTATATTCTCATGATATTCTCTCATGGATTATGATTGATTATTGATGAATTGACTCTTATGACTTGGGTATCTTATTATGACAGTGTTTTATGCAATGAATCATGATTTATGATCTATAACTAAGTGGGTATAGATTGAATAATTTATGATCATTCTCTTATACCCATATGATTATCTTATGATTTTATAGGGTAATCCATTTATATCTCCCATGTTTACCTTTAGAAAGAACCAATTATCATATTTTCTTATTCTTCTATTTCCCCAAGTTATGAAGAATGATATTATGTAATAATTATCTAAAAATTTATCATGTGTGGATATTATTTTGGGATATTTTTATGTCATCCTAAATAAAATGGAAATATGGGTATAACGAAAAAATTGCCCTTTAATGATAAATATATAGTTTTATCATGTAATGTTTTTTTATAATTCTCTAAAACTAAAAACCTCAATGCTTTTGGAAATGTAAGTGACACAATTATTTCTATTGATATATTAATTATAAATTGTATAAAATTAGGTTGTTTTAGTTGGTATCACAACTAGTATGAAACAAATATTGTTTCAGAATCATATAAGGGTGTAAAGGTCTTAGTTAATCCCAATAAATAATTCTTCAGGTTTCTAGATTTAGTTTACCATGAGGAGAAACTATAATTATCCCTTTAATATTTTCAAGACAATAGTAGTTGATGACTTTAACATATAAGAATATTTTTTAGAAGACGGTGATCTTTTTATGGGTTTGTATACTATTTTGAGTTCACTAAAATTTGGATTGTGTTGGAGCCATTTGATTAGTCTACTGACTATAGTATTTAAGGTAGTGCTACATATAGGATAATGAAGGACACAATGAGGGGTAGACTTTGAATCTCATATGGAGATGTTACCAAATCCACTGGTTGAGGACATATCAAAAATAGAGGTGGTTCTATATGTTAAATTTTTTTGGTGAGTAACCTAAAAGTAATATCTAATCATTACTATGTACAATCATGTGGTTTTTTTCTAAAATAATTGTAATATTTTTAATTTTGTGGAAGTAAATATTTGGTAGTTTCTCCAATGTAAATAGGATCAAATTATAAAAAATATAATCTTTATATATACACTTTACTTTTCCTATTATTTCCTTGCTTAAATGTGTGTCGTGAGTTTCTCAAGAGAGAGAGTGTGTGTGGGATTCTTTATGTGTGTGTTCATGTGTACGAAGAGAAACATGATAATGGTTATTTGGGTGTATAATACATTCCAATTATGGTACACTATAGCATGAGAATTTTTAGTAGTTTGAATTCTTCAGTACTGGACCACTGGTGTCTTTGATATTTCAATGAACTCTCATTATATCATCTGGTTATTCGAAAAATATATTCTCTTCCCAATAAGATATATTCTATCTTGGTTGTTTATACTTGTTATATCAGGTAACATTTACACTTTCCTTGATGTTATATATTGATTTAACATGGGTATATTATCATCATAAGATATAATTTCAGGAGAACATAAATATAAAAATTAATAAGTTTGATGGAATTGACATTATTTTATAGGATATATAGATATAATATCATCACATTAAAGAGGATTTATATATTTTATAGGGTATATTCAATTCAAACCAAATAAAGAAATTTTAATGCATAAATTTGGACCGAAAATCACATGGATTGGTGAGGATTTCATTGTCTTGAAATGTTTATTTCAACATCTGATATAATAATACTGTGGATGAGTTGATGGTGCCCCTGATGGATATGTGTGAGAAACATAAATCATGAAAAAAAAGTTAATAAAATGTGATAACTATTTGTAATGAGGTTATTTGAATGTAAGACATTTAAATATCATTTTTACAATTTCAAAATGAGCAAGATTAATCTTGAAGAAGTGAATTTTACATTCACAAATGACGTATGCGAAATATATATACTTTCATCATTACCAAAATAATGGTATATAATGTTTAATGTGTTTAATAATACTAGAATAAAGATTTATCTTGTTTTTTATGATGTCCAAAATATATCCTTGATGAGGAACTCTAAATAAGGGCGGCCTAAGTGCCTTTCAGTTATACACTGAGTGCTGGCGGAAGGTGACCCTCACCTCAAAGGATAAATCATCGATGATTAAAGAAAATTCATGTTATGTGAGTTAGGGAAAGTCTACATGTCTAATACATACCTAGGAGAACATTAAAATCATTTAAATCTCTTAAGGAATTGAAAAAATCATAAGGAAGTAACCTATAGTAAAACTACAAGAAGTTAAAATTATATTAACAAAATAGAGTGAGGAACCAATTTATCACTCAGGGGTTTATGATTTTGGTGGATTTAGGGGTGGTTGACTCTAGTGTGTTGAGATCAAGTGTGGTTGAGGTGTTATCATGACAATTTTTTGAAATATATTGATGTGTATAATATTATTTGTGTTATATTTTGTTGTCAATACATAAATCGTATTCATACTCACATTTCTTGTGAGGTGGAGGTTTTTTGTGAAAAATTTAGATGATTCCTAACATGTTTCAGAAAATTTATATATCAAGGAATAATTTCATGAGGAAAATATATTGAATATTAAAAATAAAGGGTTCAAAGCTATAAAACATGGTATTTCACCATATATGTGGATTGAAGAAGATTTTTTTCACCATAACTAATGTTCATTCCATAACTAGCTGAGACCAAGTTAGACTACAACGTATTATAGGTGTTCACATCATGGAGATGTTTAATTAAATTGTAGGATGAAAAAGGTATAAAAGACCACATTCCATATATTAACTATCTATTCCATTGAGGAGAGTCACTTATAAGTTTTAAATCATAGTGAATGTGGTTTCACTATAAGAAGAATTTATCCCAAAAAATTTGGAACCTCTATGACATATTTATTTCCACATTGCAATTAACTGAAAGATATATTTCATTGGATATAAATAATTTGTGACCTCCACAATGTACCATATATTCCATTCTACAGTTGTGAGAAAATATGGAGGACTCTATTATAGTACATAGGCCGCACTATAGTAGATTTTAGTCTATTTTTTGGTGACATTAATGCCTTCACACTATAGTAGGTATGAAACACACAAAAAATGCACCAAATTTAAAAATAAATTTTTTAAACCACTACCTCATGTTGTGATGTCTAGTACTACATTGTAAAAGTGTAATTATAGTAAACCATGGGTATTTCTACCAGAATTGTTGAGTTGGATTCGTATTAAAATTTTGGTGGTTATTCCAACTTATTATAAAAACAATTCGAATTTATTGGACAATATTATGATAGAATAAGACCTAAGGGTTATGAATCAAGAAGGGGAATTAAATTAGAAATTCAAGTTCCAATATATTTTATATTTGATATGAGAGGTTGTGTATATTTTGAAATGATTGGAAAATTGAGAAGAGGAGAATAGTGATATATATAAGAATAATAAGTTCTGGAGTGAATATTCTATGATTATCCAGTGCAGAAGAACGAAATAAGATGAATAGGATTGAAGTGGTTCTGTGGATGAATTAATAATATCAAGTTAAGAATTAACTTCCTCCTATAAAATCTTAAAATATAATTTTTTCTTATTTATTGATGTAAAATTATAGCAGGATTGGAATATTTCAACAAAATCAAAAAATTAGAGGATGTTTATTTGTTTGAAGACTTTTCTTTTATTACCCAAAAATTTATCATTGTGTAGCATGGGATACACTTGTGTGTGGGATGCACTGAAGCATATTCAAGATATGTAAAAATTTAATTTTCAAGGTTATACTTGGTTCATTTTTCTCAAATGATTGTTCTATTGGCTTAGGTGATCTTAGAGGAATCCATATCACACCAAGGACTATCCTAAACACATTGAGAGGTGAACCTTGTAAATTTGTTGTGTTACCATATGTTGGTTTTTGTTTTTGGGTGTTATATAAAATATCACTAAATCCTAATAAGTGGTAATGGTTATTTTTAAATATATATAAAAGAAATATTGTTCACTAATTCACCCCTCTCATTTATCACTTTTGGATGCTAAATTGGTTCTTAATGTGATATCTGCATGACAGGTTCCATTTCTTTATGATTGGTTGTTTGAAGTTACTCTCTCTTGAAGAATAATACAATAGTTTGTATTATCTATAATGCGTAATTTAAATTCAATGAATGATAATAGAGTTACTACATTTTATGGAAGAATATATCACATATGGAAAGACATTATGATAAGATACATCTTATCTATCAGTTATTATGTATTGGAAGTTGCAAACGATGGGTTTACTCTATGAGATAAACATGTTATTTTGAAAGCAATAGATAAGACTAATTTAGATAATGATAGAAATATAAGCAATGTTATTCTTTCATCACTCTCAGAAAGTGAATTTTAAAAATTAAAAGGACTCAAAACTGCTAAAACTGTAGTGGATAAACTTCAGAATATATATATAAAGAAAAAACCAAAGTCAATTGAGCTAAGTTTCAGTTTTTGAGAAATAAATATAAAGACATCTAGATTTTTAATTATGGAAATATTTATAGTTTCTTCACAAGTGTGATTAAATTTTTGAGCACCATTAATGGAAATAGTAACAACTTATAAGATGTTGATATTATTGAAAATATTTTCTGTATCTTAAAAGATAAAGATGATTCTAAAGTATCTTCTTTGGAAGAAAAAGATTCAAGTTATATTTATCTTGATGATATATCTAAAGACTCCAGCCCCAGTATACTAGATTCCGTGGTTAATTTTTTTAAATAGGAATAACATACAAAGAATCACATCCCAAAAGTAATGAATTGTTCAGTAGTCTTGGAAAACTAGATACATTATTGAAATTCAGAATAAATTTTAAAAAATAAAATACACAAATAATTTCTTTGAGAAATTAATTCTTTTCATTAGTTTATCTATGCATGTCAATCATAAAATACTACCTCATATCCTGGGGAAAAGTGAAAAATAAGAGGGTTTATCTCAAATGCTCGGTAAGGGTAAGAGTACATACATAATCTATGAATAAATAAGGCATAAACAATATATAAATGTAAATTACTGAAATATTTGTCATCTAATCAATAAATTGATCATAATATTTAAGAAATATAAGATGATAAAATATATCCATATAAAAAATCACATCATAATGAAATGTAAAAAAGGATATTCTACTAATAAAATAGTCGCATGAAATATCAATAACTAAATTCATAATGATAGAATTCATAATGTGGGAAACATAAATATATAGACATGGATTTGGCTAAGATATCATACATAAATGGGTAAGGCATTCGCCAATACCCAAAGTAGTTTGTCTCATGAGATCTGCCAATGTATCTAGTAAAATAGTGCGCCCCTCAAATCACTTACTAAGTCCAATTAATTCCTATTATAAAAGTGGTGAAACATAAAAAAACTAAACCTTCATATTGGAAAACTACAATATGAAATGTGAATACATTCCCCAATAAATAAACATAACCATAAACTATCCAGAGTAATATGAATAATGGTATCAAAAGAGAACATACATAGTCAAATTGATCATAACCAATCCGAAGAAACAATAATGGTTACATAAATACAAAAAATCCCTTACTAATTATAAGTACAATGAAGGGTTTATTTCATTGATGAAGATAAACACAATGAAAATATCCTTAGAAACACATTGAGGAAAATATCATTTTCATTTTTAGATAACCCTTAAATAAATGTTCACAAAATATTTTGAAAATAATTTCCATTGAAAATAACCTCGAAATAAGTTTTAAAATATTGATTAGAAAATTATGGTTTATAATTACACTTTTAATCAAATATTCAGTTCATATTTTCAGTAAAATCCAAACAATAATTGTTTTGAAAATGACATTAATTTTCCTTTAAAAAAATTAAAAAAATAAAAATGGTTGAAATTTTCTTTGATAAATCATTTTCAAAAGGCATAAAACAATTTTGAAAACATTCCTTTAGAAAACATGGGTTTTTATGAAAAGGTTTTTTCGACCAAAGATAAATAACGTCAAATTTTCTTTAAAACATTTTCAAAATAATTTTAAATACCAAAAAGTAAAAAAAATGGCACTTTTAGTTTAAAATTAAATTAATTACAAGATAATAAGAAAATATATTGATTTTAATGTATAAATAATTTTCCCAAAGGAAAACTAAACTAAAACGTTCTGGAATAATTATGGGGTTGTGAAATAAACTCTTACCACTATATAATTAGTCGAATTTTATGCCCCATAAAAGAATAAAATATAAAAAAACAATAAATATTATGATAATAAAAAAATTAATGATATAACATGCCAAATGGGGTCTATATTCACCTTATAAAATAATATATGTTCATAACATCAAAAAATTCCTCAACGAAATAAAATTGATATGAAATCCATTATAAAGATCATATCATTAAAGTGAGTGTTAATAAAATGAAATAATTATGAGTATCCAATGTAAATACACATAACAAAATTTTAAATAAAATATAATATAATAAAAATTCATTTTATAGATAATATTTACCTAACATAATCAATGAATTAGAAGTTTAACCCAATGAATGGAAATTTAATTATGGAATCCCTTACGTGGAACTTTTACTTAACTGAACGTATTTTAACCTCTTGAATAATTGTTTAAATAATATTAATAAATTATAAAAAACAATATTAATATTTATGATATCATATGTGATTCTATTATATCTTCTTATTACCCATTTGTTAAAAATATTTTGTTATTATCCTTTTTTTCTTTGTTAACTATATTTTCTTATGAATTTTTTGTCGTGTAATTCCCAGTTATTATGCATAAGATATTGTTATTTAATACTAATAATTATATTAAGGTCATAAATGTTATATTTATTCATTATATATAGTTTTTATAATCAATTTTTAATTTTTGAATGTGGAATATGAATCGTATCATGTTCTGGAGATGATAGGTTGTACGTACACATGAGCGACGATATCATTCCATTAATAGGTGAAATGGTAAAAAAGTGGGTGATATATTAATTTTACAATATCAATATAATTTCATAAATACCATATATATCCACTATTTATATCATTATAACCATCCTTGTAAAGTCATGAGAAAAAACAAACTACACCACTACATGGAGATGGTAAGTCGTATGTACGGATGTGCAGTTCTTTCCCTTTTCATAAGATGAATAAAAGGTATAATATAGTTGTTTTATAATCATAATAACATCTCAATATATATATTATATTGTATTTATTATTTTTCGATGTAAACAACACATTAATAGGAAGTATACGAATAAATAAACATGAAAGAGTTCATAAAAATGATTACCTATTCTTCAGTGGACTTCCTTTTAATCTCTTCTTAAGAGACTTAGGTTTGGTATTTTGAAAAAATTACAACCTATAGAACTTGGATAAGTAAGTTTATAAAATTAATGGTTATTAATTGGTCGATAAATATGTCCAAAATTTGTGTAATAAGTGATGGAATTAGTGCCATTTTATAATTGAGGTGAGGGGCACTTTAAGAATATATTAAAATACAAAATTAATATAAATTAATTTTCTATTAAAAATTAATCAAAACATATTAATTTTTAAGATAATATGATTATGGGTCTAAATAAACTCATCCAATATAATATTTATAAGTTTTTACCTAATTTATACTCTCTTATTTTGGATTTAACCCTCATTTAACCTCTTTATGTCTAACTATGAAAACCTGGATTTGTACTTTTTAAGAGTTATTATACTTACTATAAAATTAAAAAATACCCATAAATGGATCATGGATGAAATTTTAAACCTTATAATAATTATTTGGAATAATTTAATATTTTTAGAATTTTATATCATTTAATAAAAGATTATTTATTATAAAATATGCAAAATGTGAGTTATTAGAACTATTCATTACTTTGACTTTAATAATCTCAGTATAACAATTATGATTAGAACCAGCTATTTTATTATATACATAACATTTCAAGTTCATCTATAAAATTTTTTTTTCACCTTAATTATCTCAAATTATGTTTATTTTAATATTTTTAATATCATTTATTTGATTTGTTTTAATAATTAAATAATTACTACACAAGCATTGTGTAAGATTTTAAGGTCCCTATTTATTCCCTACAAATTAAAAATAAATTAACACAATTAAGATAAATATTAAATATTTATAATTACTTTTTATAGTTTAATATATCCTCTAGATAAACCATTATTAAAAATGTTTTATTTTTTAAAATTTTGAATGTGACATCTTTGATGTTTCTTTAAATAAAATATAATAACGGTCAAAATAACTTCATAATGGAAATAAATGGTCATATATACGAATATTTAATTCTTATGGAAGTATATTAAACTTAAAATAAAATACATTCAAGTGTTAGAGTCATTTTCTAGTCCTTAAAATTTTATTTTTAACCTATATTACCCAATTTACACTTTATCGTGGTAATGAAAACTACCATCGTTATTAGTCATATTGGACAATAATAAAAATGGAACTATTTAATAAATTTATATATTTTGAATAAAAATATGGAATCCATTTTTTAAAATTCAAATCACAAAAGTTTAAGAATTTAATTTAAAATTAATCCCACAAAAAGCAACAAAAAGTAGTTTTCTTGAAAAATGCATTTTAAGCCAAAAAATGTACATATGAAAAAATAAGGTATAAATATGATTAAAAATAAATAAATTATATTATTGATATATAAAAATTATTATAGTAACATTTATATCAAATTCAAATTATAAAGATACTTTTATATAAATAAATTGTTAGTTTTTAAAAAATCTGCATTTTTTACTATCCACTAAAAAATCAATCTTTTTGGAAAATTCCCAAAAAATTCATCATAAGTTAATTCTAATATTAGGATTTGAAAAATGATATTATTTTTATAAAATAAAATTTATAGATGTTCCATAAATATTTTATAATATTTACTAAAAACGGAGAAAACCATTTTTGAAGAAAACGTAAATTTTGAAGAAAAAAATGATTTTACTAAAAATTAGGACATTATTAACATAGAATTAATTAATACATTAATAATGAGTTATAAAATTATATATTTCATAATTTTTTTAGTAATATTAATTCCCAATAATTTAATGGTTATGTTATAATGATCACATAATAAAAGTTCATTGTTTGTTTTAGTTGGGTGTTATGTGCAAGGTAAGCTATCGAAGAGGTTAAATTTAAAAAGAGAAATGCCATAAAATATTGAAGTGTTTATTTTTTTATGTCATCTTAATATATTTTAAAATTATAAATTATGGTTTTATCAAGAATAAGGTGAAAATAAAAAACATAAATCTCTTTTCATGCCACAAAGTAAGAGAAGTTGAAGAAGAAGGATTTTATTGAAGAATAATTTAGTTATTTATATTATAATAAATAAATATTATATAATTTTAATTAATATATGTCTCTTATCTAAATAATCATGATAATATTTAAACTAAATTACAATGGAAATATTCCCTTAAATTTTTCAATGTGTGTAACTATTGGATATTATTATATAAATTATCCAAAATCCAAAACCAATTATGACAGTGAAGAGGAAGATAAAATTACTAGAATATTCTCAAAGAAGAAATATAATAATCCAATGGTTTTTTATAATTATAAGGGTAATAATTTCTCTAAATTTCAAAGTGTAAATTATTTTTTCTAAAGAAGTTATTTATAATTAAAATTTAGATAAAGATGATTTTTATTTTAGCGGTGAAGTTACTAGAAATATGTTCATTACTAATTTGAAATATGATAATATTTCTAGAGATGAAAATATATCTAAGAGTATATAATAAGAAGAGATTGTTATGGTTTCCATTCTAAAGAGAGAATTAAAATAATTTCTCTCAATGGTTTCCAAATAGGAGATAGAGGTATGAAAAATAAAGATTGGTGATAAATCTTTTAATAAAAATGAACCTTTATTAAAAAAAGTCAAAGTTAATTTTAGAAGTTTAGAGATTTAAGAAGTTTAATTATGTTGAAAAAAATCTTACCATCAATTGGTAAAAATATAGACGGGTAAATAAGAGTATTTTTATCATTTACAATAAAACTTGATCAAAACAAGAGAGTATTTAAGAAAGTGGAGATCTATTGTTTAGAATTATATTTCTAAAAATGGAGAATTTTTTAAGAAGTGAAAATATGAATATTACAAATATAAATAATTTTATAAATATGAAAAAAATTCTAAAATATTGGTGATAACTCAATGAAGATAAAATATTTCATTAAGAAAAAGGTTGTGGATAAATAAAGGGATATTCTAAAATTTGTAGATTTCTCGAGCGCCAACTTGAGTGATAAATATTCTATAACTAGGGTGTACTAAAGATCTAAAAATTGATTTATATAATGATCCATAATTTTTGAATGCATAAAAAATATATTTCCTAAAAAGGAGTTAAAATTGGTGACTCGAAATAAAGTTAAATATAGTTCAAAAATATTTATAGCATATTAATTTCAAAGGTAAATATGTTTTATGTGGTTATTTATGGTATTGTGGGGCATTTAGGAATATGGAAAACATTTTTTGGTTCAATAACCAACATAATAATCAGAATATAATTCATAATATTCAATGATTGAAGTGTATTTCATCCTCTCAACCAAAAGAAGTTAAAAAACTAATTAAAATCTAGGGATATAAATCAGAGAAAAAATTTGATATTCTTGAATAATTTTATTAAAGGTGTGATCATCCTGGTTACCAAGCTAATGATTTCTTTATCATCTTATCAGACCAAAAAATATGATTTTTAGTACTCAAATCATATAAAAGGGAAATTCCATTAATCTTGGACATCAGATGCCCATCTCACAAAATACGATATTTAAAACTATTAAAATATGTGAAAGTGTAAATATGGATTAGTGACCACTATTAATGTAGGATCCCTCAAGTTTACGGGATTCGAATTGAGTTTTTTTTGGAAAAAAATATGAAATAAAAAAACATTATCCTTATTGGTGGATTAAAACATAATATCTTGAGTGTTTCATAGATCTATGAAGAAGGAAATGAAGTGTTTTTTAAGAGGTATATATTATTTGTTAAGAATCATTAAAAAGAAAAATTCTGACAAAAGGACAGTGGCTTAAAGGAAACTTTTTTCAAGTGAGTGATGATAGAAAATATTAGACCAACTAGTTTGAATACCCTAATATGGGGTGAACTATGGTATAACTGATTAAAATAACTATCCCTTCAGATATTATTTCATCATTAAACAAAGAACACTTCTTTACCTTTCCCATAAAAATGTGTGAACAATATTTAAATCATGCATTAGATGTCATAATTTTACTTGGTTCACCCTTACTAGGCTATATACAAGGAGCATACAACAGTGATGTGCTGATGTACCAAATAAACTAAGACTCACTATCAAATTATGAGGACTGGGTAGATCAATTATATACCCATTCTCACTTTCTTTATAATTTTTAGGGTTAGCTCACTACTTTCCCAAGGTTCACTCTCTTTGTCTCTTTCTCTGGATCACTGTTAGGGGAAAGAATCACCTTCTTCATGTTCCTTTTCTCATTGATCTGGAAAGGATCCCCTCATATTTTATGTACATGTAAGTTTTTTAATTATCTCAATGAATACATCCTCAACTATGTTTAGATTCTCTATAGAATCAATATCTGGGTTTCTCCTACACTTTTATTAAAAACACATATATGCAATAATTCCACTTTCTAGAAAACTGTAAAAAACATCCCTTTACTAAAGAAACAGAAATTACCTCTACTTTGGAATAATATGTAAGTTATTCTAAGTATTCCTTTCAATTATTTGAATATAATAGTGAATAAACTCCTTTTTTGAGTATTATAGAATAGTTAATATCCTCTATATTCTTCACCTCCTTCAGATTTCATATGTGACAATGATATTATTCACAGGGAAATGTAAGTGTGTATCTCCATGTGAAAGCTTCTATATTAATACCCGTGTGTGAAACCCCGACACATAACCTCTTGCATGAGATCCTAGAGTGTGACCCTTTCATTAGTCCATTCCTATAGTAAGTCCTTTCCTTGGGTGAGTCCCTTCTGTGAGTCTTCTTTCATGCTGATCACGAGTTCTTGATATAATATCACTTTCATGCTTTGTGTGAGTCCTCTTGTGTGAGTCTTCTTTTAAAGATAACTTGTTCAAATCAAGAACAACACTTACTCGATGTCAACCATGTATAATTATTTGTGAGACCTCTCCACGAGTCTCTTTCATGAGTTCTCTCTATAATACTCCTTCGCATATGATGCTTTAGATAAAACTTCTAAGCATACCTTCATCAATGCTAAAGGATGGTTCATAGGGTATTTATAAGGAAAAACCCACCACCTCATCTCCAAAAATCACACACTAAATTGTGGAAAACATTCCACCTCATTGGTATCACCCTCTCTGCAAGATCTGGGTGCGAGATATTCTTTCAATTTGTGCAATATCCAGGCTTGATCCCAATTTAAACATTTTCACTATGAGAACCTTCGAGTGTGATTCCCTGTTGTGAGTATGAATTCTATCTTTTCATGAGATCTGGGAATGAGTTCCAAATATAATCATGCACTTCGTGATATCTTTAATGACTGTGATATCTTTCACTATTTCCATATTTTTCATTCTTTTCATGCACATTCATGAGATCTAAGCGCAAGTCCAATTCTAGTTTGGGAAAGATCTGGGTGTAAGCTACAAAGACAATAATGAGAACTAAGTGATATCCCATCATGATTCCCAAAGAAATAATGAGTTTTGTGTGAGATCCCATCATGAGATCCAAATTCAATCATGAGCACTTTATGATATCCTATAGTGAGAGTTAAAGATAATCATGTGTTTTGTCCTAGAGTGATGTAATGGATTTTTGAACAAATTTATAACTCTTGAATTCCCACAATGGTTTTCGATTAGTGACTTCACTTCAACTCCCATATAATCAAGTTATTACTTCATCCATAATAATTACATTCACTATTGAGTGGCTATAATGTTTTCAAATTTTTTTGGTTCTTAATGAAATATAGTTTTGTTTCTTAATTATCCTCTATATACACAATCCACCATGATATAATTCACAGCTTGAGGTTGGTTTTTTTATCATCGGCTGATTCGGACCAATCTACATTTTTATATCCCAATAACTATTGCTAATATTTATCATTGTACCTCAAACTTAAATCCAAAGTGACTTTGATACACTGAAGTATTCTTTTCACTGTAAGAAAGTTGTATTACTTGGGATTGATTAGATACCATGATTCTTGGAATGTGGAAAAAATAATATCGGTCCTTGTTTCTATCAGGTAAAATATATTACCTTTGATTTTCCTTTATTTTGTAACATTAACTACACTGCCTTCATCATCCCATGATAGTATCATCTGGGTAACCATAGAGTTCTTAATATCCTTGGAATTATCTAATCAAAATCTTCTCAAAACATCCATATATATTTTGATTTATAAATGAGTATGAAATTCTTTCCTTGTGTGAACTGTAAACCAACAAAAAACATTAGGTCACCAATAATTATCATTTCAAATTTACTTTTCATGAATCTTGAGAACTGATTGCATTATTCTTTATTTGATCCACAAAATATTATGTTATCGATGTATATTAACACCATAATCCTTTTATTACTCTCATTATTGACATATATATTATAATTAACTCCACCATGATGAAAACCTATTTTTTTACAACTTCTCTAGTCTTTAATTCCATTATCTTGGTGCTTGCTTCAACCAATATAGTGTTGTATTCAACTAAAAAACTTTTTCCTCATCTTCATGAATGATAAATCCATCTAGATTCTAAATATAAACTTATTCTTCAATAAAACCAATTAGAAATGATGATTTTATGTTCATATGCAAAAATTTAAACCTTCTATTCACTACTACAGACAATAATAGTCTTATTTTCTATATCCTTTCAAGAGGTGAGAATGTTTCATCAACATCAATACCCTTTATTTGGGAGTACCCTTTGCACACTAATCATTATTTATTTTGAATCATATTTCCATCTTCATTCATCTTATTATGAAAGACCTATTTGGTCCGAATGGTATTCTTGTTTTTTGGACTTGAAACAATATCCTATGTCTGATTCATCTTAATTTAGTCAAGATCTTCATTCAAAGCCTGAACCAAGTTCTCATCTTCAATTGCTTAATCAAAAAACATTAGGATCTACCTATTATAAGAACAATTCTTTCTGTGGAGTCTTTATCCTCCTTGTCTGCACTGGCACTGTCTGATCACTGATTATGTTATGTCTATCACTTTTGGCTCTTAACATTGTTTTTTTATAGATACTGATTTATGATAATCCTTTTCATTATCTAAATATTCTTATGAATCAGCCTCTAGATATGGAACATCCCCTGATCTTCTTATATCTTCTTTATTATTGTCTTGAGACAAATCATGTATTTTATGAAGTTTATTCTCAATATTTACAATACTTACATCATTTATTTCAACTACCTTTCCTAGATTATTATTAAAGAATTAATATTCTTTGATTTTCTATAATTATATATTAAATATCCCTTTTTCTCCATGAGAATCAAACGTTTTATTTTTCTTCTTATTGATAAAGAAAAATTTACTTCTGATTACTAAAAAGTACTTCAATGTTGGATTCTTTATATACAATAACTAAAATGGGGTCTTCTCTTATTTTAGACGTAATAAAGCTCTATTTTATGTGTATACTGATTTCATCACTTCTTCTTTCCAAAAACATCTTTGGAAGGTATTTCTCAATGATAATTTTTTAACCATGTTGTTGATAATTCAATTTCTTCTCTAAACTACTCCATTATACTATGGAGTTATTAGAGTTGGAACTAGGTGCCTTGTCCCATGTTTCTTGAGATAATACCCACCTTGGAAATTTGTGAACTCTCTTCCATTATCTTTTTGGATTTTTTGGATTTTTTTACCTATAATCTTCTCAACATCCCTTCAATAGGTTGTTATGAAACTAACCACCTCATATTTGTGGGTGATGATTCAAACCCATATCATTCTGCTAAAATCAAAAATGAAGAGAACATATTATCTCCCATCATCAATATCTCTTGGTGAAATAGGTCTACACATATCAGTATGTACCAACTTAGGTAATTTTTTAACCTTTTTTCCTTTGGAATTATATGTCATTTGAAGGATCTTCCCCTGTCGATAATAATTGAACATTTGAGTATGATCATGTGATAACCTAGGAAGGTCTCGAGAAGCATCATATTTTACCAGATCTTCCAAGGACATTTGGATCATGTGACGAAGATGTTTATTGCAAAACTTGTTTTCTTATTCCTTGGATGGAAAGAAAATATCTTATTTTCTACTCACATGGTAGAGATTCCCATTAAAAAACATTATATGGAAAATAATTTCACCATATTTTTACTTGATGAAATATAATTTCTAGCAAAATTTTATTTCATGTCCGCAGTTACACAATTGACTTACACTTAGAAAGTTGTGACTGAGACCTTTAACAACCAATACATGTGTAATCCTTATGTATTTCCCCACAAATTTAGATTTTACTAATCCAATAATTTTCAATACATTATTATTACAAAATATTAAAATTACATTATTGTCGTATCTGATTCTGGTCACGAGTTCTTTATTTCCTATCATATGGTAGGTGCATCCACTATCAACAATACCTATTCTAGCGCGATATGATAATTTAAAGGAAATATTTTTTATAACTGTTTGTTCAACTATATTCCTTTTGTTTCATGTTTTTTGACTTCATACCAAGTACATATTGATAATACTGATCTTCCTCGAAGTATAATGGAACAGATTTATCTTATAATGTTACAAAATGATTATTCATTTTCAAATCATTTGATAAAACATTGAATTTATTCTAATGACCATATTCATTCTTCTTTGGCACATTTATATTCATTGTTTATGAGCAGTATCTTACCATATGACTGAATCCTTTACACTTAAAAGAGTTACCATTAAATGATGAACTGGAATATTTATCTCTCTATGGATACCTCTATGGGTCCTATTCCCTTATTTATCTCTTGGATGTGGAATATACACATTGTGAGTGTCCCATTTTTTTCCCAAAAAGGACATCTAATATGGAATGCATTCTCGTGAGGCAATAATGAAGTAATATTTCTCCCTTGGGTTCTATAAATATTATAATCCCGATTCATACCCTAATCAATCTTCAACCACAGATAGTGATCATATAGTATAACTTCAACCATTACTACTTTCTATTTTCAAACAAGACACATACCATATGTATTATCTTGATCAATCATTTTACATTCTTGACACTCATTTATCTTCTTCACTGAAACTCTAAATTCTACTTTTTCATTTTATATTGAATTTATATCCTTCTTTGAAAGAATAAAGAGTTTCTCCTTATATTTCAATTTCCTTGGCATACTGAAAACTTCTTCTTTAATTTTTTTGATACGTTTGATTTGGTCTTTTCTAGTGATTGTAAAAATATCAATTTCTCTTTTCTGTTCTTAAATTTTGAGCGTGTACTCGCTGATATTTTATAATATCTCTATCATTGAATAATTCAGTTTTTTAATTTCTTCCTGCATCTTAGACTTCTCTTCTTCCTACTACTACATATACTTTTTTGAATCCCAAACCACATTGTTGGATTTCTTCATTTTGGCTCTCAAAAAAATTTATTCCTCAAGTGTGTCTTCTAACTCATCAGGCATATCAACTCTTTATTCAAATTATTCTTCATCACTATCACATTATTCCATTTTCTAGGATCTATCGACAACTACCATCATAGCATATTCTTCATGATCCTTCCAATCCTCCAAATTTTCTACCTAAAATTATTCTAAACTATTATCTTCTTTTGAAAGTAGATTCTTCTTTTTGAATAATTTTTTTCTTAAAATTTTTATTACCTTTCACGTAGTCTGAATAATTCTTCCTAGTTATTTCATCTTCATCCTCATCATCGTCTTGAAACTTATTAGGGAACCTTGATATATGATGACCAATATTTCAACATCTAAATCATGTGAGTGGGAGTATCCCTTTGAACATTCATTTTCCTCTTAATAAATTTGATGAAACGAATGACACGAATTCATCTAAAACTTCTTATTCCTTCTCATATTTAGTAGTGATCATCTTTGTGGCCATGAATACCCTTTCTTTAGACTTCCATTTTTTCACAGACTCATTTTCATTATTTCACATCATGTATGCAACAAGATTATAGTGCAATCTATTCAATTTCATCTCTTTTGTATCTTTATCTTTAAGTACAAAGACTTTTTGATTTAAATGAGGAGAAATTATTCACAAGATATGCTTGAAAATATTTACATATTCAATAATTTCTCTAAGACCATGCATGTCTTCCACAATAAAATTCACCGAGTCAAAGAATGTGTGAACAGACTCATTAGGGTGCATTTTGAGGTAATCATACTTGTTCCATAGAACATGTAGATTTGATTCTATGACTTTTGAGTCACCCTCATAAATATTTATCAAATTTTTACACATAGAATGTGATGGATTACATGATATCACCTTTTTATATGTAGAATAATATAGGGCTCCCCTTAATGCATTGATTTCTTTGGAATCATCATCCAATTCCATTCGACCATCTTTTGATAAAGCATTACTAACAATACGGAATGAAATTCCATTTTCCATAAATACATCCATTATTAAAGATTAGAAGTAGTGATACATCTGATTATTCCATAATTGAAGGTTTTTTACATCAAATATCGTAATACAATGTGATTGAAAACCTTCATTTCATCTACTTAAAGACAACCATTGAATTTCAACCTTTCCATATGATACCAATTGTTATCCCAACAAGGTTAAATACCATGATAGGGGGAATCAGGGTATGACATATTAAAACAACTACCCCTTAAGATCTTGTTTCTTCGTTAAAAAAATACTTTTCTCTCCCTTTCCCATAGCAATGTATGAACAAAATTGAAATAATGGATGAGACATGGAAATTTTACTTGGTTCACCCTCACTATGCTACTTCCAAGGAGTATACAACGGTGATGTGATGATGTACCAAATCCACTAAGGCTCACTAGAAAATTTCAAGATTATACTACTACAAAAAAGTCCTTTAACAACACTAAAAACGGACATTATCAGTGTTATCGAATAATTGACTACCAAAGTGAGATTAAAATCCCAAGTCTTTTATCATCAAAAAACTAATCATTAATAAAGGGATCCTTTGTCAGCGCTTTTAGATGCATTGATAATGGGGGACTTTATCATCACTTCTAGTAGCACTAATAAAAGAATCCTTTATCAATTCTTGTAAAAGTGTTGATAAAGGGGAATATTATAGTACATTGAAACAGCACGCTGCAAATCCAGTTCAGTGGGTTGTAATGACACACCAAAACACCAAAAACATGACAAAAACAAAAAAATTAAATAATAATACATAATTTAAATGAAACAATACTTACAAAACAAATATAATAAAATAATACAACATTATAGACATTTAAAACATTGTTTTACATAATTACATATGTACAAATTATTACATATATTCAAAAATAGCATTCTTCCTTTGTCTTTTGATCTTAACCCCTACTCAAGAAAAAAATTCACCTGTATAAGAAAAAAAATATTATGAAATTAATAATAAAAATAAATTAATTAATTTAAAGTGTTGATTTTAAACTAAACTCCAGGTTATACAAAGAACACTATGTATCAGATTGAGTTGTTGTTGATTCTTGTATGTTATACCTTTTCTAGTTTGTCTTCAATAATTATCTATGTTAAATATAACTAAATAAGTATAAGATAAAAATGGTATGGAAATTAATTAAGTAATAGCATATATAATGGTGATAAAACAATCTAATATTGTTTTCTCAATTTTTGTGATATGATGTGCATTTTAAACTAAAATGAAACTTATATATTTAAAAGATGCACTTTGAGTCATACAGGTCACACCATGTGTCATATTTTTGTTCATGTGATTCTTACATGTCTAAAATGACTTATGGATCATTTTCCAAAAGTATCAAAACAATATGAAAGTGTTTTCTTGTTTTTGAGTACATCACTTATCTTTTTTACTAAAATGTTATTTTAAACTCGAGACATACACATTGACTCATACTAGACACATATTGTATCAGTTTGATATGATTCCAATTCCATCACATCAAAAAATACATATGAATCATTTTCCTAAATTATCAATACAATTCGATCATGTTTACTCATTTTTCAGTGAGTGACACTTTTTTAACAAAAATATTTATTTTAAACTAATAAAAGACGCATTGATTCTTACTGGGAACATCATGTATCTTATTGAGGTGTGGCAAATTCATAAAAATCAAAAATGATTTATGGATCATCTTATTAATGTATCAAAACAATATGAATGTGTTTTCTCAGTTTTGAGTAGGTTATTTATCCTTTTTATGAAAATTGATGTTAATTTAAAAAAAAGACGCACTTGGAGTAATAGTGGTCGCACTGTGGGTAAGATTTTGGTTAGGATGACTCCTACATGTCACAAATGACATATGGATCATTTTTATAATGTATCAAAACAATATAATTATGTTTTCTCAATTTTTAGTAGGTCAATTTTCCTTTTTACTAAAATTGATATCAAATTTAAATAAAAAGATGCACTTCAAGTCATATCATTCCCACCGTGAGTCATATTGTGGTGTGGGTAATTCCTACATGTCCCAAATAGATTATGTATCATTTTAAAAAAGTATCAAAAAAACCAGAATACGTTTACTTGGTTTTGATTATGTCACTTCTCTTTTTTACTAAAATGTCATTTCAAATTGCAAACATGCACATTGACTCATACTGGTCACATAATGTATTGGTTTGGCATGATACCAATTCCTACATGTCACAAATGACTTATGAATAAATTTCTTAAATTAACAAGAAAATATGAGCGCATTTTATTGATTTTCATTGAGTGAGATTTTTTTAACAAACAGTCAATTTTAAACTAATAACAGACACATTGATCTATATCGAGAACATCGTGTATCTGATTTAAGTAGGGTTGATTAATACATGTTAAAAAATTGGGATTTTTTCCTAGAAGTATCAAAAAAAATATGAATGTGTTTTATTAGTTTTGAGTAGGTCAGTTATCCTTTTTACTAAAATTGATGCCAATTTTAAATAAAAAGACACACTTTTAATGATACTGGTCACACCATGCATCAGATTGAGGTGTGGATGATTTATAAATATCTCAAATGACTTATGAATCATTTTAAAAAGGTATTAAAAAAATCTAAATGTGTTTCTATGATTTTTAGTACGTCACTTATTTTTTTAAAAAAATTTCATTTTAAACTAGAAACATAGACTTTGACTGATACTCATCACATAATGTATCGGTTTTACATGATACTAATTCCTACACGTCAAAAATTACTTATGAATAAATTTCCTAAATTATCAAGAAAATCCAATCATGTTTTCTTGGTCTTTATGGAGTTGCATTTTTTAAACAGAACTATCTATTTTAAACTAATAACAAATTCATACAGAATAGACCGTGTATTGTATAAGGTGTATTTTATTACTATAATTCATAAATGAATTATGTATCATTTACCTAAATTATAAAAATAATAAAAATTAATTTTATTAGTTTTGAGTAGGTTTGTTTTCTTTTTTGCTAAAATTGATGTGAATATTAAATAAAAAGATACACTTGAAGTCATATTTGTCACACTATGCATCGGATTGAGGTGCATATGATTCTTACAAGTCTCAAATAACTTATGGATAATTTTGATTTATTATCAAAACTATCTAAATACATTTCCTTGATTCTGAGTATGTCACTTTTTTTCCTAAAATGTCATTTTAAACTAAAAAATACACTTTGACTCGTAATGATTCCATCATTTATCGGTTTGACATGAGACCAATTCATACACAGAAAAAATGACTTATGATTCGATGTCCTAAATTATCAAGAAAATATTAGCGTGTTTTCTATGTTTTCAGTGTGTGACATTTTTTGAACTAAACTGTTGATTTTAAACTGATAACGGACACATTGAGTCATATCAGGCACATCGTGTATCATATTGATACGATTCTTATTAATACATTTCAGAAATTACTTATGGATCATTTTTCTAAATTATCAAAATAATATGAATGTGTTTTCTCATTTTGACTAGGTCAGTTTTCCATTTTACTAAGATTGATGTCAATTTTAAATAAAAAAGACACACATAGAGTTATATCGGTCACACCGTGTTTCATATTGATAGTTGTTTGATTCTAACATGTCTCAAATTACTTAAGTATCATTAGTTCGAAATTATCAAAATAATATTTATGTGTTTCCCCAATTTTGAATACGTTACTTTGTTTTTTTACTAAAATGGAATTTTAATCAATATATACTCACATTAACTCATACCAATCACATAATGTATCAGTTTTACATAATACCAATTCCTACATGTACCAAATGATTTATGAATCGACTTCCTAAATTATAAATAAAATTTGATCATGTTTGATCCATTTTTAGTGAGAGTAATTTTTTGAACTAAAATGTGAATTTTAATTTGATAACAGGAACATTGATTCGTACTGGGTACATCATGTATCATATTGAGGTTTAAATAATTCCTACTCATCAAAAAACGAAATATATATTGTTTTCTTAAATTATCAAAACAATCATAATACATTTTCTTGGTTTTGAGTAGGTAAATTGTCTTTTTTACTAGAATTTATTTCATTTTTAAATAGAAATAAGCACTTGGATTCATACTGGTCACACCATGTGTCATATTGAGGTGTGGTTTATTCCTACATATCTCAAAGTCTCAAAAACAATCTATCAACAAATGATACCATGTTTCCATTTTTTCTATGGAAAACTTCCAACACCAAATATTTACTCGATGTTCTTAGCCAAAAAACTTTTCTCATTATTGAATGTCAGAAGAGCATAGTAACCTCATGTTCTCATTATATCTTGAGAAGTAGCCAAAATGAGCACAAGATATTTTTATACTATATACCTTTAAACAAAAAAAGGTTTCATCTAACAACATCAAATCAATATGCAGTGTTGGATGCCAAACAAAGAAAGGAAATGAAAATGGAAAATGTCATAACAATGGAAGAAAGAATAATTTTATCTAATATATATCTTGTTTTATTTAGTTTAAATAAAAATATTACTTCCCAAAAGATCAATGAAAAAAATAAATAATTATTAGATAGAAATGACAATGAGATTAACTTACAAATAATAGATAAAATAATGATAAAATTAATTAAATAAGTAGTATGAATTTAAATTTTCATGCTAGTTGTATACATTCTTGATGAATTTACATATTGTTATTATCTCAATTGAAATATATAAGTTCAATCCCTCATTAACATGAGTATCTTTGAATAAACTACCCAAACTCGAACAAAAGAATCCACATGTATAAGAAAATAATTTTTATATGAGTAAAACTAACAAAAATAAATTAAAAATAAATATGAAACAATTCATTAATTATACGGATAATGATTTTACTAAGATAATATTGTTGACCATGGGTATATACCAAAGGTAAAAAAATGATGACAAAAAACACAAATATATCTCTCCAAACAATCAGTCAATAAGTGGGGAGGATGAGGAGAAAATAAGATATCTTGGATTGAAGCTTTTAATCATCTGAGATAATGTAAAGATATCCTATTGGGTCCATAAAATATTCATTTAGTACAATAAATAAATATATATATATATAAGATATACATTATAGAAGGAGAAAGTAAATGACAATTCTAATAAGGTAAACTCAATATTTGATTGTTTCAAAAGAATTCAGTATGCTTTGAAGAAATTGGTTGATTGAATTTAAGAATATAATTACTCTACTATGGTAGGTTTTATCCTCTAAATTTATCCAAAGGTGAAGTTTATATACAATTTTCATCCTCATCATCTCATATTTGGAATAGTTATCATTTCATTTTGTTTTTTGGTAGTCATCCTCCATCTCTTGTGAACATGCACCTATGATTCTTGAAATTATAAAAGCAATAATCATCCGTTTTATGATTACTAATCATAGTAGTACAAGAAACATAAAATAGATAGGGGATGAGTCCCCAAAAAAATTGGAATAAAAACTGTTCAGGAGATGAAACTGCTGAGGATGACAGTTGTACTTCATTATGTTCTCAAAAAGGGGTAATGCCTCCCATTTTTGGGAATTATATGGATGGTAATTATATATTCCTAAGGCTGGAACCAAAATTCAATGTTAAATAATGATCTATTATTATATGAATTAAAGTAAGTCAAACATAGTATTTATTAGATTGTGATGAAATAAGTGAATTGATTTTTAAGAAGTATCCATAAGTGGGTTCTCATTTCAAATATGGCTATATTTTTACAAAGGTATAGAAAACTAGCCAAACTATTTTTTGATTTAGGGATTGTAAAAATTTGAAAGTGGAAATTGATTTTTGGAAGTGAAAATTTGATCATATTATATAATGATAAAATTAATTACTAAGTTAAAAACAGTGTGTTGAGATTTTTTTATAATGAAAAGATAAAATTGTTAGATATTTTTTATTAATTTTAATGGGGATATTGTTAAAAATTAAAATAATGATGAAACATCATAGAGAATTAATATTTAATTGAGTAGAATAGGGGGGATCCCACAGGCCTGAGGTAGACTCAAAATAATACATTTATGGTGAAAAAATAAATAGGGATTATCAACTACAATAAATATAAGAAATGTTGAAATCAATGAATAAATATCATTGGTAATATGAATGTTTTTGTGAGAACATGAAAGAGTAAGACTCTATAAAAAAACACATTTTCCCAAGTATATCCAAAATAATTTAGATCGTATAACAAGGATTAAAATTGAATTAAATCTATACATGAGGATCCTGGTCTAAATAAGAAAAATGTTACATGGGAAATTGTTCATGGGTTGGTAGAAATAAATGATATCAAAACCAAGTGGGTTTTTAGTAATAAACTCATTTACTATAGAAAAGGGGCTAAAAATATGAATATATAGTGTTCAAGGGAAACTCTTAAAAGAAACTAATTTATATTAAAGAAAAATTTACTCGCATATCACATTTGGAAACTATTTATTTTTTTTTTATTTCAGTGAAAATGTAGTTAAAAGTATACTAAATGGATATAAAATCTATTTTAATCAATGGAGTTATTAAGGTGGAGTATTCATTGAGAATATGGATGGGTTTATTGTGGATGAAAATGATAAAAAGGTGTTCTAGTTAAATAATTCATTGTATAAGATAGAGAAATCATGGAGGACCTATTATTTAAGGTTGGATCAATACCTAAGAAATATTGGCTTTTAGCGAGGTAGAGTTGATCGTAGCCTCTACATCAATAAGGAGAATTATAAAAGAATGTTGGTACTCTTATATGTCAAAGAAATAATATTTAAAGATTTGTAAAAGAAAAATGATATTTTTTGTGGATTATATGAGGTACGGTATCAAGATGTCTATGATTGGTGAAACATTTTCAATGGTTTATAGGAAAATCCATAAAATCACAGCATATTAATTTCCCAATAAAAATATGAAAAAGAGGTTCCCAAGTGATTTTCAATGGAATATTCCAAACCAATGACAACACTGACCACTATATGGATGCACTTTTTCCAAATTTGAGAGTTACAAAGAGGTATATGTCATGGAATATAGGTATTGGGAACCTATTATACCTCACAACAACATGGCCCAACATTGGGCTTGATATATTTTAGGTCACACAATACCAATGTTTTCCCAAGGAGATCCACATGATATAGAGGAAGATGATACTTCAATATATCAAAAAACTAATGAATTTTGGGATTTTTTATGATAGGATTGTGCAACTAGATTCAATCATTTGACCCTTGAATTGATCAATCATTTGATTCATGCCTTGGAATAGTTGAAGCCTTGATTCTAACCTAGATTCAAGCTTAGATTCGGCAATGAGGAGTGACAGATACAGGAGGCTTCCATAGAGAGCTTCAGATATATATTGAAATAAAGATGAATACTTTTTGAAAATATTAAAACACAGTAAATAAATATATATAAAATAAATAATAGAAATTGATTAAATTCCCAAAAAAATATTTGTGTGAAAATATGTTTATAAAAATGAATTAAATACATATATGTGAAATAAATATAATATGTTTGATCTATCTTAAATTGAAAAATAAAACAAAATTCAATTATGTCCATTACTCAATGAAATTATGGAGTATTTTTAATACATATTATTTTTTAATTATAAAACATTATTCATTGAATGCATCATTATTTGACGTAAATCATAAATATTTTTTATTCTATATATCATATTAATATACATTTATATATATATAATATATACTCTTTATTAACATTATTAATAATTATTTAATTAATAAAATGTTTAATATTTTTCTCAATTTAATTATTTTTAGTTTTTATTTGTTTAATTTTTATTTTATATATATGCATATATATATTTATAATATGCTATTTATAATTTATATATATTATAATAAATTTATTCATTTTTATCAATAATTATTTAATTAATAAAAAATTTAATATTTTTTTAATAAAATTATTTTTATTTTTATTTTATTTATTTATTTCATTTTATTCGGACTTTTATCAGTGCTAAAAAATTGCTAATAAATAATTCCTTTATGATCAATAAATATAATGTTCTGATAAATGTTACCAATTATCAGTGCCAAAAATAAAGCACTGATAAAGGGAATCCTTTGTTATCGCTAAAAATGCACTAATAAAAGGTTCCTTATATTAGTGATAAAAAATAGACTTATAATTGGTGTATTTTATTAGAACTAGAAAAAAAGTGCTAAAAAATGGTACCCAATATCAATTGTTATTTTATCACTGATAAAGGGAATCTTTATCAACCCATTTTCTATCACTGATAAAGTCCATCACTTTTAAAGGTTTGTTTTGTAGTATTTTTGGGGTAGATCATGTATATTCCTAGGCTCACTAACTTTACAATATTTAGGGTATGCTCCCTATTTTCTTAAGGGTCCCTCCATTTTTCTCTTTCTCTGGCTCACTGTTGGTGGAAAGGATCACCTTCTTCCTCTCCCTTTTCTCACTACTATAGAAAGGGTCCACTCACAGTTAATGGACATATAGGTCCTTTTATTATCCCTAATGAATGAATCTTAAAATTTATGTAGATTCCTTATTGAAGTTATTCCATGTTTACTCCTTCACTTCTGTGAAAAACACCTGGATGCAACACTTCCACTTTCTCAGAAACTGGAACAGACTTCCCTTTGCGGTTGAAATAGCAATTACCTCCTCTTCGGCAAGATCATTAAGTGATTCCAAGTCTTACTTTCACTACTTTTAATTTAGTAGTGACAAACATTATTATATGAGTATTTTCGAATGGTGAAGATCTTATATTTTCTTCTTCTCATTCAGAATTTTGATGTGAAAATGATATTATTCATAGGGAAATGTAAGTGCGTATCTCCAAGAAAAATATTCTATTGTGATACTTCTATGTGAGACCCTAGCGTGTATCCTATTGCATGAGATCCTATCATAATACCCTGGCATGATTCCCTTACTAGAATGAGTCCCTTCTTGGAATGAGTTCCTTCCTGGCATGAGTCCTTTCCATCAATCTACAATTTCTCTAAGCACCATTCCTTGTGCGAGATAGCTTTCACACTTTGCATGATTCCTCTTTCATGAGTCCACTTTGTGCGATACCTTGTTCATATCAAGTGAAACACTTATGTAATTTCAATTGCATATACTCCTTCATGATACCTCTCCATGAGTCTCTCTCAGGAGTTCTATCCATGAGACTCCTTCTCGGATGATAATTCATATCAATCTATTAATCATACCTTCTTCAATGATTAAGGATGGGTCATTGGTTATTTATAGGAACTAACCCATCGCCATAACTCCAAAAATTAGGTAAAACCGTTCACCTCATAGAAATCATGTTCTTCGCATGATCTGGGTGTGAAATCTTCTTGTTCTTTTCGCGATATTCGGGAGTGAGTCTTATTTCAATATTCGCACACCATAAAATTTCTAGCACAATTCAGTGGCATAAGTCCACATTCACACTTTGTGTGAGATCCAAGAGCATGTTCTAAATATAATCATGAACTTTATGAGACCATGTAAATCCATGATATCCTCCATCATTTCCATATTTTTCTTTATTTTAATGTGCTTTCATAAGAGTCGGGTGCAAGTCTTATTCACTCTTTACACAAGATCTGGGTGTAATATCCAAATACAATCATGAGCACTGCATGAGATCCCATCATGGCATCCAAAGACAATCATGAGAAATGTTTATGATCCCATCATGACATCCAAATATAATCTTGAGCACCGCATGAGATACCATTACAAATCTAAAAGACAATCATGTGTTTTACAATATCCCATCGTGAGATCATAATTTAATCTTGTGATTGTTAGTGTTGTTGTCTTTCAATTCTTTTCTTGACCCATAGTTAATTCAAAATACAATTATGAGTTCCATGAATGATCACATCATGAGATCAGTTTAGTATTCACTCTTTCCATGCCTTCTTTAAAAACCATCCTTTTTCAACAACCTCAAACATTATCAACAAACACAATTATTCCAAAAAACACAACAATTTTTTCATGAGGGATTTTATTTTAAACATAAACTACTATTATCTAAGTATTAAATTAGATAATTAATTTTGACATTGAAATATAGTCAATATATTCCAAAAAAGTTGAATTTAATCACATGAGTAGATAATGCTCATGGTGTTCCATTACTAAAAATAAAAAGAAATCATATATGATTAATTTTTCAAAAGGGCTAAATCATTAAATATTAACAAAATAAGATATATATTCAATCTACTCAGCCATAAGAGAATATTCATTCAAAATTGTGTTGGTATATTAGGAAGAAATCAAAAAATAGTGATAATTATTTTATTATTATAATTAATGAATTCTATTATAATAATAATGTTATTTTTATGAAAGAAAATCAGAGGCCTTACAATGTTTTTAAAATATTCAAATAAGTATATAGAAAGAGTGTGTTTTTCAATCATGAAGATCCATATAAATAATAGAACTGGGTATAAAAATGGAATTTTTTGAAGCTTTCATTGATAACAATTGAATCCTTTATGGACCCAGTTCACTATACACACCACAAAAAAAGTGTGTATGAATGAAAGAATATGTTTTTGGTGAAGATGGCTCAGAAAATTCTAACCAAGAATTATACCTCTCATTTTTTATAGAGACAATATGTTGGTACATTGGTTCATATAGAAAACTTGTGTTTGCATAGAATAAACTCATATATTTCTTTATATGATATATATTATAAAAAATATCTATATATGAAGTACCTTTGGGTGTTTGGTAGCCCTTGTTATATCAAGGTAAAGGGAGATAATCTTAGAAATTTTGATAATCGAGGATTTGATGTTATCTTTCTTAGATATCCTCCAAATGAAAGAGGTTATCCTTGCTTAAACAATGAAAGTAAAAAATATTATTGATTCTAATAATAATAAAGTACTATAAAAATAAACAAAATAAGTTAAATAAAATAAATTAAGCACCGGAACTATTATTAATGTTGATTATTTTGAACTGTTTGAAGAAAATATATATAAAGAAGAAAGTGTTTAATATGTATATGTTGGAGAAGAAAATGAAGCCATTTTAAGTTATCAAGCACAAATTCATTCAGTTAATCGAAGGATAAAACATAAAGTTGAAGTTTAAAACATCATTGGGTATCATAGTTATCAAGTTAAAAGTAATAGAATAATAAGAACATCAACTCAAACCACTTTTTATTCTCAAGTTAAAATTGGATATGTTGAAGAAGATAATAAAAATAAATAATGCATTGATTCTATAAATAAAGAACTTGATTAGATAGAGAAGAGTGATATTTGGGAGTTAGTACCCAGCCTAAAGAAAATAATATCCTCGGGACAAAGAGGGTGTTCTAGAATAAATTGAATGAGAATGTAAAAATGGTAATAAATAAATAAAAATATGTTTGTAAAGGTTATTCATAGATTAACAGAGTGTATTTTGATGATAATTTAGAAACTGTTTCAAGGATTAAAACCATCAGAATATTTCTTGATATTTTATTAAAAAGGAAATACAATATTTTCCATATGGATTTAAAGTAGTCCTTCCTCAATGATAATGTAACAGGATGATATTTTAAAAAATAAAACTGTATTTGATAGTGTATATGACCAACAACATCAATTCTAAAAGAACCATGATTATTTAAATATGACCATTATAACCTAGATTATATATTATAAAGTATTAATAGGATTAAATAATTTATAAAATATATATAAATATAATAATAAATATAAATTTATTGAAAAATTCTTATGAAATAAGTACTCAATTATTAAGTACAGTTTCTTCTTTCAAAAAAAAATTCCCTCAAAAATGATATTTATTTATTTTTTATCAAATATTATAATTAAGTTATAAAAACTTTATAAAGTATATTTGATAAAATTAATTTCATTTTTTAAATCATCATATTATGATTAACTTGGGGTGAAATTTTGGGATTTATTAAATTGATTGATTTATTAATGAATAGTGAACATTACCAATATTCTAAATATTGTCCAATATTTTTATTAAATAAAGTAATTTAAAATTTTCATTATATTTTGTATTTAGTTTTAAAGTTACATATAAACAATTTTATTCATAATAATATAATTAATTTCTTTTCAATCAATAATTATCATGACATTGGTATAAGTTTATGTTTATGCTTATAAACATGATTTGCTGCAAACTATTTTTAAGTTCATAAAGTTAATCAATTTTACTTAATTAAAATAACCACTATTAAGTAAAAAATTTAAATTAAATTTATATATTATAAATATTTTTATATGAATTTTAATTCTTATAATGATTATTTTTAGTTATAGAGTTAATATAAGTTCATCTATTTCTTGAAAAATGAAATTTTCTTGAAACTGATTTCCATCATGTTCTGTAGGTTTAATTTTAAATTCAATTATTACACTTCTATTAATTGATTTTGATAAATTTTATTCAATATTTTTAATTGTCATAATTAATATTTTTTAATAATTTAAACTTAATTTTTTTATAATTAATATTAAAACAGTAAAAATTAATAATCATGGTTAAGGATGAAATTGGTTTATCAAGGGTAAACCAAAATATATGGGTGAGTTTGATGATTAAAATTATCTAAATCCAATTTTATAGCAATATTTTAACCTTATCCTATCACAAATTTCAATATATTTACATTTTGAAGAATATTTCTTGATAATGAATTTATCATTTTTTATTCTTTTAGGGAATGTCTAGGGGAGTCCCCTCCCCCACTTATAGAATGACATCAACTCTTCTCTCCTCTCCACACTTCAAGATTTTTTTTTTTGAAAATATATATCCAAAAACTTCATTTATTCCCTTACCATTTATAAGAATCCTTTTTTGACTACAAAAACCTCCTAGTAATCCTTTTGGTGCAAACCTAAAGAGGTTCTCCGAAGAAGATGTTTTGTTCTTAACCAACCATTTTTGTTTTATTTATTTTTCCAAATCCTTTAAATATTATTCAACCATGTTGATATAATAAAATTAGTTTCTACCATATAACTATATTTTATTATGTTAACTTCATAACCTAAATCCAACTCCTCTTCCATAAAATGGAAAATGAAACCATCGTTCATGTGTACGGTGGACTACTGTCTCACAAACCGATGTAATTCATTTTTCATCGCCACCTTTCATAGATTTATACGATTATGGATGCAATTTATATATATCATATTCATGAAATATTTATAATTATCTAAAAAATAATATATCATATATTTTTTCCATACTATTTATTGAAAATTGATAACATCGTTCGCCTGTACGTGTGAATTACCACATCAACGAAGTGATGTGATTCTTTTTTTATTACTACATCACATTGGTGGTATATGAAATTGTATTTAAAGGAATAAAATTATTTTTATGATATATTGATAATTTTTTAAAGATAAAATAATACTTACCTTCTTTCCATAATGATCGTTGAAAAATATAAATGTTATTTAAGCATATTTACGACCTATCATCTCCTTGATTGTAAAGTAATTCAATTTTAATGACCATATTTAGTGATTGATTTTAGATGTATAATTGATATATAGTTATGATTATTATCAATTATTATTATAGATATGATGGAATAATGTACTTACTGACCATATTTAACCTACTAAATCCATTTTGGACATATGAGCCTAATATCATCAAAATGTATGATGTAAAATTAATTAATTAAGTAATTGAATATAGAATGATAATAAATAAAATAAAGTGTATAAAATTAAAAAAATAATTATAAGGTAAATAATTAGCATAAGTTTATTATTCATGAATATAAGGAAGGAACATGACGAATCAGGTTTGAGTTGAGGTATCTCTCTAAACAACCATCTTCTTCGGGTTGAGACCATTCTCTCTATAACTCACTTTTTTTCTCCATTTAATGATATAAAATGATTATAAATTATTTATATATGTATATAGTATATAATTATATATATATATTTATATATTATTCTCCCTTAAATTTATAGGGTAATACATGCTTTGTGTTTATTTCTCAAATTCCCTCATTATGAAATTTCCTTTGAATATAATATGAGATAAGATTTTGAAACCAATTTTATTTTAATGGGTTATTCTTATGTTTATGCATTATAATTGATTTCCTTTTTTTGTAAAACATAAGAATTTATATGTTGTGATAGGGGAACCCATATTTCACTCCAATACATTGGTTAAAGATTATTTTTACAGGAGACTTTATGTATCGGATTAGAAAGTAAACCTAATTCACTATAGGACTCTATCCACCATGGGATATTGACCTGGTAGTTATTCTTGACTCGTGTTTATGTCATATTATATGTTAATCTATTATATTTCTATGATATTATGACATCATGTTTTTTATTTTACACTTCCATATGATTACTCATTAGCCTCTCTATTATGGTATCATGTTATACCTTTAATACACACATTATTTTTCCTTATCAAATTTATTACCTTACTAGGATTTTTACCTCACCCCTTTATTTTAGGCATTCCCCATGTCATCTTATGTAGTTTTTTCAGCTCAGAATCATTTAGTATCTCATTATGGTGAATAAAATAAGGATTTCATGTTTTGGTTTCCTTTCGATGTATTGTGAACCTACTCTTACAAAGAAACTAGGCCTCATGATCTTTGGGTTGTATATATTGTATATTCATTTTTAAAAATCATGTAATAATATGTGTAAAAGTCTTGGATCTCTATAGGTGAATTGGAGGAGGAAGTTTTTGTTTTTTAAACCTTGTGGTTTCATTCTTATAAGATGAGAATAAATATTGAAGGTAGAAAAAGGATTTATATGGGCTAAAATAATCCCCAAGAACATGTTATATGTGATGGACAGCTTCTAAAGGGTTTTGAATTTTATAAAAGAGTGGATAGAATTATCTACACCAAATATGAAAAAAATAATCTATTATTATTACTATTTATATATATTACATCATATTTGATTGTAATGATAGAGAAAAATGTGATAATTTTGTTGTGGAGATGATAGATTTATTTGAGATATTATGGTTGGATAAATAAATTATTTTCTTCGATTACAATTTTCTAAAATGAAACTATACTTTTTTATTTATCAAGAAAAATATTCTAAGAAACTTTTAAAAGGATTCAGAATAGAGGATTAGAATATGGTTTCTACACCAACTTCAATATGGACAAAAGTTCTCAAATATTAACAAGGAATGGGTGTAAATCCAAGGGAATTTTATAATCTAATTAGTAGTCAATTATAATTAATAGATTCAAGACTATATATTTTCTATGTTTTTACTCTCTTTTTGGGTATTAAAGTGAACCAAAAGAGACTCAGTTCAGTTATAGAAATAATATTATTATAATTTTAAAAGGAATAGTATATTTTTAGTTTGAAATATAAAAAAATGAAATCTTGATCTTTTTTGTTACACAGATGCAGATTAGGTAGGCTGTGTTGATGATTGGAGGTCAGCAACTATGGAGTTTTTCTATCTTTGAGATAGGTTTGTTTGTGGGAACTCTATAAATTAAATTTATATGAATCTAATAAAGTATTTAGTGGAATATTTGGATGCAAATCATGTGATGAATTAGTAAATGTGGATCAAGACACATGTTGAAGATTTGAAAGTTGAAGTGAATTCTATAATTATCTTGTGATGAAATATTAAAAGTGCTATTAATTTTTTAAGGAATCTATTTAATCATTCAAAAAACAATCACTTTGATATGAAATATTTTTTCATTAAGGAACTGGTGGAGATAAATGAGTTACATGTGGAATTTATTCCTATAAAGGAACTAATTATCGATGTGTTCACCAACCATTGACAAAAGAATAATTCAAGTATCTAAGATTTGTGTTATTAATTAAAACTCATCCATCAAAAGGATAAGCTATGGTTGTATATCTTCCCTCTATCATATTATCTTTGTATATTTTTTTCAAAATGGGATGAAATTACAATATAAATTTTTATTTATATCTATCTCTTTAAAATTTTGTAAAATTGGGAAGAATATTTTTAGGTGGTATCAATTACTATGTGTCTATTTTTAAAGGTGAATAATATATTTTTAGATTGTATATAAAATGGGAAAGTAGTGGTTTCATCATTTATACATATCTATGGACTATTATAATAGTTTATTGAAGTATATACAGGTTATGATGATGAATTAAATGTAGGTGTTATAATTTCATCATCAATTGATTTGATCACACTTGAATAAAGTTGATTCTTGATAACATTAAAGTTATGGACACCATGATATTATTTATTCATTGTTCTTATTTCCTATATTTAGTTTTCTCACATAGTATTAGAATTATTCAATGTTGATCAATTTTATAATTTTGGACTTTGGTAGTGATTTAAATTTCTTGGTTGATAGAAACATACAAAGGGGGAAATTTTTTAGACCAATTATTTTTTAGGTGTTTTTCTGATAAATTTATAAAATAGATTGATGGGGATATGATACTTTGTGTTGTATTTTGTTGTCAATACATAAATCATATTCAAACTCACAATTTTTTATAGGTTAAGGTGTTTGGATAAAAATTCATATGGTGATTAAGTTAGTATAAAGTTTTTACATATCATAGAAGGATTTCATGATGTGTGCATATTAAAGAAGTTGAGTAAGGGATTCCACATAGAAACACATGTTATTTCACTGTATATGTGGATTTAAGAATATATTGTACATTATAATTAATTTCTTTATCACAACTATCTAACACCAATTTTAACTATACCACAATAGATATTTACACATCATAGAGATGAAGAATATTTTGTTGAAAGAAAAATGGTATACATGACTCATGCTATAGAGTAAGTTTCTACATTGTAGAGGATACTCAATTAGAAGTTTCCACACCATATTTACATTGGTTACACTACAAGAAGAATTTGGCACTGAAATTTTGGGACATCCACACCATAGTTAATTTCTATGTCATAGTGCATGGACCAAATAAAATATTAGTTTAGGTTGGTTTATTAATGACTTTGTAAATTTGGGTACCATATTCCCATAGTAGGTATTTTACATCATAATTTTATAAATTAGTTAATAAATTACTTGTCTGAACTACCACTTCACACTCTAATGTCTTAAGATACACCATAGAAGTGGTATTCTGGGAAAATATTGGTAGTTTGACTAGAAGTGGTGACTTGGCTTCATAATCATATTTCTTTTCTTATTCCAACCTATTATAACTACCAATTTGAATTTAATGGTCAAAATTTTGATGGAATATGATCCAAGTTTTGTGATTCAAGAATGGGATTTAAATTTTAAATTAAAATTCAAATATATTTTTTGTTGAATATGGATTGATATGAAGATTTGAAAATGAGTGGGAAATTCAGAATAGAAGAATGGTAAGATATAGAATAATAATTTATTGATATGTGCTATACAGTGAAGGTTATGTGATTATTAATAGCAGAATAAAATAATAAGAAGAATAATATTGAATTGTTTTTGTGATTTTATTTTTGAATACAAAGTGAAGAAGAAATTTTTCCTACTCAAGTTTGAAGAAGAATTTATACACATTTATTGAAGTGAAAGTAAACTGGAAGTGTAATATTTTAGCACATGAAATAACTTAGAGAAAGTATATTTCGTTAAATACTTTTTTGTTGTTATCCAAAAATTTATCACTATAAACTGTGGGATTCAATTGTGAGTGGGATTCACTAAAGCATTATCAGAAGATGTTAAAAGTAATGTTTTAATTTTATACACTACTTGTTTCACTCACATGATTATTCTAGTGTATAGTGTGATCTCTGTGGATTCTATATCATAGTAAGGACTATACATAACACATTGAGAGTTAAACCCAATAAATTTTTTTCTTACCTTTTTTTGGTGTGTGTTTGGGTGTGTTTAAACAATCATCACTATATCCAAACATGTGGGGAAGGTAATTTTGAAATAAATATAAAATAATATTGATCAGTGATTCATCTCTATCATTGATATCTATTTGATCCTAAAGTGGTTCTTCAAAGTGTACCTTTATACTCAATAAGAGATTTTAGGTGTATGATCAACTATGTAGATGTGAGTTTTAGTATAGTATATTTAGTGGATGATGAATCTTTGAAAATCATAATAAGCGGAGATGTTAATATTAATATAAAAAATGGGTGTTTTTGATGATTGAAGGAAGTGTGATACATTCCAAATATCTGGAATAATCTCATTTCAATGAGAAATTTGGAAGATACAGTGTACGGAACTTCCTTTTCCAATGGATTATGTAAGGTGACTCTGGGATCAATGGTTGTGTAATAAGAAGAAAATGGTGGAAAACATTACATTACCAGAAATTCATATGGAAGAGAAATCGCTAGAATATCATCCTCATAATATTTAAAAGTATAAAATTGTAGACATATTCCTCCCAGTGAGAATAATATGATGGTTCTAGTAGGGAATATAATATTAAATCTTTATCATATACGAATAAAAAGTTGTGACAGTTTTGTGAGGGAGAAAAATGACTTTCATTCAACCTGAATTCTCGGAATCCCAAAACTGAGAAGATGTAATTATTTCACTTTGATGTATGGGGAACATTCCAAGTTTGGTCCTATATAGGATCTCTTTAATTAATAATATTCATTTATGATGTAACAAATAAGGTACAAGAAATTACATGACCTAGAATGGTCATATGTTTCAGAGTTCCAAGTGACCTCAAATATACATCCTCATATGCTAGAGGATTTAAACTATTAGAAAGGTAATTATTTATAAAATTGGTAGATTTTAAACTCAAATCATATTCATTAAATATATATTAAATAACTAAAATAGTCTACAACATAATAAAAGTACACATAAATAAATAAGCATCATGTATAAACACATATAATACAACATACAAACTCACAATCATACAAATACACATTGTTCTCCCACTGGGTTGATCCCACATGCAAGGTAATCAAAATAAAAAATACTCAAAATATCCCTACATTTATCCTTGACCCTCATCCCAACATTTTATTCCCATCAATATCCTCTATCCTGATCCACTGCAAATATTATGTTGAGCCCTAAAATAGACATAAGGTCTGCACACACAAAAAAGAGACCATATATAATAGTATGGTATTTACTATTACCCATAATATACACCATTGTTTACATGTGTATGCAAGCATAAAATAAATATATAAATAAACTTGATTTCTAAGTCATTATGCACTAACCTAGAATCCAAGTCACTCTATGATATACACACACCCATTAAGACACTATGTACTACCCAAGACACCATGATTCCCAAACATAACTTCTTCAATGATATGCCAGAATATAGTCATTATTTTCCTCATGTATCATCTCATACCCAAATACTTGTGGTAATGAATCATCTAAGTCCCAACCATTAATCCCATGGACTATGATCTGATATTAATCACCTTAACCAACTCCTCTTACTTGGAAGGTAGTGTGTACACTACTCGACCTCTACCTTCTCAGTCAAGGTAGGGTCCATACATCTAATACAATATCACATGCCAAAATTGGACCCCATCTCACTCATGGAAGTCTTTCCATCTAACTCCACATCACATTTTTTCCCAGACTCTATTTCACTAAGGGAAGTTTATCCTCTAATCCCATTATGTCACATCTTGGACCATGTCTCCCCCATTATAATTTGACCACTACCATATCACTCATAATAGGTAATGGCCATCCCATATCACTCACAATGATGCAAATAGGTCTCAAGGCACACCATCTCAATCATCGTCATCCCATACTGTAGGACCCAGGGACACCCTGAGAGGGGAGGGGTGAATTAGGGTGAAAACTTTTTCTTTTAAAGAGATGGATCTTGTTCCCACATTGGTAGGAATTTGTTATACTCACATGATGAAAATGATCAGAGAACAAACAAACATATGTAGAGACATGACACAACACTTTTTACTTGGTTTACCACTAAGGGATACGTCCAAGGAGCATATGCCGACAGGTTGTTGGTCGTACAAAATTCCACTAATCTTCACTACTTGTGGATTAAAATGGTTTGGGAATAGTCACTCTATCCCAGTCTCACTGCCTTTACAAAAGTTCATGGATAGCTCATTGCATCCCTCGGGTCACTCCCGTTGACTCCCCCTGGCTCACTGCCTTTGGTGAAGTCACACTCTGTTTATAGACGTGAAGGTCTCTTAATCATTGCAAAATAATGCATCATATGTTTAATGTAGATGCTCTGTTGAAGTGAAACTTTCACTCGTATACTAATCCAACTTTGCACCAAAGGTATCAGGAAATCTTCCAGTTTTTTTGCAGCTCCAAAAGGAAGGGCTTACTTCAACCTCACCTGGCGCACCTCTCTAAGACCAGCACGCAAGTTTCAAGACTAGTGTACAAGTCACTTGCGTGGTACAAATTTGGAATGTAGGTGACACCAACCCACTTGTTCGACACTTCCTCCTTCAACTCCAAACTTGCACGACTCATCACCTTTATCTCCCAAACAACTTTGGACATGTAGCCAACCTCTAGCGTGTAGCCTCTACTTGCACGGCCTAACTACCATTTGCGCGACTCAGCCACTTGCGCGATGAGAGATCGAAAATTCTCTAAGTCTTCAACTTCGTTGAAAATGAGGTGGGGTGGTCCCCTATTTATAGGCACACTAGACCCCCTGTGTGGTGGCACACAAGTCTTCCCTCAGCTCGCAGGTTCCGGCGCGCAGCTCATCCACCCTAGCCTCTGTCACGTTGTTCACTTGTGCAACCACACCAATAATTTTGTGACCCTCTTTCCTTAGACATATTTTTATGTTCTGATCATGAATAACAATAGGCGTGCAAGTTTCCAGACCTCCTATGCACCGGTGTGCAAGTCCCTTCTCGGCGTGCAGGTCACTTGCGCGACCCAACCAATACTTGCACAACACTTATCATTTTTCCATTTTTCCACGTTATGATCTTTAAAAACTATAGGCGCGCAAGTTTCCTCTCCTTCAAGTACATGGCGCTCAAGTCTCTTTGCCAAAAACACTTTTCCCCATTTGTCGAGTTTCAGGCCCAAAAATTTGGAAAACACTGGAAAACGATGCCACCTTTAGTACTGTTGTCTACTTGAACTGTATGATCTCTTTGCTGGTACACATTCCGAACTTCCACTGAGGATTGAAAACAAACACAAACCATACACCAATTCATTCATAGAAGACCATGGTTCCAATACATACTACATACAAAATTAATACTTCATCTCACTCATGGAATTTTATAGAGGATTATATTATTCATAGTGATCCAATGCCTTAGTACCAATCACGCACACTACATTTTATCTCCTAACATGATAATATAATTATGTAAATCCCTGTAACAACACATAGGGCATGAAAAACACCATACAGGTTTACTATCTCATTCTATCCTAGCTTAGACCTAAGCTACCCTATCATGTCATATCATATCTGGTCTCTATAATTAGTTCATCATATAGGTTCCTCAAGGAATTTCCAATTATCTTATCATTGATATAATATCACATTTTTCACCCATTTGTGACATCACTACTTGTACACTACTATAAAAATAACCTTTAATAGCATTAGAAATTTCTTTTATCAGCACTAGAAAATTGCTGAGAATGTGAGTGACGTTAAAATCCCAAGAATTTGATCAGATTTGAAAAAACAATGTTAAAGGGGTCATTTATTAGTGATAAAACATCCGCTGATAAATATGATATTTATCATTTATTTTAAAAGAACTGATAAAATACTCATTTTTCTGTCCTTTAATTTTGCTCTGTTAAAGGAACCCTTTATCAGTGCTTTTAAAAGTGCTGATAAAGGTCAATACTTTAGTGTTCTATTATAGCACACTACTGCATGAAAAACACATCATATATCAACCAAAACAAGTCCCAATACATAATTTAAATGAATGAAATTTACAACACAAATACAAGAAAAAACACTCTATTGTAGACATTTCAAACATTGGTTTATATAATTTCCAAATAAAAAATTCTAAATAAATTCAAAAACAATCCTAACTGTTAATGTTACCATGATTTCCATTTTCTTTCTTTTTCAAACTGCCAACATTGCATGAGCATTTTGAAACAAACCACCTCAACTCAAACAAAAGAATCCACCTATATAAGAAAACAATTATTATGAGTAATACTAAAAAGAAATAAACTAAACATAAATATGAAATAATATGTTAATTATATGGAAAATTATTTTACATTGAAAATATGAATATTACCTCTATGATTGAGTAGTGGAGGGAACTTTAAAGAATGTGATAAATGTCAACACTACAGGAGTGAAATGTTTTTTGAGAGAAGAATACTGTGGAATTTTTGGTGCATAAAGGGGTGAAAGATGGAGAGAGAACCCAAACTTGAGAAACATAATCCACCTGTATAAGAAAATAATTATTATGTGATAAATACTAAAAAGAAATAAATTAAACATACATAAGAAACAATACATTAATTATATGGACAATTATTTTTCTGTGAAACCATCATGTTTGCCTCTGTAATTGATCAGAGGCCACATTGTTTCTCTTCCTACAAAGGAAGTGGGGGTAACTTGAAATAAAGTAAAAAATACACCACTGTATGGGTGAAAAGGTTTTAAGGGAGAAGGAGCATGAAATTTTCATATAGCACCTCCAACTCAAGCAAAAGAATCCACCTATATAAAAAACAATTAGTATGTCAGTAATACTAAAAAAGAAATCAAACATACATATAAAAAATTATATTAATTCCATGTACAATTATTTTATTATGTAAACATCAATATTTCCTCTGTAATTGAGCAGAGAAAGCACTATTTCTCTTCCAATAAAGGCAGTGTAGGTAACTTAAAATAAAGTGATAAATGCACCAATTTAGGGGTGAAAGGGTTTTAAGAGAGAATGATCATGAAAGTTAGATAGAGCACCCCCAACTCAGAAAAAAAGAATCCAACTGTATAAGAAAAAAATTATTTTTTGAGTAAGACTAAAAATAAATAAATTAAACATACATATGAAATAATAAATTAATTCCATGGAAAATAATTTTACTGTGAAAATATCAATATTACCTCTATAATTGAGCTGAGGAAACATTGTTTCTCTTCCAATAAAGGCAGTGGTGGTAACTTGAAAGAAAGTGATAAATTTTCCATTGTATAGGTGAGAAGGTTTAAAGGGAGAAGGAGCATGAAAGCTGAGTAGATCACCCTCAACTCGAATAAAAGAATCCATCTATATAAGAAAAAAATTATTAAGTGATTAATACTAAAGGAATAAATTATATATAAATATGAAATAATACATTAATTCTATGGAAAATGATTTTATTGTGAAAATGTCAATATTACATCTATAATTGAGTGTAGACAATGTCGTTTCTCTTCTATCAAATTCATGACACATGGACAGAAATCTTATAAAATAAATGAACTCTACAAGTAATAATGAAAATTAAATCAATGTTCTATTATAAAATTTTCTGGTAAAATAGATAAATTATATTGTAACATTACATTTTTATCTATCCAAAGTGTTTCCATCATTATTTTTTGTTCTTATGAGGGATTGGTAACATCATCATGTGCAGAAGACATTTTCTACATGAGTAGTAAAAATTGTAATTTAGATTATGTTAATGCATTAGATAACATATAATATTATGAGGAAAAAATAATATATTATAAAAAACTTTTACATTCTCATTGAACTATCTTTATTTTTTAAAGGTTTCAAGGATTTGGTCTTTCTTTTGATAATCCAAATCCCTTGTTTGTGGTCCCATCTAACATACAAGACATTGTCTATGGAGGGACCTACATGAACTAATTGTGATGTCCTAATGAAAGGGTCATCATAAATTGAATATTCATATGACTAAACATTTGTCTTAGTCACCATTAAGAAAATTGAACCATTCTTTTTTTTTGGATTAGAGACATAAAATACTTGCACTTCTTGTGATTCCATTATTAACGGGTCATCTATTTCCCATTATACACTGAAATTCACCTTCACAAATACCATTTTGTCAAATTTCACTCTATTAGTATTGTCAACCCATTTGAAATAGAAAATAGGCACTTGAAATATTTATAATCCAACTCATATATATGTTCAATATTTCAAAAATATGACATCTTTTCATAAATTGGATTTTTGTACATGGAACCTAAAATGTGCATTACTTCATCCACAAGCATAACACCACTATTTTTCATCATATTGAAGTCATTGTGTTCTTTTGTATAGAATTTATCACCATTTATTACAAACCTAGTGTAAGATATAACATTTTCATTTGGTCTTATGGGTAGCCATTGAAGTTGTTCGGCAATTGAATTCATATTTTCAAATAAATCCTTACAAATTTGGTCTCTGAACTGTCCTATAAACTGTTGATTATGTTTATCTAATATCCATCTTTCATCCCTTGATGGATTCAAATCTCTTATAATTTCTATGTTTTATTCAATATATAGATCAATATATTCACTATTATGTAATATATAAATATTTGATTGCTCCCACTCTTTCAACGTAAGTGTAACAACGTCTCTTCTATAAATCCCTTCACCCATAAGGCGTTCATTGTGATGAAAATTTGGGAGACCGACACATTCAACATATGATTTGTAATTGGTATAGAATTCAATATCTTCTTCAAAAATATATCATTCTACAATACAAACTTCTAACCGACTTTGATTCTTGAAATACACTTTCAAAATCTTTATATACCATTTAATAGGGTACATCTATCTATAATGGATAGGACCACATATTTGAACCTCTTTGACCAAGTGAAGCATCAGGTGGAATATTATATCAATGAATGATAGTGGGAAGAACATTTCTATTTCACATAATATGAATGAAATATCCTTACTCATGATGGGAAACTTCATCGGGTCTATAATTTTATTACATATATATTTGAAAAATAAGAAAATTTTGGTAAATGTATGTCATAACTTTTGAGAAAGAATGCAATAGAAAAAAACATGCATTAAATATTGCATCAGAACATGATATTCATGCGATTTTAGTCCTTGTAACATCAAATTGGTCATTGTCATGACATTATTGACATTTGATGAATATCCCTGTGGAACTTTTACACTCATAAGGAAATCAAAAATTGAATTTTTTCTTATTTGGATAGAGTGTAGGATATTGTAAGAATAAAATTCCTCCTTTTACCATTCACCAGTTCCAACTCTTCCCATATCCCCATTTCAATCAAGTCCAACCAAGCCTTTATGCTATCTTTCAGTTTTCTTGGAACATTTAGTAATGTGTCAATAACATTATCAAATACCATTTTTCTACATGCATGAAATAAAGAACACTTCTGACATACAAACAATTCCAATATGGTAATTCAAATAAAATTGATCTCTTATTCCAACCTAATTTTGTATGGTTTTTTGAAAATGGTTTATCGATAATAGTGTCTATCTTTTTTACTTTTTTGAATATTTGATTTCCCATTTCTGGAGATGGTGTTGTACCTTGTTCGATATTTATATCGAATGTTATAGTCCAGTATTGGTATTTATGTCATCAAGGTCAAGAAATTTGATTTTCTAAAAACACAGACTTTGAGGAATGTTTCAACTAGTTGAGTATGTGAATTTTTCATAAATGGTACACCCCCACATGATGTTAATACTATATCTTAGTAAATTTCTATAAGTGAGGAAGTCATTATTCATTCCATACAACATGGCCCCCAATGTTAATTATTTACTTTTATGAGCATCATACATTATAACACCAATATCCCACATCAATTTCAGATCATTGATCAATGGATCCAAATAGACAACAATATCCTTACTGGGTTTCATTGGTCTAGATATAAGCAGAGACAACATACTGTATTTTTGCTTCATGCATAACCATGAAGGAAAGTTATGATTTACCAACATGACATGCCATGTAATGTGAGTAATACACTATAAACCAAAAGGATTAATTCCATATTTAGATAATGAAAGATGAATGTTTCTCATCTCATCTTCAAATTCATAAAACTCATAATCAATTTTATTCCACTAAGGAGAATCTAATAGATGGCATAGGTTCCCACATTCAATTATTATATATGTATTCCATGTTAATTGTCTTGTGGTTTCCTGAAATCTATATACTCTTCTAAACCATATAATTATAGAAAATTACCAAATAGATTTAGAAGGACGTGATTAATTTTTCTTGTATCTATCTACACCACTCTTACGGCATTTGATGAGTGAATCATAGTCCCTAAAAAACAATATGGAATCATTTGGACAAGAATGTATTATTTTATAGATCATTCCCATTGAATTTAATATTAATTTATCATCATATTTTTGCATGGTAGTTCATTTTATTCTTGTATCATATCTTTGAGAAGACCAAGTAGTTCTATAAATTTGATGTCACTCCATTTGTTGCCAGCTTCCAAATTATATAACTTCAATAAAACTGACAATATTTTGTATTTAGTAAAACCAGTATACAATGGATTATTGTAACATCTATTTAAATTCTCAAAAAAATTTAGACAAACACAATTTTCATCATCAATTTCCATTGTTAATTCTTCCATGCGATCTCCACTATCTTTTACAAAGGTATTCATATCAAATGATTCATAAACTATAGTATCATCCCAATCATTATTCAAATTTATTTTTCTCCATGTTTAGTAGAACATGTATAGGTTTGATCTATTCTATAACAAATAAAATGTTCTTCCAACTCTTCTAGACTAATTTTTCATGAATAACAACAATGTTAACATGGGCTGAGGATTTTAGAAGGGTCGCCTGCGTGCTCTCTTGCAAACTTGATGAACTATTTAACTCTATCTTAATATTTGTTTTTAAAAAAATTAGTGTGCATCCATTTTTTGGTTCATATACATCCTATTGGGTTCATAAAAAATAAATTTTATACAATATATAAATAAATAAACATAAGATATTCATTATCAAAAGTGAAAGTTATAGAAAATTCTAATAAGGGAAATATAGATCATTTATACTAGAATATCTGAGAACCTAGATATTAAAAATCCAATAATAAGGGATATTGGAATTTGAAAAAATAAAGGAAAATAAATTCAGATAATAAATTATATTATTACTAAACTTTATAGGTGTAAACAGGAAGATGGATAGTGTAACGACCTTATCCTGAAATACCCAAAAAACACCAAGCTAGATCATCTTATGACATCTAACACATCTCAAAGTCACTAAAGGATGGTTTAAACTTTGGGTGTAAAGACCCATAAATGGGAATTGGTACCCCCTAATTGAAATAATTAGTACTAGAGGTCTAAAAAAATTATAGCATGACCCTTCGAGTCAATGGACATGCAGACCCAAGATCCTTATTACCCGATATAGGCATACCTATTAGAAAAACAACTATAGAAATAAGGGATGAAATATCTATATAGACACACATACTTGTAATTCTTGTACAAAAAATCACTCACTTATAGTATATAAGAAATATCAAATAGATAAAACCCTGTTATTCAAACATATCTTGAACTAAAGGCACCATAATGAATCAAAAAGTGAAGGCCTGATGTGATAAAACCTCATGTGATTAAATGGGGATGGCCCCTTTGAATATTCACCATAATAAAACTAATGAACATAGTTAATTATAAGAGGAACTAGATCTGATGATACATATAACCAATAGAGGAACATGCATCACTCTACTAACTTGGTTCCTGAAAAATAGCATCTGAAGCTGCAAGTCCACTAAGGTGTCCATGAAAGGTGTCATAGTATATATAATAATTAGGGAACCACCAGTGTGCCTCAAATAATTAGTCTATAAACATGAATATACATGAAAATTTCTACGCATTTAAATACATATATGAAAAAATATTTTTAGTAAGAATATATAAAACATAGAAGTAAAACAACAATGAATAAATCAAAGGTTCAGTGTTATATATAAATAATGGGTCATACATAATTATTAAATACATAAAATGGACCACAAATTATTTCCTAAAAAATAGATCAAAAACAATTCATAAGAATGGATCATAAACAAATCGTAGAAGAAAAAATCAAAAATAAAACCAAAAATACAAAACCAAAATTGGAAGGCCTACCTCGCTAGGTTAAAGAAAATCAGAGACCCTCTTTGGATGTTAGATGAGAAGTTCAGATGTAGTCAAGTGGTTTGTTTCAACCATAGATTCACTGAGAAGGTGTCATTCGACTTTCGATTCACTGAGCAGGAGTGCCAAAAAGCAGGTGGCATCCACGAAAAGCTTCTATATCACGACAGGTTCGCAAATGGTTAGGGTTTATAAAATAGTTTGGGACATGTTTATTAGTGATAACTGATAAGTGCTAATAAAGATCCCTTTTATCAACACTAAACTTATAGCACTAATAAATGTTCATTCATTAGCGAATTGTTTAGCACAGATAATCCTCATCTTTATCAGTGCTAAAAAACACTGATAAAGATTCTTTTATCAGCGCTTATTACCGAAGCGTTGTTAAAGGATTTATAATTATAATTATTAATAAAAAAATGTAAAATTTTATAAATAATAAATATATATATATATATATCGTAAATATATTCCTTTTCAAATATATTTATTATAATTTTATAAATATATAAATATTTTAAAAAATATTATTTATATCATTATAAATATTTATATAATTATATATATATATATATTAAAAATATATGTAAACATAAATATAGTGAATATATTCATTATTTAAGTAAATTTATTGTAAATTTAATAATTATTTAAATATACATAATTATTTATTTATAATTATATTAAAAAATTAAAATTTATTTATTTATTTATTTATAATTATAAATATATAATTGTATAAATATAGAGAATGTAAATTTGTAAATATATTTATTAATAAATATATTTACTTATAATTTTTTTTAAAAATATAATTTTAACATTATTAATGAATATCTAATTTTCAGTGCATGAATATACATATATATATATATATGAGTGAAATTGAATAAATTAAGAATATAGGTACACTTTAACAATATTGAAAAAATGGATTGGTTCTATGTGTTTGAGTATTGTATATAAAAATGCATTAATTATAATTATATGTGAAATCAATATAACACACATCTGATCTATATTAAATTGAAAAATCAAATAACTTTAAATTATATTCCAAGTACTATGTAATTAGTCAATATTTTTAATTCATATTAATTTTTAAGTATATGCCATTATTAAATAAATATATGACAATTTAATGTAAAGTGCATAAATATTTTGTATTATATAATCTTATTTATATACATAAATCTATATCTATATATTTAATATATAAAATTTAGTAACATTAATTATCATAATTATCTAATTAATAAAATTTTTAATATTTAATAATGTATAATCAATCAATTCATTTTTATTAATAATTATTTAATTAATAAAATCTGTAAAAAAAATTAATAAACACTTTTTCTATTTTTTTAGTTACATAATTATTTCATTTTATCAGTGCCAAAAATTCATTGATGAAAGATATATTTATCAGTACTAAACATAAATCACTCATAAAGCATACCCTTTATGAGTGCTAATAAACTGTATCGTTTATCAGTGCTAAAATTAAAGCGCTGATAAATATTTCTTTTATCAGCACTAATAAAAGGTTAAATTTATCAGCACTTTCTTTAGTGGTAATAAATATCCCATTTATCAACATTTTCTTCTAGCACTGATAAATAACAATGCTACTAAATCACATTTTTGTAGTAGTTATAAGCTCATCTTGACCCAAGCCTCATCATGTGGGGTCCAATTAGAACCAAAACCCCTTTGGAATCCCAATGACAAACTCCTAAAAAACTTTCTTAACCCACACTAGGGTCACATCCCTTATCCCCTAAGGGATGAATCTTAGCCTCTCATGGAGGTAAACCCTCTTTTCCATCCCATGGAATATCTGAAAGGACTTCTCTCACTCCAAGATCACTTCGAGATAAACCTTCATCCTCATGAGGGATTTTTTCATCACTCATGACACATACGACTATCTTCCCCATCAACACTTCACCCCAGGATCCCCATGCCTATATACTGGCTCTAGGAACTCACTTGGACTATACCCCTCACATATCATCCCCTAATACCTATATAAGGCCACATGTTGAATTATCGTGACCCTCACACATTAGCATTATAGTCTCCAAGAAATCCTAATTTACCCAAGTGCTAAAATAAAATTTCTTTGAATCTAGAGGAAAAATTCCATCCATTCATCCCCATTCCAAAACCCATGAAGTATGTAAGCAATGCATGCTCATGTTTTAACATGTATATAAAATTTTACCATTGGGTCCACCTACATCAAATGCAAAATTAACCACTCACCTATATTTTTTTGAGCATCATTCATACTCAACCATGCTTCTATGAACCTATATCATGAAAAAAATCACAAATAATTAATTAAAATATATAATTAGTTATAAAAAACAAAAAAAATAGGAAAAATCAAATAAAAACTCACTTCAGACTTCCCCCACTCCAAAACCGCTTCTAATGGTGTGTGTTCACCCTTCTAGGTCCTCTTATAGCCACCACATATGAAAGTCCCATCACCCTCACAAAATCATACCATGATCAGGTGAAATATATACCAAAACCTAGTCTAAGAAAATGAGAAAATAGTGGAGTAAGAATAAGTGGGTACATAGGGAAGACCTTACCTCAATTTCACATGGTGAAGTTCCAATGAACCACCTTGATCAAAGGGAGAAAATAGGGAGAATATGATAGCTGAAGAAGGATCTACCCCTTCATTTGGATGACCAAAACCAAAGGGGTCTAGAGGAGGTTCCTAAAATAGACCCTCAATAAAGTTAAAATAAAGACCCTGAAAAAGAGGGAACCCATTACGAGTTCACAGTGTGACACTAGGGGCCACTAAGTGAACCTCCTCTAGGTAGTGATGGCATCCCACTACCTATAATATTTAACAGCATAAACCCTAGTTTCATGATATGAATTATTTTAAATATAACCTCCTCACCCAGATACCTCAGAAACATCTTAAAATCCCCCATGAAATTTTATGCACAATGTGACTGCCACTCATCACATAGTGAATTACATTTTTATTTTTCAGCTGCCCGAACACTCAGATGTTGCTCCAATATCCACCTGAACTCTTAAGGCATTAACTGACCAAAAAAGTTTAAAAATAACTTTTAATGATTTCTAAACACTTGGAATCCCAATCCAAGTATCGAATCTCAAAATTATCCCCTCACTGTAACAAAAATTCAAGTTTCCTCCCACACTCAAAACCCATAATGATCAGTGCCTTTAAAAACTCCACAATATAATGCTTATTTTCCCATAGAATCCATGGTAGTCCTTTTACCAAAATCCTAACCTACCTCTTTCTCTAATTCACTAATTACTCTTTATGTTTCACCTTCAAAATTTCAAACACACTTGTGTTGCACAACTCTAACACAAAAGAGTACTATTCACCAGAAGTCGAGCCACCCACTCACCACCAATTCCAACATTGACACAATGCTTGATGCACCCATCTATGCCAACACCCCAGGGTTTCATCACCCAATTCATCCTAAAACATATTGTTCTCCCCACCATAATTCTTTAATTACAAAGTTCAATTATCAACCATGGGGGAATCTCCTACCGAGAATGCACCTTTGTTGTCCACTAACCCACCAACCATATTCTGAATAATTTCCACCATGTGGTTTCTACCTTAACACACCCTGTTTCTATAAAAAAAATACATTCAGTTCACCTATGACTGTCTTTACACAAAAATACTCAATTTGACCCATCGACACATCCTCACAACACCTGATCATGATACCTTAACTCTCAAATTTATCGTCAAATTATTCATACCCCTTCACCAAATCTTGATCCAAAATCTTGGAATAAATTCATTATTAGATAAATAATTGTATGCATCATATGTCAATCAATAACCTCAAGCACTACTGCACCTCTAATATATCTCACTCTCGTAACACACCACAACCATCCCGATCCAAATACCAAAACACCAACTCCACTCAACACTGTATCAAAATATTGAATTCTTAATTTACCGAGGAACCAAATAAAATCATATCTTACTATAAACTTGAATCTTAGTGTCACCTTTACCATCCACTAACTAGTCTCACTATTCCCCTAACCCTTCCAACATGAGGTTCACTTCCCTGTGACAAATAAGATTCTCCCTGCCACAAGAGTATCCTTATCAACACCCTATTGAACAAACACCAAATCTCCAAGGCCCACACTTTGTTTGTTACCACCAATATGAATCTCCCCAACACAAGATTCTCCTTATAAACAATCTATTGAAACAAGAACCCAAACTCCAAGGCCCACACTATGTTTGTTACTAGATTTAATAATTAAACATGACCATCCCACCCATACCCTTGAGATATCATGAAACACCAATTATCATTCATTCCCAACTCACTAGGAACATCATCATCCACACTATCAAAATTCATCTAAAATAGGGATCACACCCTTCAACATCCAATGGTACACTCCCCAATATATAGCTTCCCTTAAACCACTCCTTGATTGATGACCCAAACAAGTCTCATCAGTACGTATCCCTAAAAATGACCCTATCAAAAACCAAAACCATAGGAGTTCACTCCCATGAGCATCTCACCACTTCATTACCATTGTAGCACCACTCAGGTTTATTCACAACCATAAAAATTCTAATAAGACCCATTCAAGATCAATTCACCGATTCAAAACACCATTAATCACCACACATACCAAGTATGAACTTTCCCTAACAAACTAAGAAGTTTCCATAAAAAATTCATGTCAATGCCCACTCACCTCCCTAAGTAAGAGTGATCTATCAAGAACCCTCTCACGATTCCTCAACCACTATTTATCCCAATCTCACCCAAACCCAATGGCAGAGGTACCCTCCCATACAACTTGATCACCTAATTTAACTCTTGATCCCATGAGTTGCGTCTCATCAAGGCTCATGTACCAAATCCAAAAATCATGCTCCTCATGCAGGTCAACTCACCCGATAGCCCGAGGCACATAACTTATTCCAAGTCTAACTACATGATCACCTCCCACATGACCATCATTACAAAACCCATGATCATTGACTCACGCTCCCATAACACCATCAAAATCACATCCAGAACCAACAGGGCATGGAATCTAACAGATCTTTCCTTCTAAAACATAGATTTAGTACTAGTATCAAGTCTTTCACATCCTAAATTCCAAGTTATTCACATTACTTTCATCAACCACTCAGCTATGTTAATTATAATTTCAATGAGAAGATATATGTCAAAAAATCATATAGGTTGTGGTTGAAATTTAAACTAACAATATCCATTTCCTAAAAACCCAAAAGGGTCCTCTCCCAGGGATTAAAATGTCGGAACTGACCCACTAAGGGCCTCCATATGTCTCTTCATGAAGATAATTCATTTCCATCATCAAAGAAAACCATAGAAAAATAACCATATGACATTTCATCAAAAGAAACAACTTTTGGTTTAGTTTAGTAGGATTACACTAATAAATTATACAATAAAACAATATATATGTTTTTATTGACTCCTTAAACTACAGAACAATCTCATCATCAAAACCCAACAACATACAAGCACAAAAAAGTCACATGAATCATACATGCCCAATATGATTCATATACGTGGGCCTCCTAATAATATAAAAGGATATAAATTAATAAATAAAACACTCTAATAATCTCATCATATATAATAAACATATCCATCATAAAAAACCAATAATAAAAACTCTATTCCCCTTACATCTAGGACTTCATATTGGAAAAGTGTTTATGATGCACCAGTATGTGGTCCATTATAAGATTTGACATATTCCTACACCACTTTTTTACTATCTCCACAAATAGTAATACAAAACAAAGACTTGGATCCCATTTTTTGACACCCCTTCCCATAACACCCATCTAATATGGAGTTCATTGTGAACTCAACCTTGCATCCTCATTTGTTATATGTTGTTGACTAGTGGTGATGACCTTATCCATAAAATGGAGAGACTATTACCTAAAATCAAAATCATAAAACACAAAATAAATAAATAAAACATTATAAAATATAATTATATACCACATAAAAATAAATATAATGCTAAAATACATGGAATAAAACATACAGACCCATGTTCATAAAAAACACACACTAATTACCCATTGGGCTAATCTTGCAAGTAAGATAATTAAAAAAATAAAATACACACACTAGCTATACTTCAATCACCATGCCTCACCCCAAGATTTTATACCCATCCAGAAACTCTAGTATAATCCACTATATATCCTATATTGAACATGAAAATATAAATAATTTTTACGCGTTCACTAGACTTTCCATGCAGGGTGTGAGAGTATAAATCAATAGTGTCTCACTAAGATTCCATAATAAAAATCACCATATGTTTGTGTATGAAAAAGGAAAATAAATAGATAAATAAACATTTTTTAGAGTTGAAACATGCTAATCAGGCTAAAATAGCACTGGATGAGATACACATTCTCACCTTACCATTGTGTTCTAACCAAGACACCATGATTCCCAACCATACCTTCTTTGGTGCCATGTCAAAATCTAGTTATATCATGCCACACATACCGGAATGTACCTAAATATTTAGTGAAAATATCTGTCTAAGTGATAACCACTACTCCCTTGGGGTACAGTCCCATACTGTGTACCCTAACCAATCCCTCTCATTGGGAAAGTCACACATCCATTGATTGACCACTACATTCTCACTCAAGGTAGGGTCCATTAATATAATGCATCATCACATTCCGAACTAGACCTAATATCACTCAAGGTAGTCTCATTTTCCAAATCCATGTCATATCTCAACTTAGACTATATCGTATTCATGTAAGTTTGTCCTCTAATCCCATCATGTCACATTATGGACCCTATCTCGGTCATAGTGGTCTGACCACAACCATCTCACTCATGGGAGGTCATGGTCACCCCATATCACTCATGATTATGACAATAGTTCTTAAACCAGACCATATTGCTCATGTTTATCCCAGACTTCATACATAATGAGGACTTTGTCTCACTCCTATAAGTACATCCAGTGTTATCTCACTCATAGTGGGCCAAGTCCTTAGGACCCATTACCCACACCAAATATCATCGCCTAACAAGAGAACATAAATAAACACATGTATATAAAAATACATAAGGAATTTATCATGCCATAAAATCTCACTAGCAAATCATGTCATGGTTTAGCCCTCAACTAGCCTCTCATATCATAGAATATCTTGTCTCACCCATTAGACAATCCTCTATGTTCCTTCAAACCTATCTTAGTCTCTTCTTATTAACACCATCTTGGGTTCATCACCCCCTTAGTGAACTCATAACCCATAGAATAATAAAACCCCTAAACACATCATGCAGGGTCTCATTACAACCAAAACCCCATTGGCATCCCAATTCAAAGTCCCTAAAAATTCCCTCAACACACAATAGGGTATCATCCCTCATTCCCTAAGGTATCCTCTCAGCTATTCATGATGGTAAACCTTATCAACAACACATGGAAATTATTAAAGGTCTTATCCTACTCAAATAACACACAAATACTCAGTTTCATCCCCTAGTTGGAGTTTATCATCACTTGTAAGACATGTGATTGTCATTCCCATCAAAACTTTTACCCATGATCCACATGCCAGCCAGCCAGCTATAGGCACTCACCTAAGCAATCCACCCTCTCATACCATACCAAAATAACTACCAATTTCATCTTGTAAACTCACTCAACACCCTCTACCCTTATCAATATAGTCTTTGGGTAATTATAATTTACCCAAGTGCTAGAGATAACATTATCTAAGTATACGGGACTAGTGACACTTTTCTATCTAATTAGAGGACTTGACCAGTCCCTATACTCCATTCCTAAGTCTATGTAGTATATAGCCAATTCATGCACAAGAATAAACATGCATATGAAATTTTATCATAGGGTACACCTTCCTCAAACAAAGAGTTAATTCCTCACTAAGCTCCACTATGCCTCATCCAACTTCAACCAAGCCCCTGAGAAAAAATCTAATCCCAAAATAAAAAAATTTATAAAAAACTATAATTAGTTATTAAAAACCAAAAAAAAATAGAAATAATATCCAAAAACTAATCACACGCCTCCACCACATCAAAACCACTTATGAAGAAATATTTTCAACCTTTTGAGTCCACCTCTATCCACTGTAAACAAAATACCCAACACTCTCACTCAATTACATCATGATCTGGTAGATTCAATACCAAAAAAATCTAACATTGAATCAAAATGAAAATAGGGGAGGAAGAACAAGGGGAAATACAAGAGATTCATAGCCTCAATTTTTGTGACAAAACACAAACAATGAACCAATATCAAAGGGGAATAAAGATAGGTAAGATGAGAAAAAAGGTTGGATCTCACCCTTTTCATAGATAACCAAATTGAGGGGATCTTGAGGGGGAATCAAAAAATTTCCCCAAATAATATTACCACAAATACCTTAAAACTAGGTCACTCAACACGAGTTCACTACATGAACCTATAGTTCATGATGTGAACCACATTTAGGAAGATAGGGTATCCATATATCTAAATATTTTCATAATGTAAACCCTAGTTTCGTGATGTGAATGATCCTAAATTGAATCACCTAACATATATTCCCCCATTCACATTCTAAAAGGCTATCAAGAAAGTTCATTCACAATATGACCTCCGCCAATCTTTTCATGAATGGCCTACTACTACAGTTTCAGGCATCCCATCCACCCAGTCACTAACCCAACATCCACTCAAACTCTTAAATAATTAAAAAATCCTCAAATCATGTCCAAAAACACCATTTAAGGGTATCCAAACATTTATAATCCCAATATAAGTCATATTTCTCAAAACTAATACCTCGCCAAAGGAAAATTTTATGTTTTATCAAAAACTCAAAACTTGTAATGATGTGGTTCATTACATTATTTGTGTATTTAATTAAGCATAAATATGATGTATTCACTGTATTTTTACAATAAAAATGCATGCTATAAAAGGAATATGGTTGAAATTTTATGGTATTTAGATCAGATAAGGGTTCATAGTACATCAATAACAACTCATTAAACTTTTTTCAAAAGAAATGGATCTATCTAGAAAGAAGTACTCAATACACCATAATAAAATGGTATAGAAAAGAGGATGAACAAGACTTTGATTGAGAATGTAAGATTCATGTGTGTTCACTCCATATTTCTTAAGTCTATTTTGTTATAAGTGATCAACACTTAAACATACTTAGAAAATAGAATAATATTCCATACCATGTGAAAGAGTCTACTAGAAGAGTTGTGTTATATTAAGGTATAAGAAGTTGGAAACATTAAAGTATTTGGAATGTTGGAATGCATTCACATTGATTCCAAAGATAGATTTGAAATTAAATTCAAGTATTAGGTGTGTTTATTTATTGGATATGAGAATGGAGACTTTGGTTTTAGAATGTGGGGTGATGAAAAACACCAATTCATCATGAGTCAAAACTTTATCTTCAATGAGAAGATCTTATGGAAGCATAAGAATGTTTCTTAAATAAAATTAGAATGAGAGAAGCTAACTAAAAAAATTTTAGTTGATCTAAATAAAATAAGCATAAGATAGAAAGGTTCAATGACACCAAATATTTTCACAAATTCATTTAATGTTGGATCAGTGATAGATTTTATAGATTTATCAAGGTTTTATAAATCTCTAGGGATAGATCTAGAAGTTGAGAAATCAGTAGATGATGCACTTGAAGATATGGAATCAAAAATAGAAGCACCAAAATGATTTGAATCTCAATATGTGTTGAAAATAAATTTTAAATTTTGGATACTAGTCTATTGATATATATTTGATTTAAATTTCCTATGTATAATAAATATTTGGGTACCAAAATTATTTGAAAAATATGTGACACTTGGTGAATCAAAATGGTGGGATTTGATTTTCACTACTGGAATTTCGGCTATTTGCGACATGGTATTTGTGACGGGATCACGTCGTAAAAACTCTTTTGCGACGGGGTCCCATCACAAATAGCCTGTTATAGAAAATGGTGTCGCAACTAGTATTTTTTGTGTTGGGAATTGGTCTCATAGCAAATAGATCTCTGATTAAATACATTATATATACAAGACCCTGTTGCAACAGGGTGACGTACCTTCACAAATAGATTTATGTTATAAACCTGTTGCGACGGGCCCGTCGCAAAAAAAAATTTTGCGATGGTAAAGTAATCTATCACAAATAAGTTTTAAAAAATATATATATAATCTATTTAATACGGGTCTCATCGAAAATAATTAATAAAAAAATAAAAAATATATAATTATGATTAATGAAAAAATAATATTGATATTATGAAAATAATAAACAAATAAAAAATATTAAAATTCTCAATATTTTCAAATACTTAACAGAAAAATAAAAAAATTGATTAATGAAAAAATAATATAAATATTATTAAAATAAAAAAAATCACAAATATTAAAATTCTCAATATTCACAAAAAAATATAAAAAAGTCATAAAATATTATTATTATTAGTAAAATAAAAAAACATTAAAAAATATAATACTAATAAAAAATAAATAAAATATTAAAATATTAAAAATAATCAAAAAATATATAAATTATGCAATATCCACGCCAATATAAAATACAGAAACTATAAATAGTTCATATTACAACAAATTTTTAATTAAAATATTTTTAATAGAACAAAAAAAATACTGGTGGGATAGTCTTATGGAGGAGTTGGAGGAGCTAGAGGAGATGGTGGAGGAAATTACATCCCTAAACTATGAGTCAGACGGCGTATGCAATCCATCTCCTTGTGTTGTTGCTGTATCCATCGACGCATGTCCTCGTCGTGCTGCTGAAGCATCTCTTCCTACTGCTTCTGAAAACTCTCTATAAGCTCAGTTTGAGCTCGCAATTACTCCTGAAACTGTGAGCCAGAAGATGATGTCTCTCCATAAGCTCCTCTCGAGTTAGACACTGACATCACATCAGTACCATCACAAGTCCCATGAGTCAAATTAGAGTCGATACCTACTACACGACCCTTCTCAAAGGCATACCAGATCGCCTGCATCCATGTCACCTCATCAAAATGGTGGGCACTAGTCTGATTAGCTGTCTCGGCATGACTCTTAGCCCACGCGACCTCATATGACTCCTTCAGTTTTAATTTTAAATTAAAATAATGAAAATATTATATGCAATTTATTTTCAAACTAAAAAAGACATAATACTGACCATGATCTAATGTTGGAGATCACCTCTAATATCTCCAGTGGTTGAATCATAGTACATCCTCTGATAAATGTCATACTATGTAATATCAGTATACTCAACTGCCTATATGAATATAAAAGAAACTGTTTATATTTAATTTTATATAAAATATTTAGAAAATATACTTACTATATGCTCTCTATGTGTACTGAATGTATGGATACTAGCTCGATGTGTCACCTCTTGTCTCCCCCGGTTCTGCAGGCCCAAAGAAGATCTCCTCTTAAATACACCACTCAACCAGGGTGAACATAATCCATCCCAAACGTGAGATGAAATGTACTCTAGTCGGCGGGCTCTACATGACTCATTAAATAATATCACTACAACTTCCTTAATGGTTTTCCGTCTAAAATTTTTCAAAAACTGACGGAAATACTCACGCATAGACACCTCCTTTGCCTCGTGGATAGATCCATGCATTCTATCATCTATAGGATACCATAACCCCTACAAATAATTTATAATATCAAGTTATATATGAAATAAATTTCTAAATAAATATTATTTATTTATGTACCCGCTTGTGATTGAACATTCCAAGCTACAAATCAACGGGAATTTATTCCCATGTGATCCATGGCTAAGAAAAATAATTGTGCAAGATAGCGCTCCCATGTCCAACAACTACATGCACAAAACTGTGAAAAAAGAAAAAAAAATCAAACAATTAGTACATAAATAAATTAATTAAAGATAACTAAAATAAAAATGTTACCATACCTCCACATGGGTGGATCAAAACCAAGACATGGACGTCGCTTGGGGATAGGGTTAGGAATCATTAGTCATTAAAGAAAGCACCCCGTCTGCATACCCCCTAAACCGCCAATTGGCTGAGGGTCAGATAATCCCAAATCCTCCTCATTTAAAGGTAGATCATCCTCCTCCAACACACAAAATAGATCAAGGTCCATCTAAAACATAATAAAAATTAGCAGATTGTTGAAAACAACTATTACATATAAATATATATTAGTTATGATTATAACAAGAATTTAACAGTGCCAATGTTCTCCTTTATCATCATCTTCATATCTAAAGATTCCAATGTCTTCATAATCATCATCAGCATCATCAATATCCATATGAGTTTTAGTTTCATCATCTCTTACCATTTCAAATAAATTTGTAACATCGTTAACATCATCGTCACCATCAACCCTTAATTGTGGGGTGTCATCATCGATATTCATGTCGCTTTGTGAAAAAGATGGATTTTGTGTAGTCTCTTGAAAAATTTAAATTCCTTGTTCTTCATCAGAACCACATTCAGTTTGATTAAACTAATTTTCCCAGGAATTCATTTTTATTATTCTCTACCAATCACTTAGGTCTTTTTAGTAGAATAGTACTTTGTGTAATATATTTGATGTTTATATTGTACTATTAAAAATGGTTCATTTAATGCAAGAAGACTTTTATATTTAATATCAACAATTACATGAATCATATGAACACTCAATCCTCTCTCAGTATCCAAGCACCAATATTTAAACATTATTATGTAATTTTTCCCTAGATAAAACAGTTCAATAATTTCATCCAGCATGGCGTAAAAGTCAACTTTAGTTTCTCTATGATGTGATTCTCTCAAGAAAATTCCACTGTTCATTTTTTTTATTCCCCATATTCACGTGTATGAAATCTAAAACCATTCACCGCATATGCATTATAACATTTAACAATTTTGGATGGTGGGTTACTCAATATACGCAGTCTCTTATCAATTTTATCAGCATGTTGAGACACCTAAAAATTTTTAAAACAATTATCAATATCATAAATAATAAACTAAATTGATATATTAAACCATCAATAATTTATGTTACCAGTTTTTGAAACCATTGAGAAAAAAAAATTGTCGACGTTCTTCAAGAGCAGCTCCTATAATTTGAGGAAGTTGTTTCTTGATATTATTATCATATAACCTAAAAATAAAATAAGTTTACTTACTGTAACATAAATTATAGAATAAGTTATATAATCACTCATAGTACAAATGATTTCATTTCATTACAGTTGAGCAGAACATATGTATGAGCTCTTTGATTTTCATCATATGAAATCCAACATTCATGAACTCCACCGAAGCCAAGCTCTGGATGATTAAAAATTGATAATTGATTGTCCATTTCATCATCAACATTTCCCTTGTTCTTCCCCATGTGATTTTTTTTAATTATATTCATATTCAAAATAATGAGAGCAGAAAAAAGAAATTTCTTATTGAAAATAAGCTTCAGTGATTGAACCTTCAACTGATGCTTTGTTGCGTACTTTTTTCCTCAATTTTTTCATGCATCTCTCGAATGGTACATCCATCGAAACTGTACCAGACATCCACATTTAGCTTCATGTTTCAAATGTAATATCAGATGTTCCATTGAGTCAAATAAAGTTGGCGGGAAGATTTTCTCTAATTTACATATAATGACAACAACATCTTCTTCCATTTTACTTAGTGTATCATAGTCTATTGTCACCATACAAATGTCTCGAAAAAAATACGACATTTCTGTTATCAAATCCCAAATCATATAATTAAACAAACATATGAATCCAATCGACATAAGTATTTCCATTATAACATGACAATCATGACTTTTTAATCCTGTAATATAACCATTCTTAACAAATCTTCCCAAATTTAAAGCATAGGCATCTGGAGGTCTCAAATTTGTAATCCACTGACAAAATAATGAGTGAATCACTTTGGATAGTCTATAAGATGATTTTTTCTTCATTAACCTCTGGGATCTAACATTTTTAAATAGTTCAAGTTTTGTTCGTCTTCAAATTTGGGAAAAATATAATTGTGTCTTTGCATTATCTTTGGTTCTACCTGGTGTATCCAAAACTGTATGAAATAAATTATTAAAACAGTTCTTCTCAATATACATGAAATCCAACATGTGGCAGACCAATAAATCATACCAATATGGAAGATCCTAAAAAATGCTCTGTTTTATCCAATTATGTTCTTTCTCAATGACCTGAAATTTCTGTTGGTTTACTATTGGCCCAAATGTGATGGAATATAATGAAAATAAAACTGAATTTAACTATGTACTTGAGATCATTTTTGTAGGTTCATCCCTTTCAATTGTTCTTTTTCTGAAATGAGATCCGTTCCTCTGAAAAGGATGATCGGTTGGAATAAATCTGTGATGATAATAAAAATATAAAGGTTTTCTTCTATTGACAAGCATAAAGGCTTTGTTTTTTTTATATAGTAATGACATGATTACGAACCATGTGTAATTCAGCTAGATAACATGCCATATGTCGGGAAATCACTAATAATCCACAAAAAATGTATCTTTTAATATGAAATTTTGTTTTGCATCAACATCATATGTACTAACACCATTACTCTACAATAAATTTAACTCATCAATCAATGGTTTCAAATAAACAACAATATTCTTTTTCCGATGTCCAGGGATTAATAAGGTTAAAAAGATATAAGGATCCTTCATCAACATCCATGGAGGTAAATTGTACAGAGTTATAAAGGCATTCCAATATGAATACTGACTACCATAAGAACCAAACAGACAGAAATCGTCAGTAGAAAGACCCAATCACATGTTTTGAGCTTCTAAAGAAAAAAAGGATGTAGTCGGTAAAAATGTTTCCATGAATCACCATTAGATGGATGATCCAAGATTTTATCTGTTCAAATCTTGGTTTTGTTCCATGACATCATTGACACTGTGTTCTGAGTCATAAATAAATGATGCATCCTCGGTGTAAAGGGAAAATATATCAACTGTTTTACAGGAATTGATCCAGACTTCCCCGGTTGAGCTTCTTTATACCTTAGTTGTCCACATTTGGGAAAACTATCTAACAACTCATTTTCAGGATAATATAAGATTAAATCATTTCCTCATGCACGAATCTTATGATAACTAAGGCCCAGATTACAAACCAACCTATTGCTCTTATAGTAATTTTCAGGCAACACATTTCTTTCAGGTAATAGTGTTTTAACTAAAGAAAATATCTAATCAAAATATTTTTTTGACATTGAATTATCTGATTTAATATCCATAAATATTTCAACCACTACTAATTTTATTATTTTGCATCCAATATATAATGCATACTCAGCGGACCTCAATAACTCATAAAATTCAGATGGTGCCAACTCAGAAGTTAATTCAATATCATCATCAGTTTCAGTTTGCTGAATAGATGGACCTGTAACATCATGTACTAAATTTTGAAACCATTATGGATTCAAAATCAAGTTATTAGTATCCTCTCTAGAACTTTTTTCACCTTGTTGATACCAAAAAACATAATCTGTTTGAAAACCAAACTACAAGAGATGTCCCCCAACCTTATCAAATGTTTCAAACATTCTCAGAACACATTTTTTACAAGGACACATAATTGTGCCTTCTGAAACAAATTCTAGTTTTGATGATGCAAATGATAAGAAAGAATCAACACCCTCAATATATATGGGATTTAAACCAGAACTGTTTGGATTTCTGTACTGATTTATCCAAGTGTGATCATCAAATATTGATTGTTTTCGACTTCCTTATTCCATATTTTTCAATAAAATATAAAATCATTTCTATTTTTTTATAATTTGAAATTATTAAAATATTATCCAAAAAAGAAGACAAACAATTACAACTACTTATTAATAATTACCATTAATTATGGGCAACACAATTTCCAGTGAATTGACGGCTACCCTTTTTTCTGATGACTCATTTACTTTCAATTTTCTCCCACTGAAATCACAATGAAGAATCTGCTCAGAGGTACGCATATTCATTCTCGTGCATATAATAATGTATAAGCGTACCTCTGAGCAGATTCTTCATTGTAATTTTAGTGTGAGAAATATGTAAGTAAATGAGTCGTCAGACAAAAGATCCCCCTTTTTGTCGATGAATCTTCTTCTTGCAACTGTCACTGCCTGAAAACATTATGAAAAAAGTGGCCATACGGATGCATATTCAAACTCATGCATACGAGATTGGATATGAATACGTAGAAGCATAATTTTCTTAATGTTTTGAGTCTGAGAGAGTTGAAAGGAGAAGATTCATCGAGCAAAAGGAGTGTCGTCAATCCACTATAAATTGTGCCAAGTTATTACAATTAATTACAATTGATTTTATTCCTAATCATTCCTAATTATTCTTAATCAATCTTAATTATTCCAAATCATTCCTAGTCATTTCTAATTATTTCTAATAAATTCTAATTATTTCTAATTATTGCTAATGATTCCTAACTATTGGTATTAATTGGTAATTATTCCTATTTATTGGTAATTATTCCTTTTTGTTAGTAATTATTCTTAATTATTCATATTTATTCCTATTTATTGCTAATTATTGCTAATAATTTCTAATTATTACTAGTAATTGTTAATTATAGCTAATTATTGCTAATTATTGCTAATTATTACTAATTATTTCAAGTTATTCTTAGTTATTGCTACTTGTTGCTAATTATTGCTAATTGTTCCTAGTTATTACTATTTATTGCTAGTTACCAGTGTGTTCCATTTGACTGTGTACATTGATGAAAGGAAAAAATATAACGACCCATACTTTACATGCATTGTTATTACTTTAGAATTGAAGCATACTTATTACAATATATAACAAACCCACAATAGGACCGTATAGGTATAGTGTCTTTAGAAACTGGGAAACATAAACAACTGGTTCATAAAGCATCTACATTGTCTCCCATTTATTTCATCATATCTAGAGTCCCTTTTGGCATATCCTACTTAATAAACTTCTTCCTGACCTGGGGAAAGAAAACATACAAAAGGGTGAGCTCAAATGCTCAGTAAGGGTAAATAAAAGAAATATCAATAACATCATAATCATAAGAACATAACATTTTGGAAATCTTAACCTGCAAAAGAGATCTTAATTTCATAACATGGGATAAATCATAGTAGTGAAATGTAATTCCAATAATCATTGATTAAAACATGAAACTTTTTTGCATACACACATAACCATAGATAATCATTTCTTAGTAGTTAATACTCATTGCCAAAACTATCTTAGCGGACAAAGTCCATTTCTGAACCGAGTTCACTCCTCGTTTCAGTCCTGTATCACTGAACCGGATTAATCTGATCTTCTATCCATGTCTATCTCATGAGATATAAATCTTTACCCAATGCATTTGAGGGAGATATAGTTCTCACCCATCTCATAATGAAACCATTCTTATATGTTCCAGAAGATCATAAATCATACATCATAGCATAACCCATGTAATGAAAATGGGATTCTTAAACATCATGCCATCATAAAATAAATCATATAAGATAAAAGGACTTCATAAAAATAATTCCATCATAACATAATAAAATCAATGTAAAAATAGGGATAGAAACAGAACCCTATATTATCTTAGATGGAAAATAATTTTGATAAAACACTTGAACTCCATTCTTGAGGAAAATATCCTTTCTACTTCAAAAACATTTTTCCTTTCTTAACATGTCATACAATTTTAAACTAAATGAACTTAATTAAAAATAAACATGAAAACTTGTGAAGTAGGCTTCATGTAAATAATTTTCTAAAAATCCATTCATGTCGTATATGTTAAAGAAAAACATTCTTCTCGTACTTTGGCCGGAAAAGTCAAAAAAGTACCTCGTACTAAAAACGAAAAAAGATTCATTTCATATATTTTACTAAAAACTCACCAATGGGTAAAATTGGATTTAAACAATTGTATGAGGATATAAATAACATTACATATTTAGGAAACATGGATGTGGATGACAAATATTCCCCAATAAATTCTGAAGTATAAACAATCTCGGATAAAAATGAGATTGCAATATTTTCCTTTAACTTAAGTTCGATTTGCTTCGTACATGCTCGAACCTCCGGTATAATGATTTAAATAATGTTATTTACATATTCCATAATCTTAATCATTGTTATGATATCATATATGGTCATATTCTTATCTTCGTATTAGTAATATTTCATTGTTACTTGTTATTCGGGTGTTTATTGCTTTTTTTTCTTATGCGTGTTTTATCGAATAAATTCTTATTCTTCTTTTTAGGTTATAGATACCTAATTTCCATAATGGTATTAGTGTAATATATATAATATTTATTCATTTAATTCATTTATATAATCATTATTTATTGAAGATCAAGTAGAACGAGTCGTATCACATCGTGGAGACGGTAGGCCGTATGTACACACGAGTGATTATATCGTCCTCATGATAATGGAATTGTATTGAAGTGTATGTATACTATTTAAGAATCAATATCACTTTAAAATAATCATATAAAATTATTCTTTACACCATTATACCCATCCAAGTATGGTGGTGGTGGAAAATAGATTACACCACGGCGTGGTAACGGTATTCCGTACCTACGCAAGCGCAGTGATTTCATTTTCTGTAGGATGGATAGCAGGTGAAATAGGGTTGTTTCATATTTATAATAACTTGTTATTATATTAGTGATACTGATGTTATTACTTCATAATGAAAAAACAAAAGAAGAAGAAGTAGAAAAATAAATAAAGTTGAAAGAATCGGTAACGGACATTACCTCTTCTTTGAAGCGCATCTTCTAAACCTCCTCTTATGGCACTAAATATGGTCTTTTAATAAGACCAGGACCTCTAGGGTGTTTATGGGAAAGTGGAGAAGATATATTGGTATGGTTTGTCTGAGCATGAAGGCTCAAAGTGGTGTGAGGAGGAGAGGGAGGAGGTTCCCTTTTATAAGGGAGGAGAGGGGCACTTTAGGAAAAACTTAAAATATTATTTTATTATATAGTCATATTCGGTTTTTAATAGCTCCAAATTAATTTATTTCGAAGCTAAGGTGGGGATGGGTCGAAACCTCTCAACCAATATATTTTGGACAAGTTTAGGTTACTATTTTAACCTTATCGTTTAGATTTAACTTTAAGTAAAATAATTTTACTTTTACTGTGTCTTCTTGTTTTCTTACACTATATGGTTAATAAACATACTAAAACAATCCAAACGAACTCCAAGTGTTTCATTATTAATATATATAACCTTATCTAAGTAATTTGGCCGAATATTAGATTTTTAGGAATAAAATAACAATTAATAATATAATATTTGTTTTAAAAACTATTTTATGTCAATTTTGACACTATTTGGCAATTGATTTTTTTGAAAATCATAACAGCATGATTAGTTAGAAAAAAGTTAATTACATCAATACTAATATGTCATTTAAACCTATAAAATTAGTTAAATTCATAAAAAGTCTCAAATTACATTTATTTGGGTATCTATAATATAAATTATGTTAATATTTCTTTAATAAGGTAATTACTGCATCATCAATCTGTCATAAATAAATTAAATTATTTAAAGTCTAAAAATTATAAATAAAATACCATTATGTAGGAAATATTTTTATATTTCTAATTAATATTTATAGTTGAATTTATCTTATATATAACCCTATATTAAAAATTTGTTAGTTATTAAACTTGGATTTTAACTATTTTAACTATTCTTTAAATAAAATAATAATAAATGTCATAATCTTATCCAAGTGGACCTAAGTGGTCATATTGTATTCATAAGGTTGTTTTTGGTCTAATTAAACTTATCCAATATAATTAGGACATGTGTTAGTGTAATAACAATACCATTTTTACCCTTAATTACCCTATTTACTTTTAACCGTGGTAAATAAAAGTAAAAAGTTTCTATTCACCAAAAATTATTTTTATCTTATTGAACCACATTTTACTCCTTGATATTAACCGTGTCTCTTGGATTTTCAAAATTCCACTCACAGAAGTGGTAAAATTAAGTTTTATGTAAATTTTCAAACTCTCCTAAGAGGTGGGTAAAAGACGGTGAAAAGTTAAATAAAATTTTTATATATCTAAAATAATTATAAAATAACTCCAATTAATTACACTGAACTTATATTGGTATTATGTATCAATTTTGACCTAAAATAAATTTAAATAAAATAAATAATTATTTAAATAAAAAGTCTGTTTTTAAATAGTAACCCAGTGTTTTCACCATTCAACAAAAATTGAAAGTTGTCAGAAAAATACCAAAAACTCACCCTAGGCTAATGTTGATATTCCGAATCCAAAAATGAAGTCCATTTTGTAAGATGAAATTTATAAAATTTCAAAATTTGTGTATTACTATTCATAATGGCTCGTTTTAATAATATTATAATAGCATATCATTGTTTATTGAAACTCGGTATTGCGTACTACACAAGCTATAGAGGAAGGTCGTGATCGCGTGTAAAGCAACCCAAGATAGTGTTGTGTGTAGTGAAAGATTCCTTTGATGATGTATATAACATAAAAACAAAATATTTCTCAAAAAAATCTCGGGTGTTACATTCTACCCCCCTTAAAATGAATTTCGCCCTCAAAATTCATCACTTTTTAACAAAAAGATGAGGATACCTTTCCATTATAATATCCTTAAACTTTCGTGTAGCTTCTTCTAATTGGTTGTTCCTCCATAAAACTTTCACTAAGCGAGTGGTCTTGTTCCGTAGAACTTTTTCTCTACGATCCAGAATCTCTATCGGATGTTCCTCATAGGAAATATCTTACTCCATCGGTACAACTTCTGAGCTGAGTACATGTGAAGGATCAGGTATGTACTTTCTCAGGACAGATACATGGAACACATCGTGAACTTGAGATAGATTCAGTAGAAGCAGCAATCGGTAAGCTACCTTCCCAACACGATCTAGTATTTCTAAAGGACTGATATACCTAGGGCTCAGCTTTCCCTTCTTTCTAAATCTCAATACCCTCTTCCAACTAGATATTCATAAGAAAACTTTATCACCCACTTCAAATTCTAGGTATTTTCTTCGATTTTTAGCAAAACTTTTTTGTCGACTCTGAGATGCCCTTATGTTTTTTTGAATAGTTCAGAAATTTTCTGTCATCTCATCAACAAGATCAGATCCTAAGAGCTTTCTTTCCCCAACTTCATCCCAGCAAGTTGGAGTCCTGTATTTCTTTCCATAGAGAGCTTCATAAGGAGCTATCTTAATACTGGAGTGAAAGCTATTATTATATTAAAATTCCACCAAAGGTAGGTGTTGATCCCAGCCACCTTTGAAATCCATAGAGAAATCTCTTAATATATCTTCTAGAGTTTTAATTGTCCTCTCAGACTGACCGTCTGTCTGAGAATGATAAGAAGTGCTGAAACTCAACTCTATATCCAGAGTATGTTGAAGACTTTGCCAAAACTTTGAGGTAAACCTCGGATCCCGATTAGATAAAATGGAAAGTGGTACTCCATGCAATCTTACCACTTCCTTTACATATATCCTAGGAAGCTGATCAAGAGAAAAATCCTCTCTAATAGAAATGAAGTGTGTCGACTTTGTAAGACAATCAACTATGACCCAGATAGCATTATTTCCTTTAGATGTTTTAGGAAGTCTGGTGACAAAGTCCATAGTGATGTTTTCCTATTTCCATTCGGGTATGGGTAATGGTTGTAACATCCCCTTAGACATCTATCTCTTAGCTTTAACTTGATGAAAAACTAATCATCGAGATACATATTCAGCAACATCTCTTTTCATGCCATCCCATCAGAAGTACTCTTTCAGTTCTCTATATATCTTTGTGCTTCCAGGATGAATAGTGAATGAAGAACTATGAGCCTCGTCCAGCAGCTCCTTCTTTAATTCTGAGATGGTAGGAACACAAACCCTATTCCTAAACCTTATTATTTCATCACAATCAAAGTGAAATTCAGGAACATTTCTCACCCTATTTTGTAACTCTACATCTTCTTTTTGTGCCTTTTTAATCTTCACATGTATATATGCTTGAACATTTGTTTGAGAAAGATAAGATTTTTCCCCTTCCATTATAATTCCAAGATCCATCCTTTGTAAATTCATAAATATGGGATCTTTTGTGATCCTCATCACAGATAATCTAGCATGGTCTTGTCGACTTAATGCAACTGCCACCTTGTTTTCTTTCCCAGGGTGGTAATGAATTGAGCAGTCGTAGTCCTTAAACAACTCCAACCATCTTCTTTGGTGCATATTCAGCTCCTTTTGTGTGAAAATATAACTTAAACTTTTATGATCAGTATAAATATCACACTTTTCTCCATAAAGATAATGCCTCTATATTTTTAATGAAAAGATTACCATAGCTAACTCCAAATCATGAGTTGGGTAATTTTGCTCATGGATTTTCAATTGTCGTGAGGCATAAGCTATCACCATATCATTTTTTATTAGAACACACCCCAATCCCTTCTTGGATGCATCACTATAGATCACAAACCTTTCTCCACTACAAGGCAGTGTCAGTACAGGTGCACTGAATAACCTTCTTTTTAACTCCTTGAAATTCTCTTCACACTCCTTCGTACAAACAAACTTAACCCATTTTTGAGTCAACCTGGTGAGTGGATTAGATAATCGTGAAAAATATTTCACAAAACTTCGATAATATCCAGCCAAACCAATAAATCTTCGAATCTCAGTTACTATTGTTGCTCTCGACCATCTTTCGATAACCTCTGTTTTTCCTGGATCCACAGATATCCCCACTTTTGAGATTATGTGACCCAAAAATGCAACTTTTTGAAGCCAAAATTCACACTTGGTAAATTTGGCATAAAGCTTCTCCTTTATCAAGATATTTAATGCAATTATCAAGTTATCTTCATGTTTTTCCTTTCTCTTTGAATAGACAAGAATATCTTCTATAAAGACTACCACAAACTAATCAAGATAGTCTCTAAAGACTCTATTCATTAGATCCATGAAGATAAGAGGGGCATTAGTAAGACCAAATGGCATCACTCTAAATTCATAGTGTCCATACCTTGTACAGAAAGTTGTATTTGGTATATCCTCCCTTTTGACCCTTAATTGATGATACCCTGAACGAAGATCAATATTGGAAAAGTATTGAGCTCCGTGTAGTTGGTAAAATAAGTCATCAATGCGTGGGAGAGGATATTTGTTCTTGATAGTGATCTTGTTAAGTTCTAGATAATCAATGAAGAGTCTCATTGATCCATCTTTCTTCTTAACAAACAAAACAGGTGCTCCCCAAGGTGATGTACTAGGGAATATGAATCCATTATCAAGATTCTCTTGGAGTTGCTTCTTCAATTCATGAAACACAATTGGGGCCATTCTATATGGTGTCTTTGAAATGGGCATAGCACCTGGTATGAGTTCAATTGAAAACTCAACATCCCGATTTTGTGGGAGACCCGGTAATTCCTTCGTAAAGACATCATCAAACTCCCGTACAATGGGAATATTCTTAATAGTGAGTTTCTCTCCAACCATTTGAGATAAACAACCTTCATTTAGTGGAATCAAGACCCATAGGATGGATGAAATTTCCACTGGAAGGTTATGTTCATCCTTGCATAGATAGACGATCATAGATTGATCTGGAATATGAAATGTGACTTCCCTTCTTTCAGAAATTGATATGGTCTCCATATAAAGAAATCCAATCCATGTCAAGAATCACATCAAATTCCAATATAGGAAGGATCACAAGATTTGCAGGAAGCACTTTCACACAAACATCAATCAGAGAGTAATTGTAAACATTTGATGTGATAGTTGTGCCATTAGGGGTTGTCACAGCTAACTCAACATCTAATTGTTGAGGTAATACAGAGACACCCTTAGAAAATTATTCAGAAATAAAAGGGTGGGTGGATCCAGAATCAAATAAAACATTTGCTACTTTAGAGTGGATAGTAAGTGTACCTTTCACCACTTCGTTATCCAACTGCATGTCGCTGATAGAATTTGCATGTGACTTTCCTTTTTCTTTAGCCTTAAGAGTTTTTTGATGTCGATCATCATCAACAACCCTTGGATTAGGTCATTTATTTTCATAATTCCCCATTTCCTTCAACTTGTAACATTGAAGTGTAGGAGGTGCACTATGTGTAGCCTTTTCGTTATTCGCATCACTAGACATCTTCTTCCCATCATTGCGGCATTCAAATGCTCGATGACCTTCCTTTCCACAGTTGAAACATTTTCTTGTACCTTTAAGACAACTCCCTTGATGTTTCTTTCCACACTTTGATCATAAGGGAAAACTCATCTTATTTTAAGTGTACACTTTATATTTCCCTATGAATTAAATTTTCCTCTTCTTATCAAATGCTTATGACTGATTGTTAACTACAATATCTATCTCAACCTTGAGATCACATCGAACGATTTCCTCGTAGCTATTGAAGTCCCTTATGGATAATTCCCTTCGAAGACTTGGTTTTAATCCACTAAATAATCGATCGATCTTACTCTCAGGTTGGATAATAATCCCAGAAGCGTAACTTGCAAGTCATATAAAATTTGCTTCTTAAGTACCAACAGATTCATCATCATTTTGCTTCAGTTCAAGAAACTCATTCTCCATATTTGTTCGAATAATACGAGGGATGTAATTTTTGAAAAATAAGTTTTTGAAATCGTCCCATTCCATGGATTCAATTTCATACCTTTGCCTCATATTCTTGATAATATTCCACCATTTATCAGCTTCACCTTCAAAACGATATACTGCTAAGAAGACTTTATCATGTTCAGAACATTGAAGAACTGAAAATATCTTTTCAGTGGTCCTGATCCATTATTCAGCCACTAATGGATCAGTAGACCCGCTGAATGAGGGTGGATGCTGCCTCATGAAGGATTCAACCGAATGTTACTCCTTCCTTTGCTCGTTTGGAAGTCCTGCATGATTCATAGCTTGAGAAAGTTGTGTGAGCATGGCTACAAGATTTTTCATTCCAGCTCCCATAAAGTTTGGTTTCTTATGGGGACAATCATTGCATTGCCCGTCGTATTCCGCATTAACATGGTTCCTTTAGGTTCCATCCATTGACTAAAACCAAGAAGAATAGTGTGAGAAACACTAATTATAATAGGAAAACCACATAATCAAGAATAAAATTTCACACTTAAGTTCTTATCAAAGGTTTTTCATGGCCATTTCTAAAACACTAATATTTTGTCCTATGCTTAGACATATCCTTAGATTTCTTACTAAGTCTTTCACATCCTAGTTTCCAAAGCATGACCATACATTTCCTCTAATACCAACTATAACAACCCATACTTTACATACATTTTTATTACTTCAGAATTGAAGAATACTTATTACAAAATATAACAAAACCACAATAGGTTCGTATAGGTATAGTGTCTTTAGAAATTGGGAAACATAAACAACTGGTTCATAAAGCATCTACATTGTCTCCCATTTATTTCATCATATCTAGAGTCCCTTTTGGCATATCCTACTTAATAACCTTCTTCCTGGACTGGGGAAAGAAAATATACAAAATGGTGAGCTCAAATGATCAGTAAGGGTAAATCAAAGAAATATCAATCACATCATAATCATAAGAACATAACATTTTGGAAATCTTAACCTACAAAAGAGATCATAATTTCATAACATGGGATAAATCATAGTACTGAAATGTAATCCCAATAATCATAACTTAAAACATGAAACTTTGTGTCATACACACATAGTCATAGAGAATAATTTCTTAGTAGTCAAGACTCATTTCCAAGACAATCTTAGTGGACAAAGTCCATTTCTGAACCGAGTTCACTCCTCATTTCAGTCCAGTATCACTGAACCGGATTAACCTGCCATTACAGCCATGTCTATCTCATGAGATATAAATCTTTACCCAATGAATTGGAGGTAGATATAGGTCCCACACATCTCATAATGAAACCATTCTTATGTGTTCCACAAGATCATAAATCATACATCATAGTATAACCCATGTAATAAAAATGGGATTCTTAAACATCATGTCATCATAACATAAATAAAATAAATTAAAAGGACTTCATAAAAAAATTCCATCATAAAATAATAAAATAAATGTAAAAATAGGGATATAAACAGAACCCTATATTATCTTAGATGGAAAATAATTTTGATAAAACACTTAAACTCCATTATTGAGGAAAATATCCTTTCTACTTCAAAAACATTTTTCCTTTCTTAACATGTCATAAAATTTGAAACTAAAAGAATTTAATTAAAAATAAACTAGAAAACTTGTAAAGGAGGCTTCATGGAAATAATGTTCTAAAAATCCATTCATGCCATATAAGTTAAAGAAAAACATTCTTCTCGTACTTTGGCTGGAAATGTCAAAAAAGTACCTCGTACTAAAAACGACAAAAGATTCCTTTCATATCTTTTACTAAAAACTCGCCAAAGGGTAAAATTTGATTTAAACAATTGTATGAGGATAGAAATAACATTAAATATTGAGAAAACATGGATGTGGATGACAAATATTCCCCAGTAAATTATTAAGTATAAAATATCTTGGATAAAAATGAGATTGCGAGATTTTTCTTTACCTGAAGTCTGATTTGCTTCGTACCTGTCCAAACCTCCTGTATAATGATTTAAATAATGTTATTGACTTATTCTAGAATCTTACTCATTGTTATGATATCATATATTGTCATATTCTTAGCTTTTTATTAGTAATATTTCATTGCTATTACTCCATAATGAAACAAATAAAGAAGAATAAGTATAAGAAGAAATAAAGTTGAAAGAATTGGTAACGGACATTACCTCTTCTGTGAAGAGCCTCTTCTTAACCTCGTCTTAGGGCACTAAATATGGTCTTTAAAGTAGACCAGGACCTCTTGGATGTTTCTAGGGCAGTTTAGAAGATACATTTTTAGGGTTTTTCAGATATTTAAGGCACAAAGGGGTGTGAGGAGGAGGGGGGGAGGTTCCCTTTTATAAGGGAGGAGAGGGGCACTTAAGGAAAAACTTAAAATATTATTCTATTATAAAGTCATATTCGGTTTTTAATAGCTCCAAATTGATTTATTTCAAAGACAAGGTATGGATGGGTCTAAATCCTCTCAAACAGTAGATTTTAGGCAATTTTAGGTTACTATTTTAACCTTATCATTTAGATTTAACTTTAAGTTAAATAATTTTACTTTTACCGTGTCTTCTTGTTTTCTTACACTATATGGTTAATAAACATACTATAACAAGACTAACAAACCCCAAGTGGTTCATTATTAATATATATAACCTTATATAATTCATTTGGCCAAACAATATATTTTTAGGAATAAAATAACAATTAATAATATAATATTTGTTTCAAAAACTATTTTATGTCAATTTTGACACTATTAGGTAATTTATTTTTGTGAAAATCATAACAGAATGATTAGTTAGAAAAAATTTAGTTAAATAAATAATAATATGTCATTTTAATCTATAAAATTAGTTTAATTCATTAAAAGACTCAAATTACATTTATTTGGGTATTTATAATATCAATTATGTTAATATTTCCTTAATAAGGTAATTACTGCATCATCATTTTGTCATAAATAAATTAAATTATATAAAGTCTAAAAATTATAAATAAAATACCATTATTTAGGAAATATTTTTATCTTTCTAATTAATATTTATAGTCTAATTTATATTATGTATAACCCTATATTAAAAATGGTTTAGTTATCAAACTTTGATTTTAACTATTTTAACTATTCTTTAAATAAAATAATAATAATTGTCCTAATCTAATCCAAGTGGACCTAAATGGTCATATTTTATTCAGAAGGATCTTTTTGGTCAAATTAAACTTATCCAATATAATTAGGACATGTGTTAGGGTAATAACAATACCATTTTTACCCTTAATTGCCCTATTTACTTTTAACTGTGGTAAATAAAAGTAAAAAGTTATTATTCACCAAAAATTATTTTAATCTTATTGAACCACATTTTACTCCTTGATGTTAACCATGTCTCTCAGATTTTCTAAATTCCCCTCACAGAAGCGGTAAAATTAAGTTTTATGTAAATTTTCAAACTCTCCTAGGAGGTGGGTAAAAGACGGTGAAAAGTTCAATAAAATTTTTATATATCTAAAATAATTATAAAATGACTCCAATGAATTACATTGAACTTATATTGGTATTATGTATCAATTTTGACCAAAAATAAATTTAAATAAAATAAATAATTATTTAAATAAAAAGTTGGTTTTTAAATAGTAACCCAGTGTTTTCACTATTCATCAAAAATTGAAAGTTTTCAGAAAAATACCAAAAATTCACCCTAGGCTAATTTTGATATTCTGAATCCTAAAATGAAGTCCATTTTGAAAGATAAAATTTATAAAATTTCAAAAAGTGGGTATTACTATTCATAACAGCTTGTTTTAATAATATTTTAATAGCATATCATTGTTTGGTGAAACTCGATATTGCATATAATGCAAGCTATCGAGGAAGGTCGTGATTGCGTGTAAAGAAAGACAAGCTAGTGTTGTGTAAATTGAAAGATTCCTTTGATGATGTATATAACATAAAACCAAAATATTTCTCATAAAAATCTCAGGTGTTACAAAAAACCATGATAATGAAATCATGGAGAGGTAAATTGTGTTGGGTGCTTCATTGGTTTTATGAAATTTGTTGAATGGTCAAGAAAGGATTTGTTGATTCCAAGTTATGAAAGTTATATATCTCAGGCCTAGTTGATCAGGCTGGTTCTACCTTCATATGTATTTTTCCAAAGCAGTTGAAAGGTAAATCAATCCAGATATATCAACAAATAATAAAGTAAGAAAAGGGCGATGACACAAGTTTTCGCCCTACTTTATGAGATATACAAAGGCAAAGAGATTATAGTACATAGTACATGTTCTTAGTTTGGTTTTCGTTGAAATGATAATCCTTATATCTTTATAGGACTTGATGGGTTTCTAGACTCCACTCTTGGTCTGTTGATTTTATTCACTACTTTTGAGACAAGGGCCTAGAGGGTCACACACAATATTGTATTCAAGAATCCACTATATTTAGTTGAATTTGTATATTGTTTATATTAATGGGCCCCACAATGGGGTTCGAGTGTTGTCCAAGTTTTTTATCACTATATAAATAAATAAATTCATTTTTATTCAAGTTATGATTAATTTAGTAGAATTTATTTTATGTTTTTACAAGTAAATACAAGAAAATATTAATATAAGAAATATTATTTTAATATTTCAGGTTCGTTTAATATTAATCAGGAATAACAAGTCAAGTTAAATGATTAGGGTTTATCACATAATATATTTTATTTAGAGGATATTAAATTAACGGGGGTCGGGGAACCCAACTGGGTATTTAGAACCTCCACTATAAATAGATCGTCTCTAACACAACTTACTATTAAATCATTGAGAATAAGAGCCTCTATATATCCTATTTTTTTATAGAAATATAGTTTCTCTCTTAAGAGGTGGTCCAATAATTCCAACAAGCATCAAAGACATAGTATGTCAGTGATCGTCAGATCATCGAAGATATCATCGGATCGCTATGGTAGCTCCCAAAATTTAGTGATCCGCACTCCTGAATATTTTTAAATAATGTGTGGATGGTCTAAAGAAATCCTGTTATGGATCCTTCAAGAAACAATCAACATTGATTAGTTTCTGTTGATTACACCTTCAGATCTGTAAAGGGACGTTTACAGTTTTATTTTTGTTCTCTTTTAATTTACACGAGATCCTCAGACCATACCAGGGATTGGATCATCAGCAACGAAAAGTTTGGTCATCCCATCGATGAAAAATTTTAAAATCCCCAACCCACCTCCTTCCCTTGTGGGACTCAATACCTTTAACTTTAAGAGTATTTAAAGTATGATGAGGAATAAATAAAACTAAAATGTAGGGTCAATAATTTTACCACTTCTTCGAAGAACCCATTTATGTTTATACCAAAATCATTCTTAGATGGGTTTAATAAAAAAACTTAAGGCCTCTAAAATGTGGGGACGTAAGTTGGGATGTGATTTATAGAGGTATTGGATGAACCAAATGTATTTGTTACTGAAAATATAAGGGGATAATTTGTTTACTTTTATAATTGTGGGATAGGACACACATAGAATTTTTAAAAAGAATACAGTGTGGCTGTGTACCTCAAATAAAAAAGGATAAAAAATAGATCATTATCAAACAATAGAAAAGATAATTTATAATTATTTCTATAACATATAAATTTGATAGTATTTTAGGTAATTTTAACCTTTATCTTTTTATTTTAACCCTCATAAAACCCGTTATAACCTTAATCAATGTAATTAATTTTTTCTATTTTTACTATTCATTATGACCAAAAATTAAATTAAAATTAATATAAAATGTTAATTATCCTGATTAAACTTATAGAATACATTTTATCAAATTCAATTCATTAAATTTTCAGAATTTATTTTAAAATTAAACCCACAGATGTGTCAAAATATCTATTTTCAAAAGAAAAACCTTTCAAACATTAAATGGTTTTTATATCAAAATTAAATATGAAATTTATTCAAATGAACTAAATTGGATTAATTATAATATAATTTAACTAATTTTACTTGTATAATAATTTTAAAACTAAATATAACCTTAATAATTCTTTAAATAAAAAAGGTAGTTTTCAATAAGAACTATTAATTTTCACTATTTATTAAGAAATTAATCTTTTCAGGAAATTCCCAAGAATTTACTCTATGATAATTTTAAAAAGATAATTTGAAAAATGAATTTAATATTTTCACATAATATTTATACAATTAAAAAAATATTATTTCACAAAAATCAAGGAAAATCATTTTTTAGAAGAAATATATTTTCCACGTATATAAAGGATTTACTAAAAATTACAAACTCTTTTATCAATATGTTTTATTTATATAAAACCATTATATTTAATTTTCAAAATATTTTTATTCCTATTATTACCAAGTTTAATTTCTAGGTTAAAATAGTCATGTTTAAATAATAATAATAATATATTGTGGTTCTTTTAAAGTAGGTGTTGCATGTAATAGAATCTATATAAGAAATTAAATTTAGTCAAAAAAATCATAAAATATAATGGTTTCACATTCTACCACCCTTAAAAAAATTAACACCTGAAATTATTAACTCTAATACAAAAAAAATGAGGATACTTAAGCGTCATCATGTCCTCATGTTCCCACATAGCTTCTTCAAATTGGTGTTTTCTCCATAAAACTTTGACTAGGTGAGTTGTCTTATTCCATATAACTTTCTCTCTATGATATAGAATCTCCACCTATTGTGCCTCATAAGAAAGATCTTTCTCATGTGGTAAAACCACTGATTAGAATATATGTGAAGGTTCAGTTATGTACTTTCTTGGGAGAGCTAAATAGATCATATCATGGACTTGAGAGAGGTTTAGTGGAAGCTTAGATCAATAAACTATCTTCCCAATATGATCAATAAATTCAAAGGGACCAATAAAACTAGGGCTTAGTTCTCCCTTCTTTCCAAATCTCTTGACCTTGTTCTATGGAGAAATTCCTAGAAACCCCTTGTCATGATTTTCAAATTTTAAATCACGTCGGCAATTTTCAACATAACTTTTTAATTCAATTTGGGCATCCCTTATGTGTTGATAAATGGATCAAACCTTCTATGTAATTTATTATTATATCTTATGTCTCAATAGATTTTTTTCCCAACTTGTTGAAGTTATACACTTATTTCCCTAGATAGATTCATAAGGATCTATCTGAATTCTCATGTGAAAGTTATTATTGTATACAAACTCAACCAGGGGAAGGTGTTGATCCCAAACACCTTTGAAATCTATAGAACAATATCTGTTTGAATTGTTCTATCATATAGACCATATTTATAAGGATAATACATTTTTCTGAAACTCAACTTTGTAACAACATCCTATTAAATAATTCTCAAAAAACATTAAGGTAAAACTCATATCCCAGTCAGAAATAAGATAATGTGGTACTCCATGAAACCTTACAACTTCTTTAATGAAAATCATGGAAATTTGATCTAAAAAAATTCCTGATAAAAATAAAGTGTTATAAATTTTTAAATTGATCAAATGTATCCCATATAAAATTATTCTTTTTAGATTTTTTTGGGAATTCTGACGACAAAATCCATAGTTCTGTTTTCCAATTTCCATTATTGTTTGGATAGTGGTTATAGAATCCCCTTAGACTTTTTTCTATTATACTTAAATTTTTTTCATACCAAGAACTGAGATACATAATCATCAATATCTCCCTTCACGTTTTCCCACCAGAAATACTCTTTCACATAGGTCATTTGTAGCCATTATACCCTTTTCATCATTTGATTATGGGTTCAATCCCTGCATTTAAGTTGGTTTCAACAGTTTTGCAGCTAGTATGTGGGTTATCTTTTTCCAGAACTATATTAATATAATTCCTATAACATCTAAAAATTGAAATAACCCATAATTACCTCAACATCAAAGAAAATATAAACCCTTATAGTTTCCAATACCCTTAATATTATGTCTACAAAATGAAGAGGCATTTTACCTAAAATAAATGTCTCACTAAAATATATACAAAAAAAGTGGGTTGTATTTCCATAAATATTTCCAAAATTATCCTTAATCTTTACAAAATCCTATCACATAAAACCTCAAAAGGGGTGTACAATAAATTTAACTTGTTATAAAACTTAAACTTATAAGCACATGATGGTATCAATAACTCTTGTTTAAATCTTACATGGAGACATTTACGCATCCAAAACAAAATTCACACTTTATTCCTCAAAAAAATTATTATCTTAACAAAAATATTTTCATTGTAAAATAGGTTTCATCCTTTCACAGATAGAATATAAATTGTGATTTCATTATTCCAAAATCCATGTGTAAGGAGATAATAAATTCCAAAAATCACATCAAGATTCACTAAAGTATAAAAAATAATATTTTAATAAGTATCATTCATACAAATCTATTATAAAATTCTTAAATTTGGAGTGGAGAATAATGGTTCCCAAATTGTCAAAATTCACTTTATCTAACATAATTGCATATTTTTTCCCTTTTACCTTTTTTGTTAGAGTTTTTTGTCACTTTTTATCCAAATTAGTTTTTTTATATTTGGTATTTGATAAACATAATGCTCAAAATCCTTAAATTTATAGCACTAAATTTTGGTGGGTGCATTCTGTAGATATTTCTATCTATTTTCATCATTATCTAACTTCTTCCTATCACTTTGGTATGTAGTTTTACGATGAACATACTTTCCAAATTTAATAAATTTATTAGTCACCTAAGGATAATTCCATCCATGTTCCCTTCCTCACCTAAATCATCAAGTAAATTGTATATTCTTATCTCTATAGTTTTTATAGTTTTCTTTGAATTTCATCTTTATTTTCCTATCAAAATAATAATATTTATTAAAAACTCCAATATATATTTCCACCTTGATAGCACATTAAAAAATTAATTCAGAACTATTGAAGTCACTTGTGGAAAATTTTCTTTAGATACACTTTTTAAAATAACTAAAGAAACAATCAACCTTAATTTTATGTTGGATAATAATAATACTAGAAGCATACCTCACAATCATTACAAAATTTTCCTCATAGGTACCAAGTAAATCATCATTCTTCTACTTTATCTCAAGTAATTCTTTTTTTATTTTAATATGAATAATATGAGGAATGTATATATTGAAAGAGAAGTTATTAAACACATCCCATTCCATGGATCCAATTTCATCTTGTTGACTCATATTCATGATAAGAGTTCACTATTGATCTGCTTCTCCTTCTAAATGATAGATAGTAAAAATGACTTTTTCATTATCTCAACACTACAGAATGGAAAATATATTTTCAATGGAACTAATCCATTTATCAGAAACTAATGGACTAATGGAACCAAAAAAATAAGGTGGATGTTTCCATATTAAGGACACAATCGAATTGTGTTCCCTATTTTTTTCATTTGGAAGTCCATTATAATTCATAACCTGACAAATTTGTGTAAGAATATCAATGATATTTTGGATTTCATCTCCCATAATATTTTTTTTCTTAGGAATAGAATAATTACATTTTCCATCACACTCATCATTAACACGGTTCCTTCAAGTTTCATTCATTGACTAAAACCAAAAAAACTTAGTGTGAGAAAAAATAATCATAATGGAAAATCATATATTCAAAAAATAAAAATCATTTATACGATGTCTTAAATAATGATAGATTATTTTAAATCCATGAAACCTTAGGTTAAACCTAGTTTATTTATTTATTATATTAAAATCATACATGATGGTTCATAAATAATTTGTGAATTTCTAAACTATATACCCAAGAAGTATTAGACTAGGTGTGCATCAAGGCTTTTTGTCGTGCGCCAAGTGATGATCAAGTCCAGATTAATGTTCCCTTTTTAGATTTATTTCCCTTATGTATAATTTTTCTATATTCATATCCACTTATTGTATCTAGACAAGGATGTAATTTCATGGAAACCACTCTCTCTATCATTCACTAAAATTCTAAAAAAATCTATACTTTATTTTATCCCTGAAATTATGCTTATACATATCCCTAGAGATATCACTAAAGGTTTCTCATCCTAGATTCCAAAGTTTAAATAAACCATTACTCTGATACCAATTATAGTGGTTTGGAATTATAACCAGTGGGTTATCATTGATACCGATCAAAGAACTACATGGGCGGCTACACCACATGGGTAGGATTTTTATCACCACCCCCAATGGAAACCATCTCTTTGTGAATCCCTTGGGTGGAAATCTATGCTTAACCCAATTCTCATAAGTGACAGTTACTATGGATTAGATTCCTTCCTTTTCTCTGATTACAATTATAGTGAATCATAAGTTTCATACATAGATATTACATTTTAATAAATGCATATTCAACGCATTTCACAAATATATTCACAAGGACATTAAAATTCTAGTGTTTTTGTAGACTAGATACACAATCTTCTTATTTCATGAAATATCTTTAATATCTCCCATAAATATTTTATTATTTAGTACACTTCGTAGATATAACCTACTTAAACCTTTCTTTATAACCTAGGGAAATGAAACATGATAAAGTGTGAGATCAGATTATCGGTAAGGGTAAACATGGAATATATCAACTGATGATCATATGAAAGAATAAGATAATCATAAGGGTATGAGATTAAGAATATAACTTGAAAAAATCATACCTAATATATCATGGATCATAATTATGATCCATGGAATAAACCATTATCATTTCAAAATACATAATCTATAAGAGAAAAAAATCATCATAAATAAATCATGAACCATTTATTCATGTCATATAAGTGTGACTCCATCATAATTATTGAAACCATATCATATGTCAAGGTCAACATATGGGACCATAAAATCATTATGAATTAGGAATCAAAATATGTTTGTCATTTCATAATAGATCGGGCATCATTACATATTTCCCATAGTGGATCAAGAAAATTGGTATATTTCTCATAGTGGATCAATCAAATTATTTTGTTTCCAATAGTAGATAAAGAATATTAAATTGTTTCCTAACACTATCTAATGATATAAAAAAATTTAACCAATGAATTATTGGGAAATATAGGTCTTAACCATCACATAATCCCTAAATTTGTGATCCAAAAGATCATGAAACAATAATCATACCATATCCCTTGAAAAGAAATGGGTTTCATAAACATTAAATCATATCATAACAGAATAACCCATGGAAAAAGGAATGGGTTTCATAAAAATATTTTCATAATAAGAATAAACTATCCAGATAAAGAATAAGGATGGTAACATTAGATAATATCTCTAGTAAAATTTAAGTAATATCAAATCTTGGTTTCATTGATGAAGGGAAATATATAAAGAGATCATTAAATCATTCTTGAGGAAAATATCCTTTTAATTTTGAAATAATATTTTTTAAATAGAAAATTCCCAGATATTAAGGGAAGAATTTTATTTGAAAATAACATTGAAAACTTTTAATGTAATATATATACCATTAAGTGGTTATGATTATGGGAAATTGTTTTATGTCATACAAGTTAAAACGAAGATTCATGTCATATATTTAGTAAAATCCAAAAGGGCCATGTTTAGAAAACATAAAAAAGATTAGTTTTCAATAATTTTTTAAAATTTGAAACATTGGAAAATATTTCTTTAAATATTCATTATAAAATCTTAAAAACTTTCTTGAAACCATTTTCAAAAAACATGGACATTGAAGAAAAATGGTTTTCAACCAAAGAGATAAATAAAGTTGATTTTTCTTAAAAACATTGTTTTGTTCTCTTTAATCATTTAAAAATGTAAAATGAAAGAAAAAAATTTATTCTATAGAAATAAACATAGGATAATAAAATTTATGATTTTTTTGAGAGGTAGATTGTAATATTTCATCATCAGAATCATAATCATAAACAATCCTAATAAATAATGGGATTGTAACATGAAAGGATTTGCCACATTGGTGGCCTTTTAATTATAATCCCCATGAAAGAAATAACCATATTTGGATATTTAAATACCCATAACATTAATAAAAATCATCATAAAATACATTCATGGGTAGAATAAACACCAAAAAAAGAAAAATTTGGTGAATATGGCATGTGCCTCATAGAGATAAATGTGATACAGAAATCCCTTCCCTTTTTTGGTAAATTTTAAATCAGAAGCCCCATGAAATAATAACATTAAATAAAACATAAATATCATGAAATTAATGAAATTAATTATATAAAATATCAAATGGGATGTATATACACCTCATTAAAAAAATTAAGATCATAACATAACATAAGTCCCAACGAAGACAATTTGAGATGAAATTTCATCACCTTAATTCTTGAATTCATTCATACTAATTTTAAACTCATGTATAATAAATATAGGTCTATTATAAATATAAAAAAATAATACTCATATTTATATACAATATATGATTTAATTATAATTTTCCATTACCCTATTATTAATAATTCCTTGTTAAAATCGCGTTTTGAGTGATAACAGCTTCATTTTTCATGTATGTTTTGGTTTGGTATTTTCAGTCATTTTACTTTGATCATATTTAGATATATTAAAGAATGTAAAAATTTATATAAATATTATATATATTAAATATATATGTATTTAGAGTAATCCATAGAGGTTAGAGATAGAAAATGAGTCACATCGCTTTACGAAGTTGTAGTCCACCCTACACATGAGTAACATTATCGTATTCCCATGGAATAGAAAGTAAGATGGTATATGTGATATTTTAATTAAAAAATTATAATTATGTTATCAATAATATATATATATATATATATTATAGCCTTTATTATATCCTTTAGAAAGATGCATTGATGGAAAAAATTACAACAGTTTGTGTGGTGATTGTCCGCAGTATACGTGATCGATGATTTCATTTCCCATTTTATCGAAGAGGAGAGTGATGTAGTTTATTAAATTAAAATTATTTTATATTAGTATATGTTAGATACTGATGTTTTTATATGAGTATAATTTAATAATATTTTAAGATTATGGGAGAAGAGATAAGACAAAAATACAGGGTCAATAATTTTACCTCTTATTTAGAGAACCTCCTTAGGTTTATACCTAAAAAATATTAGTAGGTTTTCCAAATAAATATAAGGAATCTTTAACATGGGGAGGGAATTAAACAAGATATTTTGTTAGGTACTGTCTGAACCAAATTAATTTTTCAATTTGAAAATGAGAGGATATAGGGTTTCCTTTTATCAGTGGGGGCGAGGATGCTTAGAATTTCTAAAAGGAATAAAGTTTACCCACATTTTTCATAAGTCACAAGGCTCTAAATGGGTCATTAATAAAATTTATATTATATATGGTCTAAATATAGATGTTTTATTGTAATTTTTCATGTTTTTAGGTCATTTTAAACCTTTTATTTTTAGTTTAATCCCCTACTAAACCTAATTTAACCTTAACCACATTAATTAATTTTTAATATTTTTACTATTCATTATGACCAAAAATTATGTTTAAATTATTATATAATAATAATTATATTGATTAAAAATAAATAATCCATTTTACCAAATTCATTTCACTAATTTTTTATAATTTAATATAAAATTAAACTCGTAAATTCTTTGAAAATACGATTTTCAAAAGAAAAAACATTCAAAAGTTTAAAAAGTTTTTATATCAAAATGCAATATGAAATTGATTAAAATGAAATAAATTGGATTTATCATAATATAATAAATATAATTATACTTTTAAAACTATTTTAAAATAAAATTTAACCTTATAAATTCATTAACATAAAATAAAAGTTTCGATATAAACCAATATTTTTCACTATTCATTGAAAAATTAACCATTTCAAAAAATTACCAGAAATTCACCTTAATATAATTATGACATGATGATTTAAAAAATTAATCATATTTTTTAAAATGAATTTTTTATGTGTCAAAGATTAATTTTATTATTTATTCACTAAAAGCAATGAAATTCATTTTTTAGAAGAAGTGTAATTTCGTAGTATATAACAAATTTACTAAAAATTAAGAACTATTCTATCAATATTTTTTCCTTATATAAAACCATTATACATAATTTTTTTTTAAAAATCATTCTTACTCATATCACCAAGTTTAACCAAATGGTTATAATGATCATATTGAAATAATAATATTAATAGTATATCATGGTTTGTTAAAACTCATTGTTACATGTAATGCAAGCTATAGAAGAAATTAAATTTATTTAAAAAATGATTCATAAAATATAAGGTTTTTTAAAATATGTTTTAAATGTATTATTATTGAATATATTTTTATCCTAATCGTTTATAAGATAAAATGATCCTTTCTGCTTAGGGCATTGGTCACCTTGTTTGCCTTCCCAAGGTGGTAGTGTATTGAGTTGTCAAAGTCCTTGATCAGTTATAACCATATCCTTTGGTACATTTTCATATATTTTTGTGTTAAAATATATTTTACTCTCTTATTATCATTATAAACATCACACTTCTCTCCATATAGATTATTTCTCCAAAATTTCAATGCAAAGACTACTCCATCCACCTCCAGATCATAAGTGGGGTAGTTTTGTTAATGAATATTTAATTACCGTGATGTATAATAAATTACCATATAATTATATATAATATTTTATCCTAAACCATTAAAAACATCTCTATATATCATAAACCATTCTACACTATATGGAAGTACAAGTATAAGCATAGTTACCAATCTCTTCTTAATCTCTCTAAAGATTTCCTCACATTCTATTGTCCAGAGAAACTTCACTCCCATCTATTTCAAATTGGTTAGTGGATTGGATAACCATGAGAAGTTTCTTTAAAAAATTGGTAATATCCATATAATCTAATAAAACTTAGTATCTCAATCATAGAGGTTTTCTTTGTCCTTATTTCAATTAAATCTTTCTTTCATGTGTCCATAAATACACCATTGTCGGTGATAACATGACCAAATAAGAATAAACTTTGAATCCAAAATTCACACTTTTTAAACTTAGTATATAGTTTCTCCTTTTATAATGTTCTTGTCTCAATTCCCAAATTCCATTATTGTTCTTCCTTTCTCTTTGAATAAATGATAATGTCATCAATAAAGACTTCCAAAAATTTCTCAAGGTAATTTCTGAAGACTCAATTCTATCAAATAAATAAAGATACTTGGATCATTTGTAATCCCATATGGAATCAAAATAAATTAATAGTGTTTATGCCTTGTGTGAAAGGATATATTGGGTATATCATCTCTACTTACCATTAATTGATGATAGTTAGATAAAATTTCTATATTTTTGAAATATTTAACTCTTCATAGTTGATCGAACGGATCATCAATATGGGGAAGAGGATATTTTTATTGACATAAACCATGTTAAGTTCAAGATATAAAATTAATATGTTCATTTAATCATCCTTCTTCTTAAAAAAAGAACTGGTTCACCCCTATGGAAAATAACTCAGGTGTACTAAACCCTTATCCTAATTATCTTGGAGTTGCTTCTTTAATTCTTCTAAATCAATGGGGGCCAATCTATAAGGACTACTTGAGAAAGTAATAGATCTAAATATGATCTTGATTGAAAACTCAAACTCAATATAAGGGGTATGGCTATGAATTTAATCTATAAATAAATTAGTATAATCTCATACAATAGTCATGTCATTAATTTTGACTTCATCCTGAATCATTTGAGCCTAGAACCCATTATTGTTGGGTATCACAACCCATATTTTATAATTTTATTTCAAATGGATATCATAATAGTTTTTTCATCGATATTTGATCACAGTATAGTTGGGGATATGAAATAAGATCTTATTATCCCGATAATTTATATGTACTCAGCATTAAGATAATAAATCGATACCAAAAATCGCATCAGGTTCAACCAAGGGAAGAATAACTAGATCTTTATGGTGTATCTTTCCACAAACATATTTTGAAGAATAGTTATATATATTATATGATATCATTATGTCACTTGGGGTTTTTATATATATTTTATTACCCATTTTTTGAAGTGTTGTATCAACATTATTAGAAAACTTTTGACATGTAAAAGAATGTAAAGAACCAGAATCAAGTAAGGAATTTTTAGATTTATAATGAACAATTTTAATACCTTATGCTGTTTCATTATCATTTTCTACCTTTTAAGAAATTATATAATATTATCTCCCTTACTGTTTTGGTTTAGGGGGTTTCTTAGGCCTTTTCTCTTTAATAGCTTTGGGTTCAGGTCAGTTATTTACATAATTCCCAAACTTTGTACACATGAATCATTAAAGTGTGGGTGGAACATTGGATGAATCCTTCTTCACCTCTATTGTATTAATATTCCTATTAGAACCCCTTCATCATATTTTTTTAATATTAAATGTACATCCATAAATAAAATAATTCCTATATATATTGTGTCAGTTTCCTTAGTGCTTCATCCAATGTTCTTAGCACAAAAGAAATTGGAAGTACATTCCCCCATGTGTATTGTCATTGTAGATTCCATGACACTACACCTTTATTTTCTTTTCCCCAAAATAAATAATGTTCTCAATTTTCATTTCCACCTTCTCCACATGTCTAATATTATCTTTATAGCATCTAAGGTTTCTTATGTAAAATTCTCTTGAAATACTTGGTTTTAATACATCGAATAAATATAAAATATTTATTTATAATATGATGATATAAATAGAAGAATACCTTGTGAGCCTCGTGAATTTTTCTTCATAAGTTCTAATAGATTCATCCTCCTTTTATATTAGATCAAATAATTACCACTCCAACTTAGTGTGAATATTTGAGGAAAGTGCTTTTTGAATAATAATCTCTTGAAATCCACCCATTCCATAGAGCCTTATTCCTCTTTTTTGTTTTATTCTTAAAGAGACTCCACCATTGTTCAGACTCTCATTCTATATGATAAAAAACCAAAAGGACCTTTTTTTCTAATCCTAAGAGGATTAAAAAATATTTTCCATCCCATTGATCCATTTTTCAAAAATAAGTGTATTAGAAGATCCACTTAATGAGGGTGGATTTTGATGCCTAAAATATTAAATAAAAATTTGATCCCTTTTTGGTGAATTTAGGAGATCAACATGATTCTCATTATTATTCATATCTTGGGACAGTTTTTTGATAATTTCTATGATATTTTGTACACTGATTTTCATCCCATTTGGAAGTTCAATTAGACAATATCCACATTATCCCTTGCCCTTATTTTAAGCTTGGTTCCTCCTTATTCTAGCCATTAATTTAAATAAGACAATTCTTAGCGACATAATTTGTAATGAACCAAACCTTTTGAATGATAATTATTCCCTAAAAATGTGTGTTATGTTATTTTGTAAAAAAAACTATATCTATTTAATAATTAAGTAAGTATAAATAGAATCTTGAACATCTGGTTTCAACTTATATATGACAATTGTTTAATTATGACCATTGGACAATATTACCATTAGGAACTATAATCTTATAAATATTTTAATGTTATCATTAGATTTTATAATTAAAATTTTTAAAAACAATAATTAATACAGAAAGAAGAATCGATGGCCACAACTAGTAGATTAATTCTATTTAAAACCCATTTTTCAGATCTTGGGAGGTAGATTTCATCTCGAGGGTTCTCTCTTGACCAATCCTAAGCTATGATTCAACAACAAAAGCTTGAGCTAAGTCACATATGGGATAAGTTCAAGTTATTAGAGATTACAACTTTGTCGATATTAGCTGAGGCACCCCGTCAAACTATCATTATCGCACACCATACTCTTAGGAAAAATGTCGGTGTAATAAGGTGTTATGTGTCTTTACCGTAGTGTGTAATTAATTTGTTTAAATAAAAGTTTTATTCCATCATTTTTGTTTTATTAATAGTTTGTCTTAACAAAATTGAGATGGAATTTGATAAATTGATTTTTTGGATAGAGATTTTACTTTTTAAAAAACAAATAATTATTATAATAAACTAAGATATTATTATTAATGTTTATTTTAATTAAATATTATGATTTAAACACTCTCATTTGAACATAAATTATATAATAATTTTATTTTTTTCTTGTGTTAGAAAGTTAACTATGAATTTTCTATCCGCTATTATTTTAAATAAATAAGGATTCTAAAATTTAAAAGTTAAAATTCTCATATTTAAATAATTATTATGATAAAATAAATATAATTTTTAAAATCTTCATGTCAAAATTAGGTTAGGGTGAATTTATGAAAATTTTCAAAGATATTTAATTTTTATGAATAGTAAAAACACATTTTGACTTTTTCAGTATGTTAATGTCATAATAATTATATAAATTGAGTAATAAATAGTTAACCATAATCCAAAACATAAAATATTTTATTTTAATAATATCAAGTTTTTTAATATATTTTACTCAATTTCTAAATATATAATTTATATTCCAAATTCTAACATAGAAACTTTAGCTTTAAAATGTTATTTTATAAAAATATTAGCATTAATTTCCAAAATTAGTAATATAAAATTATGTTCAACACTTTAGGATTAAAATAATATAATAGGTTTCCTGGTTATATAATATCATGGGGATGTACTATGGTCAGACCCATGGTTTTTCAATTACCACTACCTAGGTGTCCAAGGAATTTATTTAGAAATTAATAAAAAAATCCACCACTTTTTCTATAAATATTCACCCATTTATCCATTTACTTTCACTCCCATTTCATCCTCCACTAATCTATGATATTTTTACCACCCAATGAGTTCTCCTAAGGTTTTCTCAGTCCCCCAAGTTCCCTATCATCATGTTTTAGGAACTACTCTTCAATGTAAAGGAAATCTTTAGTTCTCTTCTCCATTCAAGTTCCCTCTTTTTGTGGTATATATTTAAAATTTCCAAACAATATTCTTCTAACAATTTTATTTTATCCCATTAATATATTAATATTATTTTATGAATTGGATTCTCATATCCCCTATCTTTTTACCCTTTTCTAAAACCATGTTCTATACACGTTATGCTACTAATTTTACTTCTCAACATTTCTCTCTTATCCTAAATAAATTCTCTTTTATTTAATTTATGTGAATAAACAAACCTTTTTATTTTGTAAAAATATTCTTAATTATTTTAAACATTAAAAAATATAAAATTAAATGATATATTAATTATTAATAATTACGTTTTGAGACAAAAGAATCGTTTAGAATTATAATATTCCTAAAAGAAACGTGTTTATCACTAAGTTTTATTCTTTTAGAAAATATAGGGAAATTGGAGGAACCAGATAAATAGTGAGAACAATGGAATTTCTTTTTATGGCCCTCCTTATGAATCTGGAATGGGAAACTTCATGAGAAAGATGAATCAACAGACCCTAGTTATGAGAAATAACATGAATCAAGCTGAGAGACTAGATTCACCAAAAAGGGAATAACTTGTTATTGAGTCCTTTATGTGTAATCAACCACCTTATTTTAGTGGATCTACCGACCCATTTATTACTGAACAATGTATAATCTATATAGAAAAGATCTTTTTTGTACTTTTTTGTTTGAAGAAAGAGAAATTAACCCTAGATGTGTACCGGTTAGAGGGAGAAGATGACCAGTGGTGGAAACTGATTTAAAACAAAAATCTAATAAGGGAGATTTAGTCTATAGAGTGTTAAGAGTTCATGGTAACCTTATTTAAAAACCTTTTCCCCCATTAGATGAAAATAAAAATGGATAAGGAATTACTAAAGCTTAAGAAGAGGGGAAATGAATCTATAGGACGGTATAAGGTGATATTTATAAGGATTTCTCACAACATCTCTATCTTTTTCATGGATCCTAATGGAAAGGTTGATAAATTATCCTATGGAATAATACCCCATCTACAGAAGAATCTTTAAAATTGAAACTATGATAGCTATGAGGAGATAGTATGAATTTATATGAAGGTTAAACTGGATTTCATTGAGATTTAGTGGTCTCAGAGATTGAATAAAAATAAGAGATCAAAGAATCCAAGATTATGGAGTAACTTTGATCATGGATGAGGAGGAAAACAAATGAAACTTCCCACATGAAACATATTTTTAAAGAAGAATTTAGGGAACTTCTTACTAGGGATCGGGAAATGTTAAAATTTTAAAAGAAATGTCTATATTTTTTAGAACTATTATATTGAGGTTCAGCCTAAACTTATCAACACAAATTACAAAGGAAGGATGGTACAGGCCTAGGATGAAGACTAATGCTTCAAGTATGGAAAACTTGGGCACTTTTCCGATCACCGTCGAAATCCAAACTTAATGGAGGGAAGTCACCGTCAACCTCAGCATAGGAAAAGTGATAAATTTAAAGCCTTTTCTATCATGATAGATGAAGTTGAATCTCTAAAGGATGTGGTGGTAGGTACTCTCATTGTTCTATTAAATATATCTAGAACATTATTTGATTCTAGTTCAACACATTCCTTTGTTTTCTACAAGTTTTCAAAGAATATAAAATCAATCTCTAAACTACTAGAATTAGACATATTAGTCAACACTCTTAAAGGGATTATATAAGCATCAACAGTGTATATACACTCTAGTATTTACTTTGGTGAGCATAATCTCATCGCAAATATAGTACTCATTCACATGATGGAATTCGATGTTATACTAGGGATATAATAGCTCTCAAAATATAATACAAATATAAACTATAGAAGTAAGGAAATATCAGTAGTCTTGAATGTAAAACCTAAAGTTGTTTTCAAATGAAAGATATCTCAACCTAAGTTTTATCTAAAAGTACCTCACATAGCCTTATTTATGGAGATGATCAGTGAATATAGGTAATGAAATAAAAGTATAAAACTAGATAATGTCACCATCATTTAGAAATGCATTGATGTATTTCCTGATGAGTTACCTAGACCTACTCTAGAAAGAGATATAGAGTTCTTAATTGAACACAATCCTATATCCAAGCTGACAATAAAGACCCAATATAGAATGGAAAATGTGGAGTTGAAGGGATTAAAGAAACAACTCTTAGATCATTTATAAAATAGGTTTATCTAGACAATTGTGTCTCCTTAGAGATCACATATTCTCTTTAAAAAGAATATTTGTGGATCAATGTGGCAATACATTTATTATAGAGAACTTAACAAGATTACAGTGAAGAAAAAGTACCATCTTACAAGGATTGATGATTTATTTGACCAGCTTCATGCGGCTTAATTATTCTCCAAGATTGATATTTTATTTGGTTATCATTAATTGAGGGTGAAAAAATAAATATTCCAAAGGCTACCTTCTCATCAACATATGATCATTATGAGTTTTTTGTTATTCCCTTCGGCTTGACTAATGCTCTATCTATATTTTTGGATTTTATTAATAGAGTCTTTTATAACAATCTTGATAACTTTATAGTAGCTTTTATTGATGATATTCTGATATATTCTATATTTTTTTAGGAGTATGAGGATCATATAAGGGTTATATTACAAACTATGAGGAATTATAGGCTATTTGGAAAGTTTAGAAAATGTGAATTTTGGTTACAAAAAAGTTCCTTTATTGGGGAATATTGTAACTAATGAAGAAATATTAGTTGACCCTGGGAAGAAAAAGGTTGTGGATGAGTGGCCTCATCTTACAAAAGTAACTAAGAATCATAGTCTCCTTGGTTTAACAGGATATTATTGATGGTTTGTTAAAAACTTTTCACAACTTTATAATCCATTAACCAATTTACCATGAAAATGGGCCATATTCATATGGACAATAGACTGTGAAGAAATTTCCCAAGATCTGAATAAGAGATTGGTTATTGAATCTGTGTTAAATCTACCCTCTATTAGAGAAAGATTAATTATTTTTACTGATGTATCTCTAAAAGATATTAGGTGAATCCTCATGAAAAATGATAAGGTGGTTGATTATACATCTCGATAGTTAAATCCTCATGAGAAGAATTATTATACACATTACCTGGAGCTGGATATGGTTGTTTTTTCTCTAAATATATGGAGGCACTATCTTTATGGGGAGAAATGTGATATATACATATATCACCAATGTTTAAAGTATATTCTCACAGAAAAGTTATTGAACATGAGACATAAGAGATGGTTGGGACTTCTTAAATTCTATGATTGTTCAATTCATTATCACTCTGGAAGAATAAACAAAGTCACTACTGCATTATGTAAGAAAGATCATGTTGTGATGGAAATGATGAGGATTCAATGAGATCATTTGATAAAAGAACTAGTAAAACTGGACATGGGAATCACAAGGTAAGTGGAATCATCAACCATATCCCAAATTATTTCTAAAACATAATTATAAAATAAGATCAAGAAATATCAAAGAGAATATCCTTTTTTATAGAAGAAGATAGAGGTTGTAAAGAATGAGAATTTTATTGAGTTCAATATTGATCAAGAAGGTGTGCTAAAATTTCATACAAGGATATGTGTTCCATATATTCCACAAATAAAGATGGAACTGATTGATGAAGCTCATAGTTCTACATTCTCTATACATCCTGGAAACACTAAAATATATAGGGACCTTCATGATCATTATTTGTAGGATAACATGAAAATGAGATTTATGGCTACACTATAAGGTGTGTGTTGTGTCAACAAATGAAGGTAGAGAAACAACTCCATAAAGTGGTATTACAACCACTACCCATACCAACATGAAAGTGGGACAATATCACTATGTACGTTTTTAGTAATCTACTAAGAAAAACTAATGGAAACAATGTGATATGGTTTATAGTGGATCTTCTCACCAAGACTGCCAATTTTATCTCTATTTTGGAATACTTATCCATTGATCAACATGTCAAGATTTATATAAACTAAGTAGTGAGTTTATATGCAGTGCTGCTTTCTATCATATTTGATTGTGATCCAAGGTTAACATCAAAATTATGGAGAAGTATTCAACATGATCTGAGTGCCCAATTGAATTTTAGTATGACCTATCACCCCAAAACTGATGATCAATCTGAAAGAAATATTCAAAAACTTGAGGACATGATGAGAACATGCTCAATGGAATTTAAAGGTGGATTGGATTAAAATATCCCATTAGTTTTGTTTTCATACAAAAAAATCATCCATTATTGTATTCTAAGGGACTTATATTTTGATGTTGGAAATAAATTCTTCCTTTTAATATCACCATGGAAGAGAGTCATATAGTTTGGGAAGAATGTTAAGCTTATCCCCATGTACATTGGCCCCTATGAAATCGTTGATTTCATAGGAGAAGTGGCCTATTGGTTTTCACTTATACCAAACCTATATAAATTTCATGATGTTTTCCACATATCTATCTTGAGGAAGTATATACCTGACCCTTCACATGTACTGAATCTGGAGATGGTACAACTAGATCATGACCTATATTAAGTGCCGATGCAAACCAGACAACCTACAAGGAATAGGATTCAGAAGGAGGAGGAGCAAGGAGCTTTCACCATAGCAAAAGCTAAACGAATTGCAAGAATGAGAGGGTATGACACCTGCCATCGGGACAAGCCTGTGCATGCACGGGAAAACCCATCCGAACAGCCAAGCGAAGGTGGAGAACTGATTTCACGATGAAGATGTTGGGGAGGAGATGTTCCAAGTAGTGAGTATATGTTGCATGTAATGTTTGAAGCCTACGGGAAATGAATTCCTCTAAGGCCTATGATCCATGTAATACTTACACCTACGGTCCGTGTAAGGGTTCCACCTCACCACTTGAAAGGTGGATTATCAAAAATCAATAAAAAATGAAGGTCTTCGGGCTATTGGAAGATGATAATTCTAATTTTATTATTATATTTTATAAGTAAAATTTTGATAAAGGATAGGTGATAGAGAAAAAAGAATAGATGTCCACAATGAGTATAGTGTTCCATTTGAATCCTATTTGTCAGATATTGGGAGGATGTTTCATCTTTGGGGTTCTCACTTAACCAATCCCAAGCTGAGCTTCAACAAGTGAAGCTTAAATGAAACTGCATATGGGATAAGTTCAAGCTAGTAGAGATTACCACTCGGTCGATGTTAGCTAAGGAACCCCATTAAACTACCACAATCACACATCTTAATCTTAGGTAATACGTGGCTGTAATAATGAGTTATGTTTCCTAACCTTATTGTGTAATTACTTTGTTTAAAGAAAGTTTTTATTCTATCATTTTCATTTTAAAAATATTTTTTCTTCATAAAATTGAGATGGAATATATAAATTGATTTCTCGTATAGAGATTTTACTTTTCATAAAACAAATAATTTTTTATAACAAACTAAGTTATTGTGATTAATGTTTCTTTAAATTAAATGGTATGATTAAATCAGTCTTATTTAAAAATAAATGATAAAATAATTTTATTTTGTTCAAGTGTCATAAATTGTACTATGCATTTTCTATCTGCTATTATTTTTAATAAATAATAATTTTTAGGTTTAAAAGTTAAAATTATAATATTTAGATAATTTCTATTATATAATAAATATAATTTTTAAATCATCATGTCTAAATTAGGTTAGGGTGAATTTATGATAATTTTCAAAAAAACAATTTTTTTAATAGTAAAAATACAGTTTGAGTTTTTTGATATGTTAATGACATCATAATTATTTAATAATTATATAATAAATAATTAACAAAAATACAAGACATAAAATTTTTTTTTTATTAATATAAATTATTTTTATATATTTTAATTAATTTTCAAATATATAATTTACTTTCCAAACTCTAAAATGGAAACTATAACATTAAAAATGTTATTTTGTAAAAACATTAACTTTCCTTACAAAAATAAGTAATATAAAATTATGGTAGACTATTTTAGATTAAAATAACATAATAGGTTTCCCAAATTTCCAATACTATGGGAAAATACCATGGCCAAGTCCATTTTTTTATTTACCAATACCTAGGTGTCCAAGGCCTTTATTTAGAAATTAATAAACAAATCCCCCAATTTTTCTATAAATACCAACCCATTTTTCATTTTACTTCTCTCCCATTTCATAATAAACAAATATATGATATTATTACCTCTCGATGATTCCTCCCAAGGTGTCCTCAATCCCCCAAGGTCCCTATCCTCAAGTTTTTGGATCTACTCTTTAAGGTAAGAGAAGTCTTCACTACTCTTTTCCATTCAAGTTCCATCTTTTTATGGTATGTATTTAAAATTTATAAACTAAGTTCTTATGACGAATTTATTTTATATTTTTATTATATTAATATTATTTTATTAATGGTAGAAAATTTTCCTCTCTCTTTTTTCCCTTTTCTAAAACCATGTTTTATACCTGTCATGTTGCTGATTTTACTTCTCAAAGTTTCTCTATTCTTTTCAAGAAATTACCTTTTATTTTCTTTATGTGAATACCCAAAACTTTTTATTTTCTAGGGGTGTTAAACAACATGTTTAAATTATTTATTTTATTTTGTTTTTGACTTATATAAAACCCACATTCCTTTTTGCGGGTTAAAAATAACATAATGATCATATTCTTTGAGCACTTTTTAAAACACCCTGATATTGATATGAAACCCATTTCTATTACTCTACAAGGGTTATTTATGAAATATTTTATTATGATATATTAGGATCACATAAATTAATACATATAAAGGTTACACCTTGATATAATTACAATTCATTGGGTAAATAATTTAATATCTAGATATGATAAGTTTTATGATACCTTGGTGAACAAACTCAGTAATTTTTACAACACCTTAGTGACAAACCTTGGTGATATGTTTGTGAATGTATCATTTAAAAGTTTTATCCACATTTCCATGTTATGATTAAGTTATTTTTATTATGATATTCCCCCTCTTTATTTTTTCTTATGACTTTATTATATTACTCATGTTCTTAATGATTATTCCCCAAGATCACATGTAGATTGTTTCTCTTTTCTTCGCTTACTAAGCCTTATACTAACACTTTCTTTTGATTTATGACCCCAGGTTATGAGATGTATTAAAAGTAATTAATATGAAGCAAAGAATTATTTTTTCACATTTTTAAGAATAATTTTTTAAGTTTTATTGTATTATATACCTTATTTTGAATAAACTAAACTTTAAAAGATCTTTTATTTTGTAAAATGAAATGAAAATTTTATATAATAAAAATGTGGAATTACATGTAAGTTAGTAAGTGTAATTGAGGAAAACTGTGAGTTTTAAAAAAATCATAAATGGTGTACATATCCTAAAATATGAACCTCTAGGATTAAATATAATTTATCTATTGTAATTTCATTTATAGGTTCTCTAACATAAACATATTAAATTATCTCATTATGGTTTATTACACATGAGACTCATCCCAGTTGGTGAAGACTCTTCATGTGCATACAAGAGACCCAAGATCAAATCTATACAGATACATTTTTCTAGGTTACTATAGCAGTATTATAAAAGGTATTTTAGCTGGTATTGTAGCAGATATTATAGCAGGCATTGTAACAGGTACTGTTTGGTACTATATTAGCTGAAACAATTCATCTGTTTGGGTCTTTGTCCACTAGTTTTCTCCTCAAGTCCTTCAAGGCCTTCGTTCCACCCAAGGCCTTCAGGATAGTAATTATTTTGAGCCAACTCAAGGACTTTGGGCCACCTCAAGGCCTTTGGTCTGTATAAATATGTAGATTAAACCTAATAGATATTATTGAATAAGGCTTCAGATTAGAATTCAGAGTAGGTTCATTTATTAGAGTAAATATATCTAGATTTAAAATATTGAGAGGGTATATAATTTCCATTGGTACTAGGCCTATGCATATATTCAAAAGAAAGATATCTAACCATCTATGCAAAGGTGGAAATCTGACATCAAGATATTTTTTAGGGAGGGGTAGTTCTAAGTTTTATTGCTTGGGATGATTTTCTTTAATACCTATGGGTCATGTTATGTGTCACTTAAGATTTTTTCCCTTGAAATATTTCCCCATCATCCCTCAAAAGGGAGATTATAAAAAAATAAAAAAAATGAAGGGCTTCAGGCCATTCAAGTAGACAGGATCAACATGGCTTATAAAAATAATGTGTATTGAAAAATTATATTCCCAAGGAGTGTATATCCATGTATGCAGTCTTAGGCCCACTCATCATGATTCAATGTTATTATTGAGTCAATTATCAACCAACCCTTATCATGGTGGTTACCCCTAGGATATTCTATTCCAAATTTATATCCACTTTACATTATCCAAATAGGTATGTATTTCTATAAAAACCACATAATCCCTACTTTACTAAAATATCATGATGTTATGAACGGATTAGAATAATTTTTATTATTACCAATAATTTTTTCTAAAATAATCCACCAAATAACTAAACCTTACCTATGATAAAAATTATTACAAACCAGGATAATCATACAAAAATAATCCATTGATTTTATGGTTTAATTAATTCATTCGAAAAAAAATCACAAACCAATGACAAAAAATGGTTAGTGTCTTAGAGATTACCTATATAAAAAACAAATTTTACAACACTTATAAAAATTTATCAATAACAATTCTCCGATATACCCACTTCTAGATATCTCATATGAAATAATAATCTTTATAACCTATGGAATGGAAACATTAGAAGGGGTGAGATTGAATACTCAGAAATGGAAACAAATCAACTGGTAATAATAGTAAGATGTAAAATATGAGGGAAAACTTGATTAAAGGATAAATATTAGATTAAAAGATCTCTATATCATAATATAAAATCATAAAACCTTATTGATAATTAAGAATCATGGCATAGGAACATAAGACTAAATAAAGGTTATCAAAACATGGCTCAAAAACATATAACCAACATGAAATCAAAACATAAGAAATAAAAATATCTTTATAACAAGGAAAATAATAAAATTTTGGAATAATTTAAAAATAAGGTACATTTTAGAGAAGTATTGTAACAAACATAATCGTAGGAAAACACTGTGAACAAATCCAAGAATGTCCACACTTTAATTTTGTGATCAAAAACAAGTATAGCCATCCTTTAGATTTGTTAAAAAATCCTTGGATATTAAAACATCATTATATCGTGAGGTATAAAGGTATAACCTATAAATTGGAAGGAAATATAGGACCTCATCTATCATCATCCATACATATGAGTTCCAATTAAATTCAGGTCATTCATCTTATCATAAATAACCAGGGGGAAGAAAAATGGGTTTCATAAATTTTGCAAATGGTATCACATAAGAAAAATGAATAATAATTTGATACTAAAAAAATGATCACCCAAAATACCATATACTAGGTGATTTATGGAACATTAATATATTAGAGAAGATTCATTTTGAAATGAAATAGAAATCAAAAAATTTATTTTTCTTAAAAAAAATTTCTTGATATCTTCTTAAAAAGATGTGATTTTTCAAGTCATGTTACATTTTTTTAAATGAAAAATGGAAAAGTCATAAAAAATTTCTTGAAAACAAATTACAATAAATAATACTTGAAAATAAATACATAATATCTCAAAATATGATGAAAAATGGAAGAATATATGATCATTGGAAGGAAAATCCTTTGAAATATTTGAAAATGCATTTATTGAAAAATCCACATCATTAAAAGGATATAAAAACCTTGGTTTCCAAAGATATGGAATATATATATCATTTTAGATAAAAAAATTGAGTATCCATAGGGGAAATTAAAATATTGGTAGGAATTAAAAACATGGATATGGAGGGAAAAACTATTAAAAGAGATGGGAATTATTCTTAACAAAATTTCATTTCTACAAAATGATATAGTTTTCAAGGAAGAATAATTTAGTGTGAAACATGATTTCAACTTAATATAAGGTTAAAATATTGCATAAAATTATCATATGTTAGATACTATCATACATGAAAATGTTTTTAGAAAATGATAAGTGATTATGACCCAAGGGAAGAATTTGAATCATGAAAACGCCTTAACTTTACTCATGCTTAGTTGAATGTGATCTAACATACCATATCAAAAAATAAATAACTTAATCACCTATTTCAAAACCTTATTAATTTATACAAAATTTTATATGATTCCTTTTTAAATATTAAATACATTTATACTATTTAGTTATCGTCTATTTTTAAAATTGGGTGTCATAAATATTGAATGTTTTGAACTAGTTTTGTAATAGTGGTATGGTTCTTCATTCCTCTTAAAAATTTCATAATTTTTAGATTATAATAGGTATTTTAATATATATTTTAAAATAATTTCTAAATTTATAATTTCATTTCATAACTATTTTTGTAACATTTTTTTATGAAAGTATCGAAGATAGTCTCATTTTGGTAAGTCTCATGAATAAGTGGTAATACTTTAATAACATAACTAGATATTAATATTATATATTTGGAATCATTTAGACATATTGAATAAATTATTATTACATTTTTTAGTATAATATATCATTCCTTAATCATCCATGATATAAACATTACAACATCACTCATGTATGTGGTAAAGAAGACCTTAAAAAGAGTGTGATATAGTGATTGAAAGAGTAAGAGAACATTATTATATAATATTAATATAAATTTTATAGAATCATTAACATGTAAAAAATTTCATATATCTTAATTAAACTCATTATTATTACCACCCAATATGCATAGTTATGAAAAATGGAATTTTTGTGTTTGTGGAAGTAGTAGTCCACACGTACGCACAATTAACGATCCTCTATCTCAGTGAATGAGAGAAATGATAGAATATAAAAAATGATCATTTTTTTATTTTTTTTATTTAAAAATTATTAATTCATCAAATCCATATTTGGTACCATTATTAGTAGATTATAAACAAATTAAATTTTGTCATGGTGGAAGTAGTCTGCATGTTCACACGATCAATGTAATTTTGTTTTCTTAGTGAATTAAAATTATTGAATATTTAATGTATAGTTAATAAAATTTAATTTAATTATAGTGATGATATTGATTTTATTTTATTAACAAGGTTATAAATGATTTTAGGGAGGAGTGGATTAAAAGAAAAGACAAAGAGAAAGTAATTTTCATGTTGGAAGCTTAAGGTTTCTCAAGGAAAACTCCTTGGAAGTGAAGGTCGTAAGCATAATTAAGGTGACAAAAATATTATGTAAGTGGGATAGTGTTATAGGGATATAAAATCTTTTAGTTTCTAGGATAAAATAAAATATTTATTGTAACTTTAAAGGGTGTAAGTGGTCTCCTTTTATAAGATAAGATAAGGACTCTTTTGGAAACACACATCATATTTTAATAATGTCATGACACAATTTAAGGGTAAATGGATCAAAAGTGAACAAATATGGGGTTGGGGACAATTTATGGTCAATAATACTCTCATAAATTCATTTTCATACAAGTTAACTGTGATTTAAGGATTTTTTTACTTCTAACCCTTTACTTAAATTAACTTTTACCATGGTAATTACTTTTCAAACTTAGTAATTATTATTAATGAAAAAAACTAATATTTGATTTTTTTCTAATTTTAAAATAATATAAACACCTAATATTTCTATATTTGGGAAAATTTAATTTTAAAATAAACACACTTAACCACATTAAAAAATTTATAAAAAAACATGTTTTTAGTCTTCAAATTTATACATAAGATAATATTATATTTGCTACTGATTTAAATGATATAGGTTGATTTTTTTAAAAATAATAAAAATTGTGAGGCTTTAAAGGAAACAAAAAAAACTGAATTTTACCATCTAACCACATCATTAGAGGAAAAGATTAAAAACGGTTTTTTATTAAAGTAAAATTTTAATTTAATTTAAAAAAAATATTTGGTATAGGATTATAAGTTCAAATGATATTTAAAAATAAATAATTTTATTCGTTAAATTCATATTTTATTTGTTTAAATATTCTATGATAATATTACATAATGTTAAAATCATAATAATTATAATTTTCATAAAAACCATATTTTTCAACTAAAAATCAACCTTTTTTGGAAAAAAACTAAAAAATTAGTACTAAGTAAATATTGATGTCAAAAATATAAAAATTAATTTTATTTTAAAAAATTTAAATTATAAAATTTTTATATTTTTATTTTAATAGAAAATACATATTAAAAATAAATTAAATTTTGTAGATAAAAACCTTTTAAATATTAACTGATATTAATTATTTACCTTCTAAATATTTAATGGTTTGTTATATTACTCTTTATTATAGATTTATTAATAATTTTATATTAATATGTGGTGGTTTTTTGTCATTAGGTGTATTTTGTAATGCAAGTTATCAAATATAACATCATTTTTATAAATTTTAGAATTTGGGTTCGTAACATTCTACCCTCATAAAATAAATCAATCCTTGAAATTTTATTCAAAATGGGAAAATAAGAGAGGTTAATTTTTTATCATCACATAAATAGTTTCCTATAAATATTACTTGAAATTATAATCCATCCATATAACTTTGACCAAATGAGTGGTCTTTCCCCAAAACACTATATCTCTTTGATTCATAATTTTCACTATATTTTTCTCATATGAGAGATCATGTTCTATTTGTACATCTTTTTAGTTCAGTACATGTGATGGGTCTAGTATGTAATTAAAATTTTTTCATTTAATACATCATTTACTTGGGAGAGGTTAGGACTTGGTTTTAAGTGATAATCTACTGCCTCGATATGATCAAGGATCTCAAGGGGACTGATATACCTAAGGATCATCTTCTCTTTCTTCCCAAATATCATAACCTGGTTCCAAGGAGATATCCAAAGGAATACCTTTCAACTAACTTCAAACTCTATTTTTTCCATGTATAAATTCATAAATCCTTTTTCAACTTTTTTTCTTTAATATGTCATATAATAGTTTGAACCTTCTCCATAATTGATTGGAAAAGGTCAAGACCTATCATATTCCACTCTACAACTTCATCTCTACATGTTTGAGTCCTATATATATTACCATTAATAGCCTCATATGGTTCCATCTAACTAGTAGAATTGAAAATTTTGTTATATAAGAACTCTGCCAAGGGAGATTTGTTCTCCCAAAATGATTAGAATCCCATCGATCAAGATCTCATCATATACACTAGAGTTTTGATGGTCCTCTCAGATGGACCATCTATCTGAGGGTGATAAGAAGTGTTGAAACTCAACTATTTATTCAAGGATTTAAAAATAATTACATATAATATTGATTTGAATTTCAAATAATTATCAAATAAAATGGAAGTTCGAACCTCATGCAGTCATACCACCACTCATGTGTATATATTAGATGGTTTATCATGATATCAATCTTCTTTGATGCTGATAAAATGATATGAATTTGTAAGGTGATTTAATACAACCCAAATATCATTATGGACCTTAGATATTTTGGGTATTCCAAAAATAAAATCCATGGAAATGTTTTCCCATTTAAATATTAGTATGGGTAATGGTTGCAATGTACCCTTAGATTTTTTTATTCATCCTTAACTTGATAGAATACCAAGAATTGAGATAATTTGTTCATGATTTCTTTCTTTATGTTATCCCACGAGAAGTTTTTTTTATATCCCTATACATCTTTTTTCTTCCTAGATAAATAGATAAGGATGTGTAATGTGACTCATCCTAAAATTTCTTCTTCAATTATGGATTTTATAAGGCACATATTTGGGCTCCAAACCTTATAAATATATCTTTATCAAAGATGAAATCTTGAATACTCACTACCTTTTTTAGGTATTTACATAATCTTTCTAGGATTATTTTATTTTTAGATTAATCGATAGTTGAGTATTCACTTGGTAAAGATAAAATTTTTCTTCTTCCCATATTATTTCAATATTTTTCATTTGTAAACCCATATTTATTGAATCTTTTTCAATATTAATCATGCATAATATAGAAATATCCTTCCTACTTGGTGAATTATCCACCTTGTTTTCCTTCCCAGGGTGGTAATGTATTGGGCAGTGATAGTACTTTATTAGCTCCAAAAATCTCTTTTTGTGCATGTTCAACTCTTTTTGTGTGAATATATACTTTAGGATCTTATATTCAGTTAAATATCACACTTCTTTCCATTGAGATAATATCACCATATATTCAATGAAAAGACTACTACCAGTGGCTCGAAATCATGAGTTGGGTAGTTATTCTATTGACTCTTTGATTATTATGATGCATAAGAAATTACCTTCTCATTGTACAAAAGAACACATACCAGACCCTTCAAATATGCATTACTATATATCACAAAACCTTATCCACTATATGTTAGTGAAAGTAGAGGTGCAATGACCAATATCTTCTTAATATCCTTGAATATTCCTTACATTATGGGTCACCTTGGTTAGTATATTGGATAATCATAGGATATTTCTCAAAAAATATTGGTAGTATCCATATAATCCAAGAAAAAATTGAATCTCAGTCATAGAGGTTGGTCTGATCTATTTTTAAAATATATATATCTTTGATTCCCCTATAGTATACCTTCATTGGTGATAACATGACCTAAGAAGAATAATCTTTGTAACCAAAATTCAAACTTTTTGAACTTGGGATATAATTTCTCCTTTTTTAAGGTCTTTATAACAGTTCCTAAATTCCCTTAATGTTCTTACTTTCTCTTTGAATATATCAAAATGAAATTAATAAAGACTACCAAAAATTTTGAAATATAATATCTAAAGTATTTTTTCATAAAATCAATAAATATAGTAAGAGAATTTGTTCTTATAAATATAATAATTATAAATTCATAGTGTCTATAACTTGTGTGGAAATTTTTATTGGTTATATATTATCTCCTTACCCTCAATTGATGATATCTAGATCGAAGTTCAATCTCTGATAAATATTGAGATCCTTGTAGTTGATCAAATAGATCTTCAATATAGGTAAGAGGATATTTTTTCTTGATTGTGATATTTTTAAGTTTATGAAAGTCAATATAGAGGTTCATTTATACATAATTATTCTTAAAAAGTCACCATTTCACCCAAATGCATATCACTCAGGCATACAAATTTCTTATCCATATTCTCTTGTAGTTTCTACTTTAATTCTTCCAACTAAACATGGTCCATTCATAAATTATCTTTTATATATTCATAGATTGGGGTATGGGCCCAATTAAAAATTCAACCACACTCTCTATTTGTAATTCTAGGTAGTTCATCATGAAATACATTAGTATACTCTCAAATAATAGTCATGCCATTAATTTTAACATCATCTCGATCATTTAATCTAATAGTACCTCATTTTTGGGGTAACATAACCCATATTATATAATTTTATTCTAAAGGGATATCATAATCATCGTTGTATATATATTTTATAACATTATGGCTAGGGATATGAAATGGGCTCTCCTTATCCCAAAAAATAGATATGTTCCCATTATAAGGATAACTAATCCATACCCAAAAACACATGAAATTCAACCAAGGGAAGAATAACTAGATCAGCAGGGAGTATGTTCCCACAAACATATAATATATAAGATTTAAATATCTTAGATAAAATCATTATGGTTCTATGGGTTTTTATATATACTTTATTAATCATGGTTTGAGGTGTTAAATCAAAAATCTTAAAAAACTTGTGCGATATAAAATAATGTGAAGAACGAAAATCAAATAAGGAATTTATAGATATATAATGAATAATTAGAGTACCTTGCACCACTTCAATATCATACTCTTTCTTAGTAGTAGTGATAGAATATTCACTCCCTTTTAGGAGGTTTTTTAAGCCTATTCTATTTAATAGCTTCGGGTTTAGGGAATTTATATTCATAATGCCCAAAATCATGGCACTTAAAGCGTTGAAGTTTTTTTGGAAAAATACTCAAATACTTATTCTCCTATATTATGTTAATTGGACACTTAGCACCATTTTGGTAGTTGTTTTCAATATGGTCTACCCTACCACACTTAAAACACTTCCCAGATCCCTTGAGGTAGTTTCTTGGGTGATTCCTCTCACATTTTTGACATATAGGTAGTTGGACCTTTTCCCCCATGTGACGTATAATTAGAGAAACCATGATACTTCATATTTATATTATATCCCCCAAAATAAATATATTCTTCAATTTTCATCTCTTCCATTAGGGCATATCAAATAACCTCTTCATAGCTTCGAAATTAACTTATGTCTAATTTCATTCAATGAACTCATTTTAAACCATAGAATAAATGATCAATATTTCTTTTATATTGGGTGATATAACCAGATGCATACCTTGGGAGCCTCATGAAGTTTTATTCATACCTTTTAATAGATTCATCCTATTTTTGTTCCAAATCAATGAATTCGTTCCATGTCTTGTGAAAACAGTTATAAGAAGGTTATTGATAAAGAATGCATTCTTGAACTCCTCCTATTACATTGAGTATAATCCTACATTTTTTATTTTAATATTAACGAGGATCTACCATTTTTCAAACTCTCCTTCTAAATAATAAATAACTAAAATGACCTTCTCTTTATCTAAGAACTAAAGGGTGGGAAATATCTTTTCAATCGCATTGATCAATTGCTTGTAAATAATTGGATTATAAGGGACACTAAAGTAGGGTAGATACTGATGTATAAAGTATTCAATAGTAATCTACTCCCTTTTTGGTGTGTTTGGTAGATCAACGCAATTTAATTTACTATTCATAGCTTGTGATAGTTGTGTGAGAATTACAGTGAGGTTTTTTACACTAAATCTCATCCCATTTGGCATATCATTTGGACAATCTCCACATTATCTCCCACACTCATTATTAGTTTGATTCTCCCATATTCCAGTCATTTCTTCAAATAATAGAATGTTTAGGAACATAAGACAGTAAATATGATCGTGGAAAACTATTAGTTTTGAATAAATAAATCATAAATGATCTACATATCATAACATACAAACCTATAGGATTCAATCTAATTTATCTAAAATTATTTCTTTTTTAGGTTCTCAAACTTCAAAATATTCATATCCCTCATCATGGTTTATAAATAGAATGTGAATTAACCAAAGCATATCCCTAGGGTGTGTCTAGATATGTGTGCAGTCTTAGTCCCACTCATCATGCATCAGGGTGATGATCAATTCAATGATCAACCCTTTGGGGTGATTACACCTAGGTTCATACATTCAATATATGAATAAACTCTTTATTATCTAGATAGGGATATATTTCTAGGAAAACCACATAATATATACTTTATCAAAACATAATTATGTTATCCAATACTTAGGCTCATTCTAATATTTCTCCCTAAATTAATCTAAACTAATCCCCAAAATAACTAAACATTCCCTATTATACCAACTATGAAAACCCAAGATAATAAAACATAAAAATATATTGATTTCATGGTTTAATTAATACATTACAAAAATATTTTCACAAACCAAGGACTAAAAGGTTCAGTGTTCTAGAGACTATATTTACAAACATATTATTTTAAAACACTTATAAACAATTATCCATAAATATTATCCTCTATACCCACTTATAGACATCTTATATGACATAATCATCTTCATAACTTGGGTAATGGAGACATAATAAGGGGTGAAATTAAATTCGTAGTAAGGGAAACAAATCAACTAGTCATACTGGTTAGATCTTAAATATGAGGTGTAGCATGAGTAAGGTAGAAATATTAGATAAAAATATCATAATATCATAAGTGTAAATCATAAAATTTGATTGATAATTAAGGATCATGGAATTGAAACATAGGATAGAATAAAGGTCATCAAAGCATGACTTAGAAACATATAGCAAGCAAGAATTGAATACATAACAAAGTGGGATATCATTAGAACAAGGAATAACATAAAAATTTGGTATAGTTTGAAAATAAGTCACATATTATAGAAGTAGTTTCATAAATATAATCATAGTAAAACATAGTGAACAAATCCAAGAATTTCTACCCACTAATTTTTCAAAAAAATCCATGTATGTCCACTCTTTAGTTTTGTGAAAAGATCTAAGTATATCTATGCATAATTATCTGATGATATATAAAACCCCAACCAATTTATTTAAGGGTTATATAAGAACCCACTCATCATCATCCATACATATGAGTGCCACATAAAATAAAATCATTCATTTTATAAAAAATAACCCATGGGAAGAAAAATAGGTTTCATAAATTTTCCAAATGGAATCACATAAGAAAAAAACATGATCATTTTATACCAAAAAAACATGATCACCCCAAAATAGAATATATCAAGTGTTTTATGGAACATTAATCTATTATAGAATAATCATTTTAAAATGAAAGAGAAATAAATAAAGGGTTTTTTATTTAAATTATTAATTAATACAATCTTAAGAAATGTGATTTTCAAGTCACATTTTAAACAATATTTGTTTTAAATGAAGTGGAAACATTTTAAGAAAATTATTTGAAAATCCTTTGAAATATTTGAAAATGATTTTATTGAAAAACCAATATCATTAAAATGATATCAAAACACTAGTTTTAAAATAAACAGGAATATAAGGGTTAATATAAAAAAAACTGTTTGAGTTTCCACTCGGTAATGGATAATATTAGAAGGAATTAACAACGTGGATATAGAGAAAAAATTCATTAAAATATATGGGAATTATTCTTAACGAAATTTCATTTCCATAAAACAGTAGAGTAATAAAGAAAGAAAAATGTTGGTTTGAAACATGATTTCCCCACAAAATAAGGTGTAAATGCAAAATATCATTATTATAGGTTATATATTATCATATTTCAAAAGTGTTTTAGATAAATATAAGTGATTATGACCCATGGGAAGGATTTGAGTCATGAAAATACCTTACCTTTACCCTTGCTTAGTATAATGTGATCTAATATCCTGTATCAAAAAAATAACTATAATAATCACATATTTTATAACCTTATTCAATTATATAACCTTTTTTAAAATTTCATTATAAATATTCAGTACATTTATATTATCTATTTATCATCTATTTTCAAAATCAAGCATCGGAAATTTTGATTGTTTTGAACTAGTATTGGAAAGGATGTGTTTTTATTCATTATACTCAAAATTTTAATCACTTATATAATATAATAGGTATAGTAATTTATTTTTTAAAATAATTTATAAATTTATAATTTCATTTAATAAGTGTTTTGGTAACCTTTTATAGTGAAAAAATTGAAGATGGACTCGTTTTGGTGAATTTAAAAAACAAATGGGGATATGTTAATAACATCATTTGATATTAAAAGTATGACTCCAAAATTATTTTTAAATATTTAATAAATTGTTACTATATTTTTTTACTCAAATATAATATTCCTTAATAATCCAGGACATAAACATTACAACATCCGTCATATAGGTGCTAAAAATGACATAAACAAGAGTGTATTATAATGATTGAATGGGTAAGAAACTTTTATTGTATAACAGTAATATAAATTTTACATCATATTTAAAATGACATAAGTATATTATATCTTAATAAAATTCATTATTATAACCATCCAATGTGGTAGGTTATGATAAATGAAATTTGTTTGTTTGTGGATATGGTAGTCCACACATACAAAGGATTAATGATCCCATTTCTCAGTGAATGTGAGGAATGATGTTATCTAAGAAATGATCATTTAAGAATTTAATTTTTGACATATAAATAATATTTATTTATAAAATCCATCCTTGAAATATTATGGTTAAAAAAAACCACATCGTGTCATGGAGGTGGTAGTTTTTTTGTTCACATAATTGATGTTATTTTGTTTTCTTGGTGGAAGGAAATGATTGAATATTTATTGTATAATAAATTAAATTAAATTTAAATATATTAATTATACTTATTTAATTATATAAAAAATGTTTTAAATTATTTTAGGAAAGATTATAATAAAAGGAAAGACTACGAGAATGTAATACATACATTGGAAGCTTTAGTTTTCTCCTGAAAAAATACTTAGAAGTGAAGGCCTTAAGAAAAATTAAGATGACTAAAAGATTATTTTTGTGGGAGAGGGTTATAGAGAAACTAAAATGATATATTTCAAATTAGTAAATAAAATGTTTAGTGTAACTTGAAATGGTGGAAGTGGTATCCTTTTATAAGAAAAGAAAAGGACACTTTTGGAAAAACATATCATTTTTTAATAATGTCATGAAATTGTTCAAGGTTCAATGGCCCAAAATTGGAAGAAGAGGGGGTGTGGGAAAATATATGGTCAAATAATCTCATAAATACATTTTGACACAAGTTAAGAGTGATTTAAGGCTTGTTTTTTACTTTTAATCTTTTTCCCAAATTAACCTTCACCTCATAAATTAATTTTTAACCACAGAAATTAAGATTAATGAAAACAATAAGACCAGATTTTTTACAAAATTTGAACCTTATGTTATAAAATTAACAAATAATTTTAACACATAAAGTTTTTAAAAGTTTTGAAAATTATATTTTAAAATAAATACACTTATCTTCATAAGAAATATTTTTAAAAAAACAAGCTTTTAAGATTTAAAATTATACATAAGATAAAATTATCTTGGATAGAAATATTAATGGAATAAATTAAATTATTATAAAACAAATAATAGTTAGGAAAATTTAAATTAGAAACATTACCTAATTTCACCATCTAAACACTTAAATATAGGAAAATACTAAAAATGATTTTTATTATTAAAGTAACATTTTAATTTAATTTTAAGAAGTATTGGAAATAAAATTATCAGTTCAAAGGATATAAAAAAATTAATTATTTAATTTTATTTTAAATACTCATTTAATAACTTAACATCTTTTTAATTTTCTATGATAATATTACATAATAATAAAATCCAAAAAATATAATTTTCGCAAAAACTATATTTTTCTACTGAAATCAATATTTTTTAGAAAAAACTAAAAAAATAATAATAAGTACATTTTTATATGATGAACTTAAAAATTAATTTTATTTTATAAAATTTTAATTCTAAAATTTTATATTTATCTTTTAAAATAAAATATATTTGATTAAAAATATCCTTTTTCAATATAAACTCGTATGAATTATTTACCTACTATATATTTAATGGTTTTACACATTAGTATTTATTATTGATTTATTAATAGTTTTTTGTTTATATGTAGGGTTTTTTATCATTAGTCGTAGCATTTAACGCAAGTTATTGAACATAAAATCAGTTTTCTAAATTCAAGAATTTTATGTTGTTACAAGGTTTATGTGAGGGATATTTGTATTTTGTGGGGGTGGTAATATAGTTTTCCATAAATGAAATAATGTGTACTGTAATAATGAACTTGGTAATGGATCTAGGGATGAAATTTATTGAACTATGTCTTATGATATAAATGTAAAGGGATAAAAGAAATGTAAATATCTAGAATTAATGTGGGTGATGGTTGGTAATAATTTGTCAATAATTATGGAACTAAATGGACTAATTAATGTGAAAGGTATAGTAATAGTAACTTTATAAATTGTGAAAGGATCTTATTAATTGGGTATATTTTTAAATCCTTCTATAACTATTTAAGTGTAGAGATAGGGCTGGTTTGTGTTGTTATAAATGATAGTGGTGGTAGTGTGGGGGTGATATTAGTCTATTGATTGTTATCGGATATGTTGGAATTTTATTGATGTGAACCCTTTAGTAAGGGATCATGTGTGGATATATATATATGGTTCGCATGTTCTCATGATTTCATACACACCCCATCTGAGCCGAATAACCTTAACAAATCCCAAATGATTTGAGTTCTAGGTTTTTTCCCCAAATATTAAGGTTTGTGAGAGAATAGATGGTTGACTACTCTATCTTCATTTCTCTCTCTTCCAGACATACCATATGGTTATACTGGTACATGGTGGGGATTATTCAAGGGAGGATAAGGACACAAGGTTAATGTCTCTCAAGTTCTTGATACCCTAATTTGATGGATATGTATTCAAAGATAGATATTGAGTTGTGGGTGAGGATTTATTCTGACATGAGATGTTGGACCTTCTGAAAGGATGGGATATATAGGGTTGTGGTAAAACCCACATCAGTAGTAACTTGATTATTGGATTAATTAAAACAAAATATGTTAGACCTTGTGGTAGGTTGGTATAGATAGTGTTGTGTTTCAACCCACATTAGTAATGAACAGATATATATATATATATATATTCTTGGTATGTTATGGATGGAAGATATGGGAAAATCAGGAAATTATTTTGAGGGGTGTGAGAGTGAAAAACAAGAGAGTAAGTTATGTGGGGTACCTTTGATGATATAGTTTTTTATATTATTTTACAATTTTTTGTCATGATACTTGTTGACTGGGCCTTGGTGAGTATGGTTTGTAGTTAGACTTTTATAAGATCTTGTTGTTTCTATTGTTTTTTCTTCACTAAAGAATTATTATTCTTCTTTCATATTTTTACAATAGGTCTTCAGTTTAATCTTACTAAGAATTCATTTTATACTCACCCCTATATATATAAACTATTTTTGAGGTTTCTAGGAGGGATTTAGGGATTGATATGGACATTACTATCATGAATTTATGATTGTTATTGGAGTCACTACTATAGGATTTATTTGGGTATTCAATTTATATTTTATGACCTTTTATGACATTAACATGAATTGGTTTCAATTTATATCACGGTGTTTATTAGAGGTTTAACCATGTATGTTCCTAGAATTTTTGTGGGTAATGCCTCCTATGTACGTGTTTTTATTCCTTTGGTTCCAATCACCAACGCATGGACTATTGAAGGTGAGCTTCAAGGGTTACCCTTGACTTACGGTTTCTCCATGGTGGTGATCTAGTGTGGGGATTCTTTAGCTTTCATCTGTCACTGGCTCCATCTCCCCTTACAGACTCTTTCCCTATGATTCCTCTTTCTATTCCCCTTTCTCTTGCCTTTACTTGTTTCTTTGGGTCCTCTCATTTCAGTGATGTCATCTCCCACTTATTTTCCACGGTGTTCTCATGTTTCATTTGATTTAATTGGTGTTTATTCTTTTGATCTTACCACCTATTCAGCATTCTGATCCCTGGTCTAGAGTGCTGGTTTTTCGGGTTGGTTTGGGAGGTGATGGTTGAGGCGTCGGTAGTGTCCCTAAAGGCGCGACCTGTATATTTTCTAGGAAAATTTTTTTAAAGGTTTCGATGGACTAGTGAAGGTCAATCTCTCTGTAGGGTCCATAGGCCTCTTCATCTATGCCCTGTATTCATTTCCCATCACTCCTCTCCAGGTCTGTCTGGTGTGATTCTTCTTAAGGAAGACTTTGGAGGTGTTGTGTGATCTTTCAATGGTGTTCCAGGAGGTGAGTCCTGCATTTGGTTGCGTGTTGTTATGGCGACAGGTGTGAGCATCTATGAGTGGTGTCGAGGTGATTGGTTGCAATTGATAGCGGATCTGGTTTTCTTATGATTGTACAAAGGTGATGTTCTTGTATGGTGGTTGTCCTGATGGAAGGAATTGATGGTCCAAGAAAGGTTGTGGTTCTCTTTTGAGGATGCCACTCCTACTCTACTCTTACTTTAGGATCCATCACATCTCTCCCAGTGTGGCCTAATGCGGTGTCTTTCAAAGAAGTTTTGGGAGGTTTTATTGAAGTGTTATCCAGTCAAGGAGGCACACCCTTCATCATATCATTCCTTCTTTTGGGTTCATACGAGAATTTATATTCTTGGTGGTTATTGGTATTTTCGTTGAAGGGTGTTTCATTGTTCGAATGGGGGGTCGTGAAGTGCTCATTTGGGATACAGTTCATCTCATTATGGGTCTATGTTGTTGTTTTTGGGGAGATGGTGAACTGGAAGACGGTGTCTACTCGTGAAGAAGATCATGGTAAAGAGACTAAGGCACGTTTAAGGGGTATTCTGCTGTTTTTTTTTTGAAGGGTTCTTCTACTGTTTGATGAAGGGGTCTTCGGAAGACACGTTTGACTCAAGGTTCGAGGTATCTTTAGATTCTGTATCTTTGAATGTGGGTTTTTTTTTGAATTTGGAATTTGGAACAGTTTGAATCCCACCAAAACTTCTGTGATATTTTGAAAATAAGAAAAATAGATATTTCAAGTGAGGATTGAATGGGTGGTTAGGGAAACAGTATTGGTTGAACTTGGTCTATGATGTGAGAATGCGAGACTAGCTAAGATGCATTATTTTAGGCCCCTATATAATCTGATTCAAGGACCTTTATCTATTTAATGTACTAAGTGGTGTAATTATACTTTCTAGGTAGAGACCTATGAGTGGTACATGGATTATGATTACTTTAACTTCTGTTTGAATTAGGGTGATTTTGAGGAAAATCAAAATGAATCAGATTAAATTTATTTAGATATTTTGTTATCAAATTTAAGATTTTTTTCCTTTGTTTGAATATATAACTAGTGTACATCATCCTGATGTGTCTTAGTTTAGAGATTTTATATAGGATGATCTCATTGATTATAAAATGTGGATTAGGTTGAGGATGATGAGGCTTGTAAGACAGTGCTATATGAGTTTCAGCATTAGGGGTTGCAAAAGTGTGTGGTGGATCTCTAGTCTGAATAAAAATAACTGGTTTGGTAATATTGTTATTTCATTCAGTTTGATTCTTGTTAAGGCAGAGTACCTGTTTCTATTGGACATTATTTAGATTTGTTAGGTACAGTGGTAGTGGTGGATCTTGTGCCTAGGGGAGCAGAAGGGGCCTAATTTGTTTTGGCATGATTTTTAAACATGGTTCTATTCAGAGTTCCTATATTCGATGATGAGGGTGTAAAAGAGATATGATCTACTCTCCCTTTAAAAAGGGATTATAATCAGGTAAGATCTCATGATTCACTTTAAATACCTCCTTCACTTTTCCCATGGTCTCTTTCCTAATGAGTAGTCTAGGGTGTGGTATTTATAGGTGGAACTTCACCCAAATATTTCATATGAAATCACAAAATTAATGTTTTCTATATGCTTGGAGTTGTATAGGAAGGTTGGGGTCATCGATAGGATTCATGATTGGCTAAGGATATCTTGAGAGGGCAGTTGTAATAGTTCCTTAATGAGAAAATATATTAGTGTGGGAACTCGTGTACCCAATACATTGAGGTTTCAGCTTGTGGGGAATCAACCCTTGTAGTTCCCATCTTATTACTCTAATTATATTTGTTCCCTTGCATCTATAGGGATGATGTGCTTTGATATCATAAGGAATGACCATTAATGATATTAGTGTCTGGCCATTCTTGGAGACTAGTTTAGTAAAGACAGTTATATTCTTTTTCATCCTCTATAAGAGTTTCCCAATAGGCTATATTATATTTAAGGATGGTTGGACTTTGTTCTGTCGATAGGAGAAGGATCTGGTAGATTATATCACCATGTTTCTCCCCATCATGAAGGACATAGGGCTAATCATGACCGTAGAGGTTCTCATCCGTAATAAGCATAAGGATCCGGATGTGGAAAGATTTATTCTATATATATTTTGGCACCATAGAAGTAGGAGATCATCCAAGGTATATTCTATTTATATTCCAACTTGTCTTGTGATTTTTTCAATTATGGAGAATTGTACTCCTTTATTTCACCCACCTTGGTCTAAGACTTGGTACTCGATGTGGATAGGATTATAGTGCCCCTAGTATTGAATATTCTAGTTAGAGGTCAAAAAATTATACTTTATGTGTTCTGGGGTTGTGAGCTGGTGATGCAGAAACATCAATCATCTAGGTATTTCTTGTTTCTTTAGGTACAACCATACGATATCATTATTATAATTTATTAATTGTAATATATATGTATGGATATCAATTTATTTTACAATAAGTCTGTATTGTATAATGTGGAGGGATAATGAGTATTATTATTTGGTGATAAAGATCACCAGATGGTTCATAGGTGTTTGGAGTTTTCATTGTCTCAGCATGCATCACTATCCTTGGATTTAGTAAAGGCGCAGGTGATGGAGTATCCTAAAATTATGGAGTTGATCCTAGATATTATACCTAAGGAGTTCCATTCTAAGTATCTAAATGTCATTTTGTAGTTCCTTCAGCACCACCATCCCTATAAGAAATTATCCAAGACTAAATTTTGGATCTGGGGGTTTTATTTCCTTAGGAATGTAGAGTATCAATATAGAGCGGTGGTTTATCCTTTAATTATCAAAGTAGTTATTTCTTATGAAAAATATGAGAATGTTTTAAAGATTCATATCTCACTTAGACTTGCAATCTATTATTGTATGTCTATACCTGATTTCTATTAGATTATATCCCTATTGATATCCTTGACTAGGAAGTTCCATGATTTTATTTGGATTGATAAGTGGTGCTGTATTTTGAATTCCTAAAAGGGAAATTGATATTTGCTCTTATCCTTTGGTTTCTAGAGGTGCGAGTGATGATAAATAATTTCAGTGATACATATAATCTTATTTTTGGTTTTATCTTGATGTGGTGGAGAGTAGTGATATCATGTGGAACTAGATAGTTACATCCTGATGATTGTAACTATGTCATCCATTATCTGGAGTTGGTAGCAGTAGTACTTGGTCTAAAGCTATGGTGACATTGCCTCTGTTGATCCAAATTTTTGTGTTTTCCTATTTGATAATTTTTTTTAATTAATGTGATGTTAATATGCAAGAAATATTATTTGAATTGATAAGGAGATCATGTATGTTTGATGAAGAAACACCTGATTGTTATAGTTGTTAATAAGTATTCCAAGACACTGACACTTTAATTTAGTGAATAAATATTTTAAGAATATCTTATAAAATTGGTTTGAGGTTTCTTTACATAATTAATATGACAAAAGGATAAGATATTAACATATAATATTTTCTAATAATAATTCATTATCAAATGAAAAGTTTAATTAAAGATTTTAGTTCCATATATGGGTTATAATGGTAAATTTTATATCTTTGTGGTGATGGTGATAAAAAAAAGTAATGATTAAAGAGTCAAAATAAATTAGATATAATTGGTGTGTTATATATTGTTTTCATCACATAAACCACATTCAAAACAAATTAAATTTAAAGTGATTTTAATGTAATTAATAAGTTTTTAAGAATTTTGGAAACTAATTTGAGCAGCCTGGAAGACAATTGGAGAATTTCTATGATAAGTTAAAAATGACTAAGACATGCGGGCTATGTAAGAATAAATATGATGTATGTAAGGATCAAACAATCGAACTAAGTGGAAAAATATAAATGTAATAACCTATGTAAGAATCATTCTAGATCTACATGGTCATGAAACTATGACTTTATAAGATCCATTCTTTGTCTACAAAAACATCATGGGCATTTTTGTTAGGATGAAGATTTTCTATTTAAATATCATCTGATTCTATATAAATTTTATTTTTTTATGTATCTACCATGTGTGATATATGTAAACATAATTTTCTCACTATATGGATCAATAATTTCTGTAGTTTTTAATCATGATGCAAAATGAAAATTCAAGTATTCAATAATTTATAAATTTTGAATAAATTTTGAATTTTTCAATACTTTGTGAAGCGCTATTCAATTATATATATATATCATGATATTTTTATCATTATTATCTTGTAGAGTAGAGAATAATTTTGTTGAATCAAAAGATAAAAGGGGAATATTCATCATAAGACTTTGGTCGCTTGACATGCACATATGAAGTTCATATCAAATGGCTTATATGTAACATATGAACTTGAAATAGATAATCTAATGTTTCCATAAGACTTCATCAAGTGGAAGAATGTTTTGGAGGAAGCATCTAAAATAGTTAATTCCAAGTGAATATATTATAAATGAAAACAAATATCATGATTTATTCTATTGTGGTTAATGAATAATAATGAACATGAAAGAGAAGAAGTATTTTCGGGAACATTTCATGCCACAAATAAATATTACACAATATAAATAAGTGCATGAATATATTTATATGTAGTTTAAAATACATGTGAACATCGTGGATAGAATGAGGAAGAATACCAATATTAATGGAAAATGAAGTTGTGATAATTCTATATGTTTTGTATCCAGGTATTCAATATATAACTGTATATATTTCTGGGAAGTTATGGAGAATGAGATGAATCCAAAACTTTATAAATTTTTAAATATTTATGTCTAAAAATTCAAGAACATTTGAAAGACCTATACTTGTGGAGGTTCAAAATATATTAATCACATGTTACTATGAATAAAAACAATAATAAATAAGGTAGAATAAGAAAACAAAATTTTAACCTATATGTAGATATAAATATATATATATATATATATTGTAGGTTGAAGGAAAAAATATGTGAAAGGACCAATACAATTTGAAATAATAATAATAAAACATTTTGTATCAAAAAATAAAAGTCCCAATACTATAATTATCTTAAAAAAGTTTTGATTTTTGAATTCAAGAAGACATTTAAAGATGAACCGATACAATTTTTCTTACATTCACTAAAGAAGAAGAGAATAAGAAGAGTGAAGAAGAAACAAAGGCGATGTAATTTTATTTTTTTATAAATATAATAATTCTTACCTTTGTATATGTAATGAAGTGATAATATTTATCTCAATAAATAATAAGAAATAGTTATCTATGATACTATACATACAAAATATAAATAAGTGTTTTCATACTGTGGTTAAAGTAAGATAAGAATAAGAAGATTAAAGTAGCACATCAGAAAATTACGATGTCAATATTGGTGAAATTTTTTTAGTTTTTACCAAAACTTATATTAGTGTAATGTGTGGGTTGAAATTCTATGTGGGATTCACTGAATAATAGTTAGGAGATTCTCAAATGTGGGTTTCAAGGATAATTTCTACCCATATATAGCTCATAGGTTGAAACTAGTGGGTTCTTTGATCTTGGGTTTTATAGATTCACTCCAAGGACTGGACTTTCATGTTAAAATGTGAGCCTTGTATATACCCTAACTCTTTTGTGGGTGTGTTTGGATGTGTTTCATAAAATCACAAAGGCTATAATAGAGAAAATGAGTTATTCACCTTAATAAGTGATAGAGGTAAAATAATATGGATAAAAAGTATATATTGGATTAAAAAACACTAACATTGATCTCCCCTCAATATTATATACATCTGTAACTAATCCAATAAATTGGCATTAATGTTCAGTTCACCTATAATTTTATTCTCTTTTTTTGGTAGTTTTAATTTTTTAAAGATTTTATTTTCTTTACTAATTTGAAATGAATTGTAATTTTAGAGATATTTCTTCTATTTATGATTAGATATCAGTTTCTACCAAGACTGTGACAAACATAATAAAAAAATATATGAATATATTGAAGAATATTTACCTCTTATCTAATGAATAATAAAGGTGAGTTTCTCTTAGCAATGAAATTTAAAAGAAAATATCTGGATTAAAAAAAAGAAATGGTGGTCCAATCCACCACCAAGGGAACTAATATACATTCCACCTCAAATATTTCAAAAATATAAATTCACTATGAGGTATGTGAAAATTGTTTTTAAAGTAGCCTCAAGAAAAACCAGAGGTGATGATCATATTCTTATAAGTTCTCAAGATATATCTATTGATGCATTAAAATATGTGTTTTGTTTTATCCCAAAGAATTATTTTGTTTGGTATGTGGAATTTTTGAAATTTTTAAGAAAGAGATCTCAAATATTGAATAGGAATCAAAATAATTGTAGATGAATTTATTGGAAAATATTCTATTTTGTATAAATCCCTCTAGGAAAGTTGGAACCAAATAATCAAAAAATATGACAATTTAAGACAAAATATCTATTTTTTAGAATTAGTAGACCAATACCATCCATGAAAATGATAATTCCATTAAACAATTTTAATATAAGATCAATTCATTAGATGATAATATGAAGAACAACATTGATGTCAATAATTCACAATTGGATGGTATGTCTAAGAGGATCAAGGACCATGACACATTGTTACAAGAAATGGTCAAGATTCATGATGATGAAATTGAAAGAGTCTATAATGATTATGAATATATATTGAAGGCTTTTAAAAATGGCAAATACATTCTCAATATGAATTGTCTTGAACTATAGATTAAAGTGACAAATCCTGAAATTTATCAAGCTAGGTCTTCATAAAAAGTTAGTGAAAGTGAAGTTATCGCCATAAATTTTTCTAATATGGATAAATTTTTTAAAATACCTCTAATAATTGGAAATAACATCATTAAATAATCCAATGAACTCTATCAAGCACACTTAAATAGAAAGGTACCATCTATACTCAAATAAAATGTTTATTCTGAATCATTTTTCTCAAATAATACATGTTTAAATTCAAAATATGTAAAAAATTTGGTAATGAAATGTGATTATATTAATACCATTAAGTATATAGTATATATATAATAAGTTTTATGAGTGTTTGGTTTTACAATAATGGTCAATAAGTGGTGAACCAATCCAAAAAACAGTATGTTTTTTAATCTGAAATTTATGGACAGATTATAGTTCATAAGAGGAAACCCGGATTTTTGGGACTTTTCTGGTGTTATAATAGTTTTAGGAAAAGATAATTATATTTTTAGTGCAATCCATAAACTCTATAAGTATAAATAAAACATATTTTAAGAGAGATAAATCTAGATAATTTGTAGCATTCATATATTAAGAATAAAAAATTTATACCTCAAATACATTTACATTTCTTGAAAATATATGTGATGTTTGCAATGGGAGTTGTCATATAAGTGATGAATTTTCATCTAATAATGTTTCAAAGACTAATGGATAAATAATACCACAAAATATAATGATAAAAATTTATAGTTTTGGCAAAAAATATGGAAAAAATTAATATTTGATTTCTCCCAAGAAGATTCAAAAAAAGAATACATCAAACTTAGAATACAAAAAAAATAAAGAATAGTGTCAAACTGGGTATATAAAAATTTTAGAGGAGTGATACATCCAAACAAATTGATGTGAATAAAATAACTCATGAATTTCTATGTGAAAACTACATTTAAGCATTCAATGTTCCCAAATATTATTTAGCCATTTGGATAGTAGATTAAGGAAAGGAAAATAAAGTTGAATAAGTAAAAGTGAGATATCATGTCATGGGAAAATAAGATGCTCTGTATGAAGATATAAAATTTCATGAGTGGTCATGTAGAGACCTAGTTTTTTTATTGTAATAATTTTTAATATTTTTATATATATTTCTAGAGCTAGGCATTGAGACGATGTGCGGTTTTGAGGTCTGGTATGCCTGGAATTAATTTTATAAAAATATTAAGTATATTTTATACTATGAACATGATGAAAATGGGATATCTCTTAAATAGTAGCTTGGATCATAAATCTTAGATCATGGTTGAGTCTAGAGCATGGAGATTACCCTAGACGAGATATAATTTTTTCCGGTGTGGGTCTTCTATAGAAAAATACAAGGAAGACATAATCGAAAATAAAATAATTAAATAAAATTATTTTATTTCTCCATTATTTTGAATAAAATTTGAATGGGGATTCAGATTGGAAATCTGATACTGCCATTAGGATTATAATATGTTTTTTACTTAAGTGCGGCCTAAATTGAGAGGGAGTGGGAGGTTCGTATTCCGCGACCATTGGTGGGAGACATGATCAATCCTATAAATAGGTGTTTAAGTAAATAAGAAAGTATTTATCTCATTTCCTCCCATGACTGGTGGATATCCTTCTCTCCCTCCTTTGTCGAATCAATGCCAAACTTTTGGCATATAATGACGAGATTACAGATCTTATTAGATTAGAGCATGGAAAATGCAATGACGAATCCAAAATCTCGGTAGGATTATTCTTTCATATTATAATTTTCACTAATTAAAGTTTTTTCTGTCAAAATATATTTCTTATCATTTTCACTGCTTTGAAATTCTTCGTCAATGACACTACTAAAACAGCCATTCACCATTTTAATTCTAGATTGATCATTCTTCATGTTCTTTGACCATTATTCACGTTATTCATTAATAAATTTTTGGCACATTTAAATGACATCCCAACATTGAGTGAAGTGTAGATCTGTGAAGGTTTTCATCCAAGGATTCTATAACTATGACGGTTTTGAGTTTCGAGCACCGAAACAGGTGTCGTGGTGAGTAGAATTGATTCCTACTTTTTATCACATCGAAACATTGACAAATATTCAAAAGAATCGTGAGTCTGTATAGATATGTACCTGAGGACCCCAAATCTATGCTTGATTACATTTTTTGAGCGTCGGAGGAGTCCTGGTGGTATGCAGAAGGGGCCAAAGGTGTGCAGTCATCTGTGTGGTCTGGAGGCAGTGTGTGGTGGCCATGGAAGGTGATGGTGGCCTCAAGGTGGCGGTGGTACCATGGGATGGTAGCGGAGCACTGAGTACGGGTGGTGGAGCCTCCGGGGTGTCACAGGAGCACAGGGCGTGCAGCGGATGAGTGTCGGCGGTTCCAGAGGGGTGTAGAGGTCGTGGGCCGAGGTGTTAAGTCCTGGGCCAGCAAGGTAGGCTATAGCAGGTGACATTAGGCCAGGCTAGCTGGAGTAGACCAAGCCCAGGTCAAGTGAACCAGGCCAGAGCGGTTCAGGCCGATCTTCTATTTCATATTTAAACCCCCATAACTCCTAAACAGATCATCTATTTTGCATGTCATCTATAGAAACATGATCCTACTTTTGAGATAGACCTTTTGAGTCCATTTTTGAAATTATATATTTTTAGCTTGTGGCTTCATTACATGAAATGCCTAAATATACTAATAATAATAATATAATTCTCATTATTATTAAGGATTTTTGTTTTGGGCCAAACTCATGTATATGACCTCTAATCGACATGCCTCTAGTGGCGTCAAGACCCTAAAATTAAGGAGGAAATTTCAAGACCAATTTTGGGCACTTAAACCAAAAATCAAGGTGTGAGCCCCTTGAATCCCGGTTTGGGTGTTTGCGATGAGATGTGACTTTTTCACCGAGTGTCCTTTTTGGGTGAGTTGATAGCTGATCCCATATTTTTCCCATGAGGATCATAATAGTGCAATCTATATGAACTTTTCTAGGATCGGTGCATGGGTCCCATGAATCATTATTCATGTACGGTGCTAATAGATTCATCTTCTTAATTGGGTGTCTGATTTGGGTGAATGAATAGTTTAACTTGTAAGATTTAAAGAAAGGATCACAACATTGTGATCCGTTTGGTTTTTCAAGGACATTTGAGAAGGCATACTCGTAAAAGTACATTTTTCCCTTTGGACCAATAATGAGAATCGTGCGCTCGTCAGACTTTTATTCCAGATGTCACATGTACTATGGGAGTACATTGGCATGTCTAGGGGTACTTGTTCATAGTTTAGTATCGTAGTATGGTTAGGTACATGAATAAGAAATGAGGTAGTGTAACACATCATGTGGGCCCCGCACACATTGTGTACCACTTAAGGAATATTCTACCTCTCGTATCTCCTACTTTTGGACTCAAATTTGGGCATGCTAATAGACTAACCTGAGAGTTTTTTCACATTGAATGTGATGGTTCCCTCCGTAGTGGCTTTCAAGATATGATGAAATATGTTCTGGGTGTGATGATGTTTTATGCGATTTCCAACAAATACTATAATCAGGAAGGTTTATTTGATATTTTCGAGCTTACCCTCTAGCTGGGCTAGGCAGCGGCATTCCTCGATGCTTTTCGAGAGGTACCATCCAGTAGGGATATCTATTGTAGTTGTTCGATGCTTTCTGAGAGGTACCATACAGTAGGTATGGTAAGTGTAGTTCCTTGATACTTTCGGAGAAATACCATCTAGTAGGGATGGCCAATGTAGTTCTTCAATTCTTTCTAAGAGGTACCATCATACAGGGATGGCCAGTGTAGTTTTTTGATACTTTCTGAGAGTTACCATTCAATAGGGATGGATAGTGTAGTTCCTAGATGACTTCCGAGTGGCACCCACCAATTGGGTTGGGTGTGGTTCCTTGATTATATCAAATTTCAACCTCCCATAGGCATGGGTGTGGGTCCTTTACAGTTACTTATAAGTGCAATCCCCCTACTGGGTAGGGCGTAAGTCCTCGATGACTTAGAGTGAAACCCCCCAGATGCACTATGTTGCGACTCCTCTACAACGACTATCAGAGTGAAACCCCCCTGATTCACTAGGGCACGGGTCCTCTAATCTGAGATCCACCATATAGCCATGGATCAATGGTTATACATGGTTTGACATACCTTTTGACTCACAAGAAATAAATATGCTTTCCCCATTGAGTTGTGTCCTTATTACTTGACCTAAAACTATGTTTCTAAGATAGAGCCATCCAAAATTGATAGTATCAAGGCCTAGTGATTGAGTCCCTTTGACTTTCATGTTCAAGGTAGATGTGAGGGATGTTGGGAATCATTGGTGGTTACTTAAGGAAATTTTGGAGTCTCTTTTACTGAGTTGAGCTGTGAGATGGATATCCCATTACTCTATTGTTTGGGATTCTTTAACTGAGCATATATATATCTATTTTAAAAACTCACTCCTTGGTTTTTGGTTACTCCCCTTCCAGTAGAGGTGAATATGTGAGCGTTATGTCACGTTCTTTCCATTTCTAGATTCTTGTTGTTGGATGAGTCCACTCTCCTACTATTGGTAGTGAAGACTTGAAAAAAAGTTCACCTTAAAATCGTTTCGAGCTCCTTGTGTCTATATGAGTTTGATTCCACTCTCTTGTTGGGTTGAACTATACTATTTTATTTTAGCTTGTTCTATCTGTTGATTTCCTCTTCAATTTTATCTCTTACTGATCCCCATTTTCCTTTTTAGGGTATCCTACAGAGTATGTTTATAATCAAACCTGCATGGGATTTTCCCGCACATATCTTTACATATGTATATGATGGATAAGTTGATATTGAATTCAGAGGAGCTTAGGGATACATGGTTATTGGAACATGTATGGTGTTCATAGCTTGATATCTAGGATAGGGGCTCTCTCAGCTATTTTACTTTTCTGTTTGGGTGTTTATTTTTCACCTTTTTTATTTTATTTTACTTTATAGCACCTATACTTGTACATTTTAGAGTTTTGATGCATGTTTTTGGTTTATATATAGAAATTATGTATCTTGTTTTCCTTTCCCACTGTACTTTTGCATTGAGTTGTCTATGTGTGTGTGTTTATGTTCTTAGGAAAAAGGCCTCCCCGAGTTTTTCGTAACTTTGGTGCTTGTCGCCACCACATGGCCTATGGAGGTGGGCTTGGGGTAGTTTTTTATTTATCCCTGACATTGGTTGAGTTAGGAAAAATTGGTATCAAAGTTGGTTTATTCCTTGGGGCATTGTTCAGATGTTCCCTAAAAATTAATTGGTTAGGGTTTAGGGAAATAGTGTCAACATGTCTTGAGTGTAGCACTCGGGCCAGGGAGTCTAGTGATGGCGTTATAGCCAACATATCCATACACCAGGACCCTGACTACCTACTTTTTGACTTGGCACCGTGAGACATTTTTTTGTAGAGGGCAATGGTAAATGCATCATATAATACTGAATCTTTGACATTCCTTCTTGATTCAACTCCCCAATTTTATTGATATATATAAATATATATCCTCATCAAACCATGGTACTACTTGATAATCTTCAGAATGTCACCACGATGATTGTTAGTCCAGATATTATCTCTCGTTTGTGATGACAACCATGTCATAGATGAGGCCTCAATTAAAGGTCCATCATATGATCCCCCTTCCTCTAGGTGGGAAGTTACTATCACATCCACCTATTGAGAAGCAGTTTGTCCCATTAGTACAGTTTGTGGACATGTATAGGCTGAGTTCACTTTGCAAGTTACAAATCTAGAGACCACTGAGGTTTTTTGGTGAGCCAGATCCTCTAGAAGTAGAAGAATGGATAGAGTCAGTGTCTCACATATTAAGGCTTGTTCAAGAAATGATAGATCAGATGATGTATTTTTCATCTAGTCTTTTCCATGGAGTAGTTGGTCGTTGGTGGAGTCTAGTTACTCAGATGCACGATGAGTCAGTACTCTCTCAGGATGACTTCCAATAGCTGTTTCGTGAGGAGTATTACCCCTCCTTCTTACACTCCTTATGGATTCAAGAGCTTTTGGAGCTTCAAAAGGGAGGGATGATGGTGGATAAGTATAAAAATAGTTTTATAGACTTTCCATGCTACTCTTTGTACATAATTTTTGATGGATACTTCCAAGACTGAAAGTTTAACCAAAGACTCTACAGAGATATTCGTGTCAGCATAGTACCATTGTCTACCCCCACCTATACTGGGGTTCTAGAATGGGTACTGGTGATAGTTATATTTCTATAAAAGGGACTCTGGATAGTTGGCTTCGGCGGTAGATGCTATAGAGATGAGGGATAGCGTGGATCACTAGGATAGCCCAAGGAGGGTCGGTGCTATGCTTGTGACAAGCGTGGTCCCATGTCATGAGACTACCCGACTAGACATGTTGATCATCTCAGGATGATAGTGGATGGACCACCATGATACAGAACATACCTTGATTAGGGATTCCCCATGTGAGAATAGGGTGGTCCCTAGGAATATGGTACTATAAGATAAGTCGTAGGAGCTGTAGGTGGTGGATGACACTATGAGGTCCTTCCACCACTACCACTGGGACATCAAGCTTGGGGAACTAGCGGTTGGGGATACGAACAGCTATAATATATCTATTTCTATAATAGTGCAATGTATGAGATGATAATAGGTACACTTTTCTACCTACTTCTTGCTCGAGGTGTTACCAGGGTGACGTGGGGCATCAGTGTGACCCGGTGAGAGTGTTTTTTGACGTAGCCTTGAATGCATGAGGAGGATGGGTCCTCCCCCCACCGAAATATATTTTTGTGATGTGAGAAAAAATGTGAGGAAAAGTCAATGATGCCTAGTGCATATAGTATCAAGTTTTGGTGGATGAGTCCTTCTAACATGTGCATTCATGGTGGGGTTGTGAAGTGGAATGTCTTAGTAGGTCCTAGCATTGTGAGTGGAGGTTTTATTCTGGACCACCATTTTTCGGGATACCACTAGTGGGTGTGGCAGAGTTTCTGGTTTGGGGTTACTCTTCTTCCAAGATAGGTGAAGAAACGTGGGTCATGACACATGCTTTTCATGTCTAGCTTCTTGTGGTTGGATGAAATTACTCACCTACCTTGTTTTTGGGTACCTTTGGGTGCTCAACGTTCAAATAAAGGTTGAGTTGATTAAGACCCCATGAACAGAACAAAGTGACTCACTAATAGGCGCTAGTGGTAGTATTCTTCTCCATGAGGATGTGGAGACACTGTATTCTGGGAGAACTCTTTGTGGTTTAAACATACCACCAAATTCTCAAGTACGTCTTCACTCAGAAAGACCTGAACCTAAGGCTGTGACCCTGGTTGGAGTTTCTTCAAGAATATGACTACATGATTTTTTATACTTTAGGAAAGGGAAATGATGTGGTAGATGAATTTAACCAAACTTCTGAGGCTCTCTTAGTGCTAAAAGTTTCAAAAGAAGTTAGCTTCCTTTCATTTTACCCTTGTGGAGTAGGAGGGTATAGTTTTTCTACAGTTGAGGGTTCTGACTCCTTCGTTCCTTGAGCATGTGAAAGAGTTCCAGATATGACACATCATCTACAAAGTTATATATGATTAGATATCCAAAGGAGATGCACGAGATGTATATACTGATGGAGGGAATCATGAGATCTTTTTTGGGGAGGATTGGTTCTGGTTGTGATGTGGTAGGAGGTGGTGTGAGAGTTCCACACTTTTCCCTCAGTTTTACATCCCATTGTGGGGAGGATATACCTTTTAGCCATAGTTTTGGGGGTCCATCATGAGATGAAATTTATCTGAGTTCATCTCATCATTCCTTACCTATCAATTGGAGAAAACTGAGCATCAGGTTTTGACGGGTTTTTTGCAGCCTCTTGAAACCCCAATGTGGAAATGTGATAAAAAATCCATGAACTTAATCACCAGGCTTCCATGCATAGCGAAGGTTCATGACACTATCTTGGTAATAGTGAACTGACTCATGAAGTCAGCGCACTTCCTTACGATCAGGGATTAAAGTTTGGTGTAGAGTTGGGGTAGTTATACATATGGTAGATAGTCTTCCTTAATGGGTTATCCTCAATGATTGTCTCTGATCATGATATGTGGTTTATGTCATGATTGTGGAGAGGCATTCAGGAGGCATTCGGGGCCCATCTACGGATGAGTACAAACTTTCATCCCAGATCGATAGGTAGATTGATTTCACTATATAGGTGTTAGAAGATATGATGAGGGATTTCATGTTGTATTTTGGTCAGGAAGGCAAGATATCTCAAAGTTAATCAGGTCGTTTGAGATCGTGCAGAGGGTTGGTGAGGTTTCCTATTGCCTTGGCCAACCCTTACAGTTGGATTGGGTTCATGATGTTTTCCACGTGTCACAGTTGGGGAGATATGTGTATGATCCAATACACATCATTGATAGTAAAATATCATATGTGGATGGATCGTCCCTTTGGTTCGCATGTTGTAGCAGTACGGAAATGTGCAGGAGAGTTCCTGGGAGCGGGAGAGCTACGTGTGAGCTTAGTATCCCGAGTTTTTTTCCCTAGTTTCTATTTTAGGGGATGAAAATATTAAATGATTGAATGATACAGAGACCCTTTTTTATTTTAAGACTTTTTAATATTTCTATATATATTTCCAAAGGTAGGCACAGAGACGGTGTGTGATTCCAATACCCGGTGTGCCCAGAATTATTTTTATAAAAATATTAAGTATGTTTTATACTATGCACGTGAAGCAAATGATATATCTCTTAACTGGTAGCTCAGATCAAAAATATTAGAGCATAGTTTAGTTTGGAGCATGGTGATTACCCAAGGCGAGACATAACTTTTGTCAGTGCGGGTCTTCTATAGAAAACCCATGGAGGATGTAACCATAAATAAAATTATTAAATAAAATTATTTTATTTTGTCCATTTTTTTCGAATAAATTTTGAATTGGGACTCATATTGAAAATCTAAGACCAACATTTAGATCGTAATATGGTTTTTTACCTAAGCATGGCCTAATGTGAGGGGGCATGGGAGGTTCAGATTCTGCGACTGTTGGTGGAAGACATGATAAATCCTATAATAGGTGTTTAAGAAAATAATAAAGGGTTTGGATCATTTCCTCCCATGGAATATGTAGATCCTATATTTTTTGGTGAATAAATGCCAAACTATTGGTGGATCGTAATGAGAATGTATATTTGAGCAAATTAGAGTGCAGAAAACACAACAACAGATCCAAAATCCATGTAAGATTCTTCTATTAGATTCCTCTTTTCCCAGATTGAATTTTTGTTTGTCAAAATTGATTTCTAATAATTTTTTCTACTTTATAATCCTTTGTTGATGACCATACTAACATGATCATCAACTATTTTAATTTTAATTTTCTCATTCATCATGTTCTTCACTTTTTCTTCGCATTTTTCATTGATAAACTTTTCGACATGTTGAAATGAAATGGAAACGTTAAGTGAAGCATAGATCTGTCAAGGTAATTATCCAAGGATTATGGATCTATAACAATTTCAAGTTTCAGGTGCCAGAGGTGGTGCGGCGGTGAGTAGAAGTGACGCCTACTTTTCATCATGTTGAAACATCAATGGATCTTCAAGTGAAATATGATTATTTCTAGATCGGGACATGAGGATCCTGAATCTATGATCGTTTTAATTTTTTGTGCACCAGAGAAGTTCCAATGGTCTGTAGAAGGGACCCTCAGTACGTGGTGGTCTGTGGTGGTGGGCATCTGCATGCAGAAGCCATGGCGGCCAAAAGGAGGCGGCAGCGGTGTGGAATGGTGGTAGAGCATCGAGTGTAGGCGTCAGAGCCCAAGTGGTGGTGTGGGCACACAATGGCCAAGATCTAGTAGTTCCGATAGGGTGTGGAGGTTGCGGGCCGAGGCGGCAGGCCACAGTCCAGGTTAGCCGACAGCGGGCTGGTCCAGGCGGCAGCGGGTCGAGCCGGACAGAGCGGGTCAAGCCGGTCTTCGGGCACCGATTTAAACCCCCATAACCCCTAAGCAGAGCGTCCGTTTTTCATGCCATCTAAGGAGACGTGATCCTAATTTTGAGATGGACCTTTTGAGGATATTTATGGAATTTTATATTTTTTCATCATGGATCGGTTTCATGAAACACCTAAATATAATAATAATAATAATAATAATAATAATAATAATAATATGATTACTATTATTGAGGATTTTTTTATCAGGCCTAACTCCTGGATACAACATATGATTGACATTCCATCAGTAGCATCATGACCCTGAAATTGAGGTGAACATTTCATTTTCAATTTTATCTACCTAAACCGAAACTGAGATTTGGGTCCCACGAATCCCAATTTGGGAATTTGTAGTGAAATGTGACTTTCTTACCAAGTGTTCGTTTTGGATGAATGAATAGCCTATCCTGTATATTTTTCATGAGGATCGCAATCATTTGATCTATATGATTTATTCTTAGATTGAGTCATGGGCCCCATGAAGCATCGTTCGTGTACGATGCTGAGAGATATAGATTCTTCACTGGGTGTTGAATTTGGGAGAATAAATAGTCAATCCTGTGTGATTTTCGACAAGGATCACAACAGTGTGATTTTTTTGGTTTTCTAAGGCCATTTGTGGAGGCATTCTAATAAAATTATTTTTTCCCTTCATACCAATGATGAGAATCATGTGCTCGTTAGACTTTTGGGCCATATGTGACATATACTTATGAGTACACTGGAACATCTAGGGGTGCTTGTGCTTATTTTATTACCCGATTATGGTTAGGTACATGGCTAGGAAATTAGGTAGGGTCACACATCGTGTGGGCCCCATACGTGTTGAGTACCACTTAAAGAATATTCTACCTCTCATATCTCCTTCTTTTGGACATAAATTTTGGAATGCGAGTAGCCTATCCTGAGAATTTTTTTATGTAAAACGTGATGGTGAATTCCACAGTGGAATTCAAGATATGGAGTGAGATATTATGGGTTTGACACCTTTTAAGTAAATGTCCGAAAATGGATGTGATCATGCAGGTTTATCAGAGATTTCTGAGCTTAGCCACCATTTGGGATGGGAAATGGTATTCCTTGATGATTTTTGAGAGAGACCATCTAGTAGGGATGTTCAGTGTAGTTCCTAAATGCTTTATAAGAGGTACCATCTAGTAGGGATGTCCATTTTAGTTTCTCTATTGTTTCTAAGATGTACCATCCATCAGATATGGCAAGTGTAGTTCCTTTATGATTTTCAAGAGGAACCATCTAGTAGGGATGGCTAGTGTAGTTCCTCAATGGATTTTGAGTGTCACCCTCCAACCGGGTTGGGCATGGGTCCTTGATGATATCTGAGTGGAACACCCCATCGGTATGGGAATGGGTCCTCTATAGTTACTTTTGAGTGGAATCCCACTACCAAGTAGGGCGCGGGTGCTCGATGACCTAGAGTGGAACCCCCCTGATACACTAATGCGTAAGTCCTCTATGATGACTATTAGAGTGGAACCCCTCTGATACACTAGGGTGTGGGTCCTCTACTTTGAGATACACCATCCGGTTATGGATAAGTGATGAGACATGGTTTGACATACCTTTGGACTCATGAGAAATATGGATGATTTCCCCACTGATACACATCTTTATGACACAACCTAAACCCACGAGGGTAAGACAGAGGCACCCAAAGTGGATAGTATTATGATGTGGTGATTTATTCCCTTTGAATTTCTTATTCAGGGAAGATGTGAGGGATTCTAGGCATTTTTGGTGGTTAATTCTGGAACTATTGGTGACTTTTTCCTGGGCTTAACTATCAGATAAATATCCCCTTACTCTCTCATTTTGGAATCCTTGACTAAGCATATATATATATATATATATATATATATCTCTTATTTCAAAACCCTCTCCTTGGGTTTTGGTTACTTTCCTTCAAAGAGAGGCGAAGACGTATGGGGTATTCCATGTGTTTTCCATTTCTATCTTCTCTTGGTGGGATGTGTACACTCTCCTTCTATAGGTAGCGAATAATCATCTAGAAGTTCATCTTATCACCATTTAGAGCTCCTTGTGTGTGGATGAGTTTTCCTTCACTCTCTTGTTGGGTTGACCTATACTCTTTTACTATACCTTGTTCTATATACTACTTTACTCTTCATTTGTATCTCTTACTACTCCCCCTTCACCTTTTTGTGGCATCCTACTGAGAATGTTTATACCCACCCCTACATGGGATTTTCCCGCACCTATCATGCCATATGCAGATGACGGACACGTTGATCATGAATTTAGAGAATCTTAGGGATACATGGTGATTGGACTGCATATGGTGGTAGTGGATTGCGATCTAAGAGTGGGTCTCTCTCAGTTGTTTTACTTTTTTGTTTGGGGTGTATTTTTTCCTTTTTTTTTTCCTTTCATTTTAGTTTATAGAACATGTACTTGTACTATTTAGAGGTTCGATGCTTGTTTTTGGTTTATATATAGTAGTGTTTTGCCTTGTTTTCCTTTTCCTGTTCACTTTTTCATTAACTTGGTCGCTTTTATTTTCACAAGTTCTTATGCAAAGGCTTCCCTTATTTTTTATGACTTTGGCACTTTTCACCACCCCCTAGCCTATGGAGGAAGGATTGGGGTAGTTTCAGATCATGCCCCTACATGGGATGGGTCGTGATAGGTTTCCCTAAAATGAAAATATTAGAGGATTGGAAGAACTGTATGGGAGGGGAAACAAATCTAGAAAGAATGTCCAAGGTTTTTTAACCTTACTTTCTTCATAAGAATAAGAATTAAATATGATTAAAATTACATTTGAAATAAAGTCTCATTAAAATATATGTTTCCTACATAAAAATGAGGAGAATATAAAAAAAATATTTCTTTAAAAATACAACTTGGATATGAAATTTGTTGGGAAAAAATCCCTAAAGGTATCATTGAATCATTTTTGAGGTGATTGTGTTTGTTGACAAGGTGGACATCTGTTTGGTGATTGTTGACAAAGCAAAACAATGTCATAAAAATTTGTTGAGAAAGGGGATTTCATGGTGGGATGTCAAGTTCAAGAGATGTGGTCAATGATCCATGTTTAATCCAAGAACGTCGACAATGGAATGGATGATCTAGAGGCGGTACAAAAAGAACAGAAACAAGGTGCCACCGTTTTCCAGTTTTTACCAAATTTTTGAGCCTAAAAATCGACAAATGAAGACAAGTGGATTTTGGCAAAGGGACCTGCGTGTTGTTGACTTGAAGTAGAAGAAACTTGCGTGCCATATGTTTTTCAAGATTAGAGCATCAAAATATGGCAAAGGAAAGAGGGTCGCGCAGGTATTGGTGTGGTCGCGCAGGTGACCTGGGCGCAGTGAAGAGACTTGCACGTCGATGCCTTGGATGCTTGAGAACCTATGCGCTTGTTGTTCTTCAAGATCATAAGATCAAGATATGGCAAAGGAAAGATGGTTGCGTAGGTATTGGTCTGGTCGTACAAGTGACTTGTAGGGGAAGAGACTTGCACGATGAGGGGTGACTTGTGCGCCGTCGCGCAGGGTGACCAAATGCCTATAAATACAGGACCACCACTCCTCATTTTGAACAGATTTCAACACTTAGAAAAATCATAGCTCATGTCACGCAGGTGTGGTGGTCGCGTAAGTGGTGTGTGGTCATGCAAGTGGACTTGTACACCAGTGTTGGAAGTTTCACGCCGGTTGGTTATTGCGCGCTAATATTGGTTTGGGTGTAAAGGGAAGTGAGTCGCGCAAGTTTGGAGTTGTAGAAGTTTGTGTCACGCAAGTGGTTGAGGAAGACTTATGCTCCAGTTGTGACTTGCATGCTGATACTTGCGCGCCGGATTAGACTTGTGCACCAAGTAAGGTTGATTCACGACAGAGATTCAGGGTTGCGTGAAAGCTGGAAGTTTTCCCGATACCTTTGGTGCAAAGTGAGATTCATATATGGGTGAAAGTTGGACTTCAACAGAGCATCTACATACAGTGGAAGATGCATTCCTTCATGCAAATGAAGATACCTACAAATCTAGAAACTGTGAGTGGATAATTTCCGAAGAAGTGAGCAAAGGAAGAGGAAGAAGGTGATCCTCTCCACTGGTAGTGAGCTAGAGAGAGAGAAATAGGGAGTGGCCATTGGGAAAGTAGTGAGATGACCCTAAACCTTGTAAAGGCAGTGAGCCTGAGACAGAGTGACTGTGCCTGAACCTTGTAATCCACATCTAGTGATGTTTAGTGGAATTTGGTACGACTGAAAACATGTCGGCATATGCTCCTTGGACATAGCCCTTAGTGGTGAACCAAGTAAAAATTATTGTGTCATGTGCTTGCTTTACTTTTTGTTTATATCGTGCAACAGGAAAGAGAGAGAAGAGTGTTTTTCTTAACAATGAAACAAGATCAGAACGGGCTTTAATTTTAAATTAGTTATACCCTGATTCACCCCCCCCCCTCTCAAGGTATTCAACCTTGTGGACCTAACAAAATTCATATGTTTATGCATGAAGGTTGCAAATAATATATATAATTGGTTGAGGAAATATTCTCAAACTTACTATTCACATTGAGGATCAAGAAGAACCACATTATTCCCTTACCTTTGTGTGTTATTTTTTTATAATATAAGATTTTGAAGTTTAATCATAATATCAGGGGGACCTAAGAATATGTGAAATATTTCATTACTAGACAACTATAAGATAAATCTACCATCCAAGATTGATCTCTCAAGTGATATTCTAAATAAAATCTAATGAAAAGTATCATATTGGTGAAATTGAGTTACATTTTAAAATATATATTACAATGTGAGGTTTCCCATTTTGGTGTATTATCTACTTGGAACATCATGAAATCAATCTTTTGAATAGATCTACAATTGTTATGATTGTTTGTAATATCTATTTGAGAAGAAGACAAGTGAAGAATGGAGAAAAACTATCATAATTTTTACTTCAATCAAACCTAAATATTATGGAAAATAATTTTTTTCATTTTATAAAAGCTAGATCAAGGGTGTTTGGTGCCCCACAAACAACCCCAAACAAAGTCCAGAGAACCAAAAACGAAAAACAACACAGATCAACACAAGGTTACATATCATAATACCCATAATCAACCCCACATCCCCTGCAGGATTCGTCTTCTCCAGTAGTCGATTCCCACTCTAGATGGCTCCAAAAATTATTACTTTGGATCAGATTTCTAAGTTGATCAAGCTTAAACATATCTAGTGATGCCTTCTTACCCCTGCTGCCCTTTCTAACAGTAACAACCAACTCGCTATTCTGTTTCTAGGAAGACTTAGTCCGCATCGGCCATGGAAGATATGAATAGTCATTCCTTGGCCTCCTTCTTAGAGTTGTAGACAGAGGTCTTTCACCTACAGTCACCTTCTGGTTCCCACTTTGAACAATTTCACAGAAAGAGCGGCTGACATTATCGCTCATATTTTCTTTCCCTCCCCTAGAGTTCTCGCTTCCTTCCCTGGACCGTTCCCTTAAAGAAAAATTGGGACACCCAGAAGAATAACCCAGTTTCTGATCAGGAGTGGAACATTCTAGCAATGGAAGATGCCTCTCCACCAACAGAGATTCTCCCACAGCCATGCCAGTTGACTCATGACCCCTACCTTTAATTAGAAGGCCCACTGAATGATTAACACCACCAAGACATTCTTTCCCATGGTGTCCTTGTACCATTGAAGTAGGATCAACCTACCTGAATCTGACCCCTGCCCTCTGATCCACACATCCTGCAACTGAATCCATCCTGTCCTGCCTCATACAATCAACCTCCTGTAGCTATTTCCAGCCTCAAGCATTCAACTTGCAGACTCTCTAGGGCTTCCTCCACATCATCACCTCTAGCAGGAACCTCCTCCTCCAGACCCACAAACGACCTGTCCTCAGCAAGCACTTCAAACCTGTTACTCAAGGATAAAAAAGGTTTTTCCAAATGGTAAAGACCTTTAGAATCCTTATCTCTGGTAAAATTGATCACCTTCATACAACTAGGGGCCCCTTCCTCTCTGACCTGTTCTGAACCCAAACCATCAAAGGACCGAGCAACCTTCCCTTTATCCTGATTCAACCTATTGCTTGTAGTACCAACTTTCTAACCATCATCTAAGGAGACTTCGTAGGACACCAAGGCAAAGACCTCCCCAGCTAAACCAGCTAGATGATAGTCCCCCCCCCTCTGTTAGTCAATCTCCCAGTTATCAGAACCAAACCAACCTTCACACCATTATCCAATACCTTTCTCCTTGAACTATCCTCAGAATTCACAATCATATTTTCCCCACTACTAATAACCTCCCTCGGTTAAAGAAGGAGACCACATTGGTAGGCCTCAATAGAGTGACCCAGTCTCTTGAAGGAGTCACAAAACTCGGTCCTGTTTTCACAAACCACCCTTTTTTTACAACATTACTCTTCACCGATCATGATCCAAACAAATTCAAAAGGTATTCGAGATGCATCCATTTCAACACACACATGGGGGTTTACCAGATGGAAAATAGCCTCGGTACGATAATCAAAGAAAATGAATCTACCAACCATATTTCCCAACATGCGGATAATATAAGGGTTTTGAAATGGAAAAGGAATTTTAGGGAATCATACCAAAACTTCTGAGGAAGGAGAGTCACGGTTCATATAAAGATCAATGTACCAACACAAAATCATAAATCGAATCCCATTGAAGATGCGAGGAGCCCTCACCTAGGCTTGGATAAGATCTTCCTCCATTTCAAACCTAATCATAATTTTTTTTCTATCGAACAATCCTACCACCGCTCGTTCCTGGAGATCTCAAGACCCAAAGATGGAATGATCGAAATCATCAACTAAAGGCCTTATGTGTTTAAACCGAGCCACCAGGTTAAGATTCAGAAAGTTTGAGGATTCCGTAAACTCAGATAATGAAATAGGAAGGTTCGTTGATCCATCGATTAGGTCTGGAACCTTAGAGTTAATCATAGCTTTTGGAAATGGGGAAACAAACTCCAGTTTGGTGAAAGGCTGAAAAGGTCGAGCTCTCTCGAGGGATGACGATTCTCCCTCCCCCACCAGGGGGGGGGGGGCCGGCACAGTTCCCACCATCGTAATGGTATTTCATTTCCTAAATATTATGGAAAGTGATTATCCTTATATCATTAACAAGGTATTTTTTATTAAAATCTCAACCTTGTTTACAATGAAAACATATCCAAATATCAAGTAGGGGTAATTTTTTATCAATAAGTTTGAAATGAAAGTTTTAAAAAGAATTTAGGGTTATTTTTTAAAGTTTAAAAACTTCCTATTTGCACTTGAATGTTTTTTATCAGTGATATGAACTGAGTGTATGAATTTGCGTTAAATTATTACATGATAAATTTATATCTCAATTTTTATTAATAAATTTTCTCAACCTAAAAACATATTGAATAGTATCTGAGAAGGGTATTAAGTTTCTTATTTCAGTCAGTATCAGAAGTTTTTGATAATGGATATATTTTTTGTCTAAATCAAACCCTCTTGTTTTCTACACCAATCATGGCTCAGGTATACATAGAGTGTAATGGATAGTGAAATATTTCTTAAGAATTAATTGATACTAGTTTACCAGGTATTTTTTATTTATTTTTAATAAGGGGTAGAAAGTGAAATAAAATTTTGATGATAAATGGTGAGAAGTAATGTTTGAAAGAATGAATGAAGAGGCACATATTTACATATCATTTTATATGGGTATTTAGAATAAATACAATGGATGAGATTATTGACCACACTTTGTGAGTCTTTTATTTTTTATTAATGTTTATCAATAACTATAGAGTTTTTAATGTTTCTCAATTTCAATATATAATAATGAGGAATTAAAGTGATATGAAGATCTAGGAATGTGGATGAAGAATCCCCATTTTTTGTGGTCATTAAGAAGTATCCAAACCAGTGTCACTTTTATTAATTAAATTATGATTATAATAATAGATTCAAATATTTGTTTTAATTTTCTTTTCATCATTCATGTGAAAATGGTAGAATTTATTTCATTGGAATATTTTGGAATACTCGTTAATTATCAAAAGAAAAATTTTATTTGAATATTTGAGTTCCATGGAGGATTTATAATGGAAAATTTTTTATCTCTATGATGATGATGATAAAGTATTTATTGAATCATAAAGAGAAAGTTGAAATGATTTGTTTGTTGTTTTGAGTTTTCAACACATAAATTATGTTCAAACCCTCTTATATTTTAAGTGAGATGAATATTATTGAGTAGTTTTCAAGAAAGGATAGAAAATAATTTGTAGAGACATGAATAAAGTTTTAGTATTTTTCTGATAAAATAAAAATGACTAAGTCATGAGAGATTTTTAAACATAAATCTTATGTGTATAAGGATTATCTAGTCCAACTTAATATAAAAATTGAAATGTATTGATCTATAAAAAAATCATTCAAGAGCTACATAGGCCTGAAACCATGACATTGTAAGGGTCATTACTTGTCTACATAAACATCATGGTAATCTAAGTAAGGATTAATTTGTCTTACCTAAAAAAATATGCTTCTATATAAACATAATTTACTCTATATAAGCATCATGTGTGGTTTTATTTAACATCATTTATTCACTATGTGCATCAACATTTTGTGATGTTCTAAAGTACGGAATAGATTAAAAAATTTAGTATTCCAGAATTTATATATTCTAATGAAATTTTGAATATGTTGATGTATGGTTATGTTTTCTTTAATAATTTATATATATATATATATATAATGATATTTTTTATCATTATTCTTATATACCATAAAAATAATTTTATTAAATTTGAAGAAGAAATTTGAAGATGCACAGTATGACTTTGGTCATATTTCTTGCACATAGATCATTAATTATTTATTACTTATGTGTTTGTATTACATGTTGTGTATGACTTGAAAATGTATAATCTATTATTTCCATAAGACTTCGTTAGTTGGAATTATATTTTGGAGGAATCAATTAACTTGGTCCATTAAAGGTGAAAAAATATTAAATGAAAACAAATATCGTGAGTTTTTGTACCAATATTCATATAGAAGAATGAATATGGAAGGGAAGATCTCTTTACAAGATAATTATTCAACCCAAATGGAGATCAAAAGATAAAATAGGTGCATTCATATATTTATATGTAATTGAAAATAAATGAGTACATTATGTATAGAAAGAGGAAAATTTTAATATTAGTGGAGAAGGAAACTATGACAGTTACAGTTTTTGTATACACATAGTTAAAATATAAATAGATACATTTTTTAGAATTTATAGAGAAAAATTAGAAGTTGATTGTTTCAGAATTTTCAAATATTAGAGATTGATAATTCATGAACATTTGAAAGGATAATATTTGTATAGATTAAAAATAACGTATTTATGTGGTGCTATGAATAAAAATAATAAGAAACAATAGAGAATGAGAAACTAAAGTTATAATAAACATTCAGATATATAATTATATATTATAGGTTGAAGGAAAATATATGTGAGATATCTGATATAATTTTCCATTAAAAATATTTTTTATCAAAGAAGAAAAATTCTCGACACAATAATTCACTTAAATAAGTCATATGTGTGAAATCCAAGAAGAAAGGTCAAGATATTTCAGAGACATTCTATTTACATTTACTAAAGAAGAAGAAGGGAAGAATATGGAAGAATAAAATAAGGCTTTGTGTTTTGATTTTTATAAAGATAAATGATGGCTTTATTTTATGAAATAAATGTAAATCTTATATTTGTTTCTATGAAAATAAGGAAAGAGTTTTGTGTGATACTATTCATAAAAAATAATAATAATAGGTGATTTTAATGTTTTCATTTAAGTAAGATAAAATAAATAATATTAAATTAGCACATTAAAAAATTGAAGAATCTATATTGCTGAAATATTTTTAGTTTTTAGCAAAACATAAATCATTTTAAATTGCATGATGCACCAAAGAAAAATTTAGACATGTAAAAATGTTAGTTTCAAGGAAAATACTTACTCATTTATAGATCACAGGTTGATATAAGTGGGTCGTGTGATACTATATTTTATCTATTCACACCAAGGAATGGATTTTGGTTTTAAAAGGTGAAACTTATACATCATTGTGCCTCTTGTGTGGTTGTGTTTGGAAGTATTTCATGAAATAATTAAAGTGATAACAGATAACAATAGAATCATTCAACATAATAAGTGACATGGAAAAATAAAATATTTAAAAAGTATAAATTGGATTAAATGACACCAATACTAATCCCCGCACATCTTAGTGTTATATACATCCCTAACTAGTCCCCTTAATCTTATTGGTGAGTGTTTTATAGTGTTCATGGATCACAAGAGTTTTAGGTATATTTTCTCTCAATTGAAATTGAATTTATGGTAGTGGTAGTGGATGTAATTATTGTAGGAATATAACTTTGAGATCATCTAAACCTTAGGGAATGGGAATATATTTACTAATGTACTAAGAAAATTAGTCAAGTGGACATGTTGTTCTAATGTATATATATTCTTGGAGAGGGATGGAGGAGCTTGTAGTGATGCATCTCAATGAGGAGGTGGATTGTGGTAGGGATTAATATTTCATAAATCAGAGAAATCCTCCTTGATGTAGTGGGCAGAGGAGTCTAATTAGTGATTTGGGGCTATTATATTCATACCGATTCACCAAAGGGATGGATCAAGAATGATCAAAATCAAATGATATTTCAGGGGAAGTTGTTTATTCCATTAGGAAAGCTTGAGGAGGTTCTTCGTGAATTTTTTATCTTATAAGAGGTCATATATCCTGGTGTATTCAATATATACCATGATTTTAAGGGTCAAATTTTGTATCCATGGATAAAACATTCAATGTAAGAGTTTGTATCTTGGTTTCTAGTCTTCTAATCTGTGAATATAGAGCATCACATTCTAGGTGAGTTATTACAACCATGGTATGTCCCCAAGTGGGGACTAGAGGAAACATAAATGGATTTAATCACCGGATTACCCTGATCCTAGGGAGGGTGTGATTCTGTATGGTTGATCTTAGATAGGTTTACAAAGTCATCCCACTTCTTAGAGATCATAGAATCATGTATTTTGGATGTTCTAGTGAAGCGGTATGTACATGAGGTGATGCAACTTTACAGAGTACCAAGGACCATAATTTATGATTGTGAACCTCATTTATCTATTTAATTTTTGTAAGGACTCAACTATTATTTTGATTTTTATTTTTGTCTCAGTAATTATTTACATCCTAAAATAGATGGGTATATTGATCAGGCCATTCATAATTTAGAAGATATGCTATGGTCTTGTGTTCAAGATTATAGTGGATCATGGGTGAGGAATTTTCCTTTGGTTGATTTTAATTATAACAAAATTTATCCCTCTTTTATAGGTATGGATTCATTTGATCCGTTGTATTAGCAAAATTATCAATATTCATCTTATTGTATGGAGATTAAGGATTCCTAATTCTAGGGGATAGATTTATTGTAGAGAACTACTAAGAATGTTCAGATGATTTAAGAGTAGATAAAGGTAGTGTAAGATTATTAGAATTCTTATGTTGATTAGAGATTAATACCCCTAGAGTTTGATTTTGGGGATTATATGTTCTTGAGAGTCTCCTCTCATCATGGATATAGGAGGTTTATCCAGTAGAGTAATCTCTCTATTCGTTTTATCAAACTTTTACAGGTGTTGCGCACATTGGTGTGGTGTCATATTAGTTAGAACTTCACCATGGTTAGATTGGGTCCACTATGTATTCTATGTATCATATCTTTGATGATATATACATAATTATTCCTATGTCATTGGTTGGGGAGAGTTGGATATTGAGGTAGATGTGAAATTCTAGGAGTAATCAGTTGAGGTTGAGGATTTTCAATAAAAGTTGTGGCATGGATGATTTATTCATCTTGTCCACACATTGTAGAGGCACGGTGGCTTTGGGGGAGTAATTGGGAGAAATATTCATAGATGTGTTCTTAGTATCCCAAAATATTTTGATTTTTTTATATAGTTAATATTTTTAATTTTTAATTTTTATTATATTTAATGAGATGGTTTTTTAATTTAAATTTTCCACTGATGTTATTTTATGCTTTTATATTATTGTTTTTTAATTTGGGAGGTATATATTGATGGGTTAGTTAGTTGGAAAAGATTTTTTTATTTTCTAGGTTTTTTTATTCTTTAGAATGGTAGTTGTTTTAGATTTATCTTATATAATATTTGGGAATTTTTCAACCCATTCCTTTTTTTGATTCAAGTATAGAAGGTGTCTGAGGAGTTTGGAGAAAGAGTGGTATGGATCAAAGATAAAATTTAACTAGGGATATGATGTAATAGAATGGTCATTCAGGTTGTGCTGCAAGAGAGTTGGTTGTAGTGAACGTGTAGGCATGTTGTGGATGTAAAAAAAATTAGAGGAGATATTGCAGTGCGAGTATGTGGGCCATAGAGTTAGTGTTGATGTTGGGGGGTTTAGTCATGTTGTAATAGGTGGCGTTGTGTTGTGAGACGTTTAAAGAGTGATTTTTAAAATGAATTTATCTTACACATTTCATTTATATATTAATAATTTGGTCACATGAAATGTTATGTGTTGTAGTGTGAATGAATCCTATGAAGTTATTATGATATCTTACAGAATTGGTCCCAATGTGACAACATTTTTCACAATGAAAATGATTCATATGAGGAAGTTTAGATTTATTATGTAGGTTTTATTTGACCTTAAAGATATTCCTTTGCAGATTTTTTGGTCGCAGCATAAAGGATGAGATTGTGGTGTGATGTGTCTTGGTAGTGGTAAAGTTTTTCCACTGCAAATCTTTGTGGTGTGGTCATTATTAATGAAGCATGAAGCCAAAAGGATGATGTTAGATGGTTATTTTTTAAGTATCGTAATTAAGTGGTGATGAGGGTCATGACACAAATTTTATATATGGTCATATCAAATTATAAATCTGACTGAGCCTTCAAATATGAAGTTATAAGAGGATTCTCTATAACGTTATAAGTTTTTAGGAAGAATATTATTTCCATAAACTATATTTTTATAATTATAAATATATTTTTTCTATTTTGTTAATGTAATTGAAATTTATTATTAAATAATCCATAAAATATATGGATTAAAACAAACAACACATAATTTGTCACGACCTGACCCGACGGGGCCTGAGACGTAACTACCCCAAGCCCACCTCTAATAGGACGGGGTCTAACGACTGGCACCAAGGAGTCATATCACACACATAGAAGGCATTAGACTAAAGTAAATGTATGCACATAGACATATCCAAGCCCAAACAATGATAAAATTTAAAACAACTGATAACAATGCATGTATACATCTATTGTCCCGCAATCAAAGTATTACATAATGTCCTAGAAAGCATGAAAATGGGCTAAATACAATCCCACCAAAAACTGGAATGTAAAATATGACCTTCTCAAAAAGAGGGTACTTATGTAAAATAAAACACCAGTATACACCTTGGTCCATCTAACTCAAACTAGATCCAATTTCTTCTAGTCCACCAAAGACTTCACAAAATGTCTACCATCTACATAAGTCATGACATGTGTGGGTAGAACCCATACAAGGGTGAGTACAACAATACCCAGTAAGACACCCCAAAATAACCAAATACAAGCATCAATTGTAGTGATCTCATCATATTATATGTCAATAATAATGTGATATATACAATAAAACATCCATATATACTCATAAAATATTCCAAGTCTCAAAGGTCTAAACCAACGCTAACCATAGTTCCACTGTGAGGTTTCAAGGTAATGCTTGTCCAGAAGATCCCACTCTATAAGAACTACCATACCTAATGGAACTCAATTGAGATATATCACTCATCAGGTATTTATAAGTAGATGGAACATCTCTTGCATCCCAGATGGCATAAAACTAAGATAATATGCCCAACCCATGGAAAACAGCTCCTCGATCTATTCTACTACTTACAACACTCATCCCAGAGGTCACGGTTGTTAAGTATAGATACAAAGAAATTCATATTTGATACTTAGAGGATTTATCTGGGATTTATAATCCATCAGACTAATACCCCCTCAGAATAATCATATTTCAATACACATATAGGGGGTCAATGCCCAAGGCTCACTTGGAGGCACCAGGCCCTACTGGAAACATCCTCCTAGATAGGGGATCGACTCCTGTGTAAATATTTGTCATGAAAATTCCAAAAAATCCCTATTATAGAAATCATTAAAGAAATTAGGATTGATTTAGGCCTCCTGGAGATATACATGGTCCAAACCTCTGAGTTATTGGTCGAAGAAGGCTGAGGCAACCCAATCCAAAATAATGGAACTCACACACACTATACTGATCAATAGGAATCTACTGAGCGGTTACCCATTATGATGGGAACTTGATTCCATACTAGACCCTCATAGGAATTAACCAAGGGAACACACTCAACTGATAAAATTCCAAGGAATCTCACACAATCTCACTATAAAGGTGACCTGAGAAGAAAGAGGAATCCAACTTGCCCTCAATGGAGTACAAAACGTGTCCCTAGGGGTACACGGTGTGTTATCATAAATCATGGAACTGCAGATGTATCATACTCACATGGAATACACCTTTCCATAATAAAAATAATGTCCCTTAAGGTACACAACATGTATATTTCAACCTGTAACTCGATGTGTCATTCTACTTGTGTCCGTGTATATTTGGTTGTGTTTGTGTACTTGTTCATGTCCTTGTACATGACTATGTCTATGTACTTCATTATACATGTGTATTTCCTAAGTAAATGGCATGTGGGACTACATGGCCACCTGGTTGTGTACCCCTGGTACACGACAATCCATCTTCCATGTGTCACATGGCATGTGACTTGCCACACACAGCGTGTAACACTACATGGCATCCTGGGTGTGTGCCCCATGTACACGCCGAGGTGGTCGAATAAGGGTCACACATAATATGAAAAATTTCACACTATATTTCATTCTTATCTCTACATGGAATCCCTATCACCACACAAAAGGGTAACTACATAGTGTGTGTTCACCTGGACTGCATGCCGTATAGTCTAATTTTTCCTAAAACCCCTGTGAATCCTATGCATCTTCACCCACACCTCCTAATTCTTTCAGATTTTGTCACCGAATTCACTAAAAAACACATATCTCAATCTATCCAAGTATTTTCTCCATAATGGGAAGAATTATAGCCATATTCAGTGCTCGGAAACCACTTTCATCATGCCTAGTCAAAGCCGCATGCCCAAACCATGAAGAACAACACTCAATCCATCAATGGATCTACTTCTATTGTTATATACAACAATAGTTCCATCAAATCTACATCCCAAACCCATGGTATAAATCCTTTGTACCAAATATCGAATGCACAATGAATTGTTCACTGGGTATTCTTCGAATCATAGGCCAAAAGAAATTTCCAATAACGAACTTACGTAGAATGGGGAGAGAAAACGATAAACCATAAAAGTGACGAATGAAACTCAGCTTTTTTTCATTTCGACCTTGATCCATTGTCATAGGGAATATGAATTAAGGGGTATAAAAATTAATTAACAAAAAAATAAATTATTATCCCCAAGTCCAATAAATAAATTATACCCACAAAATGACTAATCCTCGAATAAATTTGTTAATTGATTAATTTTCATTCATCATCGGATAATAAAATGGGGATAAATCCACAAATAAAAAATCCTACCTCAATTTGTCTCAATCTCTAACAAATAATAGATTCATATTGTTTTTGTTTGTGATATCCTCTATTTTTGTTTCCACACCGATCACCAAAGATCAATCCATTAATCCTCGATCTCGATGTCTTCCAAAGAACCTCCAAGATATCCTCTCCATTATCAGGGTTGTGATGATAACCTTGAGAATTGGTTATAAAATCGTATTTAAATAGGAAAATCTAGGTCATTGTGTCAATCAAATAAAATAAATAATTTATTTATTTATTTTATTTAATTCTCCCATGACTTAATTTTACTGAAACGCCCGATGTTGAAAAGGGTTATATCACACCTAGGGTAAAATGTGATTTCTAAACACAACGGTTCCCTCATATTTCTGATCTGGACCTCTTTTTAGGAATTATTCCACATTATCAAGAAAACTATGAATGTGTGATATTAAATATATTTAATATATTTCAAAAATTTATGTCAGGATCACCAACCCTTGGAATAATGCATTGTCTTTTAACCTGGTGGTGGAAATATTCTTAGAAATATTCCAAAGTCTTACATGACAAAAACTAGGACAATATATTATTCCATCCTTTCAGTATTTTCCTCTTATAAAAGAAACAAGTAAATAAAAGGTGGGTATAATGAGCTCAAAAATGGGTCTCTCACTCCCTCAAGCTCTCTCGATGGTTCCTTGTGCTGTTAAAAACTATATACCAAATGAAAACACTTTCCCATGAAGATTATTTCTTATAATGATCATCAATGTCACCAAATTATTGAAAAGGGAAACTCTGCTCTCACGACCTAGCTTACCCAGGTCAATATCATACAACAAGTCATGTAAATACCTCCTCAGTTATGATATGTGGATAACATCAATCAATAGAATACTATTATGGTTACAGGGTTAAGCGGTACACCACCTTTCTGAAAAAAAAACCATAGTATGAAAATAATGGGACTAATATAATCAGAGAAATCCTACCACCCTATATAAGACTCCATAACTTTCTAACTCCAAAGGCCTCCATCATCAGTCCACTAAGGACTCCTGACATTTTTCATGCAGGCCTTCTTTTCCCCTGGATAAACTATGCCTTCAAAACCATCATTAGCACCAAAACTAAGACCCAAGTGCTATTAATCATTAGTTATGACTAGTATAGTGTTGTTCTAAAAGGTCTCTCAAACATGGACTTGAAAAAGTTATACTCCAGTGGTGGAGTGGTAATCATCATGTTACAGAAACCCCACATGTGGTAGATGATCCTCCTAGATGTAGCTCAAAAAGCATAATGAAAACCCAAATCATGCCCACTGAAACCTGAATGTTTCACTTTACCAAGCCAGGTGGTTGGGGTAAAACATTATTCCCAACTTCAATTGAGTTCCTAAAGGCCTATTGAATCCTCTCCATAATCATGTCAGGAAGTAAAAATCACAATCTTCAATGATCACTGAGGTAATCTCACGAAGCCAGACTGCCACCTGCATGCACAGGTGTCCCAATTCTCTTCAGATATTTTTTTTATCACCCACAGATGGACAAAACAAAAAGAGTCTAACTTGGGAAATTGTTGCAATTCACTTGGTTTCCCTAGTGATTCCAAGATATCCTGCTACATCCTCACCTCCACTAGATGTACTACTAAAAGAAAAACCATCCTCAACACCTCCTTTCACATCATGACCAAAAAAATCATTCATTCCTAGAAAAATGATGGCATGATTCCCCCCTTCTAGGAATCCATCTTGAACATATCCAGTGGATATCTAGTCACACAACATCACATAATCGATATTCATGTGTTTACCTCCCTGTATTTTATAAGAAGTGAAGGGTAATGACTATCAACTAGAGGTAAATCACACTATCTTCATGTGCCTCATGTGCTCCAACTCAATGTCGAGCACACATGGATTACATCGAAGAAGAGTACCAAAAATTGACTCATGTGACACCAATCCACACTCAACCTCAAGAACTCATCCATATATCAGATAAAAAACATGGATTCCCATTTGAACACACTAGGTTTTAAAAAAACCTCATTTTCTCTATAAAATCATTACTATACCTTCATCTTATAAAGATCAATAGATGTTATTTTTTCTGTTATCACCAAAATTAGGGGTTATCCCTCATTCCAATCCTCATAGAATCCTAGATCATGGTGTGAAGATAAACCTGGAACATCCCTAAGAAATATGTACTCATACTATACCACCTTAGTAAGGAAAAATATCATAGCATCCACTACACCCAAGGTATCACTACCCAACTGATGAGAAGTTACTCGTAACCTACTACACATGATCTCATCCGGCTCTACCTGATATCACTCTTTATAAAAGTAGAAAATATTTATCCCAATAAGCAGAAAATACTGCCACACTCCCTGGTGGAAAACATCTAAGCATAGATGGTAGGGAACCAGTCCATACTGAGTAAACCATATTAGGTTCTCACCGCTACTATGAGGATATTCCACATGAGGCTCTCTTTCTCCTCCTAGAGTCAAGTCACACTTTCGGTAAAAGCATGTAATCACTGATCCTCTTTGAAGTAGGCTCCAAAAAAAGGGTCTAGAAAAAAAGATCTACTAGTATAAATAGGTCTCAAATAGGGAATACACTCAGAGAAAAGTGGCTCATAGCTCTATGTGAAAATTGTGATTGGGGTAGTGAAGACACACATCAGACCTCGAACCACACTTGAAGCCTCTACGAGATTCTACTACTCAAAACTCATTATTTCCCTATCCCACCTATTTACCACAAATATGAATTTCTCTAACACCATTTCGCAACATAAAACCTCAAACAAACAATTCATTAAACTCATCCACCACACCATGACACTATCCAATTTGGATGGCACATACTCACTCGCATGGTTTTGGATCTCATTTAAAGAATGTGTCTTGGTGGGAATTGTCACATTTTCTTGCATGTCAAAAGTTACATCAAACATCACCAACATAGTTATCTACCAATTCCACATGTCACCCAAGATAATTATCTCAGCATGGACCACCATCAGGTAGGGGTATTATCTAAGAAGAACATTCACACCACATGCTCATGCCAATCCTACACCACATGAGAAGGGTTTCTGGACCACCATGTAACCTGGGTGATCTCTAACTCAAGACCTCACAATGCACACTCAGTACAGGTGTGTCATTTTTTGGTACAACTAGATCCAACTTATTCACCCTAAATAAAATTGTTTGCAAGTGAAACCAACTGGTCGGTCGAGGGAATATACAAGATTAAAAACCCTTACCATTATCTTGATTCAAACCTCTACTTACTAATGGTTTATGTCATTACATTACTTCATAAATATTCATTTCTGGAACTTGGGTAACACACTAATCTAGCACGTAACATATTCCCATCCTGCTAGAGATATCGACTGATCAACATGTGGATAATCATCTTTTGATCCACAGAAGGATCCATGTTCTTATTAATAGGTGGTATCACTACTCAGTGCCCACTTGGAGTAACCACTTCATGAGGGGGTCCCTGAACTGAAACCTCATCATTCAACAGGTTGAAATATCAACCCTGTGATGGAAACCTCACTGAATTTTATCATAGATACATCCTAAATGAATAAAAATTTTACCATAATCAATGAATATATCTAGTGAGCTTACTCAAGAAGGACATGGGAATCAAAACCCATTCTTATATAATTAATTTAAAAAAAAATTCATTACAATTAATGTCAATATATACTGAGTCAATAAGAAGGTTATCAAGGTCCAAGTGAATGGATACATTGGTCATCGCACCATCACTGGACACCCTCGCTTAAGATCCATACTTGAAACACCTTAACATTGTTTCCCTAGTTCCTAAATTAGAACTCATAGCTAGAAAAAAGAATCTCCTAAATCTGTTCCTAAACCAGATAATGTCTTAGCACTTTAGGATAAGGACCCACTATGATTTCATTTTATCATGACGTGACTTGACAGGGATCGTGACACAACTACCCCAAGCCCACCTCTAATAGGCTAGGGGCTAGCGAATAGATCCAAGAAGTTATATCACACACATGGTATGCAATAACTTGAAGTAAATGTATGCACGCACACATTTCCCATCCCAAAAAATGATGAAATGTAAAAAAAACTAATAAAAATTCATGAATACATCTATTATCCCACAATAAAAGCACATCATAAATAACTATAAAGCATGAAAATGGGCTAAATATAAGCCCAGACAAAATTATAAAAAAAATTATGACCTTCTTAGAAGGAGGGGACTACTTTAAAATGAAATACTAGTATACACCTTGGTATGTCTAACTCAAACTAGCTCTACCTGCTTCTAGTCTACCAGGGACTCGGCAAAAGGTTTGTCTTATACATAAGACACGACATGTGCAGGAGATCCCATGTAGGGGTGAGTATAACATTACCTAGTAGGACACCCCAAAATAACCAAACATAAGAATCAAGATTTGTCAAATCATAATAGTATATGTTAATCATAATGCGAGAAATACAATAAAACCTCTAGATGTACTCAAAAAATACTCCAAGTCTCAAAGGTCTCAACTACTACTAGTTATAGTTCCACTATGAGGTTTTAAAGTAACTCTTATATAGAAGATCTCACTACATGACCCCTATCATCCATCATGACACTCAATCAATAGATATCACTCATCGGGTATCACTAAGATGATGTCACATCCCTACAATCCTAGATGGCATAAAACCGAGAAAACATGATCGACAAGGGGGAAACCACTCTGAGATATTCTTCCACTAGAGACACTCATCCTAGAGGTCACGCTCTTCAGGTATAAATACAAATATATTCATGCTATATACTGATGGGATTCATCAGAGATACGCACTATATCAGACTAATACCCCATCAGAAATATCATATCTTGATACATAGATAGGGGTTTAACACCCCGATCTCACTGAGGGGACACCAGACCCCATAGGAAACATCCTCTTATATAGGGGCTCAATGAATATATAAATATTGGTCATTCCAATTCCAAAAAAAACTATCTAAAGAAATATGAAGGAAATGAGAATCGCTTTGGTCATCACTAAAAGATACATTATCCAAGTCGTTGAGGTATTAGTCAATGTAGGCTAATTTAATAAACTCTGGAATAAGTGAACTCACCCACACTGCATTGATCAATAAGAAGTTGCAGAGGGGTTACCCACTATGAAGGAAATTTGATTCCACACTGAACCCTCATAGGAATGAACCAAGTGAACACACTAAACTGATATTAGTCCAATAAAGCTCACACAAGCTCACTATGAAGCTGAGTGGAGAACAAATATAAATCCAATATGTCTTCAAAGTAGTACACAACATGTCCCTAGGGGTACGCGTTGTGTCCTCAAAAATCCTAGCAATGCTCATGTCTCACACTCGCATGGCATGAACCTTTCCAAAATACATGAAATATACCTTGAGGTTCACATTGTGTATGTAACATCCCAAGTAAGTAATGAATAATAGATATTTTTATCTATGTCTATTAATGATTAAGATAGTGTTTTAGAGGCATAAAATTAAAATAAATACAATCTTATGCATGGAATACACTAATATTCTTACAAGATTGTTTTACTGCCTTTTGATGGAAACCCATTTTTAAATCTATATTTTGACAATTTTATAATATATTTTTGTCAAAATAAACTTATTATTTATGATTGGGACATCAATATTTACTTTGTGTGAATTTTTGGTATTTTTCCGATAAAGTTCATTTTTTAATGAATAGTGAAAAATGTTGTATTTTAATTCAAAACCTCTTTTTAATCTAATTTATTTATATGATTAGATTATCTATTTAATTGGTTTTGAAGTGAAATTAGAATATATTTATACCATTTTATCCAATGGTGGTCATTGGAATCAATTTCACTTTGAAATTGGACTTAAACTAGTGTCAATCTTTTGATACGTATTGTTTCATAAAAACACGCTATTTGTCATGACAGCGGGAATTAGTTATTAAATTAATTAATTCAACTTAAATGTTTTGAATTTTGTAAAATAGACATCATTTTTGAATTCGGAATATCAAATATAGCTTAGGTTGAAGTTTTGTTATCTTTCTGAAAAACTTCGATTTTTGATGAATAGTGAAACCACTAAGTTGTAGTTAAAGAAACTGATTTTTCTCTTAAATGAAACTTTGCCACTTCTGTGATTTGATTTTCAAAAATATGACATACATGGTTTTCATTAATAATTAAAATGTGGTTCAATGAGATTAAAATAATTTTTTGGTGAATAGTAACCTTTAAGTTCTTAATCGCGATTAGTGGTAATTAGTGTAGTTTAAGGTAAAAATAATGTTTTAATAATATGAGATGAGATTGACACATGTCCTACCCTCATTGTATGTGTCATTTCCGACCAAGACAATCCATGGATCAACTTGGGGACCCCATGGAGCCACTTTGGTTGGGAAATGACATAAATAACTTTTTATTTAATGTTAAAGTAAAAATGACACAAACATGAGATGTTTTACTAAAACAATTTTTACATGGGGTTATACAAGTCAGATTTTTTATTATAAATAGTCATTGTAAATATAAAAAGATTTTATACATCATAGTATTGTTTTTATAATTTTTAGACATTAAATAAATTAAATTATTTATGACATAATGAAGTTACAGCGATGACCTCATTATTTAATGATTTAAATAAAATGGAAAGATAATGTAAAATATAAGACCTACACATGGAAAAAACCTATTGTATGGGTGGATTTCGAAACCTTATCACCTTATCCTCGAAACAAATCAATGTGGGACCTCTTAAATCCGAATACCATTTTAAAATAAAGTGACTTTTCTTTACCTTCCAAGAGTGCCCCTCCTCTCCTCTTATAAAAGGCCCCAACCTCTACCTCCTTATCCACACTCCCAAAGCCTTTGTATCGGCCAAACCCTGCCCATTTTGTCTCTACACATCCCTCTCTTACTCCTTGAAGCCTCACTTTGGGCAGAAGTCTTCCCAAGTAAGCCTTTGAGCTCAAATCTAATAGAGTTACCCGATTTTAAGGTAATGTCTTCTTTTGAGTCCTTTTGTTTGAGTTTGCTTCTCCAACCCCCTAAACTCTTTTTATTCTTTTCATATGTAACAACTCCAGTATCCTAAATATACTAGGATGTTTTTATAAGAAGTATTTGAGCTACACTTACACGCACCTACATCTAATGGTTAAAGGACATACTGTTTCCGTGGATGGTGAATTTATGCCTCCCGAAATGATGATTGTTCAAAATTCTTTTAACACATTAAAAGGTGGCCATTAAGATGTCACTATATTTATATATGATATAAAATATGTTTATGTTTTCCTTAAGCTTCTGTATTTTTCATTTTGGGCATACCTTTATGGTTTCCATTATGGGTAAACGTGATATCTTCATTTAAGGAAGTGCGGACTACCGCCCCCTCAAAGTGATTTGATTCGTTAAATACCATATGTGGGACGTATAAAGGATGGAACTATGATATTATATATGATATTATATTGGAATTTTAATATAACTTTATATCATTATGATTCCATTCTATAAAATATTAAATAGAAATGAAAGTAGCGTTCATGCGTACGTACGGCTTACCATCTCCATGAACGGTGCATTTCATTTCTTACCTATAAATGATTATGTAATATTATAAATGCATGTATATACTGGATATATATGATATACACATAATGATTATAATTCTGGATATAATGGATACATGAACAACTTGTAATTATAAAGCGTTTATTTTTTGACTCAAGTACCAATGATCGTTAAAACGACCGTTATTAACTTAAATAATTACATAGTGTTAATGACATGGAAATAAGTGATATAAAAGGAATAATGAACTTGAAAACGGTTCTTAAACAAGTAGAAATTAACTCAAGTTTATTATTGAGGAGATTAAAGAACGATCGAGTCAAGTCGGACCCGAGGTATGGGACTTCGTCTCAATCTCCTTTCATTGAGGCATATTTTGTTTTATACACAACCTTCTTTTATACGGTGTATAAACTCCTTTGACTTTTACGTTTATTCAAAAGGAATATTTTTTATACGAAGCGTTTACTAAATGACAAAAGGGAATGTTTTTGTCGTACGTATGCGGCGACAACGACTTCTCTTCCGCCGTGACCATTATTTGAGTTTCGGCTTCCTCTACAAGCCATACCTTTTTTTTAAAGAAAAATAAATACCAGGGTTTACTTTTCATTTATTTTGGTATTGAAATTTGTTTTCATAATTTTTTTATATCAATGTGTTGTATTGATATCTTGTGATTGAAAGGTGGAAATTTTATGTTTCCTTTATGCATGTTTTATGTGATACGGTTATGTTGAGGTTCTTGGGCATTATTATGAAGACGGGTTGTTACGTGATAGACTAAGGGTGGGTGAGCCCGATATAGCTCTCCAATACATTGGGTAACGCGAAGGAGTGAAACGTTAAGGTTTCTCCGAAGAGATTTAGGGAATATATTATTATGGGTATTCCAAACGTAACCAAGAGGGTTACTCCCTACGTAAGAATGTTATGAATGCCTCAAGTTACCTTTATGTCTTATGATTTCTATGATTTATTCATGATTTGATGAGGTATGTTAAAGTGCTTATGTTTTATGGGTAAAGTATGATTTCATTCTTATGTATATATGTACCCATGTTTCCTTTCCATATTTTTATATCCCTTACTGAGCTTTTTATGCTCATCCCAAGTTTTTTGGAAATGTTTTTCACAGGTCAAGGGAAAGGTACATGATATGATGATAGTGTCAAGGAAGTGTCAATAAAGAATCCATGTTTTATTTTAAATATGTTTCCATTGATGGGAAAGAAGAATACTATCTTTATGTAACCACTTTGTTTATATGTGGAATGTAATGCAAGTTTTATGATCTAATTCTCTAAAACTCTAAACTCGAAAAGATCCTCAATGTGTAATCTTGTAATAACTCAAGATTAAGTAAGGTTTAAGGCTGGGGACTTATAGTTGGTATCAAAGGTCGGTTTAGATAACTTTAGGAGTTAGAATTTTATTAAATGATTATCCAAAAATATATTTTTTTTAAAATTGAAGTGATATAGTATTTGAAGATTACCATGTTGCTTCATCTAAGACATGTTTTTTCAGAATGGTTTTCCGTAGAGGAAACAGGGAAGCAGTGCTAGGAAGGCATACAGAAGGAAATAACCTTCCGAATCAGCATCCTGAGATGGTCGGAATTGGAACTGAACAGTTTGTTGTGGTAATGTCGCAGTTGACTCAAGTGATAAATGGTGGTGGTATCCATTCACGAGATCAGCCAGATCAACCGCAGAGGAACATGTCAGTGGTGGAACATTTCATGAGGAAACATCCCCCATCATTCAGAGTATCATCTGACCCTGTGCTAGCTGAAGGGTGGATTAAATCACTAGAGAAGATTTTCGATGTCATGGGGTGTTTAGACAATCAAAAGGTTAGTCTTGCTATTTACCGTTTGGAGGGTGAGGCAGATCAGTGGTGGTCTATGGTTAAAAATATCAGGGACGCCGATGAGATTGATGCTCTTGACTAGGATGAATTCAAAGGTATGTTTCTTGAGTATTATTTTCCTAAGGCTGTTCGACTTAGGATGGAAAAGCAATTCTTGGAATTGAGGCAAGAGTAAGACTCAGTGGCTACCTATGAAGAAAGGTTCACTCGATTGGCAAGGTATTCTCCAGATTTTATTTGAGACCTTGATAGTAAAATCGATCGTTTTTACTCAGAATTAAAGCCAAAATATCGAAGGGAATTAGCTTCTCGTGAGTTTAAAAGTTATGAAAATCTTGTTCGATGTGCTGAGAAGGTGGAAATGGAGTTTGCTGATGATCAAGTGTTCTATAAAAACCAACAGAAGAAGAGAACGAGGTGGCAGGAGAAAGGTAATAATTCTTCAAAAAAGTCTGATGGTAAGAAAACTAAGTTTCCAATTTGTGATAAATGTGGCAAAAGGCATGCTGGGGAATGTCTTCTGAATTCTGTAAAGTGATACCGATGTGGAAATATGGGACATAAGGCTCGTGATTGCACTGAAAAGGATCAAGGTGAAGGTAAGACCAAATTTGATTTACAGTTAGTGAAATGTTATAAGTGCAATGAGATGGGTCACTATGCAAACGAGTGTCCGACAAAGAGCTTGAGTGATGGGAAGCAGTTAGACTACAAGTAGAAAGGGGTGGTGAAATCCTTTGCAACTACTTCAGCAGATGTCGGGCCATCAAATGAAGTTGTATCAGGTACTTTATTTTTTTTCAGATTATGCCAGTGTGTTGTTTGATTCGGGGTCTACACATTCTTTCATCTCTGAAAACTTTTCTAGTAAAATGGGAATACCATCTCAAGAAATGACTCCTGAACTTTTGGTAAAAACACCTGGGGGAAATATTGACGCAAAAATAATTTATAAGAATCTTCTTATCCTTATCTGTAGAAAGAACCTACTTTCAAACCTTATTGTTCTACCTCTAGTAGAGTTTGATGTTATCCTAGGTATGGATTGGCTCTCTATTTACCATGCTAAGATTGACTGTAGAGCTAAAGAAGTTTCTTTTCAGAAAGACTTTCAGTTTGTGTACAAGAATTAACCCTTACTGTTGATAACTTATCAAGAGGCCAAGAAACTTGTAAAAGATGGAAATGAATGTTACCTTGCACACATCGTTGAAAACAAGGGAACTGTTCAGATTAATGATGTGCCAGTGGTAAATGAGTATCCTGATGTTTTTCCTGATGAGTTGACTGGAATAATACTAGATCGGGAAGTTGAGTTTACTGTTGACTTAGTTCCTGATGCTAAGCCAATTTCAAAACCCCCTTATCGAATGGCTCAAATTGAACTTTTAGAGTTGAAGGAGAAATTGAAATATTTATTAGAGAAAGGTTTCATTCGACCTAGCACATCACCATGGGGTGCTTCTGTTTTATTTGTTAAAAAGAAAGATGGTTCAATGAGACTTTGCATTGATTATAGAGCCTTGAATAACATCACTGTTAAGAACAAATATCCTTTGCCTCATATCGATGATTTGTTTTATCAGCTCTAGGGAGCTCGGTATTTTTCAAAGATTGACTTGAGATCGGGGTACCATCAGCTGAAGGTAAAGGAAGCAGATGTTCCGAAGACCGCGTTCTGTACAAGATATGGCCATTATGAATTTGTAGTAATGCCTTTTGGGCTAACCAATGCACCTGCTGTATTCATGGACTTAATGAATATAATTTTCCATGAGTTCTTGGATAAGTTTGTGGTGGTTTTTATTGATGATATTTTGGTGTTTTCTAAAAGTAAAGAGGAGTATGAAAGACATTTAAGGGTTATCTTGCAAACCTTAAAAGAAAATAAATTGTATGGGAAATTCAGCAAGTGTGATTTTTGGTTGCAACAAATTTCTTTCCTTGTTCACATTGTTTCTAAAGATGGTATAACTGTTGATCCTGCAAAAACAAAAGTTGTGGAAGACTGGCCAAGACCCACAAAAGTAACTGAGACTCATAGCTTCCTTGGTTTGGCAGGCTATTACCGAAGGTTTGTTAGAAATTTTTCACAGTTATCTAGTCCAATGACTAATCTAACTCAGAAGGGTGTTAAGTTTATCTGGACAAAAGAATGTGATGATTGTTTTTAGGAATTGAAAATAAGATTGGTGAATGATCCAGTTTTGGAACTACCTTCCAGGAATGGTGAGTTTGTTATATACAGTGATGCTTCATTGAAGGGACTTGGTTGTGTCCTTGTGCAGAATGATCAGGTAATTGCTTATGCTTCATGTCAGTTGAAAACTCATGAGGTAAATTACCCTACACATGATTTGGAATTGCATGCTATTGTTTTTGCTTTAAAAATTTGGAGGCATCATTTGTATGGAGTAAAGTGTGAAATATATACTGATCACAAAAGTTTAAAGTATATATTCACTCAGAAAGAATTGAACATGAGACAGAGGAGATGGCTGGAATTAATCAAGGATTATGATTGTACAATTCATTACCATCCGGGAAAAGCAAATAAAGTGGCTGATTCTTTGAGTCGAAAAAGTAATGCTTCATTAGAAATGTTGCATTTGAAACGTGATCCTTTGGTTAAGGATTTGATGAACTTTGGAATAGAAGTTGTTGGTGCAGGATGTTCTTCTGTTTTGTTTCAGGTATCAGTGAGATCATCTCTATCAGATAGAATCAAGCAAGCACAGAAGCAAGACAGTGAGTTGCAGAAAAAGGTAGAGATGGTTCAGAAAGGTAAGTTTCCTGAATTCAACATTGATAATGATTGAATTTTGAGATTTGGGAAGAGATTGTGTGTGCCTTGTGATTCATAGTTGAAGAGAGAGTTGTTATGTGAAGCTCATAGTTCTCCGTTTTCAGTTCATCCTGACAGTACTAAGATGTACAGAGATCTGCGGGAGTATTACTGGTGGGATGGAATGAAAAGAGATATTGCTGATTTTACTGTGAAGTGTTTGACATGTCAACAAGTTAAAGCAGAGTGGTAGTTACCGAAAGGGATGCTTCAGCCTTTACCAATGCCAGAGTGTAAATGGGAGAATATATCCATGGACTTTGTTGTGGGATTACCGAAGACATCTCGAGGTAATAATGAAATATGGGTTATTGTTGATCGCTTGACTCAATCTACTCATTTCCTTGCTATACGAGATACTTTTTCCCTAGATCAACTTTACCATTTGTATCTTAAAGAGATAGCCAGGTTACATGGAGTTCCCCTCTCCATTGTATCTGATCGTGATCCCAGGTTCACTTATAACTTTTCGAAAGGCCTTCAGAAGTCGTTGGGTACTGAATTAAATTTCAGTACAGCTTTTCATCCTCAATAAGATGGGCAGTCAGAACGAACAATTTAGACCTTGGAGGATATGCTACGAGCTTTTTCGATGGATTATCAGGGAAGTTGGGACTAATATCTTTCTTTGGTTTAATTTTCATATAATAACAGTTTTCATTCTAGTATACAGATGGCACCATTTCAGGCATTATATGGGAAGCGGTGTCGAACTCCATCTTTCTGGGATGAAGTGGGTGAAAGGAAGTTGATGGAACCAGAATTGGTAGAAGAGTTGGCTGAAAAAGTTCAGCTAATATAGAAAAACATGATAACAGTTCAGAGTAGGCAGAAGAGTTATGCGGACAATAGGAGGAAGGATCTCTCTTTTGAGGTAGGTGATCATGTTTTTCTCAAAGTATCACCATGGAAAAGTGTGATGCGATTTGGTAAGAAAGGAAAGCTAAGTCCAAGGTTCATTGGACCGTATGAAATTCTGGAGAGAGTTGGATCCATTGCTTACCGAGTGTCTTTACCTCCGAGTTTATCTCAGGTACATAATGTTTTTCATGTTTCGATGCTGAGAAAGTACATGCCAGATCCATCTCATGTTTTGAGTCCATAGGTAGTTCAGCTGGAAGAGAACCTATCTTATGAGGAACAACTGGTCCAGATTCTTGACCACAGGGAGAAAGTGTTACGGAATAAGTTGATTAATTAGGTAAAGGTTTTGTGGAAAAACCACATGATGGAAGAGGCAACATGGGAATCTGAAAATGCAATGAGGGATAAGTATCCCCATTTATTTGATAAGTAAATAAATTGCAAGGATGCAATTTTCTAAAGGGGGGAAGGATGTAACATCCCAATTAAGTAATTAATAATATATATTTTTATCTATGTCTATTAATGATTAATATAGTGCTTTAGAGGCTTAAAATGAAAATAAATACAATCTTATGCATGGAATACACTAATATTCTTAAAAGATTGTTTTACTGCCTTTTGATGGAAAACCCTTTTTAAATCTATCTTTTGACAATTTTATAAGCTATGTTTGTCAAAATAAACTTATTATTTATGATTGGGACATCAAAATTTACTTTGTGTGAATTTTTGGTATTTTTCCGATAAAGTTCATTTTTTTAATGAATAGTGAAAAATGTTGTATTTTAATTCAAAACCTCTTTTTTATCTAATTTATTTATACGATTAGATTATCTTTTAAATTTGTTTTGAAGTGAAATTAGAATATATTTTTAACATTTTATCCAATGGTGGTCATTGGAAACAATTTCACTTTGAAATTGGACTTAAACTAGTGTCAATCTTTCGATACGTATTGTTTCATAAAAACACGCTATTTGTCATGACAGCGGGAATTAGTTATTAAATTAATTAATGCAACTTAAATGTTTTGAATTTTTTAAAATAGACATCATTTTTTAATTCGGAATACCAAATATAGCTTAGGGTGAAGTTTTGGTATCTTTCTGAAAAACTTCAATTTTTGATGAATAGTGAAACCACTAAGTGGTAGTTAAAGAAACTGATTTTTCGTTTAAATGAAACTTTGCCACTTCTGTGATTTGATTTTCAAAAATCCAACATACATGGTTGTCATTAAGAAGTAAAATGTGGTTCAATGAGATTAAAATAATTTTTTGGTGAATAGTAACTTTTAAGTTCTTAATCGCGATTAGTGGTAATTAGTGTAGTTTAAGGTAAAAATAATGTTTTCATAATATGAGATGAGCTTGACACATGTTCTACCCTCATTGGATGTGTCATGTCCGACCAAGAAAATCCATGGGTCAACTTGGGGACCCCATGGAGCCACTTTGGTTGGGAAATGACATAAATAACTTTTTATTTCATGTTAAAGTAAAAATGACACAAACATGAGATGTTTTACTAAAACAATTTTTACATGGGGTTATACAAGTTATATTTTTGATTATAAATATTAATTGGAAAGATAAAAAGATTTTCTACATCATAGTAGTTTTTTTATAATTTTTAGACATTAAATAAATTAAATTATTTATGACATCATGATGATGCAGCGATGACCTCATTATTTCACGATTTAAATAAAATGGAAAGATAATGTAAAATATAAGACCTACACATGGAAAAAACCTATTGTATCGGTGGATTTCGAACCCTTATCACCTTATCCTGGAAACACATCAATTTTGGACCTCTTAAATATGAATACCATTTTAAAATAAAGTGACTTTTCTTTACCTTCCAAGAGTGCCCCTCCTCTCCTCTTATAAAAGGCCCCCACCTCTACCTCCTTATCCACACTCCCAAAGCCTTTGACTCGGCCAACCCCTGCCCATTATGTCTCTCCACATCCCTCTCTTACTCCTTGAATCCTAAATTTGGGTAGAAGTCTTCCCAAGGAAGCTTTTGAACTCAAATCTAAGAGAGTTACCCGATTTTAAGGTAATGTCTTCTTTTGAGTCCTTTTGTTTGATTTTTCTTCTCCAACCCCCTAAACTCTTTTTATTATTTTCTTTTGTAATGACTTCAGTATCCTCAATATACTACGATGTTGTTATAAGAAGGATTCGAGCTTCACTTACAAACACCTACATCTAATGGTTAAAGGACATACTGTTTCCGTGGATGGTGAATTTATGCCTCCCAAAACGATGATTGTTCAACATTCTTTTAACACCTTAAAAGGTGGACATTATGATGTCACTATATTTACATATGATATATAATATGTTTATGTTTTCCTTAAGCTTCTGTATTTTTCATTTTTGGCATACCTTTATGGTTTCCATTATGGGTAACGCGATATCTTCATTTAAGGAAGTGTGGACTACTTCCCCCTCAAAGTGATTTGATTCGTTAAATACCATATGTGGGACGTATAAAGGATGGAACTATGATATTATACTGGAATTATAATATACCTTTATATAATTATGATTCCATTCTATAAAATACGAAATAGAAATGAAAGTAGCGTTCATACGTACGTACGGCTTACCGTCTCCATGAACGGTGCATTTCATTTCTTACCTCTAAATGATTATGTAATATTATAAATGCATGTATATACTGGATATATATGATATATACAGAATTATTATAATTCTGGATATAATGGATACATTAACAACTTGTAATTATAAAGGGTTTATTTTTTGACTCAAGTACCAATGATCATTAAAACGACCGTTATTAACTTAAATAATTACATAGTGTTCATGACATTGCAATAAGTGATATAAAAGGAATAATGAACTTGAAAAAGGTTCTTAAACAAGTAGAAATTAACTCAAGTTTATTATTTAGGATATTAAAGAACGACTGAGTCAAGTCGGACCTGAGGTATGGGACTTCGTCTCAATCTCCTTTCATTGAGGCATATTTTGTTTTATACACAACCTTCTTTTATACGGTGTATAAACCCCTTTGACTTTTACGTTTATTCAAAATGAATATTTTTTATACAAAGCATTTACTAAATGACAAAAGGGAATGTTTTTGTCGTACGTATGCGGCGACAATGACTTCTCCGCCACTGTGACCATTATTTGAGTTTTGGCTTCCTCTACAAGCCATAACTTTTTTTAAAAGAAAAATAAATACCATGGTTTACTTTTCTTTTATTTTGGTATTGAAAATTGTTTTCATAATGTTTTTATATCAATGTGTTGTGTTGTTATCTTGTGATTGAAAGGTTGAAATGTTATGTTTCCTTTATTCATGTTTTATGTGATACGATTATGTTGAGGTTCTTGGGCATTATTATGAAGACGGGTGGTTCCGTGATAGACTAAGGGTGGGTGAGCCCGATATAGCTCTCCAATGCATTGGGTAACACGAAGGAGTGAAACGTTAAGGTTTCTCCAAAGATATTTAGGGGATATACTATGATGGGTATTCCAAACATAACCAAGAGGGTTACTCCCTATGTAAGAATGTTATGAATGCCTCAAGTTACCTTTATGTCTTATGATTTTTATGATTTATTCATGATTTGATGAGGTATGTTAATGTGCTTATGTTTTATGGGTAAAGTATGATTTCATTCTTATGTATATATGTGCCCATGTTTCCTTTCCATATTTTTATATCCCTTACTGAGCTTTTTATGCTCATCCCAAGTTTTTTTGAAATGTTTTTCACAGGTCAAGGGAAAGGTACATGATATGATGATAGTGTCAAGGAAGTGTCAAGAAAGAATCCATGTTTTATTTTAAATATGTTTCCATTGATGGGAAAGAAGAATACTATCTTTATGTAACCACTTTGTTTATATGTGGAATGTAATGCAAGTTTTATGATCTAATTCTATAAAACTCTAAACCCAAAAAGATCCTCAATGTGTAATCTTGTAATAACTCAAGATTAAGCAAGGTTTAAGGCTGGGGACTTATAGTGTAGATTTCTATCTAGAACTCAACATGCCATTCTACCCATACCCATGTACACCAGACCATGTCCATGCACTTGGCCCTATCTGAGTGCATGTCTTTTCCCGTGTACTCTGGTATTCCAGTAAAATTCCCAATTAAAACGAGTGTGAGCCAATATGGCCACCTAGACGTGTGCCCCCTATACATGATGAGTCATCTTCCATGTGTTACATGGTGTGTGACATGGTACACAAGGTCTGTAACACTACATGGCCTCTTGGGTGTGTATCCCCTGTATGTGTCGATCTATTCAGCTAAGGGTCACATGGAGGATGTCAAGTGCCACACGGTGTTTCTTCCGTATCTTTGTGTGGAAACCTAAGTGGCATACAAAATGGTACCTACATGGAATGTGTTCATCCAGAAAACACACTATGTAGTTTGGTTTTTCATAGAACCCATGGGATTCTAATAACTATTAAACTATACCTCTTGATTCCTTTGGATATATCACTAAACTCACCAAAAATCATAGATCTCGAACCATCTAAGAATTTTCTCCATCGTTGGATGGATTTCATTTGTATTCAGTGCTAGGGAACCACCGTCATCTCACTTTGTTGATGTCTCATGCCTAAACCATGAATAACAACGCCTAATCCATCCCTAGATTTGCTTTCATAGTTATATACCACAATAATGTCATCAAATCCCCATCCCAGACCCATGGGAGTGATCTATTATGCCAAAGATCGAATTCACAATGAATCTTTCATCTATTATTCATCAAATCACAAGCCAAAAGAAATTTCCAATGACAAATGCATGTAGAACGGTGAGATAAAACCATAAAATTGAGGAACAAACCTCACCTTTGTTAATTTCAACCTTGATCCATTATTTTATATAATATGAATGAATAGTTATAGAAATCAATGAACAAATGAATAAATTATTATCCCTAAATCCTGTAAATAACCCTTACCCACAAAATTATCGATCCATGAATCAATCTATTAATAAATTAATTAAAATTAATTTTGGGATAGGAAAATAGGGATAAATCCACAAAGAAAACAGCATACCTTAATTTGAATTGATTGATGATGAAGAACAGATCCCTATCATTGTCGTTGGTGAGAGCCTCGATTTCTATTGGCACACTGATCACCAAATCTTGATCTATAAATCCCCAATCTCAATGTCCACCAATGCTCCTACATACACACCTCTCAATTATCTGGGTTATGAGCTTAACCCTGTGAATTAGTTATAACATTATATTTAAAGAGAAAAATCTAGGTCACTATGTAAATGAAATAAAATAAATACCGGCGACTTCATTTTACCAAAATGGATAAATATGAAAAATGTTATTTCAACCTTACGGTAAAACCCACCTTCTAAACTCAACAGTTCCCTTGTATTTTTTATCTTGAACACCATTTAAGAGTTTTCTACTTTTCCATAAAACTATTCATGCATGATATTAAATATATTTAAAAAAAATAGGGCTCAATAGGCCACAGAATCATATGTCTTCTCAAAGCATAACTCTATAAATATTCCTAGAAATATTTCAAATTCATACATAGAAAAAACTAGGATATTATATTATCCATTCATCAGTGGAATGTTACAAAAAAATTACATAAAACTAAGTATTGCACACCGTGGGTTGTTACTCACCATGGATAAAATACATATATTAAAATTGCATATATTAATATGGGAGAATATATATAAATGAATAAAATAATCAAGACTAATAAATCCCATGAATCATCTTCAAACTTGAGGATCGCCAATTGATAAAAACCTATAATGGGGAGAATCACCATGAAATGAGAAATCATTATGAAAAATATATATATAAAATGATATCTATGCCTTGAAAAGTGAGAGTGAAATGAATGAATGATTTAGTAAGTATATATATATAGGAATGAAATATGGCCATTAAAAATATGGATATTTAAAAAAATAGTCATATATTCAATAGGAATACTAAATTCGTGTATTGATAAGTAATAAATTTAAAAAAAATATAACTCAAAATGGAATTAAAATATGATATTAAAATATTATATATATATATAAAAATTTTGTATAGATAAAAATATTATTATTAAAATATTATATGATGAAATTAAAATAAATATTTTAATATCAGTGGAGTAGTGAAAATTAATTATAGAATATTAAAAACAATTTTAATGGTATTTGTTAAATAGTATTTAGTAAAGTAATATTTTTTCTTTCCAAGAAACATTTTATTAAGTATTTAATATTTTATCCAAATATACTCAATTGAACAATTTTAAAATATTACATATGAAATAATGTATTAATATATCTTAAATTATAGATTGTTATGAAATAATATTAAGAACAATTAATGTTTAAAAAACATCAATTTTCAATTAAATTAGTTTTTCTTTATATTTTTTATTTTCTTTTAAAAACTAAATTTATAAATTTTAGAATATGAATCGGATAAAACTAAATTCATTTTTGGATTTAGTATTTTAAAATTTTCTTACTATGTATTTTTGAGTTTTTTCAAAATAGGTTCATTCTTAGTCGAAAAATATGGTTTTTTCCAAAATTATATTTTTTATAAATTAATCATTATGTAAGTGTGTCCTAAAATATTAAAAAACTTTTTAATTAATAAAATATATATTTTATGGAATAAAATTATTTATTTTAAAAAATTATTTGAAAATAAAAATCATATTCCCAGCATTTTTAAAACTATATTAATTTGTTACTTTAATAAAAATTATTTTTGATCTTTTTTTCTAATTAACTGTTTTGATGGAGAAATTTAGTTTTGAATTGATTTTAAATCCAAATATATTTTATTTTTATTATAATAAACTAATTAATTTTATATAAAGTAGTATTTATGATAATCTTATTTTGTGAAAAAAAAATAAACTTAATAAAACACTTTTCCTAAAGAAAATTTTTTTACACATTATTTGTGTTCATTTTAAAATTAAAATTTCAAAACCATGAAATTTTTGTTTATAAAGATGATTTAAAAAATCTAAATCATAAGTTTTAAATTAAGTAAATTTTCAAATCTTAATTTTTTTCATTAATATTAATTACTAAGGCTAAAAATTAATTATCAAGGTACAATTTAAAAGGTAAAATAAAAATCATAAAAACACTACAAGTTGTATAAAAATTGATTATAATAGGAAAATCCTGAACCAAACACATTGATCGTCAACTTTTTTCCATTTTTAGTCCATTTACCTTTGAATAGTAACATTACATTATTGAAATTGTAATAGTTACTGCCAAACCCAACCCTCCCTTCACTTATAAAAGGGTAACACTTCCATACCTTCAAGAGTCATATATCCTTTGAATTTATTCTTTAAAATATTATAAATTAATTCTTATATAACCCCATATCTTATTCAAAATATTCTAGTCACCATAAGTGAGCATAAGGCTTTCATTTCCAAGGAAAATTTTAGTCCATCATTTCAGTATTATCAACTACTTAGATTTTATTCTTAATTATATTAAATAAAATTCACTCTATCCAAAAAAATATAATGATATTATTATAATTTATTTAATTTAATGTTATTATATTAAGGTTATTATCATTATCTATTCATATATCCCACCCATTAAGAAAAATGAAACTACCATTCATGTGTATGTGTGGACTGTCGCCACCACATGCAATGAAATTCATTTTTCACCACCAACCATCATTGATGGTTTGTAGAATTTATTTAATGAGGATATATAAATTTTATAAAATGATTAATCTTTTTTAAATTTCATATTATCAATATCTAAATACCTCTCCTTACTCATTAAATCTTTAAATCACATTACCATTTAGGTAAATTTAACTGCCTACGTAAATCATGTTATAAGGAATATGAAATAAATGATTGTGGGATTTTATATAATGGTAATACTATATAATAATGATATATTTAATATGTTTTAATGATCCCATAAAGTTTTTGTTAATATTTAAATTTTTAATTTATATATAAACTTTATATCATTAAACAAGATGAAAACTAGTTCATCGCGATTTCCATTTCCACAATTCATATTCATGTATTTCACTTAATGAAAATGGTAATTAATAATCATTGAAAAAAAATATTATTATATATTGAATGATATGGGAATGATGAACTTTAAATCACTTAGTGAGAATTGATCTCATCTTCATAAAGTGTGTATGAAATAAACAACTGAAATTTATAACAACCAATATTAAAAATAAGCGATAAATAACAGATATATTTAAAATAAATGAAGTATATGAGAGGGTAATTTTTATGAATAAGGTTTTAAAATCATATATTATGTTGGTGAAAATACATTTCACCATAGGTAAAATCTTTTTACACTGATTTAATTAATTAAATTATGGGGAGTATGGTTTTTGTTTCCAACTCATACTTCAAGTTATTTATAATATTATGATAGTTGTGTATTCTGTATAGGAGTTTAGATATCATTTTTCTAAGTGATAATAAAGTTAAGGAGTTATTTTCCTCATATATAATTTCTTGAGACTTATTTCTTAATTTGTACCATGATACCTATAATATGGTATCATTACTGCACAATGAATGTATATTACCATATTCATAGGGTTTAAAGATAAAAAATGTTTAATTTATTTATTTTTACATTGATTTAAAACATACCTAACTTGTAAGTGATTTTTATAAAGATGCTACTAAAACCATAAGGGTTTTGTTTCCAATATTAATTTCAAATCAAGATTTTTTAAATAAAATCCATCCAGGGAATTCGAATTATTTATACAACCTCTCATTATTTCCATGTATATTCCGAGGATTTTATATGTTCACTCAATATTTAATTTCCCCTCAACACATATATTACCCAAAGTGTTTCTTGTAAGTGAAATCTTACCCACCACTTATTTTCATTCAATAACCACCCTTTTTAGTGTCATAATTAATTTGATGCTTTTGAAAATGTCCTTATTTATTCCTTAATAACTGATTGTGGTAATTTTTTACTACCTGATATTCTTCAAAAAAAATCAAAAAATTAACATTTTATGTGTGGGTCATTTTCATCAAAGTGTAAAAATAATATATTTTTAATATTCTCCATGTGAACACCTATTTACACTATATTTTTCACTTTATATGATACTTCCTTTCAAATAATTAATGGTTTTATAAAATAAAATATTATTTTCCATTATTTATAAAATATTTCTATCTAAAATGTTTTCAAAAATATCATGGATTTTTCTTATTTCCAAATAATTTTTTCTTAATTGTCTTAAAAATGGTTTTCATCTAAATCTGCATCCTTTAACATACAGTATGCTTGATCAAGTATATTCTTTTAATGTAACCATCCACCTTATTTCTCTAGATAACATATGTAATATACTTCTATTTTAAAGGAATTATTTATCACTAACTTTTTCGTGACTACTCATTCACTATGTCTGATCTTAACTTTTTGCCCAATTTTTTTCCTTTTTAAATACCCTATTTTTGATTCATTTGATTAAAGCGTGTCTACCTATATTTTATATATTTATTTATTTAAGGAAGTTATTGACAAAAATATGTACCATTTCTCTATATGTTGAAAATAGCATATTATTTATTATCATCATTAAATGGTATTTAACTATAAATTACTTTATGTCATTAGATACCAATTTATTTTCCATGGGTTTATCATGTTATGATTATTAATGGAATTATTAATGATTTCCTTATATTAATCCACATTAAACTTCTTTTCTTTAGATGGTTTATTTATGATGTTTTGAATGAAACCCATTTTAATTACATGGTTTATTTATGTTATAAATGTGAATGGTTTTTATTTGTAAACTTTTACGAAACCCATTTTATTTCCATATGTTCTTTATGATTTGATAAGTGATTGATTTCAAGTGGAATTCATAAGTTTGGATGATGGCAGGTGGGGCCCTATATCAACCTCAAATTCAATTTTTTAAAGCTTATATCTCATGAGATAGGTATTTGTGAGCACATTTTAGTTTCTCAAAAGTGTGTGAAATGATAGTGTAGTTTATTCAAGTAATGTTACCTATACTAATATTTGATCAAAAGTTAAAATATATTTCAAAATTTTATGATTATTCTCATGATTATGTTAATCTATCTTGGATCATGTTTATTAACTCATTTTTTACACTCTTTTAATTAATTTATTATGTTATTCAAAGTCATATTCTATGATTTATGATATTTTTTTTACTGGGTGTGAATTTTATTAAATATCTTGATTATATCCATATTATTATATTATGTTCAATTATGATATTCAATTATTATCACTTATGTTTACCCTTACTAAGAATCAGAACTCACCTATTTATTTTGTTTCCATTTACCCATGTTATAAATATGAATATAATGTATAATAAGTATATGAGTAAGTCTAGTGTGGCTTAATTATAGATAAATGTTTACAGGGTTTATAAAATAAGTTACTTATATTTCCAATTGAAGACAATAAACCTTATATTCATGTGATCGTGTGATTATTTATGATATATAATGTTTACCTTATATAAATATTATAAAAAGTTGGGTATATTTAAGGTCACTATAGTTGGTATCATAGGAGGGGTTAGTAATTTTTTAGTATTAGTTTAGTTATTATAGAGATTAGTATGAGATATCTTTAGTGAAAACCTATGGGATAATTCTAAGGGATATGCCTAAGTATAGGATGATAACCTAAAATTTTGGTAAAGTATAGATTGTATGGTTTTACTAGAAATAACATCCCTATATGGATATTATATGTGGATGAATGTTTTGGAATAGATGAAATTAGGGGTAATAACACTAAAGAGGGTGTGTTGAGTATTAACCCAATTGTTACCTAGTCCATGACAAAGAGGTCTGACTACACACATGGTTTGACACTCTCGGGTGCTTTATTTAATCACATTCTATTTATAATCCATTTTGAGGAATTTATTATGTTGAGTAATTATGATAAGAATCATGAGATATCCTCACCTAAAGAAACAAAGATTAAATCGAGAGTGATTTAGTTTGAACTAAAATCTATATTAATTAAAAAAAATATAGGTTTAATTTAATTTTATTAAATTAAAATAATTATATTATTATTTTATCACTCATGTTAACTTCTTTTGGTTTTGGAAATGGCTTAATCTTGAAGGAAATAAGTTAATAATGGATATTTTTTACAACACATAGATTTTCCCCATAATAAATCGAATGGCACAAGAGCTAGAGTGAGAAATCTTGTGATTATGCCAAACAAGCCATCATGAATTATGATTAAAAGGTGAACTTAGTTAGACTATAAAATACACCAAAGAAGAGAATCATGGAGTCTTATAAAAATATAGATGATGGGGATAATAAAGGAAGGAATATTAAACCTTCTACATATAAAATATGTGAGAAGAATCACTAATGTAATTTCTTCAAAAGGATAGAAAAATTATTTACCTATGTTAAATAAGGGAATAAAACATCATATTATCATAATGAAATGAATATTTTGATTAATATGATTGAAATAAACAGAGTTCTTCCTAAGTTACCGTTAATAATTCAATGTATTATGTTTAGAGAACTTGGTAATTATCAAACCCAATTCCCTCATTTGTGGACTAACCAATATGAGGAGAATCACTAACCTCCAGGGCCCAGAGGATGATAGAATACTAAGGAAATAAATACTCTTGAAGTGGATCTTGATATTTAAGGTACACATACCCTTTAATGTGGAGTTATAGATGTATTTTTGAATTTTGATTTTATGAATTCTATAATATCTAAGATGATTTATAAGATCATTAAATACCACCCTGATGATTTAATTATCAAAATAAATCTTCTATTGGTATGATTATTTTATTCCAACTTGAATTTTATAGAAATTTTCCTTATGTAGATTTTATTTTCCTTCCTTTATATAAATTTAACATGATTTTAGTGATGGATTAGTTCCCTTCACTTAGTGGAAAAATTATCTATAGTAAGGAAAACACATTTCATATTAAACTATGATATTATATCAATAAAAGGATAATAATAAAAACCCTATAGAAATAAATTATATAATGTGGATCTTGACACCAAATTATGGTAGACTCTTTTCCTAGATAGTTATGGAAAAACTCAATATTAGGGATAAGCATGTTTTGAGGAAAGTGATAATTTTCCCATAATTTTAAGGTTTATATATATCATGAAATTATATCTTGATCCATCTCTATAATTTGGATTCCCCTGGCTAGTTTTTTTGGTATGTGATAATTAAAATTGTAAGGACATTATTTATTTAAGGGGGGGAATGTAAAACCCTGGGTTTCTATAAAGAATACTCTTTATCTAAAATATATGTTATTAATTATAAAATAAATTTAATTTATGTTTGTTTAACATAATTAAAAGTGTTTATGAAATAATTCATACAAGATATGAATTAAACTAACAATAATTTATTCATTCATAAGAAAAATTTTACAACAAAATAATATAAAACTAAGTATTTTGCACTATGGATGATTACTAACAATAGGTAAAATACATCCATTAAAAGTCTATAAATCAATATAATAAATAGATATAAACGAAAAAAATATTCTTTCCTAGTAAATTCATTGAATTTTCTTTATCCATGAGGATAACCAATATCTAAACAAAACCTGTAATGACGAAGACCACCATGAATGGAGAAATCATTATGAAAAATCTATAACATAAAATAAGAACTATTCCTAGTAAAGTGAGAGATGAATTAATGGATAATTTATTAATTTTATATATATAAATGAAATCTATTCATTGTAAATATGGTCGTTGGTCATATATCAAATAGGTATACTTAAGTTGTGTAGTGATAAATAGTAAATTTAAAATAATATAACTCATAATAAAATAAAAATATAATATTAAAATATTATAAATATAGATATTTATACGTTATGTATAGATATTAACACTATTATTAAAATTTGATACGATAAAATTCAAAAAAAATATCAATGGAGTAGTAAAAAAAATTATATAATATTAATAAAAATAATAATTGTATTTGTTAAAGCATAGTTAGTATAAAAGTAGAATTTATTTTTTTTAAATAAATAATTTGTTAAGTATTTTATATGTTATTCTAATATATGAAATTTAACACTTTTAAACTATTCTTTCATATTAACTAATATATCGACATCTCTTAAACAATAAATGGATATGAAATAATTTTAAGAACACTTAATGTTAAAAAAATGTAATTTTTCAATAAAAGAAGTTTTAAATTTTATTTTGTATTTTTAATTAAAAACTAATTTTCTAAATTTTAGAATATTTATTATATATATAATACTTCATTTTTGGATTTAGGACATCAAAATTTTCTTATTATGCATTTTTGAGTTTTTTCTAAAAAGGTTGATTTTTAGTCGAAAAATAAGATTTTTAAAAAAATATATAATTTTTATGATTTTATCATTATATAAGAATATCATATGAGATAAAAAATTTAATTAATAAAATATTTATTTAATTAATAAAATTCTTCAATTTAAAATATTCTTTGAATTTATAAATCCTATGTTTAACATTTTTAGAACTAAATTAAAATGTTCTTTTAATAAAAATTATTTTCGGTCTATTCTTTTAATTAGGTGTTTTAACAGTGAAATTTAGTTTTTTATTTCCTTGTAATATACCTAAAATTTAATTTTTATTATAACCAATTTATTTTATAAAAATATATATCTATGATAATCTTATCTTGTACAAAAAAATTTAAAATTAATAAAACATTTTTCGTAAAAAAATATTTTTTTTTCATTATGTATGTTTATTTTAAAATTAACATTTCAATACCTTAAAATTTTTATTTGATAAAATGATTTAAAAAATTTAAATCATAAGTCTAAAATTAGGTAAATTTTGTAGTATTAATGTTTTGAATAATATTAATTACTAAGGTCAAAAATTAATAACCATGGTAAAAGTCAATAAGGGTAAAAGTTAAAAAGTTAAAATAAAATACCTAAAGATACTCTAAATTATCTCAAAGAATGAGTGGATAATAATAATATTGACCCACACACACTTAACCTCAAATTTTTTACATTTTGGATCTATTTACCCATTAATAGTAACATTACATTATTTAAAATGTAATTATTACTTTCAAAATTATCCTTCCCTTCACTTATAAAAGATTAACACTTACACCACTTTTAGACTCATATATCCTCCAAATTTATTATTAAAAATCAACCATATTACTCATAATATAACCCTATTCCTCCTTTAAAATCTTCTTCCCACTATTAATTAACATAAGGCCTTCATTTTCAAGGATAATTATAAGGAAAAATCAAGTCCTCGGTGTAAGTATTATCAACAGCTTAGAATTTATTATTAATTATATTCATTAAAATTTATTCTATCCACATTAAAATGATTATATTACTATAATTTATATAATATAGTGTTATAAGATTAATTTTATTATCATCATTTATTCATCTATACCATCCATTAATGAAAACAAAATAGTCGTATGTGCATACATGCGGACTACCACCACCACAGCCAAGGAAATACATTTTTCAACACCATTGATAACTTATGTTTCCCAAAATGGATTTAATGGAGATATATGATTTTTATAAAAAAATTAATATTATTTATATTTCACAATATCATTATTTAAATACACCCCTTTACTCATTAAATAATTAAAACATGTTACCATTAGGGTCAATTCAACCGCCTACATAAATGATGTTATAAAAATTGTTTAATAAATGATTGTGGGATTTAATATAACGGTAATACCATGTAATAATGACATATTTAATATTTTTTTATTATTTTGGAATGTTTTTTTAATATTTAATTTTTTTTTAATATATCACTTTTTGATCGTTAAACACATCAAAAACTAGTTCATCATGATGTCCATTTTCACAAGACATATTCATGTATTTCACCTAATGAAAATGATAATTATGTAATCATTGAAAAAATGATTTTTATATCTTGAATTATCTAGTAATAATGAACTTAAAACCTCCTTTCGATAATCGATACCATTTTCATAATGTTTTTACAAAATAAACAACTAAAAGTTCTATCCAATGATGGTAAAAACAAGAAAAAATTAACTAGTATATTCATTAAAAAATTATAATAATGAAGTATATGATAGGGTAATTTTTATGAATAAAGTTATAAAATAGTATATTGAGATATTTATGTATTTTATTTAGTATTTTAGATCACATTTGGATTATTGGGACTAAAGGTAATGGGTTATTTTTCTCAAATTTATTTTCATGAGACATATATCTTAATGTGCACCACGAATCCTTTAATATGGTGTGATTACTACCTAATAAATTTATTTTACCATATTAATTAGCAATTAAAAGACATATCATTTAATTTATTTAAATTTACATTGATGAAAAATATAACCATCATAGAAGTGGTTTAGATCAAAATGTTACTCAAACTGTAAGTGTTTCATTACAAATCTCAATTTCAAATCAATATTGATTATAAAAGATAATCCAGCTAAGAATTTTTTATTATTTATAAAACCTATCATAATTTAATTTTATATTAAAAATGTTTTATATTTTCACTTGATATCTCAGTTCCCCTTGACTTATATTTTAGTCCAAGTGTTTCTTATAAGTGAAACAAACTGTGTCACTTCTTTTCGGTTAAGAACCTCCTTTTTCCATGTCCTAATTCATTGGATTATTTTAAAAATGTATTTATCTATACCTCAGTAATTTATTGAGGTCATTTTCTACTTCTAGATCTCATTCAAAAAGTTTTAAATAAATTTGTACCATTTTATGCATGGTTTATTTTCATCATAGTATAAAAAGAACACCATTTTAATGTTTTCCATATACAAACTTTTTTCTGTAATATTTATCATTTTCTATGATACTTATTTTTAATATTTAATGGTTTTATAAGAGAAAATATTATTATCCTTTATTAATAAAATATTTCTACTTAAAATGTTTTCAAAAATATATTGCATGTTTCTAATTTCTAGAGTGATTTTTTCTAACAATCTTAAAAATTATTTTCATCTAAATTCCCATCCTTTGACATAAATTATGCTTGATTAGGGATATTCCTTTAATTTAAAAATATACCTTATTTGTATGTATAACCTATGAAATATTCTTCTCTTTTTGTGGAATGATCCATCACTACCTTTTTCTTTTCTAATAATCTACTATGTATGGTTCTAACTTTTTACTAAAATCCTTCCCTTTGTGAATACCTTATTTGTGATTCAACTGATTGAATAATGTTCACCTAGATTTCATACATCAATTGATTTAGGGATATTATTGGAATAACTATATATCATTTATCTATATATTTTAAATATAATATTCTTTATTATCTTGATTAAATGGTATTTACATATAAAGTTACTTGATGTCATTCGATATCCATTAATTTTCAATGGATTTTTCTTACTAGGATTATTGATGGGATTTTTAATGATTTCCTTATATAAATCCAAATGAAACCTATTTTCTTTCCGTGGATTTTTTATTCTATAAAATTAAATGATATTCATTTGTAACATTTTATGAAACCCATTTTATTTCCATGGGTTCTTTATTATGTGATAAGTGACTGATTTCAAGAGGCACTCATAAGTATGGGTGATGGAGGGTGGGGTCCAATATCAACCTCTAATGCATTGTTTTAATGTTTATATCTCATGAGATATATGTTTTTTAGTACATTTTCATTTCTCATAATCATGGTAACTAATGGAGGGGATCATGAATGTAAGGTTTATTGTAAAAAAATTGTTAAAAGTTGAAATATTTTTCCTAATTTTATACTTATTCTCATGAATGTGTTAAGATATCATAGCTCATGATTATTGAGTCGAGTTTTTTCACTCTTTTGATTCATGTATTATGTTATTCCAAGTCATATACCATGATTTATGATTAATACATTATTGGGTATGAATTTTTTTAGGTATCTTAATCATACCAATATTCTCATCTTATGTTCACTTATGATATTAAAATATTATCATTTATGTTTACCCTTACTGAAAATATGAGTTCACAAATTTATGATGTTTCCATTTACTAGGTTATGGAGGGTGTTGTCTCGCAAGATTTAGTCATCAGCAATGAAGGTGTTGTGGAGGTGGTGATAGAGAAAGAGCCCTCTGTTGATCCTAGTTCTTTGAAGCAGGTTGTTGATGGGAGTGGTGTGCAGGTGAAGCACTCAACCAGGTTGCAGCCTCGGTCTATGAAGCAGGTGGTCAACATTGAGATTAGTAACCATTTTGTTATATTGGTGATGGATGACTTGGAATTGGACCGAGACGGAGTAGTGTCTTTGGGTGAAAAAGCTTCGGAGGGGAAAGGTGTTGCAGATCCAGGTGTTTATATTGTGCCATTGCAAGGGCATGATGATGTCAATGAATATGGCAGTGCTTCTCAGGAGGTTTTAGCTGGTGATGATATTTTGAATAAGGGGAAAAATTATGGCTGTGAGCTTGTGGGTTATTCACAGTGTCTTGACATGCTTGATACTAACAGCCAATCTCAGCAAGAACGGGGTGTGGAGGAGGGTTTCCGTGAAGTGCGCATTTTTAGAAAATGGGGGGATTGTCTTGATAGTGACAAGAAAAATGAGTGTGGCATGGTCCAGACTTCCTACAGTGATGTTGTCCAGGGTGGGAAAAACAAGGTGTCTGGGAATGTGGAAGAGATGACTGCCCCACCATGAAGAAGGATGAGGAGGGATTATTCTTATCTACCAAAGCTAATAACCACCAGGTCTTCCATTGGGAGGGAAGGCTGGGCTATGTGGTCTTCTAAGGAATTTCTCTCTTTGGAGAAGTTAAACCTTAGAAGGAAGTACGCCAAGATTTTGAGACACCACGATAGTTCAAAGTGGGAATCAGCTATTGTGGAGGATAAAATCTATCATGGGTATGGTGATGGGTCTGACTACTATGATCTGTAATTGTCCTTTCACTTTTTTGTACTTGATTGTTGGATTTTTCTTTTCTTTAATAAATGTTCAGAGGCTTGCCTCTGACTAAGATTCCCAGGTATATATAGGAGTGTTATGTCACTAAATTATAGAGAAATGTTCACAAGGGTTGTAAAATAAGTTTCTTGTGTAGAAATTCTTCAATGACAATAAATATTTTTTTATTGGGATTGTGTGATTATTTTTGTGTGATTATTTTTGTGATTTAATGTTTATCTTATGTAAATTGTTTAAAATAAAGGTATTTTTAGCATGGTTCACGATATTCATAATGTGATTTTCATATAGTATGTGGACTCAACCCACCGTGACACGATGAGGGTTTGTCACATCATGACACCCTATTTTCTAACATGGGTATAAATCTGAAAGCCCTCAGTTTTTCTCTATTTTAATTTTAGTTTTCTCAAACCACTAGTGATCAGTGATTCAAAATTCAAGTATTTTGATACCCATGAAACAATTTTTTATCTTTTACTTTATAGGACTAATAATTATTCCATCTAAGGTGAGTTATTCCTCTTTTATTCCATTTTTCTTCTCTATTTTTCATCCAAAGATGGATGAGTTTGTGGTTTGATGGTTGTTGTGGTGGCCTTGGGTTATGATTTTGATGGCTATTTATATATTCTAGTATTTTTGATCTTCTTTTCATGCTTTGGGTCTTTAGATCTTCCCTTGTCCACATTATGATTGTGCAGTGATCGTTGAAGCACCAGTTAATGTAGGGGATTTTAGAAATCACTTATGTTTTGTGTATAATGTGGAAAAATAATGATTTTACTTTCTATTGGTGGAGAGTAAAAGTTTGATATATTACGATAATGAACCAAACATAAATAAATTAATGGTAATGTGTTTTTTCACTTGGTGTTTACTTTTTCCATGATATTGCTTATAATATTGATGTGTGTTTGCTATTATTTCAAAGAAAAATTGTTTCCATTGTGATTTCATGATATTTTTATGAATCATATATTGCAATCATCCTTTATAAAAGGTTAAGAAATTAAAGAAAAAAATAAACTGGTTTTATGAAATCTATATGGTTTTTTTATCCCATGCTATAGTGGTTAAATGAATATATTAATATGTTATAAGTTTGGATTTATAAAAGTGGTTATTATTTAAATTGGTTGTTTAGTGTGGGTGTATGATTTTAGTTAGTGAAAAATATTCTATCCATTTTTTGGGGTTATTTAATGGTGGTTTTTTGGGTTGGTTTGGGCATGTAAAGTGTTGGGAATCAGGTCTGTAGCTATTTGATTTCATTTTCATGGATTTTTTTTGATGCCACTAAGTTAAATACAATGAGAGGGGTTTGATCAGGGTATGATGGATTAAAAAAATTCACCATTTTAATCTATTTTCATTTAAAAAACACTCATCTCTCATTCTCTCATAATAAAACATAAACAAGAATTAAAGTATACACAAGTCACAATAATTTTACTTGGTTCACCCAAAATGGGGTAATCTAAGGAGTACATAAAGGCAATGTTCCAATTTACTAGAAACATTATTGTATACTATTGTTATAATTTTTGGATTAAATTTTCTATCCATATAGGTTTGAAACCATTCACACTTGAGAATAAATTTCTCTCTTAAATGAAGTGAATATACTTCTCCTTTATAATATTCTTCATATTATCAGTATCAACTCTGAATGGTTCACACATATGTGAGTGTTTCATGGAACTCTTTTTTAATCTAGGAAATAAAATCTACTTGACCGCATGAAATTTACTTCCTGAAAAATTTATTTGGAAACTATTCTTCTCTGTGAACCACTCCTCTATGCATTGACCTTACAGAAGGCTATTCACTATGCACTTTTTAAGTGGTGCATTATTCACTATATACATACTATGTGGAAACTTATTTTGTGAGTTGATCCTTTGTGAAACTTATGTGTAGACTACCTTTGCGAGCAGCCATTGTGCACTACCCATGTGCCCTACTTTCTTTGTACACTTTATTCAAGGGAAAAACTTATGTGTTTTATTATCAGTATACTCTCATTTTGAACTTCCCATACCACTTACTAACCCCACATCTTTGTGTACTCACCTTTCAGTCTTCCTTTATGCTTCATGGTATTGTACTTGTGATATTCTTTCTAAATTTTTAGAAAAATCTAGTGATGATACTCTAAGATAATTTTTTCTATAAATTAATGATGTGATTAGGGGATCCCTATAAAGGAAATAAACCCTAAAACTAGTATAATCAGAAAATTATTGACAAACCATTTTCTAAGTGCTCTTTCACATACTCTTCCCTTCATGTTTTTCCAACACTTACAACCTTATGACTGTGCACTACCTACATAGTCCCATGAACCTTTTTCATGGACTCTCAAATACAAACTCCCTTTATGGGTTCACTTTATAGGTAAATCCCCCATGATTACAAACTTATTAATCCATTTAATGACTTGATGTGAACCTCCTGAGAAGTTTCATGTAGTTACCATGATTTCAGCATGGTTGCCTCAGGAAAATATCTTTTTTCCATATAAAATCCTCTGGATCATCTTCAAAATTGAGGATCACCAATAGCTAAACAAATCCTATAATTAGGAATATCTCCATGAAATGAGAAATCATTATATAAAATCTATAATACGAAATAAGAAATGTTCCTTACGAAGAGAGAATGGAATGAACTAATAATTTAGTAAGTATATATATATATATTACAATAAAATCTAGTTGTTTCTAATATGGTCATATCACATAAGGTTTTATTTCATATTTCAAATAGGTATACCAAAGTTTTGTATTGATAAGTAGTAAATTTAAAATAATATAACTCACAGTGAAATAAAAATATGATATTAGAATATTATAAATATATACATTTATTTATTATGTATAGATATTAATATTATTATTAAAATATTATATTATAAATTTCAAATAAATATTTCAATATCAATGGAATAGTAAAAATTAATTATATAATATTAATAAATAATTTTAACAGTATTTGTAAATGTGCATTTAGTATAAAAGTAATTTTTATTTTTTTAAAGAACTATTTTGTTAAGTATTGTATATTTTATCTTAATAAATTAAAAGGATCACTTTTCAATTATTTTTATATAATAAATAATATATTAAAACCTCTTAAATTTGAAATTGACATAAAATTATATTAAGAACACATAATGTTTAAAAACATCATTTTTCAATAAAATGTGTATTTCTTTATATTTTTAATTTTAATTTAAAACTAAATTTATAAATTTTAGAATCAGATTTACATAGAAATAAATTCATTTTTTATTTAGGATACAAAAATTTACTTAGTATGAATTTCTAAGTTTTCTATAAAATGGTTGATTTTTAGTCAAGAAATACTGTTTTTGAGAAAATTATAATTTGTATAATTTTTTCATTTTGTAATCCTATCCTTTAAAATTGAAAAACCATTTATGTAATTAAATATTCATTTAAGGAATAAAATTATTCATTTTAAATTATTCTTTGAATTTATAAAAATTATATCCAACTATGAATTCCCTTCATGGGACATGCCTCCTAATAATCTTCATGTAGTTACCATATAGTTTGTGCAGTTTCCATGTGAAAAAACCCCATTTTACATTGGAACTATCTTTGACCCTCCTCCAAAATATCACACCCAAAATTTTGAAAAACATTAGGAAACCTCTCCACTTTTAGCACGATATGTGTAGAGGTCGATGTGGTGGTAGCTTGTTCATTGTGAGGTAAACACTATAGTTTCCCGATAGCAATGAAATTTGAATGGTAATAACGAACCTAGTAATGGGTGTAGAGTTGGAATTAAATGAACTATAGACTATAATAGAAATGTTAATGGTTTAATGAAATGGGAAATAATTGTAATTAATGTGGGTGATTTTTGGGAATGGTTTTTAATTAAATATGGTTCAAAAAACATAATTAATGTGAAAGTGATGGTAATGGTAAATCTATAAAAAGTTGAAGGATATAATTAAACATGTATATTGTGAATTATTTGGGTGGAATTTTTATGTGGGGAGTGAGTTGGATTGTGGTTTTATAGTTAAAATTAGTATCAGTCTGGATATATAGCTATGTGATGATGGTTGTGGTTAGTGATGGTGTAATGTTGATGTGAACCCTTTTGGAGGGGCTCTTGGGTGTTTTGGTGTGTGTGTGTGTGTTGTATGTTCTCTTTATTTCATATACACCCCACTTGAGTTGAATAAATTTAATGATGATCAAGTGGTTTGGGTTTTGGTTGTTTTCTCTAAAAATATAGGTTATTAAGGGAATATACCTCTAAATACTCCCTTATAATAAATCATTCAGGGCTATCCTAACACGTCACCTAACCTGACTCACCACTTGGACCAAAGAGAATTCATTATCCCCATAAGCTAGTAACTAGTTCCTGGGAATCATGGAAATAAACTTTGGGAATAATTTTTTCCTCAAATCAGATTAAACCACCAGTGTATCACTTACAAAGAATTAATCATATAACATTTTTTGTCAGATTCCCACACAGTATCAATAATTATATCGAAAATAAATAATCAAAAAAATGATTTATAACCAAAAATAATGTCTCAAATAATTTTCATAATCATACAATCATATCCAAAAAATATATCAAAATATAAAATCATAAGAAACTAAATAAAAATAAATAAATGTCATCTTGGCTGATACATTAACATCCCAAAACAAAATAAAAACTAAAACCATATCAAAAACATACTTCAATGAAACCCAATGTTAGTCACTATATCTAAACTCACCATTAATTACCCAAGAGATATAATCCAATCTGAAGATAAATATAAGGAACCTATGTACAATATACGTACTATATACATATAGGTTTGATATGTAGGGTGTGAGGTAAAAATCCCAGTTGGATCACGCCAAATATTCCATGCAATTCCTTTTATTTTAAATTTCGATATTTCTAGTTTGAAATAAATTATAAAATTATATTTTTCTATTTTTTAAAATATAAAAGAAACCAACATTATATTTTATACTTACAAAAATGAATTTACATCTCTATATGGAAAACACTTTGAATATATAATGTACGCCTTTGATTTTCATGAAGACCAATCATTTCAAACCTTTTATGAAATTCCAAAAAAAATTAAATCCTTTCTCTTTTCATTCAAACTCATTCCTTAAATCACTTTTGAAAAAAAAATTAAAAATTGAACCAAAACAATGAATAAATTACAATAAAAATATACCGCCACTATATTAATTAAATATCACAAAATTAAACAATACAAAGGGTAACATAATAATAAATCATAGGGAAATATAAAAAATCATGGTAGAGATCCCCTACATGGAACCACCAATCAAATAATTAGTGTCATGGGCTCCACCATAGGTCCAAAATTGAGAACATTATAAACATTACTAATTATAGAGAACTAATTTTTAGCCTACATTGCATCCTAAACCAATACACAGGCCACCTGATTATCCCACACTAGCATACTTGGGGTCACACTCCATCTAGTCTCATTTCACACTAGAGGGAAAACTATCCTATGTGTTCTCTAAACTAGTGTATTATACATCCAGATCTCTTATCATGAAAAAACCTAGGTTAAACCCTAAACTAGGCACTCAATATAACACTTAATATATATGAGGTATGCACCCAATCCCCACTGGATAACAAAAATCATAATGGTCATCATAGAAAAATAATTAGTGACAATTTTTTCCAGTAAATAAATAAAAAACACAGGCTTCCACCTGGTATCCTGATATGGAAAACATCTACATCGGAGTTCCATGGTTAGATGAATAACTAAAAACAAAACTAAAACAATTCATAAGAAGCATATAAAAAATAAAAAACCAAAGGCTCATAAATAAAAATAAGATAAACAATATCCAGATACAAGAGGTTTAAATGAGCGATAAAACTATGATACAGAAGAAAAGAAATACCCAACATTGTCTTTGCATGACCTATAAGGCCATCATCCACCCACAAAACTAACCCACTCCAAGTGATAAAAAGAACCTGAACCAAAACCTAAAAAATATAATGGTTCTATCGATGCTGAGTGTAATAAGTGTAGTGTGAGTATACAAAATTCAGTAGGAAAGCACTACATAATCCATAAATTTCCTTTTCCAAAACAGGCCACAAACAGTAGTTTAAAAATATAGTTAGAAAATAGGGTTTTCAGTCAAGAATTTTTAGAGGCCAATATCATGTTCAGGACATTTCTCAAAAACCCATTTCTTTGATTTAAATGAAAAAAATCACTAAAAAATACTTCTAGGGCCTTATCCCCTTTTTAAAATAAGAATCTAATATAAATCCACTTTTAAAACCTTATTTACTAAAACTCGTTTTTAACCCCTTTGAAATTATTTGAATAAAATAAGATAAACACATGAAACATACCCACAAAGTAGAGACAAGGCATGGGAGTTAAAGTAGTGGCATATCATAAAATAACTATAGAATAGTAATTTAGTAGTAAAACAAAAAATAAATAACTAGCGAAAATTTATATATACATAAAAATAAGAAATCTCAAAACATCATATGAGGAGACCCTAGATGTACTCATTTCGGAACCATATAATGGGATATCGATGAAGTCCCCAAGTCTATAACCAACCTAGCTACTCTCATATATCCTCACTGATAGAATAACCTCTTGTGGTCTCTAACGCTATAGGGGATTTAGTCCATCTCATTAGAATTAAATGAAAACATCTTTCATCTCTCGCTAAGATACATAAGATACCATGACAATAATAATAGTGGGTAGTGAGGTGGCCTTTATATAAAATGTCTCTATCAATAACCAACACAAGTCAAAATCAATTTCTTAGCCCACCTATCTACATGAACCCATGTGAAATCATTATTTAAAATATATTAATTATATGGAGTTTTATTCTTTCAAAGAAAATCATTTATAATTTTAAAATCATGTATTTTCATTTGAAACCAATAGTTATGTTTTTTAAAAAACAACTTTACTTTCCAATCCCTTTTAAAAATCCAAGGCAAGAATAAAACCACATTATTAAAGTTCCAATAATACCTCTAATAAAATATTTAAAAAACACACATTTATATTTATTTTTAATAAAACATTTGGCACTCAATAAACCTTGTTCAAAAACTATTTTTTAAAAAAAATAACTTTAAAACCTTATTTTAAAACTATTTAAGAACCAAGAAGAAATTTTAGCACTCATTTTTAAAAAGGGAACTCCTTGAAATTTCCATATATCTACATATATATTACCATACACATGTATATATTATTATGCACATATATTTGTGTATGAATTCACAAGAATATATATGTGTGTAATAATAGGGGTGAAAAGGAAATAACCAAATGGCACAATCAAAGCCACCTATAAAAATGTAAGCAATTCCAAGTAAAATCACTAGACCAAAAAAGAACTAAAAAACTAAACCACAATTCAATCCCAAAAAACTAACTCACAAGATTTTAAAAAATACCAACCACAATTTAAATAACCAAATTCCTTTAAAATCCCACTTAGGCATTTTATAAAACATCTGATATATATACAGTTTTAACACATATTTATAACTATTGAAAACCTTAGAAACCCTATTGTCAATCAAAACATTAAACAAGAAACTTTATAACAAAAATTACAAATTCATACTGAATTATAAATTAACTAAAAGCCAATTTAGAAAGCTTAAAGCATTATATTTCATGATTTTGAAAGAAAATGGATGGAAACACATACCTAAATGGTGTGTGGACATGATAAAACTTAGAATATGGTATAAGGAGAACCCAATAATAATAAAAACATAGCCTAAACCAACAATAAATATAATAAAACATCACCCCACATACTCTGGGGTTTATCCAAGAGACAACCAAGGCAAGGTAAAGAAGTAAAAAAAGTTATAGGAGAGAGGAGATGAATAAGAGAGGCTTGTCAAAGAACAATCCATCTAAAAATGAAGGAGAGGCTACCAAAAACCTAGTGGAAGAAAGGTAAATGGGTTTGGGATCCCCTTAATTCATACTTTTCAAGTCAGGGAGAGGGGATATTGAGTGGAGTTTTATTTTTAGGATGGTAGAATAGGAAAATTTTATTTTTAGGAAAGTTAGGCAAGTCACACTATTTACCAAATTTTGTGCCAACTATCCACCCTCCACTATATATGAAAACCTCCTTCACATTGTTTTACTACAATTTTTGGATATCATATGATAATTATGAAAAGTTTTCTATTAAAATTACAAACACTCTCAAAAACTTTCTTTATTGTTTATGCTGACCATGTGCAAGTCGTCCTCCATCCCCAAAACACACCAAACTCTAACACAATTTTTCAAGATTGTTGCATGGTTTGGACTCAACCATGAATTACCCATGAAATATAAACTATGTAAGAAATAAATGAACAATAAATAACCCATATGTATATATTTTCACATGGTTTCTCTTAAAATTTTCTCACTAACCATGCTGAGAGGAAAAAATTCCTAAATACTCAAAAACAAAAACAATCATGGTAGTTAGACCTGAAAATCAACAAAAAGATAAAATACTAAGAAATAAATAAAATAATAGGGGATATAAAAGTTTAGGATTAAAAATTCTACATAAAATAACACTTTATAATCCCCTAAAGTCACTGAGTTCGAGATCAGAAACAAAACTGGAACTTTCAACTTGAAAAAAAGAACTTCCAAAATAGTCATCTCCAAACCAAACCAAAATAAAATGTAACTACTAACTATGGTGTGATTATTAACACAACAATTCACACCTAAATAGATCAATATAGAACTAAAATCTAAGACCAATTGGGTCTCCCCACCATTTAGAAATCTACTAACATCGTCATTCCACTAAACAAGTCACTCAAATGGTTCACCAATAACATAAAACAAGATTCAAATCAAATAACAAAAAAATTACCCATTCCAAATATGATTCATAATTTATATAGGACACTTAACTTTCCAATCAAGAATAGGATACAAAATTACCCAATAGAAACTTGGAAATAAAAATAAGAAAGGAAATGGAAGAGGAAAGAAAAAACAACAAGGAAGATACTAAAAGTTACTATAATGATCAAACAAGAGTGCTTTAAAATTTCTAGGGTTGGTATGGAATTATTCTCCTTATGTCGAGATTATAACCCATAGAACATATAAATATAACTCATATGAAAGCAATGATGATAATTATTTGGATCACTATAGAATGAAGACTTGAAATTCCCAAATAAACTGCACTAGAAGAATATGAGAAATATTTTCCTTTCAAAAGAAGCAGCAACAAAATAAAGAGACTCCTCTAAAAGGGGTTCCACTGATTTTCAATTCTCATCAAATTGGAAAACTTTATTATTACCAAGAGATATAGGTATTCCACTCATCATGGGTGACCCCTAAAAATGTATTCATCAAAAAATTACTCATCCACTAATTACATATACGAGACAAGACCAAATGATAGAACTCGATCAATCAATTCTGGGTAATGAAACTTCAGGAATATATGAGACTTTAATGAGTTTTTTGATACTATATTTAAAGAAATTGTAATTATCACATTAATATGGTCAATTAATTCCTTTATCATTTTCTAACCCTGATGAATACTCGTGAGCTCTATCACTTTCTTCAATTTCACCTCCTCAACATAAAACCATTGAGAAAACGTGGTATTAAAAACTATCACATCATTTCATCATGAAAAAAATATGAAAAAACAAGTTTATACTAATCTATTTCTAATCCCTCAAAAATAAAAATGATAGATCTCACCCTCAAGGCTTCTAGAGTTACTAGGTACCTGAAGATCCCTTTGATTTATTCTAACCATGTTACATCCTCAATCAGATCTCAATTTCCATGAAAGACCAAGAACGACGGAAAAGATATTGAATCCACCACTCTACTAGGAGTTTGTGTAGATTAAAAAATTGGAAGAGGCTTCAGACGATCCTTCAAGATTTTTTTGGGTAGTATCTTCTAAATAACATGTATAAAACCCAATAAAAATAAACCAAACATCAATCGTATCCCACCAAAACAAACTCAATCTAAAATAAGACCACACAAATTAATTTTCAACACCACACAAGAAAATATAAACACAAAAAAAGATATACATTTTTTTTTAAATTCTCTCACTTCAATTTTAAAAACCTATGTTTCATTTTCCAAACTCACTTCCAAAATTTCAAAGACCTCTTTTTTAAATCTCAAAACCATTACCTTACTTTAAAAAAAATTCCCAAAAACTTTTTTTATTAATTTTGAAAACCAAATTATTTTTACTCAAAATAAAATAATAAAAACCAAAATTAGACCAATAATATCGCATAATATAAATATTTTTAATGAGGTACTATTCATTGTGCAAAACTTGGCCACATGGTTTAGATGGCCATGTTCTAATTGTATAACCACTACTAGAAGTCTTGTAGAACTAGGAACTCATGATCCATGTGGTTTTATAGGTGATGTGAGCTCACTAGGTGACACTGGTTCAACTCTCTTTGTACTTCCTCAAAGTACATAATCAATAGGACAATCCAAAATACCAAAAAATACAATTAAATAATCAAAACACAATAATACATGGTAATTAAATACTCAAGGAGAGTTAGAGCTCATAATGCTCTTCCCGCACCTAACTCTTGAGTTTTAAAAATCCTAATATTCATTCTACTAGATATCCCAAGTAAAAAATAGTTACTCTAATTCCATTTTTTCATGAAAAAACCATTAGTTATCCCATAAATAATTCACTTCAACTAGTCCATAACATACCCAATGGGAATTATTGATCCCCATGTAATGATGAAAAGAATAATGGTAATCATAGTACAATTGTTGGGGATGATTTCACTTAATAAATAAATAAATAACATGGGATTCCACCTAAAATCCTTGCATGGACAAACTATACATAAGATTTCCATGCATAAAAGCATAACCAAAAACAAAAATAACATGTAAGATGGGGAATATAAAAAATACACATCCAATAGATCATTAATAAAAATAATATAAAAAATATCCAAATAAAAGCGGTTAAACTGGATGATATAACTTTGATATAGAATAAAAAAACTAAAAATACCCAAAATAATCTCCATTTGACCTCTAATTTCATCATCCATCCACAAATCCAACCATATCTAAGAGAAAACAAGAAAAATAAAGTGGGGATATAAAATATATTGGGTATACTAACACTGAGTGGCACAAGAAGAGTGTTATCATAAACATCTTGATAAGTTATCACCACAAAATCCACACATTTCCTTTTTAAAACATTAAATAGTAACTAGTTTGAAAATATAGATAAAAATAGGGTTTTGAATCATAAATTTATAGAATCTAGTGTCATGTTCAGATCATTTCTCAAAAAACACATTTCCTATATTTAAATGAAAACAATCACTAAAAAATGTTTCCCTATCCTTGACTAGTTTTTTATATAATTAACTGGTATAATTATAATTTTAAAACACTATTTAATAATACATATTTTAAAACCTTTGAAATCGTTTATTATTGATATCTCAATAAATTAAATGTTCCCACAAATTAGAGGCAAGGCAGGAGAGTGAAAGTATTGGAATATCATAAAATAAATATAGAGTAGTAAGACAGATGTAAAAACAAAAGTAATATCCATGAAATAGTAATATATACATAATCATGGGAAATGCCTAAAGATACTATGAGAATAACCTTGATGCACTCATTTTGGGACCATTTGTTGGCATATTGATGAATTACCTAAGTCTATAACCAACACAGTTGTTCTCAATTAATCTCACCAGTGGCACAATGCATTTTTGTCTCCAACACCATAGGAGATATAATCCATATCATCATGAATGGATATAAATTTTCCTTTTACCATAATAATATTCCTATAATCCCATGAAAATAGTAAATGTGGGTGGTGAGTTGGCCTTTATAAAAAATGCCTCAATCAAGAACCAATATAAGTAAAGCTCAATTTTCTAGAATACCACCACACACACACCCATGAGAAATACCTCATTAAAATAGAGTTATTACATGGAGGTGTATAATTTCAAATAAACCATTTCTATGTTTCTAATCAGGTCTTCGCATTATAAACAAATAGACAATTTTCTAATAAAACGCATTTCTTTCAAATGGCTTTTCAAAATACAAGGAAAACATCAAAATGCATTCTTGAAGTGTTAAATATACCTCTAAGTTAATCTATAGGAAACACACATTTAAATATAGTTTAAATAAAAATATTTGAAAGTCATGAAACCAATTTTGAGAAACCATGTTTTTAGAAAACTTAACTTTAAAGCCTTCTTTGGAGAGCATTTAGAAACCAAGATGTAATTTTAGGAACCAAGTTTTAAAATGTAACTCCTTGAAATTTATATATATATATATATATATTCTCATGAACATATATATGTGTATTTATTCACATGCATATAATTATATGCATTCTTAGGGGTTCCAAAGAAACAACCAAAGGGTACAATCAAATCCACCCATTAAAGTGTAAGTAATTCCAAGTAAAATCATCAAACCACAAAAAGAGTAATTATAAAAATAAAACACAATTCAATATAAAAAACTAAATCACACAATGTTATCAAAGATCAACCATAATTTAAAACACTAAAATATTTTATAATTATACTAAGTCATTTTAGCAGACATCGTGCATATATAAATTTTTAACACATAGTCATAACTATTGAAACACTTGAAGCCCCCCCACCCAATTTAAATCAAACCTTTAAACATGAAGCTTTATAAAAAAATTATAAATTCAAAAACATGATAAATTAACTAAAAACTAATTTAGAAATATTTAAATATTCCACAGCATGCTTTGGAAATAAAAGGGATGAAAACACCTACCTCAACAGTGTGTGCATGAAATAAAAATTAAAATATAGGAAAAGAAAGATCTTAGAATAAATATGTATACCCTAAAACAATAATAAAAACAATATATAATCATACATCATCCTATAGGTTTTGGTAAATAAATAAAAAAAGGTAAGATAAAGAATAAAAACATGGGGAATAAGAGAGGAGCTGAAAACGAGAGGCTTGCCCAAGAAGAATCCATCCAAAAATTGAAGGAGAGGGTAACAAAACCAAGGAGGATGAAAATGGGGTTTTGGATCCCCTTTTTTCAACCTAATTTAGTTAGGGAGAGGGGATCTCTAGTATGGTTTTATTTTTATGATGGAAGAATAAGAAAATCTATTTCTATGAAAATTAAGAAGTCACATGGTTGGACCACAAAGTTTACTAAACTGTGCACCAACTGTGTCTCCTCCACTGGATAGAAAAACCTCCCTCACGTAGTTGGTTTTCAAAAATTTTTAAATTTTCACCAACCATTCCAATAATTTATATTAAAATAATATACACTCTAGAATTATCTCTACATTTTTTATACTAACCATGTGCAAGTCGTGCACCATCCCCCAGACACAACAATATGTTGCATGGTTTTCCTTAAGTGTCACATAGTTTGGACTCAACCATGTATTACCCTAGTGATCTAATATATGAAATAAAAAATTATCAATAAATACTCCTTGTGTTTAGGTAGTTACAAAGTTTCTTGTAAATAATGCACAGTAATCAGGTGAAGAGGTAAAAACTACCCAAAAATAATAAAACTCAAAATTTTCTTAGGAATTTGACCCAAAACTCAAGGAAAATATCAAATCCAAAAACAATAATATAATTATAAATGATATAAAGGTTTAGGTATGAAAATTATCACCACTATTACACTTTTTCCCCCTAAAATTATTTTATTTTGAGATGATAAACAAAACCATAACTTTTAACCCAAAAATAAAGAGCTTTTCAAGTGATCATCCATGAACTAAACCAAAATTAAATGGAACTACTAACCATGGTGTGATTCATAACTCCATAAGTCACACTCGACTATATCAAGGTATAACTAAAATAAAATATCCAAAGTGTATCTCCCTGCTATTTATTAACTACTAACATGGTAGTTCCACTAAACAAGGCACTTGAACTACTCATCATTCACATAGCCCAAGATTCAAAACAAAGAACACAAAAAAATTACCTAATCCAAATATGATTCATAATTACCACAGAACACATACCTTTCAAATAAATCATGGGATAAAAAATTACCCAAAATAAACTCAAAGATCAAAACATATGAAGAAATGAAAGAGGAGAGACAAAAAAAATAAAGAAAATAATCATTACCTCAAAGATTAAATAAGATTGCGGCTGAGATTTTGGGGTAGTCCTAGGTTACTTCTTCTTCTAAGATTTCAAACCATAGAACTTATGAAGAATACTTATCTGACTATAACATTGAAAAATCTTTCAAGTATTGGATCATGAAGTCATGGAAGGCATGAAGTGACTATAATAGAAGCATACAAGATAATTATTACTTTTATAAGAAGTAGTAAGTGATGAAGGAGACTCCTCTAAAATGGGTTCCTATGGTTTTCACTTCTAATTATATGGTGAAAATTCATTATCATTCAGGGATATATGGTTTCCACTCATCATGGATCACCCCTAAAATACTAGCTTGAAAAAAAATTAATTATCTGATAATTACTTAAACAAAACCATAATATATGAGATAAGTCAATCAATAATTCATGGTTGAAGACCCTTCATGAATTGATGATAATTTAATGTGTCACTCGACACCATATATAGAGAAAATGGAATCATCTCATTAAAATGGTCAATGAATTCCTTCATAGTTAGCCAGCCTAGCTAAATACCCACAATATTTGCCACTTTCCTTACCTTAACCTCTTTAGAAACAAACCATTGAGCCAAAGTGGTCATGAAAAACTCCCAGGTTATTTTTTATTTCAATGAATATGGAACAATCCATTTACTTTAATCTAGACTTGGTCCCTCAAATAGACCCAAGACAGCTATAACCCTCACAGATTATAGAGTTCCTAGGTTTCTAAAGAACCCTTAAATTTATTATATCCACTCTAAAGCATATAGAAAACCTCAATAACTATGAAATATAGGCATTTACTAAAAATAACATGGATCCCCAAGTCTACTTAGATTCTAACTAGATTTAGTCTCTATAAGATACATTAGATAATCCTCTAGTATTTTTCTAGCCAGTGTACTCTAAATAACATGAAAATATAAAACCCAATAAAAAACCAAACATCAATCATATCCCACCAAAAAAAACTCAATCCAAAATAAGACCGAGAGAATTAATTTTCAGCACCACTAAAAATCATAACATAAACAAGATTTAAAATTCTCTTTTAAAATTATTACACTTCAATTTTAAAAACCCAATATTCATTTTCCAAAACTACTTCTAGAATTTCAATAACCCCATTTTCAAATCTTGAAACCTTCCCTTTCCTTTAAAACACTTCTTTTATCATAAAATCCATTTTTTATCATTTTTAAAACTTAAATTATTTTCCTTTAAAATCAAATCACGCTAACCAAAATAAAAAAAATCAAATAATTCAAATCTTCTTAATGAGGTACTAGTGGTCATGCATGGATTACCCACATGATTTATCATACCATTTTCTAATCATGAAACTACCACTAAAAGTGATTTAAACTAGGCACTTGGGTTCCCCATGGTTTTCTAGGCCATGTGAACTCACTAGGTGACACCATTTCAACTCCCATTATCATCCCTTAAAATATATAATTAATATAATAATCCAAAAAATACCATAAATAGTAATTCATGAATAAAAATACAATAACCCATGGTAGCTCAGGTATAAAGGTGAGTAAGAGTTCATGACGCTCTTCCTGTAGCTACCTCTTAGGTTCCAAAAAATCTAATCTCCATTATACCTGAAATACCAAATAAAAAAGGGCTAATTTAAAACCATTTTTTCATGAAAAAACATAGGTTAACCCATAAACCAAGCACCTGATATAGACTGTGAAATACCCTAGGGTAATCCTTGATCCTCATAGGCTAGAAAAAATCATCATATAAATCATGAAACAATCGTTGGGGATAATTTTTTCTAATAAATAAATAAAAGGCACATGCTTCCGCTTAGAATCCCAACACGGTCAACCTATACATCATAATTTCATGCACAGAAGCATAACTAAAAACAAAACAAAAACAAACCATACATAACATATAAAAAATAAAAAACCAACAACTCATAAATAAAAAATAATAGAAATAATATCTAGATAAATGAGGCTAAATTGGTCGATACAAATATGATGCAAAAGAAAAAAATCCCAAATACCCAATTTCATATCATTATAACCTTAAAGTTCATTATATATCCATAAAACTAACCTATTACAATATAAAAAATAACCAAAACTTTAACCCAAAAAATAGCTCGGGTCTACCGATTCTGAGGGGCACTAGTAGGGTGTGAACATAAATATCTCAATAGGTATGCACTACAAAATCAAAACATTTCATTTTCCAAAATAGGTTGCAAACACTATTTTAAAAATATATAAAGAAAATATGATTTTCTATTATGATGTTATATAATATAATATCATGTTGAGTACATTTCTCAAAAAAAATCTTTTATTTAAATGAAAATAATCATAGAAAAAATGATTCTTGGGAATCAACCCCTTTTCAAAATAAGAACCCGATATAAATCCACTGTAAAAACATTCTTTACTAATAAAGTTTTTTTAAACCTTTAAAATAATATTAATAAAGAAATAAAAAGGCATAAAATATTCCCATAAAACTGAGATAAGAAATGGGAGTGAAATTATTAGAATATCATAAAATAACTATAGATTAATAAGGTAGAAATAAAACTAAAATAAATAACCAGGAAATAGAATGATATACATAATTAATGGAAATCCCAAAATATCCTCTAAGGAGACACTATATATACTCATTTTAGAAATATTTTTTCGCTTATCAATGAAGTCTCTAGGTTTATAACCAACCCAGCACCTTCTACTAGCATCACTAGTGGAACAAATTCTTATGATCTTCGACGCCATAGGGGATATAGTCCATCTCATTGAGACTAGATATAAATATCTCTCATCCAACACTAAAATTCATAAGATATTAAGAAAATATTAGTAGTTGGAGGTGATGTGGAATTTACACAAAATGTCTCAATTAAGAAATAAGACAAGTCAAACTCAATTTCTTAGGACACTTCCTAACACAAACACATGTGAAATCCCTCCTTAAAATATAGGACTTATAGTGGAGGTATGTTTCCAAAGTTATGTGGGTTCTGATGGTCATCTCAGAATTCACTAGCGTGCTGTTGGTTTGGGATGATGTGATTAGTGTGTCCAGGTGATCCGATCATGTGGCTCATGATTCATGTCTCTGATGGATGTCAGCAATAGTGGTCTAAAGACCTATACAGTGATTTTTTTACTATGTTTTTTGTGATAACGGTGATGGTATTGGCTTTCTTCAATTTCATTTGTTCCTGGTAGTTCTTGTCATTGTTTCATCCAACAAAATCCCACTTTTTCTCTGCTATGGATCTAGGAGTCCACCATTCTCTCTGATGAGGAGATGCGTGGAGGTTTTCAAGGTTATTTGGGAAGTGAGTATGAGCATGTGTCTTTGGGAGGTCGATGGTGATGATGATTTGATAATCAATGATGAGGTTGTGTTCGGCTTAGGCATTGATTATAACGGTTTTCTGGTGATGGGGGATGACGCAATGTTACTACGACGGGTTTCAATGTTCTGGCGGTGGCCATTGGATAAGTAGTTGGTGATGATAAGAAAATGAGGATGATGACTTTGATATCATGAAGACGTGATGGTAGTGACGGTGATGAGATGTCAGGCCAGCGATATGATGATGGCGGTGAGGTGAGGTTTGAGGTATTGTGATGTGGATCAAGATGGGTAGCTCGGGGTTCGAAGTTGTTTTTGGCGGTATTTCTAAATTTGGTTTTTAAAATGTGAATATATTTTTTTTATTTTTGAACAAGGTGTGTCGTGTGGATAGGGGTTATATGTAAACTAGTGTCTCTCTTTATTGGTTCCCACCTATCTAAAAAGTGACTTCTAATAAATTAAAAAAATGGATTTTGGTAAAAAAAAGCTTTTAAAAAACTCTACTTTAATACCTTATTTGGAAAACGTTTAAGAAACAAGATGAAATTTTAGGATACAGGTATTACAAGGGAACTCCATAAACTCTCCATATATATATATATATATATTCTAATACATATGTGTGTGTGTGTTCTCATGAACACATATATGTGTATGTATTCACATGCATATGTGTATGTTCATTAATAAGGGTTACATGGATCCAACCAAAGGGAAAAATAAAAGGCACCCATCAAAATGTAAGTAATTCCATGGAAAATCATTAAACCAACAAAATGTACAAATAAACCGTAATTCAATCTCACAAACTAACTCACACAATTTTACCAAATAAAACCATAATTTAAACCACCAAAATCATTTAAAAGGGCATGTAGTCATTTTAGAAAATGTCTATCATATATATATATTTATTTATTTATTTATTTATTTAACATATAGACATAACTATTGAAAACCTTGACCCCCCCCCCTCACCTTCAATAAAATCTTTAACCATGAACCTTTATAAAAAATTATAAATTAAACACACCTGATAAATTAACTAAAACCAAATTTAGAACTCTTTAAGCATTCCATGGTGTTCTTTGTAAAGGAAATGGATAGAAACCCCTAAATCAACAGTGTCTAAATGTGATGATACATCAAGTATGGTATAATAAATACCCAAAAACCAATCCAAACACCATAAACCAACAAGAAACACAATAAAATATCATCACCCATCCACTAGGTTTCGTCTAATGTACAACCATGGTAATGGGAATAAGAAAAACAAGATGTAGGAGATAAGATATGAATAATAGAGGATTACCCAATAATAATCCACCCAAAATCAAAGGATATGGCACCAAAACCTAAGAGGGGGAAAAGGGTAAGGAATTTGGGATCCCCTTTATGTGTATTGGTTGAGTGAGGGAGATGTGATCTTGAGTGGGGTTTTATTTTTAGGAGGGAGGATTTGAAAAATTTTGATTTTTAATAAAACTGGGATGCACACATGGTTAAGCCATAAAATTCACCAAACTTTTCACCCTCCACTGGATTGAAAAAACTCCATATAATGGTTTGGATGAATGGTTTTAAAATCATGTGTTAAACGTGAAAAATTTTCTATTAAAATTGAAAAAACTCTTGCATGATTTCTTCATGGTTTCTACTAACCATGCACAAACCATGCACCATCCCCCAAACACACCGAAATATCACAAGGTTTTTCCTGAGTATTGAAAATTTCAGTCTCAATTGTTTGTTACCCATGTAAGAAAAAAAATGAATTGGGATCATCCCTACATTCAAGTACTCACACAGTTTCTCCTCAACTATGTGCACTAACCGCACACAGAGGAAAAAATTGTCTAAAAACTCCAAAACTAGAAGTTTTCATAGATATTCTACATTAAAAGAAAATACAAGATCAAATATCAAGAAATAAATAAAATAATAATGGATATAAAATTTGGGGTCTGATATGTACAGTTTAGTTACCTAGGTTATCAAGACTAATATAAAGTGGATATGAGTAATCAATCAATCCATAATGAATCTATAAATCATAAACCAAAAATATCACTCACCTCCAACTCCATCACACAAAACATCCCCTTTACACAACATGAAACTATCGTATATTAATGCACAACCCCTTAAGGGTTAAAAAACAAGGGGGCATCAATGATAGTTTTACAATATCGAACCATTCATTCTAAAGTTACAAATGAGCCTTTAAGAAATTAAACTTGGGATGATAAGTTAATTTATTTAAATATAATTACAATATTAAAAAATACTTATAAATCATTTTAAAACCACACATTTCCCCTTATTTAAAATTTTTTATAAATCACCTAGAAAACCACCACACCCACTTATCTTGAAATAATTCTTTAAAAACATGTCTTTCCTTATTTAAAAAAATAAAAAAAAATCCAAATACCCTTTTTTCTCTCAAAAAAACCTCAAATATACTCATAATAATTTTAAAAAGGTATTGGAATGCTCAAAAAAATTCAAATAATCATTTAAAATTCAAAAGGAAACACTTTTATGTCAATACAAAATTACATGGGAACCATTCACAAACACATAATAGATATCATATGTAATCATAATTTTATAAAATAGGAATTTTAAAAGATTAATAAACACAATAATTGAAATATAAAAAAATAACATATAAGCACCTACCTCAAATCAGATGAAAATCAATTATAACATGTTGCCTTCCAAGGTGAACAACCGAATGAGAAATGAAACACTTTCTATGGGTACTAGATAATCAAACCCCAATGTTAAAATTATCCAAAACCAGAAACCTATATTGAATAATGATTTAGGGTTCTAAGGTAAGTAATATTCTAGGAGAAAAAGTTAGGTAGGGAAGGATAAATGAAAATAGGAGAAATCGGGTGATAATTTCCTCAAAACCGCTTGAAATCCTATGGGATTAAGGAAAAATCAAATGGGAATGGGAGTAGAAATATCCCTAGGGGTCCAAGGGGATAAAATGATTGATATGGGAGAGGAAAATGGGAAATAAAATTTAAAATAGAATCAAGGATTTGTAACTTTTCATATTTTAAGTGATTTTGGGAAGACCCTATGATTTGGCCACATGGTTTGACAAATTGAATGTAACTCATGTTGGAGAAACTATTTATATCACCCCTCCCTACACAATTTTAGTTTAATGACTTTTCCTATATTTGAATAAACTATTTCAGTCATCCCCACACACAAATATAGCTATACATTTTACCAAGAGACCCCTGCATAGCTTGGAGAATCTTGCGCCAATCATGAAAAACAATTATTTCAATACTTGTAGAACTATCACATGATTATTGAATGATTACTACTAACTTTTAGACACTAAAAAAATTCTAAAATTTCAAAAATAAAGACTCAAAATAACTAAAAACTTAATACACCCTAGAATAACATAAAATAATATAAAATAATCAACAATAGTAACACGGGGGCTATTACAAATCTCTCCAACATGGTACTTTCTACCCCTAGAAAGTCCTTGGTCAAGTAAAATACACTGGGAAACTAAAACCTCCTCACCCCAATTCAATATATGGGTGGGATGAGGAAAACAATCAAGTGGTTATCATAAGGAGGACACTAATTGACATGATCTAACATCTAATCCAAACAAAAAAATATCCTCAAAACAATCCAATCAATTTCCAATACAATAAAACCTTTAAAAAAATAACCCCCAAATCCCAAAACACAACTAAACCGCTCCAAGAATGACATGAAAATGATCATGAATCGTGAATGTAAATGAAATTGAGACCGAACATAGGTCTCTACACCATTTAGATTTCATATTAAATGGTGAAGTTAAAGGAAAAACACTCCTAGATGGAGACTATAAATATCAAGGAATATCAACCACATGAAAACTTAAATAAAATGAATCCTACACCAACCACAATAAGTGACTAAGAGACTAACTCAAAAATCCAAAAAGTAAAACACCTATAAATAAGAATCCAAAGTCCACAAACAAAACCAAGCAACACCATTAATAAATCAACTAATACATTTCCAAACAAAATAGAAAAAAACCCACAACCAGCCTCATCAAGGAGTGATATGGGACTAGCCTTAGGTAAAAACAAGGAAAGAGTGTGGGTAACCTAGAACCTCACACATAGAACACCCACTCATGGTGAAAGGAATAAGATCAAAACCAAACAACAAGAAATGCATAATCTAAATCATTTTATAACAGGTCTTAGTTTCCCAAATACAGACCCAAGGTGTTACCCAAGTTTATCCATCAACATTTAAACCTCATCACTAATCCATCATATAAATATACCTCAAGAAACAAGATTCCACAAAATAAATATGATCATAAGCACAAAATTCTCAAAATACCATTCAAGAAAACAATCCATGGACCACCAAAGGAAACACCCAACAAGTCTTACCTTAAATATTTAATTAAATCCATATTCATAAAGAAGAGTCCACAAAACAAATTGTAACAGCCGAGAATTTTATGAGAAATATTTTGTTTTTATGTTATATAAATCATCAAAGGAATATTTCACTACACACAACACTTGCTTGGTTTGCTTTACACACAATAGTGACTTCCTAGATAGCTTGCGTCGTACGCAATACAGAGTTTCACTAAACAACGATATGCTATTAAAATATTATTAAAACTAGCCGTTATGAATAGTAATAACCACTTTTTGAAATTCTATAAATTTTATTTTTCAAAATGGACTTCATTTTTGGATTCGGAATATCGAAATTAGCTTAGGGTGAAAGTTTGGTACTTTTCGGATAACTTTCATATTCTGATGAATAGTGAAAATAACTAAATTTTAATTAAAAACAACTTTTTTAATCGAAATAATTAATAGTGATTAATTTGAGTGGTTTTAAAGTATATTTAGAATATATTTTTACAAATTAATACAATTTTTTTTATTGGATGTAATTTCACATTTAAACCAGACATAAACAAGTGTCAATCTTTTGATAGTTATTATCTTTTAAAAACATGCTATTTGTTTTGACAACGGGAATTAATTTTTAAATTAGTTAATGTAACTGATATGTTTTGAATTTGGTAAAATAAACATCATTTTTTAATTCATAATATCAAATGTAGCTTAGGCCTAATTTTTGGTACTTTTCTGGAAACTTTCATTTTTTTGATGAATAGTGAAACCACTAAGTGGTAGTTAAAAAACTGAATTTTTCATAAAACTTAATTTTACCGCTTCTGTGAGTAGAATTTCGAAAATCCAAGAGACACGGTTAATATCAAGGACTAAAATGTGGTTCAATGAGATGAAAATAATTTTTGGTGAATAGTAACTTTTTACTTTTTTACCACGGTTAAAAGTAAATAGGGTAATTAAGGGTAAAAGTGTTATTATTATTACCCTAACACATATCCTAATTCTATTGTATAAGTTTAATTCGACCAAAAACAACCTTAGGAATAAAATATGACCATTTAGGCCCACTTGTATTAGATTAGGACATTTATTATCAATTTATTTAAAGAAGGGTTAAAATAGTTAAAATCAAAGTTTAAGAACTAAATCATTTTTAATATAGGGTTATACATAAGCTAAATTCGACTATAAATATTAATTATAAATCTAAAAATATTTCTAACATAATGGTATTTTATTTATAATTTTTAGACATTAAATAATTTAATTTATTTATGACACAATGATGATGTAGTAATTATCTTATTAATGAAATATTGACATAATTGATGTTATAAATACCCAAATAAATTTAATTTGAGACTTTTTATTTTTTTCCAATAATTTTATATGTTAATATGACATTTTAGTATTGATTTAACTAAATTTTTTTGAACTAATAATTATGTTATGATTTTCAAAAAAATCAATTACCAAATAGTGTCAAAATTGACAAAAAATTGTTTTTAAAGAAAATACTATATTATTAATTGTTATTTTATTCCTAAAAATATAATGTTTGGAAAAATGACTTAGATAAGGTTATATATATTAATAATAAACAACTTGGGGTAATTTTGGCTTGATATAGTAAGTTTATTAACCTTATAGTGTAAGAAAATAAGAAGACACGGTAAAAGTTAAATTATCTAACTTAAAGTTAAATCTAAATGATAAGGTTAAAATTGATACGTAAACTTATCTAAATTCTATTTTATGAGAGGATGTCGACCCATACCCACCTTAGATTCAAAATAAATCAATTTGGAGCTATTTAAAACCGAATTTTGATTTATAATAAAATAATATTTTTAGTTTTTCCAAAGGAGCCCCTCTCCTCCTATAAAAGGGAACCTCCTCCCCCTCTTCCTCACACCACTTTGAGCCTTCAAGATAGGACAACCCCTGCCACTTTCTCCTCTCCACTTCCCTAGAGATATCCTACAGGTCCTGGTCTTCTTCAAAGACCAATTTTAGTTCCCTAAGAGGAGATCTCAAAGAGGCACTTCAAAGAAGAGGTAATGCCCGTTACCGATTCTTTCATCTTTATTTCTTCTTACACTTCTTCTTCTTTAGTTGTTTAATTATGAATTAATAACATCAGTATCACACATATACTGATATGTTATTATAAGTATTAAACAACCCTATTTCACCATCTATCCATCCTACGGAAAACGAAATCACCGCACGTGCATACGTACGGAACACCGTCTCCACGCCGTGGTGTAATCTATTTTCCCCCACCACCTTACTTGGATGGGTATAATGCTGGAAATAATAACTATATATTATTATTGTAAAGTGATACTGATTCTGAAATAGTATACATACACTCCAATACAATTCCACGATCATGGGAACGATATCATCGCTCGTGCGTACGTACGGAATACCGTCTCCACGATGTGATGCGACTCGTTCCACGTGATCTTCATTGCATAAAGATTATAAAAATGAATTTAATGAATAAATATGATATATAGTGCACTAATACCATTCTGTAAATGAGGTATCTATAACCTAAAGAGAAGAATAAGAATTTATTTGACAAAACACTCATAAGAACAAAAAGTAATAAACACCCGAATAACAAGTAATAATGAAATATTACTAATAAGAAGCTAAGAATATGACCATATATGATATCATAACAAAAAAGTATGATTCTGGAATAAGTCAATAACATTATTTAAATCATTATACAGGAGGTTCGGACACTTACGAAGCAAATCGGACCTAAGGTAAGGGAAAATATCACAATCTCATTTTTATCAGAGATTGTTTATACTTTGGTATTTACTGGGGTGTATTTTATCATCCACATCTATGTTTCCTCAATATGTAATATTATTTATATCCTCCTACAATTTTTTAAATCCAATTTTACCCTTCGGTGAGTTTTTAGTAAAAAATATGAAAGGAATCTTTTGTCATTTTTCGTACGAAGTACTTTTTGAATTTTCTGACAAAAGTACGAGAAGAATGTTTTTTTTAAACTTATACGAAATGAATGAATTTTTAAAACATTATTTCCATGAAGATTCCTTTAAAAGTTTTCAAGTTTATTTTTAATCAACTTCTTTTAGTTTAAAATTGTATGACATGTTAAGAAAGGAAAAATGTTTTTAAATTAGAAAGGATATTTTCCTCAAGAAAGGAGTTCAAGTTTTTTATCAAAATTATTTTCCATCTAAGATATTATAGGGTTATGTTTCTATACCTATTATTACATTGATTTGATTATGTTGTGATGGAATTATTTTTTTATGAATTCCTTTATTTTATATGAATTGTTTTATGATGTCTCGATGTTTAAGAATCCCATTTTTATTACATGGGTTATGCAATGATGTATGATTTATGATTTTGTGGCACACATAAGAATGGTATCATTATGAGATGGGTGGTACCTATATCTCCCTCCAATGCATTGGGTAAAGATTTTATATCTCATGAGATAGACATGGCTAGAACGGCAGGTTAAACCGGTTCAGTGAAACAGGACTGAAACGAGGAGTGAACTCGGTTCAGAAATGGACTTTGTCCACTAAGATAGTCTTGGAAATGAGTCTTGACAAGTAAGAAATGATTCTCTATGATTATGTGTGTATGTAATAAAGTTTCATGTTTTAAGTTATGATTATTGGGATTACATTTCACTACTATGATTTATCCCATGTTATTAAATTATGATCTCTTTTGCAGGTTAAGATTTCCAAAAGTTATGTTCTTATGTATATGATGTGATTGATATTTCTTTTGTTTTCCCTTATTGATCATTTGAGCTCACCCTTTTTTATATTTTATTTCCCCAGGTCAGTAAGAAGGTTATTAAGTAGGATATGCCAAAAAGGGACTCTAGATATGATGAAATAAATGGGAGACAGTGTAGATGCTTTATGAACCAGTTGTTTATGTTTCCCAGTTTCTAAAGACACTATACCTATACGGTCCTTTCATGGTTTTGTTATATGTTGTAATAATTATGCTTTAATTTTAAAGTATTAACCATGTATGTAAAGTATGGGTTGTTATAGTTAGTATCAGAGGAAAGGTATAGTCAACCTTTGGAAACTAGGATGTGAAAGCCTTAGTAAGAATTCTAAGGATGAGTCTAAGCATAGAACACAGTCTTAGTGTTTTAGAAATGTTCATGAATAACCTATGATAAGACCTTAAGTGTGAAATTTTATTCTTGATTATGTGGTTTTCCTATTCTAATTAGTGTTTCTCACACTATTTTTCTTGGTTTTAGTCAATGGCTGGAACCCGAAGGAACCGTGTTAATGCGGAATGTGACGGGCAATGAAATGATTGTCCCCCTGAGCAACCAATCATTATGGGAAATGGAATGAAAAATCTTGTAGTCGTGATCACACAACTTTCTCAAGCTTTGAATCATGCAGGACTTCCAAATGAGCAAAGGAAGGAACAACATTCTATTTAATCCTTCATGAGGCAGCGTCCACCCTCATTCATCGGGTCTACTGATCCATTAGTTGCTGAACAATGGATCAGTACTACTGAAAAGATATTTTCAGTTCTTTAATGTTCTGAACATGATAAAGTCATCTTATCAGTGTATCGTTTGGAATGTGATGTTGATCAATGGTGGAATCTTATCAAGAATACGAGTCCAAGAGATGAAATTGAGTCCATGGAATGGGACGAGTTCAAGATCTTATTTTTCAATAAGTACTTCCCTCGTATTCTCCGAACAAAGATGGAGAAGGAGTTTCTTGAACTAAAGAAAAAGGATGATGAATTTGTTGGTACCTATGAAGCAAATTTTACAAGACTTGCAAGGTACGCTTCTGGTATTATTATCCAACCTGAGAGTAAGATCGATCGATTCTTTAGTGGCTTAAAACCAAGTCTTCGAAGGGCGTTAGCCATAAGGGACTTCAATAGCTACGAGGAAATCGTTCGATGTGCTCTCAAAGTCGAGATGGATATTGGAGTAACCCATCAGTCATATGGGTTTAATAAGAAGAGGAAAATGGAATTCAAAGGAAAATCTAAAGAGCACACTGAAAAGAAGATGAGTTTTCCCTTATGCTCAAAGTGTGGAAAGAAACATGGAGGGAGTTGTCTTAAAGGGACAAGTAAATGTTTCAAATTTGGAAAGGAAGTTCATTGGGCATTTGAATGCCGCAATGATGGGAAGAAGATGTCTAGTGATGCGAATAATGAAAAGGCTACACAGAGTGCACCTCCTACACTTCAATGTTACAAATTCAAGGAGATGGGGAATTATTCCAATCAATGCCCAAATCCAAGGGTTGATGATGATGGTCGACGTCAATAAACTTTTAAGGCTAAATACAAAGGAAAGTCACATGCAATTTCTATCAGCGATGTGGAGTACGATAACGATGTGGTGAAAGGTACACTTACCATCCACTCTAAAGTAGAAAATGTTTTATTTGATTCTGGATCCACCCACTCTTTTATTTCTGAAGAATTTTCTAAGTGTATCACCGTATTACCTCAACAGTTAGATGTAGAGTTAGCCGTGACAACCCCTAATGGCACAACAGTCGCATCAAAAGCTTATAATTCTTCTCTGATTGAAGTTTGTTGGAAAATGCTTCCTGAAAATCTTGTGATCCTTCCTATAGTGGAATTTGATATGATTCTTGGCATGGATTGGCTTTCTCTATATGGAGCTCATATCAATTTCCAAAGAAGGGAAGTCGCATTCCATATTCCAGATCAATCTTTGATTGTCTATCGATGCAAGGATGAACATAACCTTACAGTGGAAATTTCTTCCATCTTATGGGTCTTGATTCCACTAAATGAAGGTTATTTATCTCAAATGGTTGGTGAGAAACTCATGATAAATAATATGACCATTGTACAGAAGTTTGATGACGTCTTTCCAGAGGAATTGCCATGTCTTCCACCAAATCGTGAAGTTGAGTTTTCAATAAAACTCGTACCGGGTGATTTGCCTATTTCAAAGACACCTTATAGAATAGCCCCAATTGAGTTGCAGGAATTGAAGAAGCAACTCCAAGAGAATCTTGATAAAGGATTCATACGCCCTAGTGTTTCACCTTGGGGAGCACCTGTTCTGTTTGTTAAGAAGAAATATGGATCAATGAGACTCTGCATTGATTATCGAGAACTTAACAAGATCACTATCAAGAACAAATATCCTCTCTCACGCATTGATGACATATTTGACCAACTACGCGGAGCTCAATACTTTTCCAAGATTGATCTTCGTTCAGGGTATCATCAATTAAGAGTCAAAAGGGAGGATATACCAAAGACGGATTTCCGTAAAAGGTATGGACACTATGAATTTATAGTGATGCCATTTGGTCTTACTAATGCCCCTGCTATCTTCATGGATCTGATGAATAGAGTCTTTAGAGACTATCTTGATTAGTTTGTGGAATTATTTATAGATTATATTCTTGTCTATTCAAAGGGAAAGGAAGAACATGAAGATCACTTGAGAATTGTATTAAAGACCCTAAGAAAGGAGAAGCTTTATGCCAAATTTACCAAGTGTGAATTTGGCTTCAAAAATTTGCATTTTTGGGTCACATAATCTCAAAAGAGGGGATATCTATGGATCCAGCAAAAACAGAGGTTATCGAAAGATAGTCGAGACCAACAATAGTAACTGAGATCCGAAGTTTTCTTGGTTTGGCTGGATATTACCGACGTTTTGTGAAAGATTTTTCACGATTATCTAATCCACTCACCAAGTTGACTCGGAAAGGAGTTAAGTTTGTCTGGACGGAGGAATGTGAAAAGAATTTCAAAGAGTTGAAAATAAGGTTATCCAGTGCACCTGTGCTCACACTGCCTTGTAGTGGAGAAAGGTTTGTGATCTACAGTGATGCATCCAAGAAGGGATTGGGGAGTGTTCTTATGAAAAATTATATGGTGATATCTTATGCCTCACGGCAGTTGAAAATCCATGAGAAAAATTACCCAACACAGGATTTGGAGTTAGCTGTGGTAATCTTTGCATTAAAGATTTGGAGGCATTATCTTTATGGAGAAAGGTATGACATTTATACTAATTATAAAAGTTTAAAGTATATTTTCACACAAAAGGAACTGAATATGAACCAAAGAAGATGGTTGGAGCTGATTAAGTATTATGACTGCTCAATCCATTACCACCCTGGGAAAGAAAATAAGGTGGCAGATGCATTAAGTCGACAAGACCATGTCAGTTTATCCATGATGAGGATCACAAAAGATCCAATATTTATGGATTTACAAAGGATGGATCTTGGAATTATAATGGAAGGGGAAAAATCATATCTTTTTCAAATGAATGTTCAACCATCTATACATGTGAAGATTAAAGAGGCATAGAAAGAAGATGTAGAGTTACAAAATAAGGTGAGAAATGTTCCTGAATTCAACCTTGATTGTGATGGGATAATAAAGTTCAGGAATCGGGTTTGTGTTCCTCCCATCCCCGAATTAAAGAAGGAGATACTGGATGAGGCTCATAGTTCTTCATTCTCTATTCATCCTGGAAGCACAAAGATGTATAGGGACCTGAAAGATTACTTCTGTTGGGATGGCATGAAAAGAGATGTTGCTAAATATGTCTCTCGATGCTTGGTTTGTCAGCAAGTTAAAGCTAAGAGACAGAAGTCTAAGGGGATGTTACAACCATTACCCATACCCGAATGGAAATGGGAAAACATCACTATGGACTTTGTCACAGGAATTCCTAAAACATCCAAAGGCAATAATGCTAGTTGGGTCATAGTTGATCGTCTTACAAAGTCTGCACACTTCATTGCTATTAGAGAGGATTTATCTCTGGATCAGCTTGCCAGGATATATGTAAAGGAAGTGGTAAGATTTCATGGAGTACCACTTTCTATTATATCTGATCGGTATCCAAGGTTTACCTCAAAGTTCTGGTGAAGTCTTCAGCATACTCTGGATACAGAGTTGAGTTTTAGCACTGCTTATCATCCTCAGACATACGTTCAGTCTGAGAGAACAATTCAAACTCTAGAAGATATGTTGAGATCTTGCTCTATAGATTTCAAAGGTGGTTGGGATGAACACCTACCTTTGGTGGAATTTTCTTATAATAATAGATTTCACTCCAGTATTCAGATGGATCCTTATGAAGCTCTCTATGGAAAGAAATGCAGGACTCCAACTTGCTGGGATGAAGTTGGGGAAAGAAAGCTATTAGGACCTGATCTTGTCGATGAGATGGCAGAAAAGGTCCGATCTATTCAACAACACATAATAGAAGCTCAGAGTCGACAGAAAAGTTATGCCGACAACCGGAGAAAAGACCTAGAGTTTGAAGTGGGTGATAAAGTGTTCTTACTAATATCTCCTTGGAAGAGAGTAATGAGATTTGGAAAGAAGGGAAAGTTGAGCCCTAGATATATCGGTCCTTTCGAAATACTGGATCATGTTGGAAAGGTAGCTTACCGATTGGCGCTTCCACCGAATCTCTCTCAAGTTCATGATGTGTTCCATGTATCTCTCCTAACAAAGTACATACCTGATCCTTCACATGTACTCACCTCAGAAGTTGTACCTCTGGAACAAGATCTTTCTTATGAAGAACAACCGATAGAGATTCTGGATTGTAGCGAAAAAGTCCTACGGAACAAGACCACTCGCTTGGTGAAAGTTTTATGGAAGAACCACCAATTAGAAGAAGCTACATGGGAGCTTGAGAATATGATGAGGGAGAGGTATCCTCATCTTTTTGTTACAAAGTGACGAATTTCGAGGGAAAAATTCATTTTAAGGGGGGTAGAATGTAACACCCGAGACTTTTATGAGAAATATTTTGTTTTTATGTTATATAAATCATCAAAGGAATCTTTCACTACACACAACACTTACTTGGTTTGCTTTACACGCAATCACGACCTTCCTCGATAGCTTGCGTCGTACACAATACCGAGTTTCACTAAACAACGATATGTTATTATAATATTATTAAAACTAGCCGTTATGAATAGTAATAACCACTTTTTGAAAATTTTTAAATTTTATTTTTTAAAATGGACTTCATTTTTGGATTTGGAATATCGAAATTAGCTTAGGGTGAAATTTCGGTACTTTTCGGATAACTTTCATATTCTGATGAATAGTGAAAATTACTAAATTTTAATTTAAAACAACTTTTTTAATCGAAATAATTAATAGTGATAAATTATTAATTTGAGTGGTTTTAAAGTATATTTAGAATATATTTTTTACAAATTAATACAATATTGTTCATTGGATGTAATTTCACATTTAAACCAGACATAAACAAGTGTTAATCTTTTAATAGTTATTATCTTTTAAAAACACGCTATTTGTTTTGACAATGGAAATTAATTTTTAAATTAGTTAATGTAACTGATATATTTTTAATTTGTTAAAATAAATATCATTTTTGAATTCATAATATCAAATATAGCTTAGTCCTAATTTTTTTTATTTTTCTGGAAACTTTCATTTTTTTGATGAATAGTGAAACCACTAAGTGGTAGTTAAAAAACTAAATTTTTCATAAAACTTAATTTTGCCGCTTCTATGAGTAGAATTTAGAAAATTCGAGAGACGCGGTTAATATCAAGGACTAAAATGTGGTTCAATGAGATGAAAATAATTTTTTGTGAATGGTAACTTTTTACTTTTTTACCACGGTCAAAAGTAAATAGGGTAATTAAGGGTAAAAGTGTTATTATTATTACCCTAACACATGTCCTAATTCTATTGAATAAGTGTAATTCGACCAAAAACAACCTTAGGAATAAAACATGACCATTTAGGCCCACTTGGATTAGATTAGGACATTTATTATCAATTTATTTAAAGAAGGGTTAAAATAGTTAAAATCAAAGTTTAATAACTAAATCATTTTTAATATAGGGTTATACATAAGATAAATTAGACTATAAATATTCATTAAAAATATAAAAATATTTCCAACATAATGGTATTTTATTTATAATTTTTAGACATTAAATAATTTAATTTATTTATGACACAATGATGATGCAGTAATTATCTTATTAATTAAATATTGACATAATTGATGTTATAAATACCCAAATAAATGTAATTTGAGACTTTTTATTTTTTACAATAATTTTATATATTAATATGACATGTTAGTATTGACTTAACTTAATTTTTTTTAACTAATAATTCTGTTATGATTTTCACAAAAATCAATTAACAAATAGTGTCAAAATTGACAAAAAATTGTTTTTAAAACAAATACTATATTATTAATTGTTATTTTACTCCTAAAAATCTAAGGTTCAGAAAAATGACTTAGATAAGGTTATATATATTAATAGTAAATAACTTGGGGTTATTTTGGCTTGATATAGTAAGTTTATTAACCTTATAGTGTAAGAAAACAAGAAGACACGGTAAAAGTTAAATTATCTAACTTAAAGTTAAATCTAAATTATAAGGTTAAAATTGATACGTAACTTGTCTAAATTCTAATGGATGAGAGGCTTTAGACCCATCCCCACCTTATCTTCTAAATAAATTAATTTTGATCTATTTAAAACCGAATTTGGATTTATAATAAAATAATATTTTTAGTTTTTCCAAAGGAGCCCCTCTCCTCCTATAAAAGGAAACCTCCTCCCCCTCTTCCTCACACCACTTTGAGCCTTAAAGCTCGGCCAACCCCTGCCACATTCTCCTCTACACTTCCCTAGAGACATCCTAGAGGTCCTGGTCTTCTTCTAAGACCAATTTTAGTGCCCTAAGAGGAGATCTCAAAGAGGTGCTTCAAAGAAGAGGTAATGCCCGTTACCGATTCTTTCATATTTATTTCTTCTTCCACTTATTCTTCTTTAGTTGTTTCATTATGAAGTAATAACATCAATATCACTCATATACTGATATTTTATTATAAGTATGAAACAACCCTGTTTCACCATCTATCCATCCTACGGAAAACGAAATCACCGCGCGTGCGTATGTACGGAATACCATCTCCACGTCGTGGTGTAATCTATTTTCCCCTACCACATTACTTGGATGGGTATAATGGTGGAAATAATAACAATATATGATTATTGTAAAGTGATAATGATTCTGAAATAGTATACATACACTCCAATACAATTCCACGATCATGGGAACGATATCATCGCTCGTGCGTACGTATGGAATACCATCTCCACGATGTGATGCGACTCGTTCCACATGATCTTCATTGAATAATGATTATAAAAATGAATTGAATAAATAAATATGATATATAGTACACTAATACCATTCTGGAAATGAGTTATCTATAACCTAAAGATAAGAATAAGAATTTATTCGACAAAACACGCATAAGAACAAAAAGAAATAAACACCCGAATAACAAGTAATAATGAAATATTACTAATAAGAAGCTAAGAATATGACCATATATGATATCATAACAATAATTATGATTCTGGAATAAGTCAATAACATTATTTAAATCATTATACAGGAGTTTCGGACACTTACGAAGCAAATCGGACATAAGGTAAGGGAAAATATCACAATCTCATTTTTATCCGAGATTGTTTATACTTTGGTATTTACTGGGGTGTATTTTATCATCCACATCCATGTTTTCTCAATATGTAATATTATTTATATCCTTCTACAATTGTTTAAATCCAATTTTACCCTTCGGTGAGTTTTTAGTAAAAGATATGAAAGGAATCTTTTTTCGTTTTTCGTACGAGGTACTTTTTGACTTTTCCGATAAAAGTACGAGAAGAATGTTTTTTTTAAACTTATACGGCATGAATGAATTTTTAAAACATTATTTCCAAGAAGCTTACTTTACAATTTTTCAAGTTTATTTTAAATCAACTTCTTTTAGTTGAAAATTGTATGACATGTTAAGAAAGGAAAAATGTTTTAAAAGTAGAAAGGATATTTTCCTCAAGAATGGAGTTCAAGTGTTTTATCAAAATTATTTTCCATATATGATAATATAGGGTTATGTTTCTATCCCTATTATTAAATTGATTTGATTATGTTGTGATGGAATTATTTTTTTATGAATTCCTTTATTTTATATGAATTGTTTTATGAGGTCTCGATGTTTAAGAATCTCATTTTTATTACATGGGTTATGCAATGATGTATGATTTATGATTTTGTGGCACACATAAGAATGGTATCATTATGAGATGGGTGGGACCTATATCTCCCTCCAATGCATTGGGTAAAGATTTTATATCTCATGAGATATACATGGTTGGAATGGCAGGTTAAACCGGTTCAGTGAAACAGGACTAAAACGAGGAGTGAACTCGGTTCAGAAATGGACTTTGTCCACTAATATAGTCTTGGAAATTAGTCTTGACTAATAAGAAATGATTATATATGATTATGTGTGTATGCCAAAAAGTTTCATGTTTTAAGTTATTATTATTGGGATTACATTTCACTACTTTGATTTATCCCATGTTATGAAATTATGATCTCTTTTTCAGGTTAAGATTTCCAAAAGTTATGTTCTTATGTATATGATGTGATTGATATTTCTTTTGTTTTCCCTTATTAAGCATTTGAGCTCACCCTTTTGTATGTTTTATTTCCCCAGGTCAGGAAGAAGGTTATTAAGTAGGATATCCCAAAAAGGGACTCTAGATATGATGAAATAAATGGGAGACAGTGTAGATGCTTTATGAACCAGTTGTTTATGTTTCCCGGTTTCTAAAGAAATTATACATATACGGCCCTTTCATGGTTTTGTTATATGTTGTAATAAGTATGCTTCAATTTTGAAGTATTAACCATGTATGTAAAGTATGGGTTGTTATAAAAATATTTACCTAAAACTTCTTAAGCCATATGGGACTATCAATCTTCAAGATGATGGATCTTTACCAACCCAATTGTTTAACCAAAGACCATACAGTGTAAATCACTCAAATTCATCCACATGTTTCTTAAGGAAGCCAAGACACTACTAAACCACTAAGAAGAAACAATAGCATCTGCCACTCCTTTTAGATCCTGGGTAGAATCAAAACTTGAAGGACAAGAACTAGTGGTATTACTCATAAAGACAACACCATACCATTTATAAAGTTCTTTTGATGAGTCAAACATGAAAATATAAAACATTAATCATGCTTATCCATATTTCATAGATCAAATGAAATGGTCTAATTTTCAACCATGGGAAAAATACAAAATCACACTCACCAAGTAAAATAATTTTAAAACCCCCCATTTAAAATACATTTTAAATGTTTTAAATCCAAAAAAACCCATAACAAGGATCCAAGAACTCCTTTTAAAATTAAACAATATTTAAAAGTAATATAAATCATTTTAAACACATTACCTTATTTGATAAACCATATAAAAACTTATTTCACAATATTGTTATAGATTAAAATCTCTATTTCCATTTTAAAAAAGTCATATTTTTTAAACAATCATACCAGACTTGAAGAACAATGTTTTTTTAATAATTAACACACTCTCAAAGTTCTCATTTTATTTTAAAAACACCTTATCACCTTAAAAAATTTTGAAACCCCCAATTTGTAAAACAACCATCTATGTTATTTTGGAAAAATACACCACCCACATGGTTCCAAAATAAATTTTTTAAATTTCTCCAATTTTTATTCCAAAATATTCAATTCATTTCATCAAAAACCTCGAAATTTTGTGAAATTTACGTTTTTTTTAATCATTTTTTAATTTCTATTTCAAATCTGATACATTTTTTGAACCCAAAAATGACATCATTAACTTCTAAGAAGTGTTTCATATAACTAAATTCATTTTATAAGAAATAATTATGGATTCATTTTAAAAAAAAACATATTTCATAAAAATACATCTTTCACACACCCAAAACAAAATTTGAAAACATCCTTAAGTATAGAATACCACAAATATCAACTAAAACTCAATCTAACCATTTGAAAACATCACAAGATCTCCTTGATTATTTTCAAATTCCTTAATGTAACTCAAGAATAATAAATGGTTTATGAGGTATAAATAAAAAAATAGGATGTATTGTTATTTATGACTTGGCCTTATGGTTTATGGTTAGGCTCCAATCATACAACATTCTCTAAAAAATCAATAATCAAGTTTTTATTTGTTGAATGATTTTTTAGTCCATGCAAGTAATCCTCACAAATAAAATTCCATCTCTATTTTCATCCCAAATCCAAGAAATACCCTCAAGGAAACTCATCAAATTCCAATGAGGATAAAACACCATCATCATAAATCTCAATCTATAAAAATAATCCAAATATATTATAAATCCCAACCACTAATAGAAAATAAAGGCTCTAGGTTATAAAGAGTGATTTAGGATCTCCTCGCACCTACCTATTGAGTTTTGGTAGTATTTTTCTCCTTTCTACTAAATTCCCAAATAGAAAGTTAGCACTCCATAAACTAGACCCTTCTTTGAACTGACCTAGGATAACCTATCACATCATCTTACCTAACTCTCTACTAGGTCTGAAGGGAAATCTTGATCCCCACGGGCTATTAACTAGTGCATGGGAATCAGGGAAATCAACTTTGGGAATGATTTCCCCCTCAAATCTGAGTAAACCAATAGTAAATCTCATACCAAGAATTTGACATGGAACATTCAAATGTAGGACACCCATGCATCGTAATTAAGCATAACCAAACTAAATAATCAAACCAAATGAATCATAACAAATATTAATGATTCAACCATTTGAATAATCATATAATTATATATAAAATAAATACATAATATGATACAATAGATAGAAAATAAATACAAATAAAGTGATTTCATCTTAACTGATACATAAATATCCCAAAAATAAAAACAACCCAAAAAATATCTCATCAGAACCTCCATGCAACCTAAGATTCCTCACGATATCCCAACTCACTATTGACATCCCAAGAGATAGAATCCAATCTGAATATAAAACCTGGAACCTATATACCACATAGGTTCTACATAAACACACAAAGGGTTTGTATACGAGGTGTGAGGTATCAATTTTAGTAGGATCTCTATAAGGATTCCAGGAAATTCCTTCCATTTTATAATTTTATATTTCTAGTTTGAAATAATTTATAAAACAAGACTTTTTTATTTCTTTATAAAACATAAAATACACCAAAATAAAATTTTATACTACCAAAAATGAATTCACTTCACTAATTGGAAAACAATTTAAAATCCAGAATGTATGCCTTTAATTTTAATAAAAACCAATAAAACTATTTCTCTCATTTCACACCTTTCATGAAATTCCATACAAAAAAATAAATAATTTATCTTTTTTATTCAAACTCTTCCATTAAATAACTTTTGAAAAATAATTTGAAAATCAACCCAAACACATGAATAAATCACAACACAAATCTAGAACCACTATGTCAATGAAGAATCATAAAATTAAACAATAAAAAGGGTTACACCACAAGAAAACATAGTGAAATATAAACAAACAAGGTATAGACCCCTTAAATGGAACCACCAATCATTGAAAGAGTATCATAGCCTATACCCTATGTACTAAAGTGATATGATCCTATACTTTACCAAATACATAGGACCAATGGTCAGCCTATGATGCATCCTAAACCAATACACATGCCAGCCGACTATCCCACACTAGCATCCTTAAGGGTAGTCCTCATCTATTCATATTTCGAACTACATGAGATGATAGCCTATGTGTACTCTGAACTAGTATAACATAAATATAGATCTCCTACTTACTTACTCGGGCTCCCATGACCAATCTAAAGTGAAGGTGGGAAATCAATCAATCCATGATGCTTCTATAAGAATAAAGCATTCATCTCCCTCGCCTTTAACTCCCTCACATAAAAAAATACCCGTTAAATATTATACAATCATAATATATTAATTGACAACACCTCAAGGGGTAAATAAGAATAATGGGAGGTTCAAGAGGGTCTTACAATATCGAATCATTCTTTCTAAAGTGCCAAAAAAGCCTTTAAGAAATTTCAAACAGGATTCCAATTCACTTTATTAGAATGAAATTTCCATATTACATTCCTTATAAATAATTATGAAACTAGACCTTTTACCTTTTTAAAAAAATATTTAGAAATCACTTAGAAAACCACCATATCAATTTATCCAAAAAAATCCTTAAAAGTATGGCTTTACTTCTTAGAAAATAAAACCATGTCCAAAGACATATGTTTCCCCTCAAAACACATAAAAGAACCTCATAATCATTTAAAAATTTATTATCATACTTGAACAACCATTTTCAAATAAGCATTCGAAATTTAAAGGGAAATGGATTTATTCCATCACAAAAGTTCATGGTAACCATTCACAAACACATCATAGATATCATATGTGTAACACCCCAAGATTCCACGGTATTTTTACCTTTGAATAATTCAATATCTTTCATTGTAAACAACTTCAAGATTCTAACACACACTATAACCAATCAAACTAGCTGTTATGAATATCAATACCCACTTTTTGAAATTTTATACATTTTATCTTTCAAAATGGACTTCATTTTTGTATTATGAATATCTAAATTATCTTAGGGTGAATTTATGGTAATTTTCGGATAACTTTCATATTTTTATGAATAGTGAAAATTACTATATTTTAATTAAAAACAACTTTTCAAATCGAAATAATTAATAGTGATAAATTATGAATTTGAGTGATTTTAAAGTATATTTAGAATATATTTTTACCACTTAATACAATGTTGGTCATTGGACATAATTTCACATTTAAACCAAACATAAAAAAGTGTCAATCTTTTGATAGTTATTATTTCTTAAAAACACGCTTTTTGTTTTGACAGCGGAAATTAATTTTAAATTAATTTCTTCCACTTCTGTGTTTTGAATTTGGAAAAATGAGTTCCATATTTATAATTAGGGGGTTAAAATTTTGTAAATAGATATCTTTCATTTTTAGACATTTTGAATAATTACTTCGTTAAATATTTTATTTACTATGGTTAAAGGGTAAATCTGGTAAATAAGGGTAAAAAATAACATTATAATAATACTAATTTACCCTAAAACATGTCCAAAAATTATTGGTTGATACATGTCCGACCATGGTCATCTTTGGGTCGATTTTGGGACCCCATGGAGCCACTTGTAGGTGATAAGGACACTTTATATTAATTAAGTTAAAGTAAATACAAAAATGACATAAGCATATATCTTTTAGAAAAACAATTTTTACATAGATTTATATATGTTATATTTTCAACTATAAATATTAATTATAAAGATAAAAATATTTCCTACATAGTGGTATTTTATTTATAATTTTTATACATTTAATAATTAAATATATTTATGACACAATAATGATGCAGTATTTTCTTTATTAATTAAAAAATCAAATAATTGGTATTATAAAAGTTAAAATAAATATAATTTGAAAGTTTTTATGTCATCCAAAAATTTTATTGGTTAATATTAAATGTTAGGATTTATTAAATTAATTTTATTCGAATTAATAAATTTTTTAATACTTTAACAAAAATCAATTATTCAATAGTGTCAAAATTGACATAAATGAGTTTTTAAAATAAATATTATATTATTAATTGATATTCTATTCCTAAAAAAATAAGGTTCGGCCAAAAAAATTATATCAAGATAGGTGTATCATTAATGGACCACTTGGGGGTCGCTTGGATGTATATGATATGTTTATTAACTATATAATATAAAAATACAAAGAGACATGGTAAATGTCAAACTAATAAACTAAGAGTTAAAACTAAAAGATAAGGTTAATAAAGTGACCCAAACCTGTCTAAAACCTATTGGTTGAATGGATTTCGACCCATACCTACCTTATCCTAGAAATAAATCAATTTAGATCCATTATAAACCGAATATGAATTTATTATAAAACAATATTTTAAGTTTTTCCTAAGGTGCCCCTCACCCCTCTTATAAAATGGAACTACCCCTTCTCTCAAATCCATACCTTAAAAGACTTTTGGCTTGGCCAAACCCTGCCAAATATCCTCCCAACTTCCCTCACTTAAACCTATATGCCTTATCTTGATCATAAATCCAACCTAAGGATCCATTTTGATCAAATCAAAAGGAAGAACCCGAAGAAGAGGTAATGTTTTCACCACCCTCTTTCAAGTTCCTTTCTTCTTTAACTTCTTCTTTATTTATTATTTCTATTATAAAATAATAACTCTACTATATTCTATATAATTTTATGTTATTATAAATATGGTACAACCATATTCAGTATTCTATCTATCCTTTGAATGACATGTCACCATACGTGCGTACGTACGGCTTTCCGTCTCCACGTCGTGGTGCAATTGTTATTCAATACACTATTATTTGGATGGGTATAATAATGATGTGTAATTCATGTAAATAATAAATATAACATAATAATTATTCTTTATATATGATATACCGTCCAATTATATATTATTTTAATATCAAAATAATGATATTGTCACTCGTGCGTACGGACGGACTACCGTCTCCACGAATGAGATGAGATTCATTCCACATCGTATCCATGCAATTGTAATTCTCATTTGATGATTAAAAATAATTTTTAAGGACATGATGTCATTATAGATATGAATAAGATACAAACTATCCATATCAAACATAACTTATGTAACAAAACATATAAAATAAAACGAGTAAATTAACACCCGAAATGACGATAATACTAAGATATTATTAACAAAGCAATGTTAAAAGATCATATATGATATCATATTAATGTATATGATTATTCTATAATTTAATAACAATTATTTCACAATTATACAGGAGGTTAACCTACCCTCAACCAAGTAAAAATACAAGGTAAGGGTTAATTTCACAATCTCTTCATTATCCAAGGTTGTTTATACGTAACTATCTACACGGACCTATTTATCATCCACATCCATGATTCTTAAAAATGTATTTCAAAACATTTATACTATTTTATAGAATATCAGCTAAAGTCATTTATACCCTTGTTTGACTTTTTATAAGAAGTTTATAAAGGAATCTTTACGTCATTTCCAAACAAGGTCCTTTTTAACCTTTTCGAAAAAAATTAAGGTAAGAATGTATTTTTAACTTATACGGCGGGTGTGGCTATTTTCCACCGTTATAAAATCTTCGAAGCTTCTCTTACAATCTTATAAGGATATTTTCAAAGTAAATGTTTTATTTTATAATTATGTGACTTTTGAATGATTTAAAAAAAATATATTTCTCTCAAATAGTTTTGATTTCATCTATGTCAACATCCTTCGATGGATTTAAAGCTTATTTGAAGTTGATTTATTATGATACAAAACATCCATATTGTATTGAAGGTTTTGTGATATGTTTGACTGTGTATGTGTTATTTTTTATACCATTCATGGTTTATAGAGAAAGTATTGACATTTCGTATTCTAGTTTTAATACGAATGTTTATGTTATGCTTAAACCTGTTCATATGAAGAATTCATTGGACTTAGTAATTGATGGTTAGAGCCTGTTATAGATCCTCGATGCATCAGTAGGTCTCATGAGACAAACTAGTGTCTTGGAACAAGTCCTTGACAAAATATTTTTTTTTAGTCTTGGCACGAGGCCTTGGCTATGTGGTTAGGATAGTCTGGCATTATGCATTCCATCATTATGAAAGTGGTTATTGATATTGCATGTGATTATTCGACTAGTATAATATCCATGTGAATAAATAAATGGAATTATTTAATTTTACTTCTACCATATTATGCTAAATTTAACGTTTAAAGGGCTTTTTTTAGTTATACATTTCCTTAAATGTTTATTATTATTTATGAAAGTTTCCGCTATATTGTTATCTTTATTGGGAATTTGAGCTCACCCCTTTCTATGTTTTATTTTTTCCAGGATGTAAAGAAATATTTTATGAATGACCTGTAGGGATATTATAAGGGGATATACATGTGGTCTATGGAGACAATATGTTGTTGTAGTTTTTCATTTTATCATGTAATGTAAGATATATGAATGTATCTAGTGATTCCAAGGCTACTAAACTAATCGGTCTTTCAAGACTTGATATTTTGTGATCATACCAATGTTATTTAATAATGCACCGGCTCGGGGTAACTGGGGTCGGGGCGTTACAGTTGGTATTAGAGGAAGTTTAGTACAAAAATTGGAAACTAGATTTAAATAAACTCTGATTAGTGCACATAGCTCTAATATTGACTTTGAGGATTAGTATAAAAGAACTTCCTAGAATTTTGGTATTGTAGAGATTTTGTGAGTTTTCCAAGCAATACATCCCTGTCTGGATACGAGCAGGTAGAGGAGGCTCTAGCATAGATGTACCTAGGGGTAAAACCCGAAAACACCACTTTGAGCTAGACTCGAATGGGAACTGGTGCACGACAACAGGTCTTGCTGCACTCTTGGTTACGGCACTCATAGGGGATATGCTTAAGATAATTCTCATTTTCTTTACAAACCAATATGAAGGGTTTATGAGTATATATCTCCTCAAAGAAAACATTTTTTATTATGGATTATATCCATAAACTGTTCAATTTACGTTAGGTATTTTACATGTTTGGAATTATGAATTGTGATTCATAAACTGGCCTAGTGTATTCCATTATTTAGAAATGGTTCCCAATAAAATGAATGAGAACTCCAGCAATATGTATGATCCAAAGAGTAAGGAGGACCATATCTTTCATGGTATTAATCCAAAATTAAGAAGGGAAATAGTCTCCCATGTATTCTCAACATATGAATAAATAGTATCATGTGTTAATAAGATAAGTAAATAATTCTCTGAGTCCTATGGATTTTATGGGAAGCAAGAGAAGAAAAGGATGGAAGAGAGAAAGATGGATAAAGGGAAGAGGGAAAAGAATAATTTTCCCATATGTGATAACTATGCAAAGAAACACCCTGGAACTTTCCTGAAGGGAATGGGAGTTTGTTATAAGTGTATATAAAAAGTACACCAAATACATGACTGCAAGGGTAAGAAAAAGGTTTCAAATTTATAATGCTTCATCTGTAAGAAGTTGGGACACTACGTGAACCAATGTCCAAATCATCAGAGTATGACCCAAATGATGCTATTGGGTAATAATCAAGTTATGATACTACCTCAGATGAAGAAGAATGACTAGTGTTCTTATGTTGTTATTGTAGGATTATTTCATTTGAGAGTTGTATCAACAATATATTGGTTATATGAATTATGGAGATAAATAAGGATTGTATTGCAGTACTATTTTATTGAGGATTTGAGATTATACGGTTCGAAGAAAAGTGACATAATAGTAAGCTATACTTTTTGGAAAATACATGGTTGAAGGAAATGTAATCCTTAATATGGTCTCGATAATGAGGTAGTGATTTTTAAATAATAGATGGTTGATTTGAATAATTATATTGGATATTCTTGACTACCTTGAAACTGATTAATGATTTTTCATCGTTGTAGTTTACAACATTTTTGGATAGAAGGAGTATATCTAGTATTATATAAAGAATAATGGAGCATGAATCTAATCAATAAGGTTTTATGGTAATTTAGTATGTTACCATGTTTTAAAATAATACATGATGAAGGTGTTCACATGTTATTAAATGGAAAAAAGGATCTTCATTGTGTTTAACTTCCTTATAAATTTTGGACTGTGAGTTTGGATAGTAGTATTTTGGATAAGTCTAAAGGTTGGATTGGATTAAGTTTGAAAGTTTATTTTTTGTATTTTTATAAAAGGAAAACATGCAGACCATTTGACAACCCATCACGTCGGAAAAAGCTGCGGGAATCAAACCCACAACCATAGTGCGATTAGGATTTATCGCCTACCACTGGACTACGTGAAGTCCTTGGAGTGTATAATGTAGTTTTCTCTTTTTTTAAAATTTCTGATATATGAATTATAAATTTATTTTTGGAACCTGATACGGTTAGGATAAATAGAATATTTTTTAGTTCTATTACCTTTTGGAGTGAAAGATGGGTTTGTGGTAAAAATTTATTAAAGAATGAAAGTATACATGACAAGTAAGTATATTTTTTTACGTTCTTAGTAAATCTCATAAATAAATTCCTCAACTTTATGAAAGGTAACATAAAACAAAAATGTTGTCGGTTAACTTTTCCTACTGGGTAATCAAAGACCGTTTAACCAATCACAAGTTTGTGATTTTCTTATAGTTAACTTTCTCCTAATCCTGTTTTCTACAACTCTCCATCAAACCTTTATGGTTTGTTTCTTCGTCAAATCCATGTTTTCATATAATCCTAGTATGGGCTATCTCAGGTGACCTTTGTACTTCTCTTTCTTTCTTTTAATGTTATATTTTTGTTAACCCTATTTCCGATATGGGTTTTCCACAAAGGTATTTTTATTTTCAACCTTTTATTTTCGAAGAACATTTTCAAATTGCAAGGATGAAATTTATTTAAGGAGGGGAGAATGTAACACCCCAAGCTTCCACGGTACGTTTCCCTTAGAATAATGCAATAGCTTGAATTGTACGCAACTTCGAGATTCTAACACACACTACAACCAATCAAACTATCTGTTATGAATAGTAATACCCACTTTTTAAAATTTTATACATTTTATCTTTCAAAATGGACTTCATTTTTGGATTCAGAATATCGAAATTATATTAGGGTGAATTTTTGGTACTTTTCGGATAACCTTCATATTTTGATGAATAGTGAAAATTACTAAATTTTAATTAAAAACAACTTTTTGAATCGAAATAATTAATAGTGATAAATTATGAATTTGAGTGATTTTAAAGTATATTTAGAATATATTTTTACCACTTAATACAATTTTGGTCATTGTACATAATTTCACATTTAAACTGAACATAAACAAGTGTCAATCTTTTGATAGTTATTATTTCTTAAAAACTCGCTTTTTGTTTCGACAACGGGAATTAATTTTAAATTAATTTCTGTCACTTCTGTGTTTTGAATTTGGAAAAATGGATTCCATATTTATAATCAGGGGGTCCAAATTTTTTAAATAGGTAACTTTTATTTCTAGACATTTTGAATAATTACTTCAGTAAATATTTTATTTACCATGATTAAAGGGTAAATCCGGTAAATAATGGTAAAAAATAATATTATAATAATAATAATTTACCCTAAAACGTGTCCAAACCTTATTTTTTAATACATTTCCGACCATGGGAATCTTTGGGTCTATTTTGGGACCTCATGGAGCCACTTGTAGGTGATAAGGTCACTTTATATTAATTAAGTTAAAGTAAATACAAAAATGACATAAGCATATATCTTTTAGAAAACAATTTTTAAATATGGTTATATATGTTATATTTTTTACTATAAATATTAATTATAAATATAAAAATATTTCCTATATAATGGTATTTTATTTATAATTTTTAGACAATTAATAATTAAATTTATTTATGACACAATAATGATGTGGTATTTTCCTTATTAATGAAATAATCAAATTATTGGTATTATAAAAGTTAAAATAAATATATTTTGAAAGTTTTTATGCCATCCAAGAATTTTATTGGTTAATATTACATGTTAGTATTTCTTAAATGAATTTTATTCTAATTAATAAAGTTGTTAAGACAATAACAAAAATCAATTATTGAATAGTGTCAAAATTGACCTAAATGAGTTTTTAAAACAAATATTATATTATTAATTGATATTATATTCTTAAAAATCTAAGGTTTGGAAAAAAAACTTATATCATGATAGGTGTATCATTAATGGACCACTTGGGGGTCTCTTTAATGAATATATTAAGTTTATTAACTATATAATATAAAAATACAAAGAGACATGATAAATATCAAACTAATTAACTAAGAGTTAAAACTAAAAGATATGGTTAATAAAGTGACCCAAACCTACCTAAAACTTATTGGTTGAATGTATTTTGACCCATACCCACATTATCCTAAAAATAAATCAATTTGGAGCCATTATTAACTGAATATGAATTTATTATAAAATAATATTTTAAGTTTTTCCTAAGGTGCCCCTCACCCCTCTTATAAAAGGGCACTCCCCCTTCTCTCAAATTCATACCTTAAAAGCCTTTTGGCTCGGCCAACCCCTACCCAAATATCCTCCCAACTTCCCTCAATTCAACCTAGAGGCCTTATCTTAATCAGAAATCCAACTTAAGGAGCCCTTTTGATCAAATCAAAAGGAAGAACCTGAAGAAGAGATAATGTTTTCACCACCCTCTTTCAAGTTCCTTTCTTCTTCAACTTCTTCTTTCTTTGTTATTTCCATTATAAAATAATAACTCTGGTATCTTCTATATACTATGATTTTATTATAAATATGGTTCAACCATATTCATTATTCTATCCATCCTTTTAATGACATGTCACCATACATGCGTACGTACGGCTTACCGTCTCCACGTCGTGGTGTAATTTTTATTCAATACACTATTATTTGGATGGGTATAATAATGATGTGTAATTAATGTAAATAATAAATATAACATGATAATGATTCTGTATATATGATATAACATCCAATTATATATTATTTTAATATCAAAAGAATGATATTGTCGCTCATGCGTACGTACACACTACTATCTCCACGAACGCGATGAGATTCATTCCACATCGTATCCATGCAATTGTAATTATCATTTGATGATTAAAAATAATGTTTAAGGACTTTATATCATTCTGAATATGAATAATATACAACATATCCATAAAAAACACTACTTATGTAACAAAACATATAAAAGAAAACGAGTAAGTTAACACCCGAAACGACGATAATACTAAGATATTATTAACAAAGCAATGTTAAAAGATCATATATGATATAATATTAATGTATATGATTCTTGAATAATTTAATAAAAATTATTTCACCATTATACATGATATTAACCTACCCTTAACCAAGAAAAAATAAATGGTAAGGGTTTATTTCACAATCTCATCATTAATTGAGGTTGTTTATAGGTAATTATCTACTCGGACCTCTTTATCATCCACATCCATGTTTCTTAAAAATGTATTTCAAAACATTTTTACTATTTTAAAGAATATGGGTTAAAGTCATTTATACCCTTTTTTTAGTTTTTATAAGAATTTTATAAAGGAATCGTTACATCATTTTCCAAACAAGTTCCTTTTTAACCTTTTAGACAAAATTAAGGTAAGAATGTATTTTTAACTTATACGGCGGGTGTGGCTATTTTCCACCATTGTAAAATCTTTGAAGCTTCTCTTACAAGATTATAAGGATATTTTCAAAGTAAATGTTTTATTTTATAATTATGTGACTTTTAAATTATTTAGAAAAATATATTTCTCTCAAATAGTTTTGATTTTATCTATATCAACATCCTTTGATGGATTTCAAGATTATTTGAAGTTGATTCATTATGATACAAAACATCCATATTGTATTGAAGGTTTTGTGATATGTTTGACTATAGATGTGTTATTTTTTATATTATTCATGGTTTGTAGAGAAATTATTTACATTTCATATGCTAGTTTTAATATGAATGTTTATGTTATGTTTAAACCTATTCATATGAGGAATGCATTGGACTTAGTAAGTGACTGGTGGAGCCCGCTATAGCTCCTTGATGCATCAGTAGGTCTCATGAGACAAACTAGTGTCTTGGAATAAGGCCTTGACAAAATATTATTTGTAGTCTTGGCATGAGGCCTTGGCTACGTGGTTATGATAGTCTATAATTATGCATTCCATCGTTATGAAATTGGTTATTGTAATTTCATGTGATTATTCGACTAGTATAATATCCATGTGAATTAGTAAATGGAATTATTTCATTTTACTTCTGCCATATTATGCTGAATTTCTAGTTTAAAAAGCTTTTATTTTAGTTATACATTGCCTTAAATGTTTATGATTATTTATGAAAGTTTCTGATATATTGTTATCCTTACTGGGCATTTGAGCTCACCCCTTTATATGTTTTATTTTTCCAAGTATGTGAAGAAGTATTTTACAAATGACCTACAGGGATAGTATAAGGGGATATGAGTGTGGTCTATGGAGACAATATGTTGTTTTAGTTTTTCATTTTATCATGTAATGTAAGACATAGGAATTTATCTAGTGATTCCAAGGCTGCTAAACTAATCAGTCTTTCGAAACTTGATCTTTTGTGATCATACCAATGTTATGTAATAATGCACTAACTCTAGGTAACTGGGGTCGGGGTGTTACAATAGGTATCCATAATTTCATAAAAATGGAATTTTAAAAGAATAATAAATGTGATAATTACAAAATAAATGATGATCGTAGAAGAAACCACCTCAAAATAGATGGAAATCAATAACAGCATGTTTCATTCCATGGAGAACACTCAAACGGTCATAGAAACACCCTATAAGTATCTGTGACAATAAAAACCCAGGGTCAAAATCATACCAAACCCAAAACCTTTATGGAATAGTGAATTAGGGTTATGGGAAAAGGAATAACCTAGGAGAAATAAGAGAGTGAGGGAAGGAGAAGAAAACAGGATAAATATGGAGAGATTCACCTCGAAACTGATTGAAACCCGCTGGGATGAATCCAAGATTAAAGGGGAATGGGATTAAAACTCACATTTGAGCTCCAAGGAAGTAAACCAACTAAGATGGTAAAAGAGTAGGGGAAAGAAACATAAATATTTAAGGAGAATAAGGGACCTTTGTCATTTTAAGTTTATATGTCCAGACAATATGTTTTGGATGTATGGATTGTCAAAATATGCAATAAAATTGTGGGATTTGACATATATATATCACTACCTCTCATTATTTGGGTTTTACAGATTCTCCTAACCCCTATCCAACTGTCTGGGTCAATATTCCCTCCCCCCTCCATACACACACACAAAAACTTATCCATATAGTTTACCTAAAAACCCTACATGGTTTATTGAACTGTGTGAAACTACTCTATCAGAAATTAGAGTACTATCACATGGTTACCACATGGTTACAACAAGGTTACTATATGGTTACTACTGCCCATGTACAAACCATGTGACACCCAAAAATTTATCAAATTTCAAAAATAATGACCCAAAATCTCTCACAACTAAAAACACCATAGAATAACATAAAATAATCAACAACAGTAACACGGGGGGTGTTCAATCCCACTTCCTCACTCTCTATTTAAAGAGTATCATATGGTGGTACTGGTGTATGGTGGCGGCCATTCATTGGAAGAGGAAGGCATGAGTTTGTTTTACTCTATGTTTATGATACCCTGCTATGATGGATATGGATATGAGGTTGGATATGGAGTTGGGGATGAGGATCGATGAAGACATGAGATGTTGGACCATATGAAAGATAGGGATTGGTAGGATTGTGGTCTGGCCCACATTGATAGTGACATGGATATTAGACTAATTCCAACACAATATTTTTTACCCCGCAAGGGGTTAGAATATATAGGGTTGTGTTTTGATCCACATCAGCGATGACCTAATATATATTCTTGGTATGCAATGAAATAAATGGATGGGAGTGCCTAAACGTTTTTCATTAGTGTGTAAGAGAAAAAATAAGTGGACAAGTAGTGTGGGTGTCATTTATGATATATTATTTGATATTATGTTACTATTTTTGGCTTCATTGGTGAGTTATTCATGGTGAAGATGGGTAGTAATTAACCTTATGTAGGTGTTTATTGGTTTTATTTTTATTTCACTAATGAATTAGTATGCTTATCCACATTTTCATGAGTGATCTTGAGTTTGAACCTATTGAATTTACATGGTATTCTCACCCCTATATATATATTGTTTTTTATATTTCCAGGAAGTATTTAGAGATTATGATAGACATTACTAGCTCAGAGTTGGGATTTTTGTCAGATCCACTGTCATAAAATTTATTTTGGTTTTACATTTTGGAGTTCATATATGAAATTGATACAAATTAGGATACATTAATTCATTTTATATTATGGAATTTCTTGGTGGTTTATTCATGTATGTTATTAGGATTTATGAGGGTAATGCTTCTCATATATCTGTGTTTGTATACCCCTCAATGCTAGTTTATAACCTGTGGCCTATTAGAGATGGGTTTTTCGGGTCAACTTCATTTTCACTGTAGGCCCAAGTGGAGTTTCAAGTGGGGGAAAGTCATGAAACTTATCAGTGATTTCTAAAAAATTGAGGAAATACACCTTTATCATTACTTTTATTATGTGGATAAATTTTTTACGTGATATTAGGCCTTACCACCCCCAAAATATAGCTTAAGTGGTGAGGGTTTTACTCATATATTATTTAGCACATTTCCATTTTACACATTTTGATGTTGGATAGCCCGCAACCCCCCCCCCCCCACCACCACCACCACCACACACACACACATGCACGTGTTAATCCATATATTAGGCCACTTTCTTGTGCATTTTAAAAAGGATTGTTATAACCTAGGATCTAATACCACTATTTAAGTGTTTTGGGCCTTCTCACCCCAAAATCTATCCCAAGAGGTTAGATTTTCCCTTACACCTATGTTTAGCACTTTTCCATTTCCACATTTTAATGTAGGATAACCTAGCACATAGCAGTATTGGGAGACCAGTGGGGTTTAAAAGCCATCAATCATGCCTAGGATCGGAATGTATTTTTCATCAACCAAGCAGACTCATCCAATAATTTTATGAATTTTTTATATATTAATATATATCATAATATATATATCATTATTTATTTGTCTCCCTGTATATACATATTTATATATTTATATTAAAATAAATTTATATGAAAATAATTATGTAAATAAATAAAAATAAAATTATATAGATTTTTACAGTAATTAAATGCTATTAAATACATTTAAAATATATATTAAGTTTTTTTTTTTGGAAACACCATCCCCCCACCACCAATTATAGTCCATGCTCATCCCATCATATCTCATGCCCATTTGGGTCTACTGATCCCTTAGTCTAGAATATGGACCTATGGTTAAACTGGGTATAATTGACCTCCTCATCCTGCTCTACACAGTCAAAGCTTTAAGTCTTACGACAGTGAGATCACCTCAGCTAAATCCTACAACCAATGGGAGTCAAACACCAGACCTGGTGGTATGTTCCCCTAACCCTTTCCATTAAGATTCCCCCATGGGGGAAATATGTATATAATATTAATTATATATGTGAAAACATTGATAATTATTAATTATATTTTGATATAATTAATTATATTTAAAAAATATTATTAATTATATAAATTTATAAATATTTTTTACAATATATTGCTAATTATATAAATGTATAATTAAAAATAAAAAAATTTAATACTTATTTTTAAATACAAAAAAAAATTAAAATAAATTGCTAATTATATGAACGTATGTAATGTTAATTTTATATAAAATTGTTAATAATTATTAGTCACATTTAATGCTTAGGTATTTATGCCTCTAAGACATTGGGACTTCTCCTTCAGGCCTTTATGCCACTATGATTTTGGATCATGTAATTTTGTGGTCTATAGGTCATGTAAGATTTATCTCTCAGTGTAATTAGAAAAGTGGTTCTTTTATTTAAAAATAGTCATGACCTTAACTTGTTTTGATTAATAACTCTATTTTAATATATATAAGGTTGTCACTATATTATTAATTAAATATAAATATTAAATTTACTATCTAAATAAATACTACTCATTATTATTTATATTATTATTATTATTATTTTAGAAAAATATGAATTACATATGTAATATTTATTATTATTAATTATATGAAAAATATTATTATTCATATAAAAAGTATAAAAATGAATAATTATATATATAATATCACATAAATTATAATTTCTATATAAAATAGTATTGATTAATTTTTAATAATATTAATTATTAAATAATAAAAATGGTGTATATTTATATATATATATAATTGATAATAATATAATTTGTTTATCAATTTTAAAAATATAAAAAAATTTAAGTTGATTATTATTTCATTTTAAAATTAAAATAACAAATTTGTCATCATTACTAAAAGATATAAATTTTAAATATTGATATCCATCATCTATACTAAAGGGTGTGTCATCCATGCCATGTGTCTTCACCACATCAATTTCCCTTACATATCTACCTCTCCACCTCTCTTGATAACTATATACTCCTATTCATTCTCCTCCTCGATACTGGTTTGGGCTCTACCTCTCCCAATACCTGAATCCTTTTATTCCTTTATCTCTTACAATCCTAGTTCTAACTTTTCATCAAACACCCCCATTAATCATGCATGGATCCCTTTCCTCCATCTTCCACCTCTCCTCCTCCCCATCTCCACTGTCGACACAGCCACTCCATCTCTCCAATTCATCCCTACCCCCTCATCCTTACCTCTAACTTCCTTCATCTCTCTTTCATGTCTCCCCTGATATTTTTGAAGCTAGAACATTCTCACAAATTTGGGTTCTCAACCATAATTGAACAAATGGTAAGTTTTGAATCACTCCCCACTTGTCACTGTCACTCGGCCAGATCTAATATGAAGAGTGGCTTGGAAATAAATTGGTTTCATGAATCTTGATCTACTACTGCATCAAAAATATCTAGATATCAGTTCCAAGCACTTCTCTCCCCATATTTTATCTGTCAATGTGGAATCAGTCTTCTCTAAAGAGATATGATGCTTCTCGAAGATTCATGATGTGTTTTCTCACCTGAATTCTATCTTCTCTACCTAGGGACCCAGTCACATCATTCCATGATTTTCACTCTCCTAGATTTTATATTTATGTTTTATTCTGGGTTTTTAATTCATTCATTATTTTTGTATGTAGTTCATCTAGCAGCTTCGATGAAAGTTTCTAGATGATTAGAATGGTTCCTAAAATCTTCTTTTTATCTACAATTTTGAAATATTGATATCGAAAATATTTTCATTCAATTTAGTATTTATTATGTATGTTTTTTGGACCTAAATAAGTTTAATTACTGCTTCATCTATGCTTTTATCAAATTAAGTATGTTATTCTATCAAATAATTGGCCAACCATTTTTGAAGTATGCTTTTTGGTGTGAAAAAAGTATGCTTTCTTATGATCTTGACATAATTTATGAGGATAGATTACTTGTAGTTTCACTTCATTTTTTATTAAGTTAGATGGATTTATTATATTTATGGTAAATTGTTTTCATAGTTCATACATAGTTAGTGTTTTCAATATATTCTTTTAATAACATTTAATTTTCAAAAAAAATGTAGATAATTTTACATAGAATTTAATATCACTATTTCTTTTTTAATTTTTATCAGCTAATTTGTATCCAAACAGACTTCCTCGTTCAGTAAATTTTACCAATTTATTTTTTCTATAATTTTTTTTATTTTTTAAAGACCTATCAAGTGTTTCAAGACGTCAACATCATGTATGATTGTCTACTTACACGATGGACATCATCAACATGATGTAGCATACATATGAACTTTCATATGGTATATTCTATAATATAGCCATCCAACACTTCCGGTAGTAAATAAAACTTATACCGAACATACCTAGTCATTGTCTTGTGCCCATCGCACGCATCTTCTACCTGCCCTTAATCTCAATTATTGGGTATCCACCTTCGATGCCAATCCAGTGAGTCCCTAGCCTTGATGATCATAGGTATTCCCTCCAGCATCTAAAACATCAAATTCAATACATGATCCCATAAAATATGTACTTCTTCCAAATTTCACTTCTTAGAGTTATAAATATAATAATATTTCTTTATAATATGGTACAAAATCAAAAAAAAATAAAGTTCTTGGAGTTTTAACAAACTTAATGTATGTATTTTGTGTTATTCATTGGATATTTATACTTTATAAAATATGCCATCTAATTCTTTCATGGAACTATTCTATCAGTTTCCTTGCACTTGAGTTTTATAACTTTGGAAACTAGTCACATTGTCCATAGAATTGGTATATATTGATTTATATTCACTTTTATTATCTATTTATGTTTTAGCTAGGTTTTTTCTTTCTGTCAGTCTTTGTGGATGTAGTTCATCGAGAAACCTTTGTGGAAGATTCTACATAAGTTTAAAGGTTCCCAAATATTTTTTCCTACATAAAATGTTCTCTTTTGATCATTGAAAATATGTTCATTCAATTACATATTTATATGATCATGTGCTCTTGAAATATATTAACTAGTTATTTACCTAAAATTTCCAAGTTTTTACTATCACTACAATAAAATGAACATACTTATTTTATACCACTCATGAAAAAAATTCTCAGAATTATGTTCTACACTAACCTATACTATAATAAAAATTATGTTCTCTTATAAAAATTTCACATTCCCAGATTATTGTGATTTCATTTCCCAAATTTATTTTCATCTATCAAATAATTTTTCATGTGAAATTTTATTGTGAATTAATTTCTTCATATTTTTGTACTACTTATTATTTTATACATACCAGTATTCATTTTCCTATTCTATAGTTTTTTTATGGATGAATGATTCAAACATTATATTCATTTCAATTAAAAATACTATACCCATTTTACAATTACTATATTTTATACGTATATGTGGTTGGGCCAAATGGTTTTATTTTTCTATTTATATAAATGAAATATGAAAAAAAAAATTAAAGGTGATTTTTGGATAATTATAAGTGGGTAGCTATATACACCTCTAGATTTTATCTTTATTTTTTGGGGATTATAATTATTCATGAGAGTTCATATGTTACTAACTATTATGTTGATGTATTTTTTCCCATAATTTTTTTGTTAGATAGAAAAATCAAAGATCCTTTGATTCTTTATTTATATGATCACTCAATCTTGAAATACCATAAGTAATTATTTCCCAAAATTTTTCATATTTCAATATAATTGAACGTGTTTCAACCCTTACATGTAATTCCTTTTACAATAACATATTGTAGTTCTTAAAAATATCCTAAAAACATGTTCTACTATACATTTTATAAACACCACCACAATATCACCATGAGGTGTTTCAATATATGTTTCACGTTAACCTCTAGTGCTTTATGTAATCTCTAAAAATAATCACCTCTCAAAAATAGCATATAGATTACCAACTATAGGTACACTATTAATTTAAATTCTATATTTTCCTTTTAGGATTATTTCTTTCTTCCATATAGAGCACTATTCCTTATTATTATTTAAATATTTTCATTTTTAAAATATTGACTCTTTAATGTATTGAATGTATTTTTTTTCATAATTAATCTTATTTATTTACTGTATCTATTTTCTATTTTTTATACTATATTTTTTTCTCTTTATTTCCTATTGTAGTAAAGAAAATATTCTAAAAATACTAGATTCATCTCTCATTATGTAACTAGTTCCAATTTCAATTAATTATCTAAATCTTTGTTTGGAATCAAAAATAAATGAATCTAATTTTTCTTTTTTCATTGTATTTTTTATTTATTGACTCTCTCGATGTTAATTGGATGAAATTTATCATTTTTTAAGTTAACTATATGTTTTTTATTACAATATTGACTCTCTATTTTGATTGTGTTTTTTTAAGTATTTACTCATATTTGTTCATTGTATAGAATTTTAGGTCCATATAAATTTAATGAATTTTTATATTCATTGAATTTCACTAAGATATATACATTCTACATGGGGTTTCTTTAAATTTTATTTGTATTTGTTTATCCTAAATTGTTATTTATATAAATTTAATGAAATTTTGAATTGTACTTTTTCTTCTCCTATATGTTATCTAAGTGATGTATTCATTTTATTTATTCACTTGTGTTTAATGATTTAAACTATGTATTCCTTTTACAATGTAGTTTTATGGTTCCTAAAATCCATTATCTATACCAAACGGGATGCCTCTATGGACACATGTAACAAACTTTGTGCCTCCCAATGTACATTTCACTATTTTCACTCCTGTTTCGCTCTTGCATCCCCCCACCCCACTAAAACTTCATACTTCCTATTGCATGCCTCTTAGCCTCTGAGTATTACCACCTCCACTATTCCTAATCATCTTTTCCCATGTATCACTACTTAAGTATCCTTCCCATCCAACCCATGAATCCTCCTTTTCGTCCTCATCTTATATCTTCAGTTATCATTCCTAATTATCCTAACAAAATAATGATTGTCTTGAAAATGAATCACATCATCTAGTTTAAAATAATGGATCCACATAAAATGAAGACTCCATTCATGTATTCCTTTATAAATACCATCTTAATTTTCCTTTACCTTCACCTCTACCTCTATGCCTCACTGCCACATATCCATACCTCCGCCACATAACCCTGCCTCACCACCTCTACATCTGCATCCCCGCCCATGCCTCTGCCTCTACCTTGTCGCCCCCTCCATGATTTCTCCACATTATTATCCCATTCCCACTCACCTCCTTCTACCAATACACTACCCTTTCCCATCATCCTCCCCCTCGAATCTATATCCTTCCCCCCATATAGGGTTTTATCTACCTCTCATCTCCTCCATTACTCACCCCTATAATCAATTGATCGCAACTTACTTAATAATTTCAAGGATCCTATTTCCTAGCATCAACATCCAAATTTTTTATATTTTATATAACAGGTATTAAAATAACTATAGATTATATCTATATATTGTTTCCCAAATTTTTTCATCGTCTTGAATTTATGATTCACAACCGCATGCCGGTAATTTTTATCAACCCTCTTTAATTACCAAATATTTTTTCAATCATTTAAATATTATTTTTTTTATAAAATACAACCTCATACATATATTACCATTGTTCATAAAGAAGTAGGATATTTAGGTAATTATTTATGTTTTAATTTATGCATTTAGGTAATTTTTCATATTTCTGATCTTATTTTTCTTCACTATTCAAGTATTTTTTTCCCTACAATGACATATATCGGTTATTTTAATGTTAGTTAAATTCTTATAAACTAATTAATATTCTCAACAATGTTTTTTTTCTTATACATTTTTATTTGTTTTTCCTTCTCTCCAATTTTTAATCTTTGTTGTATCACTTCATCGTTAACCATCGAGACTCATGAACCACATGCAACAGATCTACGAATTGTTCTCGCCACTAATATGATCTAATTTCATTTATCATCAAATTTCCATCAAGAAACCATATATTTAGATAATTATTCCTGTTACATTTTTTGTATTAAGGTAATTTTACAAATTTATAATCCTTTCATTCTTCACTGTTGTAAATTGTTCACCAATTACATAAATTATAACATGAATAATTATGTAGATGAAACTCAAAAGATAATATGATCTATTATTTATTATATTTTATTCTAAAATACTATATTTTCTATTCTGGTTTTATTTATTTATTTTTTCCTAAAATCTATGATTTTATTTTAATCTATTTGAATCTATTATGAAATTAATTTAATATTATTACTACTATAAATATTGAATTCAATATAAAACTAATATTATAATTTCTGCATTATTCTAAAACCTATTTTTATATGTTACACACCTACTATTTTATGTTCAAGATATTATGGGTTATTTTTTTCATTGAATATTCTATTTTCAACATAACGCATTAGACTATTATTCAATGATTTGAGTTATTATAAGAATTGAAATTTTTTCACTACTATCTTCATTTTAAAATCTACTGTTTTAATTGGTTATTTATTATAAAATGTGACATGATAATTATTTACTTTATAATTTTTTATTCAGTTTTTTATATTGGTTAATATTATTAATGGATTTAGATCTCTACAATAGAAGGCATGATATTCAGGTATTACTTCTTGCACTCTACCTCGCCATATTTTCCTTTTCATCTAATATCTATATCATCTAGTATTTTCTCCTCCCCTAATAAGTGGTTTGTTTTCTAGAATTATTTTTCTACCTTTCCCTAGACAATTACATTAGTCACCCTATATTTGGTTATCTATCTAAATTTCCAATCATATATTTATGTTTAAATTAAATAATATTTTATTTTATTTATTATATTTCATTATAAAATTTTATATTTTATGTTTGGATTTTTTTAATTATTTTTTCTTAAATCTATGATTTCATTATAATCTATCTGAAACTGTCATGAAATAAATTTTATATTATTTTTTATATCTATATTTAATTCAAAAATTAACTAATATTTAAATTTTATATGAAATATTATGTCAATTCTCCTCTATCTTTTCTGACCTGTGTTGATTATTTTTATCATTACCTCATCATATTCTATCTTTTTGATGTGGATGAAGTATATCATAGACTGAATATGAAACACACAAGCATAAACATCATCTAATGATGAAACAGATCTGTCTCCTTCCTCGAAGCATATCCATATCCTTCTACTAAAGAAGTCCCATCCCTTTCTGAATATGAACCATATTTTACATGTAAAAACCTTCCCTATTTCTATTACTTCGATTTTAGTTCATGTAATTTTTTATTTTTTATTTGTCTCCTATCGATTTCTATATTGAATTTTGTTACAAAAAAATTCATTAATCTAAGTGCCGAAATTGATGCTTATCCACTTTTTTGTATCTCTGTTGATTCTCCTTGTTAACACCACATAATATTTTTTCTTTCAGTCAACAATGAAGTAGAATTTCAACTGATGATTAAGCGTACAAGCTAAACCATCAACTAAAATGACAATCTATCAATAATATTATATTATTATTTTTTATAGATTATTTAAATTTTTCAAAATCTATAAATATGTTTTGTGCTAATGTGTGATTTATAATTTATGGGTGAGTATTGGATGAAAGTATATAAAATTAATGAACAGGTTTGTTTAGTATTTGATATCCATATTCAAACTCCAAGTATACCCTTTTATAGAATTGAGTATTGAAGTATTATTTTTTCTTTAATGTAAAAAATATTGGGCATTAAAACTATATTTTATTTTTTGATATTTTTTTCAATTTTATATTCTAAGCACTACGATTCATTTTTTAGTTCCAATATCAGTTCACCTCTATATTTCCATCCATGGAGCTGCTATTTCAATCTTCCAAGAATTGTTTTCTATATAAAATCCAAATACTAATTTATTATTTCAAGTGTATTTTATGTTATTTCAACCAGTGACATATTTCATGTAGCTATAGAAACACACATCTATTTTCAAAGTAGTAGTAAATCATCAAGAAAGGGATTCAGTCCCTGAAGGAGTGTGTTCAGTGTTTTATATTTCTAATTATAGCCCAATATAGACCAACTTTCTAGGAATATATAGTGTTTATTTAGGTTTCCTGAGAAAATTTCAATCTATAATTTTCCATTCATTCTTGAACCATAATTCATACAAGTAATATGTATTTATCAGAATCTACTACTTTTTTCCAAAATCAAAACCTTATTGGAATATCCTTATCACTAAATAATAACCATTTATATGTATCTTTTGATGTAGTAAATATATATATTTCAATTCCATAATTTAACCATGGTTTTTAGGGCTTGATTAATTGGTTATGGGATGTGTTGTGAAGTTGTATGATGAAAAAGGCAGAAAAATGGATCAAACCTGGTGTATGATGCAAAGTCAATTTCTTATTGTTGTCAACACAAGTGGTGTAGATCATTTTGTTTTAGTTTTTTTTCAATATGAATATTATTTGTTCCTTATTATTTATTGATTAATGTATCATTTATTATGTATAGTTGGTTTATTGAATAGTTCCTGATATTTTTTTTGGTCTCATTACATTTGATTGAAAAAACATTTCTACATTTTAATGCCATTTTATATCATATTATGTACATACTTATTTATATTTGATCATATTTCATACCTTTTAATATTTTAGTACTTTAAAATCATAAAAAAATAGGTACCTATAATTTTAATGCCATTTAAATGGAAAAAATATATATGTACCTTTTAAAATTTTAGTAATTTCAATACTTTTTGTTCACATGGGAACCAATTTTTTGTTCATATAGGTACATATTAAACGCTTTGGTTATTTTTTATCATAAAATTTTTAAATTTTATATCAAAATACATTTTATAATCTTTACTGACTATTATTTAACATGTAATACAGAAATTTCTTCAGATTAGATTCCATTCTTATAATATTGTTGTTCATAGTTCCATGCATATACCCTTCATTGATATAGTTATACATAACTTATGATGTATAATTCATTTTTTTATTATTTGGATTAATTTTAGTTTGAATTTCAGTACTTTCAAATGAAATATGATATTAAATTCTAAAACTGATTAATGGATATGAATTAAGTATTTGAAACCATTGCATCATTATCTCCACTTAGTCAATGAACTTTTTATAACATTTTAATTAACATATTTTTTGTAGATACATTTAGAATATGAATTCAATCAATAAATATTTGATATAGATGAGGAATAAAAACTTAATTTAGTAGATATGGTTCAACTTTAGAGGATCTCACAAAGTAGTTCAATGAACATCAATGCCTGATAAAAAGAATAATTGAATATATTGATCAAAATTCAATCACTATGTTAAATTATTTATTTTTTATTAAATTATATTTTATGTTTAAATTATTATTTACTCTTAATTTTATTTATCTTCTAATATTCTATCTTCCTATAGGTTTTAATAAATCTAAATGTTAAGTTTGCGTGGTCCTAAGGATTCGGTAAACAGTTTTTAAAGTTACCGAAGCCTTTAAAAATGTGTCTCAGGGGGTCAGAACCCTAAAAAAATTCCATATTGATATGAAATTATATAAAAATTACATTAAATTTATTTTTGAAATATAGGAATCAACAACAAGTCATTTTGAGTTATGGTTTTCCTAGGATGTCTGTAAATGCATTTTTTTAGTGTTTTAAAACACATAAGCATGTGTGTAATGGTCCAAACATTCATAAAAAACTCATATTAACATGAAATCATGTTATAACCATCATTGATTTATATTTTTACATGTACACATAAACAACATGTCTCTTTGACGTGCGGTGTGGTTAGAATGACTCAAAAAACATTTTTTTAAAGGTACTGAAGCCTTTAAAAACATGTTTCAGGGGGTCAAAACCCATAAAACAGTGTCTGGTTGACATTAAATAATAGGAAAATAATATTATATCTATTTTTTAAATGTGGGAAATAAAAAAAATTCATTACAAGTTCTGGTTTTCCCAGGATGCCTGTAAATGCGTTTTTCATGTTTTAAAACACTAAAACATGAGTGTAATAATCAAAACCATATAAACGACCTCTGATTGATGTGAAATAATCATATAACCACTATTGATTTATTGTTGAAATATAAGGTATGTTTTCATATCAAAGTATTTAAAATCATTTTATTAATTAAATTTCAAGAAAATCACACATTGATTTAAGAATTAATTAGAATGTTATATACTTATTCCTTTTTAGTTTCATGTGTTGAATCATATATTAAATAATTAAGTTTATGTTTTTAAAGTGTTTTTCAGGATATATTGTTTTCTTTATGTTAAAATTTCTTCTATTTTATAATCAAAATATCATAATCTATGTGCAACATTATGAATATATTCTATGTCTTTTCTCTTTCATATTTTTTTTTAAATGTTCTGGTTTTTAAGGTAAGTGAATGATGTCGATGGTAGGTAGGATGCTGACCACTATAATCTAGGATATTCTTGAGAAGGCATTCGTGATGGTTATTAGTTTCTATGATATGTTTAAATTTTATCAATGATTATACTATAATCCTAATTTATTATGTTTAGTTTTAATTTCTGTCTTCTTTTTTTTTATAGTTGATGAGATGATGTTTTCAATTTTAGTTGATGAGATAATGTGGAGGCAGAAGAATACAATGGAGGTTTTCGGGTGGATTTATATTTGGTAGGGGTTATTATTGGACATATTTTATATGTATAAATTGATGACTGATGTATGAGTTGACTGAGGTTATGGTGACTGAGGTTATACTGACTATGGATGTATGTATATATTATTGTGGATGTATGATGTATGTATGATGGGTTTATTATGCATTTATATTTTAGTTTATTTCATGTCATAGTTTTTATATTTATATTTTTTATTAAATATTTAAAAATAATAATAAATTTTAAATGAAATATTTAGTGTCAGTTTCTAAAAACCGCCACTAAATAAATTAATGAAAATCCTTATTAGTGTAAATTACTATTAACCACTACTAAATATAACTACTGCTAAATTTATTAGTAGTGTTTAGGTTCGTCTTATCTATTTTATTTTTTAGTTATTTTTTTTAAAACCATATATAAATAAAACCAAAACCTCCTCTAAATTTTAAAAAAATGACACATACAAAAACCACCACGAAATGACTGGTGAATGTACAAAACATGATTGTTTGAATAACTGCTTATAAATGATTATGCAGTGGTTTAAATTGTTTCTAGTTGGAAAAAAACTACTAAAAATTTCTTCTTCTTTTGTAGTGATAGGAGATTATGAATTCTAACATTGCCATCTAGGATACAGAGTTTTAACTTACTAAATGCATTTATTTTATTATATTCATTGGATCTTTATAATTTATAATATACACAATCTAATTCTTGCACGAACCTATTCTAGTGATGACCTTGTACATGAGTTTTAAAACTTTGGAAACCAATAACATTATCCATGTAATCGATATACCTTGATTTATATTCACTTGAATTATATGTTTATGTTTTAGATAGGCTTTTTCTTTCTGTCACTTTTTTTGGATGTAGTTCGGCAAGAAACTTTGGTGGAAGTTTCCAGATTAGTTGAAAGGTTCCATAAATTTTACTTTCCTATCAGCAACTATTCTCTTTTGATCATTGAAAATATTTTTATTTAATTGTTTATTTAGATGATCACATTCTCTTTAAATACATTAACTAATTATTTTCCTAAACTTTTCAAGTTTCTAATGTCATTGCAATAAAATTAAAATACTTATTTAATCCCACTCATGAAAAAAATTCATTGAACAATGATCTACACTCACCTATACTCTAATAAAAATTTTATTCTCTGATATAAATTTTACATGACCATATTATAGTGATTTAATTTATTAGATTCATTTTCATCCATAAAATTATTTTTCTTATGGAATTTTATTGTTATTTGATTTCTCTATATTTTTGTATTCTTTATTATTTTATGTATACCAGTATTCATGTGACTATTCTATGGTTTTGTAGGGATGAATGGTTCAAACATTGTATTCATTTCAACTATAAATACCATATCCAATTTTTAATTATTGTATCTTATACATGTATGTGGTTAGTCCAAATGATTTTATTTTTTGGTTTATACAAATGCAATATAAAAGCAGTATTTTTCAATGTGGCTGTCAGATAATTATAAGTGGGTAGCTATATACACCTTCTAGTCTACTCATTATTCGTTAGGTTGATATCAATTCATGAGATTTTGTATGTTACCAAATATTATGTGTATTTATTATTTCCCATAATATTTTTTAGATAGAAAAATAAAATATTCTTTGATTCTATATTTAGATGATCACGCACTCTTGAAATACATTAACAAATTATTTCCCTAAATTTCAACATAATTGAATGTTTTTCAACCCTTCCATGTAATTCCTATTCCAATAACATAATACAGTTCTTAAAACACTCCTAGAAACATGTTCACCTATAATATTTAGAAACACTATCACTATATCACTATGAGGTCTTTCAATATATGTTCCATGTTTATCACCAGTGCTTGACGTAAGCTCTAAAAACACTCATGTATAAAAAATTATCATGAATATCACCCACAATATGTATAATATTAATTTCAATTCCATATTTTACTTTTATGATTATTTCATTCTTCCATATCAAGAAACATTCCTTAATATTATTTAAATATTTTCATTGTTACAATATTTACTCATTAATGTCTTTAATGTATGTTTTTTTGTTTCTATAATTACTCTTATTTATTTAATGTATGTATTTTATCTTATATGTTTTCTTATACTATATATATTTTACTTTATTTACTATTGTGGTGAAGAAATTATTTGAAAAAATATTATCTTCATATCTCATTGCATAACTGGTACAAATTTATACTAATTCTCTATTTCTTTGTTTGAAATCTAAAATCAATGCCTATAATTTTTCAATGTTTGTTGTATTTTTTTAGGTATTGACTCACTTGATGTTTAGTGGAAGAAATTTATAATTTGTTTAGGTTGACTATATGTTTTTTGTTACAATATCGACTCTCCATATTGATTCTTGTATCTTTAGTATTTACTCATATTTTTCAATATATATATTTTTAGGCCTATATAAGTTTAAATAATTTTTAGATTCATTTAATGTAACTAAGATATAAAAAATATGAATGGTGTTTATTTAAATTTTATATATATTTGTCTATCCTAAATTATTATTCATATAAATTTTATGAAATTTTGAATTGTGCTTTTTCTTTTCCTATATGCTCTCTAAGAGATGTATTCATTTTATTTATTCACTAATGTTTAATTATTTAAACTATGGATTGCTTTTAAAATATAGTTTTATTGTTCTTAAAATCCATTATCTATACTAAATATCATTCCCCTAGGGATATGTGCCACTATTTTCATGCCTCTTGGTGTATGTGTCACCATTTTCATTCCCATTTCCACTATTTCATCCCCCCCACCCACCACGACTCTCTGCTTCCTCTTCCCTATTTCTCCACCTCTTGGTATTACCACCTCTGTTATGTCTCGTCGTCTTCTCCCCTATATCACCGCTTAGGTCCCCTCCCTATCCAATGAACGCATTCACCATTCTGTCTTCCTCACAAGTCTCTGTTTCCCACTCATAATTATCCTCATAAAATATCAATTTTTTTGAAAATGAATCGCATCATCACATTCATTTTACTCCCCAAATATTGGTTATCTTTCAATGGATATGCATAAAATGTAGACTCCATTCTCATCTTCCTACAAAAAACCATGTTGACTATGCCTTCGCCTCCACCTCCACCTCTACCTCACTACCACATATCCTTGCCTCTACTACACATCCCTAACTTACCGTATATTCCTCCACATCCCAACCCATGACTATGTCTCTGCCTTGCTTACACTTCCACACTACCTATGTCTCCTTATACCCTTCCCCCTCACCACCTTTTTTCCATCACCACTACTTTCTCATCATCCTCCCCTTCAAATGTTTCTCATTCTCCTCATATAGGTTTCTTTTACCTCTGATCTCCTAAATTCCTCACTCCTATAATCAATCGACCGCAACCTACTTTAGAGCTTCAATAATCCTAAATTCTAGCATTAACATCCAATTTTTTTATATTTATATCATAGGTATTAAAATCATTATAAATTTTATATATTTGTTTTGCCCAAATTTTTTCATTGTCCTCAATTTAAAATTCACTGCTACACACCAGTGATTTTTATCATCCCTCTATAATATCCATATTTTTGTCATGTATTTAAAATTCGGTTTCCATAAAATATAACCTCATCTGTTTCTCATTATTATTAATCTATAAGTATGATATCTGTGTAATTATTTATGTTTTAATTTATATATTTAGGTTATTTTTCATATTTTCAATCTGAATATTCTTCATTATTCAAGTATTGTTTTCTACAATTACATATACTTGTTCTTCTAAATTGATTAAAATTCTTATAAACTGATTACTTTTCTCATCAATTTTTTTTCTATTACATGTTTCTTTTTTCCATGCTCTCAAATTTTTAATATTTACTGTATCAATTCATCATTAACCATCATGACTCATGAACCATCTATAATAGATCTATGAATTTTTTTTGTCATTATTATTGTTTAATTACATTTCTCATCAAATTTTCATCCGGAAGAAGGATATTTAGATAATTATTCCTATTATATTTTATGTACTTAGGTAATTTTATACATTTATAATCCTTTCATTATTCACTATTGTAAATTTTGGACCAATTACATAAATTACAACATGAATAATTAGGTAAAATAATCTCAAAAGATAATATGATCTGTTATTTGTTATATTTTGTTGTGAAATGCTATTTTTTGTAATAATTTTTTTCTGAAATATTTAATTTCATTATAATCTATCTAAATCTGTTATTAAATTAATTATATACTATTTCTTTTATCTCTATTGAATTCAATCTATAACTGATATTATAAATTATGCATTATTTTGAAATATATTTTTATGTTTTACTGTAACATCCCAGGTAAATAAAGAAAAAACATTTTCATATTTATTAATATTTGTGAATTAAATATTAATTTTACTTTAAAGGGGTTGCTATGTTTGATATCATACCTGATACGCAACAAAGATATTCTTTGAAATCTTACGTTGCACACTAGTAATAAAATAATATTATTTTTAAATAGTAGTTAACACGTAGTCGTTGTATTGGAGGGAATGAATAGAAATAACTAAAATATGATTATATATGTTTGTTAAATGTTCTTACAATTATCCAATAAAGTATAAAGGATTAAAATATGAAAAGAATTCAATTTTAGGCATATATACTCTAATAGTAACTAAAGGTCCACTTATCACCTTTTGATGGTGAATCGTCATTAAATATAGTTTTGGTCACTCTTATACATTATATTGGACCAAATAAAATTCTTCTTTAGAATCGGGACATCAAAATTTACTTTTTGTAAATTTTTGGTATTTTTCCGATAAAGTTCATTTTTTTAATGAATAGTGAAAAATGTTGTATTTTAATTCAAAACCTCTTTTTAATATAATTTATTTACATAATTAGATTATATTTTTAATTTTTTCTAAAGTTAAATTAGAATATATTTTTACCATTTAATCCAATATTAGTCATTATAATTAATTTCACTTTGAAATTGGACTTAAACTAGTGTCAATCTTTTGATATATATTGTTTCATAAAAACACGCTATTTGTTCGGACAGTGGGAATTAATTATTAAATTAATTAATGTAACTTATATGTTTTGAATTTTTTAAAATAGACATCATTTTTTAATTCTAAATATCAAATATATATTAGGGTGAAGTTTTGGTATTTTTCTGAAAAACTTCAATTTTTTGATGAATAGTGAAACCACTAAGTGGTACTTAAAAACTGATTTTTCGTTTAAATGAAATTTTACCACCTCTGTGTTTTTAATTTCAAAAATATTACATACATGGTTGTCATTAGGAATTAAAATGTGGTTCTATGGGATTAAAATAATTTTTTGGTGAATAGTAACTTTTAAGTTTTTAATCGCGATTAGAGGTAGTGTAATTTAAGGTAAAAATAATATTTTAATAATATGAAATGACTTTGACACATGTACTACCCTTATTGGATGTTTCATGGCCGACCAAGACAATCCATGGGTCAACTTGGGGACTCCATGGAGCCACTTTGGTAGGAAAATGACATTAATAACTTTTTATTTAAAGTTAAAATTAAAATGTCACAAACATGTGTTGTTTTACTAAAACAATTTTTAAATGAGGTTATACAAGTCATATTTTTGACTATAAATATTAATTATAAATCTAAATATATTTCCTACATCATGATATTTTTTTATAATTTTTATACTTTAAATAAATTAAATTATTTATGACACTATGATGATGCAGCGATTACCTCATTATTTAACGATTTAAATAAAATGAAATGTTAATGTAAAATATAAGATCTACACATGTAAAAAACCTATTGATTGTGTGTATTTCTAACTCTTATCACCTTATCATCTAAATATATAATTTTGGGACCTTTAAAATCCGAAAATAATTTTATAATAAAGTAACCTTTTATAACTTTCCAAGAGTGCCCCTCCTCTCCTCTTATAAAAGGCCCCCACATCTACCACCTTAACCACACCTCTGAAGCCTTTGGCTCGGCCAACCCCTACTCATTTTGTCTCTACACATCCTTCTCTTACTCATATAAGGCTCCTTTTGGGCATAAGTCTTTCCAAGGAAGCCTTTGAGCTCAAATCAAAAAGAGTTACCCGATTTAAAGGTAGTGTCTTCTCTTGTGTTCTTATGTTTTATTTCTCTTATCCAACACCCTAAACTCTTTTTATTAATTTATTTTGTAACAAAACCAGTATATTAAATATAATAGGATATTTTTATGAGAAGTATTAGAGTTACACCTACACACACCTTCGTCTAATGGTTAAAGAACATACTGTTTCTTTGGTTGGTGATTTTCTGCCTCACGAAACGATGATTGTTCAACCTTATTTTAACACCATTCATGGTGGCCATTAAGATGTAACTCTATTTATATATGATATATATTGTGTTTATTTTTTCCTTATGCTTATGTATTTTTCATTTGTGGCATACCTTTATGGTTTCCATTGTGGGTAAACACAATAATTTCATTTTAGGAAGTGCGGACTACCACCCCCTCAAAGTGATTTGATTCGTTAATGCCATATGTGGGACGTATAAAGGATAGAGTTAATGATATTATATATGAAATTATATTGGAATTATAATATACCTTTATGTCATTATGATTCCATTCCACAAAATACGAAATAGAAATGAAAGTAGCGTTCATGCGTACGTACGGCTTACCGTCTCCCTGAACGGTGCATTTCATTTCTTACCTCTAAATGTTATGTAATATTATAAATGCATGTATATACTGGATATATATGATATATATGATATCTACATAATGAATATAACTCTTCATATAATGGATACATGAACAACTTGTAATTATAAAGAGTTTATTTTTGTCTCAAGTACCAATGATCGTTAAAACGATGGTTATTAACTTAAATAATTACATAGTATTCATGACATGGTAATAAGTTATATAAAAGGAATAATGAACTTGAAAAAGGTTCTTAATCAAATATAAATTAACTCAAGTTTATTATTCAGGAGATTAAAGAGCAATCGAGTCACGTCGGACACAAGGTAAGGGACTTCGTCTCAATCTACATTCATTGAGGTATATTTCATTTTATACACAAATTTGTTTTATACGGTGTATAAACCCATTTTACTTTTATGCTTATTCAAAAGGAATACTTTTTTTATATGAATCATTTTACTAAACGACAAAAGGAATGTTTTTTTGTCGTACGTATGCGGCGACAACGACTTCTCCGCCGTCGTGACCATTATTTGAGTTTCGGCTTCCTCTACAAGCCATAACCTAATTTTTTTAAAATGAAAAAAAATACCATGTATTACTTTTCTTTTATTTTGGTTCTGGAAATGGTTTTCATAATGTTTTTATTATATCAATGTGTTTAATTTATATCTTGTGATTGAAATGTGCAAATGTTATGTTTCCTTTATGCATGTTTTACATGATACGATTATGTTATGGTTCTTGGGAATTGTAATGTAGACGGGTGGTTCGGTGATAAACTAAGGGTGGGTGAGCCTGATATAGCTCTCAAATGCATTGGGTAATGAAAAGGAGTTAAACGTTAAGGTTTCTCCGAAGAGATTTAGGGAATATACTGTGATGGGTATTCCAAACGTAACCATGAGGATTACTCCCTACGTAAGAATGTTATGAATTCATAAAGTTACCTTTATATCTTATGATTTCTATGATTTATTCATGATTTGATGATGTATGAAAAAATGATTGTGTTTTATGAGTAAAGTATGATTTCATACATGGATAATGTTTTCATTTCGTACTTTTATATCCCTTACTGAGCTTTTTATGCTCATCCCAAGTTTTTTGAAATGTTTTTTACAGGGCTTAATGTGGAATAGGTTCAAGGATGGGATCAAGGAAAAGTCATGCTATCTAAAACATGGAACTAGACATGTTTCTTTTTAAGAGTTTTTATTTTATGGAAACTTAGTAGAAGTGTCTACTTTATAATCTTTTGAGATGTAATAGTTATTTCCTAATTCTCTAAAACTCTAAACCTTAAAAGATCCTTAATGTGAATTATTCATTTAATTCAATATTAAGTAAGGTTTAAGGTCGAGGCCTTATAGTTGGTATCAAAGGTCAGTTTAGACAACTTTAGGAGTTAGAAAATTGTTAAATTATAAATTAATTTGTGGTATGATTGAAATGATATATCATTTAAATATTACCATGTTGATTCGCTTAAGATATTTCTGTGTTAAGAATGGTTTTTCATAGAGGAAACAGAACAGCTTTTCTGGGAAGGCATACAGAGGGAAATGACCTTTCAAATCAGTATCCTGATATGGTCAGAATCAGAACTAAACAGTTTGTTGTAGTGATGGCTCAGTTGACTCAGGTGAAAAATGTTGGTTGTTTTTATTGATGATATTTTGGTGTTTTCTAAAAGTAAATAGGAGAATGAAAGTCAATTAAGGGTTATCTTTCAAACCTTAAAATAAAAGAAATTGTGTGGATAATTCAGCAATTGTGAGTTTTGTTTATAAAAAATTTCTTTCCTTGGTCACATTGTTTCAAAAAATGGAATAATTATTGATACTGCTAAAACAAAAGTTGTTGAAGAATGTCCAAGAACCACAAATGTAACTGAGATCCATAGTTTTATTGGATTGGTAGGTTACTACCAAAGGTTTGTTGAAAATTTTTCACGGTTATCTAGTCTAATGACTAAGCTAACTCGGAAGGGTGTTAAGTTTATACTGGACAAAAGAATGTGATGATTGTTTTCAGGAGTTGAAAAGAAGATTGTTGAATGCTCTAGTTTTGGCACTTCCTTCCAGGAATGGTGAGTTTGTTATATACAATGATGCATCATTGAAGGGACTTGGTTGTGTCCTTATGCAGAATGATCATGTAATTGCATTTGCTTCACGTCAGTTGAAAACTCATGAGGTAAATTACCCTACACATGACTTGGAATTAGCTACTGTTGTTTTTGCTCTAAAAAATTGGAGGCATCATTTGTATGGAGTAAAGTGTGAAATATATAATGATCACAAAAGTTTAAAGTATATATTCACTTAGAAATAATTGAACATGAGACAGAGGATATGGCTATAATTAATCAAGGATTATGATTGTACAATTCATTACCATCCGGGAAAAGGAAATAAAGTGGAAGATGCTTTGAGTCGAAAAAGTAATGCTTCATTAACCATGATACATTTGGAACGAGATCCATTGGTTTTTTATTTGATAAAATTTGGCATAAAAGTTGTTGGTGTAGGAAGTTCTTCTGTTTTGTTTCAGGTATCAGTGAGATCATATCAATCAGATAGAATTAAGCAAGCGCAGAGGAAAGACAGTTGGTTGCAGAAAAAGGTAGTGTTGGTTCAGAAGGGTAAGTTGCCTGAATTTAATATTGATAATGACTGTGTTTTGAGGTTTGGGAAGAGATTATGTGTGCCTGGTGATTCACAGTTGAAGAATGAGTTGTTATGTGAGGCTCATAGTTCTCCGTTTTCAGTTCATCCTGGCAGTACTAAGATGTACAGAGATCTTCGGTAGTATTACTGGTGGGATGGAATGAAAAGAGATATTTCTGATTTTACTATGAAGTGTTTCACTTTTCAGTAGGTTAAAGCAGAGCGGCAGTTACTGAAATTGTTGCTTCAGCCTTTACCAGTTCCAGAGTGGAAATGGGAAAATATATCCATGGACTTTGTTGTGGTATTACCGAAGACATCTCGAGGTAATAATGCAATATGGGTTATTGTTGATTGCTTGACTAAATCTACTCATTTCCTTCCTATTCGAAATACTTTGTCTCTAGATCAAATTTCTCGGTTGTATCCTAATGAGATAGTCAGGTTGCATGGATTTCCCCTATCCATTGTATCTGATCATGATCCCAGGTTTACTTCTAACTTTTGGAAAGGCCTTCAGAAGTCGTTGGGTACTGAATTAAATTTTAGTACAGCTTTTCATCCTCAATCAGATGGGAAGTCAGAACGAACAATTCAGACTTTGGAGGATATGCTACGTGCTTATTCGATGGATTATCAGGGAATTTGGGACCAACATCTTTCTTTGGTTGAATTTTCATATAATAACAGTTTTCATTCCAGTATACAGATGGCACCGTTTGAGGCATTATATGGGAAGTGGTGTCTAACTCTAGCTTTTTGGGATGAAGTGGGTGAAAGGAAGCTGATGGGACTATAATTGGTAGAAGAGATGGCAGAAAAAGTTCAGTTGATTCAGAAACAAATGAGAACAGCTCAAAGCAGACAGAAAAGTTATGCAGACAATAGGAGGAAGGATCTATCTTTTGAGGTAGGTGATCATGTTTTTCTCAAAGTTTCACTGTGGAAAAGTGTGATGTGATTTGGTAAGAAATTAAAGCTGAGTATAAGGTTCATTGGACCATATGAAATTATGGAGAGAGTTGGATTAGTTTCTTACCAAGTGTATTTACCTCCGAGTTTATCTCAGGTATACAATGTTTTTCATGTTTCGATGTTGAGAAAGTATATGCGAGATCCATCTCATGTTTTGAGCCCAGAGGTAGTTCAGTTGGAAGAGAATCTCTCTTATGAAGAACAACCAGTCCAGATTCTTGAACATAGAGAGAAATTGTTGTGGAATAAGGTAATTCATCAGGTAAAGGTTTTGTGGAAAAACCATATGGTTGAAGAGGCAACGTGGGAATCTAAAAAGGCTATGAGGAATAAATACCCCCACTTATTTTGATAAGTGAATAAAATTGCGAGGACGCAATTCCCGAAAGGGGGGAAGGATGTAACATCCTAGGTAAATAAAGAATAAAACATTTTCATATTTATTAATATTTGTGAATTAAATATTAATTTTACTTTAAAGGGGTTGCTATGTTTTATAGGGTACCCGATACGCAACAAATATATTCTTTGAAATCTTACATTGCACACTAGTAATAAAATAATATTATTTTAAATGGTAGTTAACACGTAGACGTTGTGTTGGCGGAAATGAATAAAAATAACTAAAATATGATCATATATGTTTATTAAATGTTTTACATTTATCCAATAAAGGATAAAGTCTTAAAATATGAAAAGAATTCAATTTTAGTCATATATACTCTAATATTCACTAAAGGTCCACTTATCGCCTTTTGATGGTGAACCGTCATTAAATATAGTTTTGGTCACTCTTATACATTCTATTGGACCAAATAAAATTCTTCTTTAGAATTGGGACATCAAAATTTACTTTGTGTAAATTTTTGGTATTTTTTCGATAAAGTTCATTTTTTTAATGAATACTGAAAAATGTTGTATTTTAATTCAAAACCACTTTTTAATATAATTTATTTACATGATTATATTATCTTTTGAATTGGTTCTAAAGAGAAATTAGAATATATTTTTACCATTTAATCCAACAGTGGTCATTGGAATTAAGTTCACTTTGAAATTGGACTTAAACTAGTGTCAATCTTTTGATATATATTGTTTCATAAAAACACGCTATTTGTTCTGACAGCGGGAATTGATTATTAAATTAATTAATGTAACTTATATGTATTGAATTTTTTAAAACAGACATCATTTTTGAATTCGGAATATCAAATATAGCTTAGGGTGAAGTTTTGGTATTTTTCTGAAAAACTTCAATTTTTGATGAATAGTGAAACCACTAAGTGGTACTTAAAAAACTGATTTTTCATTTAAATGAAATTTTACCACCTTTGTGTTTTGAATTTAAAAAATCCGACATACATGGTTTTCATTAAGAAGTAAAATTTGGTTCAATGGGATTAAAATAATTTTTTGGTGAATAGTAATTTTTAAGTTTTTAATCGCGATTAGAGGTAATTAGTGTAATTTAAGGTAAAAATAATATTTTAATAATTTGAAATGACCCTAACACAAGTCCTATTCTTATTGGATGTGTCATGTATAACCAAGAAAATCCATGGGTCAACTTGGGGACCCCATGGAGCCACTTTGGTAGGAAAATGACATTAATAACTTTTTATTTAAAGTTAAAATTAAAATGTCCCAAACATGAGTTTTTTTACTAAAACAATTTCTAAATGGGGTTATACAAGTCATATTTTTTACTATAAATATTCATTACAAAGATAAAAATATTTCCTACATCATGATATTTTTTTATAATTTTTAGACATTAAATAAATTAAATTATTTATGACACTATGATGATGCAGTGATTACCTCATTATTTAACGATTTAAATAAAATGAAAATATGATGTAAAATCTAATACCTACACATGTCAAAAACCTATTCCATGGGTTTATTTAGAACTATTATCACCTTATCCTAGAAATATATAATTTTGGGACCTTTAAAATCCGAAAAGAATTTTATAATAAAGTAACCTTTTATAACTTTCCAAGAGTGCCCCTCCTCTCCTCTTATAAAAGGCTCCCACCTCTACCACCTTACCCACACCTCTCAAGCATTTGGATCAGCCAAACCCTACCCATTTGTTCTCTACACATCTCTCTATTACTCCTAGAATCCTCCCTTTAGGCATAAGTCTTTCCAAGGAAGCCTTTGAGCTCAAATCAAAAAGAGTTACCTGGTTTAAAGGTAGTGTCTTCTCTTGTGTTCTTATGTTTTATTTTGCTTCTCCAACCCCATAAACTCTTTTTATTACCTTCTTTTGTAACAACACCAGTATCTTCAATATACTAGGATGTTTTTATGAGAATTATTAGAGCTACACCTACACACACCTTCGTCTAATGGTTAAAGAACATACTGTTTTTGTGGTTGGCGATTTTCTGCCTCACGAAACGATGATTGTTCAACCTTATTTTAACACCTTTCATGGTGGACATTAAGATGTAACTCTATTTATATATGATATATATTGTGTTTATGTTTTCCTTATTCTTCTATATTTTTCATTTGTGGCATATCTTTATGATTTCCATTGTGGGTAAACACGATAATTTCATTTTAGGAAGTGCGGACTACCGCCCCCTCAAAGTGATTTGATTCGTTAATGTCATATGTGGGATGTATAAAGGATGGAGTTAATGATATTATATATGAAATTATACTGGAATTATAATATACCTTTATTTCATTATTATTCCATTCTATAAAATATGAAATAGAAATGAAAGTAGCGTCCATGCGTACGTACGGCTTACCATCTCCATGAACGGTGCATTTCATTTCTTACCTCTAATTGTTATGTAATATTATAAATGCATGTATATACTGGATATATATGATATATATGATATCTAAATAATGAATATAACTCTGGATATAATTTATACATGAACAAATTGTAATTATAAAGAGTTTATTTTTGTCTCAAGTACCAATGATCGTTAAAACGACCGTTATTAACTTAAATAATTACACAGTGTTCATGACATGGTAATAAGTGATATAAAAGGAATAATGAACTTCAAAAAGGTTCTTAAGAAATTAGAAATTAACTCAAGTTTATTATTCAGTAGATTAAAGAGCAATTGAGTCACGTCGGACACGAGGTAAGGGACTTCGTCTCAATCTCCATTCATTGAGGCATATTTTGTTTTATACACAACTTTCTTTTATACGGTGTATAAACCCCTTTGACTTTTACGCTTATTCAAAAGGAATCCTTTTTTTATATGAAGTGTTTTACTAAACGAAAAAAGGAATGTTTTTTTTTGTACATATGTGGCGACAATGACTTCTTCGTCGTCGTGACCATTATTTGAGTTTCGGATTCCTCTACAAGCCATAACCTAACTTTTTTAAAAAATGAAAAATAAATACCATGTATTTCTTTTCTTTTATTTTGGTATTGAAAATGGTTTTCATAATGTTTTTATTATATCAATGTGTTGTATTGATATCTTGTGATTGAAATATGGAAGTGTTATGTTTCCTTTATGCATGTTTTACGTGATACAATTATGTTATGGTTCTTGGGCATTGTTATGAAGACGGGTGGTTTCGTGATAAACTAAGGGCGGGTGAGCCCGATATAGCTCTCCAATGCATTGGGTAACGTGAAGGAGTTAAACGTTAAGGTGTCTCTGAAGAGATTTAGGGAATATACTGTGATGGGTATTCCAAACGTAGCCATGAGGGTTACTCCCTACGTAAGAATGTTATGAATGCCTCAAGTTACCTTTATGTCTTATGATTTCTATGATTTATTCATGATTTGATGAGGTATGTTAAAATGCTTATGTTTTATAAGTAAATAATGATTTCATACATGGAATAATGTTTTCATTTCGTACTTTTATTTCCCTTACTGATCTTTTTATGCTCATCCCAAGTTTTTTGAAATGTTTTTCACAGGACTTAATGTGGAATAGGGTCAAGGATGGGATCAAGGAAAAGTCATTCTATCTAAAACATGGAACTAGACGTGTTTCTTTTTAAGAGTTTTTATTTTATGGAAACTTAGTAGAATTGCCTACTTTGTAATCTTTTAAGATGTAATAGTTATGTCCTAATTCTCTAAAACTCTAAACCTGAAAAGATCCTCAATGTGAATTATTCATTTAATTCAATATTAAGTAAGGTTTAAGGTCGGGGCCTTATAGTTACACACCTACTATTATATTTTCAAAATCTTATATATTATTTTTTTCATTTAATATTCTATATTTAACATGATTCATTAGTCTGTTATTTAATGAATTGGGTTGTTATAAGAATTTCAATTTCTTCACTAGAATATTGATTTTAAAATCTATTATTTTAATTGGTTATTTATTATATAATGTGACAAGGTAATTTTTTACTTTCTAATTTTTTATTCAATTTTTTGAATTACTTAATCAATATTATTAATGGCTTCAGATCTCTACTATATAATTCACAATATTCATATACTTCCACCTGCACTCTACCAAACCATATTTTCCCTCGCATCTAATATCAGCATCATCTAATTTTTTTCTCCTATCCTAATAAGTGGTATGTTCTCTAGAATGATTTCATTACCTTTACCTAGAAAATTTCATCAATCGTTCTATATTTTGTTATCAATCCAAATTTACAATCACATATTTATATTTAAATTATATAATATAAAATTTTATTTATTATATTTATATATTTCTTTTACTAATTAAGTGTATTTTTGGATGAAGGTGAAACATACAAGAATAAATGTTGGCTAATTCTGAATAAGATCCATCTCCTTCCTCAAAGAAGATCTATAACATTATACTAGAAAAGCATCATCCCTTTCTGAATCTGAACCAGATTTTATATATAAGAAACCTACCATATTTCTATTTCTTCGATTTTAGTTCATAAATTTCTTATTTTTTATTTATTTCATGTCAATTTATATATTGAATTTTGTTGTAAATTATTCCTTAAACTAAGCACTGACATTAATGCTTATCCAATTTTTTCTAATTGTGTTTATTCTCTTTATCATCATCACATCAGATGTTGTTTTATAATAAGCAATGAAGTAGAATGTTGAATGATGATGAAGTATACAGGTAGATTTTTCGGCTAAAATAGAAATATATCAGTCATATTTTATAATGATTTTTTCCAAATTCTTTATATTTTTTAAAATCCATACTTATTTTTAATCTAATATGTGATGTACGATTGATGGGAGATCGATGGATGAAAGTCTATAAAAGTAATGAACATGTCTGTTTATTAGTTGATATCCATATTAAAACTCCAGTTATACTCTTTTGTAGAATTGAGTAGTGTGGTATTGTTTATTAATTTCTGTTAAAAATATTTGGCATTAATCCTATATTTATTTTGTATTATTTTTGTTCTCCATATTTCAACTTTTTATTCAAATCACAACAATTTATTTTGTATTTTGAATATAATTCCACTTTTATATTTCTATCCATAGACCTACTATTTCAGTCTTACAAGCATTGTTCGTTATACAAATTATAAGAACTAATTTATTATTTAAAGTGGATTTTTTTTATTTAAACTAGTGGAATATTTCAAGTAGTTATAGAAACAGACCTCTATTTTCAAATTTTTTGTAATGCACCAAGCATGGGATTTAGTCCAAGTAGGAGTGTGTTCGGTGTTTCATATTCCCAAGTAGATCCAAATGTTGAACAAATGTCTAGGCATGTGTAGTGTATATTTAGGTTTCCAAAACAAATTTCAATCCATGGTTGTTCATTATTTCTTGAACCATAATTCATAAAAGTAATATGTATTTATCAGAATCTACAAAAAATCAGCATAAAAACCTTATAAGAATATCCTTATCACTAAATAATGACTGTGTGTATGTGGTTTTTGATGTAGTGAATATGTATATTTTAATTCCTAAATTCAACGAAGGTTTTTTAGGATTTATTAATCGATTATGGGATGTGATATGAAGTTGTATGATATAAAAGACAGAAAAATGGATTGATCTAGGTGCATGATTCAAAATATATTTCTTATTCCTATTAAGGAAAGTAGTGTAGATGATTTTTTTTAAATTCTTTTCAATATGAATATTATTTGTTCATTTTTGGTTATTGATTCATATATAGCTTACCATGTACAATTGGTTTATTGAATAGTTTGTGATATTTTTTATATTCTCATTACATTTTATTGACAAACCCTTTTACATTTTAATTCCCTTTTACATCATATTATGTAAATACCTATTTTTTTATCATAGTTCATGCCTTTTAAAATTTTAAAACTTTAAAATGATAAAAAAAATGGTACCTTTAATTTATGTATCATTCAAATGAAGAAAATATGCACCTTTTAAAATTTAAGTAATTTTAGTACCTTTTGTTCATATAGATGCCTATTTTTTATTCATACAAGTATAAATAGAACACATTGGTTTTATTTCATCATGGAACTTTTAAATTTTATGTCATACTTTTAACACCTCGATATTTTTAAAAAAAATATGTCTCTTAAAATAATTTTAATTCTTCAACAGCTTGTGTTGCACACAACTGTGAGTTTAAAACACTATGAGACACTATTAGTATAAAATGACCATAATAACCTACATATTAAATTTGTGGGAATAAAAATTAATAACTAAACTATGAAATAAAAATAAAGGTCCAACTTAATATGAATGTATTGGTAAGTGATTAGAAATAATATAATGACCCATAATTTACATACATTGTTATTACTTCAGAATTGAAGCATACTTATTACAACATATAACAAAACCACAATAGGACCGTATAGGTATAGTGTCTTTAGAAACTGGGAAACATAAACAACTGGTTCATAAAGCATCTACATTGTCTCCCATTTATTTCATCATAACTAGAGTCCCTTTTGGCATATCCTACTTAATAACCTTCTTCCTGGCCTGGGGAAAGAAAAAATACAAAAGGGTGAGCTCAAATTCTTAGTAAGGGTAAACAAAAGAAATATCAATCACATCATATTCATAAGAACATAACATTTTGGAAATATTAACCTCCAAAAGAGATCATAATTTCATAACATGGGATAAATCATAGTAGTGAAATGTAATCCCAATAATAATAACTTAAAACATGAAACTTTGTGGCATACACACATAATCATAGAGATCATTTATTAGTATTCAAGACTCATTTCCAAGACTATCTTAGCGGACAAAGTCCATTTCTGAACCGAGTTCACTCCTCGTTTCAGTCCTGTGTAACTGAACCAGATTAACCTGTCGTTCCAGCCAGGTCTATCTCATGAGATATAAATATTTACCCAATGCATTGTAGGGATATATAGGTCTCACCCATCTCATAATGAAACCATTCTTATGTGTGCCAAAATATCATAAATCATACATCACAGCATAACCCATGTAATAAAAATGGGATTCTTAAACATCATGCCATTATAACATAAATCATATAAGATAAAAGGACTTCATAAAAATAATTCCATCATAACATAATCAAATTAATGTAAAAATAGGGATAGAAATAGAACCCTATATTATCTTAGATGGAAAATAATTTTGATAAAACACTTGAACTCCATTCTTGTGGAAAATATCCTTTCTACTTCAAAAACATTTTTCCTTTCTTAACATGTCATACAATTTTAAACTAAAATAAGTTAATTAAAAATAAACTTGAAAACTTGTAAAGGATTATTCATTCAAATAATGTTCTAAAAATCCATTCATGTCGTACAAGTTAAAGAAAAACATTCTTCTCGTACTTTGGCCGGAAAAGTAAAAAAAGTACCTCGTACTAAAAATGACAAAAGATTCCTTTCATATCATTTACTAAAAACTCATTGGAGGGTAAAATTGGATTTAAAAAATTTTAGTAAGATATAAATAACATTACATATTGAAGAAACAAGTATGTGGATGATAAATATTCCCCAGTAAATTCTGAAGTATAAACAATCTCGGATAAAAATGAGATTGTGATATTTTCCCTTACCTTAAGTCCGATTTTCTTCGTATGTGTCCAAACCTCCTGTATAATAATTTAAATAATTTTATTGAATTATTCCTGAATTTTAATCATTGTTATGATATCATATATGTTCATATTTTTAGCTTTGTATTATTAATATTTCATTGCTACTTGTTATTCGGGTGTTTATTGCTTTTTTTGTTCTTATGCGTGTTTTGTCAAATAAATTCTTATTATTATTTTTAGGTTATAGATACCTAATTTACATAATGTTATTAGTGTAATATATATCATATTTATTCATTCAATTAATTTATATAATCATTATTCATTGAAGATCATGTAGAACGAGTCGCATCACATCGTGGAGACGGTAGGCCGTATGTACGCACGAGCGATGATATCGTTCCCATGATCGTGGAATTGTATTGAAGGGTATGTATACTATTTCAGAATCAATATCACTTTACAATAATCATATATAGTTATTCTTTACACCATTATACTCATCCAAGTAAGGTGGTGGTGGAAAACAGATTACACCACGGCGTGGAGACGGTATTTCATACGTACGCACGCGCGGTGATTTAGTTTTCCGTAGGATGGATAGAAGGTGAAATAGGGTTATTTAATATTTATAATAACATATCAGTATATTCGTGATACTTTTGTTATTACTTTATAATGAAACAACTAAATAAGAATAAGTAGAAGAAGAAATAAATTTGAAAGAATCGGTAACGGACATTACCTCTTCTTTGAAGCGCCTCTTCTTAACCTCCTCTTAGGGCACTAAAGATGGTCTTTGAAGAAGACCAGGACCTATAGGATGTTTCTAGGGAAGTGGAGAAGAGAAATTTTTAGGTTTTGGCTGAGCATGAAGGCTAAAAGTGGTGTGAGGAGGAGAGGGAGGAGGTTCCCTTTTATAAGGGAGGAGAGGGGCACTTTAGGAAAAACTTAAAATATTTTTTATTATAAAGTCATATTCGGTTTTTAATAGCTCAAAATTTATTTTCTTCAAAAATAAGGTGTGGATGGGTCTAACTAATCTCAACCAATAAATTTTAGAAAAGTTTAGGTTACTATTTTAACTTTATCATTTAGATTTAACTTTAAGTTAAATAATTTTACTTTTACCGTGTCTTCTTGTTTTCTTACACTATGTGGTTAATAAACATACTATAACAAGACAAAAGAACCCCAAGTGGTTCATTATTAATATATATATAACCTTATCAAAGTCATTTGGCTGAACCTTAGATTTTTAGGAATAAAATAACAATTAATAATATAATATTTGTTTTAAAAACTATTTTATGTCAATTTTGACACTATTTGGTAATTGATTTTTTTGAAAATTATAACAGCGTGATTATTTCTAAAAAAGTTAATAAAATAAATAATAATATGTCATATTAACCTATAAAATTAGTTTAATTCATAAAAAGTCTCAAATTACATTTATTTGGGTATTTATAATACCAATTATGTTAATATTTCCTTAATAAGGTAATTATTGCATCATCATTGTGTCATAAATAAATTAAATTATTTAAAGTCTAAAAATTAAAAATAAAATACCATTATTTATGAAATATTTTTATCTTTCTAATTAATATTTATAGTTGAATTTATCGTATGTATAACCCTATATTAAAAATGTTTTAGTTATTAAACTTTGATTTTAACTATTTTAACTATTCTTTAAATAAAATAATAATAAATGTCCTAATCCAATCCAAGTGGACGTAAATGGAAATATTTTATTCATAAGGTTTTTTTTGGTCGAATTAAACTTATCCAATAGAATTAGAACATGTGTTATGGTAATAACAATACCATTTTTACCCTTAATTACCCTATTTATTTTTAACTGTGGTAAATAAAAGTAAAAAGTTACTATCCACCAAAAATTATTTTTATCTTATTGAACCACATTTTACTCCTTGATGCTAACCGTGTCTCTCGGATTTTATAAATTTCACTCATAGAAGTGGTAAAATTAAGTTTTATGTAAATTTTCAAACTCTCCTAGGAGGTGGGTAAAAGACGGTGAAAAGTTCAATAAAATTTTTATATATCTAAAATTATTATAAAATGAATCCAATGAATTAAATTGAACTTATATTGGTATTATGTATCAATTTTTACCTAAAATAAATTTAAATAAAATAAATAATTATTTAACTAAAAAGTCGGTTTTTAAATAGTAACCCAGTGTTTTCACTATTCATCAAAAATTGAAAGTTTTCAGAAAAATACCAAAAATTCACCCTAGGCTAATTTCGATATTCTGAATCCAAAAATGAAGTCCATTTTGAAAGATAAAATTTATAAAATTTCAAAAAGTGTGTATTACTATTCATAACGGCTAGTTTTAGTAATATTTTAATAGCATATCGTTGTTTAGTGAAACTCGGTATTGCATACAACGCAAGCTATCGAGGAAGGTTGCGAGTGCGTGTAAAGCAAGACAAGATAGTGTTGTGTGTAGTAAAAGATTCCTTTGATGATTTATATAACATAAAAACAAAATATTTCTCATAAAAATCTCAGGTGTTACATTCTACCCCCCTTAAAATGAATTTCGCCCACAAAATTCATCACTTTGTAACAAACAGATGAGGATACCTATCCCTCATCATATCCTAAAGCTCCCATGTAGCTTCTTCTAATTGGTGGTTCCTCCATAAAACTTTCACCAAGCGAGTGGTTTTGTACCGTAGAACTTTTTCTCTACGATCCAGAATCTCTATCGGCTGTTCTTCATAAGAAAGTTGCTCCAGCGGTACAACTTCTGAGTTGAGTACATGTGAAGGATCTGGTATTTACTTTCTCAAGAGAGATACATAGAACACATCGTGAACTTGAGAGAGATTCGGTGGAAGCACCAATCGGTAAGCTACCTTCCCAACACGATCTAGTATTTTGAAAGGACCGATATACCTAGGGCTCAGCTTTCCCTTCTTTCCAAATCTCATTACTCTCTTCCAAGGAGATATTCGTAAGAACACTTTATCACCCACTTCAAACTCTAGGACTTTTCTTCTATTGTCAGCATAACTTTTTTTGTCGACTCTGAGCTGCCCTTATGTGTTGTTGAATAGATCGGACCTTTTCTATCATCTCATCAACAAGATCAGATCCTAATAGCTTTCTTTCCCCAACTTCATCCCAACAAGTTGGAGTCCTACATTTCCTTCCATAGAGAGCTTCATAAGGAGCCATCTGAATACTGTAGTGAAAGCTATTATTAAATTAAAATTCCACCAAAGGTAGGTGTTGATCCCAACCACCTTTGAAATCCATAGAGCAAGCTCTTAACATATCTTCTAGATTTTGAATTGTCCACTCGGACTGATCGTCTGTCTGAGGATGATAAGCAGTGCTGAAACTCAACTATGTATCCAAAGTATGTTGAAGTATTCACCAAAACTTTGAGGTAAACCTCGGATCCCGATCAGATATAATGGAAAGTGGTACTCCATGAAATCTTACCACTTTCTTTACATATATCCTAGAAAGCTTATCAAGAGAGAAATCCTCTCTAATAGAAATGAAGTGTGCTGACTTTGTAAAACGATCAACTATGACCCAGATAGCATTATTGACTTTGGATGTTTTAGGAAGTTTGGTGACAAAGTCCATATTGATGTTTTCCCATTTCCATTAGGGTATGGGTAATGGTTGTAACATCCCCTTAGACTTCTGTCTCTCAACTTTAACTTGTTGACAAACCAAGCATCGAGAGACATATTCAGCAACATCTCTTTTCATTCCATCCCACCAGAAGTACTCTTTTAGTTCTCTATATATCTTCGTGCTTCCAGGATGAATAGAGAATGAAGAACTATGAGCCTCATCCAGTAGCTCCTTATTTAATTCTGAGATGGGAGGAACACAAACCCGATTCCTGAACCTTATTATTTCATCACAATCAAAGTGAAATTTAGGAACATTTCTCACCTTCTTTTGTAACTCTACATCTTCTTTTTGTGCCTCTTTAATCTTCACATGTATAGATGCTTGAACATTTGTTTGAGAAAAATAAGATTTTTCCCCTTCCATTATAATTCCAAGATCCATCCTTTGTAAATCCATAAATATGGGATCTTTTGTGATCCTCATCACGGATAAGCTAGCATGGTCTTGTTGACTTAATGCAACTACCACCTTGTTTTCTTTCCTAGGGTGATAATGAATTGAGAAGTCATAGTCCTTAATCAACTCCAACCATCTTCTTTGGCGCATATTCAGCTCCTTTTGTGTGAAAATATACTTTAAAATTTTATGATCAGTATAAATATCACACCTTTCACCATAAAGATAATGCCTCCATATTTTTAATGCAAATATTACCGCAGCTAACTACAAATCATGAGTTGGGTAATTTTTCTCATGGATTTTCAACTGTCGTGAGGCATAATCTATCACCATATCATTTTGCATGAGAACACACCCCAATCCCTTATTGGATGCATCACTATAGATCACAAACCTTTCTCCATAACAAGGCATTGTGAGCACAGGTGCACTGGATAACCTTCATTTTAACTCCTTGAAATTATCTTCACACTCCTCTGTCCAAACAAACTTAACTCATTTTCGAGTCAACCTGGTGAGTGGATTAGATAATCGTGAAAAATATTTCACAAAACGTAGATAATATCCAGCCAAACCAAGAAAACTTCAGATCTTAGTTACTGTTGTTGGTCTCGACCATCTTTCGATAACCTCTATTTTTTCTGGATCCACATATATCCCCTCTTTTGAGATTATGTGACCCGAAAATGAAACTTTTTGAAGCCAAAATTCACACTTGGTAAATTTGGCATAAAGTTTCTCCTTTATTAGGGTATTTAATACAATTCTCAAGTGATCTTCATGTTCTTCCTTGCTCTTTGAATAGACAAGAATATCGTCTATAAAGACTACCACAAACTGATCAAGATAGTCTCTAAAGACTCTATTCATTAGATCCATGAAGATAGCATGGGCATTAGTAAGACCAAATGGCATCACTATAAATTCATAGTGTCCATACCTTGTACGGAAATCCGTCTTTGGTATATCCTCCCTTTTGACCCTTAATTGATGATACCCTGAATGAAGATCAATCTTGGAAAAGTATTGAGCTCCCCGTAGTTGGTCAAATAAGTCATCAATGCGTGGGAGAGGATATTTTTTCTTGATAGTGATCTTGTTAAGTTCTGGATAATCAATGCAGAGTCTCATTGATCCATCTTTCTTCTTAACAAATAGAACAGGTGCTCCCTAAGGTGATGCACTAGGGTGTATGAATCCCTTATCAATATTCTCTTGGAGTTGCTTCTTCAATTCTTGCAACTCAATTAGGGCCATTCTATAAGGTGTCTTTGAAATGGGCATAGCACCCAGTATCAGTTCAATTGAAAACTTAACTTCACGATTTGGTGGGAGACCCGGTAATTCCTCTGGAAAGACATCATCAAACTCCCATACAATGGAAATATTCTTAATCGTGAGTTTCTCTCCAACCATTTGAGATAAATAACCTTCATTTAGTGGAATCAAGACCCATAGGATGGATTAAATTTCCACTGGAAGGTTATGTTCATCCTTGCATCAATAGACGATCATAGATTGATCTGGAATATGAAATGTCACTTCCCTTCTATGGAAATTGATATGATCTCAATATAAATAAGCCAATCCATGCCAAGAATCACATCAAATTCCACTATAGGAAGGATCGCAAGATTTTCAGGAAGAACTTTCCCACAAACTTCAATCGGAGAAGAATTGTAAACTTTTGATGCGACAGTTATGCCATTAGGGGTTGTCACAGCTAACTCAACATCTAATTGTTGAGGTAATACAGAGACACCCTTAGAAAATTCTTCATAAATAAAAGAGTGGGTGGATTCAGAATCAAATAAAACATTTTCTACTTTAGAGTGGATGGTAAGTGTACCTTTCACCACTTTGTTATCATACTCCACATCACTGATAGAAATTGCATGTGATTTTCCTTTTTCTTTAGCCTTAAGAGTTTGTTGACGTCGATCATCATCAACAACCCTTGGATTAGGGAATTTATTAGCATAATGCCCCATTTCCTTGAACTTGTAACATTGAAGCTTCGGAGATGCACTCTATGTAGCCTTTTCTTTGTTCGTATCACTAGACATCTTCTTCCCATCATTTCGGCATTCAAATGCCTGATGACCTTATTTTCCACATTTAAAACATTTACTTGTCCCTTTAAGACAACTCCCTCCATGTTTCTTTCCACACATTGAGCATAAGGGAAAACTCATCTTCCTTTCAGTGTGGTATTTATATTTCCCTTTGAATACCATTTTCCTCTTCTTATCAAACGCATATGACTGATGGGTTACTCCAATCTCCATTTCAACCTTTAGAGCACATCGAACGATTTCCTCATAGCTATTGAAGTCCCTTATGGATAATGCCCTTTGAAGACTTGGTTTTAAGACACTAAAGAATCAATCTATCTTACTCTCAGGTTGGATAATAATCCCAGAAGTATACCTTGCAAGTCTTGTAAAATTTTCTTCGTAGGTACCAACAGGTTTATCATCCTTTTGATTCAGTTCAAGAAACTCCTTCTCCATATTTGTTCGAAGAATATGAGGTAAGTACTTATTGAAAAATAAGTTTTTGAACTCGTCCTATTCCATGGATTCAATTTCATCCCTTAGCCTCGTATTCTTGGTAAGATTCCACCATTGATCAGCTTCACCTTCCAAACGATATACTACTAAGATGAATTTATCATGTTCAGAACATTGAAGAATTGAAAATATCTTTTCAGTGGTACTGATCCATTTTTCAGCCACTAATGGAGCAGTAGACCCGCTGAATGAGGGTGGACGCTGCCTCATGAAGGATTCAACAGAATGTTGCTCCTTCCTTTTCTCATTTGGAAGTCCCGAATAATTCATAGCCTAAGAAATTTGTGTTAGCATGGCTACAAGATTTTTCATTCCATCTCCCATAACATTTGGTTTCTCAGGGGGACAATCATTTCATTGCCCGTCACATTCCGCATTAACATGGTTCCTTCGGGTTCCAGACATTGACTAAAACCAAGAAGAATAGTATGAGCAACACTAATTATAATAGGAAAACCACATAATCAAGAATAAAATTTCACACTTAAGGTATTATCATAGGTTTTTCATGGCCATTTCTAAAACACTAAGATTCTGTTCTATGCTTAGACTTATCCTTAGGGTTCTTACTAAGGCTTTCACATCCTAGTTTCCAAAGGATGACTATACCTTCCCTCTGATACCAACTATAACGACCCATAATTTACATACATTTTTATTACTTAATAATTGAAGCATACTTATTACAATATATAACAAAACCACAATAGGACCGTATAGGTATAGTGTCTTTAGAAACTGGGAAACATAAACAACTGGTTCATAAAGCATCTACATTGTCTCCCATTTATTTCATCATATCTAGAGTCCATTTGGGCATATCCTACTTAATAACCTTCTTCCTAACCTAGGGAAAGAAAACATACAAAAGGGTGAGCTCAAATGCCCAGTAAGGGTAAAAAAAAGAAATATCAATCACATCATATTCATAAGAGTATAACATTTTGGAAATCTTAACCTCCAAAAGAGATCATAATTTCATAACATGGGATAAATCATAGTATTGAAATGTAATCCCAATAATCATAAATTAAAACATGAAACTTTGTGGAATACACACATAATCATAGAGAATCATTTCTTATTAGTCAAGACTCATTTCCAAGACTATCTTAGTGGAAAAAGTCCATTTCTGAACCGAGTTCACTCCTCGTTTCAGTCCTGTATCACGGAACCGGATTAACCTGCCGTTCCAACCCTATCTATCTCATGAGATATAAATCTTTACCCAATGCATTGGAGGGATATATAGGTCCCACCCATATCATAATGAAACCATTATTATTTTTCCCACAAGATCATAAATCATACATCACAGCATAACCCATGTAATAAAAATGGGATTCTTAAACATCATGCCATCATAACATAAATCATATAAGATAAAAGGACTTCATAAAAATAATTCCATCATAACATAATAAAATCAATGTAAAAATAGGGATAGAAACATAACCCTATATTATCTTATATGGAAAATAATTTTGATAAAACACTTGAACTCTATTCTTGAGGAAAATATCCTTTCTACTTAAAAAACATTTTTCCTTTCTTAATATGTCATAAAATATTAAAATAAAAGAAGTTAATTAAAAATAAACTTGAAAACTTATAAAGGATTATTCAAGGAAATAATGTTCTAAAAATCCATTCATTTCGTATAAGTTAAAGAAAAACATTCTTCTCGTACTTTGGCCGGAAAAGTTAAAAAAGTACCTCGTACTAAAAATGACAAAATATTCCTTTCATATATTTTACTAAAAACTCACCGAAGGGTAAAATTAGATTTAAACAATTTTAGGAGGATAGAAATAACATTACATATTGAATAAACAAGTATATGGATGATAAATATTCCCCAGTAAATTCTGAAGTATAAACAATCTCGTATAAAAATGAGATTGTGATATTTTCCCTTACCTTAAGTCTGATTTTCTTCGTATGTGTCAGAACCTCATGTATAATGATTTAAATAATGTTATTTACTTATTCCAGAATCGTAATAATTGTTATGATATCATATATGGTCATATTCTTAGCTTCGTATTAGTAATATTTCATTGCTACTTGTTATTCGGGTGTTTACTGCTTTTTTTTGTTCTTATGCGTGTTTTGTCAAATAAATTCTTATTATTCTTTTGAGGTTATAGATACCTCATTTCCAGAATGTTATTAGTGTAATATATATCATATTTATTCATTCAATTCATTAATATAATCATTATTCATTGAAAATAATGTAGAACAAGTCGCATCACATCGTGGAGACGGTAGGCTGTACGTACGCACGAGCAATTATATCGTTCTCAGGATCGTGGAATTGTATTGAAGTATATGTATACTATTTAAGAGTCAATATCACTTTAAAATAATCATATATAGTTATTATTTACACCATTATACCCATCCAATTAAGGTGGTGGTGGAAAACAGATTACACCACGGCGTGGAGACCGTATTACGTACGTACTCACGTGCGGTGATTTCATTTTCTATAGGATGGATATACGGTGAAATAGGGTTGTTTTATATTTATAATAACATATAAGTATATTATTGATACTGATGTTATTACTTCATAATTAAACAACTAAAGAAGAAGAAGTATAAGAAGAAGTAAAGTTGAAAGAATCGGTAACGGACATTACCTCTTCTTTGAAGCGTCTCTTCTTAACCTCCTCTTAGGGAACTAAAGATGGTCTTTGAAGAAGACTATGACCTATAGGATGTTTCTAGGGAAGTGGAGAAGAGAAATTTTCAGGGTTTGGGCAATCTTGAAGCCTCAAAGTGGTGTGAGGAGGAGAGGGAAGAGGTGCCCTTTTATAAGGGATGAGAGGGGCACTTTAGGAAAAACATAAAATATTATTTTATTATAAAGTCATATTCGGTTTTTAATAGCTCCAAATTGATTTATTTATAAGATAAGGTGGGTATGGGTCGAAATACTCTCAACCAATATATTTTATACAAGTCTAAGTTACTATTTTAACCTTATCATTTAGATTTAACTTTAAGTTAAATAATTTTACTTTTACTGTGTCTTCTTGTTTTCTTACACTATATGGTTAATAAACTTACTATAACAAGTCAAAAGAACCCCAAGTGGTTCATTATTAATATATATAATGTTATCTAAGTCATTTTTCCAAACCATAGATTTTTAAGAATAAAATAACAATTAATAATATAATATTTTTTTAAAAACTATTTTATGTCAATTTTGACACTATTTGGTAATTGATTTTTGTGAAAATTATAACAGCATGATTAGTTCGAAAAAAGTTAATTAAATCAATAATAATATGTCATATTAACCTATAAAATTATTATAATTCATAAAAAGTCTCAAATTACATTTATTTGGGTATTTATAATATCAATTATGTTAATATTTCCTTAATAAGGTAATTACTACATCATCATTATGTCATAAATAAATTAAATTATTTAAAGTCTAAAATTATAAATAAAATACCATTATGTAGGAAATATTTTTATATTTTTAATGAATATTTATAGTCGAATATATATTTTGTATAACCCTATATTAAAAATGTTTTAGTTATTAAACTTTGATTTTAACTATTTTAACTATTCTTTAAATAAAATAATAATAAATGTTCTAATCTAATCCAAGTGGGCCAAAATGGTCATATTTTATTTCTAAGGTTGTTTTTTCTTGAATTAAACTTATCCAATAGAATTAGGACATGTGTTAGGGTAATAACAATGTCATTTTTACATTTAATTACCCTATTTACTTTTAACCGTGGTAATAAAAGTAAAAACTTATTATTCACCAAAAATTATTTTTATCTTATTGAACCAAATTTTACTCCTTTATTTTAACCATGTCTCTCGTATTTTCTAAATTTCACTCACAGAAGCGGTAAAATTAAGTTTTATGTAAATTTTCAAACTCTCCTAGGAGGTGGGTAAAAGATGGTGAAAGGTTCAATAAAATTTTTATATATCTATAATTATTATAAAATGAATCCAATGAATTACATTGAACTTATATTGGTATTATGTATCAATTTTGACCTAAAATAAATTTAAATAAAATAAATAATTATTAAAATAAAAATTCGGTTTTTAAATAGTAACCCAGTGTTTTCACTATTCATCAAAAATTGAAAGTTTTCAGAAAAATACCAAAAATTCACCCTAGGATAATTTCGATATTCCGAATACAAAAATGAAGTCCATTTTCAAAGATAAAATTTATAAAATTTTAAAAAGTGGGTATTACTATTTATAACGGCTAGTTTTAATAATATTTTGATAGCATATCGTTGTTTAGTGAAACTCGTTATTGTGTACAACGCAGGCTATAGAGGAAGGTCGCGATTGTGGGTAAAGCAAGCCAAGCTAGTGTTTTTTGTAGTGAAATATTACTTTGATGATGTATATAACATAAAAACAAAATATTTCTCATAAAAATCTCGAGTGTTATAAATAATCAAACAATTTTTAGTAAAATCACTTTATTTTTCAAAAATACATTTTATTTGAAAATGAGTTTATTTTATTTTTATTATATAATATTAATTTTTATTGTTTATTTAAAATTTATTTGAAAAATTAATTTAATCAAGTCAAAATTACCTTTAAATTATTATTTTTCTAAAAAAATTATTTTTTTGTAAGAAAAATTATTTTTATTGAAAACTATATTCTCTAAAGTTTTTACGTGGTAAAATTATGTTTTGGATTATTTTTAAATTTTAATTATTTAATTATGATCAAATTTTGGTTTCTGAAAAGAATTTTATACATTAATTTATTATAAAAACAAATTATTTTTTAAAAGGGAATTTTTTTTGAAAAATGATTTTCCATGGCGTTTTACTATTTTTATTTTAAATTAAATTCTAAAAATTTTGTGTTTTGAATTTTAAAAAATGAATATCAAATTTATATTTAAAAGAACAAAATTTAGTAAATAGTTTTATTTTTATTTTTTTAATATGAATAGTAATCTTGGTAAATGTTGTTACCACGATAAAGTTTAAATTGGGTAATTTAGGTTAAAAATAGAATTATAAAGACTGTAAAATGACTATAACACATTAAAAAGTTTTATTGGTTGAATATAATTTGACTTGTAACACCTATGGATTTAAATTGATTTTTTTAATGGACACGTGTCCACGTAAATGGCTTATATAATATTTAAATCAAAGAAAGTCACAAAATATCACTTTCTTTGTCTTAAAACTATAAGAATTATATTCATCATGGTATTTTATTTTATTTTTTTTAGTCAACAAATAATTATATTAAATTATTATACAAATTTGATATAGTATTCATTTTATTAATGGAAATATCAAATAAATATTATTAAAAATATTAAAAAATATAATTTGAGATAATTAATATGATAAATGAATTTTATAGATGATCTTGACCTCTTAGGGACATAATAAAATATATTTTTTGAATTTAACTTGTTGTATTGATATTTTTAAAATTCCATGTAATGAATAGTGTCAAAATTGACACTAATGATATTTTAACAAAAATAATATTTTATTAAATTATTTAAAAAACATAAAAATTATCTAAAAATAAAAAATAATTATAATATGGTCTAAAATTTCATAAATATTTTATTTATGGCCTAATTTACATCACATAAGTAAAAAAATAACAACCTTTTAATATTGAGAAATTTATTACCTTAGTTAAAATTAAAATATTTTGACTAAGGGTTAATCAAAATGATAGGGTTTAAAATAATACCAAAACTTGTCTAAAATTTATTGGTTGATAATATTACAACATTATATAATATTATATTTTAATACATGGACTTTTGGAGGCATTTGGTTTGATATTTAATTTATTATAAATTACTTTTTTTTATAAATTCTAAAAGTTCCCCTCACCTCAATTATAAAAGGGAACCTCCTCCCTCACTTCTTCACATCACATTGAGCCTTAAATATCAACCATACTCTACCAATTTATCTTATAAACTTCACTATACACATTTTATAAGTTCTTTTCTTATCAAAATACCAACCCTAGTGTCCCTAATAGGATATCTAAAGGAAAATCGCTAAGGAAGAGGTAATCATTTTTACTGAATCTTTCAAGATTATTTCTTCTTATACATTCTCTTTGTGTGTAGTTTAAATTATAAATTAATAAATCTATTATCACATATATTTTAATATGTCATTATGATTATGGAACAACCATGTTCTACATTTTATCCATCCTACGAAAAACAAAAGCATTGTGCATGAGTACATACGGCTTACCATCTCCACACCATGGAGTAATATGTTTTTCATCACCACTTTATTTGGATGGGTATAATTATGAAAATAATATATATATATATATATATATATATATTATATTTATAACATTATATTTATTTTTTAAATAAAATTAACATATCATCCTCTTCCTTTCTATTTCGCCATTAAGGGAATGATACCATCGCTTTTGAGTACGTACGGCCTACCGTCTCTATGATGCGATGTGATAAATTTTCTATGTCCACCATTCATGCATGATTATATAAATGAATATTATGAATAATTATGATATATATTATCTTAATATAATTCTGAAAATTATGGAACTATATCCTATTTACAACAACTGGGAAAATGAAGCAGTTAACACCCGAAAGAATGGAAATAATAAAATATTATTTAATAGGTGATAAGATGATATAAGAGGATCATATATGATATAATAATTATTAATATGGTTCTGGTATAAATTAATACCATTATTTAAACCATTTTACAGGAGTTTTAGATACATATGAAAGAAATAGGACCTGAGATGGGGTTAATTTTAGGATCTCATTACTATCCTGAATTGTTTATACGTAAGTATTTACTAAGGATTATTTATCTTCCATATCCATGTTTCTTAAATATATTTTTAAAAATAATTTTACTATTCTTCTACAATTTTTAGAGTCATTTTTACGCTTGTGTTAATTTTCAATAAAAGTTTGAGAAATGAATATTTTTGTCTTTTTTCTAATCAGGTACTTTGTGACTTTTCCAGAAAATGTACGAGAGGAATGTTTTCTTCTAAATTATATGAAATAAATGGATTTTTAAAATTTCATGACACCTTAATTACTTAAATATTTACTTATAATTTTACAATGTTAATTTCAAAAAAAAATAAACTTGCACTTCATTTTAAGAAAATAAAAAAAATTAATAAGAAAGGATATTTTCCACAAGAATTATTTTCAAGTGATATCTCAAAATTATTTTCCATATATAATAACATTATTTGATGTTATTAGTTATTTAGATCAATTAATGGCTAAATATTGAATCAATACCACATAAAAGATATTTTTAGTTCTCCAATTTTTAAAACATGATAAATTCATTCTGGGAGTCTATAATTTTGACGGTGAAGCAGATAAATGGTATAATCTTATCAAGAATATGAAGAAATGAGATAAAATTGACTCTATGGAATGGGAATAGTTCAAGAACATATTATTCAAAAATTACATTCCCCATATTCTTCAAATGAAAATAGAGAAGGAGTTTTTTAAGCTTAATAAAATGGATGATGACTATATTGGTACCTACGAGGAAAATTTTACAAGTCTTTCAAGGTTTGATTCTAGAATTATCATCCAACTTGAGAGTAAAGTTGACTAATTTTTCAGTTGACTAAAACCAATTATCTGAAGAGAATTATCCATAAGGGACTTCAATGGATATAAATAAATCATTTTATGTGTTCTCAATGTTGAGATAGAGATTGGAGTAACTCATCAATCTTATGCGTTCAATAAGAAGAGAAAAATGGAGTTCAATGGAAAATCTAAAAACCATAGTGAAAAGAATATGATCATTCCTTTATGCTCAGAGTATGGAAAGAAACATGAATGAAACTATCTTAAGGGGATAATATATTTTTTAAGTGTGGGAAAGAAGTTCATTGAGCAATTGAATTACAAATTAATGGAAAAAAGATATTTAATGATGCGAATAGAGAAAAGGTTGCACAGAATAAACCCCCCACACTCCAATACATCAAGTGGAAGGAAAATGATCATTATGCTAACCAATTTATAAATATGATATCTATATCTGATGATCAATTTCATCAACCTCTTAAGTCTAAATAAAAATTCAAATTGTGTGCGATCACTATTAACAATTTGGAGTACTACAATGAAGTGGTGAAAGGTAAAATTACCATCCACTCTAAAATAGATAATGTTTTATTTGATTCTAGATCCACCCACTCTTTTATTTTGGATGAATTTTCTAAGGGTATCTCCATATAACCTTAATAATTAGATGTTTAGTTATCTATGAAAACTCCTAATGGCAAAATGGTCACATTAAAAGTTTATAATTCTTCTTTGGTTGAAGTATGTGGGAATGTTCTTCCTGTAAATATTATGATCCTTTAGTTAAATTCGATGTGATTCTTGGCATGGATTGGCTTTCACTATATGGAGATCATATCAATTATCGAGGAAGGGAAGTCACATTTCATATCCTGAATGAATCTATGATCATCTATCAATATAAGGATAAATATGAAATTCTAGTGGATATTACTTCCATGTTGTGGGTCTTAATTCTAATAAATCACTATTAACGATACACATATTGTACGAGAATTTTTTGATGTCTTTCCCAAATAATTTCTAGGTCTTCCTACAAATCATGAAGTTATGTTTTCAATAGAACTCATATTGGGTGATATATCTATTTCAATGAATCCTTATAGAATAGCCCCAATAGAGTTATAGGAATTAAAGAAGTGGCTCTAATAGAATCTTTAAAAGGGATTCATACTCCCTAGTGTATCACCTTAGGTTTCACATGTTCAATTTTTTAAGAAGAATTATGGATCAATGAGACTCTACATTTATTATCAAGAACCTATCAAGATCAATATCAAGAAAAAATATCATCTCATATATATTGATTACTTATTTGATCAACTAGATGGAGCTAAATACTTTTTTAAAATTGATCTTCATTTTTGATATCATCAATTGAGAGTCAGGAAAGAGGATATACCAAAGATGTTATTTCATACAAGGTATGGACACTATGAATTTATAGTGATGCCTTTTGGTCTTACAAATTACCAAGCTATATTTATGGATTTAATGAATAGATTCTTTAGAGACTATCTTGATTAGTTTGTGGTAGTCTTTATAAATGAAATTCTTGTATATTCAAAGAGAAAGAAATAACACTAAAATAACTTGAATATTGTACTAAAGACCCTGATAAATGATAATCTTTTTGACAACTTTACCAAGTGTGAATTTTGGATCCATAAACTTTCATTTTTGTATCACATAATCTCAAGAGAGGGGATATATATCAGTCCTACAAAAATGGAAGTTATTAATCAATGGCCTAGACCAACAACGGTAACTAAGATCCAAACTTTTCTTGGATTTTCTGAATATTATCAATATTTTTTGAAATATTTCACAAGATTATTTAATCTACTCACCATTTTGACTCGAAAAATATTTATGTTCATATGGAAAAAATAATCTGAAGATAATTTCAAGGATCTAAAAATAAGGTTAGTCAGTGAACATGTGCTCACACTACCCTATAGTAAAGAAAGGTATTTGATCTATAGTTACTCATCAAAGAAGGGTTCGGGATGTGTTCTCATGAAAAATGATGTGGTCATGTCTTATGCCTCACGAAAATTAAAAATACACGAAAAAAATTAGCCAACTCATGATTTGGAGTTAGTTTTGGTATTTTTTGCATTAAAGATATGGAGGAATTATCTTTATGGAGAATTTTGTGATATATATACTAATCATAGAAGTTTTATAAGTACAAAGCCTTAAACATTACATATTCTGTTTATTTCAACTAGATTTCACTACTTTACATTCCCAAAGATATTTACATTTTAGAGTTTTAGAAAGTTAAGACATAACTAAAACATATCAACCCACAATCATACAATGTGGTTACCATTAAAATAGTATCCATTTCATCCAAAACCTAAAATTTTAAGCACAAAATAACAACCTGATTTTTTTGACAAATCTTCATAAAATTTCACATGACTTACTTATTTCTATTACACATCCTTATAGTATTTGGAAATAATTTAAAAACATCATATGAGTATAAAAAAGCTCAGTAAGGGATATAAAAATAAGTAAAGAAACCATTAGTCCATGATTACTTATAAACATATGAAATCATTTTCACAAAGCCATACTTATCATCCATAAAGAATCATATACTTACTTTGTGAAACATGAGATTTTAATAAATTATAGAAAACATAAAAATAGAATGAGGTTATATTGGGGAATTACATACTTAATTTTTTAACCCTCACGACTACCTTATTATTTATAGCTCTTACGGATACCTTACAATGTAACCCTCACGACTACCTTATGGTGTGACCATCGTAGTTACACTTGGAGTAACCATATGGCCGACCTCCAACTTACACATACCAAATGCATTGAAGGGATATATAGATCCCACCCTTCATCATAAAAAATTCCCAATATCTAGAAAATAATAATAATACATAAATAATTTTATAAAAACATTGCTTTTGAATTTTGTAAAATAGAATTTTTTTAAATGATTTTTAAAATAAAGTCCATTAAAAATATCATATAATTGAAGTTAGAATTAATAGAATGAAATTATTTTGTGTATACACTATAAATACACATAATAAAAATAATATAAACAAGAAATAATTGCACAAATATACTTAGTACTATATAATCAATGAAGTGGAAGGATAACCCAAAGAATGGAAATTGGGTTAAGAATTCTTTTACCTCAGATTTTTCTTACTTGAAACTTGTTTAATTATCTTGTATAATGTTTAAAATAGTGTTATTAATATTTTAAAGAAATATATTTATGTTTATAACATCTTATATGATCATTTAATAACATCATTCGACCCATTAATTAACAATATTTTGTTCTTTCCAGTTTTTTTGGTGCGTTCTTTACATGATTTTCAATGTCAGTTTGTAAAGGATTTCCTTGTTGAATAGAAGAGAAACTCAAGAAGTGGAATTAAATGGTATTAATATTTTTCCATAATATTAAATGATTCCATAAATAATTTTGGTTATATTTTATGAGGATTAATCATTAGATAAATCATTAGTGATATTTGTTTACATGATTTTAGTGGTTCTTTGATAATCACAAACTAGTTTTATTATATAACATAATATTATGTATATTTGTTAAATCCAGAACATGAAAGAGGATATATAATACACTTTAAAAACTATTTTAACCATTAAAATGGTTTTACTAAAATCTTTACAGGAAGTAAATTAAATTTAAGATACATCATTCATGATGTCGATAAATCGACACATCACGGATGGTGTTTTTATTTTTAGAATAAGGGGGAGGGAAGATGAATAATGATGCTTAATTTTTCCATAAACATGATAAAAATACAGAATATATATAACAATATAGATTTAATTCCCCTTGGATAAGAATAATAGAATATATTTTATGAAAATAAAAGGAATTGAAAATAAAACACAAGAAGATGAAAGAGGATTCTTACCTCTTGATCTCTTCTCCTTGAGATCCTCTGTAAGGACTTTGGTTTAGGCCTTTTGGTGAGACCAGTAGGTCTTGGACGTGGGGAAGGACCTTGGGAATAGAATTTGGTAGAATTTAGGCAATGCTCACATCTTGAGATGTGTGAGAGAAAGAGGGGAGTGAGGTTGGTATTTATAATGGAGGAGAGGAGGGGTTTTCCTTTATTTTAATCATTAGTTTAATATTTTTTCTCAAGATAATGAATAGTCTTAATTTATGTGACCCTAAATAGTAAAGAGATAATTTAATTTCAAACCAAGGTTGATTACATCATCCATGATTCTAGGAATAGTTTATTTAACTGATAATGTATATATATGATATGTTACCATATTTTACTATTCATCAAAAATTCAAGAATTTTTTAAAAAATCCAAAAATTTACCCTAACCATTTTTCAATGTGTAGAATTAAAAAATAAATTCAATATTTTGAAAATAATTTTATAAATATGATAAATTTAATTTTTAAATAAAATCATATTTTATTCCAAAAATAACAATTTTAAAACTATAACTTATTTTATATCACCTTTAAAAATTAATCAAGATCTCATTATTTTATAACATTAATAAAATAAAATAATGATATGATTTACTATTAATAAGGGTCATATTATTATTCAAATTACTATTCATATGGTTATGTTACTATTCACTAAAAAACAAGTTGGTTCTATCAAACTCCAAATAACTTACTGATCGCAACCGTAGATGTATGTTTTTCGAAATTCAAATCATAGAAATAGAAAAATTATGTTTAATGGATAGTTTATAACTATCTACTTAAAACAAAGTTTCACTATGTAGAAACTCATTTTTATGCATTCCAATTTATTTTTAAAACCTTGGGGTGTTACATTCTTCCCACCTTCCTGAAATTGTGTCCTCACAATTTTTTTTATTTACTTATTAAAAAAGTGAGGGTACCTTTCCCCCATATAATTTTTAGAATCTCATGTTGCTTCTTCAACCATGTGGTTTCCCAAAAAAACCTTTACCTAGTGGATTACATTATTCCTCAATACTTGTTCTCTTCAATCAAGAATTTGAACCGGTTTCTCTTCATAAGAAAGGATCTCTTCCAACTGAACATCTTTTGGGCTCAAAACATGAGATGAATCGAGAACATACTTTCTCAATATCAAAACATTAAAAACACTGTGTACCTGAGATAATCTCTAAGGAAAATCTTCTCATTATGTGAATGGTTAAACTTTATCTATGATTTAATAAGGTCTAATGAACCATGGTATTATCTTTCCTTTCTTACCAAAACACTTAACACTTTTCCATGGAGAGATTCTAAGAAAAACATGATCACCTAACTCGAAATAATAGTATTTCCTCCTGTTATCTTCACAACTTTTCTGCCTGCTCTGAGTTTTCCCCATGTGTTTCTGGATCATCTTCACTTTCTCAACCACTTCCTCTACTAATTCTGGTCCCATATAATTTATTTCCCTAACATCATCTCAAAATGCTGGATTTCAACACTTTTTCCTATATAATTCCCCAAAAAGTTCCATCTGTATACTATAATGAAAACTATTATTATAAGAAAATTCAACTAAAGAAATATGTTGATCCAAAATTCCCTAGTAATCTATTGAACAATCTCAAATAATATCCTCTAAAGTCAAAATCATCTATTATGACTTCCCATCTAATTGAGGATAAAAAAGTTTTACTAAAATTTAATTATGTTCCCAAAAACTTCTGAAGGCCCTTCCAAAAGATAGTAGTGAACTTGAGATCATGGATAGATATAATAGAAAGAGTAACTATATGTAACCTAACAATTTCTGTAATGTTTAGTAAATAAATCTGGTCTAAAGATAGATTATCTTGAATTATAAAGGAAATGAGCATATTTAGTCATTTGATCAAAAATAACTCAAATTAAATTGTTACCTCAAGAAGTCTTTGGTAGTCTCACAAAAAAGTCCATGGATATATTTTCACATTTCCACTATGGAACTAGTAAATTCTGAAGCATCCCCTTCGGTAACTTCTGATTTCCTTTAACCTGTTGACATGTCAAACATTTCACGGTAAAATATAGAATATCACTTTTCGTTCCACCCCACCAGCAATACTCTCGAAGGTCTCCTTACATATTTGTACTACCAGGATAAACTAAAAATTGATAACTATGAGCTTCTCCCAATAACTCTTTCTTCATCTGAGAATCACAAGGCACGCACAATATTTTTCCAAATCTCATAACACAGTCTTTATCAATGTTAAATTCTAGAAACTTACCCATTTTAACCAATTCTACCTTTTTCTATATCTCCCCATCTGCCTTATGCAATTGATTAATTCTGTCTAACAAAGATGACTGCACTAAATCCTAAAAAAAATAGAGGAATTTTCGGCCCCAACAACTTCCAAGACAAAATTCATCAAATCATTAATAGAGGGATCATGTTCCAATCAAAACATGTTTAATGATGCATGATGTTTTTGAATAAAGGCATCTACCACTTTGTTTTCTTTTCTATGATGGTAATTAATCATATAATTATAATCCTTTATCAATTTAAGCCATCTTATCTACCTCATGTATAGTTCCTTATAAGTGAATATATACTTCATACTTTTATGGTCAGTATATATTTCACATTTGGATCCATATAAATGATGTTTCCAAATTTTCAAATCAAAAACCAAAGCTTCAAATTCCAAATCATGTGTGGGATAATTTAACTCATGAGGTTCTAGTTGTCATGAATCATAAGAAATTACCTTATCATTTTTCATTTTAAGACAACCAAGTCCCTTTAATGAAGCATCACAATAAATGACAAACAATCCATTTCTGGAAGGTAGGTTCATAACTGGAGCTTTCACCAATATTCTTTTCAATTCCTAAAAACAACCATCAAATTCTTTTGTCTAGATGAATTTAACTCCTTTTTGAGTTAACTTAGTCAGTGGACTATATAAACATGAAAATTTTTCAACAAACGACTGGTAATAGCCTACCAAACCAAGAAAACTATGAATCTAGGTTATATTTGTGGGTCCTGGCCATTCGTCAAAAACTTTTATTTTAGAAATATCAATAATTATGCCATATTTAGAAAAATGTGACCATGGAATGAAATTTGTTGTAACCAAAATTCACACTTTATGAAATTTCAATAAAGTTTATTTTCATTTAAGGTTTACAAAACAACCCTTATATGTTTTTCATACTCCTCTTTACATCTAGAATATACCAGAATGTCGTCAATATAAATAACCAAAAACATATCCAAGAACTCATGAAATACTCTATTCATAAGATCCATGAATAAAATTGGTATGGCAGTTAATAAAAATAGTATAAAAACAAATTCATAATAACCATATCTAGTTCAAAAAGTTGTTTTTTGGAATTTCATCATCCTTCACCTTCAGCTGATGGTACCAGGTTCTCAAGTCAATCTAGGAAAAATACTGAGCTCCCTAGATCTAATAAAAGAAGTCAACTGTGTGAGGAAAATAATTCTTATTATTAACAGTAATGTTATTAAAATATCTATAATCAATGAAAAGTATCATGGAACCATATTTCTTTTTAACAAACAAAACAGGAGATCCCCAAGGTGAAGTGCTAGGATAAATTAAGCCTTTATCAAGTAACTCCTACAACTAATTTTTCAATTCAATAAGTTCAATTTGATCCATTTGATAAGGGGATTTGAAATTGGATTAGCATTAGGTACTAAGTCAATTATGAATTCAACTTCCTGATCAGTTATAACACTAGGTAACTCATCAGGAAAAACATCAAGGTATTCATTTACTAGTGGAACATCATTAATCTAAACAGTTCGGTTGTTTCCAACAATATGAGCAAGATAACTTTCATTTCCATCTTTCAACAATTTCTCAGCTTCGTGATAAATTATCAATTGTATGGGTTTATTCTTGTATACAAACTGAAACTATTTCTAAAAAATAACTTCTTTATCTATATAATCAATCTTAGCATGATAAACATAAATCCAATCCATACCCAGAATGACATAAAACTCTACTAATGAAAAAACAACAAGGTTTGTAGGTAATTTATTTCCAAAAATAACAATATAAAGATTATTATAATTTATCTTTGATATAATATTTTCCCCTGGTGTTTTAACAATAAGTTCTAATCTTATTTGTTGAGGTTATATTTCAAATTTACTAGAAAATTTCTCAAAAATTAATGAATGTGTAGATCCCGTATCAAATAAAACTTTATCAAAATATAAGTAAACAAAAAAGGTACATGATACAACTTCATTGGATGGCCCGACGTCTACTAAAATAGTCTCAAAGGATCTCACTACACATTTCTACTTATAGTCTGGCTTCTTTCCATCATTTGGATCTCTCTTTGGGAAAGAATTTTCAAAATGACTCATCTCGCCACATTTAAAACACTTTAAAGGTTCCTTATCATGATTAGTATTTGGATCATTTTCATTACAATCTCAAGCCATATTTCCAAACTTACCACATCAAAAACACTTCCTTGTTTTTGTAAGGCATTCCTCAACGTGATTTTTACCACACTTTTTACAAACTAGAAACTGAACTTTCTTACCATCAAATTTCTTTGATTGATTCTTATCCATCAATTTCAATATATACTTCTTCTTTTGTTTGTTTTCAAGGCACACATGGTCATCAAAAAAAACTCCATTTCTACCCTCTCTTTATATTAGACAAGTTTTCCATAACTTTTGAACCTACAGGAAGTCATTTCCCTTTGATATCATGGCTTCAATCCTGAGTAAACACGGTTAATTTTTCTATCAAGATACAGAATAAGATTTGGAGCATACCTTTCCAATCGGGTAAATTTAGCTTCATACACGGCCACTAAATATTATTAATTCTTCTTAAATTCAAGTAATTTCTTCTCCATCCTAAGTCAAACCACATTTGGAAAATATTTTTCAAGGAAAATATATTTAAAATCATCCCACTCTAAGGCATTAATCTCTTCTCTATCCCTGATATTCTTGACCATTGACCACCACTGATTAGTTTCACCTTCAAAATGATAAATGGAAATACTTACCTTTTGAAAATCCCATAACATCGAATATATTTTCAAGGGATTTAATCCATCCTTTAGCCACTACTAGGTCAGATGATCTGATAAAAGAAGGAGGGTGTTGCCTCATAAAATGTTCTACAATCATCATGTTCCTTTATGGAAACTCTGGATGTTCTCTTTATTGGATGTCAGTTCCATTTATTGTATGTTTCATCTGATCCATTACTATCACAAACTGATTAGTTCTAATTCCCACCAATCCCAATTGTGGATTCAGAAATATATTAGCCTCTCGGTTCCTTACAACTTTAGCTTCCCTGTTTCTTGTGAAAAAAACCATTCTGAACAAACATATATTAGATGAAGAAACGTCATAATATTTAAATTATATATCATTTCATCATAAAAATAATGTAAAAATCATTTATGGTATTATATTGACATCATCCCAACCCTTAAAGTTATATAAATCGTGCTCTGTTACCAACTATAAGGACTCATCTTTAAATATTGAATATTCTAGTTATTTGAACTAGATTTCACTTCTTTACATTCCCAAATATCTTTTCACTTTATAAATTTATAAAGTTATAACATAAATCAAACATATAAACCCACAATCATACAATATGGTTACCATTAAAACAATATCCATTTCTTTCAAAACATAAAATTATAAACACAAAACAATAATATGATTTTTTTGAAAAAACATCATAGCATTTAACTTGACTTCCTTATTTCTCTTACATATACTTATAACCTATGGAAATAATTTAAAAACATTGGATGAGCATAAAAATCTCAGTAATGGATATAGAAATAAGGAAAGAAACCATTAGTCTATGAGTACTTATAAATAAATAGAATCATTTTCACAAATACATACTTCTCACCCATAAAGAATCATATACTTAATTTGTAAAACATTTCCATAAATCATAGAAAAAATAAAAAGATCATAAGGGTATCTTGGGGAATTAATTACTTAATTTTTTAACCCTTATGGCTACCTTATGATTTGTAACCATCACAGATAACTTATAACGTAACTCTCACGGCTACCTTATGGTGTAGCCATTGCAGTTACACTTGGAGTAACCATAAGAACAACATCCAACTTACAAATACCCAATGAATTAAAGGGAGATATAGGTCCCACCCTTTATCATAAAAAATTCCCTATATCCAAAACATAATCATAATACATGAATAATTGTATAGAAACATTGATTTTGAATTTAGTAAAATAGAATTTTAAAAGATGATTTTTAAAGGAAATTCTATTACAAATATCAAATGATTGAAGTGAGAATTAATAGAATGAAAGTATTATGTGTATATACTATAAATAAACATAATAAAATATAATATAAACAAAAAATCATTACAAAAATATACTTATTACCATATAATCAATAAAGTGGAAGGATAACCTAAAGAATGGAAATTGGGTTAAGAATTCCCTTACCTCACGTTTTTCTTACTTGAAACTTGTTTAAACCTTATGTATAACGGTTAAAAGAGTTTTATTAATATTTTAAATAAACATATTTATGTTTATAACACCTTATATGATCATTTTATAACATCATTACACCCATTAATTAATAATATTTTGTTTTTCCATTGTTTCGGGTGTGTTATTTGCATTATTTCCAAGGTCAGTTTGTAAATGATTTCCTTGTTGAATGGAATAAAAACTCCATATGTATAAATAAATGGTATTAATATGTTTCTATAATATTAAATGATTCCATAAATTATTTTTTTATATGTTATGAGTATGAAACTTTAGATAAATCATTAGTGATATCCATTTAGATCATTTTGTTGGTTCTTTGATAATCACGAACTAGTTTCATTATATAACCTAATATAATGTATATATGTTAACTCCGAAACATGAAAAATGATATATAATACAATTTCAAAACATAACCAGTAAAAAAAATTTACAACCATCTTTTAAGGAAGTAAATTAAATTGAAGACACATCATTCATGATGTCGGTAAATCTACACATCAAGGACGGTGTTTTTATATTTAGAATAAGAGGAAGAGAAGAGGAATAATGATGATGAATTTTTTCATAAACATGATAAAAATATAAAATATATATAATAATTTAGCTTTCATTCTTCTTGGATAAGAGAATAATAATATATTTTTTTAAAAGAAAAGTAATTGAAAAGAAAACACAAGAAAATGAAAGAGGATTCTTACCTCTTGATCTCTTCTCCTTGAGATCCTTCTTAAAGGCTTTGTTTTTGTCCTTTTGGTGGGACCAGAAGGTCTAGGACGTGGTTAAGGGACTAGGTAATGGGTATTTTTTTGAATTTATACAATTCTCAAAGTTTTATAAGTGTAAGAGAAAGAGGGGGTGAGGGTGGTATTTATAGTGGAGGAGAGGAGGGGTTTTCCATTATTTTAATCATTAGTTTAATATTTTTGCTCAAGACTATGAATAGTTTTGATTCATGTGACCCTAAATAGTAAATAGAGAATGTGTGTTTAAACAAAGGGTGATTACATCATCCATGATACTAGTAATAGTTTATTTAACTGATAATTTATATATATGGTATATTACTGTATTTGACTATTCATCAAAAATTTAAGAAGTTTAGAAAAATCCCAAAATTTCAACCTAACCATTTTTCAATGTGTATAATTAAAAAATGAACTCCATTTTTTAAAAATAATTTTCTAAATATAATTAATTTAATTTTAAAATAAAATCATATTTTATTCAAAAAAAATTAAAACTATAAGTTAATTTATATCACCTTGAAAAATTAATCAAGATCTCATTATCTTATAACCTTAAGAAAATAAAATAATAATATGTTTTAATATTAATAAGGGTCATATTACTATTCATATTTCTATTTATAAGGGTATGATACTATTCACTAAAAAACAATTTGGCTCTATCAGACTCCAAATAACTTGCTAATCACAACTGTAGATGTCTGTTTTTTGAAATTCAAATCCTAGAAGAGGAAAAATTATATTTAATGACTAGTTTATAATTATCTACTTAAAAAAAATTATGTAGAGACTCATTGTTTCATTTATTTCAATTTATTTTTAAACCCGTGGGGTGTTACAAGTTTTAAGTATATTTTCACTCAAAGGTATCTGAATATGCGCCAAAGTAGATGGTTAGAGTTGATTAAAGATTACAACTACTCAATACATTACCACCCTGGGAAAGAAAACAAGGTGCAATATGCTTTGAATCTAAAGGACTATTCCAGCCTATTTATGATGAGGATTATAAAATATCCAATATTTAAGGATTTGTAAAGGATGGATTTGGAAATTTTAAAGGATGGGGATAAATGCTATTTTTTCAAATGAATTTACAATCATCTATACAAGTGAAGATTGAGGAGGTGTGGAAGGAATATATAGAGCTTAAAAAGATGGTGAGAAATTTTATTGAGTTCAACATTTATTGTGATAGAATAATAAGGATCAGAAACTATGTTTGTATTCCTCCCATACCATAATTAATGAAGGAGCTATTGGATGAGGCTCATAGTTCATCATTATCTATTCATCTTAGAAGAAAAAATATGTATAGGGGAATGAAAGAGTATTTATGGTGGGATGGAATGAAAAGAGATATTTTAGAATATGTTTCTTAGTTCTTGGTTTGTCAAAATTTTAATTTTGAGATACATAATTTTGAGGGGATGTTACAACCATTACTCGTACTGGTATGGAAATGGGAAAACATCACCATGGAATTTTTCATTAGACTTCCAAAAACATCTAAAGGTTATAATTCTATGTGGTTTATATTTGATCACCTTAAGAAGTTGGAACACTTCATTACTATTAGAGAATATTTCTCTCTTGATCATCTTTCTGTAATATATATAAAGGAAGTGGGGAGGTTGCATGGAGTACCATTTTCCATTATATTTAATCAGCATCCAAGTTTTACCTCAATGTTCTGATAAATTATTCAGTAGGATCTAGATATAAAGTTATGTTTCAAAACTACTTATCATCCTCAGACAGATTTTTAGTCTGAGAGGAAAATTCAAACTCTATAATAAATATTGAGATCTTCCTCTATAGATTTCAAAGTTATTTTGGATCAACACCTACCTTTAGTATAATTGTCTTACAAAAATTTATTTAATTATAGTATTTATAAGGCTCCTTATTAAGTTATATATGGTAATAAGTAAATAACTACAACATGATGGAATAAAGTTGGGGAAAATCTATTGGGACCTGATCTAGTTGAAGAAATGGTAGAGAAGGTTAGATCTATTCAACAACACAGAAGAGCAGTTCAGAGTTGAAGAAAAAAGTTATGCTAGCAATCGATGAAAATACCTAGATTTTGAAGTGGGTGATAGGGTATTCCTATAAATATCTCCCTTTAAGAGATTGATCAGATTTGGAAAGAAGGTCAAGTTAATCCCTAGATATATCATCCATTTTTAGATTCTTGATCATCTTGGGAAGGTATTTTATATATTGGTGATTTCACTGAATATCTCTCAAGTTCATGATGGGTTTCATGTATCTCTCCTGAGAAAGTATATACATTATCCTTCACATGTAATAAACTTAGAAGTTTTACTACTATATAAATATCTTTCTTAAGAATTATAACTTATAGATATTATGTATCATAGAGAGAAAATTCTATGATACAAGACCACTCACTTTGTTAAAGTTTTATAGAGGAACCACCAATTTGAGGATGCTATGTGGTAACTTGAGGATGTGATGAGGTAGAGTTACCCTCATTTATTTGTATCCAAGTGAAAAATTTCAAGGGTGAAATTCATTTTAAGTGGGGTAGAATATAACACCCTGATATTTTTAATAAAAATTTCTCTTTAAATAATTTTAATTCTTCAATAGCTTGTGTTGCACACAACCATAAGTTTAAACGAACCATGAGATACTATTTGTATAAAATGACCATTATAACCTAGCTATTAAATTTTCAAGTATAAAAATTAATAACTAACTTATGAAATAAAAATAAAGTTTCAACTCAATATGAATGTATTGGCGAGTTCTTATAAAATAATCACACAATTTTTAGTAAAATCACCATATTTTTCATAAATAAATTTTATTTACAAATGAGTTTATTTTATTTTATGAGTGAATATTAATTTTTATAATTTATATATAATATATTTGAAAAAATTAATTTCATCATGTCAAAATTATCTTAAAATTTGTTTTTTCTGAAAACATTTATTTTTTTAGTGAAAATACCGATTTTCATTGAAAACAGTATTCTCTTTTAAAGTATTCAGAGGGTAAAATTATGTTTTGGATTAGTTTTAAATTTTAATTAGTTAATTTTTAACCAACTATTTTTTTCAAAAATATTTTATACATTAATTTATTATAAAAACATTTTATGTTTTAAAAGGTCCTTTTTCTGAAAAACTATTTTCCATGGCATTTTACAAGTTTTATTATAAATTTAATTTTGAAACTTCTATGTTTTGAAATTTTAAAAAATGGATACCAAATTCATATTCAGAAGTTAAAAATTTAGTGAATAGTTCTCTTTTATTTTTGGCTAATATGAATTGTAACCACGGTAAATTTTGTTACCAAGGTAAAGGATAAATCGGGCCATTTAGGTTAAAAATAAAATTATAAAGACTTTAAAATTACTCTAACACATAAAAAATTATTGGTTAAATATAATTAGACCCTTAACACCTAAGAATTGAAATTAAGTTTTTTATGGACACTTGTCCATGAAAATGACTTATATAATATTTAAATCAAATAAATTCACAAAATGTCACTTTCTTTGTCTTAAATATTCCTTATGTGTCCACATGAGAAAAAAGGTATGTTATGAACGAATATAAATGTAAATTTTAAACTTAATAAACAAAATTTCATTATATAAATTTATATTTGAATTTTTGGTCCACTTAGATGATATTATGATATTTATAATATATTATTTAATAAAAATTTAAAGATGTCACATTCATGTTTTAAATACTATAAATTTTTTAATATAGGATTTCCAAAAAGATATATTTGGCTATAAATATTCTTATAAAAACTATAATACTTATATTCATAATGGTATTTTATTTTTTATTTTTTATTTAACAAATAAGTATATTAAATAATTATACAACATTGAGGTATTAAATATTTTATTAATAGAATTGTCAAATAAATTTTATTAAAAATATTAAAACAAATATAATTTGAGACAATTAATGTGATAAAAAATTTATATATGACCTTGACATATTAGGGATATAATAAAATATTTGGTTAAAAGTTAACTTTTCATCTTGATATTTTTAAATTTCCAAGTAATGAATAATTTCAAAATTGACACTAATGATATTTTACCTAAAAAAAATTTTATTCAATTATTTAAAAATCATAAAACATATTTAAAAAACAAAATAACTATAATAAGGTCTAAAATTTCATAAATATTTCATTTATTTTATAATTTATATAACATATGTAAAAAATTAAATACTTTAATACTGAAAAAGTCGTTACCTTAGTTAAAAATAAAATTGGTTAACTAAGGGTTAATCAAAACGATAAGGTTTAAAATAATACCAGAACTTGTCTGAAATATTTCTTTTGATGATATTAAAACCTTATATAATATTATATTTGAATAAATTGACTTTTTGAGGTATTTTTACTGAGATTGAATTTAATATAAATTATTATTATTATTTGAAATTCCAAAAGTGCCCCTCACCTCAGTTATAAAATTCACCTCCTCTCTCACCTCTTCATAGGACATTGATCCTTAAAGTTCGAACATACCCTACAAATTTCTATTCTAAACTTCCCTATCCACATTTTATAGGTTCTTTTATTCTCAAAATACCAACCCTAGTGTCCCTAAGAGGATATCTAAAGGAAGTTCTCCAAAGAATAGGTAATCATCTTTACCGACTCTTTCAATATTATTTCTACTTCTAATTCCTCATCATGTGTTCATTCTATTATAAAGTAATAACTATAGTATAAAATATTTTATGATATTTTTTTATGATTATGAAACAATCATATTCCACCTTTTATCCATCCTATGAAAAACTAAAGAACTGCACGTGTGTACGTACGGCTTACCGTCTCCACACCGTGGGGCAATCTATTTTTTATCACCACTTTATTTGGATGGGTATAATAATGGAAATAATATATATATTATAATTATAAAATTAAATTTATTTTTTAATAAAAATTAATATATTATTCTCTTCCATACCATTTCACCATTAAGGGAATGATATTATCGCTCATACAAACGTACAGCCTACCATCTCCATGACGCAATTTTATTCATTCATGAATGATTATATAAGTGTATATAGTGAATAAATATGATATATATTACCTTAATATAATTATTTAAATGAGGAAACTATATACTTTTCATAAGAACTGGGACTTATACGATAAAACATGCATAAGAAAATGAAGCAGTTAACACCCAAAAGAAGAGTAATAATGAAATATTATTTAATGGGTGATAAGATTATATAAGAGGATAATATATGATATAATAAATATGAATATAGTTATATTATAAATTAATAACATTATTTAAACCATTTTATAGGAGTTTCAGATACGTATGAAGGATATCAGACCTAAGGTAAGGGTTAATTTCATGATCTCATTATTATCCAGAATTTTTTATGTAAAAGTATTTTCTGGGGATTATTTATCTTCCATGTCCATGTTTATTAAAAATGTTTTTAAAGATATTTTTAATCTTCTTATAAAAATTTTAAATTAATTTCTACCCATGTTTGAATTTTTACTAAACATTTTGAAAGGAATCTTTTTATCATTTTCTTAAGGAGTAACTTTGTGATTTTTCTAACAAAAGTATAAGAGGGATGTTTTTTTTACTTATATGGAATGAATATATCATTATTATTTAATGAAAGATTAATGCATTTAACCTTACCTTAAAATATTAAAAAGTTAATTTTAAACTAAATTTTTTCTTTTTAATTTGTGCATCATTTTAATAAAAGAAAACGTTTTCAAGAAGAAAGGATATTTTCCTCAAGAATTATTTTCAAGGGATCTCTCAAAATTATTTTCAAGTGATCTCTCAAAATTATTTTCCATATATAATAACATTATTTGATGTTATTTATGTTTTACTAGGGATATTTTTCAATGATATTGTCCCTATTATTTCCATGGTTGTTTTATTATTATGATGGAATGATATTTATGAAACTTATTTCTTTTCCATGGGTTATGTTATGATGGAATGATGTTTAAAACCCTATTATTTTCTATGGGTTCTATGAATGAATAATGTTATTGTGGCACACATATGTACGATTATAATTATGTCATGGGTGGTACCTAAATATCCCTCTAATTCATTGGGTACAAATTTATATCACATGAGATAGACAAGACTGGAATGAGAAGTAAGCTCGGTTCAGTAATAGAGGGTTAAAATAGAGAGTAAACCTTATTCATTAATGGAATTTTTACACTATGATGGTCTTGAAAATGAGCCTTCAATAATATAGAAATTTTTTTATATGCTTATGTTTATGCCACAATTTCATGTCTTACGTTATGATCTCATAGAATATCTTCTTTGATTCTTTACGAACTTTTATGATTTATCCCATGACATGATATCATGATATTTGATATAGAGGATATAATTTTCAAAAAAACATTTATGTTATTATATCTTATGATTTTGATATGATTGATATCTCCCTTGTTTACCCTTACTAGGCATATGATCTCACCTTTACTTATGTTTCCTTTACCTAGAATATGAATAAAGTTATTAAGTATGATGTATAAAAAACGGTTCTAGTTATGAAGGAATAGGTGGAAGATGATGTAGATGTTTTATGAATTGATTGTTTATGTTTCTCAGTTTCCAAAAACAATAATCCTATATGGTTATAACATGTTTTTTTATGTTATTCAATGAATATTATTATTTTTATAGGTAATATTTATGTATAAAAATCATGGGCTATAATAAAACTAACTTTTAATATATTTACTCTATATTATTTAACATGTAATACAAAAATTTCTGCAGATTGAATTCCATTTTTTTAATATAGTTGTTTATAGTTCCCTATATATATCATGAATTGATACGGATATACATAACATATGATGTATAATTCAATTTTTTGGTTATATGGATTAATTTCAGTGAGAATTTCAGTACTTTCAAATGAAATATGACAGTAAATAATGGAACTGATTAATAGGTATGAATTAAGAATTTGAAACCATTTCAAATTTATCTCCTTTTAGTCTATGAGATTTTTTTAACACTTTACTTAGCATTTTATTTGTAGAGACATTTATAACATGAATTCAATCAAGAAATATTTGATATAATAAAGGAAGAAAAACTTAATTCAATAGAGACGCTTCAACTGAGGATCTTACAAAGTTTTTCAATGAACATAAATGCAAAGATGAAAAGAACAATTGAATAGATCGATCAAAATTAAATTACTATGTTAAATTATTTATTTATGATTTGATTTTGTTTTATGTATAAATTATTATTTACTCTTACATTTATTTTAATTTCTATATTTCATCTTCCTAACAGTTTTAATAACTTCAAATTATAAGTATGTTTATGTGAATTTGTAATTAAACGATTAGGTCATGAAAATTCATGGGTTAAGTATTGGTTTTTTAATAATATTGTAATTACAACTATATATATATGGGTTTTTGTTCATTTAACAATATAAAAAGTATTTAATTTATTACTTTATAAGATAAATATTTTATCAATGGTGAAGTTGGAGGTGAAAAATATAAAAATTTATCAATACTAAAAGAAGAGATTATAAATGTTTACTTTTATCAACACTAGAATAATCATTGATAAATATTGAATTTTATAGGCACTTAGTTTTAAAGCTGATAAAAGTTTATCTTATTAGTGGATAATAAAAACATTGATAGCCATCAATGTTTTTTCCTCTAATTTATATAATATCTTATGCCGGATAATGTTTGAAATTAAATCATGAAAAACTAGAAATGATAGTGAATATAGACAAAATAATACTATCTAGTGGTGTTGTTTAAATTGATTGATAGTGGAATAGTTTTCAAATATATTTTTTAAAATACCTATTGGATGTTGTACATGAGTTTCATGACGTATTATAAAATTAATAGGTTAATTTTTTTCATCATTTTTTCTGGTTTTTTTTTAAAAAAAATTGAGAAATAGTTTTTCAAAACATAGACAAACTCAAGTACATTGAGAAATAGTTCACTAAATTAATTATTTTTATAATTTATTTTTTTTATTCTTATTATATAAGGACAATTGACTAATTTTAAAAGTTGAGGTTGAAGCCTTAGTTTATTTGGGGAAATAAAATACATTATAAAGAAAAGTAGACAACAAACAATATAGAGATGTACTCGGAAAGACTCAAAATCGAGACCTCACTGAGACCTACAGTGGAAACTATCATTGAGTTGCATCCTTGGGTCACTAACTAATTTTAGAGATCATGTAAAGTATCTATTTTTGTTTTGAAGATGTTTTTTAATTAGAAGGATTAAATATATACACAACATCTATATAAAAATAATTTAAATTTCTAATTTGTCAAAAGGATTTATTAATTAGTCATCTATCATCTATATATTAATAAGATCCAATCAAGGTTTAATTATTTTTTTATTTTTGTAAAATTAAATCGTATTTTTCTAACTTCATTATTTAGGGATGAAAAATGGTTGGGTATGGATTAAATTCATGATACGCTAACCAGTTTAGTTTCTCAAGCTCTAACTCATCTATAATGTCTTTTAAAAAATCATTGTCCTAAATTTATCATATTTAATTTTAAAATATTTTTTTAAATATCCTACCTAATTTAACTATATGTTTATAATTTAAAATTAAAAAAAAATCTTTCATAAAACTAAAATAAATATTTTATTATTTTATTATCATTTAAAAAATATATAGTTAATGAATTAATAATAATTTATTTAATTAGATTCAGATTTATAATTAATTTAAAAAATTAATATGAATTAAAATCAAAATAAATAAATATATTTTATGATTTTAATATTATTTAAAAATATATAATTAATAAATTAATAATAATTAATTTAATTGGATTCATGTTAATATACATTAAAACTAATATCCAAACCTATTAATGATTTCCAATATTTGTATGTCTAATGTGTATGGTCGGATTCTATTTTTCTAAGGTGTGATGATCCATGTACCTTTCGGTCAGTCAATGTTTCCCAGGTCAGTCACAATTAATAGATTAATATTTATGATGAATAAAAAGGTAATGATAAAAATACTTATATTTATGGTATCTAATCCATTTATAGATGTCCCAAATTATATTTAAACTTGTATTACACCCATGAAAAAATTCTTGTGCATACCTTTTTGTTTACATTACAATGGACTAATATAATGAACAAACACCAACAAACACAGAAACCACAAACAAGATAAAACATCCAATAAAATTAGATAAAACACACTCTAAAGTTTATAATTTATGATAATTTTCAAAGAATATCCATCATAAAAATATATTGTCATAAAACATTAGGTTTTCATCATATATTTCGTTTCACCACTCCACTTAACCATTATATTGAGGAGAACCACCACAAATGGAACTGAAACGAAACTTATAGAAATATAGGGCATCGAACACCCACTACACTTATCGCATATCATCCACAACATGAATAAACTCTCATAATTGAATCTCATATACCAAGAAGTGAAAAAAACTCATATTATGAGAATAAAGAAAATAATAACACTCTGGACTGAATCACAATAAAATATAATAGAAATTATAATTGTATAATAAAAAAATTGATAATATAATTCCAAGTCATAAAGTTATACCTTTACCCTATTTTTAGAGTCTTTATTTTTCCCCTTTTTAGGGTGATGACATTATCTTTGGGATGCTATTTTGATTAGAAAGTGTTGAATGTGAATGTGATGTGTTGTTTAGTACATCAGTACCATCTTTCAAATTCAAACATGGAAGAAACTTTCCCTACACAACAAAAAAATGGATATGTGCTGGCAGTTTAAAGAATAACTTAATTTCTTAAATAAGAAAACTATCTACCCTATTTCACACATTAATAAAAAAATATAACAGTTCAATTTCAAATCCTTTTATGTATAGATACGACCATAATTCAAACACTTAAACTTTCCCGAAACCAAATCCTTACTACACATGTAGTATTTTTATAGAGATCTTTTCAAAATCACATCACAAAAATCTATTGATATTGATCTATGATTTATAAAAACTAATATATATAAAAAATTAATATTGTTTAATGGAAGGTGCAAAGGCCCAGAGTGGATCACAGTTCATGTGGGTCAAGAGATAACTAAGGTGGTATGTGTGAATTAGTAAAAGAAGAGATGGGGTGTAAATCAGAAAGGTGGACATGAAAGGAATCAATTTATGTATCAATCATATGAAGGTATAGTATACTATTATCCATGTTAGGGCCTAGGAAATTGAAATAAAAAAATATGTTTACTATCCTTTTTTATCTTTCATGGATTGCTTCTGTGCACTATTTTCTAGGTGGAGTGAATTTTCATGTTTTGATAAATAATTATATGTTCATGAGATCTTTTCTTTCATGGATAGTTTTTTTCATCCAAACACATAAATTATCACCTTTATAATATAAGTATAAAACATATAGTTTCATTTACCATGACAACTATTTAGAAAACATGTATCTTTAATCGTCACCAACATTATATAAATAAATGTTAATAATATACTTAGTTTAAATAATTTTGGTCAAAATAGTAATATAATGTTCTAACCACTTAAAATTTTCACTACAGAAAAGTTTTTTTGAATTTTTAGAATAACTTTGCATCATAATGTATTTTTAGAATATAAATAAATACATCACATCCCAATAGAAATATAAAATATATATATTTCAGTGAGATAATTTTGTAAATGTTACATCATAGATACATTCATGAAATAAAATATTCAAAAGGTGTATATTATTGGATAAGTTCATACTGTAGGTGTTAAAATGTGTACATAGGAAGTTTATTGTTCTCTAATTTGATTACTACTATAAATTAAAGTTTGTGACATATCATTAACCTACGATAAGATATTATAGATATAGAGAGCCATGAATTTTTAACTAATCAAAGGTTCTTAAAGGATATTTTAGTAACATAGTTTTTTTTATTAGTTTACTAAATTTGTACTGGTATAAATTTTATTAGTACTGTAAGGGGAAGTTCCAGAAGAGATGTTAACCTATAATAAAAAACATCAAACTAATATAATAAGTGTGTTTTTTAAAATGTTAAACATTGGATTTATTGAGATTGTAATGGATAGTAATGCACGGATAATGCCTAGGAAGTTTTGGTAGTCAGCAATGTGCTTTTCATTTTCAGCTATAAATAAAGTTTTGTAAGTGTTCTATTCAGAGGCACATTGATAGTTCCAAATTTTGAACTCAAAATTTTCCAACAACAGAAGCACCATATTTGACTTGAAGACATTTAATTTCATAGGGAACCCAAACTAATTAACATTATATAATGAAAATAATTAAAGGTTAAGGATAATTTGTAACTGAATCTAGAATTTAGACTAAAATAATCATATATGTTACCCTAATTAATTCATCTCTCGGTTAATATATGGTTTTTTATGAATTTCATAACTTATTTTCCAAACAAAACTATCTAAATTGTTCCACTATGATCACTAATGATTAATTTCACTCTAAATATGGTGACATGCATAATGAGTTAAAAAATTGTGATTGATAAATTGAATAACCCAATATAAGATAATGATATTTTTTTTAATTTCAATAAATAAATGGATGATGAGTAACCTAAGAGTTGTGAATGTTAGAGACACATTGTAATAGTTTCAATGTAAATTATCCTCATGATTTGGAATTTTGTTATATGACATGTATATTATTTATAATACCAATTATAGTTTATTTTAATTTTTAAAAAAAATTTAATTTCAAACACCTTGTTTTTTTGTAAAGAATCGGAAAGTTTTAGTGCAATGAAAGTTAAATTAGATACATAAAGTTAGTATCATGTTTTTTTTACATATTAAAGTATGTTTTACGTATCTCTCTACATTTTTTAATATATTTTAATTATTTATTATTGTGGAAGAGAAATTTCATTGTTGAAGATGCACTCATAGAAATTGTAAAAGATGGATTATATAGCATCAATGATAATAGAAATCTAAAATTTAAAAAAATATATGTTAAAAGTTAGACAGATACAAACAACTATTAAAGGATTGTTATTATGAAATATTTATCCAAACTCAAAAATAAGTATATGGTTCAATGGTTTTTTTTAAATAAAATATTATTCTAAATGTATATAATATCAAAATTTCTAGATTGTATGAAATTTTACTTGATTTCAGGCTTGTAGTTATAATGGTTTAATATATATATTAAAGTTTCAATATAAATTAGAAGCATCATTATTAATATTTGAGTTCTAAAAACATGAAAGAATAGAATAGAATAGAGGAATTACTAGTTATTTGTTTCACCCTCACAAGTTTCATGACCAAAACATCTTCAGAATTTATTACCCCTTGCAAAAAAGTAGTCATTTATTTTGTAAAATCATACCATAGTGTGCCACTTACTTTGACACCTCTAGAAGAATTTTGTAATAGAGATTAAAATTTTGTGTTAATGTCAAATAATTAACCAATAAATTATTTTAAAAAATAATATATAAGATATAAAACCTTCCATTTTATATCACAACTTTCATTCTTATATTAGAATATCCCTGAGGTTTCATTTCTTGATAATGATGAATATAACCAATAATATATGTCCATTTCATAAACCTTATAAAATATTATATAATTCATTTAATAAAATTTAAAATATATGGAATGAAAATAAAAAAAAAATGAGGAATAAATGCTTATATTGTTTGGATATGTACAGTTTGTATGGTAGTGTTCATAACTAGTCTATCAATAGTTTATAATTTAAAAAATATAAAAGTCTATACAAAATAGGTGAATGAAATATAATATATGAGATATTCCTATAAAACCATGTTATTAATAATTTAATAATATTTGATGAAATTAAACCCAAATTGCGACAATTCTACTTCAAAAGGATGAACATGCAAGCCCTAATTTAAGATAATTTGGAAATTGTGGTGAGTCACTAAATATTTTCCATAATTTGAAATAATTTGGAAATTTTTCATGATGTAACATAACCCTTCCCAAATAAGTGATTTAAACATTGAAATCAGACGTCGACCAATTATGGTAGTTTTCATTTTTGTTTCCTATGGGAAAATTTTAAAATAAATTATGACACAATGAAAATATATTTTTTATAATTTAATAAAATCGTTAGATTAAAGTGAAAACATCAAAGAATAATATTGAAATCAATTACTTGCAGTCTAATAAATTAATATGAGGTATATTGTGAAAGTATAATTTAAAAATTTAGAGGAGTTTGTGAACCAAAAATTCATATTTCAAACTTGGACCTTTAAAGTTTCATCATTATCCATACTAATGTCACGAAGTAGAGTAAAAGTTCATGACATGGGTAAAAATTTATAATATTCACATATGAAATTGAAAAAAATATATATAGTTGAAAATATGTATATTGTTATATTCTCTACCAAGTTTAAATTTTCATAAATTTTTTTGTACACAATATTAGTGGTTCAATTAGAAGATGCATGTTCACTATCTTGAATCAATATTCTTAATACTTGTCTATTTTTTACTTTGGATATAAAAATATAATTATCCATGACAAAAAACAAGATTCTATAGATATAACCCAACAATAAAAATAGATTCCCCCTAACTTTTATTAATAGTCATATCATAAGATACAATTAAAGTATACTACCTTATTTGAAGCTTGAATGGACACATTAAGTTATAATGAGTCATATTGGTTCTTGGTATAAATTTTTGTTCATAAAAATGAGTCCTAGTCAATATCTATATTCCAATAACATGATCTCTAAAATTTATAACAGACAATCAGGTGCCATTATAAAGATCAAATGATTGATCAATATTCCACAATATCATGGATAGAACCCTAACTTTAAATACAGTTTTATATGGAGTCCAGCCTGATACATTGATACAACTTAAAATGTTAGGTGTATAAATATTATCTAGTATAACTATTTCATAACTTTCCTTACATACTGAATCAGAAAGTAAATATACTCTTTATTCAGTTTCAATCAATGTGAGCATAGAGTCATTGATTTTTTGTACACTATCACATGTTTTTGATAATATAGTATACTCTTTAATGTAATTTAAAATGTTTTAATTGCCCAAAAAATCCGTATATGTATTTTGAATAATGGATTCTATTGGATTATCAAATTATGTAATGAGATATTCTTTTGGAATTTGTATTTCCATCTCATCATCATTTGGTACGTCAATGTTTCCATCACTAATATTTAATATCCAGAATAAGAACTTTTTTAGATTAACTAAATCAAAACTTGAAATATTATTTTGCAAACACATGAAAAAACAATACCACTTCAATTTCTACCAGGTATAACTATTAATAGTTTCTTAAAATAACATATAAAAATAATTATTTTACAACCAAATGGTAGGGTTGAGGCAATAAAAATAATTTTTACATTATGTATCTCAAATTTATATTAATATTTTCATAACATAACTTATGTATCATGGGTTCTTCATACCATATAATGACATTTTATTTTTGAAAAAAGAAACAACCCCAACTCTAATAACCCATAGATGGTGTCTACTTTATTACATTGGAATAGATACAACGGATCTCTCCATGAAGGATCGGTCAATTTATTAGTCTTTGAAAAATTGATATATACATTATTCCCATATTAAATAGGAAATATAAAATATATAGCATAAGAAGCATTCATTCATCCTATATATGAATCATAATATCCTTTTTCATGTCCTAGGGAAAAGAAAAAAAATTAAAGGGTGATATTTTATGCTCAGTAAGAGAAATGTACAGTGGAATCTATCATTATTAAATAATTAATAATCAATATATCATGGTAAATAACTGAAAACATATGTCATTTAATCAATAACTTGAGAAAATATGCATCCATGGATCATATGAACGCATTAATATCATAGTGTATAGTAATAATTGAATTCTAAATGAAAGTAATGCTTAATATTGGATGTCATGATTTTAGATATCATGATATATGTACTATCAAATCCTTATTCAAAGACATTTTAACCAATGTGTAGGTATACATCAGAAACCCATTTAATTTTAGTTTACTAATTTGTCTCATGAGACAAGTTTATGCATTGAGGGGATATATAATTTTGATACCCTCACATCACTACATGTATAAGGCCCCATCCTTAAACCTTACTTAATCTTGATTTATTACAAGATTACACATTGAAGATCTTTTCAGGTTTAGAGTTTTAGAGAATTAGATCATAAAACTTGCATTACATTCCACATTTAAATAAAGTGGTTACATAAAATATAGTATTCATTTTTCTCATAAACAGAAAAATATTTAAAATAAAACATGGATTCTTTCTTGACACTTCCTTGACACTATCATCATATCATGTACCCTTCCCTTGACCTGTGAAAAACATTTCAAAAACTTGGGATGAGCATAAAAAGCTCAGTAAGGGATATAAAAATATGGAAAGGAAACATGAGTACATATATACATAAGAATGAAATCATACTTTACCCATAAAACATAAGAACTTTAACAAACCTCATCCAAATTATGAATAAATCATAGAAATCATAAGACATAAAGGTAACTTGAGGCATTCATAACATTCTTACGTAGGGAGTAACCCTCTTGGTTACGTCTGGAATACCCATCACATTATATTCCCTAAATCACTTCGGAGAAACCTTAATGTTTAACTCCTTTGCGTTACCCAATGCATTAGAGAGCTATATCGGTCTCACCCACCCTTAGTTTATCACGGAACCACCCGTCTTCATAATAATGCCCAAGAACTACAACATAATCGTATCACATAAAACATGCATAAAGGAAACATAACATTTTCACATTTCAATCAAAAGATATCAACACAACACATTGATATTATAAAAACATTAAGAAAACTATTTTCAATACCAAAATAAAAGAAAAGTAAAACATGGTATTTATTTTTCATTTTAAAGAAAAGGTATGGCTTGTAGAGGAAGCCGAAACTCAAATAACGGTCACGGCGGCGGAGAAGTCGTTGTCGCCGCATACGTACGACAAAAAAATTACCTTTTTCTTTTAGTAAAATGCTTCGTATAAAAAAGAATCATTTTGGATAAACGTAAAAGTCAAAGGGGTTTATACACCGTATAAAAGAAGGTTGTGTATAAAACAAAATATGCCTCAATGAAAGGAGATTGAGACGAAGTCCCATACCTCGGGTCGGACTTGACTCGATCGTTCTTTAACCTCCTGAATAATAAACTTGAGTTAATTTCTACTTGCTTAAGAACCTTTTTCAAGTTCATCATTCCTTTTATATCACTTATTACCATGTCATGAACACTATGCAATTATTTAAGTTAATAACGGTCGTTTTAACGATCATTGGTACTTGAGTCAAAATATGCTCTTTATAATTACAAGTTTTTCATGTGTCCATTATATCAAGAGTTATACTCATGATGTATATATCATATATATCATATATATCCAGCATATACATGAATTTATAATATTACACAACGTTTAGAGGTAAGAAATGAAATGCACCGTTCATGGAGACGGTAAGCCGTACGTACGCATGAACGCTACTTTCATTTATATTTCGTATTTTATGGAATGGAATAATAATGATATAAAGGTATATTATAATTACAGTATAATATCATAAATAATATCATTAATTAAATCCTTTATACGTCCCACATATGGTATTAACGAATCAAATCACTTTGAGGGGCGGTAGTCCGCACTTCCTAAAATGAATATATCGCGTTTACCCATAATGGAAACCATAAAGGTATTCCATAAATGAAAAATACAGAAGCTTAAGTAAAACATAAACATATTATATATCATATATAAATATAGTTTCATCTTAATGTCCACCTTTTAAGGTGTTAAAAGAATATTGAACAATCATCGTTTCGTGAGGCAGAAATTCGTCATCCACGGAAATAGTATGTTCTTTAACCATTATATGTAGGTGTGTGTAAGTGTATCTCGAATACTTCTTATAAAAACATCCTATTATATGTAAGATACTGGTTTTGTTACAAAATAAATGAATAAAAAGAGTTTAGTGGGTTGGAGAAGGAAAACAAAACATAAGAACACAAGAGAAAACACTACCTTTAAAACGGGTAACTCTTTTTGATTTGAGCTCAAAGGCTTCCTTGGGAAGACTTCTACCAAAAGTGAGGCTTATAAGAGTTATATAGGGATGTGGAGAGAAAACATAGGTAGGGTTTGGCCGAGCCAAAGGCTTTGGAAGTGTGGGTAAGGAGGTAGAGGTGGGGGCCTTTTATAAGAGGAGAGGAGCGGCACTCTTGGAAAGTAAAGAAATGTTACTTTATTTTAAAATGAGTTTCGGATTTAAAAGGTCCCACATTGATATAATTTGAGGATAAGGTGATAAGGGTTCTAAATATACCCATAAAGTAGATTTTTGACAAGTTTAGGTCTTAGATTTTACATTATCTTTTCATTTTATTTAAATCGTTAAATAATGAGGTCATCGCTGCATCATCATGGTGTCATAAATAATTTAATTTATTTAATGTCTAAAAATTATAAAAAAAATACTATGATGTAGGAAATCTTTTTATATTTCCAATGAATATTTATAGTCAAACATCTGACTTGTATAACCCTATTTAAAAATTGTTTTAGTAAAACAACTCATGTTTGTGTCATTTTTACTTTTACATTAAATAAAAAGCATTAATGTCTTTATCTTACCCAAGTGGCTCCATGGGGTCCCAAAAATCGACCCATGGGTTGTCTTGGTCTACCATGACACATAAAATAAGGTTATGACATGTGTCTAGGTATTTTCATTTTATTATAATATCATTTTTGCCTTAAATTGCACTAATTACCTATAATCGCGATTAAAAACTTAAAAGTTACTATTCAGCAAAAAATTATTTTAATCCCATTGAACCACATTTTACTTCTTAATGAAAACCATGTATGTTGGATTTTTGAAATTAAAAACACATAGGTGGTAAAATTTCATTTAAAAGAAAAATCAGTTTTTTAAGTACCACTTAGTGGTTTCACAATTCATCAAAAATTGATGTTTTTCCGAAAAATAACAAAACTTCACCCTAAGATATATTTGATATTCTGAATTTAAAAATGATGTCTATTTTAAAAAATTAAAAACATATAATTTACATTAATTAATTTAATAATTAATTCCCACTGTCAGAGCAAATAGCGTGTTTTTATGAAACAATAAGTATCAAAAGATTGACACTAGTTTAAGTCCAATTTCAAAGTGAAATTAATTCTAACGACCACTCTTGGATTAAATGGTAAAAATATATTCTATTTACACTTTAAAACCAATTAAAAATATGATCTAACCATATAATTAAATTAGATTAAAAAGAGGTTTTGAATTAAAATACAACATTTTTCACTATTCATTAAAAATGAACTTTATCGGAAAAATACCAAAAATTTACACAAAGTAAATTTCAATGTCCCAATCATAAAGAATAAGTTTATTTCGACAAATAGAGCTTATAAAATTTTCAAAAGTTTGATTTAAAAATGGTTTTCCATCAAAAGGCAGTAAAAAAAATCTTTTAAAAATATTAGTTTATTTCATGCTTAAGATTGGATTTATTCTCATTTTAAGCCTCTAAAACACTATATAATTCATTAATAGATATAGATAAAAATATCTATTATTCATTACTTACTTGGGATGTTACATCCTTCCCCCCTTTAGAAAATTGTGTCCCCGCAATTTATTTACTTATTGAATAAGTGGGGGTATTTAGCCCTCATTGCATTTTCAGATTCCCATGTTGCCTCTTCAAACATGTGGTTTTTCCATAAAACCTTTACCTGATGAATCACCTTATTCCATAAAACTTGCTCCCTGTGGTCAAGAATCTGGACCGGTTGTTCCTCATAAGATAGGTTCTCTTCCAGCTGAACTACCTCTGGACTCCAAACATGAGATGGATCTGGCATGTACTTCCTTAACATTGAAACATGAAAAACATTGTTTACCTGAGATAAACTCGGAGGTAAAGTCACTCGGTAAGCAATTGATCCAACTCTCTCTAGAATTTCATATGGTCCAATGAACCTTGGACTCAGATTTCCTTTCTTACCAAATTGCATCACACTTTTCCAGGGTGAGACTTTGAGAAAAACATGATCACCTACCTCAAAAGATAGATCCTTCCTGCTGTTGTCCGAATAACTCTTCTACCTACTCTGAGCCATTCTCATGTGTTTCTGTATCAGCTGAACTTTTTCTACCAACTCTTCTACCAATTCTGGTCCCATCAGCTTCCTTTCACCCACTTCATCCTCGAAATCTAGAGTTCGACACCACTTCTCATATAATGCTTCAAACGGATCCATCTGTATACTGGAATGAAAACTGTTATTATATGAAAATTCAACCAGAGAAAGATGTTGGTCCCAAATTCCCTAATAATCCATCGAACAAGCACGTAGCATATCCTCCAAAGTCTGGATCATTTGTTCTGACTGCCCATCTGATTGAGGATGAAAAGTTGTACTAAAATTTAATTCATCACCCAATGACTTCTGAAGGCCTTTCCAAAAGTTAAAAGTAAACCTGGGATCACGATCAGATACAATGGAGAGAGGAACTCCATGTAACCTGACTATCTCTTTAAGATACAAACGGGAAAGTTGATCTAAGAAAAAAGTATCTTGTATAGAAAGGAAATGAGCATATTTAGTCAAGCGATCAACAATAACCCAGATTGCATTATTACCTCAGGGTGTCTTCGGTAATCCCACAACGAAGTCCATGGATATATTTTCCCATTTCCACTCTGGAACTAGTAAAGGATGAAGCATCCCTTTCGGTAACTTCCACTCTGATTTAACCTATTGACAAGTCAAACACTTCATTGTAAAATTAGCAATATCTCTTTTCATTCCATCCCACCAGTAATACTCCTGAAGATCTCTATACATCTTAATACTTCCTGGATGAACTGAAAACGGAGAACTATGAGCCCCACATAACAAATCATTCTTCAACTCTGAATTACCATGAACACACAATCTCTTCCCAAATATCAAAACTCAATCATTATCAATGTTGAATTCAGGCAACTTACCCTTCTGAACTAGCTCTACCTTTTTCTGAAACTCACTGTCTTGCTTCTTTGCTTGCTTGATTCTGTCTGATAGAGAATATTTCACTGATACCTGAAACAAAACAGAAGTACATCCTACACCAAAAACTTCTATGCCAAAGTTCATCAAATCCTTAACCAAAGGATCACACTCCAAAGGCAACATTGTTAATGAACCATTACTTTTTTGAATAAAAGCATCAGCTACTTTATTTTCTTTTCCCGAATGGTAATGAATTGTACAATCATAATCCTTGATTAATTCTAGTCATATCCTCTATATCATGTTCAATTATTTCTGAGTGAATATATACTTTAAACATTTTTGATCGGTATATATTTCACACTTTACTCCATACAAATGATGCCTCCAAATTTTTAAAGCGAAAACAACAGCAGCTAATTCCAAATCATGTGTAGGATAATTTACCTCATGAGTTTTCAATTGTCGTGAAGCATAAGCAATTACCTGATCATTATTCATTAGAACACAACCAAGTCCTTTCAATGAAGCGTCACTGTAGATAAAAAAGTCACCATTCCTGGAAGGTATTTCCAAAACTGGAGCATTCATCAATCATCTTTTTAACTCCTGAAAAAAATCATCACATTCTTTTGTCCAGATAAACTTAAAACCCTTCCGAGTTAGCTTAGTCGTTGGACTAGATAACCGGGAAAATTTTCTAACAAACCTTCGGTAATATCCTGCCAAACCAAGAAAGCTATGAATCTCAGTTACATTTGTGGGTCTTATCCATTCTTCAACAACCTTGGTTTTTGCAGGATCACCAGTTATCCCATCTTTAGAAACAATGTGACCACGGAAAGAAGTTTTTTGCAACCAAAACTCACACTTGCTGAATTTCCCATACAATTTCTTTTCTTCTAAGGTTTACAAAATAACCCTTAAATGTCTTTCATGCTCCTCTATACTTTTAGAAAACACCAAAATATCATCAATAAAAACAACCAACATTTTTTACCTGGGTCAACTGAGCTATCACTACAACAAACTGTTTAGTTCTGATTCTGACCATCTCAGGATACTGATTTGAAAGTTCATTTCCCTCTATATGCCTTCCCAGAAAATCTGTTTTGTTTCCTCTATGAAAAACCATTCTTAACATAGAAATATCTTAGGAGAAGCAACATGGTAATATTCAAATGCTCTATCATTTCAATCATACCAAAAAAAATATTTTTGGATAATCATTTAATAAAATTCTAACTCCTAAAGTTATCTAAACTGACCTCTGATACCAACTATAAGGCCCCAACCTTAAACCTTACTTAATCTTGAGTTATTACAAGATTACACATTGAGGATCTTTTCAGGTTTAGAGTTTTATAGAATTAGATCATAAAACTTTCATTACATTCCACATTTAAACAAAGTGGTTACATAAAACATAGTATTCATTTTTCCAATCAACGGAAACATATTTAAAATAAAACATGGATTCTTTCTTGACACTTCTTTGACACTATCATCATATCATGTACCCTTCCCTTGACCTGTGAAAAACATTTCAAAAACTTGGGATGAGCATAAAAAGATCATTAAGGGATATAAAAATATGGAAAGTAAATATGAGTACATATATACATAAGAATGAAATCATACTTTACCCATAAAACATAAGCACTTTAACATACCTCATCCAAATTATGAATAAATCATTGAAATCATAAGACATAAAGGTAACTTGAGGAATTCATAACATTCTTATGTAGGGAGTAACCCTCTTGGTTACGTTTGGAATACTCATCACAGTATATTCCCTAAATATCTTCAGAGAAACCTTAACGTTCAACTCCTTCACGTTACCCAATACATTGGAGAGCTATATCGGGCTCACCTACCCTTAGTTTATCACGGAACCACCCGTCTTCATAATAATTCCCAAGAACCACAACATAATCGTATCACATAAAACATGCATAAAGGAAACCTAACATTTCCACATTTCAATCACAAGATATCAACACAACACATTGATATAATAAAAACATTATGAAAACCATTTTCAATACCAAAATAAAAGAAAAGTAAAACATGGTATTTATTTTTCATTTTAAAAAAAAGTATGTCTTGTAGAGGAAGTCGAAACTCAAATAACGGTCACAGTGGCGGAGAAGTCGTTGGCGTCGCATACGTACGACAAAAACATTCCCTTTTTTCATTTAGTAAAATACTTCATATAAAAAAGAATCCTTTTTGATAAACGTAAAAGTCAAAGGGGTTTATACACCGTATAAAAGAAGGTTGTGTATAAAACAAAATATTCCTCAATGAAAGGAGATTGGGACGAAGTCCCATACCTCGGGTCAGAATTGACTCGATCGTTCTTTAACCTCCTGAATAATAAACTTGAGTTAATTTATACTTGATTAAGAACCTTTTTCAAGTTCATTATTCCTTTTATATCACTTATTACCATGTCATGAACACTATGCAATTATTTAAGTTAATAACGGTCGTTTTAACGATCGTTGGTACTTGAGTCAAAATATGCTCTTTATAATTACAAGTTGTTCATGTATCCATTATATCAAGAGTTATAATCATGATTTATATATCATTTATATCATATATATCTAGTATATACATGCATTTATAATATTACACAATGTTTAGAGGTAAGAAATGAAATGCACCGTTCATGGAGACGGTAAGCCGTACGTACGCATGAACGCTACTTTCATTTCTATTTCGTATTTTATGGAATGGAATCATAATGATATAAAGGTATTTTATAATTCCAGTATAATATCATACATAATATCATTAATTAAATCCTTTATATGTCCCACATATGGTATTAACGAATCAAATCACTTTGAGGGGGCGGTAGTCCTCACTTCCTAAAATGAAGATATCGTGTTTACCCATAATGGAAACCATAAAGGTATGCCATAAATGAAAAATACAGAAGCTTAAGTAAAACATAAACATATTATATATCATATATAAATATATTGTCATCTTAATGGCCACCTTTTAAGGTGTTAAAATAATATTGAACAATCATCGTTTCGTGAGGCAGAAATTCGCCATCCACGGAAACAGTATGTTCTTTAACCATTATATGTAGGTGTGTGTAAGTGTAGCTATAATACTTCTTATAAAAACATCCTAGTATATGTAAGATACTGGTGTTGTTACAAAATAAATGAATAAAAAGAGTTTAGGGGGTTGGAGAAGGAAAACAAAACATAAGAACACGAGAGAAAACACTACCTTTAAAATGGGTAACTCTTTTTGATTTGAGCTCAAAGGCTTCCTTGGGAAGACTAATGCCCAGAGTGAGGCTTCTAAGAGTTATATAGGGATGTGGAGAGAAAACATAGGTAGGGTTTGGCCAAGCCAAAGGCTTTGGAAGTATGGGTAAGTAGGTAGAGGTGGGGGCCTTTTATAAGAGGAGAGAAGGGACACTCTTGGAAAGTAAAGAAATGTTACTTTATTTTAAAATGAGTTTCGGATTTAAAAGGTCCCACATTGATATAATTCAAGTATAAGGTGATAAGGGTTATAAATATACCCATAAAATAGATTTTGGACAAGTGTAGGTATTAGATTTTACATTATCGTTTCATTTTATTTAAATCGTTAAATAATGAGGTCATCGCTACATCATCATGGTGTCATAAATAATTTAATTTATTTAATGTCTAAAAATTATAAAAAAAATAATATGATGTGGTAAATCTTTTTATCTTTCCAATTACTATTTATAGTCAAACATCTGACTTGTATAACCCTATTTAAAAATTGTTTTAGTAAAACAACTCATGTTTGTGTCATTTTTACTTTTACATTAAATAAAAAGCATTAATGTCTTTATCTTACCCAAGTGGCTCCATGGGGTCCCAAAAATAGACCCATGGGTTGTCTTGGTCGGCCTTGACACATCCAATAAGGTTAGGACATGTTTCTAGGTATTTTCATCTTATTATAATATCATTTTTTCCTTAAATTGCACTAATTACCTCTAATCGTGATTAAAAACTTAAAAGTTACTATTCACTAAAAAATTATTTTAATCCCATTGAACCAAATTTTACTTATTAATGACAACCATGTTTGTAGGATTTTTGAAATTCAAAACATATAGGTGGTAAAATTTCATTCAAACGAAAAATCAGTTTTTTAAGTACCACTTAGTGGTTTCACAATTCATCAAAAATTGAAGTTTTTCTGAAACATACCAAAACTTCACCCTAAGCTATATTTAATATTCCGAATTCAAAAATGATGTCTATTTTAAAAAATTAAAAACATATAAGTTACATTAATTTAATAATTAATTACCACTATCAGAGCAAATAGCTTGTTTTTATGAAACAATAAGTATCAAACGATTGACACTAGTTTAAGTACAATTTCAAAGTGAAATTAATTCTAACGACCACTATTGGATTAAATGGTAAAAATATATTCTATTTAAACTTTAAAACCAATTAAAAAGATAATCTAACCATATAATTAAATTATATTAAAAATTGGTTTTGAATTAAAATACAACATTTTTCACTATTCATTAAAAAATAAACTTTATCGGAAAAATACCAAAAATTTACACAAAGTAAATTTCAATGTCCCAATCGTAAAGAATAAGTTTATTTATACAAATAGAGCTTATAAAATTTTCAAAATTTTGATTTAAAAATGGTTTTCCATCAAAAGGCAGTAAAATAATCTTTTAAAAATATTAGTGTATTCCATGCTTAAGATTGGATTTATTCTCATTTTAAGCCTCTAAAACACTATCTAATTCATTAATAGACATAGATAAAAATATCTATTATTCATTACTTACTTGGGATGTTACATCCTTCCCCCCTTTAGAAAATTGTGTCCCTGCAATTTATTTACTTATCAAATAAGTGGGGGTATTTAGCCCTCACTGCATTTTCAGATTCCCATGTTGCCTCTTCAACCATGTGGTTTCTCCACAAAACCTTTACCTGATGAATCACCTTATTACTTAACACTTGATCCCTATGGTCAAGAATCTGGACCGGTTGTTCCTCATAAGATAGGTTCTCTTCCAGCTGAACTACCTCTGGACTCAAAACATGAGATGGATCTGGCATATACTTCCTTAACATTGAAACATGAAAAACATTGTGTACCTGAGATAAACTCAGAGGTAAAGCCACTTGGTAATCAACTGATCAACTCTCTCCAGAATTTCATATGGTCCAATGAACCTTGGACTAAGCTTTCCTTTCTTACCAAATTGAATCACACTTTTCCATGGTGAGACTTTGAGAAAAACATGATCACCTACCTCAAAAGATAGATCCTTCCTCCTGTTGTCCGGATAACTCTTTCTGCCTACTCTGAGACATTCTCATGTGTTTCTGTATCAGCCGAACTTTTTCTGCCAACTCTTCTACCAATTCTGATCCCATCAGCTTCCTTTCACCCACTTCATCCCAGAAAGCTGGAGTTCGACACTGCTTCCCATATAATGCTTCAAACGGAGAAATCTATATACTGGAATGAAAACTGTTATTATATGAAAATTCAACCAAAGAAAGATGTTGGTCCCAAATTCCCTGATAATCCATCGAACAAGTACATAGTATATGCTCTAAAGTCTGGATCATTCATTCTGACTGTCCATCTGATTGAGGATGAAAAGCTGTACTAAAATTTAATTCAGTACCCAATGACTTCTGAAGGCCTTTCCAAAAGTTTAAAGTAAACCTGGAATCACGATCAGATACAATGGAGAGAGGAACTCCATGTAACCTGACTATCTCTTTAAGATACAAATGGGAAAGTTGATCTAGGGAAAAAGTATCTCGTATAGCAAGGAAATGAGCAGATTTGGTCAAGCAATCAACAATAACCTAGATTGCATTATTACCTCGGGGTGTCTTCGGCAATCCCACAACAAAGTCCATGGATATATTTTCCCATTTCCACTCTGGCATTGGTAAAGGTTGAATCATCCCTTTTGGTAACTTCCACTCTGCTTTAACCTGTTGACAAGTCAAACACTTCATTGTAAAATCAGAAATATCCCTTTTCATTCCTTCCCACCAGTAAGACTCCTGAAGATCTCTATACATCTTAGTACTTCCTGGATGAACTGAAAACGGAGAACTATGAGCCCCAAATAACAAATCATTCTTCAACTTTGAATCACCAAGAACACACAATCTCTTCCCAAATCTCAAAACTCAATCATTATCAATGTTGAATTCAGGCAACTTGCCCTTTTGAACCAGCTCTACCTTTTTCTGAAACTCGCTGTCTTGCTTCTGTGCTTGCTTGATTCTGTCTGATAGAGAAGATTTCACTGATACCTGAAACAAAACAGAAGGACATCCTGAACCAACAACTTCTATGCCAAAGTTCATCAAATCCTTAACCAAAGGATCACACTCCAAACGCAACAGTGTTAATGAAGCATTACTTTTTCGACTCAAAGCATCAGCTACTTTATTTGCTTTTCCCGGATGGTAATGAATTGTACAATCATGATCCTTGATTAATTCTAGCCATCTCCTCTATATCATGTTCAATTCTTTCTGAGTGAATATATACTTTAAACATTTGTGATTGGTATATATCTCACACTTTACTCCATACAAATGATGCCTCCAAATTTTTTAAGTGAAAACAACAGCAGCTAATTCCAAATCATGTGTAGGATAATTTACCTCATGAGTTTTCACTTGTCGTGAAGCATAAGCAATTACCTGATCATTCTGCATTAGGACACAACCATTTCCTTTCAATTAAGCGTCACTATAGATAACAAACTCACCATTCCTGGAAGTTAGTTCCAAAAATGGATCATTCGCCAATCTTATTTTTAACTCCTTAAAACAATCATCACATTCTTTTTTCCAGATAAACTTAACACCCTTCCGAGTTAGCTTAGTCGTTGGACTAGATAACCGGGAAAACTTTCTAACAAACCTTCAGTAATATCCTGCCAAACCAAGGAAGCTACGAATCTCAGTTACATTTGTGGGTCTTGGCCACTCTTCAACAACCTTTTTTTTTACAGGATCACCAGTTATCCCATCTTTAAAAACAATGTGACCAGGGAAAGAAGTTTTTTGCAACCAAAATTCACACTTTCTGAATTTCCCATACAATTTCTTTTCTTTTAAGGTTTTCAAAATAACCCTTAAATGTCTTTCATGCTCCTATTTACTTTTTTAAAACACCAAAATATCATCAATAAAAACAACCAACATTTTTTACCTGGGTCAACTGAGCTATCACTGCAACAAACTGTTTAGTTATGATTCTGACCATCTCAGGATACTGATTTGAAAGGTCATTTCCCTCTATATGCCTTCCCAGAAAATATGTTTTGTTTCCTCTATGAAAAACCATTCTTAACACAGAAATATCTTAGGAGAAGCAACATGGTAATCTTCAAATGCTCTATCATTTCAATCATACCAAAAAAATATTTTTGGATAATCATTTAATAAAATTCTAACTCATAAAGTTATCTAAATTGACCGCTGATACAAACTATAAGTCCCATGCCTTAAACCTTACTTAATCTTGAGTTATTACAAGATTACACATTGAGGATCTTTTCAGGTTTATAGTTTTAAAGAATTAGATCATAAAACTTTCTTTACATTCCACATTTAAACAAAGTGGTTACATAAAATATAGTATTCATTTTTCCCATCAACGGAAACATATTTAAAATAAAACATGGATTCTTTATTGACACTTTCTTGACACTATCATCATATCATGTACCATTCCCTTGACCTGTGAAAAACATTTCAAAAACATGGTATGAGCATAAAAAGCTCAGTAAGGGATATAAAAATATGGAAAGGAAACATGAGTACATATATACATAAGAATGAAATCATACTTTACCAATAAAACATAAGCACTTTAACATACCTCAGACAAATTATGAATAAATCATAGAAATCATAAGACATAAAGGTAATTTGAGGCATTCATAACATTCTTACGTAGGGAGTAACCCTCTTGGTTACGTTTGGAATACCCATCACAGTATATTCCCTAAATCTCTTCAGAGAAACCTTAACGTTCAACTCCTTCGCGTTACCCAATGCATTGGAGAGCTATATCGGGCTCACCCGCCCTTAGTTTATCACGGAACCACCCGTCTTCATAATAATTCCCAAGAACCACAACATAATCGTACCACATAAAACATGCATAAAGGAAACATAACATTTCCACATTTCAATCACAAGATATCAACACAACACATTGATATAATAAAAACATTATGAAATCCATTTTCAATACCAAAATAAAAGAAAAGTAAAACATGGTATTTATTTTTCATTTTAAAAAAAAGTATGGCTTGTAGAGGAAGACGAAACTCAAATAACGATCACATCGGCGGAGAAGTCGTTGTCATCGCATACGTACGACAAAAACATTCCCTCTTGTCATTTAGTAAAATACTTCGTATAAAAAAGAATCCTTTCGGATAAACATAAAATTCAAAGGGGTTTATACACCGTATAAAAGAATGATGTGTATAAAATAAAATATGCCTCAATGAAAGGAGATTGAGACGAAGTCCCATACCTCGGGTCGAACTTGACTCGATCGTTCTTTATCCTCCTGAATAATACACTTGAGTTAATTTCTACTTGCTTAAGAACCTTTTTCAAGTTCATTATTCCTTTTATATCACTTATTACCATGTCATGAACACTATACAATTATTTAAGTTAATAACGGTCGTTTTAACGATCATTGGTACTTGAGTCAAAATATGCTCTTTATAATTACAAGTTGTTCTTGTATCCATTATATCAAGAGTTATACTCATGATTTATATATCATATATATCATATATATCCAGTATATACATGCATTTATAATATTACACAACGTTTAGAGGTAAGAAATAAAATGCACCATTTATGGAGACGGTAAGCCGTACGTACGCATGAACGCTACTTTCATTTATATTTCGTATTTTATGGAATGGAATCATAATGATATAAAGGTATATTATAATTCCAGTATAATATCATACATAATATCATTAATTAAGTCCTTTATAGGTCCCACATATGGTATTAACGAATCAAATCACTTTGAGGGGGCGGTAGTCCGCACTTCCTAAAATGAAGATATCGCGTTTACCCATAATGGAAACCATAAAGGTATGCCATAAATGAAAAATACAGAAGCTTAAGAAAAATATAAACATATTATATATCATATATAAATATAGTTTCATCTTAATGGCCACATTTTAAGGTGTTAAAAGAATATTGAACAATCATCGTTTTGTGAGGCAGAAATTCACCATCCACGGAAACAGTATGTTCTTTAACCATTATATGTTGGTGTGTGTAAGTGTAGCTCTAATACTTCTTATAAAAACATCCTAGTATATGGAATATACTGGTTTTGTTACAAAAGAAATGAATAAAAATATTTTAGGGGGTTGGAGAAGGAAAACAAAACATAAGAACACAAGAGAAAACACTACCTTTAAAACGGGTAACTCTTTTTGATTTGAGCTCAAAGGATTCCTTGGGAAGACTTCTGCCCAAAGTGAGGCTTCTAAGAGTTAGATAGAAATGTGGAGAGAAAACATAGGTAGGGTTTGGCCAATCCAAAGTCTTTGGAAGTGTGGGTAAGGAGGTAGAGGTGGGGGCCTTTTATAAGAGGAGAGGAGGGTCACTCTTGGAAAGTAAAGAAATGTTACTTTATTTTAAAATGCGTTTCGAATTTAAAAGGTCCCACATTAATATAATTCTAGGATAAGGTTATAAGGGTTAGAAATATACCCATAAAATAGATTTTTGACAAGTGTAGGTCTTAGATTTTACATTATCTTTTCATTTTATTTAAATCGTTAAATAATGAGGTCATCGCTGCATCATCATGGTGTCATAAATAATTTAATTTATTTAATGTCTAAAAATTATAAAAAAAATACTATGATGTAGGAAATCTTTTCATCTTTCCAATGAATATTTATAGTCAAACATCTGACTTGTATAACCCTATTTAAAAATTGTTTTAGTAAAACAACTCATGTTTGTGTCATTTTTACTTTTACATTAAATAAAAAAGCATTAATGTCTTTATCTTACCCAAGTGGCTCCATGGGGTCCCAAAAATCATCCCATGGGTTTTATGGGTCGGCCATGACACATCCAATAAGGTTAGTACATGTGTCCAGGTATTTTCATTTTATTATAATATCATTTTTTCCTTAAATAGCACTAATTACCTCTAATCGTGATTAAAAACTTAAAAGTTACTATTCACCAAAAAATTATTTTAATCCCATTGAACCACATTTTACTTCTTAATGACAACCATGTATGTCGGATTTTTGAAATTCAAAACACAGAGGTGGTAAAATTTCATTTAAACGAAAAATCAGTTTTTTAAATACCACTTAGTGGTTTCACTATTCCTCAAAAATTGAAGTTTTTTAGAAAAATACCAAAGCTTCACCCTAAGATATATTTGATATTCCGAATTCAAAAATGATGCATATTTTACAAAATTAAAAACATATAAGTTACATTAATTAATTTAATAATTAATTCCCGCTGTCAGAGCAAATAGCGAGTTTTTATGAAACAATAAGTATCAAAAGATTGACACTAGTTTAAGTCCAATTTCAAAGTGAAATTAATTATAACGACCAATATTGGATTAAATGGTAAAAATATATTCTATTTACACTTTAAAACCAATTAAAAAGATAATCTAACCATATAATTAAATTAGATTAAAAAGTGGTTTTGAATTAAAATACAACATTTTTTACTATTCATTAAAAAATGAACTTTATCGGAAAAATACCAAAAAATTACACAAAGTAAATTTCAATGTCCCAATCGTAAAGAATAAGTTTATTTCGACAAATAGAGCTTATAAAATTGTCAAAAGTTTGATTTAAAAATGGTTTTCCATCAAAAGGCTGTAAAATAATCTTTTAAAAATATTTGTGTATTCCATGCTTAAGATTGGATTTATTCTCATTTTAAGCCTCTAAAACACTATCTAATTCATTAAAAGACATAGATAAAAATATCTATCATTCATTACTTACTTGGGATGTTACATCCTTCCCACCTTTAGAAAATTGTATCCCCGTAATTTATTTACTTATCGAATAAGTGCGGGTATTTAGCCCTCATTGCATTTTCAGATTCCCATGTTGCCTTTTCAACCATGTGGTTTTTCCAAAAAAACCTTTACCTGATGAATCACCTTATTCCGTAACACTTTCTCAATGTGGTCAAGAATCTGGACCGGTTGTTCCACATAAGATAGGTTCTCTTCCAGCTGAACTACCTCTAGACTCAAAACATGAGATGGATCTGGCGTGTACTTCCTTAACATTGAAACATGAAAAACATTGTGTACCAGAGATAAACTTGGAGGTAAAGCCACTCGGTAAGAAACTGATCCAACTCTCTCCAGAATTTCATATGGTCCAATGAACCTTGTACTCAGCTTTCCTTTCTTACCAAATCGCATCGCACTTTTCCATGGTGAGGATTTGAGAAAAACATGATCACCTACCTCGAAAGATAGATCCTTCCTCCTGTTGTCCGCATAACTCTTCTACCTACTCTGAGTCGTTCTCATGTGTTTCTGTATCAGCTAAACTTTTTCTGCCAACTCTTCTACCAATTCTGGTCCCATCAGATTCCTTTCACACACTTCATCCTAGAAAGCTGGAGTTCGACACCGCTTCCCAAATAATGATTCAAACGGAGCCATCTGTATACTGGAATGAAAACTGTTATTATATGAAAATTCAACCAAAGAAAGATGTTGGTCCCAACTTCCCTGATAATCCATCGAACAAGCACTTAGCATATCCTCCAATGTCTGGATCGTTCGTTCTGACTGCCCATCTAATTGAGGATGAAAAGCTATACTAAAATTTAATTCAGTACCCAACGACTTCTGAAGGCCTTTCCAAAAGTTAGAAGTAAACCTGGGATCACGATCAGATACAATGGAGAGAGGAACTCCATGTAACCTGACTATCTCTTTAAGATACAAACGGTAAAGTTGATCTAGGGAAAAATTATCTCATATAGCAAGGAAATGAGCAGATTTTGTCAAGTGATCAACAATAACCCAGATTTCATTATTACCTCAGGGTGTCTTCGGCAATCCCACAACAAATTCCATGGATATATTTTCCCATTTCCACTCTGGAACTGGTAAAGGCTAAAGCATCCCTTTTGGTAACTTCCACACTGCTTTAACCTGTTGACAATTCAAACACTTCCCTGTAAAATCAGCAATATCCCTTTTCATTCCGTCCCACCAGTAATACTCCTGAAGATCACTATACATCTTAGTACTTCTTGGATGAACTGAAAATGGAGAACTGTGAGCCTCACATAACAAATCATTATTCAACTGTGAATCACCAGGCACACACAATCTCTTCCCAAATCTCAAAACACAATCATTATCAATGTTTAATTCAGGAAACTTAACCTTCTAAACCAGCTCTACCTTTTTCTGAAACTCGTTGTCTTGCTTCTGTGCTTGCTTGATTCTGTCTGATAGAGAAGATTTCACTAATACCTGAAACAAAACAGAATGACATCCTGCACCAACAACTTCTATCCCAAAGTTCATCAAATCCTTAATTAAAGGATCACACTCCAAATGCAACATTGTTAATGAAGCATTACTTTTTCGACTCGAAGCATCAGCTACTTTATTTTCTTTTCCCGAATGGTAATGAATTGTACAATCATAATCCTTGATTAATTCTAGCCATCTCCTCTATATCATGTTCAATTCTTTCTGAGTGAATATATACTTTAAAAATTTGTGATCGGTATATATTATACACTTTACTCCATAAAAATGATGCCTCCAAATTTTTAAAGCGAAAATAACAGCAGCTAATTCCAAATCATGTGTAGGATAATTTACCTCATGAGTTTTCAATTTTCGTGAAGCATAAGCAATTACCTGATCATTCTGCATTAGGACACAACCAAGTCCTTTCAATGAACCTTCACTGTAGATAACAAACTCACCATTCCTGGAAGGTAGTTCCAAAACAGGAGCATTCACCAATCTTCTTTTTAACTCCTGAAAACAATCATCACATTCTTTTATCCAGATAAACTTAACACCCTTCCGAGTTAGCTTAGTCGTTGGACTAGATAACCGGGAAAATTTTCTAACAAACCTTCATCAATATCCTTCCAAACCAAGGAAGCTACGAATCTCAGTTACATTTGTGGGCCTTGTCCATTCTTCAACAACCTTTGTTTTTGCAGGATCAATAGTTATCCCATCTTTAGAAACAATGTGACCAAGGAAAGAAATTTTTTGCAACCAAAACTCACACTTGCTGAATTTCCCATACAATTTATTTTCTTTTAAGGTTTGCAAAATAACCCTTAAATGTCTTTTATGATCCTCTTTACTTTTAGAAAAAACCAAAATATCATCAATAAAAACAACCAACATTTTTCACCTGGGTCAACTGAGCTATCACTACAACAAACTGTTTAGTTCTGATTCTGACCATCTCAGGATACTGATTTGAAAGTTCATTTCCCTCTATATTCCTTCCCAGAAAATCTGTTCTGTTTCCTCTATGAAAAACCATTCTTAACACAGAAATATATTAGGAAAATCAACATGGTAATCTTCAAATGCTCTATCATTTCAATCATACCAAAAAAATATTTTTGGATAATCATTTAATAAAATTCTAACTCCTAAAGTTATCTAAACCGACCTCTGATACCAACTATAAGGCCCCAGCCTTAAACCTTACTTAATCTTGAGTTATTACAAGATTACACATTGAGGGTCTTTTCAGGTTTAGAGTTTTAGAGAAATAGATCATAAAACTTTCATTACATTCCACATTTAAACAAAGTGGTTACATAAAAGATAGTATTCATTTTTCCCATCAACGGAAACATATTTAAAATAAAACATGGATTCTTTCTTGACACTTCCTTGACACTATAATCATATCATGTACCCTTCCCTTGACTTGTGAAAAACATTTCAAAAACTTGGGATGAGTATAAAAAGCTCAGTAAGGGATATAAAAATATGGAAAGGAAACATGAGAACATATATACATAAGAATGAAATCATAATTTACCCATAAAACATAATCGCTTTAACATACCTCATCCAAATTATGAATAAATCATATAAATCATAAGACATAAAGGTAACTTGAGGCATTCATAACATTCTTACGTAGGGAGTAACCCTCTTGGTTACATTTGGAATACCCATCACAGAATATTCCCTAAATCTCTTCGGAGAAACCTTAACATTTAACTCCTTCACATTACCCAATGAATTAGAGAGCTATATCGGGCTCACCCGCCCTTAGTTTATCACAGAACCACCCGTCTTCATAATAATTCCCAAGAACCACAACATAATCGTATCACATAAAACATGCATAAAGGAAACATAAGATTTCCACATTTCATTCACAATATATCAACACAACACATTTATATAATAAAAACATTATGAAAACCATTTTCAATACCAAAATAAAAGAAAAGTAAAACATGGTATTTATTTTTCATTTTAAAAAAAAGGTATGGCTTATAGAGGAAGCCGAAACTCAAATAACGGTCACGGCGGTAGAGAAGTCGTTGTTGCCGCATACGTACGACAAAAACATTCCCTTTTTTCATTTAGTAAAATGATTCGTATAAAAAATAATCCTTTTGGATAAACATAAAATTCAAAGGGGTTTATACACCGTATAAAAGAAGGTTGTATATAAAACAAAATATGCCTCAATGAAAGGAGATTGAGACGAAGTCCCATACCTCAGGTCCGACTTGACTCGATCGTTCTTTAACCTCCTGAATAATAAACTTGAGTTAATTTATACTTTCTTAAGAACATTTTTCAAGTTCATTATTCCTTTTATATCACTTATAACCATGCCATGAACACTATGCAATTATTTAAGTTAATAACGGTCGTTTTAACGATCATTGGTACTTGAGTCAAAATATGCTCTTTATAATTACAAGTTGTTCATGTATCCATTATATCCAGAGTTATACTCATGATTTATATATCATATATATCATATATATCCATTATATACATGCATTTATAATATTATACAATGTTTAGAGGTAAGAAATGAAATGCACCGTTCATGGAGACGGTAAGTCGTACGTACGCATGAACGCTACTTTCATTTCTATTTCGTATTTTATGGAATGGAATCATAATAATATAAAGGTATATTATAATTCTAGTATAATATCATACATAATATCATTAATTTAATCCTTTATAGGTCCCACATATGGTATTAACGAATCAAATCACTTTGAGGGGGCGGTAGTCCGCACTTCCTAAAATGAAGATATCGCGTTTACCCATAATGGAAACCATAAAGGTATGCCATAAATGAAAAATACAGAAGCTTAAGTAAAACATAAACATATTATATATCATATATAAATATATTTTCATCTTAATGGCCACCTTTGAAGGTGTTAAAAGAATATTGAACAATCATCGTTTCGTGAGGCAGTAATTCGCCATCCACGTAAACAGTATGTTCTTTAACCATTAGATGTAGGTGTGTGTAAGTTTATCTAGATTACTTATTATAAAAACATCCTAGTATATGGAAGATACTTTTTTTGTTACAAAATAAATGAATAAAAAGAGTTTAGGGGGTTGTAGAAGCAAAATAAAACATAAGAACATAAGAGAAAACACTACCTTTAAAACGGGTAACTCTTTTTTATTTGAGCTCAAAGGCTTCCTTGGAAAGACTTCTGCCCAAAGTGAGGATTGTAAGAGTTATAGAGGGATGTGTAGAGACAAAATGGGCAGGGTTTTGCCAAGCCAAAGGCTTTGGAAGTGTGGGTAAGGAGGTAGAGGTGGGGGCCTTTTATAAGAGGAGTGGAGGGGCACTCTTGGAAAGTAAAGAAATGTTACTTTATTTTAAAATGAGTTTTGGATTTAAAAGGTCCCACATTGATATAATTCAAGGATAAGGTGATAAGGGTTCTAAATATACCCATAAAATATATTTTTAACAAGTTTAGGTCTTAGATTTTACATTATCTTTTCATTTTATTTAAATCGTTAAATAATGAGTTCATCGCTGCATCATTATGGTGTCATAAATAATTTAATTTATTTAATGTCTAAAAATTATAAAAAAAATACTATGATGTACTAAATATTGTTATCTTTCCAATTACTATTTATAGTCAAACATCTGACTTTTATAACCCCATTTATGAATTGTTTTATTAAAACAACTCATGTTTGTGTCATTTTTACTTTTACATTAAATAAAAATCATTAATGTCTTTATCTTACCCAAGTGGCTCCATGGGGTCCCAAAAATCGACCCATGGGTTTTCTTGGTCGGCCATGACACATCCAATAGGGGTAGGACATGTTTCTAGGTATTTTCATTTTATTATAATATCATTTTTGCCTTAAATTGCACTAATTACCTCTAATCGCGATTAAAAACTTAAAAGTTACTATTCACCAAAAAATTATTTTAATCCCATTGAACCACATTTTACTTCTTAATTACAATCATGTATGTCGTATTTTTGAAATTCAAAACACATAGGTGGTAAAATTTCATTTAAACGAAAAATCAGTTCTTTAAGTACCACTTAGTGGTTTCACTATTCATCAAAAATTGAAGTTTTTCAGAAAAATACCAAAACTTCACCCTAAGATATATTTGATATTCCGAATTAAAAAATGTTGTCTATTTTAAAAAATTCAAAACATATAAGTTACATTAGTTAATTTAATAATTAATTCCCACTGTCAGAGCAAATAGCGTGTTTTTATGAAACAATAAGTATCAAAAGATTGACACTAGTTTAAGTCCAATTTCAAAGTGAAATTAATTCTAACGACCAATATTGGATTAAATGATAAAAATATATTATATTTACACTTTAAAACCAATTAAAAAGATAATCTAACCATATAATTAAATTATATTAAAAAGAGGTTTTAAATTAAAATGCAGCATTTTTCACTATTCATTAAAAAATGAACTTTATCGGAAAAATACCAAAAATTTACACAAAGTAAATTTCAATGTCCCAATCCTAAAGAATAATTTTATTTCAACAAATAGAGCTTATAAAATTTTCAAAAGTTTGATTTAAAAATGTTTTTCCATCAAAAGGCAGTAAAATAATCTTTTAAAAATATTAGTGTATTCCATGCTTAAGATTGGATTTATTCTCATTTTAAGCCTCTAAAACACTATCTAATTCATTAATAGACATGGATAAAAATATCTATTATTAATTACTTACTTGGGATGTTACAACATGTCTGATGCATTCCTCATATATTTAATGATCAATTTAATTCATAAACAATATTCCCTATCAATAAATATTTGTATTGAGTAAAGAATATTGATTAATCAAGTTTTCCCCATTTAATCAAATAACTTTTATAGTAAAACCCATATGTAAAAATGATATATGGATTAATCAATATGAATATTCATAATAAAGAATATGGATATTTAAGATAAATTTAATTTCTATTGATAATAAGAAATTGAATGTTTTAAGTGAAATTTAATGTCCCAAAATTAATCAAGAGATGAGATATGACCCTCAAAAAATATATTTTATAGTAAAATCAAGTCTTTTAAAGAGTAGAATAATTTTAAATTAAAACAATTAAAATAATTTTCATAAAGAGTTTTATTTTTAATATCATTGAAATATTGTAGAATAATTTAAGTGTGTAAAATGGTTATTGTGGCGAGAAAGTCGCTTGACACCGAATATAGTAAAATGAAAATATTCCTTTTAAGTTATTAAAAAAATGTTAAAAATTAAACTTTTGGGGAAAACATTATAAATATTCCTTAAAAAACGTGTAAAAATTCAAGGATAACTTAAAATTTACTTAATAAATCATATGATTAATAAAAAGTAATTTAGTAAAATAATTTTGTAAAATATGAACATGGAAGAAAAATATACCCGATCAAAAAGAGAAATAATATCGGATTTTATTTTAAACATTCATATTGAAAGGTTAACTTGAATTAAATAATTAATCCTCATGAATAAATATATAATCATGTTAAATATATAAAATTTATAGTACATGCACTGCCTAAATGTAAATTGTTTCATAATACAAAATATGTCTCAATGGAGTGTAAATTGAGACGAAATCGCTTACCTCATGTCTGACATGACATCTACATTATTTATCATCCTAAATAATAAAATTATGTAAATTATTTACTTTATCAAGAACATTTTTCATGTTTATTATTTCATTTATTTTATTTAATATCATGTTATATTTATTTACTTAATCGATTAAGTTCACATCGGACGTTTTGATGATATTCGGTTTATATGTCCAAAATGACTTCGGTGGGTTGACTATGGTAAAATAATTCATTGTTCCATCATAAATAGAATAATAATCATGACATAATTATAATTTTAATACATCAATTATACTTTTGAAATCAACCATAAAATGTGGTTATGAAAAATGAACTACTTTACAATCGTGGAGACAGTAGGTCTACATATGTATGAGTAACATTTTCCATTTTCAATGATCATGATGGAAAGAAGGTAGGTATTATTTTATATTTAAATAATTATAATAATATCATAAATACCATATTACTTCTATAAATAAACTTATATATACCAACCATGTGATGTGGTGGTGAAAAATGAATCATATCACTTCATAGAGGTGGTAGTCCACACGTACGCACGAACGACGTTATCATTTTACAATGAATGGAATCATAAAAAAAAATATAGGATATATTACTTTTAAATAATTATAAATATGTAATCAATATCATATATATATATTAAACCCATCATTATAACTATTTGTGAGAGATGGTGATGGATAATGAATCACATCGGTTCGTGAGGCGGTAGTTCGCCGTACACCTAAATGACGGTTTCATTTACCATTTGAAGAAAGAGGATATTGATATAGGGAATGAAATTAACATAAAAACTTATTAGTATATATAATATACTGGTTTTATTATTTAATCAAGTTTAAATAATATTTTAAGGAGGTGGGAGAAGAAATAAAACAAAAAAAATCATGGTTAAGAACTATACATCTTCTTCGGGAAACCTCTTTAGGTTTACACCTAAAGCCTTCCTATGATGGTTTTATGATAAAAATAGACTCTAAGAAAAAGGTAAGGATTTAAATAAGTAATTTTTGAAATTTTGGTCTAAAATAAAAGGATATTAAAGTGTGGATAGAAGATGGGGGTGTCCTTTTATAAGTGAGGGAGAGGACACACTTGGAATTTTTAAAAACAAAAAAATATATTAATGTATTAATCAAGAAAAATAGCTTAAAAATAGACCATTATAAAATATTATATATTATAGGGTCAAAATATTCCCATAAAAAATAAATTATTCAAGTTTTTTAGTTATTATAACCCTTATCTCTTTATTTTAACCCCTGATAAACCTATTTTACCCTTAATTGTGGTAACTGATTTTTACTATTTTTACTATTCACTATGACCAAAAAATAAGTTGAACTTCTTACCTAATACTAATTATAATTATTTTAAATATGGAATTAATTTTAAAATATTTAATTTCTATAAGTGGTGGAAATTAATTTAAGATTAAAATGCAAAATGCAACAAAATGCATATTTTTAGAAAACTGTATTTTTAAGTATAAAAACAATTATGCTAAATTAAACCATAAAATAGATTAAAATGAACTTAATTTTATTATTATTAATATTAGAGAACTAATTTTAATTTTAAAATTTTTTAAAACAAACTGGAACTTTTTAAATACTTGAAACAAAAATATAGTTTTCAATGAAAATCAGTATTTCCATTATTCATTGGAAGATCAATCTTTGCATAAAAATTAAAAAATTATAAACTAAGTTAATTTTGATATGTTTATTTTAAAAATTGTGTTAATTTTATAAAATAAAGTTTTTAAAAGTGTTACAAATTAATTATAATTCTCACACGAAAAATGAAAAATAAAACCATTTTTAAAGAAAGTGTATTTTTAAAGTATAAAATTATTTTACCAAAAATTGAGTACTTATCTATAAATACATTATATAAAACCCTTATAAATATTTTATTAATATGTTTAACCCAATTTATTCATTCCAATTCAATGGATATGTCATAACCATAAAATTTAAATAATAATATTTTGTGGTTTGTTTAATATAAATGTTGCATGTTTTATAAGCTATCGAGCAGAGTGTTCTTTTAAAATCTTGGGGTGTTACATTCTCCCCCACTTAAATAAATTTTTACCTTGTAATTTTATCTCATACATCAAAGTATTAACCCTTTTTTAACCTATATTATATATTAGGATAATAAAACTTATTTTGAAAAGGGAAAGGGGAAATATGGGGGTTACCTGAAATATCATGTATTCGGGTTCCCAAAAAAGGATAGTATTGGTGGGAAGTTAAAATATAGACATGGAGGGGAAAATTAATTCCCACAGACAAATAGAGAGTAATATATAGAATATTTAGGAGTAAAAAACCATAGATCTGTGATGGGTGAGAAGACCATCAATTAATAAAAAATGATCATAATAGGATAACATTATTGTTAAGGTACTTTTCCTAGAGTTAGGAATTCATTTATTATCAAGATATAAAACATTTAAAAATATACTTTAAATATTTCTATTTAATAAGAACAATTTTATCGATTTTTTGTGCTTTGATAAATTTCCACTTCATCTCTTACACCAATGTGATTTTTTTATGCTTCAAGCACTAAATTTATATTTTAATGGATCACAGGATCTATAAAATAATGATAAGTATTTTTGTATGTCTCTAAATATTTAACAAAAGCAAAACAATTTGTTCAATTTATCTAATAATAAGTTAATGTCTAAAATTTCAACAACAATCCCTGAAGTTCAACTTAATCCAATTTATAAATATTTAACCTTAAGACTCCTCCAAAATATTTCTGACCAAATTAAAAGCCTAAAAATCTAAAATATTTGATCAAACATTTATCCCTAGACAACATAAATTATCTAATAAATTTACATACCAAAAATTTTAATACCTTGATCACATATTCTCTTAAAACATACTAATAACCTGAATCACTATAAATCCTAAATGAAAACATAATTTATTCTGAAAATAACTCTATCCTTATTCTTTATATCTCTTAAATACAAAAATGTAGTAAACTTCTCATAAATTATTTTTTATCAAATCACTAACAATTTTTAAGGTCACCAATATTATCCCATTTACTTCTTTGGTTTCAATATTCTCTTTATCCTAACTAAATATTATTAACTCAACATCAGGAACATATTAAGTATTATTTCTCCCATATTCATGTAGTCTCCAAAAATCTCACATTTCCACTAAATCACTTTTCTTAGTTATTAGTACCCTTCAACATTTTATTTCAAATATTTAAAGAAAAACAAATGAAGAATAATCATTATATACTTCATGATTCTTATAACCATAATTTCATTGGTAAAACACTCCTAAAACAAAATTCTTAAATCCTAATACATAAACACTTTAATCATTCAAATTCATCTATAGTAATTACATAATCTTGACCTTGATCTCTTAGCCTCTTCTGAGGCATATTCCCTTAATTCTTGAGGAATTTGTTTGCATAGTGTCCCATATTCATATAGTTTAAACACTAAAAATTATAGGCTTATTTCTTACCCTTTCATTCTCAAACCTGATTTCCTTTCTCTCTATGCTTTAAAAAAACTTTCATTCCATTTAAGAAAGTACCAGGGTATTTATTTACACAATGATCACATGTGGGAATTTTCATCTTTTCCTTAATTTCCTTCACCTAATTACTTTTTTATTGGTGATCAATCATCCTCTTATTCTCTTTATTTCCTTTTAAAATATATGAATTATTGAATTATTTCTCCATCTTAATGGAACTAGATACCATATCATCATACGATGAAATCATCTAAGAAACTAGTTCTAATAGGAGTATTGGATTAAGCCCATCAAATAAAAGATAAATTTTACTTTCTATATTATGTATGTAGTTCATAGAATGCCTTGATAATATTGTATAATTTTCCATGTAGTTATAAAAAACTTCCATCTTCCTTCTATCTTATATTAAGAAATTTATTTTCCATATTATCTCATTGGTCATGATGAAACTATTTATCAAATAAAATCATATTAAAAGTTTCTCATTCCATAATTTCTATTTCATTAACCTATTTAGTGTTTAGGATTAATGACCATATTTGATAGCCATATCCTTTCAAAAAATAAACTACCAAAATAACCTCTTTGATTTCATTACATCACAAATCTTGGAATATTTTTTTTGAGGGAATTAATCCATTGTTCATCTACCAATAAATTAGTAGTTATACTAAATGATAGAGGATTTTTCACATGAAGTGATCTAACATAGGTGAATCATGTTGTGTAATAATAGGTTATTCTATTCAGGTAAGGTTATTCATCATAACATGAGTAAATTTTCCTAATAAGGCCATGATATACTCAATTCCTTTACCAGTTGTATTTTCTTGCTCAGTATAAAAATATCTACATTATTTAAGGGTTTTTATTACCTTTTTTCTATTAGGATCCATAACTGAATAATGGAACACACTAAGATAGCACATAATCATCATTAATATTGATCTATAAAATAAATACCAATAATGGAAAAAATTCTCAAATACTATAAAGGACTATGATAATTATCATGTTAGTTATTTTCATTTAAAATCAAGTTCCCATGGTTTTTACTAAAAATTCCACAATACCAACTATAACAACCCCAACTTAGTAACCCATAGATGGTCTCTACTTTATTACATTGTAATATATACATGGGATCTCACCATGAAGTATTGATTAGTTTAGAAGTGTTGGTAAACTAGATACATATATTATTCCCATATTACATTGAAATATAAAATATATAGCATAAGAAGAATTCTTTAATCCTTGATATTAATAATAATGTCCTTCTTCATATCCTAGAGAAAGAAAAAAAATGAAATGGTGTGATCAGATTCTCAATAAGTGTTATGTACAATGTAATTCATCATGAGTAAATAAGTCATAATTAATATAATGAGGTAAAAAATTGAAAAACACTTCTAATTTAATAAATAACTTGAGCACAAAATGTATACATAGATCATATCAATACAGTAATATCATAGTGGATAATAACAACTAAATTCTCAATAAAGGGAATGATTAATATTAGACATCATGATTTCATAAATCATGATATCTATACCATCAAATCTTTGTGTCAAGAAAATTTAATTGATGGTTGGGTACACACCATAAACCTATTTAATGATAGCTTACTGATTTGTCTCACGAGACCTATAGATGTGTTGAGCGGTTATATAATTCTAGGCCCCACATGTCACTGCATTTTTAATACAGTCCTCCTATATTGTATGATCAATTTAATTAATAATCAATATTCTTTATCAAAAAATATTTGAATTGAGTAAAGATCAATGCAAATGAGCCTCAGCCCGGTTGGTGAGGACTCGGAAGGTGCATCCAAGAGACCTGAGATCAAATATAGGTAGAGGAAAATTTTGGGGGTACTGTAGTAGTACCATAGAAGAACTGTAGTAGTACTATAGCAGTATTGTAGTAGGCATTGTAGCAGTCACTGTTTGGTACTGTAGCATCCGGAACTATTCACCCATCTGGGTCTTTGGGCCACCGGTTTGGTCCTCGGGTCCTACACGGCTTTCGTTCTACCCAAGGCCTTCGGGCCAATTGTTTCTCAAGGCCTTCGAGCCACCTTGAGGCCTTAGGATCAGCCCAAGGCCTTTGGGCTACATGAATGAAGAAGTTCCAGTCAGACTACAAGGGACAAGGCTTCAGATGAGGATTCAGGGCAGGCACATTCACTGGAGTAGAGCAAACCAGAATTGGAAGAATGAGAGGGCATAACTTTACCATCGATACCAGGCCTGTGCATCTTTGTATAGTATAGCTAGTCGACTAGCCCTATGAAGGTTAAGTGCTTATTTCATGATATATGTTGAGGAGGAGCAGTTCCAAGGTGTCTTGTCTGGGTGATTCCCTCTAAGACCTATAGGTCATGTAATTGTATCTAATCCTTCGGGCCTTTTAAGGGTTTCACCTCACCCCTTGAAAAGAGTATTATCAAAATAATATAAAAAAATGAAGCCCTTCGGGCCATTCTGACTGTAAAGATCAATTTTTTCCCATTTAATTAAATAAATTTTATAGTAAAACACCATATTTGGAAATGATATAAAATTTAATAAATACACATATACATGATAAATAATGAGTATATTAAAGATAAATTTAATTTATGCTTATCATAATAAATTGAATGTTTCAATGGAAAATTAATATCTAAAATTAATCAAGAGATGAGATATGGCCATAATAAAAGTAAATTTTTTAGTAAAAAAAATTCTTTTAAATAGTATAAGAAAATTAAAGTGAAAATTTTAAAATAAGTTTTCATAAAGAGTTTTATTTTTAAAATAATTTAAATCTTGTATAATAATTTAAGAGTGTAAAATTTTTATGGCTATAGGAAAGTTCGTCAACACTGAATACGTTAAAAAGAAAACATTCCTTTTGAGTTTTTACAAAAATAGTTAAAAATGAAACTTTTAGGGAAAAATTTATAAATTTTTCTTTAAAACCATTTAAAAAGTCATGGATAACTTCAAATTTTCCTTAATAAATAATTTTCATAAAAAAGGAACTTTTTAAAATAAATTTGGAAAATATGAACATAGAAGAAAAATATACTCGATCAAAAAGAGAAATAAGATCATATTTTCTTTTAAACATTACTCTTGAAAAGGTAACTTGAATTGAATCATTAATCTTCATGAGTAATTATATATTCATGTTAAATACCTTAAAGTTTCATTATATACACCACATAAAAGTAAATGGATTTATAATACCAAATATGACTCAATAGAGTGGAAATTGAGATGAAATTCCTTACATTGGGTCTGACTCATCACATATGTTCTTTATCTTCCTAAATAATAAAATTTTGCTAATTGTTTAATTTTTAAGAAAATTTATAAATTTTATTATTCCTTTTATTTTATTCATTACCATGTTATATTTATTTACTTAATCAATTAAGTTAACGTCGAATGTTTTGATGATATTCGGCTCATATTTTTAAAATGACTTTGGTAATTTGACTAAGGGAAAATAATTAATTATTATATCATATACATAATAATAATAATGAAATAATTATCATTTTAATACATCAATTATAATTTTAAAATTAACTATAAAATATGGTTATGAATAATGAACTATATTACAATCCTGGAGATAGTAGCTTGTACATACGCATGAGTAACATTTTCCATTTTTCAATGATAATGGTATAAATAAGCTAAGTATTATTTTTTATTTATAGAATTATAATTATATCATAAATAAAATATTATTTCTTTAAATAAACTTATATATTCCTTCCATGTGATGTGGTGGTGAAAAAATGAATCACATCGATTCTTGGAGGAGGTAGTCCACATGTACGCACGAACGATGTTATAATTTTTCAATGAATGGAATGGTACGAAAATATATGATATATTAATTTTAAATAATGATAAATATTTAATTAATTTCATATATATACATTAAATCCATCATTATAACCATCTGTAAGATATGATGATGGAAAAAAAATTACATCAGTTCACGAAGCGGTGGTCCGCTCTACACATGAACGTTGGTTTCATTTACCATTTGATGGAAGAGGAGATAGATATAGGGTATTCCATTAACATAAAAACATATTATTATATAAAAGATAATTTTTATTATTTTATCATGGTTTAAGAATATTATAAGTAGGTTTAATAATAAATAAAATGAAAATTCATGGTTAATAACTATACATCTTTAGCAGAAAATGTCTTTATCTTTATACCTAAATCCTTCCTAAAATATTTTTCTAATAAAAAAAGGGATTCTAGGAAAAGGGTATGTATTTAAGTAATGTATTTTGGTAGTTATTTTTTGAACTAAAAGGCTCTTGAAGTGTTTATAGTATAGGATGGGGGTGTCTATTTATAAGTGGGGGAGAGGACACGCTTGGAATTTTTAAAAAGAATAAAATATATTAGTGTCTTACTCGTAAACAATGACTCCAAAATGAACCATTACCAAATATTATATGATATGTGTTCTAAATTTTACTATAAAATATAAATTAGATAATTTTTTATGTCATTTTAAACCTTATATATTTAGTTTAACACCTCGGTAAACTTGTTTTATCCTTAACCATATAAATAGTTTTTTACTATTTTTTACTATTCATTATGACCAAAAATTTAATTGACCTTATTAACTAATATTAATTATACTAATTAAAAATATGGAATCTATTTTTCAAGATTAAATTTCTATTGTTGGTAGAAATTAAATTAATATAAAAATTCAAAACACAATGAAAAATAGTTTTTCATAAAAATGCCTTTTAAGTATAAAAATATTTTTATACTGAATTCAACCATAAATTTTATTCCAATGAACTTAATTTGATTATTAATAATATAAGATTAATAATTTTACTTTAAAATCATTTTAAAACAAAATTATAGTTTTCAAATTCTTGAAACAATGTTAAATTTTTCAATGAAAATTGGTATTTTTCAATATTCACTAGAAAATCAATATTTTCAAAAAAAATCCAAAATTTTAACCTAAAGTTAAATTCAATATTATGATTTAAAAATTGATTTTAATTTTATAAAATAAAATTTCTAAAATTGATATAAATAATTAAGTTATTTTAGGATCAATTTATGAGATCATTAAGAGGGGGAGGGGTGAATCAATGATCACTTTTTCTTTTATAAGAAAGTTTCTTAACTTCTTAAGAAACTTTATTAAAATCTAAAAAATTACTAGAGTTGTGATATACTCAAATATAAATCTCAGACTCACCTTTTGTATGTAATAAATATAAATATATTTCAACACAAGTTATTTACAAGGTCTGGTACAAAGACTTATTCCTTGTCATGTTTGTTATTCCCCCCATCACAGATTCTTTTACTAACTTAATTAAGGATTATAGAGGAACAAGTAGTAAATGGTTATGATTACTAGTATTCATCCTCCAGCCAATCCCATTTTTACTCCCTAGTAATAATATCTTCTTATATAGTTGTTTATACCCCCATCTTTCCTTTTTGTATCCACTAAATTCACAATTGGTTATACCCCCTATCCAAATAGCCTTTTCAGGTACTGGTTATACCCCCATCTATAAGAGAGTTCTTTATTTTTCTTCATTTATCCATAATATAATGTTATTCACTTACTTGACAAGAAATTTGGATCGCCTTTACTAGTGTAAAAATTTCAATATCCTCAATATCCCTTTTAAGAGTCTATTGGCCTTTTAACTTTCTTCTGAAATTTAGTAAACCTGGATATGATCAAACTCAAATTTTCAGAAATTCATCTTGAAACTTCCTTATCAAAACTATGTCTGATGAATTCATATTGTTTTAATATGTTTGATGTATCCATATGATGCTCCTAACTTAACTTTGGTTCACCTTTCTATGTTTAGAGAAACTCTATCTGATGACTTTGTCGGATGGTACTCCATCTGACAAACCAAGTCGGACCATGTTCACTTCCAGATTTGATTGAGTAGAAACTCAATTGAACTCTCTCAAATTATTCTTATTCTGATGGAAATATGATATAAATTCCTTCATTTTATGGATCTATGTTTGGTATCTCAACTTCAACCTAAAATTAAACTTTGGTTAGAATCTCATCCTATCACAAAAACATCAGAGTGTTAGATTTTTTATGCATGAATAGTGTTAAGTACATGTTCACTTTCACCCCTTTATATAGGATCTCCCGAAGTGGAATTGGCATGAACTTAATTTCAATTTCCCACTCATTGAAATTCCAATTTTTAATTTCTATCTCATTTGAATTTTGATCAGTTCTTCTAAAACTCTGCTAAAAAAATTCTTGAATACTTCTAAATCTTCATGAAACTCTAGTATATTCCATCTATTTTGAATTTACATAAACCCAATGTTGATCAACCTTAAAAACTTCCTTAAACTCGTCAATGTATAAAAATTTGATCATACAGCTCCATCATCAACATATTTAAGGACTTTTTAAAGTGTTTTTAATGTTCCTTATAATTATTTTTTTTTGTGGGATTAATTAATATTCCTCCATCTAATGTACTACATAAACTTTCTATAACAACCCTGCTTTTTATTACACACTTAAACCTGATTTATTACATAAACTTCACTTGATGAAACATGGAAGATCGATAGGTCTAGTGTCTTTGGGGAATAGGATCATTACATAACAACTTAAAATATGAAATATAATATCTTTATTGAAAACATCCTTTACATGGCCACTACATTCCCTCATACTTAGCATTGCATGGGATAACCTAAGGACATGCATAAGAAAAGGGTGAGCTATAGATCCTAGTAAGGAAATAAACATGGAATAACATGAGGAATACAATACATGTTAGAAAATAGTCATATAAATGGATCACAAGAGAAACATGAAGATAAATTCATGATAAATCTTGATAATCATAACATGTAAATGTGGAAACAACACTTAACAAAGAATTATCATGAGCCAAGGCTTATTGCACATGGAGCATGAGTAAACCCTCATTTCACATAAAGCACAAGTAAAACATAATTTCACTTTAATTATCATGATTCAACACCCATAGCACATGACGTATCATGATACTATACTTTACCCAATGCATTGGAGCGCTATCGGGGTGTACCCTTCTTAAACATTTCATTTCATGCATAAGTGTGTCGCATGGATCATATAACATGGAATCATTCAACATTATAAGTTATTACAAGATTAATAAATGTGTAATACACACATTAAATTACCATTCAATATGTATATGTTCATAAAGGTGAATACCCTTGATAGAGACATGGGTATGGTATTCACTACACAACTATTTTGGCTTGGAAAATCACGGTGCAATTTCAGCAGCATAACGGCCTGACATAAAATTTTATAAAAATGGTTGATGAGAGATAAAGGGTTGTATAATCATATTTATGTAAAATGGGAAGTAATAGGTTAATATAGAAACATTTACCAACATAAGTAAAGTGATTTAGATTCATAATACAAAGGAATTTCTTGAATGTAAATGAGGAGAGGGAAATTCCTTACGGAATTTCAGCATGGTAACGGGTGTGTATGGGAGGAATTAAATGAGAGTTAAAGGGGTCTATAATAATTCAAACATAAATAGGGAAGTATGGGGGAGGTGATAAATAATACCCCAACATTTTTAATTGAAATTAAAAGGTAATAACAACATAATGAAATTGAGACAAAAATGAGAAAAGAGGAAATCCCTTACTTGGAAGTTTGATCCCAAAGGCTTGGGAGAGGCTTGAGAGAGGCTTCTTGGGAGATTGTGGCACCTTGAAAGGATTATATAGAGACTATGTTAGAGGTTGGATGAACTCCAAATGCTTTGAGTGAATAGTAAGTGGGATCTTTGGAGAGGGAATTCTTTAATATTTAGGTTTGGGTCACCACACATTAAACTAATCAATACCACGAACCATCCCATGTTTTTACCCATGGATTTTTCCAAAGGGGAGTGGAAAAAAATATTTTATAAGTTAAATGGCCGAACTTCTTAAAATAATAGGGTGGCTTATGTGGAGGTGAGTCACACTCTCAAGGAAATTCATTTAAAAAGGGAAAATTATTTATAATTCTTGAAGGGTACACTAAATATTTGTAAAATAAATAAAACAAATATAAAATCACATTATTTTAATGGTAAAACATATATTTTCCGAACATATCATTTATATTATTTTATTACATCACTATTGGGTCATTATAATGTCATAAAACACATTATATATTTAAACGTTATTTAATTTTTAACCAAAAATTTGACGGTCTCAAAAAATTATGAAAAATTCACCATTGGATAATTTTGACATCCTCATTCCAGAAATAATATTAATTTTATCTAAATAATTTTCTAAATATGTGAAATTTTACTTTTAAAACAAAAACCAACATTTATCAAAAATTCATTAGTTTTGACAAAAACAGCTTTCAAACCTTAATAAAAATTACAATTGCATTTCATAAAATTATATGATAAATAATATTCAATAATAATTAATTTAATAATAATAACTATATTTTAATAAAATATTATTTAATTCAAAAATACATTAATTCATAAAAATATATTTATTAGTTGAATATTAAATAAAAATACTATTTTTACTTTAAAAACTATTTACAAAGTAAAAATAATAAAATGAATGTATATTCATTAGTATATACAAAAATAACACACATATTAATATTGCTAATTTATTTTTAAATAACCCCTTATAACACCCATATAAGACCGACGGGTAAGGTGTGCGATGGTGACTGACCCTTGGGGTGGCTCGGATAACATTGCTCGGGTGGTAATCTCTATCAACTTCCACTTATCTCATAGGCAGTTATGCTCAAGCTTAACATATTCAAGCTCATCTTGGGCTTGGTCAAGGTGAAGGCCAATTATTCCACCTCCTTTCTGAGCTCTGACAAATGGTCTTCATATAGGGAAAGTCTATTGGATGAGGCCATCACTTCCTTTTTCTGAGTAAATTGGATTTGTTAAAGCCCTATATTTATACTAATCATGTGATCAATGTTCAATGGATATATTATCAATGATCACAATTCTTAATGGTATTTTAAAATCCAAAAACACAAAACCAAATAATTTCACATTTTACATAATGAGACCTTTAATTATATCAAGAGGAGTTTTCATTAATGAAATTTTGGGTCGTTACAATCTTCCCCCCTTAAAAAATTTCTCCCTAGAAATTTCCTTTTCCCACTCTAAAATAAATGCAGGTAACTCTCCTTCATCACTTCCTCCAATTCCCACGTCACTTCGTCAAACTTGTGGTTTCTCCACAACACCTTAAAGAGGGGCATTGTCATATTTCGTAGAACTTTTTCTCTATGATCTAAGATATTCATTGGTTGATCCTCATAAGAAAAAGCATCCTCTATATGTACTACCTTTGAAGAGAGTAAATGTGAAGGTTCTGGTATGTACTTCCTTAAGAGGGATACATGAAATACATCGTGTACTTTGGCCACGGTAGGTGGAAGTTGTAGTCGATAGGCCATATCCCCCACACGATCAAGAATATTGAAGGGGCCAATGTACTTAGGACTTAACTTCCCTTTCTTTCCAAACCTTGTGACCTTATTCCATGGAGATATGCATAGAAATACCATATCTCCAACTTTAAACTCAAGGTCTCAACGATGGTTATCTTCATAACTCTTATGTCAACTCTGGGCTGCCTTGATATGCTACTGAATGGTTTTCATCTTCTCCACCATTTCTTCGACCATTTCTAGTCCTAACAGCTTACGCTCACCAACTTCATCCCAACATGTTGGTGTTCTACACCTCTTCCCATACAGGGCTTCATATAGTGCCATTTGGATACTCGAGTGGAAACTGTTATTAAAGGAGAATTCAACCAGAGGAAGATGTTGATCCCATCATCCTTTAAAGTCCATTGAGCATGCTCTCAACATGTCCTCAAGTGTTTGGATAGTCCACTCAGATTGGCCATCAGTTTGAGGATGATAAGTTGTACTGAAGTTCAGCTCAGTATTCAGAGCATGTTGAAGACTCCTATAAAACTTAGAGTTGAATCTTGGATCTCGATCAGATACAATGGATAGTGTTACTCCATGTAGCCTTACCACTTTCCTAATATATATTGGTGCCATTTTATCCAATGATAAATCCTCCTGAATTTCAATAAAGTGTGCAGACTTTATAAGATAATCCACAACAACCCAGATTTCATTTTTGCCTTTGGATGTCTATGAAATTCTGGTGACAAAGTCCATGGTGATGTTCTCTCATTTCCATGCTGGTATGTGTAATGGTTGCATCATCCCCTGAGATTTCTATCTCTCAACCTTAACTTACTGACACACCAGTCACTTTGATGTAAATTCAGAAATCTTCTTCTTCATATTATCCCACCAATAATTCTCTCAGAGATCTCAATACATCTTTGTGTTTCCTAGGTGAATAGAGAAATTTGAACTATGTGCATCATCCAAAAGTTCCTTCTTCATCTCTGAACTTTATGGAACACATATTCTTTTCCCAAATCTTACAATTCCTTTTTCATTAACATTGAACTCTGAAGATTCCCCTTTTCTGATAGCTTCCACCTTCTTATGAATTCCCACATCATTCTTTTGATCATCCTTTAATCTTTCTAAAAGAGACGTTTGAGCAATCATTTTTGAAAGGATTGATGATGTTCCTTTCTTTATGATTCCCATGTCCATCTTCATCAAATCTAAGAAGATTGGATCCTTCTCAATTATCATATGTGATAGAATTGTTGGGTCCTTTCTACTTAGAACATATACCACCTTTTTCACTTTCCCAGGGTGGTAATGGATTGAGAAGTCATAGTATTTGATCAGCTCTAACTATCTTCATTGGCACATGTTCAACTCTTTCTATGTGAATATATACTTGAGACTTTTGTGGTCCGTATATATTTCACACTTCTCCTCAAAGAGGTAGTACTACCAAATTTTTAAAGCTAAGATCACTGTAGCCAACTCCAGATCATGTGTTGGATAATTCTGCTCTGGAACTTTCAATTGCCTTGAAGCATAGGAAATTACTTTGTCATTTTGCATCAACACACAACCCAGGCCCTTCTTTGAAGCATCACCGAATACCACAAAAAGTTCTCCACTTATGGGTATAGTGAGAACGGGCATAGTGATAAGCCTCCTTTTCAACTCTGTGAAGTTGTCTTCTCATTTATCACATCAAGAAAACTTTACTCCCTTCTGAGTCAGCTTGGTAAGAGGGTTGGACAATCGTGATAAATTTCTCACAAATCATCGATAATATCCAACTAATCCCAAAAATCTACGGATATTTGTTACTGATGTTGGCCTCGGCCACCCCTCTATTGTAGTTGTCTTGGAGGGATCCACATATATCCCATTTCTTGTGATGATATGGACCAAGAATGAGACCTCCTTCAACCAGAACTCACACTTGATGTACTTTTCATAGAGCTTCTCCTCCTGAAATGTCTCTAATACAGTTCTTAGATACTCCTCATGATCTTCCTTGGTTTTTGAGTATATCATAATATCATTTATAAAGACTACCACAAATTTTTTTAGGTAATCCCTAAAGACTCTATTCATCATTTCCATGAATATTTTTGAAGCATTAGTGAGTTCAAAAGGCATTACTATGAATTCATAGTGCCCGTATCTTGTATGAAAAGAAGACTTGGGGATATCTTCCTTATTCAACCTTACTTGATAATATCCTAACTAAAAATCCACCTTGGAGATGTATTGTGCTCCACGCAGCTGATTGAACAAGTCATCAATTCGTGGGAGAGGATAATTTTTCTTTATCGTGATTTTGTTAAGCTCGCGGTAATCGATGCAATGGTGCATTGACCCATATTTCTTCTTGATAAAGAGGACTGGTGAAGCCCATTGTGAAGCACTTGGTTGTATAAACCCTTTATCCAGATTCTCTTGTAGTTATTTCTTCAGCTCATCAAGCTTCACAACAACCATTCTATATGGATTCTTAGATATTAGCAACACCCCAGGTATAAGATCAATTGAGAATTCAACATCCCTTCTAGGAGGAAAACTAGGAAATTACTCGGGAAACACTTCAGCAAATTTCCTCACAATATGCATGTCTTCAAGGATGGTTTCTTCCTTAGACTCATTCATCTAAGCTAGATACGCATGCTCATAGGGCAGTAATATCCATGCTTGAGATTATGAAGCTAAAGAAGATTCATCTTCCTCATTTCACTTATATAGAATCGGGGGTCGATTCTCCCCATGGAGAGTGATTTCCCTCTCACGGAAATTTATGTTGGCTCTATATAAGGAAAGTCAATCCATGCCAATAATTGCATCAAATTCCACTAGAGGGAGTATGACAAGGTTCTCTGGGAAGTTCAGTCCATAGATTATGACAGGGGAGTAGTTATATTCTTGGGATGCAATGATTTCTCCATTTTTCATACTCATATACATCTTTACTTCCATGATTTTTGGTGGTGTTGGGATTGTTCTACTAAACTTTCGGGATATAAAAGAATGCATAGAACCAAAATCAAAAGGTAAATTTTCTATTCTTGAATAAATAACTAGCGTACCTGTCACCACTTCGTTGTCGGGGTTCACTTCGGCGGTAGTGATGGAAAAATCTCACCCTTTCTTCCCTGGAGGTTGTTGGTTGCCTCTGAAAACCCTTAGCTTAGGGAACTGATTTTCAAGATGCCCTTGTTCTTTGTAGTTGTAGAAATGAAAAATGCGTTGAGGTTCGAATGAAGTGTTTCTCTTCTATGTTGCAGCCGTGGGTTTTTCTTATTGGTATTTAATGTCTAGTTTCCCTTCTCTTCCACACCTAAAGCATTTTCGTGTCCCCTTCAGGCAATTTACAGGGTGCTTCTTTCCGCACCTTAAGCAAATGGGGTGCTGGATCTTCTTAGAACCATTGGATTTATCCATAGGACCACCAGAATTGAAGTCCACCTTACACTTCTTATCCCCATGATACCCCTGAGATTCTCCGATCTTTATTTTGACCTTGAGGGAACATCGGACAATTTCCTCATAGCTGTCGAAGTCACGAATTGCCAGCGCTTTCCGAAGGCTAGGTTTCAGCCCACCAAAGAAGCGATAAACCTTGCATTCGGGGGTAACGACAAAGCTAGAGGCATATTGTGAAAGCCTTGTGAAGTTTTATTTGTACGCTCCAACAGATTCATTGTCTTTTTTCTTTAGGTCAAGGAAGTCCCTTTCCATCTTAAGTCAAATGGTGCACAAAAAATATTTATCGAAAAACTTCTTTCAGAAATCCTTCCATTCCAATGCCTCGATCTCTTCCTCAGGCTTCATATTTTTTATCAATGTCCACCATTGATCAGCTTCACCTTCTATACGATAAGTAGCCAGAATAACCTTCTCTTTTTTGTAACATTAAAGTATGGAGAAGATATTTTCAATGTAGTTGATCTATTGTCAAGCGATTGAGGGATCAGATGATCCATTAAAAGTAGGAGGCCTTTGTCTCATTAATCTCTCGATAGTGAATTTTTATTTCTTAAGGGGGGTTGAACATTCCTCTTGAACCATGTTTCTATTGAAATCTTTATTTAACTGAGAGAGAAGCATGACAAAGTTCACAATTCCTGCTTCCATCGGATTGGGCATCTCATTAGTACAATCATCACTTTTTTCTTCACATCGGTTGTTAGCTCGAGTCCTCCTATTACCAACCATTGGCTGGAATAAAAGAAAAGTTAGGGGTAACACATAAAGGGTAATCCAAGGACAAAACTAATGACTTATAAATAACTTTTATTTCCTTAACTCATGAATCCATAGGCTTCAATCTATGCAATCTGTGATCTACTTTCTAACATATATTTTTAGGGGTATTTTTTTAATTCCCTTAATAAGGGTTCATACTAAGCTTATGAATTTACAAAATAATATCCCCCAGGAGTGTCATAACCAAGAGTACAGCAAGTCCAGTTTTCATTAACCATTTCTCGTTCGAGTCTAGCTCAAAGTGGTGTTTTCAGGTTTTACCCCTAGGATACATCTGTGTCAGAGCCGCCTCTACTGGCTCGTTTCCAGATAAGGATGTATTTTTTTGATAAACCACTTAATCAATACTCACCAATAATTAGGGATGTTTTTATTATACTTAGTCTTGTCCCTAAGTCTTTACTAGGGTTTTCTAATCCTAATCCCAAAAATAACTAAACCTCCCTTTGATACCAACTATAACAATCCTGCTTTTTATTACACACTTAAACCTGATTTATCACATAAACTTCACTTGATACAATATGGAATATTGATAGATATAGTGTATTTGGGGCTTAGGATCATTACATAACAACTTAAAACATTAAATAAAATATATGTATTGAAAACTTCCTTTACATGGCCACTACATTCCCTCGTACTTAGCTTTGCATGGGATAACCTGAGGACATGCATAAGAAAAGGGTGAGCTATACAGCCCAGTAAGGGAATAAACATGGAATAAACTAAGGAATACAATACATGTTAGAAAATATTAATATCAATGGAGCACAAGAGAAACATGAACATAAAGGCATGATAAAGCATAATAATCATAACATGGAAATGTAGCAACAACACTTAACATGGAATTAGCATGAGCCAAGGCTCATTGTACATGGAGCATGAGTAAACCCTCATTGCACATAAATCATGAGTAAAACCTTATTTCACTTGAATTATCATGAGTAAACGCCCTTTTCACGTGACGTATCATGATAATATACATTACCCAATGCATTAGAGCGCTATCAGGGTGCACCCTTCTTAAACATTTCATTTCATGCATAAGTGTGCCACATGTATCATATAACATGGAATCATTCTACATCATAAGTTATTCCACGATAAAGAAATGTGGAATACACACATGAGAGTACCATTAAATATATCTATTTTCATAAATTGGAATACCCTTGATAGATACAAGGGTATGGTATTCACTACACAGTGATTTTGGCTTGGAAAATCACGGCGCAATTTCGGCAGCATAACGACGTGACATAAAATTTCATAAAAATGGTTGATGAGAGAGAAAGATGTGTCTCATAATATTTAGATTAAATGTACAGTAATAGGTTAATATAGAAACATGTCCCAACATAAGTAAATGAATTTATATTCATAATACAAAATAATTTCTTTAATGTAAATTAGGAGGGGGAAATTCCTTGCGGACTTTCAGCATGGTAACAGGTGTGTATGGGTGGAATTAAATGAGAGTGAAAGGGGTCTATAATAATTAAAACATAAATATGGAATTATGGGGGAGGTTTGAAATTATACCCCAACATTTTTAATTGAAATTAAAAGGTAATAACAACATAATAAAATTGAGACAAAAATGAGAAAAGAGGAAATCCCTTACTTGGAAGTTTGATCCCAAAGGCTTGGGAGAGGCTTGAGAGAGGCTTCTTGGGAGATTGGGGAACCTTGGGAGGATTATAGATATAGGAGTTAATAGGTTAGACTAACTCCAAAGTCTTTGAGTGAATAGGAAGTAGGATCTTGGGTGGGTTTATATAGGAAAGGAGATGGAATTCTTTAATATTTAGGTTTGGGTCATCACACATTAAACTAATCAATACCACAAACCAGCCCATGGTTTTTGCCCATGGTTTTTTCAAAAGGGGAGTGGAAAACAATATTTTATAATTCCAATTTCCGAACTTCTTAAAATAATTGGGTGACTTATGTGGAGGTGAGTCACACTCTCATGGAAATTCATTTAAAAAGGGAAATGATTTATAAGTCTTGAATGGTCCACTAAAGCTTTGTAAAATAAAAAAACAAATCTAAAATCACATTATTTTAATTTTAAAACATATATTGGCCTAAAATATCATTTATATTATTTTATTACATCACTATTGGGTCATTATGATGTCATAAATCACATTATATATTTAAATGGTATTTAATTTTTACCCAAAAATTCGACGGTCTCAGAAAATTATGAAAAAATCACCATTGGATAATTTCAATGTTATGATACTAAAAAAATATTCATTTTATCTAAATAATTTTCTAAGTATGTGAAATTTTACTTTTAAAACAAAAACTGACATTTATCGAAAATTCATTGGTTTTGACAAAAACATCTTTCAAACCTTAATAAAAATTACAATTGCATTTCATAAAATTATATGATAAATTATATTCAATAAAAATTAATTTAATAATAATAATAATATTTTATTAAAATATTATTTAATTAAAAAACCCATTAATTCATAAAAATATATTTCTTAGTTGAATATTAACTAAAAATATTATTTGTACTTTAAAAACTATGTACATACTAACAATAATAAAATAAATGTATATTCACTGTTATATAAAAAAATAACACACATATTAATAGGGATAATGACTTTTTATATAACCCCTTATAACACCCGCGTAATCTCGAAGGGTAAGGTGTGCGATGGTGACCGACTCTTGGGGTGGCTCAGATAACATTTCTCAAGTTGTAATCTCTATCAACTTTCACTTCTCGCGCAGGTGGTTCCACTAGAGCTTATTGTATTCAAGCTCGAATTGGGCTTATCCAAGAGCGAATCCCAATGAAACTACCTCCTTTACAAGCTCCAAAAAATGGGCTTCATACGGGGCAATTCTACTAGATGAGGTCATCGCTTCCTTTGTCTGAGTAAATTGGATTTGTTAAAGCCCTATATTTATACTAATCATGTGATCACTGTTTAATGGATATATTAGAAACGGTCACAATTATTAATGGTATTTTAAAATTAAAAAACACAAAACCAAATAAGTTCACATTTTACATAATGGTACATTTAATTAGATCAAGAGTAGTTTTCATTAATGAAATTTTGGGTCGTTACACTTTCATCATGCAGTTTCTCTAAGTCAATAAACCTCCAACTGTTAATCATAAAAACCTCTATCTGGTGGATCTTCATATGCAACTTCTATCAGATGACAGTTCTTCTAATACCACTATAATCTATCTTAAACTGTATACATCCTTTTCTGGTTGGATCCTCTTTACAATTCTCCATTTGATGTTTCTGTAAAATCTCTATTTGTTGGATCTTTAAAGTGTCTTTTTCAATGGTACTTAAACCATTGTAACTTCATTGAAAGTTATATATGGTGATCTTGTACTAATTTCCTTACAAAATATTTTCTAATATATATTCTTTTGATGTAATTGATCAATAGACTATCCTTCAATAGATATTTTCACCAACTTCACAACTTTATAGAGCCATCCTGTACTTATTAGGATTTCTCTATCTGATCATGTCTATATTGAATTCTCTATCCAATCATCGACTAGGTCTTCAGTTAGAACTTTGTATCCCCACTCATATTACAACATATCCCCTTGGTAATTTTCTCATATAATTCTCCCCATTTTTATATTCACAAATATTAAGTCTATATTTTTACATCTTGAACTTCTCATATTTCACAATCACACAAACTCGGATTTATCTGATAGGGTTTTTCCAAAGTTCTATGTTAGATACATCTAATGGTAATTAAAAAACCATCTTACAGAAATTTATCCATAATTGTTTTTTTTTATTTTTTTATCCATACTCAAAAATTTTTGACTAATGACTCCTATTCTTAAAACTTCTACACTACTTTCTATTTTTTATAAACTTTATAAAATCTACACTATTAGTAACTTTTCTTACAAGTAATCCTTCCAAAAAATTTGTCTGGTGAATTTTATTTGGAGTGTCAATTTCACTAATTCCCATTTGTATTTTTTTCATATTATAGATAAGTTTACAAACTTGGTAATTTAAACTTCATACAGAATCTCCATCTAGAAAACCATGTCCGAAAATGTTTGTTTGATATTGTATGTTTATAAAAATTCAAATTCTTCATTCATATTGGATCATGATAAAATTCATGATGTTAGGATATTTAAGAAAAATATAGCATCATCTGATTTGATTAAAGAACTTTATTTTCTCATAAAATTTAATAATTTTATTTAAAAACATTCACAACCAATATATATTGATATATTGACAAAAAATACAACCAAAATCCATTTCAACCTAAAAATATACCCCTTTGTGTTTGTAGTCAATACCCACATAAAACTTGAAACATATCCATCATTAATATATATACTCGATACTTTCTCCCCAAATTATGTTTTCATTTTATTTATCCCCCTAATTTTCTTCTCCCCCTTATTGATAATAATATACGAAGGGTCCATTTCTACTCATCATTTTTATCTCAAAACCTTGAAAATTTCTCCAAGATAAAAGTAATATCACGTGAGTTTCTTAACAAATAGACTTTAACTAAACAACTTTGAGTCTACATGGGTGAACTCAATGAACAAAATATGAGTGAATAATCAAGGTGGTCAATGTTTTCTATAAAAAAAACATTCATGTAATATTATTATCATGCTTCTTTTAAAATATTTTTATTAGGGGTAAACTAAAAAATATTTGTTAGGATAAATCCTATACAAATCTTAACAAATATATGAAAATATTTCCAGTGTATAAACACAAATTTTCCCAACACCTCAAATTTCTTAACATATTTACTTTATCCTTTAAGATAAGTATGATACTTATAAATCTACTTTATATTTTTTCCCCTCAAGGGTAGAACATTATTTTTCATCATGGTAGGGAAAGTTACATGATTGGAATTTATTCTTGTTGTATAACTTCTATAGCACTCACCCAACTTCCAAAATTCTCCTTCTATTACCTACAAGTTAGTATATATAGATAATTACATTGGAAATAAGAAGGAACCTTAGTAGCTCCTTAGAAACAACATTCAGACTGAGAATATTCTCTCAGTATTGATTTATTATTCTTCTTATTTGATTTTTAATTGTATTTACTTTATTTCTTTTGACCATTCTTCTTATATATATAAATTAATTCATTCTCATCTATAGAATATTCAGATGAAATTATCAACTTTTATTCAGATTCAGTAACATCTTTTTTACCTTTGGCTTTAACATCCTTACCATGTTTTCTTCTTATCCTTGTAATATTTTTATACAAGTTTTATTAACATTCCCATCTTTCTTTATTGGAATGTTGGTTCTCTTCTTCTCACTGTATCTCCCCATTGATTCATACATGTTTCATAGTAAAGATATATTATGTCAACATAAATATACCATGTTCCTAAAAACTCCACAACACCAGTAGCGAATTCTAAATTTTTATCTTTCATCCTAATAATAATATTGATATGAAGTTCATTATTATTTTCTTTTAAAAAAAATTGTGGGAAACGTTTTTAGGGAGATACTTCCTTGAAGAATTATAATATTTCTTGGTGGAATGTGCTTTCTCATAAATCTTGAATTTTGAACCTACAGTGTTAGTAGAAAAATATGTACATTTTGATTGTTTAATAATAGAAACAATGTGATTTTACTAACCTTTACTTTCACCATATTTATAATGTTCAACTTTTACCTCAACTTATTTAGTGAATTATTCTATAAAATTTCTTAAATAAATTTGTGTTGTAAGAAACATTAATTGTGTTTCTAAAAACTATTCTTCTTTTTCAGCCAAACATTCTTTAATAACATTTAAAACTTTTTCAAATACATCCAACTTTAACTTGTTCTACCTATTTTCAAAAAAATGTGTAGTTTTCACCATGTTAAGATTCTCATCACTAACTTATTTTTCTTGATAAGATTTCATATTCTTTTCCAAATCACCAACTTTAATTTTATGATATATAATTACATTGTGGTTTAACTCCTTCTTCTTTATCCACTCACCATTCTCAAAAGTTATTTCTTTAACTTCTTTCTTTCCTTCTTGAGTTCAGTATTTTCCATAAGTAGTGATTCCAAATTTTATTTTATAATCCAATCAAGTTATTTTCCCTCTTCACCACTATCACCATCGCTTGATGAGGTGCTTACTTTATAACTCAATAAAATAAACTAATATGAAGATCAGATTTACTATTGGATAAATATTCATCCTTCTCTCTTCGGTTAAAAAAATATTTTTTATTATAAGAAAACCTTTTCTTATTTTTCTTCCACTTCTATTTCCAATACTTCTTATCTTCTTATTCTAAATCAGATTATTTATAATTCTTTTTAAGAAAAAATATTATAAAATTTATTTTTCTATTATAATTAAAACATTTAAGATAATGTTTACCTTTTAATTTTCCAATTTACCTTGTTGAATATTATGGAAGGAAGACCAAAAATTGTGTGTAAATATTCTTCTTCTTCCTCTGTCTTTGAACCACTTGATTCTTATTCAACTTATTTATATATATTTATCCATTTCAATAAAGATTTAAGAGAAATTTTATTCTTATTATTTTTATTTAAAATGGTTATTTTCCTCATCTCATATTAAACAAGATTATTTTGTAGTTCATCCAGATATAAATCTTCATTATCTTAAAAATCTGATACTTTGGCATCAAATATATCTAGAAAGTTTCTCATTATGTTTCCAACAATAGTATAATCTTACAAATTCTTTCCCAAACCTCTAATGTCTCTGATGATCCCATTAAATATTGAAAATTCTGTATCAATACATTCTTCATCAGCCATCTTAACATTTTCAAACCTTCTTCTCCAAACTTGTAACTTAGCTTCCTTAACTTTCTCATTTCCTTTAAAACTATTTTCTCAGTTTACCCAATATTTTATTATCCATTATAAACCCTCTAATATTTGTATAAAAAGTTTATGTAAGATATATAAATATTTAATTATGATATTTTCCATCATTTTAAACATTTTTTATTGATAATTATCATAGAACCTTAAAAGGGAGGGAATCCCATAGTTGTAACATCTCTAACTTCAAGGCCAAGAGATAGAAGATAGGGTAATATATTATTCTTCCAACTTTGATAGTTTTCACCATCAAAAATAGGAACACTCCTATTGTTTAATGAACTAAAATTATCCATCCACAATTTTTAGATCTGTTATATAGAACCTGCACTTTGATACCAATTGAAGTTCCCTTAGAATCAATGTATGAGATCATTGAGGGGGGTGAATCAATGATCACTGTTTATTTGATAATAAATTTTATTAACTTATTAAATAAACTTTATTAACCTTTTAAAACTTATTATAGTTATGATCTAGTCAAATATAAAGCTCAACGTTTGAAAGGCGCTATCATGGGCGCTTTCAAATGATGTTCGGTTTTAGGTTACTTAGGTGCAGCAGATTGGCTGACCAAGGTTGTCTCTCAAAGGAGGAAGAAAATTATAACAACTTCTTAAAGGTATTATAAAAATAAAATAAAATAGAATAAAAAAACTACTTGTAAGGGTGGTGTTGTTTATATTTTATAAACCTAGATGAAGTTTTCTGGAATAAGATTTCATTTTTTTTGTTTTTGTTTTTTTTTTTAAATGAAGTTTGATTAAAAATACACAATAAGAAGATATTTTTTTAGACAATATTTAAAAGAAGTAATCAATCTAACTATACCTATTCACTCAATTATTTATCATTATAATAAAAATTAACATTCACTTAATTATGATCCCTTAATTTGTTAAATCCTAAACCCTATAAGAATTAACTTTACCAAAAAGATGAAGTGAATTTAACCCAAGGCTAACTTCAGAATATACAATCACAGCACCCTACTTTGATTGATGTTCTAAGGTTATATTATGTTCAGTGGTAAATTGAGGAACATTTTAATTTTGGATAATGAGGATGAATTGTTTTTAGGGAATATATTTGAACTCTACAAGCTTATCCCGTGTGGTCTTGTATTACCGATTAAGTTTGCGCTCTCACAATTTAAACAAAACCTCGACCTCGCGTGTTTTTGAGTTAATTGTTCAATTGCTTTATTAGTTTCTTATAATTTAAGAACACAATTAATGGATCATATTATTTAAATTATAGTAGCTCAATGATTCAAAATAATTAAATGAATAGGGTATACGATAGATTGATCACTAGAAAACTACTCTTCCATGGGTGGTGTGGTCATCGTGGAGACATTTTTCATGAGCAAAGGATTGAAAGGGTAGAACCCAATCTTGTCTCCACTCTTTATTCCAACCCAATTAGGAAGATTAATATAAGAATAAATTTGAACAAAATAGAATAAAATAGAATAAATAATAGAATAACAAAGAAGTTTATTACACAAATGAAAACATTACAATATGATAAAGAGAAGAAGGCTTCGATGAGGGGATCCTTTATTCAAGAGCTACCCCACTTAAAATGGTTGGAGAATTTGGGTAAAACCAATTTTACTCTACCTAAAATCTCCTAATTCACTTCACCACTCCTCAAAATGATAAAAACACTAATTTATAGAATGGAGGAGAGGCTAGGTTACAAGTGGTTTCAAGTGTGAATGGGGAAATTCGGCCAAATATTTTAATCCAACTTGTACCGCCCATTTGACCACCAAAACATGTGATTAAGATATCATTAAAAAATGATTATTTGTGAGAAATTGAATCTTAGATCTTCTATAAATATTTGGGCCTAATCCAAGCATGTATTAAGAATTTATGGCCCAAATACAGAACTCATGTTCATTCTGCCGAGTCCAGACCACCATTGACTTAATGGCCCATTTAATCCATACAAATGCACTATTTATCTCAAATTTCCTAAATAAAAGTTGTATAAAATTAAGTTATAAACATTGTTACCAAATTTTAAGTTCTAGTAATTCATATTAAAATATTTAGGTTCGAAATACTACAGTGCATTTAAAAAGGGTAAAACTGGAATTTTCATCAAATTTTCAAATGAAAGATCTAATCCAAAATATTTCATAAATAAATATATTTAGCACAATGTGAGGAAATTATGTCATTTATTATCAATAAAATATTCAACAAAATAGTGTTTTATCAACTCCCTCACACTTACCCTTTTGCACTCCTAGGCAAAACCTCATATCAAATAAACATCAATATCAAATCAAAAAAAATTAAAACACACATCCTTGAGATCCAAAAATTACACACCAAGAAAAAAATATATATCATGCCTCATAAAAAACATTATTTCAAGTTATCCATTTATATCATTCAATATATTTCCACTTCATTTATCCTCCCATGCACAAAACACTTACCTCACTAGAATTTTCTCTTATCGCACAAATGTCAATTTTTTAGCAATGTCTTTCTCATCCAAACTCATACAAGGGTCACCATAGGATTGATAAATTCCAACATCACCACCCAATATGAGTCAAGGATATATTTTTATCGTGAGTACTTTTCAGGGTTGTTCTATGGCTTTCATTTGGTAGGATTAAGATGTGAAAAATTTTGAGGCTGAATGAGGGGGGCTTGACTCTTTTTGAAGAAAAACTTCATTAATCTAATTTTAACTTAAATATGGTCTCCTCCTCAATCCCAATAGGATAAATTCATGTTCATAATCATGAAAAATAAATTAATTTTCACACCATTCAACATTTCAGTAGTAAAAATGTCAATCTTCTCAAACATGATTTTCTTGAAAGCTCCAGATAGGCACAACTTTCTCTCTCTCTATTAGAAGCTCCAGAAAGGCACAACTTTACTTATCATGAAAGCTCCAAAAAAGGAAAATCTTTCAATATGATGATTTTCTTCAGCATAAAACACATATCTTCATAATTTAATTTTCCATCTGAAGTATCACAAAATGTGGTAGCACAACACAAAATAGTTTCCCCCACACTTAAGTACTACTAGAATATGCAGTTTCACTTCAAGAGTTATTTGGATAGGGAAAATTGGATTGTAATGTGGATAACCTAACAGAATTTTCATATATTATAAGGGATAAAAGGATTAAATTCTCAAGTTAGGCCATTATAAAAAAAGTATTCTTTGAAATAGGGGCTTTAATACCAAACAAATGCCTCAATCGTTTAAACATAAGTACCTCAAACCCTTACGTTTTTACAGAAATAAATAAAATTATTTTTAAATCAAGCATGGTTTGGTTCTCTCAAGAAGTGAGGTGAATGTGAAGAATATGAAAATAATGGCTCAGAAGCCTCATTAGAAAGTGATTTCAAATACAAAGACAATGAGATGTGGAATGGGATTCAAAATTTAGAGTACTTTTTATGAAATTACTAAATATTTGAACTTGAAACAAAGTTATTTTCAACATTCATTTAAGATTGGTTTCATGGGAAAAATTCTTTCACTTATTGATATGGATTTAAAAATGGTTATGAGAATAATTTTAGCTCAAAAGTTTCAAAAACACACAAAAACTGAAAAATAAACACACAAAATTTGAAAAACTCAAAAAAATTTTGAAAATCATTGAAAAACAAGAAAACAATTGAAATTACTAAAATAAAAGGTTCCCTCCCCCACACTTAAAATATTGTATTTTCTTCATTATGAACCCATTAGATGATATATGCATATGAAATGTATAATTTTAAACAGGACAAAGAATAAAAAAGTGAAAGGGTTAGGAACATCCTGATATGCTCAAGTGATGATGGGGTCATGCAATGTGATGAAATCCACTACATCAATAGGAATTCCCTCAATGTATTTTCTCAAAAGTTTTCCATTAACTGTAAATATTCTTACAGTGTCCTATTATGTGATCTCAATTACACCATAAGGAAAAACATTAGTCACAACATAAGGACCTAACCACCTGGAACACAACTTACCAGGCATCAGCTTCAGTCGTGAAACAAAGAGCAAGAATTTCTCTCCAACTTGAAATTCTCTTTTCTGGATCATTTGGTCATGATCTGCTTTTGATATTTCCTTGTAGAGCCTTGAGTTCTCATATGAAGACAATTGAATCTCATTAAGCTCTTGAATTTGTAGCTTCCTTTGGATTCCATCTTGGGCCAAATCCATGTTGCATTTCTTTATAGCCCAATAATCTTGATGCTCAACTTCTATAGGGAGATGGAATGCTTTCCCAAAAACTATCTGAAATGGGGACATACTGATGGGAGTTTTGTATGCTGTCCAATATGCCCATAGCGCATCATCCAAGCGCTTTCTCCAATCCTTATTATTTGGATTCACAGTTTTCTCCAAAATCTGCTTCAACTCATGATTTTAAACCTCTGCCTGGTCATTTGTTTGGGGGTGGTATGGTGTTTATGTGTTGTGTGTCACCCCATACTTATGAAGGAGGGAATCCAGATTCTGATTGCATAAGTGTTTACCTTGGTCACTAATGATGGCCTTCGATACTCCAAACTTGGAAAATTTTGTGCTTTGAAAAAGTTCACAACAACATGAGAATCATCAGTCCTGGTGGCCTTATCCTCCAATCATTTGCTCACATAATCAATGGAAACCAAAATATATAGGAAACCAAATGAACTAGGAAAAGGACCCATAAAATTGATTCCCCATACATCAAAAATTTCACAGAATAGTATGAGTTTTTAGGGCATCTCATGTCTCCTATAAATGTTTCCTGTGTGTTGGTAACGTGAGCACGACTTACAAAACACACGAGCATCATGGAATAAGCTAGGCCAATATAATCCATAGTCCAAAACTTTTCTAGCTGTCTATTGGGGTCCAAAGTGTCCAGCACAATCAATTGTATGACAGAATTGTAGAATAGACTCAAACTCATGATCAGGAACACACCTCCTAAGAACTTGGTCACTACACATGCACCATAAGTAGGGATCATCCCACACATAAAATTTAGACTCACTCTTTAACTTTTGGACTTGATTTTTCTTTAAATTTGCAGGGATTTCAGAGGAAAAAAGGTACTTAACTAAATCTGCATACCAAGGATGTGTACCTAAGATGGAATAAAGATTCTCATCAGGGAAAGTGTCCCAAAGTGGTACCTGGTCCAAGGTTTCATCCTCTAGTGTGTGAGTAAGCCTACTCATGTGGTCCGCCACCAAGTTTTCTGACCCCTTTTTTTTCTTTATCTCAATGTAAAATTCCTGAAGAAAGAGCATCCATCGGATTAGCCTAGGCTTTGCATCTGGATTCTTCAATAGGTACCTCAGAGTTGTATGGTCAGAAAAAACAACTACTTTAGATCCTAATAAATATGAATAGAATTTATCTAAAGCAAATATGACAGCAAGAAACTCCTTTTTCGTGGTTGTGTAGTTTGATTGGGATGAATCTAGTGTCCTTGATGCATAGACAATCACATGTGAGCGTCCCTCCACCCTCTGAGATAAGACATCTCCAACCGCGAAGTTGGAGGAGTCACACATAATATCAAAAGTAATCTCTCACCATAGGGGTTGTATGATAGGTGGAGTGGTCAGACACTTCTTTAGATAATCAAAGGAAGTTCTTCAAGAATCATTAAACACAAAATCAGAATCCTTTTGAATTAATCATGACATAGGAAGAGCAATCTTACTAAAATATTTGATGAAGCACTGATAAAATCCTGAATTCCCTAGGAAAGATCTAACATCACGTACACATGAAGGATATGGTAAGGATGAAATAATATCTACCTTAAGTCTATCAACCTCTATCCCAGGTTTTGACACTACATGCCCTAAGAAAATTCCATGCTCTACCATAAAATGACACTTTTCAAAGTTCAAGACCAGATTCTTCTCAATACAACGATTAAACACCTTTCCCAAACTAGAGATACAATCATCAAATGAAGACCCATACACTATAAAATCATCCATAAATACCTCCATGCAGGTCTCAATAAAATCAAAAAAAATACTCACCATGCATCTCTGGAAGGTACCTGGGGCGTTGCAAATTTCAAATGGCATCCTTCGGTAGGAAAATGTACTGAATGGACAAGTGAATCTTGTCTTCTCTTGATCCTCCAAAGAAATAGGAACCTAAAAATATCCAGAAAATCCATCCAAGAAATAGTAGTGTGTTTTCTCAGCTAGTCTCTCAAGCATCTGATCAATAAATGGGAGGGGTAAATGGTCTTTGTGAGTAGACTAATTTAGTTTCTTATAATAAATACAAACACACCAACTGTTTTTCACCCTCATTGAAACTAACTCATATTTCTCATTTTTAACAATAGTAACACCACTTTTCTTAGGCACAACTTGAATAGGACTCACCCACTGGGAATCTAAAATGGGATAGATTATACCTTCCTCGAGCAATTTTTCAACCTCTTTTTTCACAACCTCCAAAAGTGTTGGATTGAGTCTCCTTTGTGGTTGACTAAACGATTTAACCCCATCCTTTAAAATAATCCTATGCATGAAAATGGAGGGTCTAATGCCTAATATGTCAGCCAAGGTACACCCAATTTCCCTGATGTTCTCCCTCAAAAGATTCAAAAAAAATTCTTCATGTTCAAAAGGGAGATTGTTAACGATGATAACAGGTAATTTCTCACCACTTAACAAGTATTGGTATTTGATATTTGGTTTCAATGGCTTGAGTTTCAGTGTAGGGGGTGGTATATGGATTGAGACATATAAGGAACTGAAATATGTGCACAAATAGAATCAATATTAGAATAGAAATCATCGCAATCAGAGAATAAAGCATCAAATTCATCAGCATACTCAATAGCCATGTCATAATCAGAGTTCTAATGATAATAATATGATTCCATTTCAAAATAAAATATAAGAGAGTATTGTGCATTAGAAATAGGTGTGTAAGTACTCTTAGACATAAAACTATAACCAATACTCATAATCTCCCTAAGCATAGTACAATAAAATTCCATGGTGTTTTTATTTGGTGGTTCAAAATGGGAGATAAAAAATGCAGAATAGTCCTATGAGGGGTACTTCATGGATTCCAAAACATTAAATATCACAACTTCATCCCCAAACTCCATGTAAGGTGTGCCCTCATTGACATTTATGATATTTTTTGCAGTTTTGAGGAAGGTTATACCTAAGATAATGGGATCATGAGAACTTACCTGATCATCCTCCATGTTAAGAACGTAGAAATCTGCTGGAAAGATCATGTCTCTTACCCAAACAAGTATATCCTCAAGGACTCCCACTGGATATGTTGTAGTTCTATTTTCCAACCACACCACAACTCTCATCAGTTTCACCTCACCAGCCTGCAAAGAAGAGAATACAGAGTGAGGCATCACATTTATGGAAGCTCCCAAATCACAAAGTGCATCAGAAAATTGCAACTCCCCTATGGTGCATGGGATGGTGAATTTCCTTGGATCCTTGCACTTTTTCGGCATTTCTAGAGTTGGTGTAATGAGTGATGACACATTCCTTACAAGATTGATCCTCTCATTTCCCTTGAGCCCTCTTCGATTGGTACAATGTTATTTTAAGAATTTTTCATACCTTGGGATTTTCTTGATGGCTTCAAGTAAAGGGATATTGATCCCCACACACTTGAATGTATCTAAAACTTCTTTTTTGCATCGAATCTTCAGCCATCTTCTTGGTTTGTACAACTCTATTTGGAAATAGAAGGGGTTTAGGAGGAACATCATCAATTTTTTTCTTGCCTTTATATTTCTCCTTGGATTTCTCATCAGTTGGTATAGAATGTGGCTTCTATGGATTGGAGGTGAATCCTGGTGGAACAATAGGTGTAGATGTATCATTTGTTTGCTTCCCACATCTCAATGTGATGGAACTAAAATTCCCCTTGGTATTTTGAGTAGGTTGGGATGGTAGATTTCTATAATTCTTACTTACCAGTTCATGGAGGGCAGTAGAAATCAGGCTCATTTGAGTCTTCAACTTCCACAGCTCCGAACCTTGACTCTTCATCTCATTCTGTTGATTAATAACAATTTGTTTCAAAAGGTCATTAGTGTTAGAATATACCTTGGATGTGGGATTCCCTTGTTGTTGGCTTTTTGATGCTTGAGATTCAAATCTCCTTTGGGGTTGTTATAAACCCTATTGGTAAGGTGGAGGTTGCTGGAAGTTTTGTTGAAAAGGGGTCCTTTGTGGTTGTCTAGAGCCATACCACATGTCTGATTGATCCTTCCACCCTTGGTTGTATGCTGGTACAAAGGAATGAAATTTCTTTTGGGGATGTGGTTGTTTCTTCTACTGATATGGTCTCCTAGGAAACACTGCTGCACAATCTTATGTTTCTTGTAGTTGTGGGTAACAGTTAGTTGGGTGACTTGTCTCAGTGCAAATTCCACAAGGCCTTGAAGAATGGGTTTGGGATTTCTTTTGATCCAATGAAATATGCCTCACCATAGTGGTCAATTATTCTAACTTAGTATCAATCAAATGACTTTCAAGAGAATAAGGACTTACCTGATGTACTCCTCGAACATGTGGTGTACCTCGATCCCCAAATTGTTGGGAGTTTTGGGCCATCTTTTCAATCAATGCACATACAGCTACTAGTGTCTTGTCCACCAATTATCCTCTAGCCATATCATCCACCATGCTTCTCTCTATAGGTGTGAGTCCTTCATAGAAGTACTAGATGAGGATTTGCTCACTGATTTGGTGATGTGGGAAACTTGCACACAACTTCTTGAATAGCTCTCAGTACTCATACATTGACTCTCCTTGGGCTTTCTTGATCCCATAGATCTTCTTACGAATGAAAGTGGTCCTTGATGTTGTAAAAAATCTCTGCAAGAAAAGACATTTCAAATAATTCCAATAAGTTATATCTTCGGGTTGTAAATAATACATCCAATATTTTGCAGCTCCATCAAGTGAAAATGGGAATACTCTTAGTTTGATTTGATCTTCAGAAACATTTCTTGGTTTTAAGGTTGAGAAACCCACATTAAATTATTTAAGGTGTTTATTTGGATCCTCACTAGATAATCCATGAAATTTTGGAAGAAGTTGAATTAATACAGATTTCTGTTCAAAGTCTGATTCAAGATTTAAGTATGTAATAAAATTTGGTTGATAATTAATATCAGGTGAAGCCAATTCTCGAATGGTTCTATTAAGTTCATTTCCATTATTTTCAGCCATTGGTTCTTATTTTATGTTTTAATTTTAATTGCTTCCAATTTCAATGATCTTGGAGTGGAGGAATTATCCTACTGGTTGAATGTTGAAACTTCTCGTAGACAGATAATGTCTGATTCGATCCCTAAGGATGCGTTCAATCTCAGGGTCAAGATCTAAGAGATATTTGGGATTAGTTTGTGTCATAAATCAATGAAATTTAAAAAGAAAATGAAGAAAAGTGGACCATAATAAAAAGAAAATAAGTTTGAGTTGGTCTGATAAAAATAAAAGAAGAGACTAAGAGAATAAAAACTTGAGAAAGGGGAAAGAAGAAAGAAATAGGAGAATAAAGGAATTAAATGAAAAATAAAATAAATACCTATAATTGGTTGAATAAATTACTTTTCTCCCCAGAAATTTCCCCAATTTGAAAGGCATTGTCATGGGTTCTTTAAAATGATGTTTGGTTTCGGGTTACTTAGGTGCAGCAGAGTGGCTAACCAAGGTCGTCTCTTAAAGGAGGAAGAAAATTATAACAACTTATTAAAGGTATTCTAAAAATAAAATAAAATAAAATAAAAACACTAATTATAATGATGGGGGTTGTTTATCATTTATAAAACTAGAAGAATTTTGCTGGAAGAAGATTTCATTTTTTTGTTTTGGTTTTTGAAATGAAGTTTGATTAAAAATACAGAACAAGAAGATATTTTTTTAGAAAATATTTAAAAGGTGTAATCGATATAACTATAAATATTCACTCAATTGTTTATTATTATCATTTAAATTAATATTCAATTAATTATTATCCCTTAATTTGTTAAATCTTGAACCCTATGAGAATTAACTTTACCATAAAGATGAAGTGAATTTAACCCTAGGCTAACTTCGGAACATGCAATCACAGCACCCTGCTTTGATTGATGTTATAAGGTTAGATTATGGTCAGTGGTAAATTAAGTCACATTTATATTCTGGATAATGAGGATGAATTGTTTTTAGTAAATATATTTTAACTCTACAAACTTATCTTGTATGGTCTTGTATTACTGATTAAGTTTGCGCTCTCACAATTTAAACAAAACCTCGACCTCGCGTGTTTTTGTGTTAATTGTTCAATTTATTTCTTAGTTTCTTATAATTTAATAACAAAAATCATGGATCATATTATGTGAATTATAGTATCTCAATGATTCAAAATAATTAAACTAAGAGGGTAGAATATAGATTGATCACTATAAAATTACTCTTCCATGGGCAGTGTGGTCATCGTGGAGACGTTTTGCATGAGCAAAGGATTGAAAGGGTAGAACCCAATATCATCTCCACTATTGATTCCAGTCCAATTAGAAATATTAATATAAGAATAAATTTGAACAAAACAGAATAAAAGAGAATAAATAAAAGAATAACAAATAAGTTTATTACACAAATAAAAACATTACAACATGATGAAGAGAAAAAGGCTTCGATGAGGGGATCATTGCTTCAAGAGTTACCCCACTTAAAATGGTTGGATAATTTGGGTGAAACTAATTCTCCTCTACCTTCAATATCATAATTCACATCCCCATCCCTCCAAATGATAAAAACACTAATTTATAGAGTGTAGGGGAGGCTAGGTTACAAGTGGTTTCAAGTGTGAATGGGGAAATTCGGCCAAATATTTTAACCCAACTTAAACCGCCCATATGACCACCAAAACGTGTGATTAAGCTCTCCTTACAGAAGGATTATTTGTGAGAAATTAAATATTCGAGCTCCTCTAAAAAGTTGGGCCTAATTAAAGCACGGATGAATAAGTTATGATCCAAATACAGAACTCATTTCTATTCTGGCGAGTCCAACCCACCATTAACTTAATGGCCCATTTACTCAATCCAAATGCACTCTTTATCTCTAGTGTCTTGAATAAAAGTTGTATAAAATTAAGTTAGAAAAATGTTTAAAAAAATTTAAGTTCTAATAATTCATATTAAAATATTTATGTGCGAAATACTACAGTTTATTTTAAAAGGGTAAAACTGGAATTTTCATAAAATTTTCAAATGAATGATCTAATCTCAAATATTTAATAAATGAATATATTTAGAACCATTTGAGGAAATTATTTCATTTATTATCAATAAAATATTCAAAAAAATAGTGTTTTATCAATTTCACCTTTCATATGCAACAAATATAAAGAGAGAGCAGCACACAATATTTACAAGGTTTTGTATAAATATATACACCTTTCCATGTTGGTCATTCCCCCCAACATGGATTATTTTACTAACTTCATTGAGTATTACAAAGGAAAAAGTAGAAACCATTTATACCCCTAGTGTTCATCCTCCATCCAACCCTATTTATACCCTCCCTAGTAATCATCTCTTATACTATTATTGGTTATACCCCCCCCCCCCAACTATCCTTTGAATATCCATTGAAGTCACAGCTAGTTATACCCCCAAGCCAATAATCCTTTCTAGTAATTGATTATAGCCCCTATCTACAAGATGTTTCTTTCTTCCTATTTTATAATCTGTAATAAAAAGTTATTCACTTCCTCCAAAAGCAAGTTCGATCACCTTCACCCATATACAAACTTCAATATCCTCAACAAACCTCTTAAGAGTGTTTTGACCATGTAACTTCCTCTTGATCTTTGGTGGACCTATATTTTATCAAAACCAATTTTTCATAACTTCATCAGGAAACTTCCTTATAAAAATTTTGTTTGATGACTTCATATGGTTTTCCTCTATCCAATGGTTTCATCTGATGGATCACTATCTGATTCTCTTTACTACACTTTGGTTCATCTTGCTAAATTCATAGAAACTCTATCTAATGGTACCTTATCTAATGAAGCAAGTATGTACCTATGAACTTCCTACTTTGACTGATTAGAAACTCAATCAGCCTCTCTAAACTTATTCTTCATTTGATGGAACTCTAATAGAGGCTCCTCCGTATGATGGATCTTCATCTGATAGCTCAACTTCTACTTGAAAGTAAACTTTGGTTGGAATCTCAACCTGTCACAAAAGATTTATAGTGTCAACTTTTGTATAAATTAATAGTGTTAACTATGTGTGTACTTTCAACACTTTATATAGGTTCTCCCAAATTAGAATTTTCAGGAACTCAATTTCACTTTCACACTCACTGAAATCCCAATTTTAGATTTCTTACTCATTTTAACTTCATTCAGTTCTTCTAAAACTCTTTTAAAACATTATTAACTACTCCTAAATCTTTATAAAACTCTATAATATTTCATACCAATTCAATTTCCTTAAACCTAATGTTTAGGAACTTTATAAATATTCCTTAAACTCAACAAGATATAAAAATTTGATCACCCAGCTCTAGAATTGACATATTTAAGGAATTTAAAAACTATTTGTAAATTTCCTTATAATTCTTCTGTCTTATGGTAAAAATCAATCTTCCTCTATTTTATGGACTTTAGAGACTTTCATCTTATTATTTCTATAAATCAAAAAACCTCTAACTATTAAACTTCACATACCACTATCAGGTGGATATTCATAAGTAACTTCTATCTAATGAAAATTCATTTGGTCCCACTGAACTCTACCTCAAACTTCATAAATTGTTTTTTGGTTGGAGCCCCTTCACAATTCTCCATCAATTTTTTTGGAAAGTCTCTTTACATTGGATCTTTTGAGTGTCTTTTCGATGTTACTTAAACCATTTCAACTTCATTGACATTTACATCTAGTGATTGTTTTTAGATTTACTTAAAAATGTTCATCTGGTATATCTTTATCTGATGGACTCGATCAACTGACTTTCTTTCAGTATCACTAGTCACCAACTTCACAACTTCATAGAGCTATCATGGACTTCTTATCTTTTCTCTGTCTGATCATGTATGTCTAGAATTCTTTATCTAATCATCCTTTGAGTCTTCAATTGGAACTTTCTATCCCCACTATGATAAAAAATTCTCCCCCTTAGTACTTTTCTCATATACTTCTTCCCATTTTTATTTTCATCGATATTAATTTTGACTTTTTATGCCTTAGACTTCTCATATCTCACAATCACACAAACTTAGGTTCATATGATTGGTTTTATCCAAAGTTCTATGTTATGTGTGTATAATGTTAATATATGACATTTATTATAGAAAGTTTTTCTAAACTATTTGCCTAATTTATTTAGACCTCATCACAAGTGTTCTACCAATGACTCAACTTCTGAAAACTTCTACACTACTTTCCCCTTTTCAAAAATATCAAAAAATATGGACTATCAATAACTTTTTTAGTAAGTAATTAGTCCAGAAACAATTTTGTGAAGTTCATCTAAAGTTTCAATTTCACTTATTTTCTATATTTTTTCACATTGTACATAAGTATATAAACTCAGAAATTAAAACTTCATACAGAATCTCTATCTGGAAAAATGTGTGTAGAAATGTTCATCTGGAAAACTTTACATTCTTCCTTCACCTTTGATGATGATAAACTTCATGATGCTATAATATTTTAGAACAATATCTCATCATTAAATTTGATTAAATGAATTTATTTTCTCACAAAGTTTACCAATTTTCTTCAGAAACTTTCACAACCAACACATATTGATATATTGAAAACAAATGCAACAAAAACTCACTTGGACATAACAATATCCCCCATTGTGGTTTTCTGTCAATACTCACATAAAAATTAAAATATATTCATCATCAATTTGTTTACACAATTATTTCTACCCAAATTATGTTTTCATTTTATTTATCCCCCTACTTTTATTCTCTCTCTTATTAATAATAAAATTCAAAGGGTTCATTTCTACTTATATTTCTTTATCTCAGAATCTTGAAATTTTATTCAAGAGAAAAGTAGTATCGTATGAGTTTCTTAATAAATATCCTTTAACTAGTCAAATATAAGTATACATGGGTGAACCCTATGTAGAAAACAAGATTGAATAGTCTAGGTGGTCAATATTTACTATAACGCATCTTTTATGTAATGTTGTCCTAATTATTATCCCAACATCATTATACTAGGGGTAAACTGAAAAATAATTCTTAGGAGAAATCCTATAAACAACATAATAAACATTTTAAAATATTTCATGTGTATAAAAAAAATTCCCAAACACCTTATCTTTTTTAACATCTTTACTATATTATTTAAGATAAGTAAGACACTCAGGCCTCATCTTTATATTTTCTCCCTCTCAATGGTATCACAAAATTTTTCATCATGGTTGTAAAAGTTACATGATGGAAATTTCTACTTGTTGCACAGCATCTACAACACTCACCCAACTTCCTAAATTCTACTTCAATTCCCTATAACTTAGTAAAAATAAATAAGTACATTGGGAATAATGAGGATCCTCAGTAGCTCCTTAGAAAAAACATTCAAACTAATAATATTCTCTCAATATTGATTTATAATTCTTATTATTCTTCATATTAAACTTATAATTGGATGTACTTTATTTATTTTGATTATTCTTCTCAGATTTAGAAATTAAGTTCTTCTCATCTATAGAATCTTCAAATGAATATGTTAAATTTTCTTCTGATTTAGTAACATATTGGTTACCTTTAGTTTGTAACATTCTTATCATGATTTATTCTTAGGCTATTAATATTTTCATACAAGTTTTAGTAACATTACCATATTTCTCACATATCTTTCACTTCTTATTAATATTCAAATCAACATTTGTTGATAAATTTTTATAAAATTTTTCCTCGTCTTCAGAAATATGTTTCTTTCCCTTTTATTTAGTAGAACTTTTTTCTTCTTATAACTTTATATCCGTGGCCATTTTATCTTTTCAAAAAACTAATCACTCTTTCTTAAAATTTACTATTAAGGCTTTAGCATTATTTACTTTTTAAACTTTATTATCTTTCTCAACTTTCTTTATGGGAATGTTTCTTCTCCTCAACTCATTGTATCTCCCCTAGATTCATACCTATTTCTTAGTAGAGACATATTGTTCCATTAAGAATAATATTTGTTCCCAAAAACTCCACAATACCAGTAGTGAACACTAAATTTTGATCTTTCATACTGATTTTAATAATGCTCTAAAGTTTTTTGTTGTTTTATCTTAAAAAACTATGGGGAAATTTTTTTGGGGGGATACTTCCGTGAAGAATTCCAAAATTTCTTGGTAGAAGGATATTTATCATGAATATTAACTATTGAAACTATAGTGTTATTGGAAACATATATACATTGTGATTATTTAGGAATAGAAATAAACTGCTTATATGAACCTTTACTTTCACCATATTTATAAGTTTCACCTTTTACCACAACTAATTTGGTGAATTATTATCTCGTCTTTCTTAACTCACTTTGTGTTGTAAGAAAAATTGATTGTGTTTCTATCAACTATTCTTCTTTTTTATCCAAACTTTCTTTAAGAACATTTATCACAATTTAAAATTCATATAAATTTAACCTATTTTTCTTATTTTATTCAACAAGTGTAGTTTCTACCATGTTATGATTCTCATCACTAGATGATTTTTCTTTATAATCTTTCAGATTCCTTTCCTAATCACCAACTTTCATTTTCTTAGCTCCAATTACATTGAGTTTTATCTCCTCCTTATTGATTTTCTCACCATTCTCAAAATTTATTTCCTTAACTTCTTTCATCAACTTATTTCTTTCATTCTTGAGTTTAGTATTTTCCTTAAGTATTGATTATAAATTTTTTTAAACCCACACATTTTATTTTACCTATTAACCATTATTATCACCACTTTATGAGGTAATTCCTTTTATAACTCAAGAAAAGAAACTGATATAATGATCAAACTCATTTTTGGATGATGATTCATATTTCTCTCTTCTTCTTAAAAAACTTTTATTGTTATTATAAGGAAAAAAATTCTTATTTTTCTTCCATTTTGTTTCCTATAATTATTATCTCATTATTTTGACTTAGATTCTTCATACTTCTTCTTAGGACAGTCTTCTTCAAAATTTCCTTTATTATTAAAATTCCAAAATTTAAGATAATTTTTACCTATTCATTTTCCAATTTTTCTTGTTGAATAATTTGGAAAGAAGATAAACAATTATGTTGAAATATTTTGTTTCTTCATATACCTCTAAATCAATTGATTCTTCTTCAGTTTACTTATCTTTGTTTTCACCTTTTAACAAATATTTGAAGGAAATTTTATTCTCAGCCTTTTTCTTGAAAATATTTACTTTCCACATTTTAAATTCCATGAGGGTATTCATAATTTTATCTAAATATAAATATTCACAGTATTCTAAAGATGATACTTTGGCATCAAATCTATCTACAAAGTTTATCATTAGTTTTTTAATAATGGTAGAATCTTCCAACTTCTCACCAAAACCTCTAATATTGTTGATGATCTCATTAACCCTTGTAAAGTATATATCAATACATCCTTCATCATTCATATTAAAATCTTCAAATATCCTTCTCTAGATTTCTAACTTATCATCCTCAACTTTTACATTTCCTTCATAACTGCTTCACAAATTATCCCACTTTTTCTTAGCTGTCGGAAACCCCATAATCTTGGTATAATGATTTTTTATAAGATCCATCAACATGGAATTATGATATTTTCCATCATTATAAGCATTTTTCTTATCAAAAACTATCATAGAACCATCAAAGGGAGTAAATTCCATAGTTTCAATATTTCTAACTTCAAGGATAAGTGATAAAGGATAGGGTAACATCTTATTATTCAAATTGTGATAGTTTCTACCATCAAAAAAAATAACACCCTTATTTTTCACTAAATTAAAATTCTCCATCCATATTAGTTAGATATTTTATAGGGTACCTACATTATGATACCAATTGAATTTTCCTTAGAATAAATATATAAGTTCACTGAGATGGGGAAGGGGTGAATCAATGATCACTATTTATTTTTTAAGAAATTTTCTTAACTTATTAAATAAACTTTATTAACCTCTAAAAACTTTTTAGAGTTATGATCCAATAAAATAAAAATCTTAACCTCGCCTTTCATATGAAACAAATATAAAGAGAGAGAAGCATGCAATATTTAAAAGGTTATATACAAATACCTACTCTTTTCTATGTCGGTTATTCCCCCCAACATGGATTCTTTTACTAACTTCATTAAGTATTACAGAGGAATAAGCAGCAACTAGTTACACCCCCCCCCAATATTTATCCTCCAACTGAACCTAGTTATACCCCCCAATGATCATCTCTTCTATCATAGTTGGTTATTCCCTCCAACTATATGTTCGTGTCTACTGAAGTCACAACTAGTTATACCTCCCATCCAAAAATACTTTTTTGCAACTGGTTATACCCCCCAACTACAAGGTATTTATTTTTTCTTCCCCTTTAATCCATAATAGAAATTTCTTGACTTACTCCACAATCAAGTTAGATCACCTTTACTTGTGTATAAACTTCAAGATCTTCAACAACCCTCTTAAGGGTCTGTTATCCTTATAACTTCCTCCTGATATTTGGAAAACCTGGATATAATCAAACTCAAATTTTTAGAACTTAATCTGGATACTTCCTTATCAAAATATTTTTAGATTAATTTTTCTAGTTTTTATCTTTTTGATGGCTCTATATAATGGATCTCTATCCTATTATCCATATTGTACTTTGGTTATCCTTGTTGTGTTCAGAGAAACTCTATTTGATGACTTCATCTGATAGTATTGTGTCTGATAAAGTAAGTCTAACCCAGTGCACTTCCTTATTTGACTAAGTAGAAACTCAATCAGCCTCTATCAACTTCTTCTTTATCTGATGGAATTCTGATAGAATTTCCTTCATCAAATGGATCTCCATGTCATAGATCAAATTCAACTTGAAAGTAAAATTTGGCTGGAATATCAACATGTCACAAAAACTTCATAGTGTTAACTTTTATATACATGAACAATGTTACATACATGTGTGCATTCACCCATTTATATAGGCTCTACAAATATATAATTGGTGGGAACTCTATTTCAATTTCCAACTCACTGAAATTCTAATTCCAAATTTATTGCTCATTTGAATTTTTTCTCAGCACTTCTAAAACTATTCTAGAATATTATCAAATACTCTTGAATATTTTTGAATATATAATTTCTTTTATCTCCATCTAATTTCCTTAAACCTAATGTTTATAAACTTTGTAAAATTTCCTTAACCTATGTATGATATCAAATTTTGATCACCCAACTTCATCATTGATATATTTAAGGAATTTACAAAGTGTTTATAAATTTACTTAGAATTATTCTATATGATGGGGAAATCAAGCTTCCTCTATCTGATAGACTTCAAAAACTTTCATCATTCAGTTTCCCTATGTCATGAAACCTCTAACTGTTAATCTCAACATACCTATGTCTGGTGGATCTTCATACGTAGCTTTTTTCTGATGATAATTCATCATATCCCATTGAACTATATCTCTAACTTCATCCATCCTTTTCTGTTTAGAGCCCATTTACAATTCTATATTCAATTTTTTTGGAAAATATCCATATTTTGGATCTATATACTATCTTGTTAAATGGTACTCAAACCATTGAAACTTCATTAACATTTCCATCTAGTGATCTTGTTTGTATTTCCTTATAATTTTTCATCCAATAGATCTTCTTTTTATGGACTCAATCAACTGAATTTCCTTTAATAGATCTTTTCATCAAATTCACAACTTAATATAGACATTATGGAATTCTTATCTTTCATATGTTTGAAAATTTATATCTATAATTCTCTATCTGATCATTCTTTGATTCTTCAGTTAGAACTTTGTATCACCACTTAAATTAAAACTTCTAAACATTGATACTTTTCTCACATAATTCTACCCATTTTTATTTAAATGGATATTAAGTCTGACTTCTTGTGTCTTGGACTTCTCATTTTTCACAATCACACAAACTTGGGTTATTCTTAAAGGGTTCATATAAAGTTCTATGTTAGGTATGTATGATGGTAATGTACAAGATTTCTTACAGAAAGTTTCTCCATACTACTTTTCTTATTTCTTCATCCTTACTCACATGTTTTCGATCGATGACCCAGCTTCTGAAAACTTATGCACTACTTTACCTTTTGTACTAAATTAAAAAAATATGCATAATCAGAAAATTTTATTATAAGTACTCTATCCTGAAAGTTTTTATGGTGAAGTTCATCTAGAGTTTCAATTTCACTTCTTCTCCTTTGTATTTTTTTATCATTATACATAAGTTTACAAACTTGGTAATTCAAAATTCATACATAATCTTGATAAAAAACAATTATGTTGAATATTTTATTGATAATAAATCATATAATTTCCCCACATTATTTTAGATATGTTCAATTATAGAATATTTGGGATTAGATCATTTATTTGCAAAATTGATGAAAATTATAGTTTTAGCCTTTTAAATTTCACTATAGTATTTTGGGTATAAATATTTTTCAGTAAATAATTTTGACTTAAAATTTTGTAATTGTGTTCTTTACTTAATGGTATAAAAATTCTATTCAGGACTTGGGAGCTAGATCGTGAATTTGAGGGGAGTAAATGGGCCATGAAAACAAAGCTGGACAGAACCATCTAGATTGGACATTACTTCACCATTTGAGCGATATCTTCTTCATTATGGATTTATTGAGCCCAAATTTTTAGTGAAGATAGGGGAAATAATTATTCACAAATCATCCTTCTATAAGGACAGATAATTCACGCGTTTTGGAGGTCAACTATTTGGTTAAAGTGGTATTAAAATATTTGTTTGAATTTCCCTTTCACATTTAATAAAGTTTTGTAACCATAGACCTCCCCAACTCTATTTAAATGATGTTTTCACTATTTGGGAGGGATTTTTGAGGCTTTGGGAAGGTTTTTCCGAAAGGTTGTCTCTTTGGAGCCCCTAAAAACTCTTGGAAGAAGTAAGGATTTGTGCAAACCTTTCTTCCAAAAAGGCTATCCTCTCCCACCTCCTCTTTGTATTTCTTTTCTTTCATGTTTGTATCTTGAATTCTTCTTCAATTAATATTTTGTGTTATTACCTTTTATTATTCTATTAATCTTCCTAATTGGGTTGGAATCAAGAGTGGAGAAGATATTGGGTTCTACCCTTTCAATCCTTTTCTCATGCAAAACGTCTCCACGATGACCACACCACCCATGGAAGAGTAGTTTTTTTAGTGATTGATCTATATTCTACCCTCTTCATTTAATTATTTTGAATAATTGAGATACTATAATTCACTTAATATGATCCATGAATTGTGTTTTAAAATTATAATAAACTAAGAAATCAATTGAACAATTAACATAAAAACATGCGAGGTCGAGATTTTGTGTAAATTGTGAGAGCGCGATATTAATCGGTAATACAAGACCACACAGGATAAATTTGTAGAGTTAAAATATAATCCCTAAACACAATTCATCCTTATTTACAGAATAGATATGTGTTCTAATTAACCACTGACCATAAGCTATCATTAGAACAACAATCAAAGTAGGGTGATGCGATTGCGTGTTCCGAAACTAGCCTAGGGTTTAAGTAATTTCATTTTTGTGGTTAAGTTAACTCTCATAGGGTTCGAGGGTTAACAAATTAGAGGATCATAATTAAGTATATATTGATTTAAATGATAATGATTAATAATTAAATGAAGAGGTAGAGTTAGATCGATTATTCCTTTTAAAATATTTTCTAAAAAAAACATCTTCTTGTTGTGTCTTTTTAATCAAACTTCATTTCAAAATTAAAAACAAAAAAAATTAAATATTATTCTAGCAAACTTATTCAAGTTTTATAAATGATAAACAACCACCCCCCATCCTTTAAAGTAGTGTTTTAATTATATTCTATTTTACTTTTAGAATACCTTTAAGAATTTTTTTTAATTTACTTCCTCCTTTGAGAGACGACCTTGGTTAGCCACTCTACTGCACCTAAGTACCCAAAAACCACTAATCATTTGAGGGTGCCCATGAAAGTGATCTTTCAAATATCAATCCAGAAAACCATGTATGAAAATGTTCATATGGTAATGTATGTCCAAAAAAAAATTAAATTCTTCCTTAATCTTGAATCATGATAAATTTCTTGAGGTTAGGATCTTTGAAAAAAAATATAGCATCATCTGATTTGATTATGGAAATTGATTTTCTCACAAACTTTACCAATTTTTTGAATCAAATTTCACATCCAACACATATTGATATATTTATAAAAAATTAAACCAAAACTCACTTTGACATAACAATATACCTCTTTGTGTTTGTTTTCAATACCCACATAAAACTTGAAACATATTCATCATCAATATTTTTACTAAATAATCTATCCCCAATTGATGTTTTCATTTTATTCCTACCCTACTTTTCTCACCCCCTATTGATAATAAAATTCAAAGGGGCCATTTCTAATCATATTTCTTTATCTCAAAAATGTTGAAAACTTTCTTCAATAGAAAATTAGTATCATGTGACTTTCTTAAAAAATATCCTTTAACTAAAAAACTCTAATTCTACGTGGGTGAACCCTATATAGAAAAAAAAGAGTGAATAATCAAGGTTTTCAATGTTAACCATAACATAAATTTCATGTAATATTGTCCTCATGCTTCTTCCAACATCTTTTTATTAGGTGTAAAATGAAAAATATTTGTTAGGATAAATCTTATACACATATTAAAAAAACATATCAAAATATTTTGAGTGTATAAACACAACTTTCCCCAATACCTCATATTTCTTAATATCTATACTTTATTCTTTATGATAAGTAAGGCACCCATACCTCAGCTTCATATTTTCTCCCCCTCAAGGGTAGAACATAATTTTTAATCATAGTTAAAAAACTTACATGGTGGAAATTTTTCCTTATTATAGAACTTATAAATCACCCACCCATATTCCTAAATTATCCTTCAATTACCTGCAATTTAGTACAAATAAACAAGTTCATTGGAAATAAATAGGAACCTCAGTAGCTCCTTTGAAACAATGTTTGTACCGTGAATCTTATCTCAGTCTTGATTTATTATTATTTTTCTTGGATTTTTAATTGGATGTAATTTATTTATTTTGATTATTCTTCTTAGATTTAGAAATGAATTTCTTATCAAATATATAATATTTAGATGAATATGTCAACTTTTCTTCATCTTTAGTAATATATTTGTTACCTTCATTTTGTAGCATCCTTATTATGATTTATTTTTGTTCTTATAAGATTGTCATAAAAGTTTTCATAACATTCCCATCTTGTTCATCATTCTTTCACATATTGTGAATTTTAAAATTACTATCTATTGATAAATTTTTATTAACTTTGTTATCATCTTCAAAAATGTGTTTCTTAGCCTTTTCTTTATTAAACCTTTTTTACTATTCTATATTTTTATCCATGGCCATTTTATCTTTCCAAATAACTAAGCACTATTTATTAAATGTTACTATTTTGGATTTAACATTATTCACTTTCTAAACTCTCTTATATTCTTCAAATTTATTTTTTGGAATGTTTTTTCTCTTCTGGTCACTGTAAATCCCCCTTGATTAATACTTATTTTCTGGTAGGGACATGTTATACCAGTATAAATAAGCTTTGTGCCCAAAAAATCCACAACACCAGAAGTGACCTGTGAATTTTGATCTCTCATTCTGATTGTAATACTACTCTGTAGTTTTTTTGTTGTATTTTAAATAAATATGGGAAACTTTGTTCAAAGATATACTTAATTAAAGAATTTCACTATTTCTTGGTGGAAGGTGATTTATCATAACTCTTGACTTTTGAACCTATAGTGTTGGTATAAACATATTTAAATTGTGATTATATAGTAATAAAAACAACCCTCTTCTATGAACCTTTCCTTTCACCATCTTTAAAAGTTTTACCTTTTACCTCAACTTATTTGGTGAATTATTCTCTCATCTTTCTTAAATCACTTTATGTTATAAATAACATTGATAGTGTTTTTGTAAACTCTTATTATTTTTTATCCAAAATTTATTTAAAAACATTTTTCATTTTTTAAAATTCATCTAGATTTAACATGTTATACTTATTTTCTTCAATGTGTGTAGTTTTCACCATATTGAGATTCTCATAACTAGCCATTTTTTCTTCATAATATTTCATCTTAATTTACAACTCACCAACTTTAATTTTATAATCTATAATTACATTAAGGTTTATCTCCTCCTTCTTGATTCACTCACCATTCTCAAAAGTTATTTCCTTAATTTCTTTCTTCAACTTCTTTATTTCCTTCTTGAGTTAAGTATTTTCCTTAAGTGTTGATTCCAAATTTTCTTTTTGAATCCACTAATGTTTTGTTCTCTTTTCACTATCATCATCACTAATTGATGAGGAACTTCATTTTTTAACTTGAGAAAAGAAAATAGCATGATAATCATATTCAATATTGAATAAATATTCATCCTACTCTCTTCAACTCAAAATAACTTTTCTTTTCTTTTTCTAAGGAAATTTTTTCTTATTTTTTCAACTTCTATTTCCTTGACTTCTTATCTTATTCTTCTAACTTGGATTATTCATAATTGTTAAGATAATATACCAAAAAATGTACTTCTCTAGAAAATTTAATCCCCATGAGTGGTTTTTTTTTAACCCTCCACACCAAGGAACCCCCCTCCATGTGAAGAGGTCACGCCATTGCGATCCCCATCCAGGAAAGAGTTGTTATCAGCCGAGATGACAGAGCATCCAGTGGGGTGAAAACACGATCAGTAATGGGTTGACATATAAATCCTTTAGAATAGGTGGGTTTCTCCTTTCTTCCCACATAGTAAGAAATCGAGTGACTCAGCAAGATGATTGGATCCAGGGAAAGGATAAATTCTCCCAATAGAGGGCTCCCCGGAATCAAACCCTACACCTCCCAATGGTAACATTTTTTGTATCCCCTCCTAAAAAATGTCATTTTTATTATAATTCCATAATTTTAGATAATTTTTACCTTTTAATTTCCAATTTTTCTTTTTAATCTTTTGTAAAGAATATAAATAGTTATGTTTAAATATTCTACTTCTTTATCTACATCTGAATCACTTGATTCTTCTTCATCTTCCTTGTCTCTATTTTTGTATTTTAACAAAGCTTTGAAGGAAATTTTATTTTAATCATTTTTATTGAAAAAAATAGTTTTCCTCGTCTCATATTCCATGAGAGTATTCTAAAGTTCATCCAGAGATAAATCCTCATGATCTTCTAAATATGATACTTTGACATCAAATCTATCTATAAATTTTCTCATCAGTTTTTTAAAAATAATAGAATCTTCTATATTATCACCAAAACATATGATGTTTTTTATGATCTCATTAACTCTTGTAAAGTACGTATCAATACTTTATTCATCATCCATCTTAACATATTCAAATATACGTCTCTATATTTGTAACTTATATTTCTTAACTTTATCATTTCCTTAATAACTACTTCTCTACTTATCTCACATTTTCTTATCTATTGGAAACCATATAATATTTTTATAAGCATTTTCATTAAGATCCATTAATATGGATTTCTGAGATTTTCCATCATTCTCAACATTTTTCTTATTGAAAATTGTTATAGGTTCTTAAAAGGGAGGGAATTAAATCATTGTAACATCTCTAACTTCAAGACTAATAGATAGATGATACGGTAACATCCTATTCTTCCAACCGTGATAGTTTCTGCCATTAAAAAAATGAACAACCCTGTTATTTTATAAATTAAAATTCTTCATCTATAGTATTTTGATATTTCAGAAGAAACCTATTCTATGATACTAATTTAATTTCCCTTAGGATCAATCTATAAGATTAGTTAGATGGGTAGGGGTGAATAAATGATCACTTTTTATTTTATAAGAAAGTTTATTAACATTTTAATGAGACTTTATTAACCTATAAAAACTTGTTAGAGTTACAATACACTCAAATATAAATCTCAAACTCACCTTTTATATGAAAAAAATATAAAGAGAGAGCAGTACATGATATTTACAAGGTTCGGTTAATTATATACTCCTTTAATACTGGTTATTCCCCCTAGAAGGGATTATTTTACTAATTTCATTGAGAATTACAAAGGAACAAGATGTAACTGGTTATACCCCTAGTATTCATCCTCCATCCAACACTTATTCTACACCCTAATAATATGATCTTCAACCACTGCTGGTTATACCACCAAAATGTTCTTTTTATATCCACTGAATTCACAACTTCTTATTACCCCTATCTAACATACCTTTCTGGTAACTAGTTATACCCTCTAACTACTAGCTCTTTCTTTATTCTCCTTTTCTGATCCAAAATATAATTTTCTTCACTTCCTCTAAAATAAATTTGGATTACCTTCACCTATGTATAAATTTCAAGATCTTCAAAAACCCTCTTAAGTGTCTATTGTCCTTGCAACTTCCTCCTGATATTTGGTAGACCTGGATATGCTCAAAATCAATTTTTCATAACTTCTTATAGAAACTTCCTTAGAAAATTTCATCCAATGACTTCATCTATTTTCCTTTCTTCGATGGCACTATCTAGTGGATCTCTATCTGACACTCCTTACTTCACTTTGTTTTACCTTTCTACATTCAAATAAACTTCATCTGATGACTTCATCTGAGGGTAATCTGTAAGATGAATCAATTTTAACCCTATGAAGTTCCTGCTTTGACTAAGTAGAAACTCAATCGGCCTATCTCAAATTCTTATTCATCTGATGGAACTTTGATAAAAGTTCCTCAATCTGATGGATCTCTATCTGGTAGCTCAACTTTAACCTAAAATTAAATTTTTATTCGAATCTCATCCTTTCAAAAAAACTTTGGAGTGTTGGATTTTTTATGCATGAACAATGTTAACTACATGTATACTTTCACCCATTTATATATGTTCTCCCAAAGTAGAATTGGCATGAACAATATTTCACTTTCCAGCTCATTTAAATTAAAATTTTAAATTTATTTCTCATTTAAATTTCATTCAGTGGTTCTAAAACTCTTCTGGAACATTATTAAATACTTTTGAAGCTTTATAAAACTCTAGAATCTTCCATATCCATCAAATTTCCTTACACCTAATTTTTAGTAACTTTATAAAACTTCCTTAAACTTAGAAAGATATCAAAATTTGATCACCCATCTCTAGAATTGACATATTTAAGAACTTTACAAAGTGTTTGTAAATTTCCTTATAATTATTTTATCTAATGGGCCAAATAAAGCTTACTCCATCTTATAGAATTTAGATACTTTCATCACCGGATTTCCCAAAGTCAAGAAAATTCCAAATATTAAGATCAACATACCACTTTCTAATGAATCTTCATACAAAACTTTTTTTTGATGAGATTTTATCAAATCCCACTGAACTCTATCTTAAACTTCATACATTTTTTTTTGTTTGAGCCCCTTCACAATTCTTCATTCGATGATTATGAAAGGTCTCAATATGTTGGATCTTTTGAGTGTCTTATTCAATGGTACTTAAACAATTGAAAACTCATTGAAATTTCCATCTGGTGATCTTGTTTAGACCTCCTAACAAATGTTTTCTTAATATATCTTCATCTGATGGACTCGATCAACTAATTTTTCTTCAATAGCGCTTTTCACCAACTTCACAAATTTATAGATCCAGCATGAACTTCTTAGTTTTTCTCCATTTTATCAAGTATATTTGGAATTATCAATCTAATCGTCTTATGAGTATTCATTTAGCACTTTGTATCCCCACTCATATTATAACTTCTCCCCCATGGCACTTTTCTCACAAAGTTTACCCTGTTTGTATTTTCATGGATATTATGTATGACTTATTATGTCTTGGAATTTACATATCTCACAATCACACAAACCTATTTTTATCCCACTGGGTTCATCAAAATTTCTTTGTTAGGTACTTCTAATGGTAATGTACAAAATTTATTATAGAAATTGTTTCCAAACTATTTGGATGATTTCTTCAACAATGCTCACAAGTGTTCGGCTGATGACTCAGATTCTAAAAACTTAATCACTAAATTACCCTATATATAAACTTTAAAAAATATTCATTATCAATAATTTCATGACCCGATTTGATGGAGATTGAGCCGCAACACCCCAATCCTACCTCCAATAGGCCAAAATTTGGCGACTATCACTGAGTAGAATATCACACACATGGGAGGACTTAGCCTAAGGTACCTATACACACACACCCACACACATCTCCATGAAACTATGAAGATATATATATATATATATATATAAACTAAAAGATAAAATACATGTATGCATCTATCCCAGCCAGAGTATAGTAAAAGAAAAAAGGGAAAATATAAGTCCCACCAAAAGAAAACTACAAAAACGTTTAACCTGCTCAGATGGAGGGGAATGTTGTAAAACTCCCACCAGTAATATTTGTGGTACGACTCTAATAAAACCCTGATCATTACAGTTACTATGCTCTGTCTACTATGGGTCCTACTAAGACTCTTTTGAAGAACCTGTGGTCTACACAAGACACAACACGTGTGGGAAAACCCCGTGGAAGGGTGAGTATAAAACTACTCAATAGTCACCCCAAAAACCAAAACCAAAAAGGGAGAAAATGATAGTCATAATTTAACTCCACCAAACTATAGGGAACCCAAATGAGAGAGAAAATCCATCTCGAGACCACCCTCGACTAAACATGACTAGTCAGCTCGACTTCCTTGGCATGTCAACAAAAATACACACACCATGGTAACTCCCAGAACAATACCCAGTTATACTCATCTCTGACTCCAAGTATCATGGTCCCAACCATAGACTATATATAGTGAACAATTCAAGGTTCAAATACAACACTCACAACAGTCTCATGAGGTTCCGACCTCATAGACATCAACAGGATCCTACTCAAGTCTTGTAGGTAGAAACATGCCTTGGATCACACCCTAAAAATACTACCCATACTTGATAGCTTGCATAACAAGAGGGGACACATCAATAGCTCAAAGCTGATGAGTCAACCTCGCCATCCCAGATGGCACCCAACTGACAGATGCCACTCGATCGGTAAAACGAACTAATGGCACAACCCGACCAACCCTTGTGGTACCTATCCATGAGGGAATGGTTGATGGAAAGTTCCACAGAATAAATCACCCAGTGATTAAACCAACTCCAACTCCTTAGGTAGGGTATCCCCCCTAGGGTCCATTGGGGGACATTAAAACCCTACCTAGAACATCGAACATAAAAAGGGGTATCGTGCAATAACTTGAATCTCGTTGAACTCAACTACTAGAGGTTCAATTACCATGTAGAGTTGGTCACATAGATTCTAACTCCACCCAAGGAAAATTTCATGATAGATCACAAAATGAAGAAATGATTGATACACATATAGAGGGTTTGCACCCAGTACTCACTAGGGGCTCCATCCCCTACTATAACAACATCACGGGTAGAGGATCGATGCTCGGGTAAATATTGGTCACACTAATTCCAACCCTACTACGGAAAATGAAAGGACATGAGGATTGCATCGGGCCTCTCGAAGCGACACATGCTCTAAATCCGTTGAGTCCTCTATTGAAGTAGATTGAGAAAACTCACTCCAGAAAGTAAGAAACCACCCACGCTACACATACACAAAGCATCCGAAGAGGGGTCACAGTCTGGTGAAGGGGGCGTGATACTGAAAACCCTTATAGTGATAGGACTAGGGGGACCCACTCAACCCTATCAGTTGAAATGTCACCAAAGGAGACCAAGGGGACCCACTCAACCCTTCTAGTCTAAACATCATGAACAAGGACTAGGGGGATCCACTCAACCCAGTTGTTCAAGGTGTCACTAACCTAAATGACCTGCACAATGTCACCTACACACTGAACCTCCTAAGCCCAAACTAGGTCCACCATTGTGTTCAACGTGGAAAACAACTCAATATAGGCTACTCGCGATCCTGAATCTGATCTATGAAGAAGGAGATACAGGAGGAAGAAGATCTCAAGAAGACCCTCAAGAATTTCACAGTGTGTAAGGGGTTCACATGGCGTGTGTAACTACCCAAACACCTGGTCATATATCCTTTCTACATGTTTTAATGGCCCATTTAGACAAACATGGCATGTAGAGATAGTACACGTCATGTCTTGCTTCACCTGGCCCCTGTCTGTGTCTCTATTTCACACAGACTGGCCAACTGTGTCCCTTATATGTCGTGCATCCCATACTACATAGCGTGTTCAGGTTTCATGGCCACCTAGCCATGTGATTTACCTGGGGCCATGTACTGAACCCTGTGTCTGTGTAATTTAGTTGTGTTCCTTTACATGGTTGTGTACTATTACACAGTTACCCTGGTCATTTCCCACATCCACAAAATGAGGGAACCTATATGGCATGTAACCCCAAGTACATGGCATGTTGAACCTTAAAATTCATCTTCCCTGAATGGGAAGAACACACGGCATGTAGTACTGATTTACATGTCGTGTCGCTGGGAAAATCCAATGGAAAATCCCTGTAAACAGCCCAAAATGAACCCATTCACCCCAAAACACATAGATCAACCCATGAGGGGTCCCTAGAAGTTATCTAAGGGCTATAAAATCTTAAAATATCACATTAAAAAGGGGTATCAGGACTAAAATGCATAACCACCTACCTTGAGGGTGAAATGCCAAAGATTTGAGGTTAGATATGTGCTCTGAAGATATTGTTGCACGATCTGGGAGTGATCGCGGTAAAGATCTAAGTCCGATGGCACCTCGTTTTGAAGATTTGTCTCCTGGTTCATTCATCTCCAAAAAGGAGAGGAAGGGGTAGAGGGGTATTTGGAATCCTGCTATGCACAAGGGGGAGAAGGGTGAGGGGATTTAATTTTAATTAAATCCTCTCCGCTAACATCTGAGCCTTGACTCGCCATCGACCTGACACCCAACACTAAAAACGTTTATGTCGTGTCTAGGGTAAAAATGATGTTTTTAACCCAACCACAGTCTCAGAAAACTAATATAATACTCCACTCAGGAGTTACTGACATTTTAAGTGAAACTATGCATGGGTGATAAAATATATTTAATATATATAAAATCTCCCCATTGAGGATCCATGGACCTCATATTCCTATTCCGAATCAGTTTCTAGATTTAGAAAAATTAATAGGAAGTTTATAAAGTATGAGGGAAAAACCTGGGTCCCTACATCCTCCCCACCTTAAGGATTTTCATCCCCGAAAAGTAAAAGCCTAGGGATATGGGAAAGGACATGAGCTCTTTACTGGGACTCCCATTCCAGCGAGCTCACCATAGGTTCCTATGTTGTAAAAAATATGCACCAAGAAGAACCAAAACAAAAGAAATTAAATAGAGGGTTTATAAACCTTAGATTTAGCTTAATTCCCCATCTAATACTCTGAAACCTCAACAAGATCCAGACAAACACAAGACATCATCGTCAAACACCTAGGTCTACCCTCGTCGGTCTACAACCACCCCAAACGAGCCCTAACAGACTTCAACTAAACTATGAATGGTCTGTTCCAACATCAACATGATGCTAAGGGAAAGATACCAACTCATCAACCCATCTCTCCACATGATTGGTTCCCACGCCAACCCTCATAAGGTTGACTTACTCCCCACTTTAAGGAAAATTCATCAAGAATATGCCCACTAGATATCCTATCACGTGAGACCTCGCAATAAAACCTCAACATCATAAGAAAAATGTCTCTTACATCTTGAGAACAAATAGGGTTGATCAATTGTACATAATATGTCTTGTAAGCTCTTACAAAACCAATGACAACCCATGAAACCGACCTCAAACTCACATGTTAAAGGAAATCATCCATCGCACCTCGACACTATCCACTTTGGGCAACACTGGCTCTTCTGTATGGTTTTAGATTGCATCTTAAGGATTCATCTTAGTGCGGGAAGTGTCTATACTACTAATTAATTTGAATCCACGATGAACCACACCACAACCTCCTCGAGCGCCCCACGTACAAGTTGACATCAAGCACGCAAGGGTACTCAATAACAATAAATGCCTATCCAGACGCTCACACTGGGTCTTATCAAGACCTTAGGATACCAACCTCCCCCATTAAAATGATTTTAATGCACAAGTATAAGTGACTCATCCATCGTACCTCGATACTATCCACTTTGGGTGGCACTGACTCACCTGTATGGTTTTCATCGCATCAAAAAAATGCATCTTGGTGGGGGGAGGATCCCTTTTCCTCGTGCATTCAAAGAGATGATAGAAACACTAACACAAGGCTCTATCGATGCCATACATCTTCTCAAAAATGACCCACAATAAAGAAATGGAAATAAAAGATTACCTCCTAACAGTTTCTATTAATCATACTACAGAAAGTATAAAGGACACAGAACGTACCTCTATTCATTCGCTACTCGAAGAACCTCTCTAAAACTGCTACCATTGCCAAGATGGTCCAATGAATAAACCTCCCTCAGAAGAATAGTGGGATGGATAGTTTCTCGCATGATGTCATTGGTCTTCACAAGCGTAGCACCATCTCTCCCTTTATTGACCAAAACCCTGGCGCTGAACCTAAGTCCATGCATGGGTATGCCTCTGACATCGGTGCCTCCTGCATTGAACATGTGCTAACTATAGGTATTGATCAACCTGGAACTCAGGCAAACTCTATCTCTAAAGCGCGTACTATTCCTGCGACCCCATTTCATCATTGTCCAACACCAATAGAGCCATCCACGGCTCAGTCTGATAGGCTTCATCCACCTGAACCCCTGTAGGTCGGTCTACGCGTTGTTCGACAAATAGTGTGTCCACCAACTATAGAACCGGAGAAGAACCTGCCTCATGACCAGGCCCCTGCAAGGTGACCTCTTCACTCACTGGGTCGTACTCCAAACCCATATATGGAAACCTTAAAGTTTTTCCTCATGAAAACATCCTAAAACAAAGTCAAGATGCACCACATTCAAAGAGTATATTTGGGAAGATGACTCAAGAAGGATAGGAAAAACCCAAAAACCAGTCCTATATGCTGCATGTATCATTATTTACCTTTGACCAGTGCCCTAATTTACTAAGTAGAAGGAAGGTTATCAGAGTCCTGGTGAATGGATACGTTGTTCGCCCATACCAACACAGGAGTTCGTGACCTAAAAGTCGAACTTGAAACATCCCAACACTGACACAATGCAACCCAAACTAAGCTCATGAATATAGTCCCACAATGGAGCCAACCACCTATGATACCACTTTCTCACAACCTGACCCAACGGGGCTCAATCCAGATAGAGGGGAATGTTGTGAAACTCCCACCAGTAAGCTCTATGGTACGGCTCTAGTAAAAACTCTAGTCAGTACAACTACTATGCTCTGCCTGCTCTGAGTCCTACTAGGACTCCATCGAAGGACCTATGGTTTTCAAAATACATAGTATGTGTGAGAAAAGCTCGTGAAGAGGTGAGTATAAAAATACTCAATAGTTACCCCAAAAACCCAAGCCAAAAAGGGAGAAATTGATAGACATCAATTAACTCGACCCAGGTAGAGGGAACCTAAATGAGAGAGAAACTCCATCTCAAGACCACCCTCAGCTAAACATGACTAGTTATATTGATGTACTTGGCATGTCAATGAAAAGACACACACCACGGGAACTCCCAGAACAATACCTAGTTATACTCAGCTCTGAATCCAAGTCTCATGGTCCCGACCATAGACTATCTATAGTGAATGACTTGAGGTTCCAACACAACACTCGCAATGGTCTCATGAGGTTTTGACCTCATATACATTAGCAGGCTCATAATCAAGGATCGTAGGTAGAAACTTTCCTTATAGAATGCCCTACAAGAGACTAACTATCCCTGATGGGACACATAATGAGAGGGGATGCATCAACTGCTCGAAGATGATAAACCAACCTCATTATCCCATATGGAACCCAGTCGAGAGATGCCACTCAATCAATAAAATGAACTAATAGCACAACCCGACCAACCCTCATGGTACCTATCCGTGAGGGCATGCTCGATGGAAGGTGCCACATAAGAAGTCACCTAGTGACTAAACCAACTCCAACTCCTTAGGTAGGGGATCCCACCCAGGGTCTACTGGGGGACACTAAAACCCTAGTTGGAACACCAAACACATAAAGGGGTATCACACAACAACTTGAATCTGGTTCAACTAACCTAGTAGAGAATCAATGCCCATGTAGAGTTGGCCATGTTGATTATAACTCCACCTGAGTAAAACATCATGATAGATCATAGAAGAAATAAACACTCGATACACAGATAGAGGTTCTTCACCCTCTGCTAACTGGGGGCACCATCCCCTACTAGAACAACATCCTGGGTAGAGGATCGATGCTTGGGTTTATATTGGTCACACCTATTCCAACCCTACCAGGGAAAATTAAAGTACATTAGGATCGCATTGATCCTCTTGGTGAGACACGTGCTCCAAATCCGTTGAGTCCCCTGCCAAAGCGGATTGTGACAACTCACTCCAGAAAGTGGGGAACCGCCCATGTTGCATGTATGCGAAGCATCCGAAGAGGGGTCACAGTCCAATGAAGGGGATGTGATACTAAAAACCCTCATAGTGATAGGAATAACGGAACCCACTCAACCCTTCTAGTCAAAACATAACCAATGGAGACCAGGGGCACTCGATCAAACCTACCAGTCTAAACGTTACAAACAAGGACCAAGTGGAACTACTCAACCCAGTGGGTCAAGGAGTTTCTAACCCAAACAACCCACAAAATGTTTCCTATACACCATACCTCCTAATACCAAAATGAGGCACCCATCACATTCTATACATAAAACTACTCAAGATAGTATACTTGTGAGCCTGAATCCGAGCTACGAAGAAGGAGATACGGGATTCATAAGATCTCAAGAAGACCCTCAAGAAGTACACAGCGTGTGAGGGGTCTACAAGGCATGTGTAACTACCCAAACACCTAGTTTTATATCTTTTCTACATGGTTTACCAACCCATGTAGAAAAACATGGCATGTAGAGATAGTACACACTATTTCTCGCTTCACCTGGCCCCTGGTTGTGTCTCTCCTTCACAAGGCCTGGACAACTGTGTCCCTTACATGTTTTTCATCTCATACTACATAGTGTGTTCGGGTTACATGGCCACCTGTCCATGTGATTTACCTAGGCTTGTGTACCGGACCCTATATTTATGTACTTTGGATTTTTTTTCTTTACATATTCATGTACTGTTACATGGTTACCCTGGACGTTTCCCCTGACCACACGATGAGGGAACCTATACGACGTGTAACCCCAAGTACATGGAATGTAGAGCCTTAAACTTCATCTTCCTAAAACAGGAAGAACACATGGCATGTAGTAATTTTTTACACACTGTGTCGATGGGAAAATCCAATGGGAAATCCCTGAAAATATCCCGAAACACACTTGTTCACCCCGGAACACACAGATCTAACCAAGAGGGGTCCCTAGTAGTTGTCTAAGGGCTCTAAAAGATTAAAACAATGCATTAAAAAGGGTGATTGGAAATAAACCGCATAATTTCTTACCTCAAGGGTAAAACGCTGAAGCTTCAAGTTCAGATCTTCACTTCGAAGTTGTTGTTTCATGATTCGGGAGCGATTGTCATCAAGATTTGAGTCCGACAGCACCTCATTTTGAAGATCCGGCCTCCAGGTCACTCATCACCAAAGAGGAGAGGAAGGGGGGGAGGGGGATTCAACCTCATTCTATGAACAAGGGGGATAAGGGGAGGGGATTCAATTTTAATTAAATCCTCTCTGCTAACAAATAGGCCCCGACTCTCCACCGATCCAACATCTAGTGCCGAAAAAGTTTTTGTTGCACCTAGGGTAAACACGATGTTCTGAACCCAACCGCAGTCTCAGAAAACTAATCTAAGACTCCTCTCATTAGTTACCAACTTTTCAAGAGAAACTATGCATGGGTGATAAAATATATTTAATATATATAAAATCACCCCATCGAGGCTCCTCGAACCTCAGATTCCTCTGCCGAATCAGCGTCTGGCTTCGAAAATATTCATTGGAATGTTCCAAAGTCTGAGAGAAAAACTCAAGTCACTATAAACAAATTTTCTTACAAGTACAGTGTTTGGAAAAATTTTCCAGTGAAGTTCATCTAGAGTTTCAATTTCACTTCTTCTCATTTGTATTTTTCTAACATTGTACATAATTGTACAAACTCAACAACTCAACTTCATACAAAATCTATGTCTAGAAAACTGTGTCTAGAAATTTTCATCCAGTAATGTATGCCCAGAAAACTTCACATTCTTCCTTAATATTGGATCATGATAAAATTCATGATGTTAGGATATTTTAGAATAGTATAAAATCATATTTTTTTTGATTAATGAAATTTATTTTCTAAGAAACTTTACTAATTTTATTCAAAAACTTTTACAGCCAATATATATTGATATATTGAAAAAAATACTACCAAAACTCACTTGGTCATAACAATTAATTATAATTCTCACACACAAAATACCAAATAAAACCATTTTTTGAAGAAATTTTATTTCTAAAGTATAAAACTATTTCACTAAAAATTGAGTACTTATTTACAAATACATTATATAAAACCTTTATACATATTTTCATAATGTGGTTAACCCTATTCATTCTTTATAATTAAACAGTAAGGTAATAACCATTATATTTAAATAATAATATTATGTGGTTCACTTAAGGTTGGTCTTGTGTTTCGTATACACTATCAAACATAGCTTTATTTTAAAATCATGGGTTGTTATAAGGAAGTTTGGATAGATTACAACCTTGTTGAATGTTGCATGTGGAATCTTGATTAATAGATATCAAAATTTTAAATGTAGAATGTGTTTTGCTCTATTGGTAGTAGGAGTGATGTTATTCCAATCGAAGCAACTACAAGTATAATATGACCTTTAAAATGAAATGTGGATGTCAAAGACCTCCATGGGAATTTTTTCCAGTCCCCTCATATTTGTGAAAAAAATACCTCCAATATTAGTGTAAGTTGAAGTCAAAATAATTTTCATTACATTTTTTCATCCTATTGTAAGCATACTATTCAGAAATATAAAATCATATTTAAGGCATTATATGTTGTAATTGAGCTCTTTTGTAATTAACCTACTACATTTATTTGTAGATAAAGAGTCCAGAACATGCATATAAGAATAAAATTTTAGTGAACGACCAATGGAGTGTAATATGGTATCAATATATAGTAATGCATAAATATTTTTTTGATGTTCTATGAGTATCAAATATTTTTATCAAATATAATTATTAATGTTTGTATGTAAATTTTATTTGTAATACTTAGGGTTGCGAAATAATAGGGAAAAATATTATGTATTACAATTTATAAATGTGTAGAAATTCAATAAAAAATAATTTATTTAGTATAATAATATTATTAAATCATTCCATAATTTTATGAAACAAAAATTATTTATAACATTTGTACATTAAAACTGGTTAAGGTAGAGAATATTAGATTGTATATACAGTAAGAAAGTTTCTGTAGTAATTATGGTTCATCTACAGCATTGTATAATCTTTTTAAATGAAATATTTTTTTACAGTATTTTTAGTTGATGTGGATAAAGTTTTAATGATTTAATTTTTTAATTTTTTTTAAATTAATTATGGCTATTGTATGATTTTTTTAGGTTTTAGTTAATGTAGAGCAACGTAAAATATTTTTTTAGATTAAAATACTACACATATTTATAGTTGTTCAAAATAAAAAATAGAACAACATTGCAACAGTGAATAACCAATTCAACATATTAATGATAAAAAAATCTGCAAGTTTGTATAGATAATTTTTTTAACATCTTTACATTAATTTTTACATTATTTATGGTTTATGTAGAGAAAATTATGGAATTTTTTAGAATAATAATGTTTTTATATTGATTGTGGTTCCTTTAAAACAAAATGAAATTCACATTCAATAAAGAAAATTTTACTTTAATTATCAGTCATGTAGAGAAAGTTATAATATTTTTATATTTAATATGTGTTAAAATTAATTTTAGTTCTTATTGAGCAAAGTATAACACTAATCCATTATAGGTATTTTATATTAAATCACTTTTTAAGTAAATTCATATTGATAGAGTGAAATTTTTTAAATTTTTATGTTAAAGAATCATTTAAACTTATTGTAGTTAAGGAAGATCATATCATAATTATTTTAGATTAAATATGTGCAAATAAATGGAATTTATTTTATTAAGAAATAGTATACATAATGTAATAGAATAATGGAATTATTAAAAATGAAAGTGAGAATCAAACAGTTTGACCTTAATGCGGTGTACAACTGCAACTGTTGTAAAACGAGTCACAGAATATGACAGTTAATATTATATTGTAATTAATAAAATAAAAATTCACAACTACAAAAAAGAAAAAATCTAAAATAAACACTACATTATTTAAAATATATAAAAAATTACTAACTGAATATGAATTATATGAATACCTAGTATTTTCATCCTTTTTCATTGAAGGTAGATAATATCTTCACAAAGAATAGTCCATGTTTTATTCCAAACATATTGTGGACGAGAAATGATCTTTGAGAATAATAAATGAGAAAATAACTTGTGCATAGATTATCTACTAGCCCATAAAAATACCTCTTTTATTTATTCTATAAAATCATTCTCATCTTGAAGTAATACTGAGGTGTAACAGGCCTGCTTATATATAATTTAAACATTATTGTTCACATTCATTATCTCATTATAAGAAGTGGGGCCTTTAACCTTGGTGATAAAAAATCTCAAGTGGTGGAGTTCTATAATTGTATGAGGCATATATTATAATCTCCCAATTAAAGTACCTTTCTTCTACGGGTACCATTTACGCTCACATGTGTTGTAAATAAATTTTAATGGTAATTATTCATATTTTAAGGTCTTTTCTTCAAGATATGTCAAATTAGAATCAAACCATGAAGGGAATGTTGAATAATAAATTGTTGTTTTTCCAAAAATATCCTCTATTTTTTCATCATCGGTGTGAGCAGGGCATTGTTCACTCGGTAAACAAAAATGTAATAATTCAACCAGAAGGAATATATAATGGATATCATAACTATAAATTTGATAAATTGGTTCACATGTTGATATATATCGACAATCACAGTGAATTTTAATTTCATGCAAATGTTGTTCTGGAAGATGACTACTATGAGGTTAATAAAGTGCATTAGTCACATGATCATGACCTTTGTTTATATATTTGAACAAATACTTCATAGAACATGACTGGTTGAAAATATCAATGTTCATATGTTCTTAGTAATTCATCAACAAACATGGGTTCTATGGAACAAAAAATAAATTATCTAGATGGAATCCATTTTTCAAAACTAAATTACCAGTATCACATCTTTTGTAAATAGAGAAACCATCATCAACTAGAGTTGTATTAGTGACACTTTTTTTGGGAAAAAAATTGAGTATATTTGTTTAATCATGCAAGGTGATTGAGGAATACTAAGTACACGAGGACCATACCCCATGTAGTATTTAACTGCATCATATATATAACAACCCAGGTATTTATAGAATATTTTTTTTATAATTATTAGTATTTTTTTATTTAAATATTAATTCTTAAAACATATAATTTATTATATGGTTATTTATTTAAAACATTAATTTTTCAATTATATAATTTTAATTTGAAAAATATATTTTTATTTTTGAATTCATCATGTTGAAATCATCGAATTTTGAATTTTTGAGAATTTTCTGAAAAGGTTTAATTTTTTGTGAATAGAAAAAAATACAGTTTTTATAAAATACGGTATTTTTTTGTGATGTCATGAAGACATTTTTATGATGTAAAATTTATTAAATTTATTGAATAATTAAATTATAATTTTATAAGAGTAATATTGCATATAAATAAGTTAGAACATGAATATTATATTCTATTCATGATAAGTATAAAAATTATTATCAGTACCAATGCAGTGTCCACGTAGCATTGGAAATGTCAATTTTGGTTCTTTATAAATAATAATTGAGTGCTAAAAATTATTTTAAATACTTGTTTATTAATTATTATTTTTTATTTTTTTATTTTTTTATATTAATTTCAAATTTTATAGTTATATAACAATTATCTTTTCCAAATTCTTGTGCAATGCTTGCGCAGGGCAAGAAAAGACAAAATAAAAAATTTAAGATTTTATTTTTACATGTATATAAGTGAATATATATAATCAATTAATATATAATTTTATTTTAAAATTAATTGATATATTTTTATTATATTAATTTATTTTTAATTTTTATATATGAAATTATTAACATTAATGTCTGTGCAATGTTGATGCAGTACTTGTGCAAGCATAAGAAAAATAAATAAAATGTTTTTATTAATATTATAAGAATTATTAAATAACAAAAATTTAGGCTAAATTTTTTTATATAAGTAAATAATAACCCTTAACGTGTTTTGATTCAAATTAGGGATATTATGGACCCACAAGGATCACATTATCCTCTTTATGTTATTTTATTAAAAAGAAAGACAACTCGTCCACACTATAACTTTCAATTAGTACAATATTTTAATGAATGGTTTTTCAGAAGATTGTTTCGAACATAAATATTTTATTTAAATCTAACAAATTTATATTTCTAATAGAATTTTAATTTTAATTTTTAGCTAATAAATAATTACATTAATGGCTTGAACAATTATGATGCAGTAAATATTTAATTAATGAATAAATAAAATTAATTATTTTAAAAATAGTAAAATAAATATAATTTAATATTTATTAGTCAATTCATGATTTCTATAGGTAAATATAATATGTATAAGTTATAATAAAATTTTAATTTGAATTGTAAACTTTTTTTGATGTGTTTAATGTCATGTTTTTTAATAGTTTTAAATTTGACAAATTGTTTTCCCGTGAATAAAATAATTTATTAAATTATTCCAAAATCAAAAAATTATTTAACAAGCACAAAAATTATGAGATTACTTAAAAATACAATACCCTTTATTTTAATGCCTTTTTGGAAGTCTTAAACCCTAAAATAAATTTATTATACTTTAATAATTTTTTTAATTCCTATGTTATCCCTCACCTCACTTATAAAAGGGGGATCCCTCCTTCAAAAAATTTCATCACCTTAAGTCTTATTGTTTAGATAAACTCAGCCAAATTCACTCCTCCTCATCCCTTGACACGTTATTTATCTTCTATTCTCACAAAAAAATGACTTCCAGGAGCCTTAAAGAGGTTCTCAAGGAGTAATTTTTAAGAAGTAAGGTTCCTTTTTCTTATCTTTTTAATTCTTTCTCCCTTATACCTTATCCCCACCTCTCATAAAATGTTTCATGAAAATTATAATATCACATATATATTGAATATTTTTTTGATTATGTTATACGCATCATAAAATATCTCATCTTATCCTTTATTTCTTAAATAACGAACTCATTGTCCGTGGTGCGTTAATTCACCGCCTTTGTGGATGATGATTTTTCATTTCCCTTTTTCTGAAATCATGGAAAGGTTAAATTAACATTTAAATGTTTAAAATAACATAAATATATATTTTTTATTACTTCTGGTTTATTATTTCATTTTTATAAGGAAGACCATTAATAAACAGACCTTGGAAACCATGAAAAGAATGCACCCGAAACAACAAAAATAACAAAATATTGTTAATAAATGGGTGGAAAATATTATAAGAAGATAATTTGAGGTATTATAACATTATTTTAGTTCTATAATATATTAATAACTCTATTCAAACCATTATATAGGAGTTTTGAACACATTTGAAGGAATTTTAACCCGAGGTAAGGGACTTTCCTTTTAAAACCCTTGTTAAATGTCTTTTTAATGAAATTAAAAAAGATTTTTTTTTATATGGTATGAGTTTTTTCTACTGATTTCATTATTATTTGTTACTGTTATGTTTTAATTATATGTTTTCATGGTTATTTTTGATTGATATTATTTCATTATTATGTGCATTTTTTATATTTTAAAAGTGATTTGTTTTACAGAAAAAGGGTATTTTGAAAATCTGAATGTGTTTTGATCAAGGGTTTAAATGATTTATCAAGTGTTTTGTTCATTATATGTTCCTTGTACATATTTTATGTTGGTTTTATCCCATTATATCTCAATATTTTACGGGTTGAGCCCCGTTATAGCTCAAGATATGCTGGGTTGAGCCCATTATAGCTCAAGATATAATAGGTGAGCCCCATTATAGCTCTCCAATGGATTGGGTACTCCAGAGATTGAATTTTAATGAATGGTTATTCCATGTCTAAGGATGAATGTAATATTGATATGTTAAATATGTCTCAAGGAAACTGCATCATGTTTTTATGCTTGTTAATGAGTTTTTATGAAATGAATTTTATTAGTTTTTATGTTATCACTTGACTAACAATTTGTTTCTTTATATCCCTTACTAATTTTTTTTGTGATCATCCCAAGTTTTAAAAAAAACACGGGTCATAAGGATGGTTAAGATAAATTAGGAATTCAAGATGAATGTTATGCAGATTTTTATCAAGAAAAAAAATCATGTTTTATTTTAAAGAGTTTCATTTTTGTGAAAAAAATGTATAGTGAGTAAAAGTGACTACTTTGTAATATTTGAGTTGTTATGTTATGGAATAATCCTCTAAAAATCTAAACCTAAAAATATCCTCAATGTGTAATAATTTATGTTCTTGAATAAAACTCAAGATTATGAAATGTTTTAAGGTTGGGTCCTTATAGTTGGTATCAGAAGATGGTTTAGATAACTTTAGGGGTTTGGATGATGTTAATAGAATATCATAAATTATTTTTATTTTATGGTTGATTTGAAATGATATAACATATAAAGATTACCATGTTTCTTCATATAATATATTTCTATTCAGAATGGTTTTCCTCCAAAGAAACAGGGAAGTTGAACCAGAAATCCACCGATAGAATGATATCCTTTCGAATCTATAGCCTGGAATAGTAGGAATCAGAACCAAGTAGTTTGTGAAATTAATGAATTAGTTGATTCAAGTGATAAATGGTTGTGGTATCCATGATATAGAGTGACTTTATCTACCATGAAGAAATATTTCTTTTGTGTAGAATTTTATTAGGCAACACCCTCCATCATTCTGTGGAACCACAGATCTAGTGATATCCAAAGGATGAATCAATGCTCTAGAAAAGATATTTGATGTCATGGGATATTCGAAATTCCAAAAGGTAATACTATCCATTTATCATTTTTAAGGTTATTCTGATAAATGGTGGTCTATAGTTAAAAATATGAGATAACTAAATGATCTTGATAGTCTAGAATTGGATGATTTTAATATTATTTTCTGGAAAAATATTTTCCTAAAATTGTTCAACTTAGAATGGAGAAATAATTCTTTGAACTGAAGCAGAAAAATGATGATTTTATGGCATCATATGAATCTAATTTCACAAGAATTTCCAGGTACGTACTATATTTTACTTGGGACATTGATAGTAAAATTAATAGATTTTACTCTGGTTTGAAACCATTTTTATGAATAGATTTGGCTTCACGAGAGTTTAAAAGCTATGAAAACTTGTTTGTTGTGATAAAAACATTGAGATGGGGTTTGCTGACACGTATGTGCCTCGTGATGAAAATAATAAGAATTGGTCAGGTTGGTAGGAATTGTGGAAGAATTCATCAAATAAATCTATAGGTAATAAAATCAATTTCCATTCTTGTGAAAAGTATGGTAAAAAACATCCTATATAATGTATTTTAAATTATGGGAAATGCTACCAATGTGGAAATTTTGGGCACATGTCTCATGAGTGCAAGTAAATGATCCTAAAATTAATAAGAATTATATGGTAAGATGTTTTAACCGTAAGGAATTGGTTCATTTTACTGATGTGTGTCTGAATCTAGTCACTCAGGTAGGAAATCAACAATATTGGAAGCAGAAGGGTGTGGAAAAATCCTTTTCAACCACTTCAGCAGATTTTGATCCATCAAATGATGTTTTATTAGGTAAATTTCTAGTTTTTATAGATTTTTAAAATGTGTTTTTTGATTTGAGTTCTACACATTCCTTCATTTTTGAGAAATTTTCTACTAAATTGGAAATTTTACCTCAGGAAATAAATCCATAACTCATGGTAAAAACACCTGTAAGAAATATTGTGGTAAAAAGAAATTATAAGAATATGACTATCTTTTTTGTGGAAAGAGTCTACCTGCAAACCTTATTGTATTTCCTCTAGTAAAATTTGATGTTATTCTGGGTATGGACTGGTTTTCTTTTTATCATACTTAGATAGATTGTAGAGAAAAAGAATTTTTTTCAGAAATATTTTCAGTTTTTGTAAAAGAATAAACTCATACCATTGATAACATATCATAAAGATAAGAAACTATTAAAATATGGAAATGAATGTTATCTTACACACATTGTTGAAAACAAGGTAACCATTCAAATTAATGATGTGCCAGTGGTGAATGAGTATCTTGATATATTTTCTGATGATTTTTCTATTGTTATTCATGATTGAGAGGTTGAGTTTACTATTTAATTAATTCCTAATGCTAATCCAATTTCTAAACCCCTTATCGAATGGATCAAATGGAACTTTTAGAGTTTAAAAAGAATTTTTAGGAATTATTAGATAAAGGCTTTATCTGACCCCAGCACTTCACTATGGGGTGATCTGATATTGTTTGTTAAAAATAAATTTAGTTCAATGAGACTTTTCATTTATTATAGAACCTTGAATAACATCATTGTTAAAAAAATATCCATTGTCTCATATCAATGATTTTTTTGATCAACTCCAGGGGGCATGATGTAGAGTTTTTTTGTCGCATTAACCTCAACAATATTTTTCCCCCTTTTTAATATAGTATAGTGGTGACCACGGGGTTATCTCTCAAGGAGGTTGCAGATTGAGTTGTAAAACTGTCACTTTTGTTTGTTATTTTTGCAAGAATAAAAAATTGGGTATTTGATTTAAAGTTACAAAATAGAATTTAATAATAACTAAAGTGCAAGGAAATTTAAGTACAAGGTAGAAAATAGACAACAAATAAAGTGTGTATGAAAATCAAATTTAAAAAAATAGTTTCAGACTAGATTCACCCTATTAAACACTCCCCTATTCCTCATTTAAAAATACTTATCATGGTGAATTCCAAAATACACCCCCAAGGATCCCTAGGTGGACACTCAAACTTGAATAGACATTATATCAAGACCTCTACATGATTGTTGTCCTACCTATGGATGTGATTAAATTTCTTGAAGACTTCGAAGTAATCAAACTTAATTAAATCCACTATACTCAATGGAAATACCTTTCCAAATAAATTTAAATAGTGAAGGTAATTAATTTACATCATAGTTTGAACAATGATCTAAACAGATTTTTTGAAAATATATTTAAGAAATAAAACAACCAGATTCATTCAAAAATATAGGTTCAAAAGAAATTAAAAAGAGATATTACACCATGAGTTCACAACTCAGAAGAGAGTGTTCGTTGGGTGTCATTAGCCGCAACCACTTTTTTCTTAGATGCTCATTTCTTGGGATTCCACTATCATCTCCATCATATCATGAAGGTGTGTCATCCTCCCCATGATCTTGATCTCTACCATGGTGAAGGAAAGGTTTAGATTGGGTGGAGGGCATTCAGTGGTGTGTGTTGCTCTCTGTCCATCCTATATTTCCCCAAAACAGCAACCAAGGGGTGCCTTTTATAGGCACTCCCATCAAAAAATTGGGCCTCACCACCTTTATTTTTTTCTACGCATCGGTCGGTACACGACGTATACTGGGGTTTCATTACGTGTACCCCTCTTCACTTCTATTGGATCAGTGAAAATTTCTCGCATGAATCTCGATTGATCTTTGACTCTTGTCACATCATGTACTTGAGACTCACGATGTGTAGCTTATGTTCACTTTGTGTTCTGAAGTCATGAAATGTCTCACATTGAAAAATCCATTTGAATAGGTTATGACGTGTACTAACAGTACACATCGTGTATACATTCTAGTTTAGTTTTCTAGCTCTGCTTTTTTTCTCCAAAATCTATTGTCGTTCTGCGAGCGAATACCACGGTGTGAAGTGTTAGTTACCTACAATCCTGGAATACAATATACAATTCGAAGAAATTAAAAGTCCAGAATTATGACATTTTCACAATTAAGATCAAAACTTTCCTTAGTTCCAAAAATGATGCAATTGAAAAAAAAAATGTCAAATTGGTGGGGTTTAAATCCTTAAATTAGATAGATAAATAGATGAAATATTAGATCTATCAAGGAAAAATATTTTCTGAAGGTTGACCTGAGGTCGGGGTACCATTAGTTGAAAGTAAAGGAAGCAGACATCCTGAAGACTGTGTTCCATACTAGATATGGGCATTATGAATTTTTTTATGTCATTTGGGTTAACTAATGTACCTGTTATATTCATGGATATTGTGAATAGAATATTTCATGAGTTCTTGGATAAGTTTGTGGTTATTTTTATTGATGACATTCTGTTATATTCTAAAATTAAATAAGATCACGAAAAAAATATAATGGATGTTTTGAAAACCTTAAAATAAAAGATACTGTATGGAAAATTAATCAAGTGTGAATTTTGGTTGCAACAAATTTCTTTCCTTGGTCACATTATTTCTAAATATGGTATAACTATTGATCCTCTTAAAACAAAAGTTGTTGAATAATGGCCAAGACCCACAAATATAACTGAGATTCATAGTTTTCTTGGTTTGGCAGGCTATTATCATAGGTTTGTTGAAAACATTTCCCGATTATCTATCCCACTGACTAAGTTAACTCAAAAAGGAGTTAAATTTATCTATACAAAAGAATTTGATTATTGTTTTTAGGAATTTAAAATAATATTGGTGAATGCTCCATTTTTTACCCTACCTTCCAGAATTGGTGAGTTTTTCATCTACAGTGATGCTTTTTTGAAGGGGATTGGTTGTGTTCTGATGTAGAATGATCATGTAATTGTTTATGCTTCACGTTAGTTGAAACCTCATGAGTTAAATTACCCAACAAGTTATTTAGAATTAGTTTTTTCTATTTTTCATTAGAAATTTGGAGGCATCATTTGTATAGAGTAAAATATAAAATATATATTGACCATAAAAGTTTGAAGTATATATTTACTTAGAATGAATTGAACATGAGACAGAGAAGATGGATAGAACTAATCAAGGATTATGATTGCATGGTCCATTACCATCCAGGAAAAGAAAACAGAGTGGTCGATTCCTTGAGTTGAAAAAATAATGCTACATTAACCATGATATGTTTAGAACATGACCCCTTAGTGAATGATTTGATAAATTTTGTCTAGGAAGTTGTTGGTGCAGGAAATACCTCTATTTTGTTTTAGGTGTCAGTGTAATCATCTCTATCTAGAAGAATAAATCATACTTAGAAGGAAGATTGTGAGTCACATAAAAAGGTAGAATTAGTTCAAAAGGGTAAGTTTTCTGAGTTTAACATTGATAAGGATTGTTTTTTGAGGTTTGGGAAGAGATTATGTGTTCCTTGTGATTCTCATATGAATAAATAATTGTTATATGAAGATCATAGTTCTCCGTTTTCAGTTCATCCTAGAATTACTAAGATGTATATATATCTTTGGGAGTAAAATTGGTGGGATGGAATGAAAAGAGATGTTGCAAGTTTTACTGTGAAATTTTTGACATGTCAACAGGTTAAAGCAGAGTGGAAGTTACTGAAGGGTTTACTTCATCCTTTTCCAGTACCATAGTGGAAATAGGAAAATATATCCATGGACTTCATGGTGGGACTACCAAATACATCTTGAGGTAACAATGCAGTGTGGGTTATTATTGATCATTTGACTAAATCTTCTCATTTCCTTTCTATTAGAGACACTCTTTCACTAGATTAGCTTTCTCAACTATACCTAAAATAAATTTTCATATTTCATGGAGTTCCTCTATTCATTTTATTATATTGTGATCTCGGTTTCACATATAACTTTTAGAAAGGTCTTCAGAAGTCATTGAGAATAGAATTGAATTTTAGTATATCTTTTCATCCTTAATCAGATGGGTAGTCAGAAAGAACAATTCAGACATTGGAGGACATGTTATGAGCTTGTTCAATGAATGAATAGGGAAGTTTGAATCAGCATCTTCCTTTAGTTGAGTTTTCTTATAATAATATTTTTCAATCCAATATATAGATGGAACCTTTTGAGGCATTATATGGAAAGAGGTGTCAAACTCCAGCATTTTGGGATGAAGTTGGGGAAAGGAAGTTGATGGGACCAGAATTATTAGAGGAAGTGGTAGAAAAAGTTTAGATAATTCAGCGATGCATGAGGACAACTCAGAGTAAGAAGAAAAGTTATGCAGATAATATAAGGAAATACCTTTCTTTTGAGGTAGGTGATCATGTTTTCCTTAAAATATATCCTTGGAAAAGTGTTATTCTTTTTGATAAAAAAGGAAATTTAAGTCCACAGTTCATTGGACCTTTTGAAATCTTAGAGAAAGTTGGACCAGTTTCCTACCAAGTAGCTTTACCACTGAGATTATCTCAGATACATAATGTTTTTCATGTTTCGATGTTAAGAAAGTAGGTGATAGATTTATCTCATGTTTTGATCCCAGAAGTAGTTCAGCTAGAATAGGACTTTTATTATGAAGATAAACCTATTCAAATTCTTGATCATAGAGAGAAAGTTTTTCGGAACAAGGTAATTCACCAAGTTAAGGTTTTGTGGAGAAACCACATGGTAGAAGAAGCAACATGGGGATATGAAAATGATATGAGGGAAAAGTATCCTCATTTGTTTATAAGTAAATAAAAATTTTGAGGACAATTTCAAAAAGGAGGGGAGAATGTAACAACTTAGGTATTTATATAATATTTTTTTATAATTATTAGTATTTTTTATTTAAATAGTAATTATTAAAACAAATAATTTATTATATGGTTATTTATTTAAAACATTAATTTTTCAATTATAGAATTTTAATTTGAAAAAAAATCATTTTTGAATTCATCAAGTTGAAATTATCTTATTTTGAATTTTTTAGAATTTTATGAAAAAGTTTAATTTTTGGTGAATAGTAAAAAATATGGTTTTTTATAAAATACAGTATTTTTTGTGATGTCATGAAGACATTTTTATGATATAAAATTTATTAAATTTATTTAATAACTAAATTATGATTTCATAAGAGTAATATTGTACAAAAATAACTTCAAACATGAAAATTATATTCTATTCATGATAAGTATAAAAATTATTGTCAATATATAAGTAGTGTCTGTATAGCATTGGCAAAGTCAATTTTGATTCATTATAAATAATAATTGAGTGCTAAAAATTATTTTCAAGACTAATTTATTAATTATTATGTATTATTTATGTGTTTGGTTGTTAATTTCTAATTTTATAGTTATATAACAATTATCTTGTTCAAATGTATGTGCAATGCTTATGTAGGGCAAGAAAAGACAAAATAAAAAAATTAAGATGTTATTTTAACATGTATATTAGTGAATATAAATAATGAATTAATATATAATTTTATTTTAAACCTAATTTATTTATTTTTATGATAGTAATTTATTTTTAATTTTTATATATGAAATTATTAACATTAATGTCTATGTAATGTTGATGCAGTTTTTGTGAAAGCATAAGAAAAATAAATAAAATGTTTTTATTAAAATTATAAGAATTATTAAATAACAAAAAATTTGGGTAAAACTTTTTATATAAGAAAATAAAGACTCTTGTCATGTTTTTATTTTAATTAGGTATATTATGGATCCACATGGATCATATTAGTCTCTTTATATTATTTTATTAAAAATAAAGACAACTTGTTCACACTATAACTTTCAATTAGAATAATATTTTAATGAATGATTTTATAGAAGATTTTTTCAAACATAAATATTTTATTGAAATATAAAAAGTTTATATTTCTAATAGAATTTTATTTTTAATTTTTAGGTAATAAATAATTTCATTAATGGATTAAACAATTATGATGTAATAAATATTGAATTAATGAATAAATCAAATTAATGATTTTAAAAATCATAAAATAAATATAATTTGATATTTCTAAGTCAATTAAAAATTTCTATAGGTAAATATAATATGTATAATATATAATAAAAAATTTAATTCGAATTGGAAACTTTTTTTGATGTGTTTAATGGCATGTTTGTGAATAGATTTTAATTTGACATAATTGTCTTCCCATGAATATAATATTTTATTAAATTATTTAAAATTTACAAAATTATTGAAAAGGTCCAAAAATTATGAGATTACTTCATAAATTTAATCTCCTTTTTTTAGGCATTTTTTGAAGTCTTAAACCCTATAATAAATTTATTATATTTTAATAATTTGAGTAATTCCTATGTTACCCCTCACCTCACGTATAAAAGGGGGATCCCTACTTCATTATTTTTTATCACCTTAAGCCTTCTTGTTTGTCTAAAATCTGCCAAATTTCCTCTTACTTGTCCTTTTCCACATTCTTGAGCTCCTGGTCTCACAAAATTACCACTTCCAAGAGCCTAAAAGAGGTTCTCAATGAATAATTTTCAAGAAGGTTCTTTTTTCTTCTCTTTTTAATTCTTTTTCACTTATACCTTATCCCCACCTCTCATCAAATGTTTCATGACAACTCTTGTATCACATATATACTGGAGTGTTTTGTGTTTATGGTATATGCATCATAAAATCTCTCATCTTCTCCTTTATTTCTTAAATAATGAACTCGTCATTCGTGGTATGTTAATTCACCGCCTTCGTGGATAATGATTTTTTATTTCCCTTTTTTTGAAATCATAGAAAGGTTAAATTCACATATAAATGTTTAAAATGAACTAAATATATATGTGTGTGTGTGTGTGTTATCACTTCTGATTTATTATTTTATTTTTATAAGGAAGAGCATTAATAAACCGACATTGGAAACCATGAAAAGAACGCACCTGAAACAAAAAAATAACAAAATATTGTTACTAATGGGTAGAAAATGTTATAAGTGTTGGTTCTAAGAAAAATGGAAGCATGTGGATGGATGTACCCAACTTTAATTTTACCATCAACAATGATCAATCTGAGATCGGTTACGATGATAAAATATCGAATCTTCAGAACAGAACGAAGAAAGAAAAAGAAAGAGAGAAGTCATAGAACCATAGAGAGGATTGTCATATGTTGGTTATAATTATCTTATTAAAATACAAGAATTATCTTTATGTAATTATATCTATTTTGATGCTTCCAGTCACGATCCAATGTGATCCATTATTGCGTCACAGAATCTAAGTGTAGGCTTCCTCTAGCGGTTATCCACATGTGCTCCACAAATCTTTGGATATCGCTGAAGGGGTCTCTGAGTACTAGCATGAAAAAGAATTTGATTTCAATGTCTGCCTTCTATCTTCTTGAGAGCCACTTCAAAAGTGATCTCCTTGATCCGGTTGAGGAGGAACTCTCTCATAACTTGAGAGCATTCTTAGAGGAAAAAAATTCTCTCTTGTCTTGAGAGATTTCTATAGATCTGTTGTGAACAACCACAAAGAACGGATAACCTTAATGAGATTAATGTAATTGGGATTTATAATACTTATAATAATGAAATAAAATAATTACCCATAGGTATTTATTTATTTCATTTAATTCTTAGTAAGAACCCATGTCTAATAATAACATTTTACTATTATTATCACTTGATATGCACCTAGAAAATTACACCTAATATTATTTAATTAAATAAATAATATTATTTCTCAAAAATTCCAAAAAAGACCACATGGTATGTATATTAATATACATAGCGTGTACTTTTGTTTTTCCATTTTCCTTTATTTCTTCCACCAAATTTATTAGAACTTTAATAATGACTATTTATTTCTTAAATAAATATCACTGCATTATTCACTAATAAATATATTAGTTCTCCCACAATATATTATATCAAATAACTAGTGTTGAAATAAATGCGATCAGTAATCCTTGAATAATTATTAAACCACAATCGGTAATAATCTTTTTTTTAACTTTTTAAATTAATATTTATCTGAGATACTTAGATACACTTAGTGTGTATCCCTCTAGGCCTCTTTATCAGTGGAATTAGGTGGATCCTGCCTAAATTCCAAGGTTAGCATCTAGAAACATGCCAAGGCACCCATAGATAAATAATTTAATGTCGCAATGACATGTCACCTCCTATGAACGCTTACCGTGTAATGTAATCCCTTTGTCTCGATATCTCTAATCAAGCAGGTTTCATGTTAGTTCCATCAACCCATGTGGTCGATTATTCTTTCTTTGACTTCCCAGAATTGAACTTTCCCATTCCTTACCATGGCCATGGATTTATTTAGTCTATATCAATTCCATCAAAGATCCTAAGATATCAACTTCAATTGTGGAATATAAGGTACAAATCCTTTCTCATATTATCTATTAATGCAGTACTACTCGTGACGCACCCCAACATATCCTACCTCACTGCGAACAGTGTGTCATCACAGTTTTCATCAATACATCTAAGTGCACGAGTTTTAATACCCATTAATAATAATATTAAAGTCCAAGAACCAATACACACATCCACAGATAGGAACATCCAATGACACTATGAAATGTGGATTTCCTACTGTCGGGTCTCAATCTCATTTTATCCTCTTGGATATTACCAAGGGCGCACACCATGAGAAGGTGTCTCAAAGTTTTATGAGTCCTCACCCCTAATGTCTTGTATTATTTGTGTCCCTCAAATAACATCATCCAGCCATAGAACATATATTCAAGAATAATGTTATGGAACTTCTGGGTTCTCATCATAGTAGGGATTCACTGTGACCCTTTAGTGAAACAACTATCCTTAGTACATTATCACAGGTATTGTCACACAGAAGAACAATGAAGATGTTATAAGGTATTTATTAATATTAAAATCCATGAATATAAGTTTATCATAATGTACAAAGTAGTTGGTTCTAGGACACCAACTCCAACAGACACTCACTTGGACTAGATCAAACTGCTAACAACCTTTAACCTGCTAGATCTCACGTGATATTCATGCTTCTGTTGAGATAGGCCTTTATTCATGGGGTCTTCCATGTTCTCTTCCATGGACACTCTGCTCACTACAATTTCATTCTTTTGATAAAAATACCTTAAGAGGTGATACTTCTAGAGAATGTGCTTTGTACATTGATGTGACCTTGGTTCTTTTTCAAGATCCATCGCTGTAGTATTATCACAATATAATATGATAGGGTCTTTACTGCTAGACACCATTTTAATCTCCTGGACAAAGTTCTGAATCCAGACGGATTCCTTGGCTTCATCAGAAGCCGCTATATATTCGGACTCCACTATAGAATCGGTGAAAACTAACTTCTTTGAACTCTTTCAGCTCACAACTTCTCCTTTAATATAGAAAACATATTCTGATTGCAACTTCAGATCATTCTGATCTGTCTAAAAATCATCATTAATATACCCTCTAATGACAAGCTCCTTGTCTCCTCTATACACTAGGAACATATCCTTAGTTCTTCTCAAATACTTAAGTATGGTCTTAACAGTATCCCAATACTATTCTCCTGGATATGCTTGATATCTTCCTACCATGCTTAGTGTATAAGAAACATCAATCCTAATACATAGCATGGAATACATGATGGATCCTATAGTTGAAGCATATGGGATCTTACTCAAATTATCCTTCTTCTGTTGTGTCTGAGGACACATTCTCTTAGAAATATGTAGGCCATGTGACACTGGAACCAATCTCATCTTAGATTGTTCCATACTAAATATCTTTAGTATATGTTTAATGTATGTACCCTGACTTAGTCCAAGAATCCTCTTGGATCTATCACAAATGATCTTGATCCCTAGAATTTAGGTTTTTTCACCTATGTCCTTCATGAAGGAACACTAGTTCAACCAGTCCTTAACAGAATGTAAGACTGGTACATCATTTCCAAAAAGTAATATGTCGTCAACATATACTACTATGATAATGACTACATTCCCATTAAACTGCTTATAAACAAATGGATCACATTTGTTATTAATGAAACCAAATTCCTTTATGGCTTCATAAAATCGAATGTTCTATGACCTGGATGCTTGCTTTAATCCATAAATAGATTTCTGCAACTTACAAACCTGTTTGGCTTCAACTGGTGTCACAAACCCTTCTGGTTGTGTCATATAGACATCTTCCTGAAGGTTATCATTAAGGAATGTTTTTTTGACATCCATCTTCCAAATCTCTCAGTCATGGTAAGATACTCTGGAAAGTATGATTCTTGTGGATTTTGTAATGGCCCGGACCTCTCCGGCCCATTCCTTTGTCAAAAAGAGGGTCTTGAAGTGTTCTGGAGGGTAAAATGGACTTTTCCCACACTTTTCAGAATTTTGAAACTACACACCATGTAGTGTGAGTACACGCCGTGTACCCCCTCGTAGGGTATACCCTGTGTTGAAGGTCGTGTCCTTACCGTGTAAAATAATTGGGTATACGCCGTATACCCCAAACTACACGCCATGTAGTCCCTCCCCGCGTATGCGTTACCTTTAAACCGTGTGTTGACCAGTCAACGGCCGTGTTCCATGTTGGAGCCATGTTCTTCCCGTCTGAAATAAATGAGTACACGCCATGTACCCAATACTACACGCCGTGTAGTGTCTCCCCGTATATGCTTTACCTTCAAACCGTGTGTTGACCAGTCAATGGTTGCATGCCGCGTTGAAGGTCGTGTTGGAAGCCGTGTGGTGGCCGCGTGAAATGGACAAGTACACGCCGTGTACCATAAAATACACACCGTGTACTTTTGCTTTTCACGCCTATAAAAGGAGGGGTCCCCTCCTCCTTTTCAACACACCCCTCTTTTCCCCTTTTCCTCTGAGCAGAGCTCTCCCAAGAGACTTGAAGGCTCCTTTTCTTCCATAACTTCTTCTTCTGAGCTCCGATTTATGATCTGTCAGTGGCCACGGGATCGTAACGAGGAGGCGGAACTTTTGAGCTTGGATCCTTTGGATTTTCCTTCCCAGCTTCCACTCAAGGAGGTTTTTCCGGGTTTTTCCAGAAGCGACGGACGCTGATGGACATCTTCTAAAGTTGATCCGGGGAGGAGCGTTGTTATCAGAACCTATTGAGGTAGGGGTCTTACCTTTGTCTCTCTAAATTGTGCATCATGCGGGGTGGGTGTCCTCTTGTTTACGTGAAACAATTTTTAACCAGTTTAATGAAGATAATAACTGTCTTATATAACGGGGTTGGGAAGTTTGTGATTACTGTTACATTATTTTATATCCTGTGATATTATGTTGTGAATTGAATAGGATTATGCCTAATGAAAATCAAGGTCATTGGGGGCCTTTTCTTGCACAATTAAATGTTTCCCTGGACCATTTATGTATGGAAACTTCATGGAATGTGGAAATTGGTTAATCACATAAAGTTGGCTGATTAAATGAAAATATGGAACCCTTGTGTGATCACCCTGGTTGAACTAAACTGAAATAATAAAAATGTGGGTGTTGTTGGGGTTAATTTATGTGAAGAGGGGTGTTTTGTGGGTTGTTGTGGATCGAGTGAGCATTGAGGATGTGGTTTTCTTGGTTGTGGGTTGGTGTGAATGTTATGTTAGTGATGGGAAGTGGGGCTGTGATGAACGGTATCAATGGATGACGATGTATGGTGTGGTTGTGGTTATAGTGCTTGGCAGTGGGGATGTAGGGTTGGGTTTGAATGTGAACGAACGATGGGTTGTGAATAATAAATGAAAGTGGGAGATTTAATGAATGGTGGGGCATGATAGTGGAATGAGAATAATAGTTAATGGTGTTGGTTGGTTAATAAAAAGGACTTGGTTGTGTTTCTTGTGTTTTCCTAACTTGATTTGTGGATGGCAGGGATATGTTTTATGAATGATCTATGTGGTTGGTTGTGGATAGATGCCCAGTAGTTAAGGAATTAATAAACTAATTCTGTTGAAACATGAAAACCTAAATGGGGTTGGGGTTGTTTATTGTAGGCATGCTTCGCAGTAGCAGTGCCGAGGCACATGCTCAGTTCTCTGTTTAGAATCCATAGGTTGGGATGAGTGTTTGGTATATATATATATATATATCATTGTGTTTTATCGCACCCCACCCATGTTGAGCACTTAGTGTCGAACACTCCCATTTCATGGGAGAGGGTGTTTTCCCCTAGTTACTAGCTCCTTCCTGCTCTTTTTTCCCTAGGCTGTGAGGGCTTGAGGCGAACTTACACCTAAGACCCTTCAGGTAGGTTTCGATTAGGGTGGTTTTGGCCCAAGACTCTTTGGGCGGGTTTGTTTTCCCAAGAAACTTTAGGATGAGGCCCAGGTGTGTGCGGGTGGGATACATGGTGGTGAGGCCCAGGTGTGTGAGGGAGGGATACGTGGTGGTGAGGCCCAGGTGTGTGCGGGCGGGATACGTGGTGGTGAGGCTCAGGTGTGTGCGTGCAGGATACGTGGTTGTGAGGCCCAGGTGTGTGTGAGCAGGAAGAGTGTGGTAGTGTCAGGACGTTCGCTGTTAGGAAGAGCAGCTAGCTAGTGGGGGAAATGGTGCAGGGTACCCAATACTTTTGTTCTTATATACTACTACCTGTTGTGACTGTGTTTTTGGTGAGTGTGGCTGGTGAGGTTGGGTTGATAGAATTCTTTGTTAGGTTTTGGTTTCTTCTGTTGTTCTCACAGGACATTAGGATGTCTCCCCACTTATGCACGAGAGATTTAGGTTTCCCTACTGAGTATACTTGTATACTCACCCTACGTTTGCTTTTAGGTTTCCAAGAGGACTACTAGGGCCATGCGGGACCCTACTAGTCAGGACAGTTGGAGTTGTTGCAGTTTTCTGTACTTGTTTTCTTTTGGTACTGTACTTTTTTAGCTTCCTTGTACTTGTACCTTGTTTGATAACTATTTAAACATGCATGTGGGATTGGTTTGGGTTTATTTCTATACACTTGTTCTTTTCCTTTTTGGTGGTTGACTTGTCCTATCTCCCGATCTTAAATAATAAAAAGGGTAATGCCTCTCATATTTGTGAAAACTCATACCCTTGGTGATAGTCACCACCCCGGGGCCTACTGGAGGCAGGACTTGGGGGTCATTATCTCCCTTTCACCATTGCCAGCTCAGGAGGGGCATCTTTGGTGGGATGGGGTTGTGACAGAATGGTATCAGATGTGATGGTTAAGAGATAGGATGGAGTCTGGAGTTAGGCACAGTGAGGATTGCATGGGATGGTAGGGCAACAGAATTGGTTAATCTTGGTGCGTGACATAGGCCAGGGAAGGCTGGCTAGGACATGGGATTTTATGGCCCCCCGTGATCTGATGCAAGGAATCTGAGCCTACCGAACGACCAAGTGAGATCACATTGATTGCAGTTTAGAGACCCTAGGGAAGGTACATGCATCATCATGATTGTGTTTTACTTGATTTGGGCATTCTGGGAAAGAAATTGAAATAATGTGATAAAATAAAACCTTGAAAATTTTCCTTACTACTTGGGCTTAGGCGATCCTTGTTTATCGTACAGCTATGGCACCTGGACGTCGTCCCCGGGTGACTCAGATGGTCGAGGCCCAGCAGATCCAGGCGGTCGATCAGTTGAGGATTGACTGAGTGGAGGAAGATAGCCAGTGGCAGAAGACTCTCCGTTCTTTTCAGCAGCAAACCCTCAAGAAGTACGAGGGTAGTACTTCGAATACGGAGACAGAGGGGTGACTTGAGGAGCTGGGGATTTCTTTTACCTTGATCTGTTCTCCGAGGGAGTACTGGGTTCCCCTAGCAGTCAGTCAGCTGAGAGGTGTGGCACGACATTGTTGGATGCTCTACCTCGGAGAGAGGATAGAGGCAGAGGTTCCATGGGCTGACTTTGAGAAGGAATTCCGAGAGGAATTCCTTTCTTCCATGATCAAGGTGGAGAAGCGGCAGGATTTACTCTCCCTCCAGCATGGGAGTATGTCTGTATGAGAGTTGGGGATCAAGTTCAAGGATCTCCTACGCTTTGCTCCGGATGTCTTTCCGGATGAGGAGTCTCGGGCGAGACGTTTGGAGGAGGCGCTTCATCCTTCGATCCAGTATACTGTCACCCCCTTCACCCTTCCGATGTACTTGGCAGTTCAGAAGAAGGCAGAGGTTGTAGAGAGGATGCACTCACTGGGAGGTGCACCACGTGAGGGGTTTCTTCCAGGTTCGTCGAAGGGAAAGGCAGTCAGTAGTAGGTCTCCTGCGACGGGACCTTCCTGGTTCAGGCCAGTGGGGAGCAGGCCCCAGCAGTTCCAGTTCAGATCTTCAGGTCCTCGTCCCTTTTCTACGAGCCCAGGACTGAAGTGTTTCTCTTGTGGAGGTTTCAGTCACATTCAGAGTCGGTGCTCGACCCAAGCTCAGTACGGTGGAGGTGTGCAGGTTCAGCGCCCACCTCAGCAGCACTAGTTTCCGATGAGGCCCTTCCAGCAGCAGCAGGACCATGCTCCTCCGAGGGCAGACTTTGCGGGAGGAGGCCGACCTCAGGGTACTCCTCAGGGACCTCGACCAGGGCGTGGTCAGGTAGGTGGACGACATTAGAGAGGCAGAGGAGCTGGGCATGGACAGTTGCACACAGTAGAGTTGGCATCTCCAGCAGGACCAGAGGTGGTGCGAGGTACGATTTGTTTGTTCAGTACTCTCGTTTCTGCTTTGTTCGATTCAGGATCTCTTCACTCCTTTGTTGCACCTGATCTAGCCCATGATTTGGGACTAGATGTAGAGATACTTTCCATACCACTGGTGCTGAGTACACCAGTTGAAGGCTAGACCAGCGTATCTTGTGTCTTCCAGGGATGTGGGCTGACATTGGGACCACATCGATCTAGTGGGGACCTTCTTCTGTTACAGATGCAGCCATACGATGTCATCCTAGGCATCGACTGGTTGTTTTCTGTTAGTGTTGTTATCAACTACTTCCGGAGAAGAGTCATGTTCTCCGACGTGGATGGGCAGCGTGTAGCTTTTGTTGGTGAGAGGAGCTATCAGGTGGTAAGTCGGCGTGTGGAGCCTCTCCTTTCTTTGTTAGGCGGGTTATCAGTGGTTCCAGCTGATGAAGAGATGATGGATATCCCAGAGGTTGTTGGAGAGTTCCTCGATGTTTTTCCCGAGGAGGTTGTGACTCTACCCCCCGATGTGATGTTGAGTTCGGGATATACTTACAGCCTGGTGCCCGTCCGATTTCGATGGCCCCTTATCGGATGGCACCTTCGGAGTTGCGGGAGTTGCGGATTCAGATTGACGATCTGATGGAGAAGGGTTTTGTTCGACCCAGCGTGTCACCATGGGGTGCTCCATTTTTGTTCGTGAAGAAGGCAGATGGTGATCTCAGGCTATGCATAGACTACCAAAGGTTGAACCAGGTAACGGTCAAGAACCGTTACCCCCTCCCAAGGATAGATGATCTCTTCTACCAGGTGAGGGGAGCAGGTTGGTTCTCTAAGATTGATCTACGATCGGGATATCATCAGCTGAGGGTGAAGGATAGTGACATCTCGAAGTCGGCTTTCAGGTGCAGGTATGGGCACTTTGAGTTTGTAGTGATGTCGTTTGGAGTTACGAATGCACCAGCTATGTTCATGGGACTTATGAACTTTGACTTCCGAGAGTTTCTGGACTGGTTCATCGTTGTGTTGATCAATGACATCCTGATCTACTCAAGATCAGAGGAGGATCACATTGAGCATCTCAGGGCATTCTTGGAAGTCCTTAGACACCACCAGCTTTACGGGAAATTATCGAAGTGTAAGTTCTTGACACAAGAAGTACACTTCCTTTGGCACGTGGTGTCTCAGCATGGAGTGTCAGTGGACCCGTCGAAGGTGGATGCATTTGTTTCTTGGGCAGAACCCAAGAGCGTGGCAGAAGTTCGTAGTTTCCTAGGGTTAGCAGGTTACTATTGGAGGTTTGTTTCGGACTTCTCTTGAGTTGCTGCTCCATTGACATCTTTAACGAGGAAGAACCAGGTCTTCCTATGGAGCGAGCAGTGCCAGAAAGCTTTCAAATACCTGAAGGAGAAGTTGGTCAGTGCTCCCGTACTCAGGTTTCTAGAGGAAGGGTTGTTGTATGAGGTGTTTTGTGATGCTTCTGACCTTGGTTTGGGGTTAATACTGATGTAGAAGAAGGGTGTGATTTGTTATGGGTCTAGGAAATTGCGCCCTCACGAACGTAACTGTGCCACCCATGACCTGGAACTTGCAGCAGTAGTGTTCACACTGAAGTTGTGGCGACATTACCTCTTTGGGGAGCGCTTTGTGGTCTTCTCAGATCACAAGAGCTTACGTTATATCTTCTCCCAACGTGACTTGAACTTGCGGCAGCGGAGATGGGTTGATTTTCTCCAAGACTATGACTTTGAGATCTCTTACACTGAAGGTAAGGGCAACGTTGTGGCTGATGCCCTGAGCAGGAAGTCACATAAGGAAGTGGTTTGGAAATCCACTGATGCTTGGAAAGCGATGGGAGAGTTGGCTGCCTTGCACTTGGATGCAAGGGTAGAGGGTGTTAGAGGCTATTTGTTTCAGATGACGGTGCAGTCCTCCTTGTCGCAACAGGTGGAAGAGTCTCAGTGGGGGGACTCTGAGGCGGAAGTGATGCGGGATCGTGTCAATCAGGGAAACGCTCCAGAAGGATGGTCAGAGGACAGCTGACATCATATGCTTTTCCATGGAAGGTTGTTTGTTCCGGAGGCGATGCGTGAGGGAGTTCTCCGCGAGATCCATAGCTCAGCCTTGGCAGTACATCCGGAAGTTTCAAAAATGTACTGAGGCCTGAGGGAACAGTTTTGGTGGCCCAGGGTGAAACGGGAAGTGGCGGAGTTTGTGGCTAAGTACCTTGTGTGTCAGTAGGTAAAGGTTGAACATTGTGTTCCCAGTGGTTTGTTGCATCCTTTATATATCCCCGAGTGGAAGTGGGATGACATCTCGATGGACTTCGTCATAGGACTACCCAGAACTCAGGGTGGTTATGATGCTATCTGGGTGGTGGTGGATCGTCGGACGAAATCAGATCACTTCTTAGCAATTAAGGATTCGGTCCCGGTGAGTACCTTAGCACAGAGGTACGTAGATGAGGTGGTGCATTTTCATGGAGTTCTGAAGAATATCATCTCAGACCGGGATACTCGGTTTACCTCACGAGTCTGGAGGGGGTTACAGCATGCTTTTGGCACCTAGCTACGCCTTAGCACTGCTTTCCACCCCCAGACCGATGGGAAGACAGAGCGGACTATCCAAACGTTAGAGGACATGTTGTGATCATGTGTTCTGGATTTCGGAGGATCATGGGTACGACACTTCCTTTAGTAGAGTTTCCCTACAACAAAAACTTCCACTCTACTATTGGCATGGCACCGTTTGAGGCTTTGTATGAAAGACCATTTCGTTCACCCATTTGCTAGGTAGAGGTTGTTGAGATAGGTGCTCTTGGGCCAGAGGTAGTGTAGAGCACCACAGAGAAAGTCCAGCTTGTGCGTGAGAGGATGAAGGCGGCTCAGGACCGACAGAAGTCTTATGCTAATCATCGGAGGAGGCCCTTGGAGTTCGAGATGGGAGATCATGTGTTCTTGAAGGTTTCCCCTCGACAGGGGCAGAGGATGTTTAGGAAAGGCAGCAAGCTCTCACCTAGGTTCATCGGACCTTTTGAGGTGATGAGGCGAGTCGGCGAGGTGGCATATCAGCTGGCCCTTCTACCTCAATTGGAGAAAGTTCATGACGTCTTCCACATCTCCCAGCTTCATCGGTACTTACACGATGACTCTCACATTATCGACTGGGGAGAGTTAGATATGGGAGATGACGCGACCTTCAAGGAACGACCAGTCATAATCGAAGATCGTAAAGAGAAGGTGCTCCGTGGACGAACCATTCCCTTGGTTCATGTGTTGTGGAGGCATGGCGGCCTCGAGGAGAGCACTTGGGAGTGGGAGACCCAGATGCGTGCTCAATACCTGGAGTTGTTTTGACTTGTGTTTTTCCTTGTTCTTCTGAGCTTTGTTTTTGTTCTATGTACCTTTGATATATGGAATGCTTGGCTTGTCGGTTATAAGACCTTTTGTTTCCTTGTTCTCTAGAAGTGTGTAGCATGTCCGGATGTGTCTGAAAAAGGGAAAAACCTGATCCTTAATCGAGGCGCATTAATGAGGATGCGATTGAACCCGTGCAGGCGAGTCAGTGTCGCCTAAAGCGGATAATATCTCGACATAGGAAAAGGAATTTTCCCCAAACCACATGTTCGGGCAGTGTGTGGGTTGTGCGGTGTTGGGGGCAGTATGAGTTGAAAATCCTAATGTATGGAAGTGGGAAGACCTAATACTTAATAGAGACGCATTAATGAGGATGCGATTGAACCCGTGCAGGCGAGTAAGTGCCACTTAAAGCGGATAATATCTCGACATAGGAGAATGAATTCCTAACACCTATAATTAGGGTTTATAGCTGGGTTCCTGTTATAACAAGGGCCCTAAGAGGTATCTTGTTGGGTTCCTCTGGGTTGGATTTTGAATTCTTGGGGACGAGAATGTTTTAATAGGTGACTGATGTAATGTCCCAGACCTCTCTGGCCCATTCCTTTGTCAAAAAGAGGGTCTTGAAGTGTTCTAAAGGGTAAATGGACTTTTCCCACACTTTTCAGAATTTTGAAACTACACGCCATGTAGTGTGAGTACACGTCGTGTACCCCCTCGCCAGGTATACCCCATGTTGAAGGTCATTTCCTTACTGTGTGAAATAATTGGGTACACGCCATGTACCCCAAACTACACATCGTGTAGTCCCTCCCCGCGTATGCATTACCTTCAAACCGTGTGTTGACCAGTCAATGGTCGCGTGTCGTGTTGGAGCCGTGTTCTTCCCGTGTGAAATAAATGAGTACACGCCATGTACCCAATACTACATGTTGTGTAGTGTCTCCACGCTTATGTGTTACCTTCAAACCGTGTGTTGACCAGTCAACGGTCGCGTGCCGCGTTGAAGTCTGTGTTGGAAGCCATGTGGTGGCCGCGTGAAATGGCCAAGTACACGTCGTGTACCATAAAATACATGCTGTGTAATTTTTCTTTTCATGCCTATAAAAGGAGGGTCCCCCTCCTCCTTTTCAACACACCCCTCTCCTCCCCTTTTCCTCTGAGCAGATCTCTCCCAAGAGACTCGAAGGCTCCTTTTCTTCCATAACTTCTTCGTCTGAGCTCTGATTTACGATTCGTCAGTGGCCACGGGATCGTAACGTTGAGGTGGAACTTCTAAGCTTGGATCCATCGGCCTTTCCTTCCCAGCTTCCACCCAAGGAGGTTTTTCCGGGTTTTTCCAGAAGCGATGGACGCCGACGGATGTCTTCTAAAGTTGATCCGGGGAGGAGCGTTGTTATCAGAACCTGTTGAGGTAGGGGTCTTACCTTTTTCTCTCTAAATTGTGCATCATGCGGGGTGGGTGTACTCTTGTTTACGTGAAACACTTTTGAACCGGTTTAATGAAGATAATAACTAGATTATATAACGGGGTTGGGAAGTTTGTGATTACTGTTACATTATTTTATATCCTGTGATATTATGTTGTGAATTGAATAGGTTTATGCCTACTGAAAATCATGGTCATTGGGGGGCCTTTTCTTGCACAATTAAATGTTTCCCTAGACCGTTTGTGGATGGAAACTTCATGGAATGTGGAAATTGGTTAATCATGTAAATTTGGATGATTAAATGAAAATCTGGAACCCTTGTGTGATCACCCTGGTTGAACTAAACTGAAATAATAAACATGTGGGTGTTGTTGGGGTTAATTTATGTGAAGAGGGGTGTTTTTGTGGGTTTTTGTGGATCGAGTGAGCAGTGGGGCTGTGGTTGGGTTGGTTGTGGGTTGGTGTGAATGTTATGTTAGTGATGGGCAGTGGGGCTGTGATGAACGGTATCAAGGGATGATGATTTATGGTGTGGTTGTGGTTATGGTGGTTGGCAATGGGGATGCAGGGTTGGGTTTGAATTTGAACGAACTATGGGTTGTGAATAATAAATGGAAGTGTGAGAGTTAATGAATGGTGGGGCATGATAGTTGAATGGGAATAATAGTTAATGGGGTTTGTTGGTTAATAAAAAGGACTTGGTTTTATTGCTTGTGTTTTCCTAAATTGATTTGTGGATGCCAGGGATATGTTTTACGAATGATCGATGTGGTTGGTTGTGGTTAGATTCCTAATAGTTAAGGAATTAATAAACTAATTCTGTTGAAACATGAAAACCTAAATGGGGTTGGGGTTTTTTGTTATATGCATGCTTCGTAGTAGCAGTGTCAAGGCACATGCTCAGTTCTCTGTTTAGAAGCCATAGGTTGGGCTGAGTGTTTGGTATATATATATATATATATATATATATATATATATCTGTATATTTGTGTTTTATCGCACCCCACCCATGTTGAGCACTTAGTGTCAAACACTCCCATTTCATGGGAGAGGGTTTTTTCTCCTAGTTACTAGCTCCTTCCTGCTCCATCTTCCCTAGGATGTGATGGCTTTAGGTGACCTTACACCTAAGACCCTTCAGGTAGGTTTCGATTGGGGTGGTTTTGGACCAAGACTCTTCAAGCAGGTTTGTTTTCCCAAGAATATTTGGGATGAGACCCAGGTGTGTGCGGTCGGGATACGTGGTGGTGAGGCCTAGGTGTGTGCGAGTGGGATAGATGGTGGTGAGGCCCGGGTGTGTGTGGGTGGGATACGTGGTGGTGAGGCCCGGGTGTGTGCGGGTGGGATACGTGGTTGTCAGGCCTAGGTGTGTGCGGGAGGGAAGACTGTGGTAGCGTCAAGACATTCGCCGTTAGGAAGAGCAGCTAGCTAGTGGGGGAAAATGGTGCGGGGTACCCAATACTTTTGTTCTTATATACTACTACCTATTGTGACTATGTTTTTGGTGAGTGTAGCTGGTGAGGTTGGGTGGATAGAATTCCTTGTTAGGTTTTGGTTTCTTCTGTTGTTCTCACAAGACATTAGGATGTCTCCCCACTTGTGTACGAGAGATTTAGGTTTCCCTACTGAGTATACTTGTATGCTCACCCTACGTTTGCTTTCAAGTTTCCAGGAGGACTACCAGTGCCGTGCAGGACCCTACTAGTTGGGATAGTTGGAGTTGATGCAGTTTACTGTACTTTTTTTCTTTTGGTACTGTACTTTTTGAGCTTCCTTGTACTTGTACCTTGTTTCAGAACTATTTAAACATGCATGTGGGATTGGTTTGGGTTTATTTCTATACACTTGTTCTTTTCCTTTTTTGGTGGTTGACTTGTCCTATCTCCCGATCTTAAATAATAAAAAGGGTAATGCCTCCCATATTTGTGAAAACTCATACCCTTGGTGCTAGTCACCACCCCGAGGTCTACTGGAGGCGGGACTCGGGGGGTCATTATCTCCCTTTCACCATTGCCAGCTCAGGAGGGGCATCTTTGGTGGGAGGGTTTCATGACAGATTTAAACATGGAAACTGGAAAGAAGGTTTCATAATAGTCAATTCCTTGACATTGTCTGAATCCTTTAGCCACTATCCTTGCTTTATAGGTTCTAAATTGACCTTTTATGTCCAGCTTTCTCTCAAATACCCATTTTCATCCAACATGATTTACATCAGCTGGCTCATCGGCCAGAACCCAGACTTGGTTCTGATACATGGAATCCATATCAGAATTCATAGCTTCTAGACAACTTGCAGCTTCTGAGCTCTCTACTACTTACTTGTAGGATATAGGTTCATCATTGTCCAATAATAATGATTCACCATCCTTAGTGACTAGGAAACGAAATCTCTTTGGTTCCCTTACCTCTATTAAGCCCCTATGCAGTACTTGTATTTATGGAACCTCTTCCACGAGGGCCTACGGAACTTGTTCTCATACCAACTCTTGTGTATCTTGAGCATCAACTTCATCAAAGTTGATCTTGCTCCCACTATCCTTCATGAGGATGTGCTCCCTCTTAAGAAATATGTATTTTCTGGCGACAATCACTTTTTTATCTGAAGGGTTATATAGGTAATATGATTTCGTTTCCTTGGGATATCCTATAAAGATACACCTCATGCCTTGGGTTGCTAATTTTTTGCCTAAGAAGGAATTAACAAATTCTTTGCATCCCTATATATGTGTGTGCAACAAAATGGATTTATTTCCATTCCATAACTCATAGGGAATTCCATTTTTCACCTTAGTTGGTACTCAGTTTAATGTTTATGTTGTAGTTTGTAATGCATATCCCCAAAAGGATAATGTAAGATCAGTATGACTCATCATCGACCTCACCATGTCCAACAAGGTGCGTTTATTCCTTTCACTAACACCATTCCACTTTGGTGTATAAGGAGGAGTGAGTTGAGATAGAATCTCAGACTCTTGTAAAATGTTGATGAACTCTTAGTTCAGATATTCTCTACCTCAATCTGATTGAAGCTTCTTTATCTTCTTACCAAGATGATTATCTACTTCATTTTTTAATTCCTTAAACTTCTCCAAGGACTCTGACTTATACCTCATTAAGTAGATATATCCATATCTACTCAAATCATCAGTAAAAGTAATGAAGTAAGAATATCCACATCTATCTTCTACTGTAAATGGTCCACACACATCTATATATACCAATCCTAGAAGATCTATGGCCCTTTCACCCTATCCACCAAAAGGTGGCTTGGTCATTTTCTATTGTAAACAACCGTGACATCTATCAAGTGGTTTTAGCTCAATAGAGTCTAAATAACCATCTTGGAAAAGTTTTGTCAAGCGCTTCTCTTTTACATGATTGAGACGGTGATGCCACAACTGGGTGTTTTATGAGTCATGTGAGTTTGTTTCGTTATCGATTTTCAACACTTGTTTTTGTAATTTAATACATACAAACCATTATTTAAATGTGTCATACTATAATATATGTTGTTATTATAAAAGAAACAACCCTTATTTATAAACTTGAAAATAAATCCATCCATATCCAAACATGATACAGAAATTATGTTCTTTGTAACACTAGGTACATAATAAAAATTATGTAAAACCAAAATCATTTCAGTTAGCAATGAGAGTGGTAATCACCAATGGCCAATGTAGCCAGCCTCACGCCATTGGCAGCTCAAAGATTCACCTATCCTCTATAGATATTTATAAATCTACTTGGTTCCTACATTTTAATATATATGTTAGTCCCACATGATGTATCTAATACCCAATGTGTAAAAATGGAAAGATTACACTCGATAAAAAATGCACCTTTATTATCCCCATGCTTTTAGGTACAGTTTCTCTTCCATTGGCCTAGATTTCCACATGAAAAACATATTGCCTCCCATTATTTTCTCTTCCTCTGGATCTTCCCCTTATTGGAGGGATGGTGCTCGGGGGCTTCAGACTGTTTATAAATCCTTGGCCCATTTTCCTTGTCCTTCCTCCTTTTATTCACCATAAGAACTGCAGGTTTGTCACACTCCATGTCCTTATCTACCTGGTGAATCAAGTTCATAAGTTGCAATAGACTCTTCTCATTATTTCTCATGTTGTAATTGATAATAAAGCTAGAGAAGGTCTTAGTCAGTGATGATAGGATGAGATATGTACGCAAATCATTCGGGAACTTAATCCCTACGATGTTCAAGCATTCAATGTAGCCAATAAGCTTGACTACATGAGGCCCATCTGGCGCAGGATCTCCAAGATTAGTTGTGAACAAAGCATTAGAGATCTTATATCTCTCATGTCTTTCCTTCTCTTGATAGTGATCCTTAAGGTGAGACATCATGCTATACGCGTCCATGTTTTCATGTTGCTTCAAGATCTCATTAGACGTGGCTGATAGCATAAAAAATTGGAAATATGTGGCATCATCCAAATGTTTCATATAGAGAGATACTTTCTCATCACTAGCCTCATTTCTAGGAACAACTGGAATAGGCTCCTCCAGCACATACAATTTCCTTTTGTGGCAAAGGATGACGCGTAAACGCCTCTACCACTCCTCGAAATTGGTGCCGGTGAGAAGTTTTTCCTTTTCGAGTATGATTCAAAATGATATTTTTGAAGTCATTTTTCTTACCATTTCTAAAAATTAAGATGAAAAAAGATTTATTACTTTATCATGATAAAACCGAGAAAAATAAATAAATTAATAGTTATTAGTCTCCCACTATTTTATCAAAATCCAATAACTCTCACCATTAACTTCAGAATATTCTATTGCCTGAATATTCTAGTGGAAAGGATCCATATTACCCTTCGCATTACCCAAACTAGGGTTGTTCAAGAAACTTGAAAGGTTTTTGGTAGGCATTCCAAATTCCAACTGTATTAACTCGCAGCTTCTTGATTCGCTGAGTGGACTCCCCAATCCTGAAATCCTTTTATTTTGGATTTTCTCAACCTTTTCCTCTTGGTCACACAAAGTCTTGTTATAGCAGTCAACCCTTGATGTGAACCAAATCAAGTCAACCAAAACCTCGAATTAGAATTCCTTGATAATTGAAAGCACCCCAACTAGCGTTGGTCAAGCACTTTGAACTATGGTTCGATTCTAATCAAGATTATGGAAGGCTATACTGACTTAATATTTCCATGAGAGATTTTATCCTTATACGTAAATTTCCATTTTATTATCTGTCTTATATGCTTGTTAATATTAAGTGGGATATAATTAAGTGATTAACCATTTCTAAAGATAATATTTATGCATAAGTAGGTCTTATTTTAGTTCCATCTTGCATGCTTTTTTAATTCATTAATTATATGATCGTGACAACACACCCACAATAAATAAACCATGAAACTGAAAAAAAATAAAATAAATGGAATGATCATAAGCTCGTTATATTGGTCATTTTATCTATTAGTTGATAAACTAACCCAATACCTATGGTAGAAAACACCACAAACCTTTTGGGTTCGTGTTTACAGCTTTCCACTTGTCCGCCTTTTTATTTCCTTGGATTGGTTTCTCCTAGGCTCATAACTTGAGCCACCTCCACTAGTTTTGGAGATCCATCCATTACATATGCTTTTATCTCACACACAGGTGAGGGTTAAAATGGGGTTTTACATAAAAGAAACATTGGGCATGCAGGCCCTACATATTAATGAGGATATGGCTCAGAGACCAACAATTTTAATTTAAATAAATTAATTAAAAGAAACCATCCACATACAAAGGTCCTAGTCTAGCTCATGATCATTTATAAATGTAATGATATTTATGCATAAATAAAACCAGCATTCAATTCTTTAATCATTCTTGTTTAAGATAAATCACGCTCGAATCAATTAATTATTATCTTTAATTAATCAATCCTTTTATCTTAAACCCTTTTCTGAATTTCCTTGAGATTATCATCCATCATAATTTTAAACAAATAAATTCATTTAAAATTATCTGTTTACATAAATTGTACCTTGGAGTTAACCCGGTGAATTCTCATTCATAAATACCCAATGAGTAGAAATGAACATTATGCAGATGTTAAATTAAACATATATGTATAAAATAATTATCACGTGTTTTTTCCAGCTTTACACCCACACTATGGTACATGTATTAAGGGTTTTTATAATATAATAATAAATTTTAATAAATATGTGTAATTTGGATGAGTACACGGTGTGCAGTTCCTACTACATGGTGTGTACTATTGTTCACCATCCATCTGAAGTACACGTCTGGGGATACGGTGTGTAGATGTACTTCGGAAATATTCAGAGTACACGGTGTGTCAAGTGGGCCACATGTCGTGTAGTATTTGAGTTACACAGTCTCCATCTGGGCAAGCCGTGTACGGGGTACATGGTCTAACCCTAATCTGAAGGAACTACATGTCGTGTCTAGTGGGCCACATGACATGTAATTTGGAAACTGTGTGCCACATGTTCCTGGTCAACACATGATTTCATTGAGACTTAGAAAAACTCCAATCACACAGATTGGTTTGGAGGACCAGTCCTGATGCATTGAACCTTGACTACACGGTGTGTACTACTGAATACATGTCGTGTGTTCTGATTTTGTACGGCCAAGAACCATTGGAACCTCCGAATGACATCCTCTATTTTATTTTAATCAAAATTAAAAGAAAATATTGTTTCTTGATGTTGAACGAGAAACAAAAGAGGAGGAACAGATCTCGAGATTCATATTTATAGAACAATTAACTTGAATTGAAACAACCAAATTATTAAATGGTTAAATCATCAACAAAAAACTAAATAATTATAATCAACAATATGACCCCTTTGATACCACTTGTAGGTTCTGGGTTTAACAGAAGCACATGGATGGGCGTACCCAACATTAATTTTACCATTAACAATGATCAATCTGAGATCTGTCATGATGATAAAACACTGGATCTTCGAAATAGAAATATAAACAAAAAGGAAAAAAGGGAAGTTCCAGAACCATAGAGAGGATCATCATATGTTGGTTATAATTAATTTAATTAAAATATAAGAATTACCTTGATATAATTCTCTCTCTGTTGATGCTTCTAGTCATGATACAATGTGACCTATCATTGCATCGCAGAAGCCAAGTGTAGGCTTCCTCTAGTGGTGATCCACACATGCTCTACATATCTCTAAACTTAGTTGAAGGGATCTTTGAGTTCTAGCATGGAAGAGTCTTCACTTGTGATTTACACCTTTGATCTCCTTGAGAGCCTCTTCAAAAGTGCTCTCCTTGATCTGGTGGAAGTGAATCTCTCTCGTAACTTGAGAGCATTCTTAGAGGAAAAGAATTCTCTCTTGGCTTGAGAGCTTTCTCCAGATCCGTTGTGCGCAACCACAAATAATGGATAGCCTTAATGAGAATAATGTAATTGGGATTTATAATACTTAGAATAATTAAATAAAAATAATTACCCATAGGTATTTATTTATTTCATTTAATTCTTAGTAAGACCCCATGTCTAATAATAACATTTGACTATTATTATAATTTGACATGCACCCAGTGAATTATACCTAATATTATTTAATTAAATAAATAATATTATTTCTCATAAATTCCTAGAAAAACCACACAACATGTATATTAATATACACAGCATGTACTTTTTTTCCATTTTATTTTATTTCCTCCACCACATTTATTAGACCTTGAATAATGACTATTTATTTCTTAAATAAATTTCACTACATTATTCACTAATAAATATATTATTTCTCCCACAATATATTCTCTCGAATAAATAGTGTCGAAATAAATGCGATCAGGAATATTTGAATAATTATTAAACCATAATCAAAGATAATCTTTATTCAACTTGTTAAATGAATATTTAACTGAGATACTTGGATACATTTAGTGTGTGACCCTCTAGGCCTCTTTCTCAGTAGAATTAGGTGGAGCCTACCTAATGTCTAAGGTTAGCGTCTAGCAACATGCCAAGACACCCATGGAGAAAGAAGTTAAATCTGCAATGATGTGTCGCCTCCTATGAATGTTTACCGTGTAATGTAATCCCTTTATCTTGATATCTCCAATCAAGTGGGTTTCATGTTAGTTCCATCAACCCATGTGATTGGTTATTCTTTCTTTGACATCCTAGAATTGAAATTTCCCATTCCTTAACATGGCCATGTATTTATTTAGTCTATATAAATTCCATAAAAGGGCCTGAGATATCAACTTCCTTTGTAGAACAGAAAGGAAAAGTCTTTTCTCACATTATCTATTAATGCAGTACTACTCGTGATTCAACCAATATATCCTACCTCACTGCGAATAGTGTGTTGTAAAAATTTTCATCAATACATCTAAGTTCACAAGTTGTAATAACAATTAATAATAATATTAAAATCTAAGGACCAATACACATATTTGCAGATAGGAACATCTAATGAAACTATGAAATGTGGATTTTCTACTGGCAGGTCTCGTTCTCATAATATCCTCCTAGATATTACCAAGGTATCACACCATAAGAAGGTACCTTAAATTTTTACGAGTCCTCACCCCTAATGGCCTGTATTATTTATGTCCCTCAAATAATATCATCCGACCATAGAACATATATTCAAAAATAGTGTTATGGCACTTCTGAGTGCTCATCATAACAGGGATCTGCTATAACCCTTTAGTACAACAGTTGTCCTTAGGACATTATCACAGGTATTTTCACACAGAAGAGAAATCAAGGTGTGATAAGGTATTTATTAATATTCAAATCCATGAATACAAGTTTATCATAAAGTAAAAAGTAGTTGGTTCTAGGCTACCAACTCCAACAATAAAAAGATAATACAAGGTATTATAACATGAGTTTAGTTATGTGATATATTAATAACATTATTCAAACCATTATATAGGATTTTTGAACACATTTGAAGGAATTTGAACCCGAGGTAAGAGACTTTCCTTTTAAAACCCTTTTTAAATGTATTTTTAATGAAATTAAAAAAGATTATTTTTTATATGGCATGAGTGGTTTCTCATGATTTAATTATGCTTTGTTACTGTGATGTTTCCATTATATGTTTTTATCATTATTTTCTATGAATATGATTTCATTATTATGTGCATGTTTTTTATATTTTTAAAAGTGATTTGTTTTATGGAAAAAGAGTATTTTGAAAATATGAATGTGTTTTGCTTAAGGGTTTAAATGAGTTATCAGGTGTTTTATTCATGATATATTCCTTAGACATAGTTTATGTTGGGTTGATCTCATTATAGATCAATATATGACGGTTCGATCCCCATTATAGCTCAATATATGTTGGGTTGATCCCGTTATAGCTTAAGATATGACGGGTGAGCCCTATTATAGCTCTCCAATGCATTGGGTACTCTGGAGATGGAAGTTAGTCGAATGGTTATTCCATGTGTAAGGTTGAATGTAAGAGTGGTATGGTAAATATTTACCAAGGTAAATACATGATTTTTCAATGATTTCTAATAAATTTTTATGAAATGAGTTTTATTGGTTTTTATGTTATCACTTGACTACCAATTTCTTTATTTATATCTCTTACTGAACTTTTTGTGTTCATCCCAATTTTTTAAAATGTTTTTGACAGGTTATAAGGATGGGTAAGAGAAAGTCAGGAAGTCAAGATAAATGTTATGAATTTTTTTATCAAGAAAAAATAAATCATTTTTTATTTTAAATAGTTTCATTTTTGTGAAAAAATGGATAGTGAGTAAAAGTGTCTACTTTGTAATATTTGAGTTGTTATGTAATAGTTATGGCCTAATCCTCTAAAAAATAAACCTGAAAAGATCCTCAATGTATAATAATGTATGTTCTTGACTAAAATTCAAGATTATGAAATGTTTTAAGGTTGGGTTCTTATAATATAGCCTTGGTTGACTACTTTTATTGGGAATTTCAGCAGAGGAAATTTTTTCTATATCGAATGGAGTGGAAATTTTATTCCAATAAGAAAGGAATAAGAGTATATATACATGAAGAAAACCTCATTTTTTTAATTATATAGTACAAATAATTTCATCATGATGGAATAATGGATAATAGTTAAAAGAAATAATACATTAAAATGGCCTCCTAATGAAAAATATATAGAAAAGGTATTGAAAGGAATATTGGAATGAGAGGTTCCAAAGATACATTATTCTCTTAAATATTTCATTAGATGGTTAACCTTTATGTTGAACACTCTTTATAGTACTTGTGAATAATCCCAAATAAAGTTTGTGTTCTTTTACATACCTAGAAATGTCAGGATAATTTGGATTACAAGTGAATGTAAGAAACAAATATGGATACCCTACCCAGTAACAAATTTCCATAATATCCTGGTAAATTTAAATCATATATCTCATACCCCCAGTGAAGGATGAAAGAAAAATAACACAGTTTCCACATGAAGACCCTTCACGTTCACCTTTAAGGTAAGCATCTGGAAATCTATTGTAAAGCTCAACCCTTAGTTGTCTCTAGTTGAATCAAATAAAAGATAAACATTGAGATTCAGCCATTGTATATGCATCAAAAACAAATTGTTGTAGTAAACGTCTTTAATGAAGAAGAATTGACTATTGTGTAGAACAAAACTGAAGGTGGTAAGAAAAATATTCTCTCATTGTGACTTTATGTGGCTTTATAACTCTACTAAATGTTGTTGAATAATGGTCCATGTTGTTTGTGCATCCATCTTGACCAGTTGTATAAATTAGAGGATATTGTAAAGGAAAATACAAAGGGTGAAATTTATCTATACTTTGAAGTTCACCACCCTTTTTAGGATGATATCCCTTTACCTACTAAGATTTTCAAAATTTCCAACAATAAGCATAACAATTTATGAAGTAAAAGGACAGTTGTATGTTGATGAACCATTGTGTCTTTGTCTGATTAGTCACAGCTTCATGTTGGGACCATAATGTGATCCCAAAAAATCCTTGGAAGTTTTGAAATGATGAGTTAATGATTTATGCTAATCCAACATCAACTTTTAGTTCTCATCAATCAATGGGTTGATTGATGAATTTAGATTTTTTACATCAGAACTGCACGTCATAACATTAATTTAATTTATCAATACATTGTATATTTGTAAGGAGTAATTGTATAAACTTTTTTTGAATTTCCTAACATACTGGATTTAGTTACGAACTTCATTAGAAGTTTCATAAACATAAATCTAAGTGAACTTTGGTGAATTCCCATCAGGAGGGAGAAACATACCAATATGGTGGTAGTTTTTACATTCAATCTGAATATAGGAGTAGCACCACCATTGTTAAGGGACCTATCAATTCTACCCCTCATAGAGGTGAATATGAACATTGTGTTATAAGTCTATATGTGTTGGAAGAAATTTTTTGACTCATCAGAAGTGCTATTATAAATCAGATTCTTCAAGTATTGTGGAGGTCCAAGTAGTAATTCCAACCAATCTTACCCAATAAACAACATAAGGAGAAGTATGGAGTGTGATTACCACCATAATATTTTCACTCGTTCTTCAAACCATATATGCAAACCATGGTATGTGCATGTGTGGACAAGATCACTATAATTTCCTGGTTCCGGAAGCCACCCAGAGGCGCCCCGTACCCGGTCGGTCACATGGCCTCAAGAAAATTTCTATGAACCCCAGAGGCTGCCGAATAGCAGCGAGGGCCTTGGGTGTGATAGTGGGGAAACTATGCCCTCATTGGAAAAGTACACAGTGGAAGTAAATAAATACATACAAGAGTGGAAGCAGTAATAATGACATACATCAGTAACAGCCGAAAATAGAAATTATAAACTAGAGAACATATGTAAAAAGATGCATGATACATATGTCTAGGAAAACTGACAAACAAGTCACAATGCTGAAATACAACACTACTAAACCAAAGTGAAAAAGAAATCAGATAAACTCTTTAGCATCGCAAGCCATAGCTTGGTCCCATGCTCTCTAGCTCCACAGCATATCAAGTACCTGAAGTAGAAGGGCGCTTACCTTTATCTATACCTGCAGCAATATAATCTAATTGGGATCAAAAGCATGACCCAAACAGGGTGTGAGACTAAATCCTAGTAGGCAACCACCCAAATATTTGTGCCTAAAAGTCAGTGAATATATGGCTGGTAAATTATAGAAAGTAGTAAGTAGGAAATTACTTAGTAGTAAATAATCCACAGTTTCAACATCAAGCAATAGGTAATCAAAAAGCTAAGCACAAACAGGTAACCCTCTGGGATGTACTCTCAACCATCCCCTCTAGTCCTATCTAACAAGTACAAGACACCCTATGGCCAGTACACTCGGCTTAAACCCTGTGGTTCAGTATATAATACTCTATAAGGAATCACTCATAGTCAATTCCCCTTATAGTCTAAGGTAGTTAGGAACTCTCTAAGGAAGCACTCATAGTCAATTCCCCTTATATCCCCAAGGTCAATGACTCTCTAAGGAAGATCTCTCAGTAAATTCCCCTTATACCCTAGGTCATTCATAGACTCTCTGAGGAAGCACTCACTGTTAATTCCCCTTATAGTTTAAAGCAGTCAAGGTAATTCAGAGTAAAATAAAGACTCTCTGAGGAAGCTCGCACAATCAATTCCTATTATAGTCTAAAGCAATCAAGGAATATCTGATCAAGCTCACTCGTTCAATTCTCCTTATAGTCCCAAGTGGTCCTAGGCTCTCTGAGGATGCTCACTCAGTCAATCCCCCTTATAGTCTAAAGTGCTCAAAGACTCTCTGAGGAAGCTCACTCTATCAATCCCCCTTATAGTCTACTACACCAGGTTCTCACGGCCCTGTGTAGGTCAACGAGCATAGCAGTACAATGTTAAACCTACAGAACTACTTGGCTAATAGTCTACAGCAAATAAAGCATGTAAAAATACAAACTCTCCATCCTACAACAACAAACATGAAAAACAGGCAAGGCAGCCAAACTGTCTAACAGGACCAAATGGTCATAAACAGAACATGCAAGGGAAAAACATCCAAATAATAGCAATCAAACCCATTCATATCCAAATAACCTCTACAAAATCATACTATCATGGCAGACAAACAACAAGGGTAAAACAGTAAACACGCAATACCCCGTTCAAGGGTATTGGTGGAATTTGCACATAATACTAAAAGACTTTGAATGGAAAGGCACAAACCACCTACCTTAGTGTTAAGAGATCGATATACGCGAACCTCGAAGCTTGATTCACCTTAGAACACTGAAGATATACAAAAACGTCTAAAACGTTCAACCCATGATAACACACAAAAGAGGAGAAATCAAGGTATGGTGTTCCAGGAGAAGAGAGAACTCACCGATGTGATTCCAATGAAACCGATGGTGTTCGATCTGTAGGACGGATGCTCGACTGGGGGCTCATCAAAGATCCATGGTTGCTCGGTGCTCTCGTACAAACTAGGTTGAGAAGAATATGATTATGTTCGTCAGACGCGACCCCGATGCGTTTAATGAAAAAAAAGTACACGGCGTGTACTTTTAAAGTACATTGTGTGTACTCACCTTTCCGTACTCTGCTTTAAGTGGCCTCCGATTCAATCTCACATGGTCGTGTGTGTGGTTACTACACATCCAGCACACGGCCTCCTACGGCAAGGAAGTACACACCGTGTACTCATAAAGTACACGACATGTACTTATAAAATTTTCAGAATTTCCTTTTTCCTCAAAAATGACCAGAAAAGAAAAAACATACCTGAAAAGAAGATCTGGGTTCTTACAAACTTCCCCCCTTAAAGAAATTTTTCCCTGAATTTTACTAGCATGACGTATAAGAAGAAACCCCGAACAGCTCCGGCTACTGTGATCACACGTCTACCTCCCTCTCCCAAGTCTCGTCCTATACTCGCCTGTGCTTCCAAAGCACCTGTACCAGAGGAACAGACCGGCCATGGAGAACCTTTGTACCACAATCAATGATCCGTATAGGATTCTCTTCAAAGGATGCATCCACTTCCAACTCAACCTCCTCAGGTTGGAAGACGTGAGATGGGTCTGAGAAGTAACGTCGAAGATGAGAAACGTGAAGATGTCATGCATAGCTCGGTACCTTTGAGGTAACTACAACCGATAGGCAACCGGCCCAACTCTCTCCAACACCTCAAACGGCCCGATTTACCTTGGCGAAAGCTTACCCTGTCTTCTAATCTGCTTGTGTCCCAACCTCGGTGTGACACATAGGAAAACCTGATCCCTGACCTCAAACTCTAGAGGTTGTCTCCTCTGATCAGCATAAGACTTCTGTCGAGACTGCGCAGTAGCCATCCTCTTTCGAATCAACCCTATCTGCTCTGTGGTCTCCTGAAAAATATGAGGTCCCAACAAAGCTGTCTCTTCTGTCTCTAGCCAATATAATGTTGATCGGTATGGCCTACCGTACAAATCCTCATAAGGTTCCATCTGAATAGTTGCTTGAAAACTATTGTTGTAGGCAAACTCCACAAGAGGTATATGCTTCTCCCAAGAACCCCCAAAATCTAGAATGCATGCTCTGATCATATCCTCAAGCACCTAAATTGTACGCTCGGACTTTCCATTTGTCTGAGGATGGTAGGCTGTACTCAAAAGCACCTGTGTACCCAAAGATTTTTGTAGCCCCTACGAGATCTGAGAAGTAAAACGTGAATCCCTATTTGAAATAATGGAGTGTGGAACTCCATGCAGATGTACAATCTCACGGATGTACAACCGTCCCATCTTATCAGTACTGAAGGTCTCCTTGATTGGAAAGAAGTGAGCGACCTTCGTGAGTTTGTCAATGAAAACCCATACTGCATCATTCCCTCGAGGCAACCTCGGAAAACCAGTCACAAAATCCATCGTGACATCATTCCACTTCCACTCAGGAATGGGTAACTGCTGTAAAAGCTATCCTGGTCGCTGATGCTCCGCCCTCACCTACTGAAAAGTGGAACACCTCATGAAAAAACGAGCAATGTCTCTCTTCATACCTAGACACCAATACTGACAGTGTAGATCACGATACATCTTAGTGATGATAGGATGAACTGCCCAAAGTGAGGAATGAAAATCCCACATCAGCTCCTCGCGTATGCCTTCTGGCACCTATACGCACCCCTAGAAACGTAATATCTCATTCTTGCCTAGGGTCCATCCAGGAATAGGGTCCTCTCCTGACACACTCTCTCGTAGGACTAAGCCTTCATAATCTGATTGATTCTTCATTCGTACTTGATTGAGAATGGTAGAGGTAACAACTACATAAGAAAGGAAAGTCTGCCCCCATTTTGTCGTGCACCTCCAAATGAATCTCCGAGAACATAGCCATAAGCTGTCACTCACTATTGGCCTCCTGAACTGCCTGTATCTGAGTCCTCTTACTCAATGCATTAGCCACCACGTTGCCCTTCCCAGACGTATAGGCAAGCTCAAAGTCAAAGGATTGTAGGTACTCAACCCACCTACGCTGTCTCAAATTCAGATCACGCTGGGTGAAGATGTACTTGAGACTTTTATGGTCGGTGAAAACCAAAAAATGCTCTCCCAGAAGATAATGTCTCCAACAGTATAGGGCATGAACAACAGCTGCCAACTCCAGATCGTACGTCAGGTAATTCCTCTCATGTGGCCTCAACTGCCGAGACCCATACGCAACGACTCCATCTCCCTGCATAAGTACAGCTCCCAGCCTGATACCTGAAGCATCACAATACACAGTATAGATCTTGCCCGACTCTGGAAAGACTAGTATTGGTGCTGAATTCAACCTACCCTTCAGCTCCTGAAAGGATGAATCACAAGAATCTAACCATAAGAACTTAGCACCCTTCTTAGTCAGACCTGTCAGTGATGCTGCCAAGTGTGAAACGTCCTATATGAAATGTCTGTAGTATCCAACCAGCCCTAGAAAACTCTGCACCTCAAAGATGTTCTTCAGCTGCTCCCAAGAAACTACAGCTCTCACTGTCTCTGGGTCTAGTGATACTTTTTCCTCTGAGATAATATGACTCAGGAAGTGAATCTGATCCATCTAGAAGTGTCACTTTGAGAGATTAGCATATAATTGATGCTCCCTCAGTGTACTCAAAATGATCTCAAGATGGGTATCATGGTTGTGTCGAGTGTGAGAGTACACCAAGATATCATCTACAAAAACAACCATGAAGTAATCCAAATATGGATGGAACACACGGTTCATCAGTGCCATGAAAACTTCAGGCATGTTCATGAGACCGAACGGCATAACCATATACTCGTATAGACCATACCTACTCCGGAAGAATGTAAAATGTATATCTGATGGTCTAACGTGCAACTGATGATAATCGAACCTCAAGTCAATATTCGAGAACACTCACACTCCTTGAAGATGATCAAAGAGATCATCAATCCTTGGTAAAGGATATCGGTTTTTGACCATCAACTGGTTCAGCTTCTGATAATCCACAAAAAGCCTAAGGGTATTGTCTGCCTTCTTCACAAACAGGACAGGAGAACCCCAAGGAGAAGTATTGGGTTAGATGAAACCCTTTTCCTGCAACTCCTCCAACTACTTCTTGAGCTCCTGCAACTCTGGTGTAGCCATCCTATAAGGAGTAATGGACACCGGTGACGCTCCTGGCACAAGCTCAATAGAAAAGTCTACCTCACGCTCTAGAGGAAAACCTGAAAAGTCCTCTAGAAAGACATCTCTAAAATGATCCACCATTGGAGGAAAGTCTAACTGTGATGTCCCCTGGTCATCCAGATATAGACTAGCGATCTGGGATGTAAATCCTCCTAACCCGTGATGCTCTGGACCTGCTCTGCTCGCCTGAACATCCCATTCGGCCTTATGAAGAAACTTTTCACCCTCTGGTGACGTGAAACTCACCCTACGGCGATAACAGTCGATGACTGCCTGGAATGGAACTAACCAGTCCATCCCGAGAATGACATCATAGTTTTTCATCACTAGGACATAGAGGTCCCATAGAAAGTGAAATCCACCAACCTCTAGTGGGAACTCCTTGCACTAATGTACACTAGTTGTACTAGTCCCCAACGGAGTTTCTAACATCAAGATATCAGCAGAAAAAAAGATGCAGAGCCCAAGGCTCTCCACAACAGCAACAGATATAAATCTATGGGAATCCCTTGTGTCGAAAAGAGATGAAGATAAAACTGAGGCAACTAGGATCGTACCTCGAACTGTAGAAGGTCTGGGATCCTGCTTGTGCTGGGTCTGCTCCACTGCAAAAGTCTGGCCTATGTCGCGGCCCTGTGACCCTGCCTGACCGCTTTGAGCTGATCCACCCTATTGTCACTGAAGAACCGGCGACTAACTACCACATCCATGACCTCCACCTCAGCCCGAACGGCTAGAAGAACTCCAGTTCCCAGACTAATGAGAAACTAGCGGCACTGCTCCTGAACGTGGGGTCATAGAAGAACCCCTGTCACCGGCTGCTAGTGAAAAGAACTGACAAAACTGCTGAAGATGGCTCATCTTGCCGCAAGATCGGAACTCCACTGGGTCTCTCGGGAAATGTGGCCTCATATGCCCGCTTCTCCCACACTGGTAGCACACCACCTAGCTACCGGAAGATGCATCCCTCCTGCTCTGATCTCCTCGTGCAGCCTCCCTGCGGCGCTTCCTGTTATCAGCTGGTGGAGCACTAACTTTGGATGCTGAACCGCCCTAGCTTACAGCTCTAGAATCCCTCAAATTACGCTCTGTGATCAGATCCTAGTTAACGATAGAGGATATCAAATTCAACCTGAAGATGTTCACCTGAGATCGGATGTCGTGCCTTAGAACATCCTCAAACTTATGTGCAAGGAACAACTCATCACCTCCTGAAATAGGTGTGAAACGTTGTAGCTCTGTGAAGCGAGAGGAATACTCCATAATAGTAAGAGTACCCTGCTCCAGGCTCATGAACTCTTGGGCTCGATCATCCCTCAAGGTATCCGGATAGAAGTAATTGTAGAATATGCACCGAAACTCTTCCCAAACCATATTTTGCTGGCGGCCCGCCTGTGAGATCACATCCCACCACCTCTTGGAGGAGTCTCAGAGCATGTAGGTAGCAAGCTTCACCCTCTTCTCTGGAGGTATCTCCAGAAGCTCGAAAATCATCAGCGTGGTTTCTAGCCATGACTCTACAGCCTGAGGTCTTCTATCCCCTGAGAAAGTAGGAGGATGCTACTGCTGGAAGACCCGCGTCAAATCATCCATCAATAGGGCAGGAGGCGGCGGCCCCTGAAAGGTCTGCATCATCCTCAGAAAGCCCTCCCTAAACTATGCATCTGCACCTATGTCAGGTACAACGGCTGGTGCCAAGGCTGGCACAACTGGAGGATCTGCAGGTAATCCCTGATCATCCATGTTCAGTGTCTGATCGCCGTCTGGAAATTGGCGCACAATCGGAGGAAGTCTCGGTGGCATGAATCTGCAAGGTCAAGCACACACCTTAGATCATGGTTATCAAGGACTGAAAACAAGGAGTGTAATAAGGGAACAGGAGAAAGAAGCACTCAAGTTTTACAAAACATGACTACACGGTGTGTACATTTACTACACAGCGTGTTCCCTTAAGTCATTTACATGGGTGTATACTCCTGCCTAACTGTTCGTGTAACACCCCAGACACACGGCGTGTTGTCCTGAGACACGGCGTGTACTTGAATCCTCTTCTCCTTCTCAAGTCCTTCTACACGGTTAAGCCACACGGATCTCCTAAGACAAGACTACACGATGTGTTCAAGATAGACTCAGAATGTACTAGACCAGCTTCGTCTGGCCCGTGTTGTTAGTGACACGACCTGACACACGGCTCACACTACACGGTGTGTTCAAGGTGGAAACGGCATGTATGTGAAAGGATAACACTAACCCGTGTAGTTGGTTACATGGCCAGCTACATGGATAACACTACATGGCATGTTCCAGATGGACACGACGTGTACGAGAAGGGATAACACCGACCCGTGTTGTTCGTGACACGGTCGGGTACTTGGGTCTGACTACACGGCGTGTTCAACTGGTACACGACATGTTCCCACCAGACTTTCCCTCATCTCGTGTCTCTACCCACACGTCCTATGATACGGTTAGATACTACACGGTGTGTAAATAAAGTACACAGTGTGTACTTAAGAAAAACAGTTTCTTCCCAAACAAAAGAACACATGGAGTGTACTTAACACTACACGGCATATATTCTGGGTTTTTTCAGATAGTAATCCTTAGAAACTACTCTGGAACCCAGAAAACACTGAAACGAACACTGAAAGTGCCAAATTCTGATCCGTGAGGGCCCATACTCCTCACGAATCAAAGTTTGGAATCTTATACGTGTTATAACAAGGAAAACAGAGCAATGATCCACCAAATTCTAGTCCATGAGGGCTCATAACACCTCAAGAACCAAAGTTTGGCGTCCATTCAAGAAAAACTTTACACAAAATAATACCCTATCAAACAGCAGGTATTCTTATCAAGTCATCTATCACAACAACATGCATATTCTACACAACGTCTATCACAACAACATGCAATCGCTAATGCATCCTAGATGACAAGGCAAGAATGCACGACATGTGATTTATAACAAGTGCCTATATGATGCATGAGTTGGAATACCCTCATCTCATCAGGTTACGACTGAAATAGAACTCAATAATGTCAACAGTAATAACACAAAACATGTGAGTCACCTAACGGTGAAAATTAGATCAACCGTAAACTTGCAAAACTATAAGAAATTGCAATAAACGAGGTAGATTGGCTTTTCCCTGTACACAGGTTAGCTACTCTCAGGCATAGCTTATTACCAAGTACGCATTCCTTCCTATCTCTGGATAAAGGCTCCAAACAATAAATCAAGAGAAAATAATCCTCTGATACCACTTTGTAATGTCCCGGTTCCGGAAGCCACCCAGAGGCGCCCCGTACCCGGTTGGTCACATAGCCTCAAGCGCATTTCCCTGAATGTCAGAGGCTGCCAACTAGCAGTGAGGGCCTTGGGTGTGATAGTGGGGAAACTATGCCCGCATTGGCAGAGTACACAGCGAAAGTAAATAAATACATACTAGAGCGGAAGCAGTAACAATGACATACAGTAGTAACAGTAGAAAACTGAAAATATAAACTGGAGAACATATATAAAAAGATGCATGATACATATGTCTAGAAAAACTGAAAAACAAGTCACAATACTGAAATACAACAGTGCTAAACCAAAGTGCAAAAGAAAGAAGATAAACTCCTCAGCATCGCAAGCCATAGCTTGGTCCCATGCTCTCCAGCTCCACAGCATATCAAGTACCTGAAGTAGGATGGTGCTTGCCCTTATCTATACCTGCAGCAATATAATCTGCTTAGGACCAAAAGCATGACCCAAACAGGGTGTGAGACTAAATCCTAGTAGGCAACCACCTGAAGATCTGTGTCTAACAGTCAGTGAATATATGGCGGGTAAAGTACAGAAAGCAGTAAGCAGGAAAGTACTCAGCAGTAAACAATCCACAGTTTCAACATCAAGCAACAACTAATCAAACAGCTAAGCACAAACAGGTAACCCTATGGGATGTACTCTCATCCATCCCCTCTGGTCCTACATAACAAGTACAATCCACCCTCTGGGCAGTACACTCAGCCTAACCCCTGTGGTTCAGTATATAAGACTCTCTTAGGAAGCACTCACAATCAATTCCCCTTATAGTCTAAGGTAGTCAGGAACTCTCTAAGGAAGCACTCACAATCAATTCCCCTTATAGCCCCAAGGTTAAAGACTCTCTGAGGAAGCTCGCTCGTTCAATTCCCTTTATAGCTCAGGTCGTTCATAGACTCTTTGAGGAAGCACTCACCGTCAATTTCCCTTATAGTCTAAAGTAGTCAAGGTAATTCAGATTAAAACCAAGACTCTCTAAGGAAGCTCGCACGGTCAATTCCCCTTATAGTCTAAAGCAATCAAGGACTCTCTGAGGAAGCTCACTCGGTCAATTCCCCGTATAGTCTCAAGTGGTCCTAGGCTCTCTTAGGATGCTCACTCGTTCAATCCCCCTTATAGCCTAAAGTGCTCAAAGACTCTCTGAGGAAGCTCACTCTGTCAATTCCCCTTATAGTCTACTACACCAGGTTCTCATGGCCCTGTGTAGGTCAACGAGCATAGCAGTACAATATGGCCAAAGTAAACCTACAGAACTAATTGGTTAACAGTCTGCAACAAATCAAGCATGTCAAAATACAAACTCTCCATCCTATAGCAACAGACAGGGAAAACAGGCAAGGCAACCAAACTGGCTAATAGGACCAAACGGTTGTAAACAGAACACGCAAGGGCAAAACATCCAAAGCATAGCAATCAACCTCATTCATATCCAAATAACCTCTGCACAAGCGTACTAGCATGGCAGGCAAACAACAGGGGTAAAATGGTAAACACATAGTACCCCGTTCAAGGGTATTGATGGAATTTGCACATAATACTCAAAGACTTTGAACAGAAAGGCACAAACCACCTACCTTGGCGTTAGTAGATCAATATACATGAACTTAAAAGCTTGATTCACCTTAGAACGCTGAAGATCTACAAAAATATCTAAAATGTTCAACCCACGATAACTCACGAAAGAGGAGAAATCAAGGGATGGTGTTCCGGGAGAAGAGAGAACTCATCGATGCGATTCCAACGCAACCGACAGTGTTCAATTTGGAGGACGGACGCTCGACCGGGGGCTCGTCAAAGATTTGTGGTTGCTCGGCGCTCTCGGACGAACTAGGTTGAGAAGGAGATGATTATGTCTGTCAGACGCAGCCCCGATGCGTTTAATGAAAAAAAAGTACACGATGTGTACTTTTAAAGTACACGGCATGTACTCGTCTTTCCGTACTCCACTTTAAGCGGCCTGCAAGTCACTCTCACACGGCCGTGTGTGTGGTTACTACACGGCCAGCACACGGCCTCCTGTGGCAAGGAAGTACACAGCGTGTACTCATAAAGTACACAGCGTGTACTTAGAAAATTTCCAGAATTTCCTTTTTCCTCAAAAATGACCAGAAAATGAAAAACATACCTGAAAAGAAGATCTGGGTTCTTACAATCATCATCATCCAAGTACACTGTAATACGGGATGAAGAAAGTAATAACATATTATGGTAACGGGATAAAATATTACAAAATGATTTTGAGTTCATACGTAAAAAGTGTAGATTGTTATATGTAGATTCTAATTTGTGCAATCTATGGATACCAATATTTGTTCGTTGAAGATATCATCAACTGGGAATGCAACACACAAGGTTGGTATAATATTTTGTAATGCATTTCTTTCAAAATTATCGACGAAATTATTATATATATATATATTGGGTTTTGGTTTTGTGTTAATGTTGCATTTTTTAAATCATGAAACAAAATAAAAATATTCTACGTTTCTATGTGAAGTATAATTCATGGAGTTAATGCATGTAAGCTAAGAACAATAGAGGATGCATATCATGATAGTCTTTCAAGTTATAAGAGTAATTACCATGAAGATTTTGAAGGGCAACAATATGTTTATTTGATATTAAATGTCTTCCCGATGTAATACGCTTGGTAGAAGGAGTCACATTTCAAACTGATCCATGAGAGGGTAGGCTAGTAGTATTTTGTTCCACCTCGTGAAGTTTGTGGGAAAAGATTTTATACAACTTGTTCCTTCTAAGTCGGTGTTATTATATTGTGTTCTCTCTCCTGAAAAATAATGAGGGGAATTAGTGCATTTAGAGGCTGACAAAGCGAAGACTAATATTAGTGGTTTGTTGTTAGGAACCTGTATGAGTTGTAAATTTCTGACACTGTGTGGTTAGTCTTCGTTCTAACCTGGCTTCCTTTGAACTTGACTATCAATTTATTGTACTCATTGACATCTTTGTAATGATTTTGTAAGGGGTACAACTCAATTTGTATGATGTTATGGAAGAGCAATAGAAAAATGGAATATACAGTTCATAGTTAATGCGTAGCATATGTGGAAATAGAATATCATGTTCATAATTAATGGCCAGTGTGCCATGTATATTGAAGAAAACAGGACACATGTGTTGAACATATTAAAAACACAACATGCATGAAACCAACTAAATGCATAGGAATGGGGTCGCAAACATATGATTAAATTTTCATGAATAAAGAAGACGGTCAAATAACAATTGTAGAAAGGGGTACACAAATCATGAAAGTAAGAGCTAAATGAGATGAATGACGGTCGCATTTTTGTGAAGACAATGAAATAGGAACATCATCATTTAATAACAATTTGAAGATAGAAAACATCAATAAATTAATAAACGATCTTAAATAAGTTGAAAACATTACTCTAACTTCAAACGGTCATAACTTTTGATCATGGTGTATGTTTGAGCTTTACCACATATCAAATCGAAACTTGCGAAAAGATCTACACCTTAATAACTAAGATAAACCCCGATCATCATTTTTTGAGGGTCAAAAAAGGTCCAAAAAACCTCCAAAATTGAGTTTTTTGTTGGGGTACCACAATTTTTTAACATTTCATGGAATTGCATCCTCGTTTAAGAAAGTGTTATTATCATTTTTTGGTGGAAACTTAATTTATTCTCAAGCCTTACACTCATGTAGATGTTATGATGTTCATATTTTTTGTACCGTTATTTATAATTAAATATATACACATATATACATATTTGTATATATTTACACATATAAATTTAATTTTATTAATAAATATGTGAATATATTTACATATAAAATATCTTTCTAAGTATATAACTCATATCTAAATAAAAAATAATATCCATTTTATTTAAAATAAAAATGTATGAATATTTATACACATGTACAATGTATATATAATGTTTATATATTTATAAATATATGTGTGTGTTAACAAACAAATATATATTTATCAATATATTCTAATATATGAATATAAATATTAATATAAAATATATGTAAATAAATATAAATATGTATAATTATATCTATAAACACGCGCATATATATAAATAAATATACGTATGTATTGCAAAGTCAAAAAGTGAGCAAACTAGGAGGTGTCGATCAAGGTTACATTATTTAATTAGAAGGATTAAATATATAGAAAACGTCTATATAAAATTAATTTTAATTGCTAATTTATCAAAAATGTTTAATAAGAAGTCATCGGATTTCTCTGTGTTAATAGGAGTCAATCAAGGTTGGATTATTTATTTATTTATTGTAAAAGTAAATTGGTTTTTTATTTTTTAAACTCCGTTAAATTGTTGGGTATGCACGATACGCTAACCAGTTTAGTTTCTAAAGCGTGTGTCTATGACGTCTTTATTTTTGAAAATCGTTATCTTAAATTTATCATATTATATTTGAAAATATCCGTTTAAATAACCTACCTCATTTAAATATATGTTTGTAATTTAAAACTAAAAAAATCATTTATAAAATTAAAATACATATTTAAGTTAATTATTTAATAGTACTTAATTTAATTAAATTCAGATTTAGAATTAATTTATAAAATCTGAAATCAATATATATATATATTATGATCTTACTATCATTTAAAAATATATAATTAGTAAATTGATAATAATAATTTTTTTTGGATTCATATTCACATAAATTAAAACTACATCTGAACCCCTCAGAGGTGCAACCAGCGGAGTGTGCCCCTGTGGGCAAAATAATATTTTTACTTAGATGTTGCTTTAGTTTAATGCTATCTATTTTGATTTTTTGACATTTTTTTTATTTGGTTTCTGATTTTTTTTATTTGCTGATATGGGACAGGGTAAAATATATTCAATGAAATGGATCCCGCCAGCTTATTATTATTTTTATGTATTATTGTTTAATTATATTTTGTATTGTTTATAAGTTTTGAAATTATTTAGTAGACATTTTTTTAATGGATACATAGTTAAGTTTTATTTAAATTATAATTAGATATTTTGACGTGTTTTTGTTTGCATATAAATATATACATTTTCAAAATATTATGATAAATAATGTTTTCTTTAAATAGATTTTTGATATTTTTTTTGTTCTTTTAATTTACAAAATATGAATGTACATAAATTTATATTTTTCGTTAATATGTTAAAAGTAAGAATGGTATCTAAAAAATTTATAATATCACTGAATGTCAAAAAATAATCAAAAAGTTATTTCATAAGTATTTTGACATTGTTAAAAAAAATTAAATTGTTGTTTAACCATCAATAGTTAGTTAAAATTTTGTTTGTTGAATATGATATCATAATACTAAATCAATATAAACTTTTCAAAGAATTAAAAAAATATTATTAAGGGCATTTTAATATCTAAAATGTCCCTATGATGTGGGCTTATGGTTACGTTGTTGGTGGGTGGCGGTGAGGGCTTGTGTTTAATTTTCACCGTTTGTGTCCTCGGATATCCCGGAGGTGGTCCCGTGCGGCACGTGCCGATTGGTCGAAAGGTTCATAATGACGTTTGTGAAAGATTTACTCCATTCATTGGGGACAAGGTTTACAAAAAGAACATCTAAAATGATGTCAAAGATAAAAATGTGACATAGAAATTAAGAATATATATAAATTTTAATTACTTGATCAATGAAAAAAATATCAATGATGTCTCCATTGATGTTTAGGAGGGTACTCTATGTTGCATCCACGCATATGCATAATGTGACCATATCTACTCTACATCATTAGTGAGGCCATGTAGCTTCTTTGTGTGTAGTTACATGTCTAGGTGGCGTCTTTATGTCTTCCTGCGTCATAGGTAGGGAATTCATAGCCCCATGTCCAAAACCTGATTCATATGAAAAAGAATATGGTTATTGTTTGGAACGTCCTCTTAGGACCTTCTTTTCACCTGGAAAAAAGATGATTGATATGACATGGGTAGATCATTATGTGGCACATCATAAAAAATGCTATGATACATCTCATCAAAGGGTTTCCATAGGTCCACTAATGATGTGTGAAGTACGGGCTAATCACATACCAATCATTCTTTGGGATTGGAGATATGCACAAGGCACATGACACAATTACTCTCTAAATAAAAAAAACTACAATCAGAAACAATTAAAACGAAATACTAATATAATATAATAAGGATTTATTACCGAGTTGTGAATGTCGCTCCTACATCTCGTAAGTTATAACATCATTTTGTACTAGGGTTCATATTCCTATCCCGAATCAACTCAAGTCATCTGTAACGCCACTGTGTGAACCATCAAGTCTGAACTAGAGTGACACATGATCTCATGCACGCCTCTCCATACGTGAGAGACTGGTGACTAGCAGCGAATGTCTAAGTCCATCACTGGAGAGACTACCACTACTACACATATGTCATTTAACAGCGCACAAAATGGCTTTTAAGAGCGCTAAAAAGCGATGTTAATCGCAACAATGATAAAGGGGAGAGTCCCCTTTATCAGTGCTAAAAAACGCTAATAAAGGCTTAGCTGGTTGCAATGTGCTATTAAAATAACACACTCAGCAGAAACCTGCAAAAACCTGTAATTTCAAACAATGCTATATACATTTAATGTGACACCAGAAATACAAAAATGTCCACCCATGGTATATATATAAAAACACTGCTATATACATTTCAAACAATATTTTATATAATTACATACACAATTATCCAACAAACATTTAAAAACAATGATGTTTCATCTTTTGACACTCGTGATCCCCTCTAAAAAAATGTCTGCCCATGACATCAATTGTCGAACAAATCATCTCAACCCGAGCAAAAGTTTCCACCTATTTAAGAAAATAAATATTATCTTAGTAATACTATAAAGAAATAAATTAAATATTAATATGAAAGAATACATTAATAAAATGTCAATATTTAATAAAAAAGACACATTTGGAGTTATACCGGTCACATCGTGCGTCCTATTGAGGTGAGGTTGATTCATACACGTCACAAATGAGTTATGCATCGTTGTCCTAAAATATCAAAACAATTTGAATGCGTTTGCTCGATTTTGAGTATGTCACTTGTTCTTTTACTAAAATTAATGTCAATTTTAAATAATGACACATTTGGAGTTATACTGTCCACACCGTGCGTCGTATTGAGGTGCAACTAATTTCTACCTGTCACAAATTACTGACGAATCGTTGTCCTATAGTATCAAAACAATCTGAATATGTTTGCTCGGCTTTCAGTATGTCAGTTGTGTTTTTTTTACTAAAATGTCATTTCAAACTGAAAACACGTATTATGAGTCATATCGGTCGCATCGTGCGTCGGTTTGATGTGAGACTGCTTCATTCACATTACAAATGACTTACGAATATATGTTCTAAATTATCAAGACAATCAGAGTGTGTTTGCTTGGTTTTCAGTGAGTGACACGTTTTGAACAAAAATGTCAATTTTAAACTGATAACAGACACTTTTAGTCATACCGGTCACACCATGCGTCGGATCGAGGTGCGGTGGATTTCTACACGTTACAAATGACTCATGGATCGTTGTCCTAAAGTATCAAAACAATCTGAATGCGTTTGCTCGATTTTCAGTATGTCACTTGTTGTTTTTACTTGAATTAATGTCATTTTTAAATAAAAAGAGACACTTTGAGTGATACCGGCTACATCATGCGTCGTATTAAGGCACATCTAATTCCTACACGTCACAAATGACTTATAGATTATTGTCCTAAAATATCAAAGCAATCTGAATGCGTTTGGTCGATTTTCAATATGTGACTTGTTGTTTTTACTTAAATTAATGTCAATTTTAAATAAAAAGAGATACTTTGAGTTATACAGGCCATACGTCGTATTGAGGTGCAGCTGATTTCTACACGTTATAAATGACTTATAAAACATTTTCCTAAAGTATCAAAACAATTTGAATTTTTTTGCTTGTTTTTCAGTATGCCAGTTATGTTTTTTTACTAAAAGATCATTTCAAACTGGAAACACACATTATGAGTCATACCGGTCACATTGTGCGTTAGTTTGACATGAGATTACTTTATACAGGTCACAAATGACTTATGAATTGTTTTCCTAAATTATCAAGATAATCAGGGCACGTTTGCTTGGTTTTCAGTGAGTGACACGTTTTGAACTAAAATGTCAATTTTAAACTGATAACGAGCACTTTTAGTCATACCGATCACACCGTCCATTGGATTGAGGTGTAGTTGATTCATACAGGTCAAAAATGACTCATGGATCATTTTCCTAAATTATCAAAACACTCCAAATGTGTTTGCTCGGTTTTCACTATGTCACTTTTTCTTTTTTACTTAAATTAATGTCAATTTTAAATAGAAAAACACATTTGGAGTTATATCGGCACATCGTGCGTCCTATTGAGGTGGGGTTGATTCCTACACGTAACAAATGACTCATGGATCATTGTTCTAAAATATCAAAACAATCTGAATGCGTTTGCTCAGTTTTGAGAATGTCATTTGTTCTTTTTTACTTAAATTGATGTCAATTTTAAATAAAAAGAGACACTTTGAGTGACACCGGCCACACCGTGTATCATATTGAGGCACGGTTAATTCCTACATGTCACAAATGACTTATAGATCATTTTATTAAAATATCAAAACAATCCGAATGCATTTTCTTGGTTTTCAGTATGTCACTTGTTTTTACTTACATTAATGTCAATTTTAAATAAAAGGAGACACTTTCAATGATACCAGCCACACCGTGCATCATATTGAGGTGTGCCTAATTCCTACACATCAAAAATAAATTATAGATCATTTTCCTAAAGTACCAAAACAATTTAAATGCGTTTTCTTGGTTTTCAGTATGCCAGTTGTGTATTTTTACTAAAATGTCATTTCAAATTGGAAACACGCATTATGATTCATACCGGTTGCATCGTGCATCATTTTGACATGATATTGCTTCATACACATCACAAACGACTTATGAATCATTTTCCTAAATTATAAAGACAATCGGAGCACACTTTCTTAGTTTTCAGTGAGTGACACATTTTGAACTAAAATGTCAATTTTAAACTGAGAATGGACACTTTTATTCATACCGGTAACACTGTGCATTAGATTGAGGTGTGGTTGATTCCTACAAGTCACAAATGACTCATGGATCATTTTTATAAAACATCAAAACAATCCAAATGCGTTTTCTTAGTTTTCAGTATGTCATGTTTTCTTTTTACTTAAATTAATGTCAATTTTAAATAAAAAGACACACTTAGAGTCATACCGATCATATCATGCATCTTATTGAGGTGTAGTTGAATCCAACATGCCACAAATAACTCATGGATCATTTTACTAAAATATCAAAACAATCCGAATGCATTTGGTCAGTTTTCAATATGTCAGTTGTTGTTTTTACTTAAATTGATGTCAATTTTAAATAAAAAGAGACACCTTGAGTGATATCAGCCACACCGTGCGTCGTATTGAGGTGCAACTAATTTCTAAACATCACAAATGACTTATAGATCATTTTCCTATAGTATTAAAACAATCCGAATATGTTTTCTCAGTTTTCAGTATGTCATTTCTGTTTTTTTTACTAAAATGTCATTTCAAACTGGAAACACCCATTATGAGTCATACCGATCGCATCATGAGTCGGTTTGACGTGAGACTACTTCATATATGTCACAAATGACTTATGAATCACTGTCCTAAATTATCAATACAATTAGAGGGCGTTTTCTTGGTTTTTAGTGAGTGACAAGTTTTGAACTAAAATGCCAATTTTAAACTAATAATGGACACTTTTAGTCACATAGGTCACACCGTGCGTTTTCTTGGTTTTCATGAAACATGGGGTTTTCTCTTCCATCTGAAAGGAACATGTTCTCTCTTTTCCAGCTTGTTGTATATAGTTGAAAGGAAGATATGTATTTCCAAAAAATCTGTATAAAAAACTAAATAAGTATTTGATAAAAATGATAAGGAAATTAACTTACAAATAGTATATAAAATGATGACAAAATTAATTAATTACATAAAAAGACACACTTTGAGTCATACCAGCCACATCGTGTATTACCGTGCTTTCCATTTGCTTTATTTATTGAAATGAAAACACTGCATTGTCGACATTTATCACTTTCCTTCAAGTTCCCTCCACCACCTTTGAAGGAAAGTGATAAATGCCAACAATCCAGGGGTGACAAGGTTTTGAGGGAGAATAAGTATGTGGAAGAAATTGTTTGCATGAGTAGTAAAATATTTAACTTATATTGTGTTAATGTAGTAGAGAACAAATAATATTATGAGGAAAAACATAGTATATTAAAAAAAACTTTACCTTCTCATTGAATTCTGAGTTGCAGCCTCGAAGTCCAATCTCTTACAAGCATGATTAGTTTCGAACAAACCACCCCGACTCGAACTATCAAATCCATGCCCTTCTTTTCAGGTATTTTCTCTTCTATTCTTGGCCTATATTTTTTCCCTAGGCTCCCCTTGAACCCCCTTGGATTTTAAAGAAAATGGACAATTTTTGGGTGGCCAGAACAGACCGCACGGTTTACTAAACTGTGCGGACAAACCGTGCACAGGTGTCCAGGTCATAAAAATTCTTTTTCAATTACATGTTTTAACTTTTGTGATTAAACCTATCTCACCCCTTTATTCCCCCATTAGACCCTAGCATCCATGGAAGCCTCCCAATCTCCCTCAAGCTCCCTTGGAACCTAATTCTGAAGGGGTTTTTAGTGGTGGAACTTCAAGATTCTTCAGGTAAGTGATTCCTCCTTTGTTTTCCTTCCATTTCCTTAGGGTTTCTTCCCTCCTTGAATTTCCAAATTTCCATAAACTAGGGTTTATTACCCAGGGTTTTATTTTGTGTTTCTTGGTCCAATATTGTGGATTAGGGTTCGTTTTCACCCCCTTGTGGTGCGGTGGTGGTGCGGTTGAAGTTTCACACAAAGATTTGGGTTTTTTGACATCTAAGGTAGGTGATTCCATGTGTAAGAATTCTTTGATGAGTTATTTTTCTTTATAGACCTTCCTAGAATGTTTTTTCCTAATTGTACGTGGTGCGAAAATTATTATTTTTAGAATTGGTTAAGCGTTTGATTTTAAAGTTTCATTTTTTCTTGAAATTGTGTGATTTTCATGTGTAACTCATGTGGTATCATTTGAGGAAATTTTATAATATATGAAAGCGGTTTATTAAATGTCTCTAGGGATGAAAATTATGTTTTGGTGTCGTATTGGGGTGCATTTGTCCTTGAAAGTGGGGTTTGAAATGGATTTTTTGTGCAAGGCTTTGTTTTATTTCTTGAAATTGTTTTATGAAAATTTTAAATGGTTAATTGAGTTACACAAAGGGTGAACAATATATTGGGTACTGTTTGGTGTGTGTATTATTCTTAAATGTCATTTTTATGTGAAAATGGTATTTTATAACATGTGGGACTTATTTGAGCACAAAGAGGGAAACTCAGGTATCTAGGTGGGTAGACTAGGACTAATATACTAGTGATCCGATAGTGGTATCGTACCTATTTCACTTAGCAAGTTTGACGATGACAACACTAACTAAACTTTGATGATGTTTGAGGACTACTAGGTCATTGGGTTTTACCCTCCTAGTGGCTCGTTCATGAGAAGGATATTGGTTATGGTTTCTTATACACCAAGATACGATGTACCTAGGGCCCCACAACTAGCTAGTGCATAGGGGTGTTCTTGTGACTAGTTCTCATTGGCTATATCATATTTACCATCGGCATACAGTGTGTTTTTCTAGAAAATTCATTATCATGTATGTTTTATTTATAATTGTGCATTCTTCAAAGTTTCCCTCTTGAAAACTATTTTCTTTTAAAGTTGAATCTTTTAGAAATTGTTACTATCATTTCTTGTTTATAAAAACTTGTAATTTTTTTTATTAAAATATTTATCACATGAAATATTTTTGGGTGTAATCCTATTGGGATTATGATCACATCCTACTTACACCTTTGGGTGTAAGTAAATTGATAATATTTTACATAGGTAAGGGAAAGGTCCTGGGTGACGGTGGTTTGGGTTGTTAACCTCTTTCCTTGGCGCAGTGTTGTAGAGAAGGTTTGGGGGTGATGTCCCCTTTTCATGTGGTGGTTCTTGAGTTAGAATTTCTAATCCTTTTGATTTTTGGACCTCTTGGATTTTTTTAAACTCTATATTTCAATTCTGAATTTTATTAAGGCTTGTTTGGATTAAAATTTCAGATGCATTTTATTTATTATTGCTGGTTGTTTAATGCTTCTAAACTTAGGTAAATCATTCCCAAACACTTATTTATGATACCCAGGAACTTGTTACAGCCTGTGGGGATAGGGAACTCCCTTCGGGACTTGCCACGGATTGGGTCAGGTGCCGGTTTGGATGGTGGACAGATATGGTTCATGACAAAATGGTATTAGAGCATGGTTAATATCTTGGGTCATATTATTTGGGATGAGTCTGGTTAGAAAGGATCTAGGACTATCGGGGCTTAGAGTTCTGGATGTGAGTAGGGTTCCTAGACCACAACTCTCATGATAAACCTCGAGTCACCATGGAATTTTGGGTTTTTTTGTTTTACTTCGATTCTAGGTGGGATGTGTGGGATGCAGACTACATGCGAACATTGGTTGGGGGTGAAGTAGTTATTTATTTCGTTGTTGTGATGAGTTTGATTTATTTATTTCTGATGTTATTGCTGAAATTTTTTAGAATTGTTGTATTGATATTTTATCTTGTGACTGTTACTTTTTTGTAACAACATGCCTCCCCGGAAAGCTCCCATGCACCCACAGGAAGAAGCTGGAGAGAGTTCTACCTCACCGCTTGATCAAAATCTAGTAGAAGCTGTGGTCCGGGCTGTCCAAGCTCTAGGAAAGGGAGTGAATCCTGCTCCTGCTCCTACTCCAACTAGAGAATATGAGTTTGGTCCTAAAAAGGACAAATCCTAGGAGTTTCTGAAGAACAAGCCTTCTACCTTCCAAGGTAGCAAAAAACCCTAGGAATTAAAGGAGTGACTTGAGAAGATCAAGTGCATGTTTGAGTTCCTTGAAACACCTGAGGAGGTCAGGGTGAAATGTGTCTCATTTCTATTAGAGGGTCCTAGATGCAGGTGGTGGGAATCAATGCTTAAAGCTGGGAAGCATGAGCAGATGAGCTAGAAGGACTTCAAGGTTACCTTCAATAACCAATACTGTCCTGAAGACTTGAATTATGGCAGATCTCAGGAGTTTATGGAACTCATCCAGGGGGATCAGTCAGTGATGGAGTATGCCAACTGCTTTGCCGATCTAGTCCGATATGCACCTGAAATGATATCCAATTAGAAAATTAAGGCCTAAAAGTTAAAGAGGGGTTTGTGGCCGGAGATCTATTCTCAGGTATTCCTGTTTAAGATGAAGACCTATGAAAAAGTGGTTGATCAGGATTGTATGGTAGAGATTGATGACAAGGGAAGGTCTGGTTTCTCTGAAAAAATATCAGTAATGGGTAGTGGCAGTTCATCCGAGAAGAAAAGGAATTGGGAGGAGCAAGGGAAGAAGGGAGGTGGTAGTTCAGGCCATCCTTCCAAGTAGTTTTCATCCGTGGCTTCTGATGTGAGGTTTGTCATGTGCCACCAGTGTGGGAGGCCAGGTCACACCTGACCTTCATGTACATCACCTCCAAGGCCTTGTTTTCAGTGTGGAGCTATAGGGCACTTGAAAAGATTTGCAAGGTGGCACGTCCACTCCAGAGTGGGGTAGGATTGGTGGCTTCTAGGGGAGTGCCAGTTCAGTCAGAGCCAACCAGGATAGTGGGGTCTCATACAATACAATTTACACGACATGTATTATTATCACCATCTATCTACAACACATGCCTAGGGACTTGGAGTGTAACTATTCCATGAATAATATTGGAGTACATAGCATGTACATGGGGTATACAGTGTGTGTTGTTTGAGTTACATGCTGACCAGACATGTATTCCATGTAAGAGGATACACGACCTGTCTGTGACTAAAGGTTTACACGTCGTGTAAGGAAGTTACACAACATGTACTCTAGAGGAATTTGTTCCCAGATGGCATGGTCAACACGTGATTTATAATTAAATTTACCATGTGTAATAAATGTACATGGATTGAATTAATTCATAATTAATTCAATGTGCATTAAAAACTATTACATGATGTGTACCATTGGGTTACACAACATGTACTCTTATGTTTTCTGGTTAGACTCCTTGGAACTTCTAGATGAGATTTTCAAATTTATTTCATTCATAAAATCAATCGATTTTATTATATTTTTGATAAATGAAGAGAATAAATAAAATATTTTAATTCATATTAATTAATGATTAAACTAGAATTGAAAACTAATGATAAATGTATAAATCGATCAATGATATTTTAAAAATTATAAATAATTATGCGACCCCTTTGATACCACTTGTATGTTACAAGCACAATAGAAGAATCGTATGGGGAATTCCCAACTCTTCTTTTTATCATGATCAATAATTAATTTGATATTTATATGAAGATAAAGCTATGATCAATGGGATTGAATCAATGAAAATAGATGATAGATAAATTCTAGAACCAAAGCATAGGATCATCACATATTATTTATAATTAATTTAGGTGATTCAATAATTACCTTATGAGAAATTATTTCTTCATTAATGGACATGAAAATGTATTTACATTGTACCATCCCTGCGTTATAGTAATAAAGAGATTATTCCCTCTAGTAGTGATCTGTATGGGTTTCATGAACCTCTGAACATCGCCATAGGAATCTCTGGGTGCTTGTATGGTAGATCCTAACACTTGTGTTGTTCACCTTTGATCATACCAAGAACTACTTCAAGGAAAGGTTTTATTCGATATCTCTAGAATTGAGAGTGGCAGTGGAGAAGGACCACTATCCATTCATGAGGTCAATATTGAAGAGGGAGATATTTAGGGATTTGAGATGATTCTCTCCAAATCTCATTGTGCACAAAAAATAATGAATTGGATTTGATAAGAAAATAATATAATTGGGTTTATGTACAAATAGGGTTAGAAAATAATAATTGGACATGCGCCCTTTATTATTTCTATAATCCCTGTAGAACCCCATGTCTATAATAATAATAAAATTATTATTATATATTGATACACACTAAAATCATGAATTAAATTAAATAGTATTTATTCAAATAATATTCAATATATATTATTTCTCACCGAATTATTTGTTGGGACCACTTTTTGTATAAGGTTATATTTGTTGTCAATAGTTGTCAATGAAGATCAAAATTAAGGAGATCAAGAAGTACTCCAATGAAATGGAATGGAGGAATGAAAATTCAGATGATTGATGAACTGATCATAAGTTCAGATAACATATGTCAAAGGTGACACATTTTTTACCATAGTGAATAATGATGAGGTATAATCTATCTAACGATGATTAAAGAAGAATGGGGATTTTATGAAGACCATGTAATTCTTCATGATTGCATGAGAACCATGAAAGAGACTTCTTGAAGAATAGAATCATATGATTTGCATGAAGTATAGAATGACGGTTGAAGAAGAAGACAAAGTGTAAGGGATTGGAATTCTAAGATGGCCATGCACTTCACATTGTATCAAAATATGATGATTCTAAAGCTAATATATCAAAGGATATATATCACAATAGTGGAGTTTGTGATAAAAGAAGAGGAGTTTCTAAAGAAGGAAAATCACTATAATTTTTTTTGAGGTGATTGTGCTTATTGACAAAGCAAACAATGACACACAAATTTGTTGAAAAAAGGGATTTCATGGTGGCATGTCGAGTTCAAGGGATATGGTTAACGATCCATGTTTGATTCAAGAATTTTGACAAAGGAATGGATGATCTGGAGGTGGTACAAAAAGAGAAGATACAAGGTGTCACTGTTTTCCAGTGTTTGCCAAATTTTTGGGCCTGAAAATTGAAAAATGAAGAAAAGTGGTTTTTGGAAAAGGGACTTGAACACCATTGACTTGAAGGAGAGGAAACTTGTGCACCATATGTTTTTCAAGATCAGAACATCAAAATATGAAAAAGGGATAAGGGTCATACAAGTTTTGGGTTTGGTCGCGCACGTGACTAGCGCGACAAAAGGGACTTGCACGCCGATTACTTGGAGGCTTGGGAACTTGCACGCCTATTGTTTTTCAAGACCATAACTTCAAAATATGGAAAAGGAAATAGGGTCGCACAAGTATTGGTTTGGTCTCACAAGTGAGTAGCGCGACAGAGGCTTGGGTGGTTGGAGTTGCGCGCCATAACTTGCGCGTTGAGGGGAGACTTGCGCGCCGTCACACAGGGTGTCCAAATGCCTATAAATACAGGTCGACCCCTCCTCATTATAGGCAAGCTCAACACTTAGAGAAAATCAGAGCTCCCATCATGCAGGTGTGATGGTCGTGCAAGTGGTGTGTAGGTCGCACAAGTATAAGTTGCGCGCCAGTCGTTTGTTGCGCGCCCAAGGCGGTTTGGGCGAGAAAGGAAGTGAGTCGCGCAAGTTTGAAGTTGAATAAGTGAGTGTCGTGCGAGTGGTTGAGGCGAACATGTGTGCCATTTTGGACTTGCGCGCCGAGAATTGCACGGCGTCTTGAAACTTGCGCGTCGAGATTAGAGAAGCGCGCCAGGTGTTGCTGAAGCCCGCCGGTCTTTTTGGAGCTGCATGAAAGCTGGAAGATTTCTTGATACCTTCGGTGCAAAGTGTGAACTTGTGTGCAAAGGGTTGTTTCTACACGAAATCATCTGTGTATCCTGTTTTCAATTTCTGATTATCCAATTCAGTGGTTCAGTGCGTTCAAGTGCATCATTACCGGTCTTCGATGCAAGCAGAGTCTCGTGCTAAGTAGAGGCAAAGACTTCAATGCAAATCTATTGAGGAGACCTTCACATCTATAAACTGAGTGGGACTTCACCAAAGGCAATGAGCCAGGGAGAGTCAACGAGAGTGACCCGAGGGATGCAGTGAGTTATCCCTGAACTTTTGTAAAGGCAGTGAGCCTGGGACAGAGTGACTGTTCCCAAACCTTTGTAATCCATAGCTAGTGGCGATTAGTGGAATTTGGTATAACCAGCAACTTATCAGAGTATTCTCCTTGGACATAGACCTTATTGGTGAACCAAGTAAAAATTTCCGTGTCACCTCTTTGCATGTGAATGTTTCATTACTGATCATATCCATCATACAGGTTTAACTAGTTCATACCAATGTGGGAACAAGATCCTTGTTTTTAAAAGAAAAAGTTGACACCCTGATTCACCCCTCCCCTCTCAGGGTGTCCCAGGGTCCTAAATTATTAAACTTAGTCCGATATTCATCTATAATATTTATCAAGCCTTGAATAATGATTATTTATTTAATAAATAAATATCACTATGTTATTCCCCAATAATGTAACAGACCTACTTGAGTCGACTAGAAAATCCACTCAAACCAGCCTCTCACATGGTGATGTTTAAAAAAGATAACATAACAAGTCTTGAATATAACAAAAACAATACATAAAACAATAGTACAATGTGTAATAAAAATATACATCCAAGATCCATATAGTCCAATCTAAATATTTTAAATAAAAAAATATGAATCATACAAAACCAACAAGTCTCTATGTGTCCAACCATCACCTTCAAACCATCCCAAACTGAAGGCTGAGATAATAAGAGAAGCCAACATGATAAAAGAATCCATTCCCTTTACCAAGATCCTTCAATAAAACATCTACAACCATTGAAGTAAAAAAGTAGGCTGTGATCACAAATCCCTATAGGATACCACCACAGAGTCTATATAAGGTCTTATATCAAGAATATAACAGTTATATCTTTTAAAACAAAAACATTTTTATAAAGAATTTTCATAAATCCAAACCCATTTATAAATCATTTTCCTTCACTTTTCATAAAATACTTTCTTATTCCTAAATCATGAATATAGAAATCATAAGGAATAAAATAGGGATGCATATCCGCACACACCATATGGTAAGAAATTAAATACATATTCAAAGAAATAATCCATCATGTGAAGCTATGTGATACAATCTCATGTAAATACAAAATATGAGCAACTATCCATGAAAAAAACAATCATGTTATAAATAACCAAAAAATGAAAAATCACTTTGTATTGGGTCCTATCCTATGGAAATGTGTACTAGAAACAATAGTCTAAAATAGGGATACTTTGGATCCAACCAACATTAAGTCCTTCCACAATCCATCAATATCACAATGTAACCCCTAGTGGCCCCACACATATTAGGGTCACCTATGTACATTTCCCAATGCAACCAAGGTTACCAATGTTACATAGTCAAAAACCATTTCAAAATAATTATTACAATTCATAAAACATTTTCAAATCCAATTCGACCCACTATAGTGTTTGAAAACCCATTTTTGAGTCTAAACCACCACTCAATCATTTAATCAAACACGGTGTGTTCAAAACCCATATTTAAAGCTAAACCCCTTTAAAAACACGCATCTTTCCTTGAAATCCCTTGAAATAAAAAATCATCAATTCAATTAATAACCCAAAGTAGTTTTTTAAGAACAAAAATCAATTTATTGAATTAACCCATTGTGTAGAAACACCCACCACAAAACGGAGGTAGAAAAAATTTCCCTAGAAAATAGAGATGATGGAAGAATAGATTGGGACCTCATGATCCTAGATCCATAAAAGAAAACATCAAAACTTAGTAAAACCCCTAATATATGGAATATAAAGCCCCTTTGGGATCCATAATGTGAGAGGATAAGATGTTTAACAATGATCTATAACAAGGAGGATAAATCATATCAACATCATAACGTACCTTGTTGGGATCCATAAAGAACAAAGGATATCCACCAAGAATCCAAGGGGAGAGACCTCTAAAGAACTAGGTAAGGATAATTATGAGAAAATATGTTATTAGGGGGTGATTATGCTAAAAAAATACAAGGTAAAATCCCATTTTTAATGGTTTAGAGGAGTGTCACACAATTTCATGGTGGTGGATACATGGTTAAACTAACAATGCACCTTAACTACCCACCTCCACTATCTATTCTGGATGGGTTCATGGTTTGGACGCATGGTTAGTTTAACCACGAAACACCTGTACAACCCCCTCTATCCAAAGGGTGAGTGGTTTTCACTAGAGTATAGAAAATTTATCTAACTATGTGCATACCATGAAATCTTCCACTGGAACCTAATAGAGGCATACCACATGGTTACTAAATGGTTAAACTAACCATGCTCCTTAACTATTCACCTTTATAGTTTCCTCTAAAAACCCTTGTTTTAAACCTATGATCCCCTAAAACTTCTTAGACTCCAAAAGAGAAAAAACAAGGATCAAATAAGTCATAATTGTGACCCGGAGGGCAATAAAATACTCCCCACAATAAGAGTTTTTTGTCCCTAGAAAGTTCTTAAGATCCTATAACCATACAGAGAAAATCCCATTTCTACCTCATCAATGATTCTTGCTCCCATATCTCATGGATATCTCATCTAAACTGCCATAATACCTGGACTAAGGGAATCATTTTACTATGAAGTACCATCTAGGTGATACCTCTTTATATGGGAAACATGAAACACATCATGGATTGAATTCAAATGAGATGGTAATTCCAACCAATATTCCACCTTTCCTTATCATTCCATTATCTCAAAGGGTATAAAAATCCTTAGTGTCAACTTACCTTTCTTACCCAACCAATGATGTGCCAAGCAAGGTAAAACTATGAGAAAAACCCAATCACCAAACTCATACTCTAATGGTCAACAATGATGATCGATATAATATTTCAGATGGCTTTGTGATGTGATCAACCTCTTCTGGATTAACTGCACCTTTTCCATCATCTCCTAAATGAGACTCAAACCAAACAAGGAATACTCTCCCAACTCTTCCCAACACAAGGGAGATATATATGAACACCCATACAATGATTTAAAGGGATCCATATTTATCAAATTCTGATAAGTATTGTTATATAAAAATTCAACCAGAGGAAAATTGTTTTCCCAATATCCAACAAAATCAAGCATGAAATCCCATAACATATCCTCAAGAACATGTATAGATCTCTCTATATATCTATCCATCTGTAAATTATAAGACGTGATAAATTTCAACTGGGAACTCATTTCCTATTTAAAAACTTTCTAGAACTTGGATGTGAATATGATGTCCTTATTAAAAAAACCATAACAGGAACCCCGTGAAGTCTCACAATCTCTTGGACATATAAGTCCCTGAACTGTTCCACTTTCACCGTCTCCTTGATGGGAAATAAATGAGCCAATTTCATAAGTCAATCAATGATCAACCAAATCAAATACTTCCTAATAAAATTATGTGGAAAACCAACAATGAAGTCCATGGAAATCTCATACCACTTCCATACTATAATGAGAAATGGTTACCACAAACCAGTAGGTATTTGGTGTTCCATATTAATTTTCTGATAAGTGAGGCACCACAAAAAAAATATTGCAATCAACCACCTCATCCCTAACCACCAATATTGATGTATCAAGTCATGATACATCTTGGTATCCCCATGGTGTAAGGACCAACATGAACGGTGTCACCAATCCATCAAATCCTGACTCATGGAAATTGAAACAACCAACCATCTATGGAAGCACAATGCTCCACTAGGAGACTAAGACCACACACCTAAGGTCTCCCAACCACAATGGATTTCAATAAAGAATTGGAACTCAATATATGCCACCAACTTAGGATGAAATCACTCATCAAAAGATTATTTAGATTTTATCGAATTCAAGAACACCTGTACACCAGCCTCTTCCACTCCCAATATCATCTCAATGAAAAAAATGAATAATGACCACTCCTCAAACAATTTCTTAATGACTTGTGTTGGTAATTTTATAATCAATGTATTAGAAATTGGATTCCATTTACCAAGAGTGTAGGTAATATGAAAATAAAAATTATGGAGATACTCCACCAAGAATCATATTTAGAAATTAATATATGTCTAAGTAAAAATATATTTTAGGCTCTTATGATCAGGATACACTGTAAACCACTCCCCAAAGAGATCGTGGTTCCATATTTTGAGTTCATGTATAACTAATACCAAATCAAGATCATGGGTGGGGTAGTTCTTCTCATGAGGGTGTAACTGTAGTGAGCTATAGGCCACCACCTATTTCCCTTACATCAAGACACATCCAAAACCATTATCAATAGCATAATAGAAAATATCATAAACTGGACCCAATTTCAAAAAAATAAAAATTGGCGTTGAAGTCAATCTTACATTTATCTGCCCAAAATAACTTTGACATTTGTAATTCCATTTGAACTCTACACCCATACGGGTTAAAGATGTAATCAAAGACGCAGGTTTGGAGAAATCTTGAGAAATCCATATATAGTAACCAACAAATACTAAGAATCTCTAGATCTCAAAACACATTTCTAAGATTCCCTTAGGACATAAACACCTGTATCTTTTAGGGATACACTGATATTTCCTTCTCAGATATCACATGTTTAAGAAATTGTACTTCTGAGAACCAAAACTCACATTTGAAAATCTTATCATACATATGATGTTGTTTCAAGGTTCGAAGAATGATATACAAATGTTCTATATTCTCCTCCTCCTACTTAGATCACACAAATATATCATCTAATAACACAACAATGAAATATTATAAGAACCGATGACTGATATTGTTCGTCAAATCCATAAATACCATAGGACCATTAGTGAGACCAAATGGAATAACCCGAAACTCGAAATGCCCATACCGGCTCCTAAATGTTGTCTTAAGTATATAATCTTCTCAATATCTCAACTAATAGTACTATAAATAGAGGTTAATATTTGAAAACAAACATGCCCCTCTAAGTTGGTCAAAGAGATAATCAATCTCAGGAAAATAATTTTTATTCTTAACAGTCACCCAATTCAACTTTTGATAATCTGTGCAATGTTTGAGACTCACATCTTCCTTATTAGAAAAGAGGACATGTGAAGCCCACAGTGGCATGCAATGATGAATACATCCCTTAAAATCTATATTCCCAAGATAGAATTTATGTTCCATGAACTCAAAAAGTTCTATTTGATAAGATAACATATAAATTATAATAGTACCAAGGAGCAGGTCAATAGTAAACTCAACCTCTATCTTTAGTAGTAAACTAGAAAAATCATCCATAAACACCTCAGGGTATGCACACAACACTATAGGAAGTGAACTACCCAAATAAGTTCTAATAAAATCAATAATCATCTCTAAAAACTAGCATGACATTACCCCATCATAAGGAACAAAAGACCCCACCCTTTCTAATCCAGTGTCCCACTCACCCTGAAAGTCATGAGTGACCCCCTCGGAAGATAAAAACAAAACTTGATGATGATAAAAATATATCTAGGCCTTAACAGTGATCATAAAATCCATTCCAATAATAAGTTCAAAGATATCACGATCAAGAACTAAGAAGTCCCATATCACCTCCAAGCCGGTTATCATCACTAAACATGTGAGACACTTGAAACCTTGTTTGGAACTCTTTTCCAATGGCATGGAAGGATCCAAAAAGTACTGTATAATTTATCAATGTAATAAAAACATGTAAATTAAATTTGAAGATATAAATTAATTAGTAGACCTATATCAAACAAAGAAATCACCATAGAAGGAAAAACAAACACCGTACCTCTAACAGTAGTTGCACCAACTTTAAATTAGTCTAGAGCATGATTAGTCACATAAATCCATCCAGTATTAGACACATGAACATACATATTTATCTTGAGGATTATATCCACCACCCTTGGAATCATTGGTACAATCTTGAAAACCCTCGATGAGAGTGGATTTGACCTTACTTCCCTTGAATAGCCTTTCAAAAAACACTTCAGATGGCATGAAAATCCATTAAAATAATAAGTTTTATGAGCCTATGTACAATTATTCTTGGTATTACCATACATTCCACACTAATAGTAGACAAAATGATATCCTAATGAAGCCCCTAAAATTGGTCCTAAATAAAACTGACCACCCTTTCACTTTCATTTTTGGCCATAAGATACACCCATGCTAACAATTTCACCAATATAAGCTCCACAAAACCCTATCTTTCCAGATTTGTCTGCCTTAAATAAATATTCTTTTTTGACTATCTCCATGAAGGTTGGAAGGAACATGATAATCAACCTTATCTTACTAACTAAATCCCATGGTAACTCAAGTTTAGACATGAAAGTGAGATAGATAGACACCCTACCACACTTACTAACCGAATCCTAATGGTCCTAACTTCTATATACCCAAGACATAGAACCAAATTGAGACCATGTTAACACACTTCAGGCTGAGAATTTCTCTAATAACAAATTATAAAAGACCAATCTGATTCAACTAGACAAGGCACCTGATCCGAACCATCACATGGTGAGGTTTAACAAAGATAACAGAATAAGTCTTGAATATAACCAAAATAATAAATTCAACCAGAGTAAAAAGAGAAAGAAAAAGATAAATAAAAGATCCATATAATCCAATAAAAATATGATAAACTATAAAAGATGAATTATAAAAAACTAACAAGTCTCTATGTGACCAACCATCAACTCCAAACCATCCTAAATCGATGGCTAAGAAAACAATAGAATCCAACATGCTACAAGATTCCCTTCCCTTTACCTGGATCTTGTAATAAAACAAATACAAATACCCTAAGGAAAAATTAATGTGTGATAAAAAATTCCCATAGGGTACCACCATAGAGGTTATACATGGTCTAATATCAATAATGCAACAGTTCTATATTTTAAAACAAAAACAGTTTTACAAATCATTTTCATATATCTAAACCCATTTTAAAACCATATTCCTTTGGTTTTCATAAAATCATTTCATATTCATAAAGTAAGAATATGAAAAGTATAAGGAATAAAATAAGGATTCAATTTCACACACACCATAAGGTAGGAAAGTAAACACATATCTATGAAATAATCCATTATGTGAATCTATGTGATACAATCTCATGTGAATAAAAAATGTGAGCAACAATCCATGACAAAAAAAATCATGCAATAAATAACAAAAAATGACAAATAACTCTATATTGGGACCTATCCTATGGGAATGTGTACTTGAAATAATAGAACCTAAAATAGGTATACATTGGTTCCAACCAATTTCGAGTCCTGCTACACTCCATCGACATCACAAAGTAACCCATAATGGTGCCACACACACTAGGGACACCTATGTCCCTTTCCTAACGCACCCAAGGTTCCAAATTTTCCATCGTCTAAAACCATGATCACAATTTATAAAACATTTTAAAATAAAATAAAATAAACTTCAGTGTTTGAAAACCCATTATTGAATCAAAACTACCACTCAAGCATTTAATTAAATGCTTGGTGTGAAAAAACATTTTTCAAAGGTAAACTCCTTAAAAAAATGAATATTTACAAGAAATCCATTGAAACAACAAATAAATTAAATTAAATGAATGAAACAATATAATTTTACAATAAAGATAAGAAATTCATAGAATTAACTCATTGTATATAAACACCTACCTCAAAATGGAGGTATCACAAACCACCATAAAAAACGAAGACCGAGGTAGAATAGACCAAGTACTCATGATCCTAAATCCACAAGAAACAAAACCAAACCTATTTTGAACCCCTAATATTTAGAATATGAAACCCCTTTGGGTTTTGTAAGATGAGTTAAGATATCTAACAAGGATTTAAAAATTAGAGGATAAAAAAGACCAAAATCGCAAAAAACCTCGATGAGATCTATCAAGAACAAATGATTTACACCTATAATCCAAGGGGAGAGACCTCTAAAGAGCTGATGAAGGATAATGATGATCAAATATGAGATTAGGGGGTGATTAGGATTAAAATTTTCCAAGTAAAATGGGTAAAATAATATTTTTTTATCAGTTTATAGGAGGGTTTCACAGTTTACTTAAGGAGGCCGAATAGTTAAACTAATCGTGCACCATAATAGTGTGCCCATATTGTCAATTTTGGATGGGTGCATGGTTTAGCCACATATTTATTTTAAGTATTCCTCACTCATACGACCCCTATGTCTAAAGGGTTCATAGTTTTCACTAGAGGTCACACAATTTCTTTAACAGTGCACAAACTGTGGAAACCGCCACTAAAACCTCACAGAGACATACTGAACGGTTATCACACAGTTAAACTAACCATGAACCTTTCCAGTTTCCTCTAAAAACCCTTGTTTTAAACCTCCAATCCCCAAAAAATTCCCAAGACCCAAAAGAGAAAAAAGAAGGCCCAACTAAGGAAACCTATGACCTAAAGGTTTTCATAAATAAATAAATAAATATTATATTCACTAAATAGAAAATAAATATTTATTAAATATTCTGCTTACATAATATTCTCTCAAATAATTGGTGATAGAATATTGTGATCAAGAAAATATGGATACTTATTAAACCATGTGAGGGAATAATATTTATTTAACTTGTTAAATAATAAATAATAATATATTATTTAATAAGACATTGGATAAACTTAGTTTGTGACCCTCTATGCCTATTTCTTAGTGGAATCAGGTGAAATAGCCTAAAGTCCATGATTTTCATTGAGAAACATAGAGAATGAAGTTAATTCCACAATGATATAATACATCATACATGTGATTACTAGGTAATATAATCCATTTATCATGATATCTCTAGTCTAATAGGTTTCATGATGGTTTCATTGACCAATGTGTTGGATTTCTCTTTGTTTTAATTTCTAGAAATCAAACATGCCTTTAAAACTCCATGCCCATGGATTATTTAAACTATATCATTTCCATCAAAGGTCCTGAGATATAAACTTCCATTAAAGAATAGAATGGATAAATCTTTTCTCGCATTATTCATGAATAAAATATTACTCGTGACACACCCAATGTATCCTTCCTCACCACGAGCATATATTTTCATGGTTTTCATCAGTACATCAAGGTAAACAAACTATAATACTCATTAATAATAATATCAATGTATAAGGATCAATACACACATCCATAGATAGGAACATCTAATGACACATATATATGTGGTTTTCCAACTGGTGGGTCTTGTTCTCATAATATCCTACACTAGATATTATCATGGGAATACACCATCAGAAGGTTCCTCGAAGTCCTTTGAATATCTACACCTTATAGTCTATATCATTTGTGTCCCACAAAATATTTCATTAGGCTATAGAACACATATTTAAGAATACTATATTGGCACTTATGGGTTCTCATCATCATAGGTAACTGCTATGATCTTTTAGTGTGATAGATACTGTTAGAAAATTATGACATACTATGTTACACTAAAGGACAATCATGAGGAGATAAGGAGTTTATTAATATTCAAAACAATGAATACATGTTATCATAAAGTATACATAAGTGGGTTCTAGGGAACCAACTTCAATTTTTTCTTCCCATGATGGTTCATGTTACCAAGCCATTGGCCATTTTTTCTCTTGAATATCTGCTAACACCATAAATATTTTTTTACGTAAAATATATTTTTCTTCCTTCCATACAACCTTCCCTCTTTCCATATGAGTATAGAAACCCATCTTAGAAGTTTATTCCATTTTATTTCTATAATACCTTTTGAAATGACCGATATTAGCACAAATATAAAACCTTATAATAAAATCATACTTCATGAAATGTTAATTTGGTTGAAATATGGTTGAAATAGATTTTAATTATTATTGAACCTTATTGCCTATATACACACACTCATAGTGTGTCCACTCCTTAAAAAAAGTAGAATCATAAATTTATTTTTATTTGAGGTCCATTCACATCAACTCTAGTATATTTTCATTGATTTCTTATCATATCTAAATTGATCTTCCTTTTCTATCTAGCTATAGTCTTTACATGAAACTCCTCAGTATTAGTTTCTCTCTTCAAAACATGGATCTCTCTTTCAAGGTTCTTAATTTTAAAATCTTTTTCCTTCAGTTGTTTTTATAACTTCTTAACATGAGATTTATTTTCATCATATGTAGTCTTCACTCATTCTTCATGTTATTAACTAAAAATAACCATGTATCTTTCATGAAGTTTATCCTTTTCTATGCTTACTTTTTTTGAATGAGTTATTTAATTACGTCACTTTGTTCCTTCATTTTCTTATTCTTTCTTAACATGGATTCCATAGAAACCATTACTTACTTCATCATTCCCTTATTTGTATCCTCTAGATCTATAATTAGAGAATAATTTCTTCCATCTTCAACCCTAAAGACTCTTACTTAATTTATCAAGGCTTTAATATCCTTTTTATACTTGCATATAAATTCTTCAGATTTTCCATATGAAGTGGTTACTTCACCTTCAACATATTTAGATGACTCAAAATTTTCATCTACTGGTTTACAAGGAATATCCTCCATAATGTTAGAATCAGATATCTCTAGGGGATTTTCTTTATTTACCTAAATTAAACTTAAAGTCTTGGGTACCCATTTCTTAATCTTATTTCTTTGACTTTTAGAAAAATAACATTCTTCAATTGAATGCACATCTTGAATATCAATTGATTTATTCACATCACTTGAACCTACTTGAATTAATTATTTTATCATAAATTTTTTACCATATATCTCTTCTATTTTCATCCACATGTCTCTAGAAAATTTGTAATCAGATATATTTTTAAATATTCCTTATCCAATAGTTTTTTTAAGGCATGTTTAGTAGATGCATAGATCTACAAGTTTCTTAGATCTTCCTCATACATACTTCTTGGTTGGCTTCATAACAAAATATCATCTTTCAATACATGATAAAGAATACCAACTTGTATTTCAAAGTTTTACAAAAATGCCTTCTTCGATTTTAAAAATTGATTTATATTGAATATAAGATCGTTCACATAAAATTATATACCTTGAATAATCACAAAGAACTTCATAAACTAGATATATTAGGTTAAAAAATCCAAAAACCTTTAGGCTCTGATACCACTTGTTGGGACCCAAGATACCCTACGCGAGTAGGGGGTGAAGGTTCTGGGCGCAGTGGAAGCGCGTTGGTGGGTTTTCCCAACTTTAATTTTAGCATTAAACAACGTTCAATCTGAGATCCGTCATGATATAAAACGCTGAATATTCGGAATAGAATGAATAACGAAAAGAAAATAAGAGTCCCGGAACCCTTGAGATAGGATCTTCATATGTTGGTTATAATTAATTTAATTAATTCATAAGAATTACCTCGATGGAATTCTTTCTTCGTTGGGGTCTCCAGTCATGATCCTGTGATCCTTCATTGCGTCAGAGAATCCAAGTGTAGGATTCCTCTAGAGGTGATCCACACGTGTGCCACGTATCTCTAGACGTCGCTGAAAGGAACTCCGGGTGCTAGCACAGAAGATCCTTCACTTGCGATGTCCGTCTTCGATCGCCTTGATCCGGTGGAGGATCTTGCTTTTGTAACTTGAAAGCGTTCTTGGTGGAAAGGGAATTCTCTCTTGGCTTGAGAGTATTTCCAATCCATTGTCCACAACCAAAATAGATAACCCTTTGAGAATAATGTAATTAGGATTTATAATACCTAGAATAATAAAATAAATTAATTTCTCATAAGCATTTAATCATTTCATTTAATTCTTATCAATACCCCATGTCTTAATAATGATAGTTGACCATCATTATTACTTGACATGAGTCCAACGTATTACATTTAATATCATTTAAATAAATAAACAATATTTTCTTACGAATCTCGAAAAAAATAAACTACACGGCGTGTATATATAAATATACACGACATGTACTTTTATTTTTTCAGTTTTATTTATTTTCCTCCACCATATTTATTAGACCTTGAGTAATGGCTATTTATTTCTTAAATAAATGTAACTGCATTACTCGCTAATAAATATATATTATTTCTTCCACAATATATTCTCTCAAATAACTAGTGTCAATAAATGCGATCAGACATCCTTAAATAATTGTTAAACCACAGTCGGGAATAATATTTATTTAACTGAGATACATGGACACACTTAGTGTGTGACCCTCTAGGCCTCTTTCTCAGTGGCATTAGGTGGAGCCTGCCCAAAGTCCAAGGCTATCATCTAACAACACACCAAGGCACCCATAGAGAAAGAAGTTAACGCTGCAATGACGTGTCACCTCCTACGAACACTTACCGTGTAATATAATCCCTTTGTATCGATATCTCTAATCAAGCGGGTTGCATGCTAGTGCCATCAACCCATGTGCTCGATTATTCTTTCTTTGACTTCCCGGAATTGAACTCGCCCATAACTTACCATGGCCATGGATTTATTTAGGCTATATCAATTCCATCAAAGGGCTTGAGATATCTACTTATGTTATGAAATGGAAGGGACAAATCCTTTCTCGCATTATCTATTAATGCAGTATTACTCGTGACGCACCCAACGTATCCTACCTCGCTGCGAACAGTGTGTTGTCACAGTTTTCGTCAATACATCTAAGTGCGCGAGTTGCAATACTCATTAATAATAATTTTAAAGTCTAAGGACCAATACACACGTCCGCAAATAGGAACATCCAATGACACTATGAAATGTGGATTTCCTACTGGCGGGTCTCGTTCTCATAATATCCTCCTGGATATTACCAAGGGTGCAGACCATGAGAAGGTGCCTCAAATTTTTATGAGTCCTCACCCCTAATGGCCTGTATTATTTGTGTCCCTCAAATAACATCATCCGGCCATAGAACATATATTCAAGAACAATGTTATGGAACTTCCGGGTTCTCATCATAGTAGGGATCCGCTATGACCCATTAATGCAACAGCTATCCTTAGGACATTATCACATGCATTTTCATGCAGAAGAACAATCAAGATGTGATAAGGCATTTATTAATGAATAAAGTACAAAGTAGTTGGTTCTAGACCACCAACTCCAACAGACTCCCACTTGGACTAGAGCCAACTGCTAACAACCTTTAACCTGCTAGCTCTCACATGATATTCATGCTTCTACTGAGATAGGCCTTTAGTCATGGGGTCCGCCATGTTCTCTTCTGTGGACACTCTGCTCACTGCAACTTCACCCCTCTGATAGAAATCCCTCAAGAGGTGATACTTCCGGATTATGTGCTTTGTCCGTTGATGTGACCTTGGTTCTTTTGAAAGAGCCACCGCTGTAGTATTATCACAATACAATGTAATGGGATCTTTACTACTAGGCACCACATCAAGCTCTTGGACAAAGTTCCAAATCCAGACGGCTTCCTTGGATGCATCAGAAGGCTCTATATACTCAGACTCCATTGTAGAATCAGCGACAACTGACTTCTTTGAACTCTTCCAGCTCACAGCTCCTCCATTGAGACAGAAAACATATCCAGATTGCAACTTCAGATCATTCTGATCTCCATACACCAGGAACATATCCTTAGTTCTTCTCAGATACTTAAGGATAGTCTTAACAGCAGTCCAATGCTGTTCTCCTGGATCTGCTTGATATCTGCCTACCATGCTCAGTGCATAGGCAACATCAATCCTGGTACATAACATAGCATACATGATGGATCCTATAGCCGAAGCGTATGGGATCTTGCTCATCCTATCTTTCTCCTGTTGTGTCTAGGGACACATTTTCTTAGAAAGATGTAAGCCATGTGACACTGGAACCAATCTCATCTTGGATTTTTCATACTAAATCTCTTTACTATCTGGTCAATGTATGTAACCTGACTTATTCCAATAATCCTCTTGGATCTATCACGAATGATCTTGATCCCTAGAATGTAGGCTACTTCTCCAAACTCCTTCATGGAGAAACACTTGTTCAACCAGTCCTTAACTGACTGTAAGGTTGATACGTCGTTTCTAATAAGAAATATGTCATTAACATATACCACTAGGATGATGACCGCATTACCATTAAAACACTTATAAACACATGGCTCACATTCATTCTTAATGAAACCAAATTCCTTTATGGATTCATCAAATCGAATGTTCCATGACCTGGATTCTTGCTTCAATCCATAAATGGATTTATGCAACTTGCAAACCCATTTGGATTCACCTGGTGTCACAAACCCTTCTGGTTGTGTCATATAGACATCTTCCTGAAGGTTCCCGTTAAGGAATGCTATTTTGACATCCATCTGCCAAATCTCGTAGTCATGGTAAGCTGCTATGGCAAGTATGATTCTTATGGATTTAAACATGGAAACTGGTGAGAAGGTTTCATCATAGTCAATTCCTTGATGTTGTCTGAATCCTTTAGCCACTATCCTTACTTTATAGGTGCTAACTTGACCTTCAATGTCTAGCTTTCTTTTGAATACCCATTTACATCCAACAGGCTTTACATCAACTGGCTCATTGACCAGAACCCAAAATTGGTTCTGATACATGGAATCCATCTCAGAACTCATAGCTTCTAGCCATCTTTCAGCTTCTGAGCTTTATACTACTTCCTTGTAGGAGAGAGGTTCATCATTGTCCAACAATAATGATTCACCATCCTCGGTGACTAGGAAACCAAATCTCTCTGGTTCCCTTACCTCTCTTGAGCTCCTACGCAGTACTTGTGTTTCTGGAACCTCTTCCATGGGGACCTGTGGAACTTGTTCCTGTTCCAACTCTTGTGTATCTTGAGCATCAACTTCATCGAATTCAATCTTGCTCCCACTATCGTTCTTGAGGATGTGCTCCCTCTCAAGAAATACGGCTTGTCTGGCGACATTAACTTTCTTTTCTTGAGGGTTATATAGGTAATATCCTTTCGTTTCCTTAGGATATCCTATAAAGATACACTTCGTGCCCCGGGGTTCTAGTTTGTTGCCTGATAAGGCCTTAACAAACGCCTCACATCCCCATACATGTGTGTGCGACAAAGTGGGTTTCCGTCCATTCCATAACTCGGATGGAATTCCATTTTCCGCCTTAGTTGGTACTCGGTTTAATGTGTATACTGCAGTTTGTAATGCATATCCCCAAAAGGATAATGGAAGATCCGCATGACTCATCATCGACCTCACCATGTCCAACAAGGTGCGGTTCCTCCTTTCACTAACACCATTCCATTGTGGTGTATAAGGATGAGTGATCTGAGATAGAATCCCAGACTCCCGTAGAAGATCAATGAACTCTTGGTTCAGATATTCTCCACCTCGATCCGATCGAAGATTCTTTATCTTCTTACCAAGCTGATTCTCTACTTCATTCTTGAATTCCTTAAATTTCTCTAAGGACTCTGGCTTATACCTCATTAAGTAGACATATCCATATCTACTCAAATCATCAGTAAAAGTAATGAAGTAAAAATATCCACCTCTAGCTTCTACTGGAAATGGTCCACACACATACCAATCCTAGAAGCTCTATGGACCTTTCACCTTGTCCACCAAAAGGAGGCTTGGTCATTTTTACTTGTAAACAAGCATGACATCTATCAAGCGGTTTTAGCTTAGTAGAGTCTAAATAGCCATCTTGGCAGAGCTTTGTCAAACGCTTCTCATTCACATGACCAAGGCGGTGATGCCATAACTGGGTGATGTATGAGTCATGTGAGTTTTTTTTGTTATCGATTGCTAACACTTGGTTTTCGTAATTTAATACATACAAACCATTATTCAAATGTTCCATACCATAACATACGTTGTTCTTATAAAAGAGACAACCCTTATTTCCGAACTTGAAAACAAATCCATCCATATCCAAACAAGATACAGAAATTATGTTCTTGGTAACACTAGTCACAAAATAACAATTATGTAAAACCAAAATCATCCCAGTCGGCAATGAGAGGTGGTAGTCGCCAATAGCCAACGCAGCCAGCCTTGCGCCATTGGCAGCTCGAAGATCCACCTCTCCTCTAGAAATCTTTCTAAATGTACTTGGATCCTGCATTTGAATACAGATGTGAGACCCACAAGCTGTATCTAATACCCAATTCGTAGAAATAGAAAGATTTCACTCGATAATGAATGCACCTTTAGCGTCCCCACGCTTCTGGGTGCAGTTCCTCTTCCAGTGGCCCTACTTGCCACATGCAAAACACACTACCTCCCATTCCTTGCCCTGCCTCTGGATCTTCCCCTTCTTGGAAGGACGGTGCTCGAGGGCTTCATACCATTTATAAGTCTTTGTCCCTTTTTCCTTGTCCTTCCTTTTCTTGTTCACCATAAGGACCATGGGTTTGTCACGCCCCATGTCCTTATCTACCTTGAGAATCAAGGTCAGAAGCTCCGATAGACTCTTCTCATTGCCGCTCATATTATAGTTGACAATGAAGCTAGATAAGGTCTTGGGCAGTGATGATAGGATGAGATCTGTACACAACTCATCCGGGAATTTAATCCCTAAGATGTCCAGGCGTTCAATGTAGCCAATAAGCTTGAATACATGAGGCCCAGCTGGCGCAGACTCTCCAAGCTTCATGGCGAACACAGCATTGGAGATCTCATACCTCTCCTATCTCGCCTTCTCTTGGTAGAGATCCTTAAGGTGAGACATCATGCTATACGCGTCCATGTTTTCATGTTGCTTCAAGAGCTCATTAGACATTTCCGATAGCATGAAACACTAGAAATATATGGCATCATCCATGTGTTTCATGTAGAGAGATAATTCCTCATCACTAGCCTCTTTCCCAGGCGCAACTAGAATAGGATCTTCCAGCACATACAATTTCCTTTTGTGGTGAAGGAAGACGCGTAAACGCCTCTGCCACTCTTAGAAATTGGTGCCGGTGAGAAGGTTTTCCTTCTCGAGTATGGTGTGCAATGATATGTTTGAATCCATTTTATTTCCGTTTCTACAAATTAAGATGAGCAAAGGTTTAGTACTTTATTACAAAAATTGAGACAAATAAATAAATTAATACTTATTAGTCTCCCACTATTTTATCGAAATCCAATAGCCCTCACCATTGACTTCGGAATATTCTGTTGCCTGAATATTCTAGTGGGAAGGATCCATATTTCCCTTCACATTACCCCAACTAGGTTTGGCCAAGAAACTTGAAGGGTTTTAGGTAGGCATTCCAAATGCCAACTGCATTAACTCGCAGCTCCTTGATCCGCTGAGTGGACTTCCCAATCCTGAAATCCTTTTATTTTGGATTTCCTCAACCTTTGCCTCTTGGTCACACCAAGTCCTGCTGTGGCAGTCAACCCTTGATGCGAACCAAGTCAAGTCAACCCAAAACCTTGAATTATAATTCCCCGATAATTGAAAGCACCCCAACTAGGGTTGGTCAAGCACTTTGAACTATGGTTCGATTCTAACCAAGATTATGGAAGGCTATACCGACTTAATATTTCTTTTGAGGGATTTTATCCTTATATGTAAATTACCATTTTATTATCTTTGATTACACGCTTTTTAATATTAAGTGGGATATACTTAAGTGATTAACCATGTCTAAGATAATATTTACGTATAAACCAGTTTTTATTTTAGTTCCATCTTGCATGCTTGTTATATTCATCAATTGTGTGATCGTGACAACACACCCACAATAAATAAACCATGCAACTGACAGAAATAAAATAAATGGTATGATCATGAGCTTGTTCTATTGGTTAGTTTATCTAGCGGTTGATAAACTAACCCAAGACCTAGGGGAGAAACACCTTGAACCTTGCGGGTTCGTGTTTACAGCTTTCTACCTGTCCACCTTTGTATCTCTTTGGATTGGTTTCACCTCGGCTCCTGACTTGAGCTGCCTCCACTAGCTTGGGAGCTCCATCCATTACATATGCATTTATCTCACACGCAGGTGAGGGGTAAAAGGGGGTTTTTACATAAAAGAATCCTTGGGCGCATAGGCCCTACATATTAATGAGGAGATGGCTCGCAGGCCAACAAATTTAATTTAAATAAATAAATTAAAAGAAACCATTCACATACAAAGGTCTCGGTCTAGCTCATGATCATCCACACATGCAACGATATTTACTCATAAATAAAACTAGCATTCAATTCCTTAATCGTTCTTGTTTAAGATAAATCACGCTCGAATTAATTAATTATCTTTAATTAATCAATCCTTTTATCTTAAATACTTTTCTGAACTTCCTTGAGATTCTCATCCATCATAATTTTAAACAAATAAATTCATTTAAAATTATCCTTGTACGTAACTTGTACCTTGGAGGAAACCTGGTGAGTTCCCTTTCATTACGAAGATGTTAAATTAAACACACATATATAAAACACCTATCACATGTTGTGCCTCAGCATTACGCCTGCACTATGGTACACGTCTCAAGGGTTTGTATAATATAATAATTAAATTTTAATAAATCTGCGTAATTCGGGTGAGTACACGGTGTGTAGTTCTGACTACACGGCGTGTACTTTTCTTCACTATCCATCTGAAGTACACGCCTGGGGACATGACGTGTAAATGTACTTCGGAAATTTTCATAGTACACGGCGTGTTCTTTTGGACACACGCCGTGTAGTTTCCGCGTTACACGATTTCCAGCCGGGAAAGCTGTGTACGGGGTACACGGCCCAACCCGAACCCGAAGGGACTACACGCCGTGTTCAGTTGGACCACACGGTGCGTAATCCGGAAACAGTGTGCCACTTGTTTCTGGTCAACACACGGTGTCATAAATGACCTCAATACACGGCCCGATTTGGCGGATCAGTCAATGCATTGAACCTAGACTACACGGCGTGTACTTTCGAATACACGCCGTGTATTCTGGTGTTGTACGGCCAGAAATGTTTGGATCCTCCAGATGAGTTCTTCTATTTTATTTTAATCAAAATTAAAAGAAAAATTCGTTTCTGTGAGGTGAACGAGAAATGAGGGAGGTGGAACAGATCTCGATATTCAGATTTCCAGAATGATTAAACATGAATTGAAATAACTAAATTATTAAATGCGTAAATCACCAATGAAAAACTAAATAATTATAATCAACGATATGATCGCTCTGATACCACTTGAAGGTTCCAGGCGCAGCGGAAGCATGTTGGTGGGTTTGCCCAACTTTAATTTTAGCGTTAAACAGCATTCAATCCGAGATCTGTCACGATATAAAACACCGAATCTTCGGAATAGAACGAAGAACGAAAAGAAAAGAAGAGTCCCAAAACCCTTGAGATAGGATCTTCATATGTTGGTTATAATTAATTTAATTAATTCATAAGAATTACCTCAATGGAATTATTTCTTCGTTGGTGTCTCCAGTCACGATCCTGTGATCCGTCATTGTGTCGGAGAATCCAAGTGTAGGATTCCTCTAGCGGTGATCCACATGTGTGCCACATATCTCTAGACGTCGCCGAAGGGAACTCCGAGTGCTAGCACGGAAGATCCTTCACTTGCGATGTCCGTCTTCGATCGCCTTGATCCGGTGGAGGATCTTGCTTTCGTAACTTGAAAGCGTTCTTGGTGGAAAGGGAATTCTCTCTTGGCTTGAGAGTATTTCCAATCCGTTGTCCACAACCAAAATGGATAACCCTTTGAGAATAATGTAATTAGGATTTATAATACCTAGAATAATAAAATAAATTAATTTCTTATAAGCATTTAATCATTTCATTTAATTCTTAGCAATACCCCATGTCTTAATAATGACAGTTGACCATCATTATTACTTGACATGCGTCCAACGTATTACATTTAATATAATTTAATTAAATAAACAATATTTTCTCACAAATCCCGAAAAATAAACTACACAGCGTGTATATATAAATATACACGGCGTGTACTTTTATTTTTCCATTTTTATTTATTTTCCTCCACCATATTTATTAGACCTTGAGTAATGGATATTTATTTCTTAAATAAATGTAACTGCATTACTCGCTAATAAATATATATTATTTCTTCCACAATATATTCTCTTGAATAACTAGTGTCAAAATAAATGCGATCAGGCATCCTTAAATAATTATTAAACCACAGTCGGGAATAATATTTATTCAACTTGTTAAATTAATATTTAACTGAGATACATGGACACACTTAGTGTGTGACCCTCTAGGCCTCTTTCTCAGTGGCATTAGGCAGAGCCTGCCCAAAGTCCAAGGTTAGCGTCTAGCAACACGCCAAGGCACCCATAGAGAAAGAAGTTAACACCGCAATGACGTGTCACCTCCTATGAACTCTTACCGCGTAATATAATCCCTTTGTCTCGATATCTCTAATCAAGCGGGTTGCATGCTAGTGTCATCAACCCATGTGCTCGATTATTCTTTCTTTGACTTCCTGGAATTGAACTCGCCCATACCTTACCATGGCCATGGATTTATTTAGGCTATATCAATTCCATCAAAGGGCCTGAGATATCTACTTCTATTATGGAACGGAAGGGACAAATCCTTTCTCACATTATCTATTAATGCAGTATTACTTGTGATGCACCCAACGTATCCTACCTCGTTGCGAACAGTGTGTTGTCACAGTTTTCATCAATACATCTAAGTGCGCGAGTTGCAATACCCATTAATAATAATCTTAAAGTCTAAGGACCAATACACACGTCCGCAAATAGGAACATCCAATGACACTATGAAATGTGGATTTCCTACTGGCGGGTCTCGTTCTCATAATATCCTCCTGGATATTACCAAGGGTGCACACCATGAGAAGGTGCCTCAAAGTTTTATGAGTCCTCACCCCTAATGGCCTGTATTATTTGTGTCCCTCAAATAACATCATCCGGCCATAGAACATATATTCAAGAACAGTGTTATGGCACTTCCGGGTTCTCATCATAGCAGAGATCCGTTATGACCCATTAATGCAACAACTATCCTTAGGACATTATCACATGCATTTTCACGCAGAAGAACAATCAAGATGTGATAAAGCATTTATTAATGAATAAAGTACAAAGTAGTTGGTTCTAGAACACCAACTCCAACAGGGGGGAGGGGTGAATCTGAATGAGGAGCACTTTAGGCCTTTTCTTTTTCCTCACTTCTCCAGGTTCTTATACCCTCATTAGAAGGAATAATCATTCAACATGTTATCTTCTCAATATAATCCAATCACCACAACATGCACACTATAGGAAGAATCAATATTTGTGATGGGTTATTTGCGACGGAGTAGGATCCTATCCCAAATAATTGAAAATGATGGGTTATTTGAGTGGGGATAAGATTCTCGTTGTAAATAACTATATATCTAGTTTCATTTGTGATGGGAAACGAGCCCTATTACAAATATTTTTGGTGTGACTATGAACCATTCCACGAGAAAGGGTTATTTGCGATGAAATTTCAAATTCTATCGTAAATAATATTTTTGTGATGGGAAGATCCGCCATCACAAAAAATTGTAAATTAAAAATCAATAAAATTCCATCATGAAATAATAGTATTTTGCGATAAAATATGCATTCAGTTGTAAATAATCTATCATCAGAGTAAATAATAGGTATTTATAGTGGGTAGCATTTGCGACAGGCGATCAAATCCGTCGCAAATGCTATTTGGAATATTGCCATGAGTATTTACGGTGAGAACTATTTGCGACGGGTTTCGTCCCAAATGCTATTATTTGTGATGGAAATTCCATCGTAAATAATCTAACCTATATAAAGGCCCCCACCACCATTCGTCAAGCACAAGTTCTAATCTCCTCTTCTAGTTTCTCTCTACTTTATCTCGGTGTAAGTTTTTTATTTTTATAGAAAATTTCCATAGAGACGTCTTCAGGGCCGCATTACTGTTTTAATTCTGGAAAAGTGTTGTTTTTAATGTATTTATTTTAAACCATTATAATTGTTAGTTTATCTACTTTATTTTATATTAGTAATATTTAAGAATAATTAGAAATAATTAGTAACAATTACCAGTAATTAATAGCAATTGACATTAATTGTAGATAATTAGTTCTAATTGGTAATATTATTAACAATTACCGGTAATTCGTAAATAATTAATTTATAATTAGTAAATAATTAGTAATAAATAATAATAATTATAAATAATTAATAATAAATAATATTAATTACTAATAATATAAAAAATTAGACATAATTACCGATAATTATGAATAATTACTAATAATTAACAATAATTAGTAATAATTAATGAAAATTAGTAATAATTAAAATGAATTAGTAAAAATTTATGAAAATTAATAATAATCAATAACTATTATTGATAATTAGTAATAATTAGTTATAATTTTAAGTAATTAGTAATGATTACCAATAATCAGTAATGATTTGTACTAATTAACAATAATCCGTAATAATTAGTAATAATTAGAAATAATTAGTAATAATTGCCCATAATTCGTAATAATTAGTAATAATAAGAAAAAAGTAGTAATTTTTTTTTAAAATTAGTAAAGATTAGAAATAATTTTCAATAATTACAAATAATTAGTAATAATTAATAATAATCAGTAATAACTAGTAATAATTAGCAATAATTAGTAATAAATTCCAATAATTAGAAATAATTAGTAATAATTAGTAATAAATAACAATAATTATTAATAATTAGTAATAAATAGAAATAAATAGTTTAAACTACCAATTATTTATAATAAATATAAATAATTAGTAATAACTAGTAATAATTACTAAGAATTAGTAATAATTAGTAATAATTAGTAATAATTAGTAATAATTGTAAATAATTAGTAAAAATTAGCAACAATTACTGATAATTCATAATAATTGACAATAATTAGTAATAATTACCAAAAATTAAAAATAAATAATTGTAATTAGTAATAAATAATCATAATTAGTAATAATTTCCAATAATTACCAATAAATAGAAATAATTAATAATAATTAATAATAAATACCAATAATTAGTAATAATTCATAATAAATACCAATAATTACTGATAGTTAAAAATTATTAGTAATAATTTGTAATAATTAAAAACAATTACATATAATTACAAATAAGTACAAAAATGTAAAAATAATTAACAATAATTAGTAAAAATTCATAAAAAATATTAATAATTAACCAAAAATAGTAATATTTAAATACAATTACCAATAATTTTCAATAATTAGTAATAATTAGTAATAATTAGTAATAACTAGTAATAATTAGTAATAATTAGTAATAATTGGTAATAACTACCAATAATTGGTAATAATTTGTAATAATTGGCAATGAATACCAATAATTACCAATAATTAACAATAATTAGTAATAATTGATAATAATTATTGATAATTAGTAAAATTAATCATAATTAGAAATAATTAATAATAATTGTTAAAAATTAGTATTAATTACCAATAATTTGTAACAATTAAAAATAATTATCAATAATTAATAATAATTAGTAATAATTAATTAAATTTGGTAATAATTAAAAATAATTACCAATAATTAGTTATATTTATAAATATTTAGTAAATATTAGTAATAATTAATAATAATTATCGATAATTAGTAATAATTAATAATAATTAATAATAATTAATAATAATTTGTAAATATTATTAATAATTATTAATAATTCATAATAATTACAAATAATTAGTAATAGCTACCAATAATTAGTAATAACTACCAATAAATAATAATATTTAGTAATAATTAATAATAATTAGAAATATATACCAATAATTAGTAATAACGACCAATAATTAGTAATAATTATAAATAATTAGTAATAATTAAAAATAATTAAAAATAATTATGAATATTTACCAATAATTAATAATAATTAGTAATAATTAATTAAAATTAGAAATAATTAGAAATAATTAATACTAATTACTAATAATTATCAATAATTACTAATAATTAATCATAATTATAAAAAATTAATAGTAATTAGTAATAATTAATAACAATTACCAATAATTGTTGATAATTACGAACAATTGTTGATAATTACCAATAGTTACAAATAATTACAAATTATTACAATAATTACAAATAATTAGTAATAATTACACGTAATTTGAAATTTTATTTTATGATTTTTTCTCAGATCGTCCCCTTCTTCTATCAGATTAATATTTTTTTTTTATTTTTTTATAAAAATGTGGAACATGGATGTAGACAATGGTTTTTATTTTAAGATTGTGGTTGGATAATTCATCACAAAAATCCAAATGGATCTAGTATAAATCCTGCATATATTAAGGGTGTGGATTTTTTTTTATCATTTTCATAATCTAAACTGGAATTTGTTTTAGAAGGGTTAATTAGGTGTCCATGTAAGAAATGTGATCTGAGGTGATTTGAAAAATTTGATAGTATTGGGGTTTATCTATAATACTTTGGTTTTCCTAATGATAAGGTTTTTGTGGTATCAACATGGTAAAGAAAAATTCAAGAGAAGATAAAAATAATTTGTTTCCAAATCCATCATGGTTTCAAAATTAGGTCCTTGAGGCTGCTGGATTGTCTTTTCAACAAACATAAACTCAAAATGATGATTCAAATCCAAAGTTAGAATCATATGAATTTGTTGAGTTACTGAAATCTGCTGAGGATGCCTTATGTCCCAATTGAAAGATAATATAATTTAATGTTGTTACTAAATTTATGGCTATTAAATCAGATAATGGAATGTCAAATATTTATTTTGATCAAATATCCTGTTTGGTTAAATCACTATTATATGATTCAAATTTGTTGCCTATAAATTTATATGAAAGAAAGAGGTTGATCCATAATTTGTGTCTTGGTTTTTAGAATATCCATGTAAGTTCGAATGATTACATCCTATATTATGGTGAAAATGATTCATTAGTTAATTGTCCTTCATGTCAAAAATCAAGGTATAAAGAGGCACACCAAGGGAAGTATGGATTGGTTCTCATTAAAAATTTTAGGTATTTCCCCCTTATAGCTAGATTTCAATGTTTATTTGTCTCATAACATATAGTCATTAATGACATGGCACGAATCCAATATTTCCACGGGTAAATGATTAAATCATCCTTATGATGGTGATTCATGGAAAAATTTTTATTAGACGAATCTATATTTTTCTTTAAAATCTCATAACATGCATTTGGGTCTTTTACTAATGGTTTCTATCCATTTAGTTTTTATATTAGTTAATATTCTGGTTAGACTATATTTATAACTATGTACAACTTATATCCTTAGATGTTGATGAATTAACTATATATCCTTTTAATATTATCAATCCCAATACATCCAAAAAAGAATATTAATGTTTATTTGAATCTATTTATTGATGAGTTAAATGTATTGTGGAGTAAAAATGTTAGTATATGTGAAATTGTTGGAAAAAAAAATTCATAATGAAAGCTACTTTAATATGGATAATTAGTGACTTCTTAGCATATGAAATGTAATTTGGATGAAGTTAGGGGTGTAATTTTGGCCCGATGGCCCGACCCAAAAGCTCGAGCAGCTCGGCCCAGTAAAGCCCACGTCGGGCCAGGCTGGGATCGGGCCATAGGTTCATCAGGCCAGGCCTGAGCCTGTCCAAGAAGGCCCACAGGCCGGGCCAGGCCGACCCGAAAAAACCTGCCCTGCTGGCCTGTACGAAGCCCGACCTGCTGTAAAAAAATATAACGGGAAGCTCCTGGTAGGGAGATTCGATCCCCCTACCTCAGGCTTCCAAGGCTGTGCCTGGACAAACTGGCACTGGTGTTGCGCCTGTTATATTCTCAGCAGATTATATATATATATATCAATGATATATGTGTGTGTATATATATGTCATTATATATTAACAAAAAATAATATATATACATATATAATAAAGTATATATATACATATAACTAGTATTATATATAATTATAATGAGTGTGTGTGTGTGTGTGTGTGTGTGTATACAACGATATATAATTATATATATATATATATATATATATATAATATTGTATATATATAAACCCATTAATAATATATATCAATTAAGTGCGACTTTTAAAAATCCATTAATAATATATATATATATATATATATATATACAAACAAAGCTATTAATATATATATATATCAATGATTTAATATTATATATATAATAACTTATTGTATATTAATAAAAAAATAACACTCACCTAATGATGTTCATGCATGTCTCTCAACTTCGTTAATTTTTTTAAGTGTGTTACAACTTGCATATATTATACATACTATACATATATAAATCTATTTAGAAAAAAATTAACCCGCCCACTGCGGCGCACCCCTCAACCCCTAATTATTATTTTTACAATTTTCTCATATTATATATATTTATATATATCAACCATTTAACATTATATATATAATAACTTATTATATATTAACAAAAAAACACACTCACCCAATGATGTTCGCATACACCCCCCAACCTCATTATTTTTTTTAAATATGATGAAACTAACATATTATATATATATACACACATATAAACAAATATATTAATAATATATATATCAATGATATGATACAATATATATATATATACATAAAGCCATTAATAATATATATATATATATATAAAGCTATTAATAATATATATCAATTAAGTGTGCCTTTTAAAAATCCATTAATATATATATATATATATAAATGATTTAATATAATATATATATAAACAAACCTATTAATAATATATATATCAATGATTTAATATTTCATATATAATAACTTATTGTATATTAATAAAAAAATAACACACTCACCTAATGATGTTGGTGCACGCCCCCCACCTCATTAATTTTTTAAAGTATGTTGCAACTTGTATATATTATATATACATCTATTTAAAAAAAATTAACCCATCAACGACGACGCACCTCCCAACCCCTAATTTGTTTTTACAATTTTCTCATATTATATATATATAATAACTTATTATATATTAACAAAAAAATAACTACTCAACCAATGATGTTCGCACACCCCCAACCTCATTAATTTTTTTTAAATATGATGAAACTTGTATAAATTATATATACTATATATATATATATATATTTATAAATCTATTTAAAAAAATCAACCCACCTAGTGTTACGCACCCCCCAACCTCTCATTATTTATTTTCACATAATATATATAGATTCACATATATAAATATGTTTAAAAAAAATAACATATCCTCTCACTGTAAAATATAAATAAAATAGAAAATAAAAGTTCTTACAAAAAAATGTATAATGTTTAATAAAAATATGTGTAAAAAACATGCGTTTAAAAAAATTTAAAAATGTTTAAAAAAATGTTTTAAATTAATCAAACGCTTAAAAATAATTTTCATAAACATTTTAAAAAAAGAAATGTAAAAAACATTTTAAATAAATGATAAAAAACATTTAAATAACAACACTTTAAACCAACCTAGTGTTACGCACCCCCCAATTCCTCATTTTTTTTTCGATTTTCACATAATATATATAAATTCACACACATATATATATCTATTTTGAAAAAAATAACATATCAATCCACTATAAAATGTTAATAAAAAATGTTTTTACATAAAACATGTTAAATATTTAAACAAAATATATGTAAAAAACATGCGTTCAAAAAACATTTTAAATTAAACATTTAATAATAAATGTAAAAATTGTTTTAAAAAAATGTTAAAAATAGTTTAAATAAAAATGTTTAAAAAAAGTTCTTAAAAAAACATTTAAATTATTATTATTTTAAACAAGCACTTAAAAAAAATTTACATTAATTTTTTAAAAAAAAGTTAAATGTTTTAAAAAAATACTTGTAAAAAGCATGCGTCTAAAAAAAATTAAAAAACATTTTAAATTAATCATTTAAAGATAAATGTAAAAAAATGTTTTAAATAGATGTTAAAAAACATTTTAAATAAAAATTTTTAAATAAAAAAAATCAACAAACGCTTAAAAAAATTATAAATAAGTAAAAAAACTGTAAAAAAAATGTTTTAAATAAATGTTAAAAAAATGTTTAAATAATAATGTTTTAAACTCACCCACTGCTGCGCATCCCCCAACCCCTTGTTAATTTTTTTTACAATTTGCACATAATATATATATATATATATATATATATTCACATATATAAATCTATTTAGACAAAAAATAACATATCCACCCACAGTAAAATGTTAATAAAAAATAAAATAAATGTTTTTACTAAAAAAATGTTAAACATTTAAAAAAAATAAATGTAAAAAACATGCGTTTAAAAATAAATGTTAAAAAATGTTTTAAATAAATGTTAAAAAAAGTTTTAAAATAAACAATTATTTTGAAAATAATAAAAGCCCACCATCGCCCAACTTGAAAAAGCCTGCCCCAGCCCAATCGGGCCCAATCCGGGCCAGGTCGGGCCGAAATTACACCCTTAGGTCTCGGTTTAGTGGCCTTGGTGGTAGGGTCGGATCATCTTCTAGGTAGAGAAAGTTTCGGATAGAGCCACAAGCAAGCATCCATTCTCAGGAAGAGACAAGGCATCTTCATGTTGTGGATCAAGTACCAGCAGGATCATATGCATGGCCTTCGACAGTTCGAGGTACCGTCTTGATTGTATCTTCTTTAGCTGCTATTCTCTTTGATACTAGTTCTACAGTTTCATTCATCTCTACCAGTATTATTAACCTACTAAATTTTCCAATCGAGTTGTTGTCTTTTGCGATGGATTTGGTGACGCTGTTGGGTAAGAAGAAGGATCAAGGTCTCAGGTTCCCATTGTGTGTGCTTTCCATGTCAGGGGCTGAGATGGAGTGGGACCTCCTAGTCTTGGATATGTAACTTTTTAATGTAATCCTCATTATAAATAGACTATTACAATTTCAAGTATATATTGATTTCTATAGGCGGTAGGTGAGTTTCATGAAATCTGATGGGAGTCTTCAGGATTTTCTTAGGTTATGAGATCCTCGGTCAGGTCATGCGGGACCTCCACTCCCAAAGTTGGGGAATCTAATCTTCCAGTTATCATTGCCTGTGATAGAAGACGATGGTCATGCTCTTGAGGGTGGATTACCTCATGTAGTGGATGGATTCCTAGAAGTATTTAAAGATGATTTTCAGGTTTTCCCCTAGAGAAGGATGTGGAGTTATCGATTGATTTAGCGATGGGAACACAACCGATATCTATTCCCTCATATCATATGGCCCCCACTAAGTTGAGGGAATTAAAGATACAACTAAATGATTTATAATCCTAAGGATTTATTTTCCCGAGCATCTCTCCTTGGGTTGCTCCTGTACTTTTTGCGAAGAAGGCTGATGGATCCCTTCAGTTGTGCATTGACTATTGGAAGTTGAATAAGGTAACCATTAAGAAAAAATATCCTTTTCCTCGAATAGATGACTTGTTTGATTATTTTAAGAGTGAAAAGTGGTTTTCCAAGATAGAATTGCAATCGGGTTACCACCAAGTTAGGACGAGAGAGGTAGATATCCCATAGATATCTTTCTAAAGTAGGTACAACCACTTTGAGTACTTGGTTATGCCCTTCAGATTGACCAATGCTTTAGTGATCTTTATGGAACTCATGAATAGGGTGTTCTATAGAACCCCGGGACTCCCTAAGAGGGGAGGGGTGAATTAAAGTGTCAACTTTTTCTTTAAAAGTGATGGATCTTGTTCCCAGATTGGTAGGAACACGTTAAACCTGTATGATGGATATGAACAATAAATAAACAATCACATGAAAAGAGACCACCCATCACTTTAACTTGGTTCACCACAAAGGGCTACGTCCAAGGAGCATACGTCAACAGTGTATCGGTCGTACCAAAATCCACTAATCTTCACCGGTTGTGGAGTATAAGAGTTCAGTCATAGTCACTCTGTTCCAGAAACACTCCCTTTACAATAATTCAGAGATATCTTACTCCGTTCCTTGGAACACTTCCATCAAATCTCCCTTGCTCACTGCCCTGAGATAAGTCTTACTCAATTTATTGACATGAGGACCTATTAAACAGATTTGCATTGAAGTCTTTGTCTTAGTCCATCATGAGACAATTTTTTGCATCAAAGTCCTAATTATATTCACTTGAAAGAAATTGATCACACAAAACGGATATTCAAAAGCTTGTTAGAAGCATAACACCACACTTGCATTCAATACCTCAACTTGCACGCAAGATTTCATAATTATCGTGAAAGATAAATTTCACGCAAATCCTACTTTTCGCGCAACACTTATCTTTCATGCAACTACACCGAAGGGTTCACTTGGTCTTTTTAGACTAAAGGAACACCTTGTGAGCAAGATTAACTTTATTTAATTCTTTCTCACACAAATCTTTCACGCGAAAAAGCATCCAGATTTTCGTTGGAAAATTCTTAAGTCTTCCACGGGGGTATCCACCTATTTATAAGCCTCGATGACCCTGTGTGCAAGTTTACAATGCATCTTTTTCGGTGCGTGAAATATTATTCATGAGCACGCAAAACCCATTTTGACGTTGCATTAAGTGTGTAAAATTCTTTCGCACAACCTCATCTTTCACGCACATTAAATTATTGTGCGTACTTTTTTCCTTTTCCATATTTTGATGCACTGATCCCAAATTAGACCTTGTATTCAAGTTTCTAAACACCCTTCAATCTTTCACGCAACTCCCTTTTCCAAAAACACTTTTCTCCATATTCCAATATTTGGGCCCAAAAATTTGGCAAACACTGGGAAACAAAGCCACCTTCAATACTATTTCCCACTTGAACTGTATGATCCCTTTCCTGGAAAACATCCTAAAATTCCAATGATGATTGAAAACAAACACAAACCATACTTCATTTCCTGCATAGAATAGTTATGGTTCCAACATGTTCCACCAGTATCTAGACTCCTTCGTCATGGTATTGTGGATGACATCTTGGTTTAATCTAGATCCAAGGAAGAGCATGATAATCATTTACGGATCATGTTGGACACTCTATGAGATCATTATCTTTATAAATTTGTCCAAGTTCACTTTCTGGATTAGGAAGGTGAAGTTTCTAGGTCATTTTATCTCAGAACAGGAGGTTTTAGTGGGCCCCGAGAAGATCAGTGCTGTTATGTCATGGTAGCAGCTAAAGAATGTGTTTGAGATCAAGATTTTCCTTGGCCTGGTAGGTTACTATAGGTGGTTTGTTTGGGATTCATCTTGGCTTGCTTCACCCATCACCGCCCTCACCCAGAAAGGGGTGAAGTTTGAATGGGACTTAGAATGTTAGGAATCCTTTAAGGAGTTGAAGTGGCAGTTGACTACTTTCCCCCATGTTGATCTTTCTAGAATCTGTAAATGGCTATGTGGTGTATTGCGATGCTTCAGGTATGGGTCTTGGGTGTGTGATTATGTAGTGTGATCACGTGGTGGTGTATGAATCTGTCTAACTCCGATCACATGAAAATAATTACCCGACCCATGACTTGGAGTTAACAGCAGTGATGCATGACTTTAAGACTTGGCATCACTACCTATTTAGGGAGAAGCTTGTGTTCTACTCTAATAATAAAATCTTAGCCTACATCTTCTTAGAGAAGGATCTTAATCTGAGGCAGCACCATTGGATCGAATATCTAAAGGTGTTTGACTTTGATATCATCTATACCCTGGTAAAGGGTAATGTGGTAGCTGATGACTTAAGTAGGAAAGTTCTAGTGAAAGCTTTAAGGAAGTCTAGTGATGAGTGGACTCTGATGGTGCTTTTTTCCCAGATGCATGTTGAGACCAAGGATTATAGAAGAGGTACTTTTCTGCAAGTGTGCAGTCAAATCCTTATCTTTTGGAGTTGATTTAGTGGGAGTATCCTAGTGATGAGTTGTGTCAGTGGTCGATGAAGTTCCTTCATGGTGGGGAGACGTCTTCTGATTGGTCTTCATCTCCCGAGGGCATATTTTTCTTCAAGGACCATTCAGTGGTACCGTTGTCTCTAAGAAAGGTGGTGATGCGGGATATCCACCAATATCAGTGGGCCATTCATCCTAGTGCTACCAAAATGTATTATGATATTATTCGGCAGTTCTGGTTTCCAGGTATAAGGCGGGATATATATGATTTTGTATCTAGGTGTTATACATGTCAGCAGGTGAAAGTAGAGCATCAAAGGCCCTCTAATTTGCTTCACCTGTTACCCATTCCTACCTGGAAGTGGGAAGAGGTCACCATGTATTTCATTTTTGGCTTACCTCATACACCTTGGGGTAAGAAATCTATTTGGGTAGTGATTGATCATCTGACCAAATAAGCCCACTTCATTCCGATTAGAGATAAAGCTAAAGTGGATGAGTTGGGCCGATTGTATATTCAGAAGGTGGTAAGGATTCATGGTGTTATATTAGTAGTTTTCTCAGATTGAGAACCCCATTTTACCTCTCGGTTTTGGGAAGGCCATGGGGTCATAGATTAAGATGAGCATGACATACCATCCTCAAATGGATGGCCATATGAATCTGGGAAACCAGATTCTGGAAGACATGCTCTGTGCACGTGTCTTGGACTTCATAGGTTCTTGGGATATCCATTTAGTATTGGTCAAGTTTTCTTATAATAATAGTTACCAATCCACAATTTGAATGGCTCCTTTTGAGGCACTCTATGACCATCCATGTCAGTCCCCCCTGTGTTGGTTTGAGGTAGGTGAAACCTCACTGTTGGGGTTGAGCCTTGTGCAAGATACATCTGAGAAGGTCAATATGGTTAGGCAGTGGTTATTGATATATCAAATTCACCAAAATTCTTATTTTTATGAGATTCATCAAGATCTTGAGTTCTCTATGGGTGATCAAGTATTCTTGAAAGTGGCCCCTCATTCGGGTCATCTTCGTTTGGGAAAATAGAGAAAGATAACTCTGAGGTATGTCGAACCTTTTGAGATCACCAAGTGAATTGGAAAGGTAGAATACATGTTAGATTTACCCTCTCAGTTAACATCTATTCACGATGCATTAGATGTCTCCCAATTGAAGAAGTATAATTCAGATTCGTCCCACGTGTTGAATTGGGAAGAGTTGAACATAGTTCCCAATTTATCAGTGTTTGAGCGACCAATGCGGATAGTGGATTCCCAAGAGAAGGTGCTTTGGGTGAATTCTATTCCACTAGTCTGGGTCCTTTGTTAGTATGGGAATTATGTACACGAGACATGGGAGCAGAATTTCTTGGTTGATCATGAGCACCCATTCTTGTTTTCTGACCAAGATTTGGGTTGAATTTCTAGGGTAGAAAGTTTTTCATGCTGGGGAGAATTGTTACATCCATGACCATATTTTTAGGTATTTTTATCTTATATTATTTTCCTATATTTTCCTCCTAGGATCCCCCTTGAACCCCTTTAATTTTGAATAAAATGGACAATTTTTGGGTGGCCAGAATAGGTTGTATGGTTTGGCTGCACGATTTACTAAACCATGTGGACAAACCGTCCACAAGTATCCAGGTCATAAAAATTCTTTTGTAATTCCAATTTTTCCCTTCTGGGATTAAACCTATATATCCCCTTTCTTCCTCCATTCTACCCTAGCAGCCATGGAATCTTCCCAAGCTCCCTTAAGCTCCCTTGGAACCCAATTTTGAAGAGTTTTTTGGTGGGGGAGATTCAAGATTATTTAAGTAAGTGATTCCTCCTTTGTTTTCCTTCCATTTCCTTAGGATTTCTTCCCTTATTATTGAAGTTCCAAATGTAAAACAACTAGGGTTTCATACCTAGTGTTTGATTTTGTGTTTCTTGGTCCAATATTTTGGATTAGGTTTTATTTTCATCCCCTTGTGGTGCGATGGTGGTGCGGTTGAAGTTTCACACAAATATTTGGGGGTTTTGACATCTAAGGTAGGTGATTCCATGTGTAAGAATTATTTTATGAGTTATTTTTCTTGATTGACCTTCTTATCATGTTTCTTCCAAATTGCGTGTGGTGCGAACATTATTTTTGATAGAATTGGTTAAGTGTTTGATTTTAAAGTTTCATTTTTGCTTGAAATTGTGCGGTTTTCATGGGTAACTCATGTGATATCATTTGAGGGAATTTTATAATATATGAAATTGATTTATTAAATGTTTCTAGGGCTGAAAATTCTGTTTTGGTGTGGTATTGTGGTGCATTTTTCCTTGAAAGTGGGGTTTGAAATGGATTTTGGGTGCAAAGATTTGTTTTATTTCTTGAATTTTTTTATGAAAATTTTAAATGGTTAATTGAGTTACACAATGGGTGAAAAACATGTCGGGTACTATTTGATGTGTGTATGATTCAAAAAATGGTATTTTTATGTGAAAATGGTATTTTATAACATATGGGACTTGTTTGAGCACAAAGAGGGAAACCCGAGTATCTAGGTGGGCGAACTAGGACTAGTATTCTTGTGATCCAGTAGTGGTATTGTCCCTGTTTCACTTATAAAGTTTGACGATGACAATACTAACTAAAATTTTATGATATTTGGTGACCACTAGGCCATTTTTGTTTCCCCTCCTAGTGGCTCATGCATGAGAAGAATATTGGTTATGGTTGCTTATACAATGAGATACGATGTACCTAGGGCCCCACAACCAACTAGTACATAAGGGTGTTCCCATGACTAGTTCTTATTGGATATATCATATTTACCATCATCATAAGGTGAATTTTTTGGAAAATTAAGTAGCATGTGTGTTTTATTTAAAACTATGCATTCTTTGAAGTTTCCCTCTTGAAAACTGTTTTCTTTTAAAGTTGCATCCTTTAGAAATTGTTACCATCATTTCTTGTTTATAAAAACTTACAAGATTTTTGTCTTAAAATGTTTATCACATGAAATATTTTTGGGTGGAATATTATTGGGATTAGGATCACACCCTAATTACACATTTGGGTGTAATTAGACTTGATAATGTTTTACACAGGTAAGGTAAAGGTCCTGGGTGATGGCGGTTCAGGTTGTTAGCCTCTTTCCTTGGTGTGGTGTTGTGGAGAAGGTTTCGGGGTAATGTCCCCTTATAATGTGGTGGTTCTTGAGTCGAACTTGCTGCTCATTTTGAGTTGTGTCCCTCTTGGGGTTTTGTTTAAAAATATGTATTTCAATTCTGAATTTTGTTAAAGGATTATTTGGACTAAATTTTCAGATTCAGTTTATTTATTATTTTTGGTTGTTTAATGCTTCAAAACTTGGTTAAATCATTCCCAAACACTTAATTATGGTACCCGAGCACTTGTGATAGCCCATGGGGATAGGTAATGCTCTTTGGGACTTTCCATGGGCTGGGTCAGGTGTCAGTTTGGATGGATACTATATCTGGTTTGTAACACGAACAAATGAATCCACCTGTATAAGAAAACAATTCTTACATGAGTAATACTAAAAAGAATTAAATTAAACATAAATATAAAAAAATTAACTAATTCTATGGAAGTCACATATTCATGCCATTTGTGTATTTTCTTCCATTAGGTGTCCTTCCCATTTATTTCTGAGCACATCTATATCGCCTTGTAAATATGAGTCTTTTCAACAGTCATAATAGTACTGGAAAAATATAAATACACAAAGGATTAATAAATATTTTAAAGTAAATGGTAATTATCTTTGAAACGACCACTTTAGGGATTCTAGTTTGTTCATGGAATATGATCTCTATCATAAATTTACAAACACAATAACCACAATCTTTTCCATTGGTTTGTTTTGGATACTGCGGAAAAATTTAGGAGAATAAGTAATTTGTTTTGATATGTGTTTGGATAGTGAAATATTATTATATATACCTTGATAATTTTCTAGTTGTAGAACTTGTATTCTTTCTTGTCCTTAGCCCCTGGACTCATTCCTTGTTTTTCACAATATTGATGAACCACCCTATTATAACAAAATCCTCATTAAAAAATAATATAAATTATATAAATTGATGTTTAGTTCTAAAAAATTGGACATAGTGTATTAAAAATTAACAAATACCATCTCGTGTGGACAGTTTTTTGGATATCCATGCATTGAATCCAGAAAATAAATCTTTGGTGCTTCCAAATTTACCGCAATGCGCATCCAATGCTGCATAAAAACACAAAAAAGAATAAGTAATGAAAGAAATGAAAATATATTTGATATGATTAAATTTTAAAGTTTTACTTATGCATTTTTGGTATTAAATAAAGTTTGTAATTTGAAATTTTTCTTTCAAACAATTTGATCAGACCTGACACTATTTCATCCTTTTTATTGGTATCTATTTTTGGTTGTTCTGTAGAGGTGATGTGAGGACTAACGAGTCCATTTTTTTCCATGGGAAAATACCTTCAATTGTTTTTCATATATATGCCTGCCAAAAATATGAAATGTATTTAGTCATAATTAATACAATATATCAGCTTTTGGAAAATAAAATAATGAAAACATACCTCATGAATACATTTGCAAATGATTCGCCTAACCAATCATAGTTGATGATTTCACTTACACTCTCAACACCAATGAAGTACTGATATTTCTCTCCATACATATTTTCTTCAAAATCAACTATGTGATTATGACCACCTTTTAACTTTGTATCCACATGAACCTTCAATGATAGTAAATGAGAATATAGAACAGGTGGGGTAATGATGATTTTGGTAGATATTTTTGATCGGTTGGTCGATCCTTTAGATGGTTTTGAGTCTGTATTTCGTTTCATCCCCTTGCCTTTGTCTGTCTGTAATAACATTCATCGGTTCACACCTTTTTTCATTAATTTTTAAAGGTTTAGTTTGGAAAATAAATTGGAAATGAATACCTCCATATCAAAATGTTTTTTTACAAGATGTGATGACCATGCGATGAATGTTACAGTAGCTTTTTCGACCATATACATATCTTCCTCATGAATTGGAATAGGTAGCTCAACGCTCGACTCATGGGCTACCTTAATCGACACTTGCACATAACCTGTTGGAAGTGGTCTGTTGTGTAGCATGTCATTTTGGATATTGAACACTGTATCCCTCACTATAAGGTGGTGGGTGGGTGTTGATAGATATAAATCAAAGTCATTACCACCCTGTATAATATCAGTACAAGAAAGGTATTAGTGTCTTTCTGATTCATATTTCATAGAAACATTTATTAGACATTGATTACATTGACTAAGACATCTTTTTTATGGGAATGAATTGCCTCATAGCTGGTGGGGGGTGGGGAGGTATCTCCATGCGGTGGATTTTGTTGAATTTTTTCTTCTCCTTACCCCCCATAAAAGTTTGCATCATCTATCTCTACCATTGGAATTAATTTTCAAGGGTATCTATTATTTGTCTCATCTGTTTTATTAATTCACTTTGATCCTCCTCTTGTTTTTTTCTCAAAATATGTGTGGGGTGTCACCCCAAAACCCACACCTCTGATACAGCCATACCGTTCTAGCTACTTCAAGGCCACTGATAATATGTGTTCATCTAGTATAGGTGATGCTGATTCTAGTGACTATGTCAGATAAAAAATATAGGAAAATAGGTTATCATTATTATGTAATAGAGATTTAAATCAAAACAAATTTTTTATTATGTAATACTTACACATGTTTCCCACAATTTTTGTGTGTTTTCATCTATTAGTATCCCATATTTATTTACACATGCCTCCTTCCATAGTACATGGTTTGGGATGGAAGTATATTTGGATTTGGAGTCTTCAATCTGCATATAAACAGAGGAACATAATTATGTCATTGTTTTATGTCACATAAAAGTATTATAGTTCATTTAAAATATGTACCATTTTTTTTACAAGTGAAGCATAACCCATCCTTTCTTTATGGTAGGGGTACGTTGGTTTTACTACTCGTTCCTTATTTCTAGTGCTCAGTTGTTGTTTCATAAATAAAAAACCGTCAATCAAAGTGATGAATACATGTATCGTCAAATAATTTATTACTAGCCACAATTTACCTGAAAAGACACATTAGTACGATGACCAATAAACACATCCCATGATTCTTGGGTTTTTAGGTGTGCATAGATAGCGGTGGGTGTGGGTTTTTCCCTTTAGCATCTTTAAGATGACATCTTATTAGAATTCTGTGAAATCATTTGTGAATCCTTCCAGGAAGAATTAATACATATTTCTTATGGGCTTAATCTACTATAAATGCACTCTGAAATGGATGATGAAGAGTAAGTCATTGTTTAATTATTTTATTTTTTAGTAAAATAAAGAAATGATATCATAATGTTACCGTAATCTCTTCCCACATCAGTTTCTTAATCCTAGGCACAAAATGGTGCCACCAATCTACATCAATCAACATGCATTTCCGAGTGACAATTCCAATGTAATTACTGAACATGGCCTTATTGAGGTAAACATGCTGACCCCACACATTCCATCCGACCTCATATTTGATGCCTTTGACTTTCACCTTAATGATTTTTGCTAACACCGTCAAACTACGACACTCCTTTTTTTTTCTGTGTCATTGGTCCTTCATCACATACCATTTCCCTAGAATCAATATCTTCAATATGTTCCTTTGGAGTGGTAGCATTGACATGTGCACATGGTCATTGTACCTCTACACTAAGAGCAGCAGCAAGTTGAGAAACCTATTGTTCCTCAAGAATGAGAGCACCAACACGTGCACATGGTCATTCCTATCCACTGCGAGTATCAGTAGGTTGAGAGACCTATTGTGCCTTTGGAATAGGAGCACCAACACATGCAGAAGTCCATTTTTCCTCTACACTTCTAGAAACAATAGGCTGAAATACCTATTATTCATCAATATTAGGATCACTGACACGTGCCAAACTCATTATCTATATAAGTGGTTTAAAATTTAATTTAGAGTATATAAATGCAGTAATAAAAGGATAATAACATGAGATAACACGATATATATTACAAAAAAAAATATAACTTGATTATTGAACTCATTATTTTTTTAAAAGGATGAAGGGATTTGACCCGTCTATCTACTATCCAAATCCCTTCATTGTGGTCTCCTATGACATAAAAAACGCCATCAATATTGGGACTAGTGTGAAATGATTGCAACATCCCAATGAAAGGGTAATCCTTAGTTGAATTTTCATCTAAACCTTTAGTGGGTTTGGTTGATAACAAAACAATTGACCACTCTTAGTTTGTAGGATCTGGAACATAAAATACTTGCACTACCTGGGATTCCATTATAAACGATTTGTCTTTATACCATTCCTTACTGAAATAAACATTCATGAATCCTAATTCATTTATTTTAACAACACTCCTGTTATCAACCCAATTGCATTGAAAAATCAACACTTAGAATGTTGTATAATCCAAATCCCATATTTGTTTGATGATGAAAAATTATGACATATTCACATAAATTGGATTTCTGTCCTTAGTACTAGAAACATGCATCACTTCAACCACAAGTTTAACTCCACTATTTTTATGGTATTATCTTCATCATGCTAATTTGTATATAACTTATAATCATTAATTACATAACCATTGTAAGATAATACATACATACTTGGTACCCCAGCTAGCCATCAAAGTTATTTTGAAATTGAATCCAGATTTTCATCTGACACCATAAAAATATAGTCCTGAAACCATCATATAAACTATTTATTATGTGTATTTAATATCCATCTTTCAGCCCTTGATGTATTCAAATTCCTAATAATTTCTTTGTGGGTTTCAACATATGGGAAAACCTCCAAACTATTATTCAAAACATAAAGGTGGGCCTGCACTCGATATATAATATTGACTGTGACAACATCTCTAACATAAATTATTTTACCCACAAGCCACCCAATGTGACGTGATTTCGGTAAACCAATACTTTCCACACTTAACAGGTATTCATTATAGAATTCAACATCTTCCTGAACAATATTTTGCTCCGAAATAAAACCCTCTAGATGAATTTGATTTTTGACATACCCTTTCAAATCTTCATATAACGTTAAATGGGGTACATCTAGCTATAGTGTACAAGACCACATAGTCGAATCTCTCTAACCAAGTGAACCATAAAATGAACCATCATATCAAATAATGTTGGCAGGAATAATATTTACAATTCACATAACATGATGGAAAATTTTCTTTCCATAGTTAGTAATTTCTCTGGGTCAATAACTTTACTGCATAGAGATTTGAAGAAGAAATAGAGCTTGGTTAATGTATGATGGGTATTCATAGAAAAATTTCAATGTAAAGCTATAGGTATTAGATATTGCATCAAAACATGATAGTCATATGACTTAAGAACCTTTAACTTTAAATTGTTCATTGACACGATGTTGTTGATATTCGATGAATACCCCTATGAAACCTTTAGGTCATTCAAGAATTTTCAAAACTGATATCTCTCCTTCTTGAAAAGAGTGTAAGTAGCTGGTGTAAGAAAAGTTCATTTTTCACCCTTCACTAGTGCCAACTCTTCTCATATTCCCATGTCAACCACGTTCAACCTAGCCTTAATTCCATACATTATTTCTCTGGGTTCATTTAGAAACGTGTCGATGACACTATCACATAAATTCCTTTCAACATGCATAACATCAAGAAAATGTCTGATGTACAGTCAATTATAGTATGGTAATTAACAAAAAAATTGACCTATTTTCCATCCATTTTTGTAAGGTTTTTCAAAAATGGTTTACCAAAAGCAGTGTCCACATATTTTACTTTCTCAAATATTTGATCACCTATTAGTGGAGATAGTTCTATACATTCTTCTGAACTTCCATCTAATGATGTCATCCAAGATTGGTACTCATTCCATCAGGGTAGAAATATGTGAAGTCCTTAAAACATTGTTTTCGATGAACTAATTGATTGTATACCTTTTTCATAGATGAGACACCCTTGAGTTCCTTTAATGATATATCCTGTAAAATTTCCATAAGTAGGAAATTCATTTATAGTTCTGTACAATATGGATCTCAACGTGAAATTTTTATTTCTGTGAGCATCATACAATGTAACACATGAATCCCACAATAATTTCAAATCCTTGATCAATGGATCTAAATAAACATCAATATCATTACCCAGTTATTTTGATCCTGATATAAACATAGATAACATGATGTATTTTCATTTCATGCATAACCACAATGGAAAGTTATAATTTACCAACATAACCAGCCATGTACTGTGAGTGCTGCTTTGAAAACCAAAAGGATTCACTTCATCTATAGATAACACAAGACGAAGGTTTCTCAGCTCATTTCCAAATTTAGGATACTCATGATCAATTCTATTCTACCGATGATATTCTTCCAAGTGACATAGTTTCCCATATTTATTTCTTGTATCTTTATGCCAAATCAATTGCCATATAGTCTCCTCACTTCCATATAGGTGCCTTAACCTTGGAATGATTATAAAGTACCATAAAGTTTTTGTAGGACCAGATTCATTTTTATTGTATCAAGAAGCACCACACTTTAGGAATTTTGTAAGTGATTTGTGGTGATTTTAAAATAATATACAGTCATTCAGGAAAGCATGTATTATTTCAGAGATCATACCCATAGATCATAACATTTGTTTAACGTAGTATGTCCGAATCATGATATAATTATCTTCTGAGATCATGTCATTCAAGAGATCAAGTAGTTATGTAAAATTGGAATCACTCCATATGTTGTCTACTTTCAAATTATACAGCTTCATTACAGTTGGAAATGCTATATATTTAGTGCAACTAGTATACAATGACATATTTTAAAAACTCTTTAACTGCTCAAACAATTTTGGGAAATCATGAAGTTTATCTTAAATTGTCCTTATCATTTCCTCAATATGATATTTATCATCATTAACATCTGTAATCATGACCTTGATACGACATTCTTAATTGTCTACACTTATAATCATATTTGATGATCCATAAAACACAGTGCTTTCCCAAACACTAACTACATTTTATTTTTCCCAATTTTTATTCCTACATTTATAACTTTGATCTATTCCATAACATATTGAGTGTTCTTCCAAATCCTCTAGAACAAATTTTCTTGAATAAAAATAGCGTAAACACAAACATAGGATTTGAGAAGGGTTGTATGCATGATCTTTTGAAAACTTGATGAACTCTTTCACCCCATATTCATACTCTTTTATCATAAAATTAACATCCATCCATTATTTATTCATATCCACCCTATTTGATTCAGTAATATTAATATTTAACAAAATAAATACAGAAAATGGGTCTTTAAAATAAGGTGAACTCAAAATTTGAATGATAGTTATTATTTCATTTTGTTGCCTAGGAATCATCCCCTTAAAAGCTAACACCAAATTCCTTTGAAAACTATTTATAAAATCATAGTTAAAATCCCATTAAAAAAACAACCATTTACAAAAATTCCTCTTTAAAATAGCACACAATTTTTAAAATGAAACTAGTATTAAATAAGCTTTCAAAACATTCACATCCCTTTATGAAAGTCAACCAGATGAGTTGACAAACACTTGTCATGCAACCTAAGTCCTACCAAGTGTTTAAATCATTTTAAATCTATTTAAAACCAAAAAAGGGTATATTGAATTCATATAATTTTTTAAGAAATATTTCAAAATACTTGAATCATTTTAAAATAGCTACTTAGGAATTTTCACAAAGACATAAATCCCAAGCGAAGCACTTTATAAAGGATACATGAATAAAAAATAACCAAAATTTTATAAAATATAAAGCTATAAAAGGTTTATCATGTCTATAATGAATAAATAGTATGAATCCTATAGTTTACTCCCATAATACTACTAAGGAGTGAATAAGTGATAGATAAAGACATAAGTGTCACTTGAACCTGATACTTTTGAACATAAATTTACATCTCTTCAAAGTGGGAAACTATATTCCACTTGATGCTTGGATCATGTAATAACTAAGCATGATACATTTAATATGGCACATTAGTAAAAAATATTCCCCTTCTTGAGGGTATACATTTGGTAAAAGTTAAAGTACTATAGGTACTCAAACCTTATCCACTATCAATGGTTCATTTCACTTTTTGATTAAATATATTTCAAACATTTTTTTAGTGTATTCCAAAAATATCTCACCATAAAGATAATACCAATAACACCTCTTGGAAAGAACCACTATTTACAAATCTAGGAAAGGATTTGGGAAGTTTCTCTTATGTTTCCTTAATTCTCCAGACCCATAATAAACCACACGAACATCATGGAATTTATCTGTTCAAATCCTGACTCCTGATACATCACAATATAATCCATACTCATTACCAAACTCATTTATGGTTAATATTGGTGTTTTAATCAATCTACCATTAATATCTTATAAGGATATCTCATGAACATCTAAGAAAAGTAACTATACCACATTCCTGGTTAAGGCATTCTTAGTGATTCTAATCAGGAAGAATATTAGTTGACCCTCTGGTAATAAATAGAAATTCCTAAAAATATTTGGATCTCAAAAACATTATTTACCCTTTCTAAATAAACTATAACATCAAACTTCTCAGGTTCTAAAAATATGCTATCCACTAATATCATTTTCCCCATGAAGTGTACATTATCAATAAAAAACATACACATTGAGATTATGAAATATAGTTGATTCCCCCTAATTTTTCTCAAAATGATCTCCAGATATTGAGCATGTTCCTCCCTAAACTAGGAATAAATGATGATATGATTGAAAAATATGGCTACAAAATTATCTAAATAAGGATGGAAGACCCAATTCATTTCATCCATGAACACTACCATTGTATTTTTCAAACAGAATGACATCACTAGATACCCATACAATACATATGTACTCCTAAATATAGTATGTGGTATATCAAAGTACCTCACCATAAACTAATGATAAATTGATATCAAATCGATCATTGAGAACACTTTAGCACCTCTAAGTTGATCAAATAGTCCATAAATACATATAAGTGGATATAAGTTTATTTATATCCCTTAGAATAACCTCTAATAATATACACATATCCTCAATGATCCATTTAAAATTTTATGAAAAAAACTAAGGCACCCAAGGGGATATAATCATTCATATGAACCCCTTCACCTTGAAGTCATGCAATTGAGACTTCTTCTCTCATAGCTCTACAAGATCCATATTAAATGGTGGAATAGATATATGCTCCACATCTGGTAAGAACAAAATCATGAACTCAACCTATCCCTTAGGTGGTAACCTAGATAAGTCCTTGGGAAATAAATCTAGGAACTTGTCAATGATAGTATGACATATTGACCGATGGTTCACTCTATCATCCAAATTTACTCTAGAAAAATAGGCTATGATTCTACCCAGCTACAAAAATATAGGTCCTACATAACTAGTTTTCATATCCAAATCTCCAATATAGACATAACCATAACCCTTTAAAAATATAATTCCACCCAAAGATGAAAATAATTGATATAGTAGATACATCACTACATTGGGGATTTTAATTGTAGTCACAAACCAGACTCACAATTTTCATGTCACTCAAATTTATTATTTATCAGTTATTATAATTTTTTATTAATACAAGTATATCAATATAAAATATAATTATGTATTTCATTTTCAATGGAAAGAAAAATCAATAAAATGAGATGCACTATCTGATAAAAATAAAAACATTGTGGAAATAAAGATGCAATGTATTTTTTTTAAGAATTCAACAATGAGAATCCTCAAGATTTTAAAAAGATATTTATTACCAATCTAATTTCAATAAAATGAACATGTTTCTTTTACCCAAATTATTTGGAGGATCTATAGATTTGATCCTAGGTATCCTAGATCCACACCCAAAACATCCTTGACAATATACCTATTGCAAGGTATCAAGTTCTAATCCCAAATATTCATTTATTGTTATCTAATTGGTAGAAATAGGTATCTAATGCACCAAGACCCACTTCAATATGATGATAAATGACAACTCTAGACCATAAATTCATCAAAAATTATGATTTAGACAATATATATTCTAGAACTAGAAGCTCATCAATATCCTTGATAAAAAATAGAAAAGTTACAGACATGGAATTGATCATGGAAAATTATACAATGATAAAATACAAAGGAAATACTAAGATCATTAAAAGAATACTCACAGTGCTAGCACCTGAGGAGTTGGGTTCACACTGAAGGTGGGTTTGTATAGGAGAAGGACTTCAAAGTAGAGGTGGGGTTCGACAACAGAGATGGGGTATGCGAAGGTGGTGGGTTTGTGACAGAGGAAGAGTTCAGGGAAGAGGTGGGGTTCATAGCGTTGAGGTGAGGTTCATAGCAGATGGGGTTTGGCGGTGGAGGTGATGTTCATGACAAATGAGGGCTTCACATTAGTAGAGGAGGGCTTCATGGAGGTGGATAGTGGATTCATGGTGGTAGCAGAGGAGGAGAAGTCATTGGCAGCGGAGGAGGAGGAGGAGGAGTCGACGACAGGGTTCAGCTTCCACGAGAGCTTGAGGTGCGCAAGAGAAGGAGGAGACTATTAGAGTTTATTTATAAAAGCAGGTAAACCCTTTATCAGTTATAGCTAAAAAGCATTGATAAAGGTATGTTTTATCAGCATTAAAATAGAAATCACAGACAAAAAATTCCTTTATCAGTTCTTTTTTAGTGCTGATAAAGTCATATCCTTAACAATGCTAAAAAAGCGCTGATAAAGCTATAATGATAATAAATTATTTATATTTGTATATATATATTTATAAAATTATATGTATAATAAATAAATAATTATTTCTAATAATAACTATAAATAAATAAATATTTATTTATATTTTTATATATAATAAATAAATATTTATTTATAATTATAAATTTATAATAAATATATTTATTATATTTATAATTATATATAATTAATATTTTTTTAATTTTATAATTATTTAAATATATCTATATTTATTTATAATTATAATTGTAAATATTTGTATATATTTATTATAATTTTATAATTATTTAATAACTATAAATTTATATATAGTTATAAATATAGATTTATTTATAGTTATAATTATATATATATATATTTATTTTAATTATCATAAAATTATAACAACTATATTAATTACATTTATAATTTTATAAATATATATAATTAACATATTTATTATAATTTAATAATTAGTTAAATATATCTATATTATTTAGAATTCTAATTATAAATATTTTTATATATTTATAAATATATTTAATTAATTATATATATTTATAACTTTATAAGTATAATAAATATATTTATTATAATTATATATATATATATTTATAATTATAACTATAAATAAATAAATATTTATTTTATATTTATATGTAATTATAAATTTATAATAAATAAATTTATTATATTTATAATTATATATAATTAATATCTTTATTATAATTTTATAATTATTTAAATATATCTATATTTATTTATAAAAAACAATTGAAAAGTATAATTAGTGATTAAATACTTTTGAAACACGAAATGAAGATACTTTCTTTAATGAAAGTAAGAAAAACATATATTTATAAATATATTTATTTAATTATATATATTTATAAATTTATAAGTATAATAAATATATTTATTATAATTTTATAATTATATATATATATTTATAATTATAAATACCTTTATAAATATTTTTATATAATTTTAAATATATATAGATATATACCTTGTAAAGTATAGATCATAAGAAATGAATCATCACATATATATATACAACGTGAATAGAAATGAGGGTTTAATATGTAGATGAATATTCATGATGAATACATAACATATGAACGTCAATTATATTCACGCATCAATATATTTATTGACCAAATTCACTGGAAACATATATTTATACATATATATATATAATAATTATATATATTTAAAAAGTATTTATATATAATTATGAATATATAATTATAAACATTATAAACATAATAAATATATTTATTATTTAATGGAATTTAATATAATCTCATAATTATTTAAATATATATTTATTTAATTATAATCTTATAAATACATTTTTTAAACATTTTATATAAATTTAAATTATTAAAAAATATATACTAATTATAAACATGCATTTTTATTTAATGTATACAAATAAATATTATTTTTGAATATAAATACAAATTGATAATATTTTTTATTAAAAACTTTTATCAGTGCTAATAATAACACTGATAAATCTACCCTTTATCAGTGCTAAAAATGCATTGATAAAGGGTATACCTTTATCAGTGGTTTGTTTAGTGCTGATAAAGAATTGATTTATCAGAGATTTTAGCTAGCCCTGATAAAGACCCCCCTTTTATCAGCGCTTTCTGCTTAGCACTGATAAAACCCGTCACATCCTTTGACTGGATCTGTGGTAGTGTACACCTTAAGTATCATGTCATAACACAATAATAAAAAAATACAATAAAAATAATAAGAGAGTATCATGTAGAAACTAAGATGACATATCAGTCATATATGAAATAAATGGGCTTCCAAAGTGGCAATCCAAACTAAAGTAATAAAAGAAACAAACAAACAAATAAATAAAACCGCGGTGTCTTTCAGAGATCATCGCAGTCCACTACCATCTCCATGCTCCTTTTCTCATCCATTGGTCATGAGCCTATTTCCCTTACTCGAATTCCTATACATTTACATTGCATAAACATTGGAATACATGTGTAGGGTGTGAGTAATAAATACAGTGAAACACCACTAATGCATCCTTAACAAGTGTGGTTAAGTATAAAAAGTATATTACATGAGAATAATAAATGTACAACAAGAATACCAATCATTTCACATGTTCTAACCAGTCGTGGGATAACCAAGCCGCCGCAAACCCCCCGATCGTACCAGTTTTAGATCCATGTCCGTACGATAATCATAATATGTCGTAAGTAAGAAAGAACAATTCATTATGCTCATAAAACATTTCCCAGTGGTTTCAAGGCATCGAGTCGGATCAGGCCCCCAGAACATCGTATCTTGGCTCCTCCACAGGTCAAGCCTCTAAACCATCATACCCCATCTATACCCTGAGTCAGTCCCCTAGACCACCATTCCCCCTAACACACTACCTATGGTAAGGGCCCATGGTTATCATGCCCCTACTCTGTGCTCAAGTCCATCATCATCATCGTTGCATGCCATGTGCACTACACCTCTAAGGGATAAAAATCAAATGATGGCCCACTTATCTCAAGTACCAATAAAAACCTCCAAGGCATGGTAACACAAATAACAAGGTAGAGACTATAATTAAAGCATAACACATCATCATAATAATATATTAGTAACACATAATAACATGTGATCATAATCAACCATGACAACAAACTACTCTAGAAATACTCATGGAATCAAATATCACAACGGGCCTTATGGGACACACACACACACCCACATAAGATCACAATCAAGTATGATAAGGAATTACAATATAAAAATTATACCAAGATAACATTTGTAAATGAGATCCCCAAAAGGCAAAGAACTTCCTACCTCAAGATTGTCGATGTTATCGCCAAGGTTTGTCAAGGAATCGTCACTCGAACCACATCCTCTTGTTCTTTACTTCAAACCATTCACCAATGATTATTAGAACTAATTCCAATATTTTATTTCAAAAAGAAATAAAAACACCACATGTGATAATAGTTTTCTGTCTCTCTTGGATAATTATAAATTTTCATTTTAAGCTATAGCATGAGCTAATCATTTCTTCCTTAGAGAAAATTATAATTTACATGCGATAATAATTTTCTCTCTTTAGAATAATCTTGGAAAAACTCGAGATAATAATTCCTTATTACTATATGATAATTTCAAGATCATAATCATTTAAGAATTATTTATGCTTAATTTCCAGAATCAGATGAAGAAATCTATTTACAGTCGCTCATGAAAGAAGGAAAAGAAATATAATTTCCTACCTGGGTATTCCACCCTCTTTAAAACGCTACACCCAATAGAGAAGAGGAAACAATAGAATTTTTATGCCTAGAAATCATAATAATGTCAAGTTCGATCAAGAGGACTACAAAGATCTCATGTAAAGGAATTTATGGGCTACATGGACTCAAAAGAATCTCCAAAAATCAATGTTTCAAAGGTTCAACTATTTTATAATAAGGTAATATGTGTAAAAATTCATAGTATTAAAACCAAAAATTTAATTAAAAATTAAATTTATATTTTAAGATTTTTTAATTGTAGTGTGTTTAAATTATTCCATAATATGAGTGACAAGAATTAAATGAGTCAAAGAATTAATTCTCATAATTTTAGGATTTTAAAACCATGAAAATGCATTACAGGCTCAAGATGGGGAAGAAGAATTGAAAAAAAGGTTTTTAATTACCTTTATGCTAAAAAGTGCATTGCATAAGGGTAACTTGGTTTTAACTTTATCAATATCATGGTCTTTATGTGATGGCACTAGTTACCCTTAGGTAACCTTTAAAGAATTCAACTTACGTTTACACAACTCTGATTCACCCTTACAAAATGCATTGGTTACTCTTACACAACCATTAGAAACTTAGGTCAACCCTTATGAAATACATATGTTACCCTTACATAACCTTTATAAACTCATGGCTACCCTTATACAATACATTTACTACCCTTACACATCCCTTGAAACGTAGGGGTTACCCTTACAAAAACCATATAAAACCAAGTTTACCTTTATGCAGTACATAAAAACTACATCATACCCTTAGGTAGTGGTAGGTTACCCTTACACAACATATGGAAAAGAATATTTACCCTTACAAAATGCATGGAAGAATGGATTTACCCTTACGTAGGGTCATAAAAACTCTACTTACCTTTATTAAATGCAAAAATTTCACATAAGGGTGAGAATTTAATTGATTTTTTTCCACACACAATACTTGTAAAGTAAATTAAAAATAGGGGTTTAAGAACATTTTAAAACTAATAAAATTCCCCCATCAAATGACTTCTCATCATTGATAAGTGTCTCTAGCGGTCTTGCTCGAACAAATCAGGTCACTGAGCTGAAACTTCTGACTCCTGCTCCCATGTATCCTCCTGGATCCGTCCATGCTACCACAAGATCCGTAATAGTGGTACCATATTTTCTCAAATAACTTTCTCTCTCTGGTTTACAATCTACACTAGACGCTAATTGTATGATGTGTCAGGATCCAGCTTAACATCATCATAGTCACTAACATTTGTAGGATTGGTTATGTACCTTCAAAGCTGATACACATGAAACACATCATGCATACCTCATCAATGTGAAGGAAGATCTAAATGGTATGAAATTTTCTAAAACCCACTCAGTGATCTCAAAGGGTCCAACATAACACAAGGATATCTTTCCTTGCTTTCTCATATGTCAGTGGCCTAATTAATGAGTCACTCTCAAGAAAACTTGATTTCCCACAACAAACTCCAAAGGTATCATCCAATAATAGACCTGATATCTTTTCCTATTATATGTGATGACCAACCTATGCTAAATTAATTTCACTCTCTTGGAGGTCTCCTAGACCAAATTGGGCCCCACAAATGCTGCCTCACCCACCTCATGCAAACAAAGTAGTGAACGACACAACCTCCCGTAAAGAGCCTTATAAGGTGCCAACTGAATTGAAGCCTGGTAACTATTGTTTTATACAAACTCATCTAAGTATAGGTTATCATCCCAAGATCCACTAAAGTCTAGAACACAAGATCAGAGCATATCATATAGTATGGGAATCATTCTCTCTCATCGTCCGTCTATCATAGTGTGGTACATTATGCTAAATCTCAATTGGGTCCCTAAGAAATTCTATAATCCCTACCAAAATTTTGGCACAAAACATTAATCTCTATCAGATATAATGATCAAGTTAACTCCATGTAAGCATACCATATCACAAAAACATAAATTTACCAGCTCTTTTACTAAGTGAGTCTCTCAGATCTATAAGAAGCAACCAACCTTCATCAACCAATCGACAATCACCCAGACAACGTCATGACTCCTTGATGTCCTAGGTAAACCTATAAAAAATTACATCATGATATCCTACCACTCCCACATCGGAATTGTAAGTGGCTAGACCAACCACTAGGACGTTGGTGTTCGTCCTTTACACTAGGGAAGGTAAGGTATTAGGAAACAAAACTAGTGATGACCCTCTCTATCCTAGGACACCAGAACTATCATATGAATTCATGGTACATCTTTTTTACAATAATATGTACCACACATATATATGTATGGAAGTACCTCATCATCTCCAATTTTATGAAAGCATGGACTGCTACTCTCCCTTGCATAATAATCACATCTTTGTTATCCAATGACCACCCTAGTATTGAGTCACCTCTAAATAGTTGTTCCTAAATCACAAAACACTCTAGATAAGTGTATTATCTATAATTTAATTGATCTACTATATAAAATGTGACCACCAAGGGAGTACAATTAATTAATCCCTAATCCTTAGAAGTATCCATCCTCTAGTCATACAACAAGCCCATCAAACATCATTTCTCCTCTAAAGTCCACTCACCAAGATCATGAGCTACCTATGTATTATAATTAATAAAAACTACTATGAAGTTACATTTTCTAGATGAATGTTTCATATTTAAGTCAAACATCTATTGATACCCTACCTAGTGACTTTACCTCATGTTTAGGTCCCAATGTGTGAAGATGTAATGAAGGCTCTTATTTCCAGTGAAGACAATAAAACTCTCACCCAAGAGATAGTGTTTATAACACATCAGAGCATGAACCATGACTACCATATCCAAGTAATGAGTGGGGTAGTTACAATAATAGTGTCACAACTGACATGACACATAAGTTACTACCTACTCCATCTACATCAATAATGTTCTCAATCCAACAATTGACGCATCACATTACACAATATAACTGACCCCAGGCTCAAGAATTATTAACACTAGAGCTATTTTAAACCTTCTATTCATCTCATGAAATGCATCTCCCCATAGGTCAATCCACTATAAACTCACTCCCTTATTCATCAACGCCATAATGGGTGCTGATAATCTGGAGAATTCCTGGATAAAATGTATGTAATATCCTATTAAGCCCAGAAATATCTTGATCTAAAACTCATTCTGGGACGTGTACTGGGCACCACTGCATCAAATTTCTCCCGGTCCATAGATATACCTATCTTAGACACCACACGCCCCCAAGAACTTCACAATATAAATCCATAAGTTACACTTTGGCAGTTTGGCATAAAGTTTATGTTCTTGAAGCATACTTAGGAATATCTCAAGATGTTTGGAATGCTACTCCAGTGTAGAGAAGTAAATAAGGATGTCATCAATAAACATTATGATGAACAAGTATAATTATGGATGATTTTTTTTTTCATGAGGCCGATGAACAATTCCAGTACATTATTAAATCCAAATGGTATCACCAAGAACTCATATAACCCATACCTGTTCCAAAATTCCATCTTTAGGGTGTCCTACTCTCTAACTTGTATTTGGTGATATCTCGATTGAATATTAATCTTAGAGAACCACTGAGATCCCCATAACTAATAAAAAGGTCACCTATCCTAATAAAGGGATATATTTTAGTCAACGTCACTTGGTTTAACTTCCGGTAATCAATACAAAGTCAAAGGATACCATTCGCCTTCTTATCGAACAACACAGGTTCACCCCAGGGTGAAGCACTCGATCTGATAAATCCCTTCTTCTTCATGTCGTCAAGATGCACCTTGATCTCCTTTATATTAACTGTCACCATATGATAAGGGGGTATAAAATGGGTTATTCACCTAGCATGATCTCCAACTCAAAGTAAAATTCTCTATCAGGAGGAATTACTATGATTTCATATTGAAAGACATCTTGATAAAGATTCACAACTAGAGGAAAAGTCAAGGGGGTTGTTATTGATCCTGATGAAAGTTCCAAGCCCAAAATTTGCATCATGATCATTCTAAGATGACTCAAATCTGGAATAACACTACATACTCCTAGTTCCCACTTTCCAATGACCATAAAATTCTATCCCTTTGGTGAAGTAAACAACACACATCTGTGATAGTAATCAATGTGATCTCAGAAGTTAGTTGGCTAGTCTAAACCGAGAATCACATCGAAGGTTGTTATTTTCTAGAATCATGGTCTCATAGAACTTAATAACTAGAGACAACTATAGGTAACCCTAGGAATCAATAAATATAATCCACTTTCATTCTCAATGGTCTATCAGGTTAAAGTAACTCAGAGGATAACTTTTCCTATAGTTTAAGTCTAGTAAATAATTTCACATAAATAATGGAATGGTAAGTACCAATATTGATTAATGTAGTAGATAAAGTAAATGAGATCAAAACATACCTCTTATAGTATATGGTCCCTCAATATCATTCATTGGAGTCTGATCCATTATGTATATATAGCCTTCCCCAGCTCCACAACCTTGTCCCTGAGACGCAATACTAATCTGATTCATCATTTGAGTCTTCTTATAAGGGCCCTAGTTAGACCCCTTGTTTCCTGATCATGTCTACCTCGATCACCCATGGTTGTAAGTAGAACACAATTTCTTGAGATGTCCCATATTTTTTCATTAGTGGAACTTGATATAAGGCTTTAGATACAACTTACGATAATGCCCAATCTGTCCACTGTTAAAATGATGATGACCTCTATCCTGCATAGAACATGATGATAATACTTTTCCATTCCCTATATGTGTGATTCTACATTGGTACAAACCCTTATCATTTCTCTATACTTCCAAAAGCGTCACTAGAAATTACACTAAAAATTGGAAGAATATCCACAACTATATCCTCCTCCAGAACCTTATTCACTAACAAGGATCTGTAGAGCATCTCTATAGATCACATCACATAAGAAAAAATTATCATTAAGCTATTCTTAAGATTTTTTGAGTTCATGATAAGTTTCCAAATCCAGAGTATCCAAAAGGAACTCATTTAAGAAAAGATCCTTAAAGGTTTTAATGTCATACCTTTATAACAGCTGACAGGGTTTACTACACCCCACCACTTCTTAGCAGGCCCCCATAGAATAAATGCCTTCTATATATCCATGTCTTTACAAGGTCAAAAATACCCTTGATTATATCCCCCTAGTACTTAGTATCCTATGGCCCACAAGTACCCTGAAAGGATGGAGGATGATGGAGATGGAAGATCTGACGTATTCGACCATGGATCTCAGTGGAAGGGCTCTTGTCCAGAGTGGTCCTACTGCCAGCACCACTAGTGAAGGTTCAAGATCATGCTATATAGAACCCTCTTGAACAATAGGTTTTAGAATAAGGGGTGTTGGGAGTGCCCTAACCCACATCATCTAGTGGTCCCATCAACCTTCTATAAGGTAACATCTTCTGTAACATAAATGTATGCATTAGATCATAATATGTTATATCCTAAACATTTTAAGGGATCACACAAAGGTTTCATTATGAGTCTACCGACAAAAAAAGGTATAAACCTCCCATCTATATCCCAAGTCTCATGCCTATATGTTAGTCAAAATCATCATATATATAATAAAACATAACAACATGCTCAGTTCAACTAATTAATCCCAATAGAGATACATCATAAAATAGAATCTATCCTCAACCGATAACACACATGAAGTAATTTAATTAAATAACTAATATGAATCATATATATATATATGGAATGTGAACCTATGTGCCTAATCATGATGCATGAATGTACCCAAAATCTCATAAAAATAGTAATAATAATCTCGACCATGGTAACTCGAAGGTTCTGTACACATGCGCTGGCCAGGTACATAGAAACTCTCCTACCTGAGCCCCACATAGCTACCAACTTTTTAACATATATTAATTTATTCTAAAAATAAAATAATAAACTATTATATGAAACCATTTTTTAATTCCCTAACCCAAACCATTAGGTCCAAATCTGAGTTCCACATGACCTCATGTGCGCCTCCCTGTATGCAAGAGGTTGTTGACTAGTATTGAAGGTATACGATTCATAGTGGGGAGACTATACCCTCGGTATCATGTTATAAAATAATAATAACACAATATAATAAATATAATAAAAGAGTATCATATAGAAATTTAGATGGTATATCGTTTATACAGGAAATAAATGGGCTGCCAAAGTGTTAAGCCAAACTAGATTGATAAAAGTAGTAGATAAATAAATTAATAAAATAGTGGGGGTACTTTAGAGTTCATCCTGATATTAAAATAACTACATGCTCCTCTTCTTAGCCATCAGGCATAAGCCGCTTTACCTTACTCAGATCCCTATACATAATGTCCATATGTGAATTGGGATGCATGTGTAGGGTGAGTAATAAACCTAGTAGGACACCACCAATGCATTATTAATAAGTGTTTTTAAGTATAACAAGTGTATTCCATGAAAATAATAAATGTGTAACAAGTATAACAATCATACCACATGTATTGAGCAGTTGTACGCTAACCAAGTTTCCATAGACCCCGGAACATACCTTCTTTGGATCTATGCTGGTTGGATAATCATAGGATGTCAGAAGTGAGAAATAAAATTCCACTAGTCTAATAACACATCTCCCATAAATTTAAAGGAATTGATTTGAATCAGGTCCCAAGACCATTGTATCCAGATACATCGGGCTATGCCTCCATACCATCATACCTCATAAATACCTTGGGTCATGTCCCCAGGCTGTCACACCCCTATCGCACTGCCTCGGGTTAGGAAGCCTGACCATTATGCCCCTACCCTGTGCTCAGGTCCACCTTCATTGTTGTAACATGGCATGTGCACTCCCCCTCTAAGGGGTAAACATCACATGACATTCCACCTATCTAAAGTACCAATAACAACCTCCAAGTCACGATAATACACATAATAGAGTAGACCATACAAGGCAAGAATAACACATCATCCTGACAATATAGTAACATCACATAAAACTAGTGATCATAATCAAACATGGAAACAAGATACTCTAGCAATACTCAGGGAATAAAATATTTTAATGGGTCCCATGGGCTACAACCACACCCACATGCGATCAAAATTAATCATGATAAACAAGGAATGCTTGTATAATAATTATACTAAGTCCACACGCGTAAACAATATCCCCAAAATACAAGGAACTTCCTACCTCAAGATTGCCAATTCCATTTCCATGATTCGCCAAGGAATCATCACTCAAACCACATCCACATGTTCATTGGCTCAAACCATCCACAAAGTATTCCTAGAACCGATTCCAACATTTTATTTCAAAAAGAAATAAAGGAAATACATGCAATAATAGTTTTATCTCTCTGAGATAATTTCAAATTATCATTTTATGCTATACCATGAACTAATCATTTCTTATTTAGATAAAATTATAATTTACATACGATAATAATTTTCTCTCTCTAGAATAATCCTGGGTAAACTTGAGATAATAATTCATTATCACTATTTGATAATTTCAAGATCACTATCATTTAAGAATTATTTATCCTTAATTTTCAAAAGCAAATGAAGAACTCGATTCAAAGTTTCTCATGAAAGAAGGAGAAGGAATATAATTTCCTACTTGGGTATTATTCCCTCTTTAAAATACTTCACCCAACATAGGAGAGGAAATAATAGGCTTTTCATGCCTGGAAACCAAAAGAAGGTTTGGTTAAATCAAGATGATTTCAAAGATATTTCATAATTGAATTTATGGGCTCTATAGACTCAAATGTATCTCTAAAAATGAAGGAAAAAAGGCTTGGCTATTTCATAAGAAGTCATTCTATTTAAATATTCATAGTATTAAAAATCAAGAATTAAATTAACACTTATAAGTGATTCTTAATTACGTTGTGTTTAAATTCTTCCATAATACGAGTCACAAGATTTCAATAAGTCAAGAAATTATTTCCCCTAATTTTTGGCTTTTATAACCATGAAAACATGTTATATAATCAATATGTGGAATAATAATTGAAAAAAATATTTTTAATTACTTTTAAAGCAAAAAGAGTACCGTGTAATGGTAACTTGGTTTTACCCTTACACATCTCATGGCTATCGTGTGAGGTACTAATTACCCTTATGCAACCTTTTAATAATTAAAATTTCCCTTACACAACTCTAATTTACCCTTACATAGTCATTGAAAACAAGGAATTACCCTCACGTAGCTTATAGGTTACCCCTACGCAACCTTTAGAAACTTAGGGTTACTCTTATATAGCATATAGGTTACCCTTACATAACCTTTATAAACCTAGGGATACCCTTACAAAGACCATGTACTACCCTTATAAATACCTTGAAACTTAAGGGTTACCCTTACGAAATGTATAAAAAAACCAGGCTTAACTTTATGAAATTTATAGAAACTCCATCCTAACCTTATGTAGTGGTCGATTACCCTTAGAAAACTTATTAACAGATGACTTTACCCTTATATAGCACATGGAACAAGGGATTTACCCTTATGTAGGGTCTTAAAAACCCTTCCCACCCTTACAAAAATCATAGGTGCTGCTTAAGGGTTAGAATTTAATTGATTTTTTTAATATTTTATACAATTATAAAATAAATTCAAAATAGGGTTATAAGAACATTTAAAAATCGAGAATATTACATCATCCCTGAACCAGACACCCAAGATGGCATGTGGAAAGGCTTGAAGGGAATTCTTGATCCCTAAAGGATAGTGACAAGGTCTTGGGTACCAAGAACTACCATTGGGAATGATTTATCCCACAATAATCTGAACAATCAATAGTTGGAATATATAAAATAAATATAACATTCCAATAAAAATCCATATAGTGGAATTCAAAGAGAATAGGGAAAATAAAAGTGTCAAACCAAAGTAGGTGAACCAAGTAGTTGAGACTAAAAATAACCCATATCCATGTGATATAAGGGAAAACATCCCACCATGTCACCACCAAACTACCACATACCACTAGCATAAATACCCACTAACACCATACAGTGACTTTCCTTTACTGACATCATATAAAATAAGATCTACACACACCCTAATATATGTGCAGGGTGTGAGAAAAATAATCCTAGTGTGATCTAACCAAGTGTTCCATAAATATTATTTATAAAACAAACCATTTAGTCTCAATTTAATAAAGTAAAAGCATGAAATATAATTTTACACAATCTTCAATAAAACATGGAAATCCACCTTTGAATAGTTTATAAAACATGAAAAAAACCATCTTCAAATCATTTACAAATAAACCATTTCTCAAAGCTTTTATAAATAACCAATTACAAAATAGAGAAACATGGAAACTCATCCTAGGGAAGGTTTGGTTTGGGTTATATAGGATCTTCACACCTTAGTGATAAAATTACTAAGTGAACAAAAATCCCTAGAACATGGGCCTGAGGTTAAGAGAACACTCCAGTAAGTGAACCCCTTCTATAAAAAATACCATTTAGAGTTATAACACAAATACATGCTAGAAAACTGAAAACGATCATAGAGTGATTTCCCCAAACCATTTCCCTCCTATGTACCATAGGTTCTCATGTGCTATAGCCCACACTTGGAGGATTTCAGTTTCACAAAATTCTAATGCTTGGAGGGATTTATTTTTATGGTTCAAATCATTTCAAGGGAATATCACACATCAATCTTCCAAAATTAACAATAAAACATGCTTTGAAATATATTTCCATTTATAATAAAGGGGAAAATACATTTTATGAAAGAATCCAAAATTATTACATTTAAAAAATCTTAAATCACGGTAAACATTTTATAAAAATAAATTTAAAATGAGCAGGAAATAAAAGTTTATGAACAAAAACATTTCATGAAACCACCCACATCAAACAATTGGTATTTCCAAAAAATGAATGGAATACACATTCCAAGAGTAATGAAGGTTCCTAAGAAGTAAAGAAGAGCCCTAAACAAAGAAACCCATATCAATAAACCTGGATTTAATAAAATATAGATCAATAGAGACAAGAGGAACCACTTACCAAGACAATTACCAAAGAAGCACACAAAGATATAGGTATATCCAATCTCTAACTTCCTCTCTCACAATAAATTTATATGAAAACCCATTAGACCATGACACAACCCATTGACCTGAAGATAAAATCCCTCACTATGATTAATTTAAAGAATGAAAGAGGAGATATAGAAAAACAACGAAAAAATAAAAAAATAAAAAAACAAATAAAAAAAATTCTTACCTTGAGTTTCTTAGATCCAACACCCCAAGATCCATTGGAATCACTCCTTAGAAGAGTTAGGATCACCACAATCTCTATGTGTAACCCATAAAGTCAAGATCCTAAGTTATAGGAGGAATAATGAGGTTACCTGTAACACCCTAAGTTTTTATGAATTATTTTTTCTGAATAAATTAAATTTATTTGATATGTTGAGTTACATTAAACACTAATTTAAGAACTCACTACATGCAACACTATATTATCTTGTGTTACACACAACACTGAGTTTTAACAAAACCATGATATATTATTAATTTATTTAAACATGACCATCATAACCTATCCATTAAACCTAGTGACATGAATAATAATGAATAATTTTTAAATATTAAGTATAATGGTTTTATATAAAGAAAATATATTTTTAATAAAATTCATAATTGTTAGTTGAGTCTTTATATGTTTTGAAAATACCATTTTATCAAAAAATTCTTTTTGTTTCTTTTTGTGAACATTAATAAAATTAATTTTTGAAACTATTATAAAATTTATCTTATAAATAAAATTAATTTTTAAAATCAAAATACCAAAATTATATTTGGGTGAATTTTTGATATTTTTTTTAAATGTTCATTTCTTTGAGTAATAACGAAAGATACTGAATTTTAATTAGAAATTTCCTTTTCGTTTAAATAATTTATAAATTTTAATTATATTGTAAATTTGTTTTAAAATATAATTAGTATAATTATACATATATTAATCTAATTTAGGTCATTGGAATCAATTTAATGTTGAAATTGGATATAAAAACTTTGTAAAGTTTTGATCATTTTATCTTTAAAAACCTGCCTTCTTGTTGCGTACATGAGATTAATTTTAAAATAAATTCTACCACTTATGTGAATGGAATTTGGAAAAATGGATTCTATATTTGGAATCAAAATAATTTATATTATCTAATAATTTTAACTTAATTTATGACCATAATTATTAGTGAAAATAGTTGAAATTAATCAACGTGATTAAGGTTAAAATGAGGTTTTGTGCTTTACATGCGTTTGTATTAAAATTAATTTTACACAACCATATGATTTTTATTTAATGAATTGGAATTAATATTTATAATAAGTGGGTATAAATTATATTATAAAACTCATATTAATAATTTTATTAAAGGATAAATTACATAGGTAAATAAAAAATATTAGTTACCTCGGTAAAAACTATAAGGATAAAATTCAGTAAACTTAAGGACTGTGGAATAAATTGATAAAAAATTGGGTTTATTTTGTGTGGTGGGGTATTTTATTTACTAAATCAACCATAAAATCAATTATTATTCAATTTTTTAGGTACATCAGGTATAAGATACCTCCCAATAGTGAATACTTTTTGAGTATTTACAAGAATGCCACTCCTCAACTTTAAAAGGGAACTCAATATCATCCCTTATTCACACCTTCACACCTATTTGGTTCGGAAAATACCTACCCAAATAACTTTAAAAATTCACTCTCCTAATACTATAATCCTTTTTTGGGTAGAATTACATCCTTGGAAGGCATTTAGTACAAACCTAAGGAGGATTAATGAAGAAGATGTAACATTCATCAATGAGCATTTTTGTTTTATATCTTCTTCCACCCCATTCAATTATTATTATACCATGATTATTTAATAACCTTAGTATATCAAATATACTAATATTTTTTATATTAATTTATTGAACTAAAACCATCTCTACTTCCATCAAATGGGTTAGTAAGTCATTATTTGTGTGTACGACAGACTACCACCTCGCGAACTAATGTCGTTCATTTTTCCATTACCAACTATCAAGGATGGTCATAATGATAGATTTATTGTTTATATATTATTTTTATGTTGTTTTTATTATTATTTAATCTTTAGATCACAAATACCTTCATGAATTCCATTTTTTTGGGAATACGATAATGCACCTCATGTGTGCGGCAGACTACCGCCTCACAAAGCGATGCGATTTGTTAACACTTTACATGGAATGTATTAAGGATGGTTTTAATGAACATATATGATATATATGAAATAAAAATTATTATATAATGATAATATATCATTGATATTTCTTTATTTCAATCCAAAAAGAAAATGGAAACAACATTCATGCGTACATTTGGTCTACCGTCTCCATGAACGATGCATTTCATTTTCTATCTCAAAATATCAGGGATTAATATAAATAAATATATAATGAATATATATTATACTTATATCATGGTTATAATTATAGATATTATGTGACCATGATCAATTTAACATGACAAAAAATATATCAAATCAAAACTTATACGAAAAAAGCGGTTATTACCCAAAATACAACTTTAACACGGAATTGTTAATAAATGAGTAATAAACAGTCATATAAAAATAATATATAGTATAATATATATGAATATGGTTATTTAATAGATTTATAAAAAAATTATATTTATTATTAAAGAGTTTCAAATGAGTATGATGGAACTCAAGACTTAAGGTATGATATTTTTGTCTCACTTTTACTTTAAGTGAGACAAATGCCATATTAACCACATGTTTATTTTATGTGGTTTATATAATACCCATTAATGTATTTTATTATTATTATAATTAAAATTAATTGTATTTATATATCTATTTTAGGATCTATATTTCATGTTATTTATGGTTAAAAGGTTACCAGATCTGTAAGGGATTTTTGTCTTAATTTTCCTTCTTTGAGACGTATGTTATGTTATGCACCAATATTCTTTCATGAGGTGTATATAAAACCACTTTAACATGTGATATATTGAATTTATTTATCCTAATTATATTTTAAGTTCCATTTTATTTTATCCCTTTATAGGGATTACTATTCAAGGTTACCAAATTGGTAATGATTTTATGTTACAATCTCATCGTTTATTGGGATTGTTTATGATTATGATTCCAATGATAAAATTGTATGATCTATATATAATGAATTATCATGAATTTTATTTTCCTATGGTTATTATTGATATATTCAAGCAATGGTACCATTTTCAACTCTTTGGTGCTTAATATAATTAATAAAACATTTTTATGAAAATACGACTCCATTTATCTCTTTGGTCAGAAATATATTTTCTTTCAAAACCATGTTTCATAATTTTTTTTCAAATTTTTTTTATTACTCTCTTATTATTTTTAAAATAAATTTTTATCCATTTTTTATTTTTTAAAAATATTTTTGAAAGGAATCTTCATGTTATTTTATAAACAATACCCGTTCAGATTTTACCATAAATGTGAATTGAATCTTCATATTTATATGTACGACATGAACATATTTTTCCAACATAATGACCAATAATTACTTCAAAGATTACTTTATATGTTTTCAAATAAAAAATTTTCCAATTTTTTTTAAAAAGTGTATTTCAAATCAGATATGATATTTTCCTCAAGAAATGTTTTAAAAGATCTTTCAAAATTATTTTATATTTAAGATAATTTTTTTTGGTTTTACCAATGCCTTAACAGGGATGTAATCCAAGGATAAAATTCATATTAATTATATGAATGGTTTATGTTTTGATTGCATGATGTTTATGAAACCCATTTATCTTCCACAAGTCAGACCATGAGGAAATTATTATGAAACTTACTTCTTTTCATGGGTTATTATATGATGAAATGATTATAAAACCTATCTATTTTCCATAGGTCAGGATATGATGAATGTTTATGATCTTATGGAACAAATAAATATGGTTTTCATTATGAGGACCTATATATCTATCCAATGCATTGGTAAAATTTTTATATATCTCATGAGATAGATAGTGCTGGAATGGGGAGTGAACTAGGTATTGTAAGACTAGGATGAAATGAGGAGTGAACCTAGTTCAGTAAGATAGTTCTATAATGAGTATTTAAATCTATTCATTAATGGAAATTTTCTTTTTTTTATGGTCTTAGAAATGATCCTTGACTAATATGGAAATTATTTTCTATTCTTATGTGTATTCCACAAATTCCATGCCTTATTCCAATGTTATGATCTCATGTCTCATGTTCTTTAATTTACTAATTATTCATGTCTTATGAACTACCAATATTTATACATGATTCAAGATTGTGATATTTGATATGCATGGTATTATTTTCAAATGTTGTTCTCATGTTCTCATACCCTCATTCTCATGTTATGCTTACATATCTCCCTTGTTTACCTTTATTAAGCATATGAGTTCATCCTTTATCATATTTAATTTCCATAGTTTATGAAGAAATGTATTATGTATGATATATATAAGAAGGGTTCTAGTTATTAAGAACATAGTAGGATATGAATTAGCTCACTTATGAACCAATTTTTATCTTTCTAAGTTTCCAAATACACTAAACTATTACAGTCTTCAGGCGTGTGTTTACGTAATGAAATGAATATTCATAAAAAAAGATGTAATATCTATGTATGTTAATATGGGGTTGCTATAGTTATTTTCAAATGATTGGTTTAGTTAATATTTGGAAACATGGATGATAAAACCTTAGTGATATCCCTAAGGAAGTGTCTAAGGATAAGTCTAAGGATGATTCAAAGTATAGTAAAATTTACTAGAATTTTGGTAAAGGATAGATAAACTAGTTTCCAAGAAACTACATACTTGTCTAGATACTAAAAGTTGACGTGGCTCTTACATAGATATACATAGTGGTAACAACCTCAAAAACACTGTATTGATCTTGAATTGTTTAGGAACTGGGGAATGACAATGAGTCTTACTGCAAACCTGATTTGACACTCTTGGGGGATATGATTTAGAAATTCAAAAAATATTTATGAACCATCATGAAGGATTTAAATAGAAGATTAATATTAATGACTTATGATAAAACTAAGGTGTCATAGATTAAATAATGTTTCATGATTTAGATATCCTATAATTATTTTTCGTGATTATGCAGTTCCCCACTATGATTCTTTTTCTTAGACTATGCTTTTTGGTTTTAGTCATTTTTTGGAACTCAAAGGAAGCATGTTAATGCTAAAATCAAAGAAAAATACAATGATTGTCCTCATTAAAATACAAATTTTATGGGATATGGAATGAAAAATCTTATTTTTATTCTCACAACTTTATCAATTTATGAATCATTATATACTTCTAAATGAACAAAAGAGGGAACAACATTTTGTTGAGTCCTTCGTTAGGCAATGCTAACCTTATTTCAATGGGTCTTATGATCGATTAGTTTATGAACAATGGATCAGTATCAATGAAAATATTTTTTCTATTTTCTAGTGTTTGGAACATGAAAAATTCATTTTGGATATCTACTATTTGGATGGTGAAATAGATCAATGGTGGACTCTTATCAATATTATGAGAAAATATGTTGAAATTAGATCCATGGATTGGGAAGAGACTAAGAACTTATTTTTCAATAAGAAATTTCCTTTTGTTCTTTGTATGAAGATAGAGAAGGAGTTCCTTGAGCTAAATTAAAAATATGATGAATCCATTGGTACCTATGGGGAAAATTTTACAAGATTCGTGAGGTATGATTTCAGTATATCCAAACTGAATTTAAGGTTATCAATTATTTAGTGGATTAAAACCAAGTATCTAAAGAGAATTATCCATAAAATATTTAATTATATATGAAGAGATTGTTTGATGTTCTATCAAGGTGGAAATATAGGTTGTAGTTACATATCAATATCAAGGTTTTTAAAAGGAAAAGAAGATGGATCTCAAAAGAAAATCTAATAACCATAGAGAGAAGAAGATTAGATTTCCTTTAGGCTCAAAGTGTAGGAAGAATCATAGAGTAAATTTTCTTATGGGGACTACTAAATGTTTTAAGAGTTTAAGGGATGGTCATTGGTAAATGGATTACTAAAGTGATGAGAAAAAGTTAGCTAACAATGATAATAGAGAGAAATCTATACAAAATTCACCCCCACTTTAGTGCTTCAAGTGTAAGGAGAATGAGAATTATGATATCTAATTTCCAAACCTAAGGGTTAATGATGATGATCTACGTCAATGACCTATTAAGTTGATGGACAAGGAGAAATATCACGTGATAACTATTTCTTATGAGAGGTGTGATAATGACACGGTGAAAGGTACAATTACTATCCAATCTAGAACTACTAATGTCTTATTTGACTCAAGATCTACACATTATTTCATATCTAAAGAAGTTTTTAAGGGTTTGGATATTCCACCCAAATTATTAGATGTAGAATTATTAGTTAAAACCCATAATGGTACGATGATTTCATCTCAATTATATGATTCCTCTCTGGTCGATGTTGGTGGGAATGTGATTCCTATAAATCTTATCATTTTTCCTCTAGTTGAATTTGATTTCATCTTAATAATGATTTGTTTTTCTATAAATAAATCCCACATCAATTATCAAGGAAGGAAAACCATGTTTAATATTACAAACCAACCTATCATCATCTATAAATGTGGAGATAAGTTAAAACTTTTGATCAATATTAAATCCATTTTATGGGTCTTAATTCCCATTCAGAAGGGGTGTTTATCTCAGATGTTTGGAGATAAACTCGACATCAATGATATTCTTATTATGAGGGAATTTATTGATGTCTCTCCTAAAGAATTTCCCAGTCTTACACAAAAACAATACGTTGAGTTTTTAATATAACTCATATCTAGTTCCACACAAATTTCAAATATTCCCTATATATTGGCCCATATTGAGTTGTAGGAATTGAATAAGTAACTACAGGAAAACATCAAAAATAGATTCATTTGGCCATGTGTGTCACCCTAAGGTGCACCTGTTCTTTTTTTAAAAGGAGAATAGAACTTTGTGACTTTTAATTGATTATATGGATATGAAAAATATCACAATTATGTATAAGTATCATTTCCCCTATTTTGATTACTTGTTTGATCAACTGCATAGAGGTTAATTCTTTTCCAAGATTGAACTTCATTACAAATATCATCCTGAAAGTTAGATTTTTATTTGATTTTCCAAAAGCCTATTTCATGGATTAGCAGTAACCTACAGACAGACCAAGCGGGAACCCCAAAAAAAAACAACTACATCCAAGTTCAAAATTCAAAATTCAAAAATCACACCACCACCGAGAATCACACTTGAAGACCGACTGCATCACCTTGGCACTAACCATCATCATTATAAATATCATCGATTGAGGGTAAAAAAGGATAACATACCCAATAAAAAATTCCATATATGGTATGGACACTATGAATATATATTGATCCCATTTTTTCTTACTAATTCCCCCAATATATTCATGGATTTAATGAATAGAGTCTTTAAAGAATACCTTGATATGTTTGTGGTCGTATTTATAGATGAGATTATTATCTATTCAAAGAGAAATTAAGATCATTAAGATCACTTGATAATTGTACAAAAGTCCATAAAGAAGAATAAACTATATTAAAAATTTACAAAGTGATAATTTTGGCTATAGAAGGTTTCCTTTTTGGGTCATATAATCTCAAGAGATGGTATATTAGTAAACATAGGATATTGAATGTTGGCCCCGACCAACCAAGGTGACTGAGATCCATAATTTTCTTGGTTTATTTAGATATTTTTAACATTTTGTGGAGAATTTCTCATGATTATATAATCCTACAACCAAGTTAACTTGTAAGGGATCCAAGTTCCTCCAGACAGATGAATATGAGGAAAATTTCATGGAGTTAAAGAGAATATTAGTAAGCGCACCTGTACTTAAATTACCCTATAGTGGAAAAGGGTTTATAATCTATAGTGATTCATCTAATAATAGATTATGATGTTTTATTATGAAAAATGACATGGTTATAGCTTATGCCTCATGAAAATTTAAGATTCATGAGAAAACTTACTGAACTCATGATTTAGAGTTAGCTGAGGCATTTTTTGCATTAAAGATATAGAGGAATTATATTTATGGAGAAAAGTGTGATATATATATTAATCATAAAAGTTTTAAAAATATATTCACACAGATAGAGTTAAACATGTGCCAAAGAAGATGGTTAGAGCCGATTAAAGATTATGACTGCTCAATACATTACCACCTTAGGAAAGAGAACAAGGTGGAAGATTCTTTGACTCAAAAGGATCATGCTAGATTATCCATAACGAGGATAAAAAAGATCCAATTTTTTTTGGATTTGTAGAGGATGGAAATGGAAATCTCGAAGGAAGGGTAAAAACCTTATCTTTCTCAATTGAATATTCAACTATTTATCCATGTGATGATTAAAGAGACGTAAAAGAAATATACAGAGTTGAAAATGAAGGTTAAAAATGTTTCTAAGTTTAACCTTGATCATGATGGTATGATAAGGTTCATAAATTGTGTATTCATTTTTTCTATAACATATTTGAAGAAGGAGTTATTAGAATAATCTCATAGTTCTTCGTTATCTATTCACCCTGGAAGCATGAAGATGCATATAGATTTGAAAGAATACTTATGGTGGGATGAAATAATGAAAGTTATTGAAGAATTTGTATCTCAGTGCTTGTTATTTTAACAAGTTAAGGCTGAAAAGATAAAATTATAATGGGATGTTGCATCTATTACCCACACTATAATGAAAATAGGAAAGCGTCACCATAGATTTTTTCAGACTCCTCAAAGCCAATAAAGCACATCATTCTATATGGGTTGCAGTCGATATCCTTACTGAATAAAAACACTTCATCACTATCATAGAATACTTATCTTTGGATCAGATTACCAGGATATACATTAAGGAATTGGTAAGTTTACATGGAGTACCACATTCCATTGTATCTGATTGGGATCCAAGGTTTACCTAAAAGTTTTGATGAAGTGTTCATCAAGCTCTTGATATGTAGTTGATTTCCAGCACTTCGTATCATCCTTAGGAAGATAGTTAGTCTAAAAGAACAATTAAAACATTATAGGATATTTTTAGATCTTGTTATTTATATTTCAAATGTGGTTGAGATCAATACCTTCATTTAGTTGAGTTTTCTTACAACAATATTTTTCACTCAAGCATTCATATGGCTCCTTGTGAATCCCTATATGAAAATAAATATAAAGCTCTAATACAATGTAATGAATTTAGAGAAAGAAAGATATTAAGACCTAAGAGAGAGGAAGAAATGGTAGAGAAGGTTAAATCTATTCAGTAACACATCATGAAAGCTCATAGTCAGTAGAAAATTTATGCTGACAATCACTGGTGTGATCTATAATTTGAAGTTGGTGACAAGGTTTTTCTAAGTATCTCTCCATGGATGAAGGTTATAAGATTTAGGAAGAAAGGGAAACTAAACCATAGGTATATTAGTCCCTTTGAAATTATTAATCATATCATAATGGTATAATATTTCTTGGTTCTTCCACCAAACTGATCTCAAGTCCACAGTGTGTTCCATGTATCTCTCTTGAGGAAGTACATACCCAACCCTTCACATGTATTGAACTCTTATGTCATACTGTTAGAGCTAGATATTTCTTATGAGGAATAATTGGTGGAGATTCTGGATCTTATAGAGAAATTTCAACAAAACAAGACCACTCACCTAGTCAAAGTTTTGTGGTGAAACCACCAGTTTGAGGAAGATATGTGGTAACTTGAGGATATGATGAGGTAGAAGTATCCTCATTTGTTTGTATTAGAGTGTTGAGTTTCAAGGGTGTAATTAATTTTAATGGGGTTAGAATGTAACACCCGGGGTTTTATGAACTATTTATTTTTGAATAAATTAATTTTTTTATGGATTGTGTTACAAGAAATATCAAGTAAATCTTGTGCTACATGCAACACTGACTTAGCTTGCATTACACACAACACCGAGTTTTAACAAAACCATGATATATTATTAATTTATTTAAACATGACCGATATAACCTAGCTATTAAAGCTAGATATATGAATAGTAATAACTAATTTTTAAATATTTATTATATTTTTTTATATAAATAAAACATATTGATAATGAAATTCAAAATTTTCAGTAGTCTTTATATGTTTAAAAAAATTCCATTTTCTAAAAAAAGGCTTTTGTTTCTTTTTTGTGAACATCAATAAAATTAATTTTTGACACTTTTAGAAAATAAATTTTATAAAATAAAGTTCATTTTTAAAATTATAACATCAAAATTATCTTAGGGTGAATTTTTCATATTTTTTTGAAAAGTTCATTTTTTTTATGAATAATGAAAAATACTAAATTTTAATTGAAAATTACCTTTTCACTAAAATAATATATAAAGTTAAATTATATTTTAAATTATTTCAAATGTATAATTAGTTAAATTATATATATATTAATACAATTTAGTATATTTTAATCAATTTAATATTGAAATTGTATATAAAAACTTTATAAACTTTTGATCATTTTCTCTTTAACAACCTGCTTTCTCATTACGTATGCGAGATTATTTTTAAATTAAATTCCTCCAATTGTGTGAATGAAATTTGGAAAAATGTTTTTTATATTAATAATCACCATAATTTATATTATATAATAAGGTTAAATTAATTTATTACCATAATGATCAATGAAAACTATTAAAATTAATGAACGTGATTAAGGTTAAAATGATATTTTTTAATTTACATGTGTTTGTATTAAAATTAATTTTACACACCCATATGATTCTTATTTAATGAATTTTATTTAATATTTATAATAATTTGGTATAAATTATCCAATAAAACTCATTTTAATCTTAGTATTAAAGGATAAACTACTTAGGTAAATAAAAAGATACAAGTTACCTTGGTAAAAACTCTAAGGATAAAATTGAGTAAACTATAAGAATAAGGAATAAATTGATAAAATATATGTTTATTTTGTGTGTTGGATGTTATAATAGACTAAAAAGCGTAACCCTAAATTATTATTCATTTTTTAGGCACATGAGGAAAGGGATACATCCCAAAAGTGAATATTTTGGAGTATTTACAAGAATGACACTACTCCTCAATTATAAAAGGGCACTCAATATCCCCCCTTATTCACACCTTCACACCTATTTGGTTCAGCCAATCCCTACTCAAATAATTTTAAAACTTCACTTACCAAATCCTAGAAGCATTATTATGGGCATAAATTCATCATAGTAAGGCCTTTAGTGCAAACCAATGGAGGATACCAGAGGAAGAGGCAACGTTCATCAATGAGTGTTTTTTATGTCTTCCTCCAACCCTTAATTTCTTATTATATTTTGATTATATAATAACCTTAGTATATTACATATAATTAGATAATTTTATTTTAAATTCATTACCTAAAACCATATCCACTTCCATCAATTGAGTTTTGAAATCATTATTTGTGTGTACAACAGACCACCACCTCATGAACTGATGTCGTTCATTTTTCCATTACCACCTAACAAGGATGGTCATATTGATGAATTTTTTATTTAGATATTATATATATTATCTTTATGATTTTATTATGATTATTTAATTTTTATATCACACATAACTTCATGCTTTCTATTTTGTGGGAATACGATAATGTTGCTCGTGTGTACAACAGACTACTGCCTCGAGAAGCGATGCAATTCATTCACATTTTACATTGAATGTATTAAGGATTATTTTAATGAACATATTTGATATATATGAAATAAAAATTATTATTTAATTATAATATATCATTTATATTTATTTACTTTAATCTAAAAAGAAAATTGAAACAACGTTCATGTGTACATATGACCTACCGTCTCCATGAACGATGCATTTCATTTTTTATCTCAAAATATTATGGACTACTATAAATACATATATAATGAATATATATATATATATATCATTTTAATAATTATATATATTATGGAACCATGATAAATGTAATTTAACAAGAAATATAACAAATCAAAACTTATATGAAAAACAAAGATGTTATTACCTGAAAAGAAATTTTAACAGGGAATTATTAATAAATAGGTAACAAAGGCCATAAAAAATCATATATGGTATAATATATATTAATATGGTTCTATAATTTATGTATAATAAACTTATATTTATTATATAAGAGGTTCATATGAGTACTATGAAGTCAAGACTTAAGGTAAGGGATTTCCTTCTCACTTTTACTTTTAGTGAGACAAATGATATATTCACCACATGCTTATTTTATGTGGTGTATATAATTACGGTGAATATATTTTATGATTAATATAATTAAAATTATTTTTATTTACATATACCTTTGAGTATCCCTATTTTATGGTGGTTACGATTAAAAAGTTACCAAATCAGTAAGGGGTTTTTGTCTCAGTTTTACTTCTTTGAGACATATGTTATGTTATGCACCTATATTCTTTCACGATGTGTATATATAACCACTTTTTCATGTGATAAAATGAATTTATTTATCCTAATTATATTTTAGGTTCTATTTTATGTTATCCCTTCATGGGTATCATGATTCAATGTTACCAAAGTGGTCATGATTTTATGTTACAATGTTATCATTTATCATGATTATTTATGATTCTGCTTCCAATGATAAAATATTATAATCTATATCTCAAGAATTATCATAAATTTTCTTATCCCCTGGTTCCTATTGATATCTTCAAGTAATGACACCATTTCCCACTATTTTTTACTTAATATAGTTATGAAAATGTTTTTATGAAAATATGACTTTATTTCTCTCTTTGGTTAGAAATATATTTTATTTCATAACCATGTTTTCTAAAAATGTTTTCAAAATTTTCAATATATTATGATTTTTAAAAGATATTTTTACCCATGTTTGAATTTTTTAATTTTTTAAGTAATATTCATGTTGCTTTCTAAAAAATTCCCATTTTTATTTTACCATAAATGTGAAAGAAATATTTGGTTTTATGTGTACATTATGAATGAAATTTTACAACATCAAGAAAAATCATTTTTTGAAAGATTAATTTATAATTTTTCAAATTTATTTTAAAATAAAAATGTTTTCAAAATATTTTATGTTAAAAAAATTCAAATTAGAACGTATATTTTCCTCAAGAAATGATTTTAATGATCTTTTAAAATTATTTTCCATATAAGATAAAATCTATTGGTGTTACCTTTACCTTACTAGGGATATGATCTAAGGATACCATTAATATTATTTATCTTAATGGTTTATGTTTTGATTACATGATGTTTATGAAACCCATTTCTCTTCTATGGGTTATACCATGAGGAAATGCTTATGAAACCTGCTTTTTTTATGGGTTAAATTATGATGAAATAATTATAAAACCTATATCTTTTACATAGGTTATGTTATGATGAATGTTGATGATATTGTGGAACACATAAATATGGTTTCATTATGAGATGGTTAATACCTATATCTACCTTAAATGCATTAGGAAAATGTTTATATATCTTATGAGATAAACATGGCTAAAATGGGGAGTGAACCCAGTACAGTAAGATTGGGTTGGAACATGGATTGATATTGGTTTAGTAAGATAGTACTAGAACTAGGAGTGAACTTAGTTCAGTAAAGGAATTTTTCCACTATGATGGTCTTGTAAACGAGCCTTGACTAATATGGAAATGATTTTATATGCTTATGTGTATGACAAAAATTACATGCCTTATGCCAATGTTATGATCTTATGGACCATGTTATTTTATTTCATTATGATTCATGTATTATGAACTATAAATATTTATACCATGATTAAATATTATGATCTTTGATATATAGGGTATTATTTTAAAATTTCATTCTCATGTTCTCATACCATCATACTCATGTTATGATTACGTATATCCCTTTCTTACCCTAATTGAGAATATGAGATCATCCTTTCTTATGTTTCCTTTCCATAGGTTAAGAATAAATGTATTATATATGATATGTTTAATAAGGTTTCTAGTTGTGAAGAACGTAATAGGAGATGACGTAGCTCACTTATGGATCAGTATTTTTGTTTCCAAGTTTCCAAAGACACTAAACTATTACAGTCCTCAGGCATGTGTTTATGTAATGAAATGAATATTCATAAAAAATAATGTAATATATATGTATATTAATATAGGTTTTCTATATTAATGAGTGGTGTATCTGGTTAGAAAATAATATTTAGATTAATTGTTTTATAGTTCATGGTTTGGATGAATATTTTAAAAAACAATGCACCAACCATTTATATCCATTGGGGAAAGATGTATGGTTTGGCCACATTGTTTATCCAAATGTGTTCCAACCGTGTAAATGAAATTATCCCAAACCACCACAAGTTTCACATTTCCTTGGAATTTTGTACAGTCTAGCCTAATTGTGCGCCAACCATACAGATGCAAAAAAAACTCCGAAATTTCTCAATAATTACCCCAAATAACCTGAGAATGGTTAAAAAAAAATATGGCAAAAAAATAAATATATATATCTAAAAGTGACATATATATGTGAAAAGTATCCCCACCATATCACCTTTTTTCTCATAAATCAAGTCAAAGAAGAATTATCAAATAAAAGATGAGGATATTTCTCCCTCAACATCAATTCTCTTCCCATCATCTTGTGAGAGTCTATTTACTACTACCACTACACATAGGCAAATGGAATGGACTTCCCACACATAATCTTTTTCTTTGAATCAATAACTTGAACTGGTCATTCAACTACCAACATATGTGGTTCAAAAATAAGATCTTCCCAATTTAGAACATGAGAGAAATCATGATGATACTTATTAAGATAATATTCATGAAAAAAACATGTATATAATTCAACTAAGATATAAAATATAATTAATGAGAAATTTTTTCAATCTTCCCAATGATCTCAAAAGGTACCATGTATTTCACAACCAATTTTCCTTGCTTCTCAAACTGATGGTGACCCAACCATGATGAAAATTTCAAGAACATTTGGTCACCTACCAAAAATTATAGAGGATGGTACCATTGATCTGTATAATATTTATGTTGAATATAATCCATTTATATCCATTGATGAATAATATGGATCTTCACTGATGTATCCTAAATAATTCTTGGTCCCACAAGAGAAACTTCACTCACCTCAGACTAACAACGAGGTGATTTACACGGGCGACCATAAAAAGCCTCAAAGGGAGATATCATGATGAGAAAATAGTAAATATTACTATATGAAAACTTAGGTAGTCCTAAATAGCTATCCCAAGAGCCTCAAAAATCAATGACATAAGCACAAAACATATCCTCCAAAATCTGAATTGCTCGCTCTGTCTGTATGTCTATTTGAGGATAATAATCCATGTTTAATTTAAATTGAGATCCCATAACCTCCTGGAGGCCCTTACAAAAACAAGAGGTAAAATAATGGTCCCAATCTAATATAATAGTTAATGAAAACCCCTGAAACATAATAATCTCTTAAATGTACACCTTTACTAAATTCTCAACCTTAGAGGTGTGTCGAATCAGAACAAAGTGACCAGACTTGGTTAGCTAATAAATAAAAATCAATATATAATTCCTCCCTTAGAGATTCCATGTTAAGACAATGATTAAATCCATAGATATATCATCCCATTTCCCGATGGGTATCAGGAGAGGGTACAAAAATCTAGAATGATTTTGGTGTTCAACCTCAATATGCCAAAAGTTATAGAAATGAGACACAAAATCAACTATGTTTCATTTCAAACTTGGACACCAAAACCTTAGATTCGTGTCATAGTACATATTATTTATACCAATATTAAAAACCCAATGAGAATTATGAAAACTTTCAACCATATCCTTCCTCATAGATTAAGGAATAAAATACTAGTTTTAGAAGTAAAGATATCATTCTGAGGAGAAAACCACTCAAAAAATGGTCTCCCCACCATATAAAGAGTTCTTGATACCGTTGATCTCTTTGTTCCACTATTTATCGTGAAAAATAAACTCAATAAGTGATGAAATTAACCAAAAACTATCTAGAACAATACCCATCTATTCCACCATCACATCTAGGTACATCCAAGAAAATATTCCCTTGAGGTTCCATTCAGTTTTAAATTTCATCAGTACTTGAGTAGGAAACATTTTACTCAGAGTGTCAGCAACAACATTCCCCTTTACTAGGGTATAGTCAGTGCCTAAGTTGAAAGACTTAAGATACTCCACCCATAATATTTTCCTAAGGTTCAATTTCTTCTGAGAAAAGTGGTAACTTAAAATCTTATGGTCAGAATAAATAGTAAACCTTTCCCAAAATAGGAAATGTTTACAACCATTGAGAGCATACACAACTACTACAGTTCTAAACCATGGGTGAGTTAATTCTACTCATGTTTCAAAAGATGAAAACATCCATATGCCACTATATGATCTTATTTCATAAGAACATAACACAAACCATCACCCAAATCATAAAAAATTACCACATAGCCCTTTCCCACTTTTGGTAAAATCAAAATAGTTGTTGAGTTCAAACATTCCTTCAATTCATGAAAGGAATCCAGATTCATAGAATCCCATATAAATTTACCCCATTCTTGGTATGTTCATTCAATAGTGATGAAGTCACTGGTAAGTCCTTCAAAAACTATCAATGATATCATACCAAACCCAAGAAGCTTCAAATATAAAATAAATTCCATGGATACTCCCATGAAAATATAGATTTCACATCCTCAGGATAAACTAAGATTATATTATTTGAAATCACATGTCCCAAGAACCTAACTTCTTGAATACAGGAGTTATATTTTGATATATTAAAATATAAGTGATGATTCTATAAAATACCTAGAATGTATTATAGGTGAAACTCATGCTCTTGTTCAGTCTATAAATAAATTAGAATGTCATCCATGAATACCATAACAAAGGAATCAAGGTACCAGTGGAAAATATGATTCATCAGGGCCATGAAAATAGCTGTAACATTAGTCAGATCAAACAATATCACATGATACCCAAAGTGTCCATACCTTCCCTTGAGGGGGGTCTTTGGAATATCCAACTCCTTTACTATGAGTCGATGATATCCAAACCAAAGGTTGATTTTCAAGAACTGATTTTCTCCCTTTAACTGATCAAATATGTATTTGATTTGGGGAATGGTTAATTATTCTTAATCACTACCCAATTGAATTTTTGGTAATCATAACAAGAATGAAGCGTCCTATCAGCCTTTTTGGTGAACAACTCAGGGGATTCCCAAGGTGATCCAATCAGGAGAATGAATCATTTATCTTTAAAATCATTCAAATGAATCTTAAATTCCCTCAACTACTTCAGATCCATTTGGTATGAAGACATTGAAATTGGATAAGTTCTCAATACTAAATTGATTGAAAAATCAACTTCCCTCTTCAGAGTTATACTAGATAAATTAGCTGGAAACACTTAAAGAAACTTCTTAACCACTGAGGAAGATAAAAAATTGTAGTTTTGACCCTAAGTTCAATTGTGAAAGAGGAAATCAGTTTTATAAGTTCTAGTAAAGGAGGTCTCACTCGACTTTATCTGAACCCCACTCTCTTTGAAACACTTCAGATATCCCATCAAAGGTAATAAATAATAACTGTCAAAGATTTCAATAAATCATAGATTTATGGGAAACCAAATGATCTATCTCAATGATAAAATAAAAAGTGATCAAAGTTGAGAACTAGAAAATCCCAAACTATCTTGACATCCGATATCAATTGAGAACACGAGGGATATTAAAAATCTTGCTCTTTCTTCTTTCTAATAGGTGTTACAAAATCCATAGCAAAGGGAATGTGTTATATTGAATGTTTTAAATTTTTTATGAAGTGGGTTGATATAAAGGAATGAGAGGAAATGATATAAAATAAATTGGTCACTAAAAATGAATCAATAAAGATAGTACCTCTCACTATTACAGGGCCTGCATTAGATTCCATTTTTGAATCTTATATTACACACAAATGATTCATTATAGAAGAATTTGGTTAGAACCCTATAGTCATTGAAGCATCTGAATGAACTGAAAACACTTTAGGTGCCAATGAGTATGTTCTGTAACATGGAGTAGAAAAAACCTGATATAATTTATATAACTGAACTCAGCATACACATGAGTTAAAAATTTTGAAAGGTGTGAGGTAGATACATCATGTGTTCCATGTCTTTCCACACCAGTAGCAAGTAAAAGGTACACTAGTAGATACTTCTAAAGGTGTGGTATATGTCTTCTACTGAGACCCACTTACACTAACCTTAAAAATATAACTCCCCTTCCTCTTATTTTCAAAGGATCCACTAAAACCACCACTCAATGTAATATTAATCCCAAATAATACTAAATTGCATGACATGTAAATTTCTACCATCATATTTCTACCAAAAAACTCATTATAGGTGGGAATATTATATAAAAAAACAAAAAATTGAATATCTAGTTGAAAAACCATATGAAACCTCTATGCCTTTAAATTATCATTTGATACAATATCAAGAGAGAATAAAACTAGTTCAATGAAGCTATTAGAATATTCTATTACAGTCTGATCACCTTGATGAAGGGTAAGTAGCTCCATGGATTTATCCATCGTTAATGATTCATGAAAAAATTACTGAAAAAATTTGGTCTTGAAGTCTTTCCACTCTGAACCTTCTGGTTAGTTAACCTGAACTATCATTTCCACCCTCTCCTATTTGGAACTTGAAGTTTAAAGGTGAAATATTTCACTTTTATAGAATTTAGAGTTTCTAAAAAGTCAAAAATCTACCCAATCTTCCATAAATAGTCCTCTGATTCCTAAGGATCATTCTCTCCTTAGAAGGAATGTGGTTTCTTGTGATGTAACTCTTGGGATAAATCTTTATCTCCTCTAGTACCTAGTTGTACTTCACTTTCTTGATTTGGGGTGTAAACAACACCCTTATCCATGGAAAAAACTACTCATACTATTGCTTCAATAGGATTTTGATTGATTGTAGGGTTTACTCCTGGAATATATTCCATAACACCCTTTTAAGGAACTCTAGGAATCCTTCTAAAGGGCATGGTACTATATCAAATAAAGAAGAGAGACCATTATAGAGGTGAGAAAACTCATTTTAAACCAAGATAACATAAACAAATAACTTATATTAAATCAAAAATTAACATAAGAGACACACATCTCATCATCCTGTGGTAAATTATGGCTTGTTATAATGAGAGATAACTAGGAAATCACTAAAAAACTACCCCTTAAGTCCTATAAATCATATCACATATATAAAAAACATTATAAAACATAAATAAAAAGAAAAAAAACTATAAATATTACGAATTTCTCATGAACCACCCTGGGTCATCCTCAAACCAGACAACTGAACCAGCTCATGGAACTGCTTGAAGGGTGTTCTCGATCCACACAGGCTGACAAAAAGGATCTGGGAATCAAGAACTACATTTAGAAATGATTTAATCCATAATAAATAAAAAATAAATAATTAACATATTTAAAATAAATAAAACATAAAAATACAAATCAAAATAGTGGAAGTAAAAGAGAACATGAAAAATACAAGTGTTAAACCAAAATAGGTAAACCAAGTAGTTGGGACTGATAATAACCCATCTCCATGCAATATGAGGGAAACAATCCCACCAATTTACTACTAAAATCCCATATTACTCTAATATAGCTACCCATCACCACTATACAACACCTTTTCTTTACCTATTCTAGACAAAACAATATCTACACACCCAAAGGTATGTGCAGGGTGTGAAAAAACAATCCCAATGGTATCCCACCAAGTGTTCCATAAGTATTATTTATATAACAAACCAACTATACTCAATTAAATAAAGAAAATTCATAAAATATAGATTTAATTTTTTTTCAATAAAATATAGAAATCCAACCTTTTAGAATAGTTTATAAAATATGAATAAAAAAACCATCTAAAAAGTATTTAAAAATAAAATATTTCTCAAATATTTCATAAATTACCAATTCCAAAATAGAGAAACATAGAAACCCATCCTAGGGTAGGTTAGGTCTTGGTTATCTAAGATCCTTAAACATCAATGATCAAATTTCTAAGTACAAAAAAATCCCTAGAACATGGGCCTAGGGATAAGAGAACAACCTGATAAGTGAACCCATTATCATAACAAATTTTTGTTAGATTTTTGGTATAAATATATAATAGGAAGCTTTAAACTATCATAGAATGATTTTTCCAATCTATCCCAGTACTAAGTTCCCATAATTCATATCCCACATTTTGAGGCTTTCAATTTCACAAATGGACCACACTTGGAGGCCTTCATTTTCACTATATAATTCATTTTAAAGGAATATCACACATCAATAATTAAACTTTACACATTCAAAGTAAAAAATGATTTAAAATACATTTCCATTTACAAAAAAAAGGGGAAATACATTTTATGAAATAATTACATATTATAAAATTTATAGAATCATAATTCATACTATTAAAAAATTTAGAAAAACCAATTTAAAATGAGTAAGAAGTCATGATTTATAAATAAGGGATTTTCATAAAACCCATCACATAAAACACTTGGTATTTACATTAAAATAATAAGATAAAAATACCAAGAGTAGTTAAGGTTCCTAATAATAAAATAATAGCACTAAACCAAGAAATCCATATCAATAAATCTAGTTTAAATGAACTCTAGATCAATGGATATTAGAGAAACCACATACCAAGATAATTCTCGAAGAATCACACAAATATCTTGGTGAATATAGTATCTACCATCCTATATCTCAAAAAATCTATAGGAAAACCCATTATATCATGACCTAACCCATATATGTAGTTATAAAATTCTCGATCTATAATTACTTTCAATAATAAGAGAGGATATCTAAAAAATGATAAATAACAATTAAGAACAAAATCTTACCTAGAGTTTCCTAGATCCAACACCCTAAGATCCAATACTATATAGAAGAGTTAGGATCACCAAAATATCTAAGTAGAACCCCTAGAGTTAAGATCCTAGGTTTTATGGGAATAATGAGGTTAATGAGAGGTGTATTAGGCCAAAAAATAATTTTTTGATTAATCCTTTAATGTCGCATGATTTAGCTGCACAGTTTGACAAATCATTTTCGAACCATGTGACTTTTTTTGTCTATTGGAGAAATATGTATAGTTTGGTTTAATGGTTTAGATAAATATGGACTAACTATGTGAACACTACTATCCCAAACCACCATAAGTTTCACAGTTTCCTGGGAATGCCTCACAGTTTGGAAAACTGTGTGCCAACTTTGCACATGCCTTGAGAACTCCAAAATTTCCAAGAAATCACCCAGAAGAACCCAAAAATGATTCAAAATAAAATATGGTAAAAAATGAATATATTCACTTAAAAGTAAAATTAGGATGTCATAATTCAGTTGATGAAATAAATATAATCATATTGTGTGTGACCTATATAAATTAGAATCCTCACATCAATCCTATATCTCGATGTATGTTATCGTGAACCAACCCCATTTTTCCCTCAATAGGACACTCAATATGACATGTGGAAAGGTTTTAAGGGTGTCCCGGATCCCCTTGTTTTAGAAACAAGCACCTGGGAATCAAAGAATCACCTTAGGGAATGATTTCACCTCTAAGGTCATAAACACAAAGATTTTTCAAGAGGAAGGGAAATAAAAAACATCATAATACATAGAATAAATACATGTAAAATTTTAAATTTTGAGATCAAGAAGTTATAAGGTGTTTTTAAAGGAGTTTAAAGATATTTTTATAAAGGTGGTTAGGATGAAGAATGTATGCTCTGTTGGGGAGCCTCCTCATCTGGCCCCGATAAATATTTTTTATATCTGATATCTTAAAAAAAAAGATATTTTGATATCTTTGACAAGATATATCTGATATCTTTGACAAGATATATTTGATATCTTTGAAAAGATATATTTTATATCTTTGATGAGATCTATTTAATATATTTAATCAGATATGAGATATCTTTTAGGAGATATATGATATTTCATCTTCTATTTATATGAGGTGTGCGGCTCCTCTCTCGGTAGTGGTTGGAGGCAGTGTAGTTGCGTTTTCAAGGAGTGGTTTTCAGATCTGCAACCGGTGGAACTACTCTGATTTGATCGACTTTCATCTGCGGTGGTTTTTGATCCGATCCCGGTGTTTTTCATCTGCACTTTTGTTCGGACATCAATCTTATGCTTTCACGGTCAGATCTATTTGGGTTTCTTTAGCAGGATGCTTTCTTCTTTTCAAGCTTCATCAAGACTGCATCTATTCTCCGAATTTGATCCACTATTTTTCTAAGTATTTCTTTTGAGATCCCTTTTAATTTTGGGGAGTCTCTACCGTGTACTTATCTATTTTAGTGGATCCCTCTTTCTGGACTAGGTCCCGTGGTTTTTCCCTTTTGGGTTTTCCACGTAAAAATTCTGGTGTCAATTTTATTTTCTGCACCTGTTTTTATCTCTACGCATCCGCTGTTTGAGGGAAAGATTTCTCCGCTGCGCGTTCGTGTTTTTGTTGTTTGCGCGTTCATCGTTTTCCATCTTTCCTAACATCTGGTATCAAAGGGTTTGGTTTTTATTTCATATTCATTATGGAAGCCAATTATAGTCGGATGATTTTATTGAATGGTACCAATTATCATATGTGGCGACTTAAAATGAAGGATCTTCTTTTTGTCAAGCGAATGCATCTTCTAGTGTTTAGTACCCAGAAGCCAGAAAGGATGTCATATGAAGAATGGGCATTCGAGCATGAGATGGTTTGTGGCTTCATTCGCCAATGGGTTGAAGAAAACGTGATGAACCACATTGTCAACATCTCTCACTCCAGAACATTGTGAGAGAAGCTCGAGACTACCTATGCTTCTAAGACTGGAAACAATAAATTGTTTCTTCTCAAACAAATGATGAATTTGAGGTACAGAGAAGGTACGTCTATTTCTGATTATTTAAGTGAATATCAGGGATGTTTTGATCAGTTTTCTGGCATGGGTATTAATTTTTAAGATGAGGTTTTGGCACTTTTATTACTTAACACGTTACCTGATTCTTGGGAGAATTTACGTGTTACTCTAACCGGTTCTGCTCCTAATGGTGCTGTGACATTCAGTTTTGTTAAGTTTGCTATTTTGAATGAAGAAGTCAGGAGACGTACTCAAGAGAAATCGTCAGAGCTTTTAGTCACAGAGAACAGGGGGAGAAGCCAGGAAAAGAATCAGGGACAGAGCAGTCGAGGAAAGAGTAAAAGCAGAAACAAATCTAGATCAAAGCAGAGAGATTTTGAATGTCATCATTGTGGTAAGAAGGGGCATGTTAAGAAGTTTTGTTATCAGCTGAAAAGAGAAAACAGAATGAAGGAAAATCATCCAAAGAAGAATATTGATGGAGATGACCATGTCGCTGCCGCTATAGGGGGTGATCTTGTTATTGTTTATGACTCCATTAATATTGCTTCTGATCATTCTTGCTGGGTTGTTGATAGTGGTGACTGTTTTCACGTGACATAAAATAAGGAGTTCTTTACATCTTACAACCCAGGTAATTTTTGGATTTTGAAGATGGGTAATGATGGTCATGTTGATGTCGTAGGTATCGGGACTGTTTGTTTAGAGACTAGTACTGGAAGTAAGCTGATTTTGAAGAATGTTCGACATACACCAGAGGTTCTCTTGAATCTTATTTCTACCAGCGTTCTTGATGATGAAGGGTTTATCAACACATTTGGTGATTGCCAATGGAAACTTTCCAAGGGCTCTTTGATTGTGGCTCCAGGGAAGAAGCAACCAGGTTTGTACTGGACTAGAGCATCTATTTCATGTGATACTGCTTGTGTTGTTGAGTGCAGTGTTTCTTCCAAGTTGTGGCATAAGAGGCTCAGTCACATAAGTGAGAAAGGGCTTGTTTGTTTTGCCAAGCGAAATCTTCTTCCAGATTTGAAGAGTGTCAAATTGGAGACATGTGATCATTGCATGGCTGGGAAACAGAGAAGAGTGAGTTTCAACAGTCATCCTCCACACAGGAAGTCACAGGTACTTGAATTAGTACATTCAGACGTTTGTGGTCCTTTGAAATCTAATACCTTTAGTGGCGGTCTTTATTTTGTGACTTTTATTGATGAATACTCACAAAAGCTCTGGGTTTATGTTTTGAATGCCAACAGTCAGGTGCTCAGTGTTTTTAAGCAATTTCATGCTTCTGTTGAGAGGGAATCAGGCAAGAAATTGAAATGTATTCGCACTGACACTGGGGGAGAGTATTGTGGTCCATTTGATCAATATTGCAGGAAGGAAGGTATTCGGCATCAGAAGACACCTCCCAAGACACCTCAGCTAAATGGTGTAGCTGAGCGGATGAACAGGACTTTGTTGGAAAGAGTTTGTTGTTTGCTTTCGGAAGCAAAGTTGCCTGGACACTTTTGGGGTGAAGATTTACTTACTGCTACTTATATTATCAATTTATCACCTTCAGTTGCTTTGCAGATAGACATTCCAGATAAGTTTTGGTATGGAAAAAGAATCAGGTACGATCACTTGAAAGTTTTTGGTTGCAAGGATTTTGTTCATGTGCATAGAGATGAGAGATCCAAATTGGATGATAAGTCACGGCAGTGTATTTTTATTGGGTATGGACACGATGAGTTTGGGTACAGGTTTTATGATCCTACTTTGAAGAAACTTGTCAGAAGCCGAGATGCAATGTTTAACGGGGACCAGACTATTGCAGATATTGATAAGGGAGAAAAGTCCACTTCTCCAAATTCTGATGGTTTTGTTAGTCTTGAGCCAGGTTCTGATTCACATTTACCTCATATTGTTGATTCGGATGATCACATTGATGTGCAGAATGATGCTCAGGGTGAACAGGTTGGAGGTGATATTTCTGATGCACCTTTTGTTTCTGATGATCCGGTTCCTGGGGTTATCAATGAACCCGCAGTTCCACTCCGGAGGTCATCTTGGCATCGTACCATTTCTACTCGGTATTCACCTGATGAGTATGTGCTCCTCGCTGAAGGGGGAGAACCATAATCTTTTGATGAGGTGATGGAAAGTGAACAGAAGGACAAATGGGTTGCGGCAATGGATGGCAAGATGACATCATTGCACGACAACCACACTTTTGAGCTGGTGAAGTTACCGACAGGTAAGAGAGCTTTGCAAAATCGGTGGATTTATCGGATTAAGAATAAAGAATCCAGTTCTGTTCCCCGATACAAGGCAAGGTTAGTTGTTAAAGGCTTCCATCAGAAGAAAGGTATTGATTTTGATGAGATTTTTTCACCTGTTGTCAAAATGTATTCTATTCGGGTTGTTCTTGGTTTGGCTGCTAGTTTGGATCTGCAGATTGAGAAAATGGATGTGAAGACAACTTTCCTCCATGGAGATTTAGAGGAGGAGATTTATATGGAGAAACCATAGGGTTTTTTTGAAACAGGTAAAGAGAATCATGTCTGCAGATTGAAGAAGAGTTTGTATGGTTTGAAGCAAGCTCCGAGACAGTGGTATAAAAATTTTGAATCTGTCATTTCTCATCAGGGTTTCAGGAAGACATCTTCTGATCATTGTGTGTTTGTTCAGAGATTTACTGATGATGATTTTATTATACTGCTGCTTTATGTTGATGATATGCTCATTGTTGGCCATGATGCTTCTAGAATTGACAAATTGAAGAAGGATCTTTGTCAGTCTTTTGCGATGAAAGACTTGGGGCCAGCGCGACAGATTCTTGGCATGACGATCTCCCGTGACAGGAAGGCCAAGAAATTGTGGTTATATCAGGAGAGATACATTGAGAAGGTTATTCAAAGATTTTCTATGGATAAAGCTAAAGTGGTTAGTACTCCTCTTTCTTTACATTTTAAGCTCAGCACCAGTCAGTCACCTTCTACTGATGAAGAGAGAGAGGAGATTCAACACATACCTTATTCATCTGCCGTTGATTGTTTGATGTATGATATGGTATGTACTAGACCTGATATAGCTCATGCAGTTGGTGTGGTCAGTCGTTTTCTATCGAATCCAGGTAGAGAGCATTGGAGGGCAGTGAAGTACATTTTTCGTTATCTTCGTGGTACTTCTTATCTGAGATTATGTTTTGGCAAAGGGGAACCTATGCTTTGTGGCTTTACAGATTCAGATATGGCAGGAGATATCGATTTGAGGAAGTCTACTTCAGGCTATTTGATTACTTTTGCAGGGGGAGCTGTATCTTGGCAGTCTAGGTTGCAGAGATGTGTTGATTTATCTACCACAGAGTCAGAGTTTATTGCAGCTACAGAGGCGTGCAAAGAATTTTTGTGGATGAAAAATTTTATTCGAGAGCTCAATTTTAATCAAGACAGATATGTTTTATTTTGTGATAGTCAGAGTGCTATTTGTTTGGGAAAGAATTCTACTTTTCATGGCAGGTCGAAACATATCGATGTTCGATATCATTGGATCCGAAATGTCCTTGATTCGAGACAGTTAGAGCTTGAGAAGATCCACACTGATGACAATGGGTCAGACATGTTGATCAAGAGTTTACCCAGAGGAAAATTTGAGACTTGCCGACTGATTGTAGGGTTGGTGATGATCCCCAGTTGAGTCGGAGGGGGAGTTTGTTGGGGCGCCTCCTCATCTGTCCCCGATAAATATTTTTTATATCTGATATCTTAAAAAAAAAGATATTTTGAACACTTTGACAAGATATATCTGATATCTTTGACAAGATATATTTGATATCTTTGAGAAGATATATTTTATATCTTTGATGAGATATATTTAATATCTTTAATCAGATATGAGATATCTTTTAGGAGATATATGAGATTTCATCTTCTATTTATATGAGGGGTGCGGCTCCTCTCTCGGTAGTGGTTGGAGGCAGTGCAGTTGCATTTTTAAGGAGCGGTTTTCAGATCTGCAACTGGTGGAACTACTCTGATTTGATCGGCTTTCATCTGCAGTGGTTTTTGATCCAATCCCGGTGTTTTTCATCTGCACTTTTGTTCGGACATCAATCTTCTACTTTCACGGTTAGATCTATTTGGGTTTCTTTAGCAGGTTGCTTTCTTCTTTTCAGGCTTCATCAAGACTACATCTATTCTCCAACTTTGATCCACTATTTTTCTAAGTATTGCTTTTGAGATCCCTTTTAATTTTGGGGAGTCTCTACCGTGTACTTATCTATTTTAGTGGATCCCTCTTTCTGGACTAGGTCCCGTGGTTTTTCCCTTTTGGGTTTTCCACGTAAAAATTCTGGTGTCAATTTTATTTTCTGCACCTATTTTTGTCGCTACGCATCCGCTGTTTGAGGGAAAGATTTCTCCGCTGCGCGTTCGTGTTTTTGTTGTTTGCGCGTTCATCGCTTTCCATCTTTCCCAACATGCTCCATGTTTTTTCTTTTTTTATCATAACATAAAAACCTAACTTTTCAACGCCTTACATTAAATGGTTAATGAATGAATAAGACTGGACTGAGTTTTCCAGATGAATTCCATTAGAAAAACTATTCTAGAATGAGATGTTTATATAGAGTGTTTTTATTGAATGTTTATCCTATATTTCTTACAAATATCATCAAATAGAGTTTTCAGTGAAGTATAAATTTGGATATGATTTATTGTTGTTAATGTTTTCAACATCATGAGTACTTAAAGATATCATGATCCAAGAATAAGTATAAAGGGGGAGAAATTAATATATACGTAAAAATTTCATAGTATGAAATTATAAGGAAGTTATGTGGTGTTCACTAAACAGATGATATTGGATATCGGTTTGTTTGAGAAAAGTTTTTGTTCAAATTTTTCTAGATAGAAGAATGTTGTTGAAGTTCAAAGGGAAGATACTAAGGAATTGCATAGGAAAAATTACAATGATATGAATACCATCAGACTATCTCATTAAATTTCAATAGAAAAAGTCCAATTATATGGATTCCATTAGAAAAACCAAATATTGAATGAAATTATTCTAGTTTTTGAACATGATGTTTTTGATTGATATGACAAATATTTTTTTTATAAAGTCCATTGAATAGAGGATAGTGTGCAAATGTAATGGGGTTTTTATTTATGTAATTAGATAGTATAAGTGTTTTTATTAAGTTTAATGAAATGTTCCTATGAATTTATTTCTATAACATCAGATGAAGTGTCTTCATATGAAATAATTTCTACAAATATTTACCGAATGAATATTTGTTATAGAGTGGTACTATTTTGAGGATCTTTAGAAAAATTTCATAAATATTTTAGATGTGATGATGAAAAGATGATATTTTAATGTTCCAAATATCATGAGAGGAAGACATGTGATTATCTCTGAGGTAGAAGTAATTTTATTGAAGGTATGGGATGTTTAAACTTACATAAGCTTCAAGAACACTGTATAAACATTGAGAAGATTCAAATTAATTGTTTTGAGTGGGAGTTTTTATTTTTGAGTTTTTATTGAGGGGGGAAATTAAATTGCATTCCCAAATTTTCTTCTAATATCTCATTGATAAATAGGGTGTAAGTACAATACGTATGTGTGTACTAATCATGTGTGTAAAAATTGAAGTGATATAAAAATAGTTTTGGATAGAGATATCAGATGAAAATCAGAAAGCCATAGTTTGAGCTGGGAAAGTCTCCAACCTAGGAATATATTGGTTGATGAAGAATTTTCTATGAGCTAGTGGAGTTGTAATTAGAGACACCCAACATAATAATATAGACAAAGTTTTATATCAGGAGGAATCAAACATATTTCTTGTAAAGGTGAATAGACAGACAGGTGTAAGAAAGTAGTACTGGTTATTAGATGGAACCGGATGATGTTTTCTAGATTGATGACCAGATAGAGAAACTAGATGAATAGGTGAATAAATGTAAGTTTTTATATAAAATACCAAAGAGTAAGTTCTTCCTACTTCTAGACAATAAATTTAAGAATAATTCTTTACAATAATTGAAAGTGGTACAACCAACACAATGATAATATATTGGTTTCTATTAGTAAAGGTTTCTAATAGTTCTTACAAAAATCTTGTTACATATTTTATCTATGTGGAGATCACATGCACTATTTTTTGATTATAGTATATTGAAAGTGTAATGACATTACATTATTTATATAACCACATAAAAAGAATATTTTTTAGTGTATTTTGTGGTATTGTAATATTTCTTAACTATGTCATGGATTAACTACTCCTGTTGAGTTGTGAACCTTATAAATAATTATGATCCTATGGATTGTTCTTCTGTGCATGTTTTTAGCAAATCATTAACTCTTTAATAGGAGGTTATTATTTCTCTATAAGTAAAAAAATATAAAAATTTATGTTCACTAATTCACCCCTCCCCCTATCAGTGATCACACAGATCCTAATTGGTCCTTTGAATTAGTATCATAGGGATGTTTTCCTTTTTTGAAACTTTACTGAAGTTTAAATAAAATTCAATTTTCCATGGATGTCTGTAAAGGGCTCCCATTCTAGGTTTCTCCTATCGCCATCGCCACTCCTTCATAGCAGAAGATATGAAATTTCTCCTCACGTTCGGTAGGTTTTTGGTGGTTCTCTGCGGTCGGTGTCATGCGGGTTGTCTTCTCTCTTGCTGTGGAGTTTCGCTATGGGCTTCAGTGGTTGCTGGTTCAGATCTGAGGGTGTAAGACCGGTCTGCGTCGATGACATACTCTTAGGAGTGCTCCGGGTTCTGCTCTCGGCTTCTCGCTGTTGTTTTGTGGTGATATTTTTTCAGTATTTGGGGTTGAGCCCATTTATCGGCAGTTTGCAGGGTTCCTTGTCTTCTCCAGTGAGTTTGTTGGGATTTGTTGTGTCTAATGTGGTCATTGGCTCTAGTGACGGCAAGATCTTCCGAGACAGGGTGATGCTGTGGTGCCGCTTCTCGCCCGGTTTGTTTCAGTTTTTGGTTTTTTACCTTTTGATCTCATTGATTTTTGCTGTTCTTGATGGCTGTTGGGTGGAGGTTTTTTTTCTCCGACGGTGTTGGTATTGTTCGTCGCTGGTGAAGCTCTCCAGCGTTCCAGTTTGATGCGGTTTGGTTTGATGTTGTGCCTTTCCGTGGCATGTGAAGAGTCGGCGTTGAGGTGAAGTGATGAGCGTTCCAGTTCCATTCCGGTGACATCGAGGTGAAGTGAAGAGCGGCTCTGATGACGGTTCCACACAACATGGTGGCGTGTGGTGATCTGGCAAGTGGATGAGTGGTTAGTTTCGCCACACTTCTCGAGGTGTGTGGACCAAGGTGATCACATGGTTTGACGAAGCCCGAGGCGGTGCGTGGCTCGAGGTGTTGAAGGCGATGTTTTTAAAAATTTTGAAGTATCTCGTTTGAATTTTGATTTTCCCGCTGTGGTGATGTGGTTTTGAAGTGTTTCGGGTACCAACAACCCTTAAACTGATTTCATGGGAACCAACTACCCTCAAACCGGCCATTAGAAAATCAAAAAATTATTTGCAGGTGCTACATATGGTTTCCCACATAGTGACGAGGGAGTTCCTCTAACATCTTATTATAAGAATAAATTAGAAAATGTTGAGTGATCTAAAAATGTTACAGTTTTCTCACTCTCTAAAAGTTATTTCCTTAGAGTTAAAGGAGTTGGAATGGCTAATAGAATTTGAAAGAAGTTAAAAAACATATATGAAGGAAATATGAAGGTGAAGAATGAAAATTTATAAATATATGGGTTGTGGTATAAAGATATTAATATGGGTGATTTTTAATATATTTGTTATTTATTTACAAGGATGAGTGAAATTATAGGCACCATATGATTTCTTGGTGATAAGTTAGAATATTCAACCATTTTTGAAAAGATCTTTTGATTTTTTCTTGATAAATTTATTGTAAAAGTTTCATCATTATAATATAGATAACCAAAAAATATATCTTTTGATGATCTACATATCAATATCATCACTTATGAAATGATAAGATAAAATGTTATAAAGAACAAATATAATGAAGTTCATAAAATTTATTTCAAAGATTCCAAATAAGGAAAGTCTAAGAAATTTCTCAAATAAGAAGCTAGTGACTCTAAAATTGGAGATGTAGTTATTAATTTTTTTTGATTAATTTATGTCTTCATTTTATAAAAGGGTGAAAAGATGCATAAGAAAGTAAAAAAGGAAAGTTAACACTAAAATGATTTAACTATAGAGCTATTGGACACTTTGTTTTAAACTGCCCATGTAAAAAATATGAAGAATAAAGAGATGAAGATGAAATAATTCCAAGAATATCTTTTAAGAATAAGGTAGAAAAATCCAAGTCTTATCCTAGGGTAAATTATAATAATTTATCAAAATAAAAAAGGAGAAAATATTTGTCTAAGTGTGATGAATATGATGATAGCGAAGAACAAGATTATAACTTCAATAATGATGCTGCTAAAAAAATTTTCATTGCAAAATTGAATAATAAAAAATTTACTAATGATGAAAGTAGTATATTATAAGAACAAGAGACTTAAATTGGGTTTATGATAACAAGATATTTGAAATAGTTTTTTTTTTCAAAAATCATATGACTTGAAAGGGAGAAAAATAATTGTAAAATAAGAAATCTTTCAGCGAACAATCAAGAATATTTTATTGAAAAAAATCCATATTGATAAAAGATAATGATAATCTGAAGAGGATGGTTGATGAAAATAATAACTTTAACATCAAGTTTGAATAAAATTTGAAAGTGAAGGTGGAATATTTAGAACTTGTTCAATAATTTTTTTTTACATTTTAGAAAAGAGTTAAAATTTCCAAAACTCAGTTATAGAAGTTGGTGAAAGTTTTGAGAAGTGTAGAAGGATAAAAAAAATTTATCCTAAAATTTAGATAAGAAGAATGAAGATGGTCAAAATTAAAACTTAGTTAATAATACCATGTAATTAGAAAAAACTACTGGATTTGAATAACCTAAAACTTAAGTTTCTAAGGATACAAAGTTTGAACCTAAAGTTGCTACTATAGGTGATTCTATTGAGGATGAGAAGAAATAGAAGCTAAACATGAAGGTATTATAAGGTTACCAAAACTTCTGTGTGAAAAAAATACCAATGAAGAAGGTAATAAAGTTGGAAAAAAGAAGAAACACAACTCCAAAAAGTATGTAAGTTATATAGGGAGACATGATTTCTATGGTTATGACTATAATTGTGGAGGATTTTGGAAAACAGAATATATGTGTTGGTTTAACCATCAATATTACAGAGAATCCAGGAGAATCTTGAGGTGAAGTTTGAGGAGGAGTCAACCCACTCAAAAAACAAAACCTGAGAAAGTTAGTTTGAAGGTCAAAAATAGATTCCAAACTTTGTAAACTATTTTAAAAATATGTGATCAGCCTATACATATTGAAAAAGTATGTATTTTTATAATACTGATACAACCATATTTATAAAACAAATCTAAAAATACTTATGAGAACAAGGAAAAATAAAAATAAAAATAATTTTTTATTGAAATTCTTCTCAAAGCTAAAAAAGTAGAATGACCTTAGATATGATAAAATATGTGTTATTAACATATGATAATATATTTGAAATTATTGAATAATGTGAAATATTTTAAAGAAGGTATAGTGAGTTTTGGAAATAACATCTCATTCAGAATCAAAGGTATTGGATCTTCTATTATTGGGAAAGAAAAGTTAAAATCCAAAAGATCCGTGTTTTTTGATGGTTTGAGACACAATTTTCTAAGTTTTTCAAAACTTTGTAATGAAATATTTTTTTTAAATAATATGGGTTTTTAAGAGTATTGAATATGGAAAAGTTATAATGAGAGTCCAATGAATAAAAGGAAACTTGTTTCAAGTTGGCGATTCACAAAGTCCATGCTATTTGAGCATGATGGAAAAAATCAGTTATGGCATAAAATGATAGGGAATATGTGTTAGAGAAACATGAGAAAGATTAAAAATAGAGAGATTATTTGTGATATTACTGACATTAAAATAATAAGTGATTGGTGTTGTTCCATTTTCTAGAAAGGTAAGACTACAAACTAAGTACATAATAAAGTTGAGATACATTCAACTCATCCCTTGGAGCTGATACATTGTGATATTTGTGGGCCCCAGAGTAAACAATCAAAAAATAGAGATAAGTAATTTATTTCTTTAATTGATGATTTTACTCACATTACATGTATCATGTTTTTGAAACATAAATTAGAGTCTATAAAAATGTCTAAGAGTTTCTTGAGAATTACATAAATAAAATGTGGATATTTTGTAAAGAAAATTTAAACTAATAATAGCAGTGAATATATAAGTGGGAATTTAAATTATTATCCTGAAAGTCATGGAATTCATCATGATTTTAGTAAAACATAAAAACCACAATAGAATGATATTAAAAAAAAGAAGAAATAGATGTTTGGTGGAGATGGAATGAACAATGTTGATCGAACAAAATACTTTTCATTATTTTTGGAGCCAATATATTAGAGTAACAATTTATGTTTAGAATCGATGTTTCTGCATGAAAATATTTGATATGAATCCTTATGAGATAAATTAAAAACAAACCCCAAGTTTGAAACACATAAAGGTTTTCTATAATACTTTTATTATAAAATTTATTGGTGAGATTATTGAGAATTTTGATCAGATAGGTGTTGGTGGAATTTTTATTGGATACCCTTATAATGGTAGAGGAAACAAGTGTTATAATAAAGATACAAGAAATATTTTTGAATTTTAAGATGTGAAAGTTCTTTAATAGTTTGATAAGAAAGTTTCATAAATAGCTGCACATATAGATGAAAGGGAATATGAGGTGGTTGTAGTTGAACATTGTGAATATGTTCTTAAGGATAGTAACAATGTTGAAGCTTATTGAATTGAAGATTCCTAATCAGCTATCTCAAGTGATGAGGAACAATTATATACATATCATCCTTGGTTGAGGAAGAAATTGTATGTTCATACATAATTATAGATTAATAAAAAACTTTAAAATGAGAAAAACATCAAAGTCCATTTCACATACTTCCTTATACTCACTGGTTGAACCAAATGATGTTTACGAAGCCTTAAAACATCAAGAGTGGATTGAATCCATGAATAAAGAGTTGGATTATATCTAGAATAATGACACTTTAAAACTTTTACCCAAACCAAAAAATAATAATGTTATTGGTACAAAGTGGGTGTTCTAAAATTTTTTTAATGAAAAATGTGAGATAATAAGAAACAAGGAACGACTAGTTTGTAAAGGTTACTCACAAATTAATGATATTTAATTTAATGATACCTTTACTCCTATGGAAGATTATAAACTATTATATTATTTCTTACTAGTTTTTCATAACGAAGATATAAAATCTTCTAAATGGATTCCAAGTCATATTTTCTTAATAGAGATTTATAAAAAAAGTTTATATTGAATAAACACATGTCTTTGTTCTTAGTAAAGATAAAATATGTGTGTTATAGTTGAATAAGTATTTGTATGGGTTGAAGAAAGTTCCAAGATATTGGTATTCCAAATTTGATACTTGTTTAAGGAATCTCAAATTCAAGAAAGGATGATTTGATAATAACCTCCATAAAAAATAAAATAAAGTGGTTTCCCAAATTGCAATTTTTTATATTGAAAACATCATATTTATAGGGAATGATAAAGAAACTTGTGAAATGTTTTATGGGGAAATAAAGAAGTTATTTGAAATGTCCATGTTGATATCAATTAAATAATTTATTGGCCTAAAAATATCAAAAAAATAAGAAATATATTTTCCTATATCAAGAGAAGTATGCTAAGGAACATGTAATGAACTTTGTAATGGAATATTCAAATCTATTTTAAATACCAATCTAAGTGGGAATAATGTTATCAAAATACTGTAAAGGAAAAAAGGTTAATAATAATGAATTTAGAAGGTTGGGAGTTTATTATATCTAAAAGATTCAAATATTGATATAGTTTATAATATTACACTTTGTTTTAGGTATCAAAGTAAACCAAAGGAATATTATCTCATGTATGAAAAGTGAATTCTCAGATATATGAAAGGAAAAAATGACTTTGGGTTGAAATATGATAGTGAAAGAAAGGTTGATTTGTCTGGTGATATAGTTATAATTTGTGCAGGAAGTGTAGATGATAGAAAGTTCACATCTAGTGGTATGTTTTTCTTGGGAGAAGGATATATTATATGGAATATAAATAAAAAAGTTTAGTGACTCTAAATACAAAATAAGATGAGTATATTTATTCCACTCAAGATACAACACAACTTGTGTGGATGAAGACACAACTGATTTTTTTATTAATATGATGTTTTTACTTCTATTGGGTTTTGATAATAAAAGTTATATCATCTCACTAAAAATATTGTGAAACATTCTCATTCCAAGAACATTGATATTAAATATCACGTCATAAAATATCAAGTGGAGAAGAATGAATTAAAGATAGATTTTGTTTCTACAATGGATCAAGTTTCTAATAACTTCACAAAACAATTACCAAAGGAAATATTTTATAAGCTAAAGTTGATAATGGGTGTTCATAATCTATCTCTTCATGGATAATGTAATGACCCACTTATTCTCATTGGATTAAGAACACAACAAATCATTACTAAAACTTAATCAACATCACCAAGATGAAAAAGACTAGAAATAAATGCTGATGAATTTCAAATTCAAGTGGGGGATGATTTACCCTTTAAGAAAAAAACCACTAACCAAACAACCATGAACAAACAACCACTATATGATGCATGATAAAAACAAGAAAAGTCAACCATCATCTTCACAACAAAACCACACCAAAGTATGATATAGTGGAAGCCAAACCAAAAACTTGGTAAAAATAAAAAGAACAACTAAATACTTCAATATGACCACAAGACTCCATGATCTATATCTCTCTGCTCCAACATCACGAAACAACCCATGTATCATGAGGCGGTGCCAAATACATGTGATACTTTACCTTTTCCAATGTCTTGGAAGATAGCATCTACAAAATCACCAAAGTGCTAAAGAAGGGGTGAGTATAAAACTCAGTAGATTTTCTACAATGACTACCCTACTCATGCCACTAGGATAAAAAGGTTATCCTCATTTATTTAAAACAATTTATATAAAATTGTTTCTAAAAATAGTTTATATCGAAATATAAACTAAAACCATAGTAAACAATTTTACAAGGAAAGAACATAAACAATCATTTAAATCATTTAATAATCTATCTTGTGTAACTATTCTTCATAACCACACAATCAACCATGCATGAAACTTGGAAGAGTGGGAAATCCCTAACCCTTATCCATCCCAATAATTATGGGGGAGACTTATTACCCTTATTCGTCCCAAATACACATGAATGTTTGATGGGGGATAACCCTAACCCTTATCCATCCCAGAAATGATGGGGGAGACTCTTGACCCTTATCCATACCAAATTACATATGAACACACACAACCATTTTTCCATTACACCTTTGGCACTGAGCACAAGGTCAAATTTCAACCAAACCTCGCTCATGAAATATGAACACACACAACCATTTCAAACCATTTTAATAAAACCGTTCATTTATTGAGAACCATTAAACAAACTCATTCTAATTACCAATTCCATTTAAATAAAATTATCACTTTTTGTTGAAAACACTTTAAAAAAATTAATTTACCAAAATTCTAGAAAAATCCAATTTTAAAATCTTCATTTAAAAAAAATAATCAAACACTTTATTCAAAAGCACCAATTTTACAGATTTTACACAATTCACCAAAACTGTCACTAAAGAAGGTTTCAAAAAATTCAAAATAGCCATTTAAAAATCAATTTAACACAAAGAAATCAATTCAAAATCATGCCAATCAGTTATATTAAGAGGAGTCAAGAGTGAAGCCACTTACCTCAACCATTTTGATGAAAATCGTAAATGGGCGAAGAACGCTCAAGAAAACCGGGTCGATTCTACATGAAACTACCTTAGATCTATTCTACTATCATGATTAAGACCAAATATCAACATATTTGGAATTTACTATCTTATATATACCCATAAAATATGTAGATATAAGAAACTGAGAATTGAGGAGAAGTAGATCTAGGTAGATGTAATAAACTGATCACGAATGATGACGAACGATCACATACCTCAAGAATCAGGCTTCAAAACACTAAGGAAGGGCTCCGTATTGACTCCAAATCAGTTGGGAGAGGTTCTATAATATTCAATGAAGAGAAATCCCGAGTTAAGGATGCTTAGGAGAAAAAACAAGTTGTTTAGAGGCAAAAACATGTGATATCCACTTTTTTATGATCTCACTTTAACCCCACACATGGTTAGTTTACACGGTTAGGAAAATCAGGCACTAACCATGTGTTAGATACTGCCTTAAGGAAACCCTCACATGACCTCATCATACATTCTCTCTAACCATGCACACATCATGTCGAAGATACTATCCAGAATCTGCAACATCACACAATTTCTACTAGGATTTCTACACAGTTTGGACAAACTGTGTGCGTCCCATGTGCCACTCCTTTGGCCCCAAAGACTTATTGAAAGTTAACCAACTATTCCATCCTCCACCCTTACAATTTCTAAACATAAAAATCACAAAGTAAGGGTTACATACCGGAAACCCAGGGTACTACATTCTCCCTACCATTGGTCCTTCCATCCTCGAAAAGTATAAAACCCTCACTACCCTAAAAGAGTTCCGACCATTGCTCTTTAATCTCCTTATCATGTTCCCAAGTATCTTCCTAAATCTGAACATGTCTCCATAGAAACCACACTAGACTGATGATTTTTCCATGTAAGACCTTCTCTTTCCTATCAAAAATCCATACTGAGATATGTACCAATAAAGAATCCGGCTCTAGGTTGACGTGATCCCATATGATCACATGGTCTGGATTAGGATGATTATTTTTCAACTGTGATATATAGAACACATTATGCACTAAACTGAACTATGGTTGAAATGCCAACTGATATGCTAAGTCTCCAACCCATTCCAGTATCTCAGAAGATACAATATATTAAGGATATAATTTTCCTTTATTCCCAAAATGACGATGTCCAATCCTTGGAGAGATCCTCAAGAAGACATGATCACTCACTACAGAGGAAAACGACTATCGATGATGATCTGCATATGATTTCTGATGAATTTAAGCCATCTCCATCCATTTCCTAATCAACTGAATCTTCTCTGTTGTTTCTTGGATAAGGTTCGGACCAACTAGTGAAGTCTCACCTATTTCCACCCAACAAAGTGGAGAATGAAAAATAAACCCATACAATGCTTCAAATAGAACCATATATATTGAGGCCTAAAAGATGTTATTATATGAGAACTCCACTACAGGTATATTCTCTTCCCATGAGTCACCAAATTACATTACGCAAGCCCACAACATGTCTTCAAACATCTTTATTGTCCTTTTAGATTGGATATCCATCCGATGGAGATACGCCGTACTCATAGTCAATTAAGTACTAAGGTAATTATGTAAGGATTTCCAAAAACAAGTCATGAATCTCAGATCTTTGTATGGGATGATCAAAATGGGTATTCCATGTCTCTTTACCACTTCTAAGATATATATTTTGGGTTATGTTCTTAGAAAGAATTAGAATTTTCAGGACTTGAAATGTAGATAATAAAAAGATGTAGCTAACCTTTTTATGTTGAACATAAAGTTACTAGGGAATTGGGTACATAAGTTCTTTGGAGACACTTATAGGATTATATAATCTCATTGCCATGGGTTTAACCAATTATATGAACATGACATACATTTTTTAGGAATTAATTCCCACTAGGATTGCATATTTCATTGGATTAATGATTTATGATTTTGTTCAAAGGTGGAAATTATGAAAAAAATGTTGTAATTTTTTTTTCAAATAAATCATTTTGAAAAGGGTATGGTTTATGTATCTTGAAAATGGTTTTTATTTTAAAAAATAAGAATGAGATTTTTCAAAAATGGTTGGATGTGTAAAAAGGTTATTTTTTTAAAAAAAATGTTGTGATAGTTGATGTGATATAATTTGAAATGCTAATCCATCTATTTCTAGAGAGTAAGACTTACAAAATTTGTTGTTAGTTTAGAAAATGGAACCCGGTAGGCATCGTAGAAACCAACTGGAAGAAGATGCGTAGAATATGGTTGTACCTAAGCCATAGGTAAACTAAGACCTGGTTCAAAGTATCGTTAAAGAGTTTCAAGATGTGGAAATAAGGAACCCGAGGGATGAGCGAAGGCATGTGAATCATTCCATCTAATTTATTAAGTAGAATCCAACCATCTTCTATGGTGATTCTGAACCTGAAAAGGTGGAAGCATGGATAAATATAATGAATTGTATCTTTAATTTCATCATCACACCATCACTGCTGAAAGTCAAACTGGAGACTTATATGCTCGAGGATATTTCATGCTAGTGGTGGGATTTGGTGGTGTAGGATAAAAAGAATCACAGTGTTAGTTGGGAGGATTTTAAGGAATTGTATAATAAAAAATTCTGTCCTCACATGTTTAGGATATAGAGAATAAATGAATTCTTTAGCTTGAAGAAGGAAAATATCTATGCCACAGAATATGTAGCCAAATTCATGAATTTAGTATGATCTGAATTAAAGGTTGAGACTATTGCATCCTTGATGGCACACATTTTCAAATCAGGGCTAAGTTAAGAGATTCTCTTGAAGATTGTGGTGCTCTATATTACAGATTATACAGAGATATTGAACAGAACGACAATGGATGAATGTGATATATTAATAAATATGGGAGGATAAAGTATGATGATACATATAAGAAATGGTGAGAACTCTAATATAGGGAACAAGTGGAAGAGGGACACCTATTTATAAGGTGGAAACAAGAATAAAAATCAGATGACATGATTAGTGAACCTTCCTCCACAACCCAAGAGCTAAGTGGGATGTTTCCAATGTGGTTTTCTTGACCACATAAAGTGAGAGTTTACAACATAAACTAGAGCATGCCATAACTACAAGAAGATGAGGAATCTTCAGTGCTATTGTCATAGTGCTCTGAGGTCAGGTGCTTGAGACACTTATCAGGTGTCACAAGTGTCTTTTTCTTCGACAGGGTGAGGAAAATAGAATCAGTCTCACCAGGAGATTAGGGATAGTCATAGTGATTCTAGGAACAACATGACTCCTTAGAAAGGGAAATCTCAGCAAGGAAACGAGTATTATAGTGAAATGATGAAGAAGTTTTATAGAGTTGAGCATATGATTGTAGATGATCAGGCTGTACCATCAACAATGATAGGTATGATTGTTTTGAATTCTACCCTTATGCAAGTGTTGTTTGATACTGGTGCATCACATTCCTTCATTACTTATCATTCTATTGAATTTATATGTTTAAAACTTGAGATAATTCCTTCCATGTTAAAACTTTAAACCCCTATTGATGAAATATAATGTCGATCCTTTGTGTGTAGAGCAAGTTCTATAATGATTGATGGAGATGAGTTAAAGTGGGACTTCTAAGTGTTGGAGATGGATGTCTTTGATGTAATCCTAGGTATGTATTAGTTGACAACATTCAAGGCTCACATCGACTATTATAGCAGAATGGTTAGTTTCACAACTAAGGATGGTGTCGAACATTTATTTAGATGAAAAAGGGTTATAGAGATTGATACAACATGCTTTTTGGCAATAGCAGTGGGAATGATCTCTTACCAGTTGGTGGCATTGACTTTGGAATTGATAGAAGAGATTGATGATAATAGTTTCCTAGCATTTTTGAATCAATTTCCTGATGTGTTCCCCAAAAACTTCTCATAGTTACCACCTAAAAGGGAAGTGGAGTTTAAAATTGATCTACTTCTAGGGACCATTCCTATTTCCTTTCCGTATTATAGGATAGAACCAATAGAGTTGAGGGAACTAAAAGTGCAGTTGGAAGAGCTGGAAAGCAAAGGTTTCATTCAGCCGAGCAGGTCTCTATGGGAAACACCAATTTTGTTTGTAAATAAAGAAGATGTAACTCTAAGGCTGTGTGTATATTATTATAATCTTAATGAAGTTATGATAAAGAATAGATATCCACTTCCACACATTGATGATCTGTTTGATCAATTCAAGGAAGATCAGTGGTACTCTAAAATTGACTTGCGATCAGGATATCATCAATTGCGAGTTCGGAAGGAAGATATTCCAAAGGCAACTTTCAGGAGTAGATATTTCCATTATTAATATGCAGTCATGAATTTTAGTCTAAAAAATGCACCAGTGGTATTTATGGAATCAATGAATCAGATATTTCAGATATATCTTGATTCTTTTATTGTGGTGTTTGTGGACGATATATTGGTGTATTCAAGGATAATGGATGATATTGAGGAACACTTAGTGACATTGATAAAAATATTGATAGATCACAATTTGTATGAAAAATTGTCAATGTGTGATTTTTGGATACAATAGGTATCAACCATTTAATTTCTAAACAAGGTGTTTCTGTTTATTCAGAGAATATAGAAGCTGTTATCTCTTAGGAACCACAGAATAATGTCTTTGAGATACGAAGTTTTCTTATTCTAGCTGGTTATTACCAGAGTTTTGTGCATGAATTATCACAATTATACTCACTAATGACAACTTTGACAAAAAATAATGTTCCATTCCAATGGACTGAGGAATTCTATAAGTCTTTTCAAGAGCTAAAAGTTTGTCTTACATCATCACCTATCTTGGTTTTTATAGAATTAGGATAGGGGTACACGGTGTACTATGATGCTTTGGGATATGGGTTGGGATGCATTCTCAATAAATGAGACAATTTGGTTGCTTATGGTTTAGTGAAGTTGAGATTTCATGAGAAGAATTACCGAACACACTATTTAGAGTTAGCTGTGGTCATCCATTCTTTGAAGACCTGGCATCATTATCTGTTTGGTGAGAAATCTACAGTGTTCATAGACAAAAAAATCTTGAAACACATTTTCTAACAATGGGATTTGAATATAAGGAAAAGTATATGGATGGAGTATCTCTAAATGTTTGACTTTGGATTTATGTATACACCAGTTAAAGGCAATACAGTGACAAATGCAATAAGTAGAAATTCATATGCTCAGTTGGAAACAGAAGCTTTAGATGAATGGAAGTTGATATCAATCCTGACCTACATGCATGTGGAATGTGAAGAACAATGTTATTTTTCAGTTTTATTTCTAGTTTTAGTCATTCAAGATTTGGTAAATATGGTTAAAGAGGCACAAAGATGAGATGTAGAATTCATGGTTATGAGTTAAAAACTCAATGATGGGGAGACCATTGAGTGCTGAAAACTTGATGGTATTTTAGTGTTGTGGTTCAGAGATCGGATTGTTGTACCTATGGATTATTAGGAACAAATTATTCATGCTTACCACCATTCTAGATGGGCTGCACATATAGGTATATAGAATATGTATAAGGCATTGAAGGTGCAGTTTTGGTGGAGAAACATGAAATAGAAAGTAACTGAGTTCGTCTCAAGGTGATAAAATTTTCAAAAAGTTAAGGTAAAACATCAATGACTAGTGGGTATGTTGCAATATTTACCTATCCCAGTGTGGAAATGAGAGAAGATAACAATTTATTATTTTATAGGTCTCCAAATAATGGTTCAGAAACATGATGCAATATGGGTGATAGTGGATCTACTCACAAAGTTAGACCATTTTATTACTATTCATAAAACTTATATGGTGGAGGATCTTTCCAAAATATATATCCAAAAAGTGGTAAATATACATGGCATACCACTTTCGACAGTCTCAGATAGAGATCTGAGGTTCACATCTTGTTTTTGGAAATACATAAAGAAAGTGCTTGTGACTCAGTTAACTATGAGTACGGTGTATCATCCTCAGATGGATGGACAATCTAAAAGGAGGATACAGACATTGGAAGACATTTTTTGGGTTTGTGTAATGGATTTTGGTGGCTCATGGGAAGATCATGCGTCGTTAGTGGAGTTATTCTATAATAACAGCTACCAGGACTTGATATATATGGATCCTTTAGAAGATTTGTATGGGATTCCTTGTCGTTCTCCACTGTGTTGGGTGGAAACAGGCGAGACTTCACTAGTTGGGCCAAGCCTTGTACAAGAAACAATGAAGAATATTTAGTTGATCAAAAAGAGGATGGAGATGGCTTAGAGTCCTTAGAAATTGAATGCGGATCATCACTGAAGACTGTTGTCATTCACAATGACTGATCATGTGTTCTTGATAATCTCTCTAAGGCTTGGATAACATTGTTTTTGGAAGCATGGAAAGTTATCTACTCAATACATTATCCCTTTCCAGATACTAGAACGGTTTGGAGAGGTGGAATATTGGTTGGTATTTCCACCACAGTTTAGTGTGGTGCATAATGTGTTCCATGTATCACATTTGAAAAAGTATCATCCTGATCCTGACCATGTGATCAGATGGGATCATGTTGACCTAGAGTCAGATGATTTGTTGGTACATATCCCAGTGCAGATTATGGATAGACAAGAGAAAGTATTGTGTGGAAAAATCATCAGTTTATTTTAATTCAACATGGCCAGATTTAGGAAGAGACTTGGGAACCTGAGAAGGAAATAAAAGGGAAATGTCTAGAACTCTTTTAGGGTAGTGAGGGTTTTCTACTTTCTGAGGATGGAAAGACCAATGGTGGGGAGAATTCAGTACCCTCGGTTTCTGGTATGTAACCCTTAATTCATGATTTTTATGTTTATAAAGTATAAGTGTGAAGGATGTGAGAGTTTTTTAATCTTTTACTATGTTTTGGGTGCTAAAGGAGAGGCACATGGGCTACACACGACATGTCCAAACTGTGCGGAAATCCTTGTAAAAACCATGAAAAGTTACAAATTCTGGATAGTAGCTTCAGCATGGTGTGCACATAGTTTGGGATACCGTGCAAGTATTCCATTCAAGGGTTTCCTTAAGGCAGCATCTAACACATGGTTAGTGCACATTTTGTTTAATGGTGTGAACTAATCATGCCCGGGGTTAAAGTGAGATCCTCAAAAAGTAGACCACATATGTTTTTTCCTCTAAACCTATCATTTTTTCTCCTAAGTGGCCCTAAATAGATATTTATCTTCCTTTAAGGTTTGAGAACCTCTACCAAGTGATTTGGAGTCAATCCGAAGGCTTACCTTAGTGATTCGAAATCAGATTCATGAGGTATGTGATCGTTCTTCATCGTTCTTGATCGGTTTCTTAGATCTACTTAGATATACTTCTCTTATATTCTCATTTCTTATATATATGCCTATTATGGGTATATATAAGATTTTGGATGCCAAATATGTTGATATTTGGTCTTAATCATGATAGGAGAAAATATCCAAGGCAATTTCGTGAAGAATTGGCCTGGTTTCTTGAGCATTCTTCATCCATTTTCATTTTGCGTCAAAGCAGTTGAGGTAGGTGGCTTCAATCTTGACTCCTATTAGTAAAACTGATTGTAATGATTTCAAATTGAGTTCTTTTTGATGAATTTATTGTGAATTTTGTGTTTTTAATTGTTTTGAAACATTTTTTAGTTATGGTTTTGTAGATTGTAGAAAATCTGGAAAATTGGTGCTTTTGGTTAAAGCGTTTGATGATTGATTTTAAAATGTGGATTTAAAAATGGGTATTTTTCTAGAATTGTGGAAATGGTTTTGATTAAGAGGTTTTCAATAAAAGGAATGGTTTTATTGAAATGGAATGGTTGATTTTAATTGGTTTGTCTAATGGTTTTCAATAAAAGAATAGTTTTATTAAAATGGTTTGAATTGGGTTATTTGAATGGTTTGGAATATATGGGTTGTGTGAGTTCATTTTCAACATGAACCTATATAAGGGACATGTACCATTGGGGTAAAAGGTGCATGACCCTGGATCGGGGGTGTGTGTCATTGGGACACAAGGTAATTGGATGAGTGACCGATCTTGAGTATGGAATTGTCAAATAGAGCATATATGGGTGTGTGTGTTGTGCACCATGGAGTGGGAATGAAACAATTATATTTAGAAATGGTTTTAAATATTTTTTTGGTTTTTTTTATGTAAGTATGACTCGATATAAATTTTTTGATATATCACTTGTGCACTTTTGGTTTTAAATGGTTTTGAAGCTTGTTTATATTTAATTATAAATTGTTTTGGGGAAATTGTTGTATGTAAACTATTTTATATAAAATTTTATAACCTTTTTATCCTATTGGAGTGAGTAAGGATTTCATTGGGAAAAACCCACCGAGTTTTATACTCACCCCTTCTTTATCACTTTGTAGCTTCTGCAGATGCTATCTTCTATGACATGGGAAAATGTAAAGTATCACACATATATAGAACCACCTCGTGATATTTGGGTTGTTTGGTGATTGGGGCATAGAGATGGTGGATCATGGAGTCTTGTTGTATTCTTTGAACTAATTAGTTGTCTTTTTGTGTCTTACTTTGATATTTTATTTTTCTTCCACTGTAGTACACTTTGGTGTGGTTTTGATATAAATAAAGTGGTTGAGTTGTCTTTCATTTATTCATGAATCATATAGTGAGTTGTTGGGTTATGGTTTTTTGGATAATGGTTTTATTTATCAAGGGGTAAATAATCCCCTACTTATATCTGAAACCCTTCAATATTTATTTCCAGCATTTTGTCTCTTGGGGAGGTCCCTTAAGGCCTAGTAATGATTCATTGTATTCTCAAGCCAATAGGAATAAGTGGGTCATTACAAACTTTAGTACCCCCAATTTTTGGAATATAACCCTAAATTTGTATTTTTTATGTTTATAAAGTGTAAGGGTGAATGATGGAAAAGTTTTATGAACTTTTAATAAGTCTTTGGGGCCAAAGGAGAGGCGCATGAGATGCACATGGTTTGTCCAAACCGTGCGGAAAGCCTAGTAGAAACTGTGAAAAGTTACAGATTCTGGATAGTAGCTTCAGCACGGTGTGCACACAGTTAGGGAGACCATGAGAGGAGGTCATGTTATGGTTTCCTTAAGGTAGTATCTAACACACAATTAGCACATAGTTTGTTTAACTGTAAAAACTAACCATGCACGGGGTTAAAGTGAGATCCTAAAAAAGTAGATCTCACACATTTCTGCCTCTCAGCAACTCATTTTTGCTCCTAAGAATCCCTAACTAGATATTTCTATTCATTGAAGGTTATATAACCTCTCCCAAGTGATTTGGAGTCAATATAGATCCCTCCCTTAGTGTTTTGAAGCCCTATTCTTGAGGTATGTGATCATTCTTCATCGTTCCTGATCAGTTTCTTAGATCTACTTAGATAGACTTCTCCTTTATTCTTGGTTTCTTAGATCTACATCCATTATGGGTATATATAAGATAGTGAATACCAAATATGTTTATATTTGGTCTTGATCATGATAGAAGAATAGATCTAAGGCTATTTCGTGGAGAATCGACCTGGTTTTTCTTAAGCATTCTTCATCCGTTTACAGTTTTCATCAAAATGGTTGAGGTAGGTGGCTTCACTCTCGACTCCTCTTAGTAAAAATGATTTTTATGATTTTTAATTGATTGAATTGTGTTAAATTTATTTCAAAGTTTCTATATTTAATTGTTTTAAACCTTTTTTAGTGACGGTTTTGGTGAATTGTGGAAAATCAGGAAAATTGGTGCCTTTGAATAAAGTTTTTGATTCTTATTTTTAAAATGAATATTTTGAAATGGGATTTTTATGTAATTTTTTTAAATGGATTTGGTTAAAGTGTTTTCAATAAAAACATATGATTTTATTGGAATGAAATAGGTAATTTGAATGAGTTTGGTTAATGGTTCTCAATAAATTAACATTTCTTTTGAAAGAGTTTGAAATAGTTATGTGTGTTCATATTACATGAGGATGGATTGGTTGAAATATGACCTTGTGCTCAGTGCCAAAGGTGTAATGGAACAATGGTTATGTGTTTTCATATGGAATTTAGAACAGATAAGGTTCAGAAGTCTCCCCCATCATTTTTGGGATGGATAAGGGACATGACTATCCCGCATCAAACATTCATGTGAATTTGGGTCAGATAAGGGTAAGAAGTATCCCCCTTCTTTATTGGAATGGATAAGAGTCAGGTATTTCCCCCTATTCTTGGTTTCATGCATGGTAGGTTTTGTGGTTATGAGGAATGGTTACACAATATATATTGTTAAATGATTGTTTATGTGCTTTCCTTGGAAAACTGTTTACTATGGATTTAGTTTCTATTTCGATATGATTTGTTTTTAGAAACTATTTTATATAAAATATTTTATATAAATGTTTCCAACCTTTATATCATAGTGGAGTGAGTATACAGTCATTTGGGAAAACCTACTGAGTTTTATACTCACCCCTTCTTTGGTACTTTGGTTCTTTTGTAGGCGCTATCTTCCGAGACATGGGCTAAGTTAAAGTATCACATGTATTTAGCACCACCTTGTGATAAATGGGGTGTTTGGTGATGTTAGAGTATAGATATATGGATCATGGAGCCCTGTGTTCATCTTGGAGTCTTTAGTTTTCTTTTTCTTTTTACCTTATTTTTGCTTTGGATTCCACTGTAGCATACTTTGGTGTGGTTTTGTTATAAAGATGATGGCTGAGTTGTCTTTTTTTTATCATGCATCATATAGTGGTTGTTCGGTTATGGTTGTTTGGTTAGTTGTTTTTTTCTAAAAGGATAAGTTGTCCCCCACTTGCATTTGAAACCCTTAATAATTTATTTCTAGCCTTTGGAATCTTGGGGATGTCACTTAAGGCCTAGTAATGATTCCTTGTGTTCTCAAGACAATGAGAATAAGTGGGTCATTACAAATGGTTTCAGCTTGTTCTATCCAAAATCTTGTTTTAGATAAGTGGTATTAGTTTGTTCCTTTACTTATGGAACAAGTATTGATCAGTTTTCTTGGTCTTGGAGTTGAAATTCATTCTTTTCCATTCCTTGGGTTATGATCTTAGAAAGGGTTAGGATTTTCAGGACTTAAAATGTAGAGCATAAAAATATGTAGCTAACCTTTTTATGTTGAACTTAAAGTTACCAGGGAGTTGAGTACATAAGTGTTTTAGAGGCACTTATAGGATTTTGGTAATCTCATTTTCATAGGTTTATCCAATGAGATGATCATGACATGCATTGTAAAGGAATGACTTCCCACTAGGATTGAATATTTTAGTTGGAGTAATGATTTATGATTTTATGCAAAGGTGTAAATTTTTGAAAAATATGGAAATTGTTTTAAAATGAAAGAATTTGAAAAATCATGGTTGATGCACTTTGAAAATGGTTTGATTTTTTAAATTAGGAATGGATTTTTCAAAAATTATTGAACAAGGAAAAAGGTTGATTTTGTAAAACAATGTTGTGATAGTTGATGTGATAGAATTTGAAATGCTAAGAAATTAGTTTCCAAAGAGTGAGACTTATAGAGTTTGTTGTCTATTTAGGAGATGGAACCTGGTAGGTGTTGTAGAAACCAATCAGATGAAGTTGTTGAAAATTTGGTTTTAATTGAGCCATAGGTGAACCAACTATTGGTCCACAACATCAAGCATGATTTTCAAACCCTTGATTCAATATTGGAGCTAAATACTCTTTTTATGATATCTGTCACTACTGGAAATCTAAGTGGAGGAAGAATAGTTGTCTTTATAAGAGTAGGTGAGAACTCTATCACTTCGAGAAAAAGAAAGAGGGACACCTATTTTTAAGGAGGAGGAAAACATCAGAATCAGACCATTAGAGAAATTAACCTTCCTAAATGACCCAAGAGCAAGCTTGGATGCTTTTAGTGTGGTTCATTGAGTTAAATTAAGTGACAATGAACAAAAAAACAATGTGAATGCCACAATTATAGCAAAATAGGGAATCTTCAATGCTTTTATTGTAGTTCTCCAAGGTCAGCTACTCGAGAAACTTCTTAGACATCGCAAGCATCATATGATTTTACATATTAAGGTAATTCTTACCAAGGAAACAAGGAGAAGAGTACAATGATGAAACAATTGTATTGAGTTGAGTAGGTGACTGTGGATGATCAGGCTGTACTATCTATGGTGAGAGGTATGATTATTTTAAATTCTACCCTTATGCAAGTGTTATTTGATAATGGTGCATCACATTCCTTCACTGGATCTCGTGCTATTTATTTTCTTAGTTTAAAAATTGAAATGATTCCTTCTGTGATAAATCCTAAAACTCTTCTCGGTGAAGGAAAATGTAGAGCCTTCTTGTGCAGAGAACATTCTATAACTGTTGATGGAGTTGAGTTGAAATGGTATTTCTCAGTGTTGGAGATGGATTTCTTGGATCTAATCTTGGGTATGGATTGGTTGACAACATTAAAAGCTCACATCAATTGATATAAAAGAACAATTAGTTTCATGACTATGGATAGCATTGAATATCTATTCAGAGGATAGAGGGTTGTCAAGACAGGTGCAACATGATTTTTGGCACCAGCGATGGGAATAATCTCTTACCAGTTGGTGGTGTTGAGTTTGGAATCAATGGAAGATATCAATGATAATAGTTTTCTAGCAATTGTGGATCAATTTCCAGATTTTTTTCCCAATAATTTCTCAGGGTTACCACCGGTAAGGGAAGTGGGGTTTATGATTTATCTTCTTCTGGGGATCAGTATTATCTCACTCCCATCCTATCAAATTGGACCAATAGAGTAAAGGGAATTGAATGTGTAGTTGGAAGAGTTAGAAAACAGAGTTTTCATTTGGATGAGAACGTCTCCGTGGGTAGCACCATTCTTGTTCGTGAAGAAAGAAGATGGACCTCTAAGATTCAGTGTAGATTATCATAAGACTAACCAACTTACGATAAAGAATCAGTATCCACTTCTACGCATTGATGATATGTTCTAACAATTGAGGGGATCTCATTGGTTCTCTAAAATTGACTTGCGATCAGGATATGACTAATTAAGAGTTCAAAAGGCGGATATTTTGAAGAAAACTTTCAGAAGTAGTTATGGCCACTATGAGTACATAGTAATGCCTTTCGGTCTTATGAATACACTGATAGTCTTTATGGAATTAATGAATTAGATATTTCATAGATATCTGGATTATTTTGTTGTGGTATTTTTTAATAACATATTGGTGTATTCAAGGAAAAAGGCTCAACATGAGAAACACTTGAAGATACTGTTAGAAATCTTGATAGATCATCGTTTGTATGACAAATTGTAAAAGTGTGATTTTTGGATATAGGAGGTAATATTTTTCATCCATGTTATTTCTGAAAAAGGTGTTTCAGTGAATCCTAAAAGGATAGAAGCTGTTATCTCTTGGAAACCACCGAAAAACGTCTTTTAGATACGAAGATTTCTTGGTCTTTTTGGTTATTAATGTTATTTTTTTCATGAATTATCACGACTAACATCACCTATGATAGCTCTAAAAAAGAATAACATTCTATTCTAATGGAGTAAGGAATGTCATAAGTCTTTTCAAGAGATAAAAGTTCATCTTACATTAGCACCTATATTTATTTTTATATAACCAGAATAGGGGTATGTGGTGTATTATGATGCTTAGAGATCTAGGTTGGGATGTGTTCTTATGCAAGGAGACCATGTGGTTTCTTATGGTTAAAGGTATTTTAGAGTTCATGAGAAGAATTACCCAACACATGATTTGGAGTTAGATGTGGTTGTACATGCCTTCAAGACTTGGCATCATTATCTCTTTGGTGAGAAATTTACTACGTTCACAGATCATAATATCTTGAATTTTTTTTTCTCACAACAAGATTTGAATATGGTGAAAAAGAGATGGATGGAGTATCTCCACATGTTTGAATTTGGCTTGATATATACAATAGGTAAAGGAAAAGCAATGGAAGGTGCATTAAGCAGAAATTCATATGCTCAGTTGGAAAAAGAGGCTTTAGATGAATGGAAGTTGATTTCAGTCCTAGCTGACATGCACGTGGAATGTGAAAACCAAGGTGGTGTTGTAGTTTTATTTTCAGTTTCTATGATTCCTGATTTGGTAAAGTCGGTCAAATAAGCACAAACATCTGAGGCAGATTTCCTAGTTATAAGTTCAAAACTCAAAGATGGGGAGACTATTGAGGGCTAGAAACTTGATGGGAGTTCAATTTTATGGTTCAGAGATCAGATGGTTGTACCTAAGACTTGTTAGAAACAAATTATTCATAATTACCACTACTCTAGATGGGTTGTACATCCGGGAATTAAAATGATGTATAAGGCATTGAAGGCACAATTTTGGTGGATTGGTATGAAATGGAAAGTGGCTGGGTTCGTTTCAAGGTGCTTAAATTGTTAGCGAGTTATAGCAGAACATCAATGAATAATATGTATTTTGTAGTCCTTACCTATCCCAGTGTGGAAATGGGAGAAGATAAATATATATTTTATTATAGGTCTCACAATAATGGTTGGGAAACATGATACCATATGGGTGATAGTAGATCAACTCACAATGTCGGCTCATTTCATCCTTATTCATGAAACTCATATGATAGAGGATATGTCTGAAATATATATCCTAGAAGTATTAAAGAGACATGGAATACTAGTTTCTATTTTCCCAAATAAAGATCCAAGATTCATTCCTCATTTTATTAATCCTTATAGAAATCCCTTGGGACTTAGTTGACTATGAGTATGGAATATCACTCTTAGATGGATAGCCAATCCGAAACCATGATACAAACATTGGAAGACATGTTATAGGCTTGCGTAATGGATTTTCATGGATCATGGGTAGATAATATACCCTTAGTGGAGTTCTTATATAATAACTGCTATTAGGCCTCAATATATATGGATCTCTTTGAAGCGTTGTATGGGATTTATGGTCTTTCTCCACTTTGTTGGGTGGAAATAGGTGAGTCTCCACTAGTTGTGATGAGCCTTTCCCAAGAAACAACAGAGAAGATTCAGTTGATCAATAAATGGATAGAGATGTCTTAGAGTCATTAGAAATCATATGAGGATCATCATCGATGGCCGTTGTCCTTTGTAGTGAGTGATCATGTCTTTTTGAGGATCTCTCTAAGGCTTGGACATTGTCATTTTGGGAAGAAATGAAAATTATCTCCCCAATATATTGACCCTTTTAAGTTACCAGAATGGGTTGGAGAGGTTATATATCGGTTGGTGTTGCAACCATAATTTATTTCGGTTCATAATGTTTTCCATGTATCATAGTTGAAATAGTATCAGCCTGATCGTGAATATGTGATCAGATGGGATCATGTTTACCTAGAGCTAGATGATTTTTTGGTACATATCTTAGTACAAATTGTGGATAGGAAATAGAATTTATTTCATGAAAAAACCATCGATTTAGTGCGGGTTTTTTGGAAACATGGTCAGATTTAGGAAGAGACTTGGGAATGTAAGAAGGAAATGAAAGATAAATGACCAGAACTCTTTTAGGATAGTGAGGGTTTTCTACTTTCTGAGGATGGAAAGACCAATAGTGGGGAGAATCTAGTACCTCTAGTTTTTGGTACGTAACCCTTAATTTGTGATTTTTATGTTTATAAAGTGTAAGGGTCAATTATGGAAGAGTTGGGAGAACTTTCAATAAGTCTTTATGGAAAAAGGAGAGGCACATGGGATGCACACAGTTTGTCCAAACCGCATGGAAAGCGTAATAGAAACCATAAAAAGTTGCAGATTCAGGACAATATCTTCGGCATAGTGTGTTCATGGTTAGGGAGATCATGTGAGGAGGCCATGAAAAGGTTTCCTTAAGGCAGTTTTTAACACATAGTAAGCGCAAAGTTTGATTAACCGTGCGAACTAACCATACACGGGGTTAAACTGAGATCCTAAAAAAGTTGATCTCACATGTCTTTGCATCTAGATGGCATTTTTTTCTCCTAAGCATACATATCTCAGTATTTCTCTTCAATTAAGGTTATATAACCTCTTCCATGTGATTTGGAGTCAATACGAAGCCCTACCTTAGTGTTTTAAGCCTAATTCTTGAGGTATGTGATCGTTCTTCATCATTCTTGATCGGTTTCTTAGATCTACTTATGCTATATTATAGGTTTCTTATATCTATATCAATTATGGGTAGATATAAGATAGTTAATGCCAAATATGTTGATATTTTTATTTATCATGATAGGAGAAGATATCTAAGGTGGTTTCATGGAGAATCTACCTGAGTTTCTTGAGAATTCTTCGTCCGTTTAAAGTTTTTGTCAAAACCGTTGTGGTAGGTGGATTAAATCTTCAATCCTATTAGTATAAATTATTGTAAATATTTCTAATTGATTGATTTTTGTTAAATTTACTGTTAAATGGCTATTTTTCATTGTTGGAAACCTTCTTTAGTGACTATTTTGGTGAATTGTGGAAAATTTGGAAATTTGGTGCTTTTGTATAAAGTGATTGAGTCTTGTTTTAAAAATGATGATTTTAAAAAGGCAATTTTTTATAATTTTGGTAAAATTATTTCTTTAAAGTTCTTTCAACAAAAAGGGATGATTTTATTGAAATGGAATGGGTAATTGGAATGAGTTTTTTAATGGTTCTTATAACAACCCTACTTTTTTATTACAAACTTAACATAATTTATTACATAAAATATTCACTTGATAGAACATGGAAGATCGATATTTCTAGTGTCTTTGGGACTTAGGAACATTAAATAACAACTTGAAACATAAAACACAACATCTTTATTGGAAACTTCTTTTACACGACCTTCATACTTAGCATTGTATGGGATAAACTAAGGACATGCATAAGAAAAGGGTGAGCTATAAAGCCCAGTAAGGGAATAAACATGGGATAACATGAGGAATACAATAAATTTTATACAATAGGCATATTAATGGAGCACAAGAGAAACATTAACATAAAGGCATGATAAAACATGATAATCATAACATGGAAATGTGGCAACAACACTTAACATGGAATTAGCATGAGCCAAGGCTCATTACACATGGAGCATGAGTAAACCCTCATTTCACATGAATAACGAGTAAACCCACATTACACTTGAATTATAATGATTCAACACCCATTGAACATGACGTATCATGATACTATACTTTACCCAATGCATTGGAGCACTATAAGGGCGCACCCTTCTTAAACATTTCATTTCATGCATAAGTGTGCCACATGGATCATATAACATGGATTCATAAAACATCATTATTTATTCCATGATAAAATAATGTGGAATTCATAAATTAAACTTTATAATCAATAAGTAAATTTTCAGAAAGGTGAATACCCTTGATAGAGAAATGGGTATGGTATTCACTACACAATGACATTGGCTTGGAAAATCGGTGCAATTTCAGCAGCATAACGGTGTGACGTAAGAATTCATAAAAATGGTTGATTAGAGAGAAATGGGTGTCTCATCATATGTAAAGTAAGGGGGTCATATATATAAATGTCCCAACAATTGTAGTGAAATTTAGATTCATGATACAAAATAATTTCTTGAATGTAAGTGAGGAGAGATAAATTTCTTTCAGAATTTCGGCATAGTAACGGGTGTACATGGGAGGAATTTAATGAGAGAGAAAGGGGTCTCCCATCATTTAGACATAAAGAGATAAGTATGGGGGAGGTGATAAACCATACCCCAACATTTATAATTGAAATTAAAATGGAATAACAATTTAAAGAATATTGGACAAAAAAGTGAAAGGAAGAAAAACCTTTACTTGGAAGTGTGTTTCCAAAGGATTGAGAGAGGCTTGAGAGAGGATTATTGGGAGCATGGGGTGCCTTGGGAGGATTCTAGAGATATGAGGTCAGAGGTTGGAAGAACTCAAAAGGTTTTGAGTGAGGAGTAAGTGGGATCTTGGGTGGGTTTATATATGAAAGGAGAGGGAATTGTTTATTATTTAGGTTAGGGACACATCACATTAAACTAATCAAAACCACAAACTAGACCATGGTTTTTTCCCATGGTTTTTTTCAAAGGGTAGTGTAAAAAAATAATTTATATGTTCAAAGTCCTAAATTCTTGAAATAATGGGGTTTCTTATGTGTAGGTGGGTCACACTCCCAAGGAAAACAATTTAAAAAGACAAAATGTTTAATAAGTCTTGAAGAGTCCACTAAAGATTTGTAAAATAAAAAAAACAAACCAAAAATCACATTATTTTAATGGTAAAACATATATTGGCCGAACATAAAGTCTATAGTATTTTATTACATCACTATTGGGTCATTATGATGTCATAAAACACATTATATACTTAAATGATATTTAATTTTTACCTAAAAATTTGACTGTCTCAAGAAATTTATGAAAAATTCACCATTGGATAATTTTGATGTCATGATTCGATAAATAATATTCATTTTATCTAAATAATTTTCTAAATATGTTAATTTTCACTTTTAAAATAAAAACCGACATTTATCGAAAATTCATGGGTTTTGACAAAAATGGCTTTCAAACCTTAATAAAAATTGAAATTGCATTCATAAAATTATATTCTCATTTATATTTAATAAAAATTAATTTAATAATAATAATATTTTATTAAAATTATATTTAATTCAAAAATCCCTTAATTCATCAAAATATATTTCTTAGTTAAACATTAACTAAAAATAAAATTTGTGATTTAAAAAATATTTACAAGGTAATAATAAAAAAATGAAAGTATATTCATTATTATATAAAAAAATAATGTACATAACCATAGTAATAGGGTCTTGTTAAATATACCCTTAAAACACCCATATAAGACCAAAGGGTGAGTCGTGCGATGATGACAAACTCTTGGGGTGGCTCGGATAACATCGCTCAGGTGGTAATCTCTATCAACTTCAACTTCTCCCATAGACGATTCCACTCAAGCTTAACATGTTCAAGATTGGCTTGAGCTTGGTCAAGATCAAATCCCAATGACACCACATCCTTTCTGATCTCTAACAAATGGGCTTCGTATGGGGCACGTCTACTGGATGAGGCCATCACTTCCTTTTTCTGAGTAAATTGGATTTGTTAAAGCTCTATATTTATACTAATCATGTGATCACTGTTTAACAACTATATTAGAAATGGTCACAATTCTTAACATAAATCTAAATAAGTTGACATTTCATATAAACATTTTACATAAATAGACATTTAATTAGATCAAGAGGGATTTTCATTATTGAAAGTTTGGGTCATTACAGTTCTCAATGAATGAATGGTTTTATTGAAATGGTTTGAAGTGGTTGTGTGTGTTCATATTGCATGATCAATGCTTGGTTGAAATATGACATTGTGCTCAATTACAAATTTATAATGGAACAATGTTTGTGTGTGTTCATATGGAATTCAGAATAGATAAGGGTCATGAGTCTCCCCCATCATTTCTAGGATGGATAAGGTTCTGGGCTATCCCTCATTAAAAATTCATGTGCATTTGGATCAAATAAGGGAAAGAAGTATCCCTTTTAATTTTTGGGATGGATAAGGGTCAATTATTTCCCCCTCTTCTAGGTTTTTTGCAAGGTTAGTTGTGTGGTTATGAGGAATGGTCACACAAGAATGATTGTTAAATGATTTAAATGATTTTTATGTGATTTCCTTAGAAAACTCTTTACTGTGGAATTATTTTATATTTTGATATAAACTATTTTTAGAAACTATTTTATATAATTTTTTATAACAATTATATCCTAGTGGTGTGAGTAGGGAAATCCTTGGGGAAAACCTACTAAGTTTTATACTCACCCTTATTTGGAACTTTGGTGCTTTTGTAGACGCAATCTTTTGAGACACGAGAAAAGGTAAAGTATCACATGTATTTAGAACCACCTCATGATACATGGGATGTTTGGTGATGTTTGAGCATGGAGCTATGATCATATATTCTTGCGGTCATCTTGGAGCCTTTAGTTGTTCTTTCACTTTTTACATTGTTTTTGGTTTGGCTTCCACTATAGCATAATTTGGTGTGGTTTTGTTGTAAAGATGATGGTTGAGTTGTCTTATTTTTATCATGCATAATATATTGGTTGTTTGGTTAGTGGTTTTTTTCTTAAAGGGTAAATTGTCCCCCACTATTATTTGAAACCCTCTGACATTTATTTCTAGCCTTTAACGTATTGGGAATGTCGCTTAAGGCTTAGTAATGATTCATTGTGTTCTCAAGTAGTACCCACATTTTCTAGTATGTAACCATTAATTTGTTCTTTTTATTTTTATAAAGTGTAAGGGTGAATGATGGGATAGTTTTGTGAACTTTTAATACATTTTTAGGGCTAATGGATAGGTGTATGGGCTGTGCCCGACTTGTCCAAACCGTGCGGAAAGCCTAGTAAAAACCGTGCGAAGTTGAAAATTTTGGATTGTAGCTTCAGCACGATATGTTCATGATTAGGGAGACCATTCAAGGAGGCCATGTGAGGTTTTTATTATAGTAGTATCTAATGCTTGGTTATCACATGGTTTTTCTGAATGTGTGAACTAACCGTACGCAAGGTTAAAGTGAGATCTTAAAAAACTGGATCTCAGATAGTTTTGCCTCTAAACCGCTCATTTTTGCTCCTAAGTAGCCCTAACTTAGTATTTATATTACTTTAAGGTTTTATAACCTCTCCCAAGTAATTTTTAGTCAATATTAAGTCTTCCCTTGGTGATTCAAAGCAATATTCTTGAGGTATGTGATCGTTCTTCATCATTCTTGATCAGTTTCTTAGATCTACTTAGATATAATTCTCCTCTCTTTTTAGTTTCTTAGATATATTCCCATTATGGGTAGATATAATATTTTAGAAACCAAATATGTTGATATATGTTCTTTATCATGATATTAGGAGAGATATATGGTGGTTTTATGGAGAATTGACCCAGTTTCTTGAGCGTTCTTCATCCGTTTTTGGTTTGCATCAAAATGGTTGTGGCAGGTGGATTCACTCTTAACCCCTCTAAGTAGAAATGATTAGAATGATTTAAAATTGATTTCTTTGTGGTTAATTTATTATGAATTAAATGCTTTTAATTGTTGGGAAACCTTCTTTTTATGCTGGTTTCATAGATTGTGGAAAATCTGGGAAATTGGTGCTTTTGGTTAAAGTGTTTGATGCTTGATTTTAAATTATGGATTTTAAAATGGGTATTTTTTTTGGAATTGTGGAAATAGTTTTGATTAAAAGGTTTTCAATAAAATTAATGGTTTTATTTAAATGGAATGGTTTATTTAAATTGGTTTGTGTAATGGTTTTTAATAAAATAATAGTTTTATTGAAATGGTTTTATTGTGTTATTTGAATGGTTTGGAATATATGGGTTGTGTGAGTTCATGTTCGATGTGCCCCTAAATAAGGGACATGTACCATTGGGGTACAGGGTGTGTAAACCTAGATTAGGTGTGTGTGTTATTGGTATACAAGGTAATTGGATGATAGACTGGCCATGAGTATGGAACTATCAAATGAAGCATGCATGGGTGTGTGTATTGTGAACCATGGATGGGTATGTCAGAATGATATTTAGAAATGGTTTTAAAGCTTTGTTTGGTTATTTTTTTTTCGAGAAGTATGACTGCTGGAATTTTTTTTTATATAAAACTTGTGAACTTTTGGTTTTAAATGGTTTTGAATCTTGTTTATATTTAGTTATAAATTGTTTTGGGGAAATTTTTTTATGTTAACTATTTTATATAAATGTTTCTAACCTTTGTATCCTAGTTTAATTAGTAGGGAAGTCATTGGAAAAAACCTACTGAGTTTTATAATCAACCCTTCTTTGGCACTTTGGTTATTTTGCAGAAGAAATCTCATGAGACAAGGGAAAAGGTAAAGTATCACACATATTTAAAACCACCTCGTGCTACTTGGGCTGTTTGGTGGTTGGAGCATGGAGTTGGTAGAGCATGGAGTTTTGTTGTTGTATTTGAGTTGATTAGTTGTCTTTATATTATTTACTTTGATAGTTTCTTTGTATTCTACCATATTAAACTTTGGTGTGGTTTTTATATAAATTAAGTGGTTGAGTTATCTTTCATTTATTCATGCATCATATAGTGAGTTTTTTGGTTATGGTCTGCTGGCTAATGGTTTTATTTCTCAAAGGGTAAATCATCCCCCACTTGTATATGAAACCCTTCAGTATTTATTTCTAGCCATGGGCATCTTGGGGATGCCACTTAAGTCATAATAATGATTCATTGACTCCAAATAGATTCAGAGAGGTTATCTAACCTTCAAGGACGATAAATATTGAGTTAGGGCCACTTAAAAGGAAACAAGTAGTTTAGAGGTAAAAATGTGTGAGATACAATTTTTCAGGATCTCACTTTAACTTCATGCATGGTTAGTTCACACGGTTAGACAAACCGTGCACTAACCTTATGTTAGATATTTCCTTAAGGAAACTCTCTCACAATCTCCTCACATAGTGTTCCCATCTGTTCACACACCATGCTAAAGCTACTATCCAGAATCTATAACATCACATGCTTTCTACTAGGATTCCTGCATGGTTTGGACAAACTATACACATCCCGTGTGCCTCTCCTTTGGCCCACAACACTTATTGAAAGTTCTCCCAACTCTCCTATCCTTTTACCTTACAATTTATAAATTGAAAAATCACAATGTAAGGCTTATATACTAGAAACTAGGGGTACTATAGATAAGGTATGTGATATATTTCCTCTCTAAATCTTATTGTTGGATACTGTTTTTAAGGGGGATAAAAATATTGTAACATAAATCTATCCATTGTCTTATGTTTTAACTTTCAAGGGAAATCATGTATTTAGGGAGAGTTCTTAAAATGGGTAAGCTGTGATTTCAACATGTTCAAAATAATTTAACATTTTGTTAAAGTGGATATTGGAAAATTTGTTCATTTTGGAAAAATTAGTTTTTATGATGAATGTTTCAAGTGGAAGAAGAAGTTTCTTTTGAGGTTTATGAAATAGTTTATTAAGTCACTAATTTTTGAAAAAATGGTATTTTTTTTCAATGATTCTTTTTACCTACACAAAGTTCACTAATGTAGGATTAAATTTTTTTGATAAGTAATTCTTTGATCGAGTTAAAAAGTTTAGTAATTAATGTTCCTTGGTTGAAAAAAAAATCAAAGGGAGATATTTTTGGGACCAATAAGTTTGGTGGTGTTTTTAAAGGAGATATAATATGTTTTTATAAAGTTGTTTTGGATGAATAAAGTGTGACCTATGTTTTTTTTATTTATTATCTTAACATAAAACACCTACCTTTATTAAGCATTTCGATAAATAGTTAACAAATGAAGAATACCAGAATGATTTTTTTTGGAAAAAGTCTACTAGACAGACTATTCTAGTATGAGATGTTCAAATAGAGTTTTCATGATGAATTTTTATCCTATATTGTTTACAAATCTCATCGGAAAAAGTTTTCGATGAAGTATAAATCTGGAAATGATATGTTTTTAATTTTTACAACATCAAGAGTAATGAAGGGTCTAATGATATAAGAATAAGTATAAAGGGGATAAATTAATTTTTATGTAAAAATTTCATACTATGAATTTATATGGAGTTTACATGACAGACAATATCAAACTGAGATTTGGATGAGAAAAGTTTGTGTTTGAGCTTTGTGAAGTTTATCAAATAGATGAATGTTATTGAAGTGTAATGGGAAGATGTTGAGGAATTTCATCTAAAAAATTCCAATTGGATGAATACCATTATGAAAAATCATTCAATGTTAACAAACAAGGTCCAATTAGTTGGATTCATTCAGACAAACCAAATATATTATATAAGTCTCACAATTTTTATAAAGATGGTTTTTAGTTTATCTTATGGATACTTTTGTATAAATTCCATCATATGAAGGCTGGCATGAAAATTCAACAGGAATGTTTTTTTGATATAAGTCATAATATAGTATAAGTTTATAGATTATTTTTATTTTCTGAAATTTTCTTATAAAATTAATTCTGGAACATCAGATGAAGTCTCTTCAGATGGAAGAATTTATATAAAGTTTCACTAGATGATTGTTTGGTGTAGAGTGGTACTGGTTTGAAGTAATTTATGAAAATTTAATAAATATTTTAGATGTGATGATTCAAATATGATATTTAAATTTTATAAATATTATGGGATGAATAACCATGATTCTATCCAAGGTAGAAGGAATTTTGTTAAAGGTAATGGATGTTTGAGTTTATGAGAAGCTTCAATAATACTTTAAAAGTGTTGAGAAAAGTCCAATGTTTTTATGATCTAGAGTTTTAGTTTTTGAGTTTTCATTGAGAGGAAAATTTAAATTGCATTACCTCATTTTCTTATACTTTTTCATCTTTAAATAGGGTAAAATTATAGTATAGATGAATGTATTGTTCACATATGTAAAAGATGAAGTACTGTATAAATATTTTAGGATAGAGATATCATATGAAAATATGAAAGACATAGTTTGAGTAAGGAAGTTTTCTAACCAAGGAATATATTGTTTTAAGAAGAAGTTTATATCATTTAGAGGATTTGTGATTATAGTAACTAGATAAAAGACACCAGAAAAAGTTTCATATCTAATTAAATTGGGAATTTTTTTTAAGAAGTGAATAAATGGAAAGGTGTAAAAAAGTAGTACCGGTTATCTGAAGACACTGGACATAGTTTTCTGGATAGAAATATATATGGAGACACTTAAAAAGATGGTGATGAGTTTGAAGTTTTTATATATAATTACAAGGAATAATTTCTTACCTATTGATGGGAAAGAAAGTGAAGAAGTGTTTCTAAGAAGTTCTAGTGATACAAATATCAAAATGAAAATATATTTATTCTTGTTGGTGAAGGTTTCTAATATTTTTTTAAAAAATATTATTACATATTTTATCTCTACATATATCAGATGCACTATTGTTTGAATATAGTGAAATGCAAGTGTATGGATAATATCTTCCTATTGCAAGCACATAGAAGGATTTTTTCTAATGAATTGTGTGGTATTGGATTGTTTCTAAATTTTAACAAGGAATAACAACTATTTTTGAGTAGTGAAACTTATAAATACTTGTGTTCCTATTGATTTTTCTTGTGTGATTATTTTGAACAAAGTCTAAACTATTTAATATGAGGAGAAGGTCATTTCATAAGTAAGAAAATATAAAAAGAAAAGACAACTGATTCACCCTCTCCCCATATTAGTGATCGCATAGATCCGGATTAGTCCTTTTATAAACAAGTAAGAAACATAATATGGTCGATATAGATGTAAAATAAGAAGACATTAGAGTTCCACAATTCAATAAAAGTAATTGTCTAGGGATAAAGTAGATAAGACAAAATACTATAACACATTTCAATATGATATGCAAGTTAGTATCCCACTACGCCACCAGCATAACACAAAATTGAATATCACATGAATCCACCATTTCCATGTGGTGCCTTTCCATTTTTAGCATTAGAGATAACGACATATATATACACAAATTGGGTGTATGTATAGGGTGAGATCAAAATCATATTAGGGTCCCACCAAGTGTTCCATAATCAAAATTTATTAAAAAGACAAATTATTCTTATTAAATAGGTAGAAAAAAAAGGAGAATTGTGATTTTCAAATTTTATATAAAACGATGAAATTTACCAATTTGTAATATTTTTAAAATAAAGGCATGAAAATAACTTTTCATAGTTTAAAACATATCATGGAAATCAAACACTCTATAACAGTTCAAAAATAATACACACACACACACACAATCCATTTCACAACCATGAATCAATAACCAACTTGAAAATAAAACATTTTAGCACCATGTTAAATTGTTTTATGATATATTAGGTTTGGGTTATATAGGATCCTCACACATAAAATGATCGAGGCAATATAACCAGGTGTGAAAAGATTTCCCTATAAATCAGACCTAAGGATTGGATATTAGCATCATGTGTCTCCCTTTCTTACCAATGTTTAGTTAGTGTTGTTGTATATATCAAATTCTTAGGAGGATAACCATACTTAATCATGATTTTACAAGACTACCCATCTAATACCCAAGATCCCATTGGTTTTACAACTCACTAAGAGACACCATTTTAAAAATTAAAATCATTTCAAAGGGGGTGTTTCATCAATATAATCCATATTCATCAAATCAATACAAAAAACCCCAAAAGTATACATAAACATGCATTGAAATAATTTTCATTGTCAATTAATTTTATTCTTTCAAAAATATTTCCAAGGAATTAAAACCATTATTTTAAATCATTTAAAATATTATTTAAAATATTCAAGAAACCAAGTTTCTTATGAAAAAGCCTTTTTAAAATAAACATGCACCCCAAACACTTGAAACTAATAAAAAATTAATGGAAACCATTAAGTGATGAGAGGAATAACTTAACCAAAAATACTCATCAATAGATCTGGATCCAAAAAACCCAAGGCCACTATAGCATTCATATAAAGTGAAACTATAATAAATAAGGATAAAAGATTAACAAAAAATGAAAAAACCACTTTCCAGGATGATCCTTGAATATCTAGGGTGAAATACCACAAAAATCACACCATAAGTAAAGGGGAGGAGATTTATGGATGAGAGATATTTTCATTGGTTTAAGTCTAGAAAAAAGAAAGACAGGTCATGTTAAATCTTACCAATGGTAAATTGAGAAACCCAAAATTTTAAAATTGCTCTGATGGGTTAAAATGTTAAGCTAGGATTCACACCATGAATCCATTCAATTCAATTGGTTTACAACTAGAATAGGAGGTTCATTCCATGAACCATTGTTATATAAACTCGGGATCACAATTATAGTAATTCATAAAGTGATTGACATATTACTTACATGTTTTTTCACAACAATAATGTTATAGCTCCTTCAAAGATATAAAACACAAAATGGTAGATAAAATTGATAATAGATAGAAAAATAATCCAAGAAATCATTTCATAACTAAAATTAATACTAGGAAGTAAAAATTATACCCACCATATTTTTTTATATCCATATAATGTTAGGTCAAAGGAGGCTGGTCTAAGAAGGGATGAAGCCACTGCTCCCTCACATACAATTATTTCTCCCACATTTCATGAAAATATTTCTCATGCTTCCTTATCAGTGAGACCAAAAAAAAAATATTTTCAACATAAGATCATTTATTGGGAATCAACTATCTAAATGAGTTTCTTGATTACTTGAATATCCATCTCCAAATTGTTTTCCTCTAAATTCAGAATGTTAGAAGGGTTAGGATGAAACTTCTTGATCTATGACACATGGAACACCTCATGGATCATAGTCAACTAAGGTGGAAATTCCAAAGTATATTCAACCTTTCTAATTTGTTTGATGATTTTAAAAGGACCCTTGTATCTTAGAGTTAATTTTCCTTTTTTCCAAGTTGTTAGTGACCCAAATAAGGTGAAAATTTTAATAATACCTTATCACCAAATAAATAATCCAATGGAAGACACTATTGATCCACATAAGATTTATGCTGACCCCGAGCCATCACCAATCACTGGTGAATAGTTTGGATCTTAGTCATCATCTCCTGAACAATACTCTACCTAACTAGAGAAGATCAACTATCCTTGAACAAACAAGGGGTTATTTTCAAGGATAACCATATAAAGATTTAAAGGAATCCATTATGATGTATTAATAGTAATTATTATTTTAAGAATATCCAACTAGTCCCAAATGAAAATCCCAAACACCTCTAAATTCTAGGATACATGCATGGAGAATATCCTATAGAATCTTATTTAATAACTCTATTTGACCATCCTTCCAAGTATGGTAGGTTGCGTTAAGGATAAATTGATATACCATAACCTTATAAAGGCCTTTACAATAATAATAGATAAACTAGGGGACTCTATCCAAAATGATTATAGAAGGCACCCTGTGTAACCTCACAATTTCTTACATGTACAACTTTCCTAAGTATTCAACCTTAGTGGTATCCCAAATTGGGATAAAATGAGATGAATTAGTGAATTTTTTATTCACTACCCATATGGAGTTATTACATTGATTATTATATGGTAGTATAATGATAAAATCCATGAACACATCATCCAACTTCCATACTAGAATAAGGATCGGTTGGAGAAAACCAGAAGGATTTTAGTGGTCAACCTTAATACAATGACATGTATAACAATAATATATGAAATAAAATATGCCCACTTAAATCTGGGACACCAAAACATACACTTCATGTCATAATATATCTTTTTAGTTCCTAAGTGAATGACTCACTATGAGAAATTATATTTTTCCATCACAAAATTTCTCACGGGTGAAGGAAAGACACATCAATTCCTGAAACAAAGAACACCCTATGGGGAGAAAGACCACCCAATGATGGTATCCCCACCATATAAATTTTTTTGATACTATAGAATTCACCATACCACCACTTATCATATAAAAATGATTTGATAAGAGACAATATGAAATGAATACTCACCAGAGAAACATTAGTCCCTTCATCCTCTACATCCAGGTGTATCCTAGAGAAGTGTCCCATGATATTCCATTATTCCTTGGACTCCATCACAGTCTGAGAGGGAAACATATCTCTAAGGTATTCAACAAAAAAATTCTACTTTACAAGGGTTTAGATGATGTTAAATTCAAATGAATGAATTTACTCCACCCAAAAACTCTTTATGAGATTCAAGTCCTTCTAAGAAAAGATATATCTCAAAATATTTTGGTTAGAAATGATGGTGAACCTTTTCTAGAAAGGTAATGTCACAAAATCTTAAGGTAATTAATTAACTTATAAAGTTATAAGTCATGGGTGGGATAGTACTTATGGTGTGGCTGAATATTATGAGATCTATATGACACCATGTGATCCCCTTATATAAGAACATGACCCAAACCTATGCCTGAAGTATCACAATTCACCACATAGCCCTATCTGGATTCTAGAAATATAATGATATGAGTTGAGGTCAAAATCTATATCAATTTATCAAAAGAATAAAATCATCTTTAATCCTAATATATTTTCACTCCCATCTTATAGAGTGTTGTCAATGATGATATAAAACTCTATAAATCCTTTACAAACCATCAATAATACTCTATTAGACCCAAGAAGCTCTAAATCTAAAAGAAAAAATTTATTTGTCCCATGACATGAAATATTTCACCTTTTTAGGGTCTATTAATATTCCATGATTTGAGAATACATTTCGTAATAATTTAACTTCTTATATCCAAAAGTGACACTTTGATAACTTAGTATAAATGAGGTGGCCTCTCAAAGTACCTAAAACAATACTTAGGTGAAGCTCATGATCTTTCTCAATTCTTAAATGAACTAGTATATCATCCATGAATACCATTATGAAATAATATAGGTTCTAGTGAAATGTATTTTTCACTAACACCATAAAAACTATAGGAGCATTAGTTATTAAAAATGAAATCACGAGATACTCAAAGTAACCATACCCTCTCTTGAAAGACGTATTTAGAATATCTGAATCCTTAATCCTGAGTTGGTGTTATCTAAACTGAAGATCAATTTTTATGAATCAACTTTACCACTTTAATAAATTAAAAAAATCATAAATATGGGTAAAATGGTTTTTATTATTAATATTCACCTGGTATAGATTTTTAAAATTAATGCACAAATTGAAAGTTTAATCATCCTTGATGGAAAAGAGCACTGGGGAATACCATGGTGATACACTCAGACAAATGAGGCCCTTCACTTCCAAATCATCCAACCAAATCTTCACCTCTTTCAAATATGTTGGTTCCGTATAATAAAAAGGTATAGATATAATCTAGGTTATCAGTACCGATTCAATCAAGAACTATACTTCTCTCCATGGAGGAAGACTAGGAAGGTCATTTAGAGACACCTTAGGGAACTTATTAATCACTGGAAGAATCTCACAACTCAAGTTTTTCTTATCAATATAAACTAAAAATTAGGGATATCAATTTACCAATATCCGATAGTGAAAATCCTACATGAATAAAAATCATATCTCATTATCTTTGAAATACCTAATATTTTACATCGTGGGTAATAAAGTACAACCACTGATGATAAAACGTAATGTGAGGTTTATGAGAAACCGTCCATTCCATCCAAATAATAACATCAAATAGATCCATATTAAAAACTAATAATTACCAAGATAAATCAAATTCAAATATAGAAAAGGTGCACGAGGGGAATCGGGAACCCTGATCCATTTTCTTTTCAAGAGGAATCTCTATTTCCATAACATATGGAAAGAGTTATATAGGTAGATTTAATATATTCACAAAGTGGACTAATATAAAATATTGAGAGGTGCCTGTATCAAATAGATAAGTTTCTATATATGAAGAAATGAAAATAGTACCCCTCTCAGTCATAGGTATCTCCTTAATATCCACTGAAAAAATTCCACTATATATAACTTCTTAACCAAAGAAGATGAGTCAGTCTTACCCCCATAAGCTTTCTGATGAAAACCTACTACCTTGGAAGAATATGAGTTCACCACTGACCCTCTTTGTGATGAATATACTGAACCACTTCACTGGGAAGAGTAAGCCTACTAGAAACATTGTAGATGACCCAAATATCCACAAGATAAGAAAAAATTTAGAAATATTGAGAAAGAAAATTTCATATTAACCGTCTTACCACACTTTTAGAAAGTTAGAGGGCCCCTACTGGCTACTAAAAAGGATATAAGATGAGTCTACTATTGGGATCCACTACCACTTCCCCTATGAACCCCATTCTACATCCTATTCCTTCCATACAAGCCACTATAACTACCACTGGACATGGAAGGGATCCCAACCACTCCTAACTTCAATGTATAATCAATCTATGACATTAGTGCCCTATCAAAAACCTTATAATAACATGAAGTTTTCAGTATGAATACTTAATAATAGATATCTTGTCACAAGACCATCTGAAACCTTTGAGCCTTTAGCTTTTCATTCGATACAACATCTGGTGAGAAAATGTAAAGTTCAGAACGGTCTACATACTCCATCACCATCTAGTCACCTTTTTAAAGAGTGTGGAACTCCATGGACATTCAAAAAACAATAATTTATGGGAAAAACTATTGGGTAAATATAGCTTTAAATACCTTCCAATCCAAACCCTCATACTGTGTTTTTAGAATTGAAAAATCCTACCACCTTCATCTAGGGTGTTTAAATTTGAAGACAACACACTTCACATTAATAGAATCTAGAGTCTATAAGAATTCAAATATCCTTTAAATATTACCCAAAAATCCTATACTTCTTGCGGATCATTCATTCCTTATAAGGATGGAATTTTTGGAGGATAAACTCTTGGGATTTATTTCTATATACATCTTTATTTGGATAATTATCTCTAGGTTGAGAAGAACTAGAGCCATGACTTGGTTCATAACATAGACCACACACACTAAAACCTCAGCAAGATTCTGATCAATCAGAGGATTTTCCCACAGAATAGTATCCTCATTACTCTCATGAAGATTCATTGGAAGTATATTATGAGGCATGGTTTTACACAACACTATAGAAAGAGGAAAAACATAAAATAAGGAATAATCCTTAATAAAATCTAAAATTAAATGAAAATATAACTCAAGAAAACACATTCTTGAACATACCATGTAAACTTAAGGCTCTCCATGATGAGAACTAACCATGAACTCGCTCATAACCTACCCCTTAAGTCCCAGTAATCCTAAATCTTATCTACCATGTCATCTTAAATAATATAAACCTACAACCAAACCTAAACATTTGATACTAATTTATCATGAACCAACCCAGGTAGTCCTCAAACATGATACTCTATTTGGACTATGGAAATGCTGGAAGAGTGTTACCGATCCTCATGGGATATTGACAAGTTCCAAAACATCAAAGAATCACCTTTGGGAATGATTTCACCTATAAGGATATAAAAACCAAGATATCTCAAGAAAAAGGGAAATAAAAATAATCCTAAAAAACAACATAAATAAAAGAAAACTCTAAATAAGTAGGTAGTATAATAAGATATATTTATATATAAAATAATAATATATAGGAGTGCCACTTTTTAATACAAGTACTTGTCTAGGGATAAATAAAATAAGACAAAATATTACAACACAACTATGTATGACATATGGGTCAAAATCCTTCTATGAAACTACCATAATTTGAATTCTAATATCATGAGAATCCACCACATCTAAGTGGTAAATTTTTCTTTCCTGCATTAAACATAACAACATCTATATACACCCATTGGGTATATATAGGGCATGATATCAAAATCCCAACATGGATCCAACAAGTGTTCTATAAGAAGAAGTTATTAAATGAACCAATTATACTTATTAAATAGGTATAAAACAGGTAGAATTATGATTTTAAGATTTTTATATAAAATTAGAAAATTATCCACTTTACAACATTTTTAAAGTAAAGTTATAAAACATATTTTCTCAATTTAAAAAAAAATCATATAACTAAAACACTACAAAATAGTTTGAAAAGAATACACACACAAACATTTCTAAACTATGAATCATTAACCAAGTTTAAAATAAAATAATTTTGCACCATGGTAAGTAGTTTTCAGATTTTTTAGGTTAGGGTTAGCTATGATCCTCACACCTCAAATAACTAAGTAAAAATGGCAATTTGTGCACACATATCCCTAAAACTTGATCTTAGGGATTGGAGATCACCATTATGTGTCTCCCTTTATTACCAATTTTTATCTAGTGTTGTCATATATATATCCAATGCTATGAAAGATAATAATAACTAGTCATGCTTGTATAATACTATCCACATAACACTCTGGTTCCCATGGGTTGTCCCACTCACTAGGAGGTACTATTTTAAAAATCAAAATCATTTCAAATGACATTTTAATCAATAAAATAAAGTTTTTTCAAAGAAATACAAACAACCCCAAAACCTAGAATCAACATTCCTGCAAATAATTTTCACCATCCATTCATTTTCATATTTCCAAATAGTTTCTAAGGAATCAAAAGAATTCCTTTAAAAAATTTAAAAACTAGTTTAAACAAGAGTAAGAAATTAAGAACCATATGAAAAATCCTTTTTAAGATACCACCTACATCAAACACTTGAAACTTATAACAACTAGATTGAATCCACAGGCCAATGGGAGAGGTAGATCTTAAGATATTAGAGGAATAACTAAACCATAAATCCTAATCAACACATCTAGATCCTATAAACCCTAGGTTTATATATCATTCGAGAAAAGTAAAACCACAATAAACGAGTAAATATCAATAAAATATGAATTTTTTTTCTATAATGACCATTTTAGATCTAGGGTGAAATACCACCAAATTAACACCTTGAGCGAAGGGTAGGAGAGGTTTGGATGAGAGAGAAACTACCAGGTTCAAGTCTGGAAAAATAAGGAGAGGTCATGTTAAATATTAACAAGGGGAAATAGGGAAACCCAACTTTTTAAAACCATATTCATGGATCCATGATTTGAAACTAGTATTTATGTCATGAATCCCTTAAACTTGACTAGTTCATAGATAGAATAAGATGTTCATATTGTGAACTACATATACGTAAACTTGGGCTCACTATCATGGCCATTCACAGAGTGAATGACATGTTCACACCATGAATTGTGTAGTATAATCACTAAAACACCTTTAAATTTATAAAAAACTAAAATATAGATAAAATTTAAAATAGATAAAAAAGAATCCAAGAAATAATTTCCCACCTGAAAGAAGTACCAATATGTGACATATGTTGCATGAATTCAACTCCAGTTAACATTAAAATTCCATGATATCTCCGAGGAATGGAGTGATAAAATATTTTTGAGTAGAGATTGAATGGGATGCATGTATCTAAACTAAGTCACAAAAAGATCTACATGGAACCAATAAAAGATATAAAAATAGATGAGAGGCACCAAGCATATCTTAATATGAATCAGTGTCGTGTAGTAGGTTGAGAGACTCACAAAAACATTCCCAAGATATGAAATATGTAAAACCTAAAATGATAATACTTGAATTAATTTTTTAAAAAATAAATCATGTATTTGGATAAATAAAAATTTAAATAAATTAAAATTTCACGTACACTTGTAGGTATAATATCATTGAACATAAGCTAATAACTATGCATATAATGCATAGTAGTATGAATATGGAAATATGCTAGGATACAACTAAAATGAAATTTATGAAAATTTTAGTATATTTGTAACATCCATGACCTAAATACCCTAATATTACTCGAATCACATCATTAAAAACCTCATATGCACCCCAATATCTAGAGGATGGTGTAAATTATGAGTTTAGAATGATACATGAGTGAGAGATGGTTACACATTAGAATAATAAATTAACTAAATAAGGTTTACACCCATATATGGAATGACCTATTCAAATAACATGCACACCAATAGTATAATTCAAAAACCAACCAAAGCAGGAGAATGATGGAACAATGCTAAATGAGTAAAATGATATAAATAATCACTACATACATCCAAGGAACAAAAATATATGTAATGTATAAAAAATATACGAGGCTAGAAAAAATGTGATATATAAAAATTTATATAACTAAAATTTTCCCAAGGAACCAAAAAATGAAATCTCTATGTGCATAAACTATCATGTATACACCAGCAGGCATCCCCAATGTATCCATTATGTTCCCCAGTCAAGGGGTCAAAAAGGATCCACCCTAACTCTATAATCCATATACTATAATCCCAAAATCTTGTTATTTTACCTTACATGGATCACTTATAAATATATCTTCATGTATACCATATGTTTACATGTAGTGTGTGAGTGTAACATACCTAGTAGGCGGTCATCGACTCACCCTTTACAACCATACATAAAATAAAGTGTATGAAGTAATAGTAAATTCTATATGAATAATCAAAAAAACATTCAATATACTATACCAAATATATAAACCATATACATAAGTAATTATAAGTATCCCCTAATATAGGGAGGGTTCATACCTAACATACCTTCTTTCAGCTTAGCCCAAAATCTCATGTGAACAAACATACCAGTATCATAGTACAATACTTGTTACTAGAGTTAGGGTGCAACAACCATACCAGGGAGAAAAGTATTGTGTATATAGATGGATATATACCCTAAATACATACATACATATAATGTATAAAGAAATACATGAGGGGATCCTGTGCACTGATAGTTATTTGGTGGCTAAAACTAAGTTTCTTCTCTTTGACATGGTCTGATCATGAAAAAAATGGTGAGAGGCCCCCTCTCTCAAACCACTTCAGGTGGGCTCCCCTAAGGTTTGTTACACTAACCCTAGCCATTGGGTTATATGGTTCCCCCATCCACTCATTTTGAATCTCAAATTTGATGGTTCATGTTCCATGAATGACATGAAGGGTGCAGTGTATTCCAAGACCCCATCTGATATGTTATCCTTGCTTTATCTTCTCACTTTGGTAGAGGTCACTCTCTTCTGGATGAGGCTTTTTCAATGCTTATGGGTCTCTAGATTTCTAGGAATTAGATTATTTTTCTTACCGTGGTTGAGATGAACTCTCTTATCCTTCATGACTCCATGAATGGTAAGCGGAATATCCCCTATTCCATATCACATGTTCTGAGAAGGTGTAAGAATCTCATCAGCAATGTAACTATCTTTTCACACACCTGAAGGGAGGGAAATGAAGTTGTTGATCATCTTAGTTTGATGGAATGTCAAGGACATCATTTTTTTCTTACCTCAGATGTGTAATATTTCCCAATTGAATGGAATAACCTGATTAGAGGGGATTCTCTAGGTCTACACTACCTCAGGCCTCTATAGCTTCCCCTCCACTAGGTGGCCTCTCCTTGTTTTCTTTGGACCTATTGTTTTGTACTCTTCCTTTTATTGAATTAATAAATGAATAACGATGATGACGTATAATTAAATATGATATGGTGATAAAATATCCACTGTTTTGGCCAAATATTATGATATATACATTTCATAGGGTCTTATTGTTACTCTTATAATATGCGAAATCATATTGTATGATTTATAAGTCACCTTATTATAAATGAATAGAATTCAAAAGTTAAGATTTAATATTTGAGAATCTTCCACCAATGGATATCATTATCATAAAATGTTTCATGTGATGAATAACATGGGAGAATAAAAATTAGATAATAGTTACAAATATTATAACCACAAACCATTTATGCATATTTTTTATAATGTATTAAAAAATTCATGGGTACTCAAGGAGAATCCCCAAAGGTTATATAATGAAGTAGAATCCATTTAGATGGTTTTGGTTCGAGGCTTACCAAACTTACAGTACCAAATTCTCCTCCTAAATCCATCTTTCTCCTACTTAATTTTTCTACAGAGGTGTACTAGCATACCATGGAAGTTATTGATAATTACACCCAATCATTGGGTTATTAAGTTTAACCAATGGATATACCTTGGAGATAAGTGTCCTTTGGAAATTACTAAGTGATCATCATTAACCACTATGATTGAAGAGCAGGACTAGCGACTATCAACAGTGAAAGGTATATGTTCTCTATTTTCAGAATACACGGTTTCAGCTTTCATTACATAACTATCTTGGGTATTTTGGTTTCTAATGTCTATTGAAACATAGAATAAGCATTATCCAATCCTTAGAAACTCTTCTATGGTATCATCTGTCTATTATACTTCTGGATTTTCAAGATCATGTTTAAAAAATTGAATAAAATTTATGTTGTATTGATATCCTATTTCCCATTGTAAAGAAAAATATAAACTTTAAACTGTGGTGGTCCTTATAATATAGGATATCATAATAAATTATATACATTATGAACTATTCATAGTCTTAGATATATGGTATCTTATACCATGATAAGACCGACTTGTATGATATGTGATATCCTAAAAAGAGACATTGTGATTCCCCAGACCCACAATCCAATATCCAGTGCTCATAGACACATAATTTATATAATTTCTTTGAAACTAGCTATAAAATCTTATATATAACCATTGATAATTAAATTTTTTTATTAAAACTAATTTCCTCTCTTAAATCTTGAGGAAATTTTCAGGTTTATAGCTTTAGGAAATTAGGACACATTATAAACTAATAAATCCCACTTCTATCTCAACCAATGGACATTTTTTTCATTATATAATAATAAACTACTTAATTCATGATAAGAATTAAACATCTCCCATAAATTATTCCACATGTGATATCCTTATAAACATGTCACATGTACTAATTTTCTTCATAACATAGGGAAGATAAACATAATAAAGGGGTGAGATCAAATGATCATTAATTGAAACATATAACGAAATTGATCATGTCATAAACATGGAATAAATATTATGGAAGGAATAGGTAAATAACTTGAATCTATAGTCAAATTGAAACTGGGAGCATGATATATCCATTAAACTAAATAAATACATGGATATCAATAATATTGATCTTATACTGATGGAATTCATAATGTTGGACATAAAAAACTACTCCAAGGTCTTGTTCCAAGACACTATCCTGTTATGGGAAGATGCATATACAAAAACCCAACCTATTTTGTCTCATGATATATGTTGATGTATCGAGTGGATATATAATTATGGGCCCCACCCATCACTTGATTAAGTCCAATGCATTCACCAAAAGATTCAATAAAATTTTCTTACTATTCCTAAGGGAACCACTTACTGAATAAAAACATGGTTATCTATATAATGAAAGACATATAATATTAATACATAATAAACTTATATTAGAAGTCAACATTCATCAAGAATTTCAATACTTTTCCCAATATAAATAAAAGGGATAACATTAACATAATCCATCTAGATAAATGTGGATGTTCAAACAATACATTTCTAACTTTCCAATAATCATCCTTATTGGTAGAACAATATATAGAACACTAATACTTTTCCATATATAAATATAAGGGATAACATGATTATACCCCATCTAGAGGAAGAAGGTGGATGGTTAAAGAATAAATATTCAAATTTCTAATAATAATCTATATTGTAATAATAATATATTAAATTCTAATACTTTTCTCCATTTTAATAGAATAACATTCTTTCTAGGTGAATATCATCCAATATGAATTATGTGAAATGAAATGTTCATACTATATAGAGTAATGAGTATACAGATAAGTCAATAATAGAATAACTATGATTATAAACTATCTATAAAATTAATTTGGATGGTTACAAATGAACCTAGTGCAATAAGGAAACATATAAGGTTGTTGACCTAAATGAAAAAATCCCTCATAAAAGAATGCTTCTAATTATATCACATGAATCAAATTGTTTGATACTGTGAGTTTAATCCCCCAAATGATAACACACACACACAAAAATATATATATCATGAAACATAAACCACATTAGGGTAAATAATTTATAAAATGATAATGGAAATGGAATTGAAAACTTAAAAGATCATTTAGAAATCATTTTTATCATTGACATAAAATTAAAATTTACATGTCTCTATCAAAGGTAACTTTTGAAAATATGGTGTGAAAGCCTTTGAAAACCATTACTATTAAAAATATTCTCTAATAATGGATCCTTGAGAATACATAATGATTATCTTGGATAATTTAGGAAATTAAGACAAAACATGTGTAAGTGAAATGAAAAAAACCTTTTTATTATTTTCAAAATACCATTGTTTAAAACTCACATTGTGAGAAGAGTAAAAAACATTCATTTTTATTAAAAAATAATTTTTCCAAATAGGATTATAAAGTAAAATATAATAAAATATTAGGGTGGGATATCCCAAGCATGGAAGGAATAAGTTCATGATGAAAAAATATAACTCAAGGAAATGAGACTTGAGTTATCACTATCCCTTATGGAAAACATACTCCATGAGGAGTGAATAATTTGAAATGGGGTTTATGTGGTAAATTTTAAACAATGAGAGAATACCAAATAATAAAATAAAAGTATATAACATACCCAACTTATATGAAATAATTTGAAGTGAACAATAATATCTCAATGAATGAATATTCAATTACCAAAAACTTGTATAACTGGGGTAACACTAGAGTAAAAAAATCGAATAAAAGAACTTGATATGAAATTAATTTATCCCATGAATTAAAATTTAATAATTTATAGATGATTCATAGTATAATAAATCAATATAACACCATACAAAGGAAACATAGTGCATAACATGATGTCTCATAGAATCATAATTGAGTCCAAGAAAACCTTTGTGAGTTGTGTAACACTTTAATAAAAACCCCTTAAAAGTGAGGGATTATAATTGAAATTAAAATAACTTGATTAAGACATAATTCATGATATTATATCTCATATAGGTATTTTATACCCCAAAAAAATGGAATTGGTTTCATAATGCCTAACACGTCTCAAGGAGATGAATTTGAGTCGAAAACCCTTGACTCAATCCCGATTCATTCCAAAATTTCACTAAATGTATTGAATAATTTAATGAAGTTCACTAAATACATTCCTAATAACATTATTCATAAATATACCCATTTATACCCCTCATTTATAATCATTATATACTTATAAATATAATTTGGTTTTTACCTATTTTCAACACTAGGTGTAAATAATCTTTATCATTTTAAATTAGTTTCATAAAAATGGTGTTGGTATTCAATATTTTTACAAATTACATCATTAAAATACAATTAAAGGTAATATAATAGATTTTAAATTATAGTTATAAAGGGTATAATTACTTCAACAATAGTTTTAGTTACAAACTATGAAGATGAAATCAATGATGGTCATGTTTCAGTGATTCTTAATTAAAAAAGTTATTTCTTAATTAATGAGATAATGTTTATATAAACTTAAAAGAACAAAAAATAACATTATTCACATATTTATATCATATTATTCTTATAAATATTATTTTATATTCATACATGATATAAATTCATAGCATTTTTCAAGTAGGTGGTTAAAACAACCCAAACGTGAACCAACCATAATCAGTGGATGATTATGAGGAGGTGTATTTGTAATATAATTATACCAGAAGATTAATGATATTATTTAGTTTATATCAGTGTGAAATATCATAATTATAAATAATTACAAATATAATATAATTTATATTACATTACTTGAAAATAAGAGATCATTTTCCTCTTAGTTCGTTCATTTTAAATAATTGAATTAATGATAATCATTTTTTGATCATATCATTACTAGGTTGTATAATTTATCATATCAGAAAATTAATGATATCATAACCATGATATTTATTTTTAATCCCATCCTCAAGACCATCCATATATGGAGGTGATGAAAAAAATCAATCATTCTATGGAGGTTGTAGTTCACACATACGAATGGTTGACAATTTATTTTCCATAGAACTATTGAAACAATTAATAGGGATTACTGTTTCATAACAAAAAAATTATATAAATATCACCATTATTTATTAAATTTTACTTTTATAACATTATTTTAATGTGGTTATGGAAATCAAAACATGTTGTGTCGTGGAGGTGGTTTTCCACACAATGCCCATATTGTAGTTTATTTTTTATTAATAAAAAAGGTAAAAGGTGATTAATGATTATTTAAATAACATAATTAAATTAAATATTTGACAAATAATAATTTAACTAAATAGTTATTTTTAAATTATAATTGAAAAATAATAATATAAAGTAAATAAGTTAAATAAAAATAATTACTCATGTTGGGCACTTTGATATTTCCTTGGAAGATCCCTTATAAATGGATGGAATAGGATAATATCTTATGAGTAGAAGATAAATAGAGTGAAATATTATTACAGGGAAAGTAAAAGGGTATATTTTTATAATAAAAATGAATTTTTATGAGTGCCTTTAAGGGGTTGTGAGAGTCCCCTTTTATAAGTGGTGATAATGACATTTTTGTAAATATTTCAACTTAATATAAATGGAGCACATGTTAAACATGTCAAGTGGATCCAAAATTGAGAAATAATTGATTCATAAATATAATCGGTAGTTAAAAACCTAATAAACATAAATATAGACATTTTTTCATTATATTTCATGCCTTTTAACCATTGAATTATTACTTTTACATTTTTAGCTTTTACTGTGGTAACTAGTTTTTAACTAAAGTAACTTAATATTTATGCCTAAAAATAAAGTGGTCCTTACTAGATAATTTGTTCCCAATGATTCAAAAGTCTAAATCCATTTCATTTTATTCAATTTATAAAATTTATAAAAACTAATTTTAAAATAAAAATGCATAATGTATTAAAAATAATTATTGAGAAAATATTACTTATGTTCTAAAATATAAAATATGAGTTTTTAAATTAATTTTTTTAAAATTATAAATTCACATATATAAAACATATTTAATATTATAAAAAGGTTTAATTAATTTGAAATTCATAATTATATACTAATAAGGTCATAAAAGTCATGTTATTAATAAAAATGATATTTTGTACTATTAACCTAAAAATCCATTATTTTAGAAAACTCCCAAAAAGTTTTCTTAAGATTATATTATTATTATTAATCTAAAAATGATTTAAAAAAAATTTATAAAATTTTATGATTCAATATGTTAATAAAATCCAACAATATAGTGGAAAATTCTCCATATTGGAAAATAGATTTTTAAAATGTTATTTATTTTTTATTCTTATTTACTATTAATTAATAATTAATTTATTAGAATTATATTTTATTATTATCTAACCATAATATATTTAGTTTCTTTAAATAAAAAATTAATTTTAGAAAACTAAATTTTAAGCATAAAATGATTTTCATTGTTGTTTTAACTATATTAATTAACTTTTATTCATATTAAAAGTATCTATTAGTTCATTTATATAAATATTCCATATAGTGGTTACTAATATTCATTATTTATAATTCAATGGATATTTTTTGATGCTCATACTTAGTATTTATACATTTATTAAAATATATCATTGTTCCGTTTAAGTTTGGTGTTGCCTGTAGAGAAAGCTTTCAAACACATTCACTAATTTAAAGATAATCATAAATTAGTTTTTTGGGTGTTAATTCTACCCTATTAAATAAATTAAATCTTCCAAATTTTATTCATAATATTAGGGTTATTTTTATTGGGAATTAATAATTAATCATACACTACTATACACTCATGGGTTTATTTAAGATGTTGAATGATATTTATCTTTATGAAAAATTATTTTAAGCACTTTGTAAAGGGATAACCCATTAATAATTTCACATAGGATTATACTAAGGTAATATGATCTAAATCTATAAGTAATAACTTCCCACAAACGTTGAAAATTATTTATATGACAATCATAACACTTGGTGTTTTTATTTATAACTAAATATCCATCAGTTAATGAAAACATACATGACATAAGAAAATAGAAAATCTGGAGTAAAAAATATCAATCTGATTCATTAGTAGTAGTTGCATTGGGTTTTCCTTGTTCTTATGATTATTCTTGACTATTTACATCTTGGATCATAGATTGGGACATTGAGTCCCATAATTCCAAACTCTCTTTTAATTGATGTTTTTTGCAGATTCTCTCTTTTCTTTAAACCTACGTGTCTGATGACCTATATCTCCAAACTTATAGAATTTACTATTTACTTTAAGGAAATTTACTTCATTATTATTTCTATATTTTTTATATGTAAGAAATTGAATATTATTTAATTTATCATCTTCATCACTTCATTTTTCATGAGACTTGATGTTTGTATTCTTTAGTGTGTTCATGACTTTAAATATGTTCACTATAAGAGTCTGTGCCTTCATGGTCTATTAATTTTCCAATTTTTTGTGGTTGGAGGTTTTTTGGGGTAGGTTTTGAGAGTTTTTGTTGGAGGATGGAGCTGTAGGAGTGTTGCGGCAGAAAATTCATATCCTATAAAGTTTACATGACGTGTAAATGTAGTTTATATCTTATGAAACTAGATAGTTCACAACTTGTTTTGTGGATGATGAGAAACTGTATGATGGATTACACATTGTTTAAATGGAATTCACAATTTGTAATAAATAAATACCAATGTGCCATATTTTTTTGTGAAAGATGGAAATTTTGGAAAACTAAAGGATTACACACCATGTAAAATTTACACGATGTGAAACTATAAGGATTTCAGGTTTTAATTTCTTTTCTCATCCAAAAAAATCATTCATTCAGTTTAAAACTCCTCTCTATCATTTTATATGAGCCCTAAGTGCCTCGAGGAGAGCTTCTATACCTCTTCTACCATGTTCAATCCATTGGTTCTGGTAGTTGTACATTGGAGATCAGTGGTGATTTCTTCTACCTTTTCTTAGTGATTTACTCCTATTCTTATCCTAGGGACTCATTTTGGAGATGTTTTTTTGGTTTGGGGTGTGAGTTGGGCTAAATTTTTACAACCCTTTAATGTGATTTAGGTTGATTCATGAGTTCCCCTGTGTAGTGATGGTTTCTAGGAAGTTTGTTTTTCACCCTATAGTGCACAACGAGGTTAGAAAGTTTCTTTGATGTAGGGAATCCTTGTTATCAAATTTTTACATGCTATTTATGAGATCTTCATGATTTTCTTAGCTTTGGTTAGATATTAAGGTTCATCATAATCATATAATTAATTGGAATGTCTAAAATTGATGGGTATGGGGAGTTATCACATGATTTACTGATTTTTTACATGTTGTTGAGATTATTATGCATGTCTATTTCCAATTATAAAAATAATGGATGTTGGTAGACTTTTTTGTGTAGTAGTATTTATGCTATGATGATCCTTGATGTATTTTTGTGTGATCTCACCCTGAATAGAAGGTAACCGAACATTTATTTGGTTAATAATTGGATGACCCTAGATATATGGTTTGTGTGATAATACCCATGCCAAATAAAGAATTAATGTGGTAAAGGAACTAAATAAATGGAATCCAAAATGTGTTTTGTGATGTATTATTGTAATTTGTATGTTTCCATGTGTGGTTTGGGCTGTTGTATGATGATGGATGTGACTGGTTGTGCTGTGCGCGGGGTAGTGATGTGGTGGTCAGTTGACATGGATGTGATGTAGGTTTTTGTTCAATGTGGCACATAGGTATTGGTGTAGTGGTTGTGGCACAAAGGTTTTGGAATAGTGGCTGTGGCAGAGAGGTTGTGGAATAGTGGTTGTGGTGCAATGGTTGTGGTGCAGTGGTTATGGAGTAGTAGTTGTGGTATATAGGTTGTGGCATAGTGGTTATGGCGTAATGATTATGGTATATGGTGGTTATGTTTGTGCGATGGATGAGATGTAAAATTTCCATGTTGTGATATGTGTTGGGTGATGTGATGAAATGATGATGGTGGATGTGTGGTGTTGTGGTGATAGTTGTGTGGTGTGGTTGTGTTAGTTTTCTGGGTAGAAGTCGAATAAATTATGATGCCAAATGAAATGAATAAATGAATGGGTTGGTAATTGAATATAATGGGATAAAAATAGATATGTGTGGTAAATGGATTAATGAATAAATGTAGTGAAACTTGTCATTGTAAAGTAGAATGTTGTGTGTCTTGAGTGGTGGTTATGTGGCATGTTGCATATAGTGGCAAAATTAGTTGTGACAGTTGATGTGTGGTACGATAGTGGTGATTTGGTGTGTGCTAGTATTGCAGTTTTAAACCCATAGGTTGGGTACTGTGTGTTATCCCTATATCATGTATGTTTTTGTTATTTTATATGCAGACCACCCAAGTTGTATAACCTTACCAATGCTCATAGGTGCTGAGTTTAGGGTGATTTCCCTGACATCCAGGATGGTAGTGATATATATGGATGGATAACCCCTCTCCCCAACTCTTTATTCAGTAATTATTTGTGGCCAAGGTGTTTACGAGTGAGATGTGATGTGTTTTCCTAGGTGTCTATAGAAGAGATGTGATATGTTAACCCCAGTGTCTATGAGTGTGATGTAATGTGTTGGACCGGTTTTCTATGGGAAAGATGTGATTTTGTGTGATGTAATATATGGAGGGGGTCATGTATGGTAGTAGTAGGGCATGAGGTTTATTCTCTTCATGTTCATGATACTATACTACTTTTGTTTTGGTTGTGATGTGTGGCCCAGGTGTCCACAAGCAGGATGTGATGTGATGTGTGGCATATGTGTTTGCGGGAATGATATGATGTGATGTGTGGCCCAGGTATCTTCCGATGAGATGTGATGTGATGTGATATGTGTGGAAGGGAAGAGATCATAGGAAATTTGATGTTGGTGAATGTGTTTAGAAAATCAGTGTGGACGAGGTAGTGGGGAACCTTTTTTTATTATTTTCTTGATGCTATATTATTATATTAGATGCGTGATTCGGTGAGTGAACTTTGGTGAGGATGGGTTTAGTTATATGACCTATATAGGTGCTTTTTGGTTCTACTATTTATTTACATTCATGTTAGTATGGTCTTTTCCCATGTGCACTTGATGTCTTGGTTATGTCCCTACTAAGTATACCTGTTATGCACACCCTATGTATATAAAATTCTTTCATGTTTCTGGGAGGACTTTAGGGATTGAGATGAACATTACTAGGTAGCTTGAATTTTCTATTGAGTTATTGTTATAGACTTGTATTTTTGGTTTTTTTATTTTGGATACTTTTATATGTATCATTATTACATTATTCATGCATTGTGGGATAGTTTTTGGTTTACCTTTATATTTTTTGTTGGAGTTGTTGGTGATTTTTTATCCGTTATCTCTATACCATTTCATTTATAGAGGTTAATTCCTCCCATATTGTGAGATTTTTATACCCTTGGTGCTATTCAACAACCTAGGGCCTATTGGAGGTTAGACTCAGGGGTCATTGTCTCTCCCCCTTCATTGTGACATCATTGGTGGGAGGGGGTCATGACAAAGTGGTATTAAAAGTGATGGTTCATAGATAGAATATATTTTGGAGTTAGGCATATTGAGGATTGCATGGGTTGGTATGTAAGTAGTGGAAGTTTACCTTGGTGCGTGACATAGGCCGGGAAGACTGGTTGGGACAAAGGATTTTAGTCCCCCCATTATCCAGTGTACAAAATCTTGAGGAATGGATCCTATTTTTTATTTCATTATTTTCCCAGTAAGTTTAGGTTCAACATGTTGATTTAGTTGATCATTAGAGGGTTGAACTGATAGAGTAGGATGAGGCATGAAATCATTCTTTGTGTTCCTTTCATCCCTATAGTTTGGGAAAGTATGAATGGAGTGTCTCAAATTTGGAGATGGAGTGCTTGATAGAGGATCTCAAGATCGCTTCCAGTCTGATTCGAGCATTAGTTGAGTTTTGGATATTTCTTGTATTTAGTCAGATATGGGGACCTATGCATCAATGGTGGATGCTATTTCTTAGTGAACATAATGAGGCATATGTATTGTGGCCCAAATTTCATAGGGAGTTTCAGTTAGAGTTTCTATCATCGATGATGATGGAATTCAAGAGCTAGGAGGTGATGTCCCTTCAGTAGGGGAGTTTGGGAATTTGAGATTTTGGGATTAGGTTCAAGAACCTCATTCACTTTACTCCAGATATTTTCCTTAATGAGGAGTCTACATTGTGACATATGGAGGAGGCTTTGCATCTAGTGATCAACTATTCTATCACTCCATTTTTTCCCTCGATGTATCTAGAGGTGAAAAAAGGATATGGTAATTAATTAGATTATTTTTTTGGGAGATGAGCCTCAACAGGGTGGTTAGCAGGGTGTTTGGAGGAATATGTCTTTGGAAAATGGGCTATGGTTGTTCAGATAGTCAAAGTTTCATTCAGCGGGGAACCAACCATGATAGTTTCCTTCCCGACCATCAGGGACATGTGGTTCCAAAGTGCCTTTTGGAGGGTTTTCTGTTTTCATGAAACATCTTTAGGAGATATAGGCACCACAAGGACCAGTTTATGACTGCCTAGGGAGTCTAGTTTCATATGGGAGGTCATGAACCTTTTCAACAACATTTGATTCCACTGAGATAGTTCCATATGTAGAGACTACAGGTTGTTATTTAGCTACCGAGATAAGAAATAATTGGCAGAGGGAAACCATGTGATGGTCCCCTTCCATTGGGGAAACGAACCAGAGTATAGCCAAGGAATATGGAAAGAGATAGGTAGAGGAGCCGGGCATGGTTGTATTCTTGTGTTAAAGTAATTAACACCAAAAAAGCCGAGAGTTGTTAAAGGTACAATTAGTTTGTTGTCTACTGTTGTACATGATTTGTTTGATTGAGGAACCTCACTCTTTATTTCTCCTTCTCCGATTCTTATGCCAGGATTAGACATGGAGATTATTCTAGTGTCCATGGTGTTATCTATAGTGGTTTGAGGATAGTATTCCTTGTTTTCTTTGTACAAGGAATATATACTGGTGATGGGGAAACACCAGTCAGTGGGGGACTTCTTCTTATTATAGATATAGCCACACAATATTATCCTTGGTATGGAATGGCTATATTTCATGTGTGTAGTCATCAACTACTTTCGGAGGAGAGTCTCCTTTTCTGATGTGGAGGGATAATGAGTGGAATTTGTTGGATATAAAGGTTATCGATTAATTTATAGAAAAGTAGAGCCTTTTTTTTCATAGTTAGAAGAGCTGTCAATAGAAGCTCAAGTTAGGGATGCTCCCAGGGTTGTAGAGAAGTACCCAGATGTTTTCCTAAAGTAGGTTATGAAACTACCTCCATAACATAACATCAAGTAAATAATAGAGTTTTAGACTAGTTTATCTCCAATTTCAATGGATCCCTATTGGATGGATCCCACATAGTTTCATGATTTGAGGATATAGGTGGATGATCTGATGTAGATGGGTTTTAATTGGCCCAACGTGTTTCTAGGGGATGATCCAATGATTTTCTCCAAGAAAGAAAATGGTAGTTTGAGGTAGTGTATAGACTAATGAAGATAGAATTAGGTAACATTAAAGAATCACTACCCTCTTATAAGGATCAATGATCTATTCAACCAATTGATTAGAGATAGTTGGTTATCAAAGATTGATCTGTGGTTTAGATATCACCACTTGAGGGTGAAATATGAGGATATATAAAAAAATTATTTTGATATAGGTATGGGAACTTCGAGTTTGTGGTAATTCAACTATGTGTCATGAATGTACTAGCTGTGTCTAGGGGACTTATAAACTCTATGTTCCATGTGTTCCTAGACTGTTTTGTCATTGTATTCATTGATGATATCTTAGAATACTCGAAGTTAGAGGAGGAGCATACCAAGCATCTCAAGGTTTTTTTAAAGGTCATTCGACACCAATAGATTTATGGGATGTTTTATAAGTGTGATTTATGGATGCAAGATGTGCTTTTCCTTGGACATGTGGTGTCTTGTCCGGGTGTGGTAGTGGACCTGTCAAATATGGAATTATTTTTTTCATGTTAAGTACCCTGGAATGTGTTATAGGTTCATAGTTTCCTAGTTCTTGCAAACTATTATCAAAGGTTTTTACCCAATTTCCCTTGATTTTTGGTCCCACTAATAGTGATTACTAGGAAGGACTAGAATGTTTTGTGGAAAGATTAGTGAAATGAAACATTTTGTTACCTAAAGAAGAAGTTGGTTAGTGATCCAGCGCTTTAGTTTCCAGAGTAGGGTGTGTTGTTTTAGGTTTTCTATGATGCTTCCAATGTAGGATTTGGGTGTGTGTTGATGAAGAAATGAGTGGTTATCTCTTATAGGTAAAGATATTTTTGACCCCATGAGCATAAATATGGAACCCCTGATCTGGAGTTAGTGGTAGTTTCATTTCTACTAGAGTTGTGGTGAAATTACCTCATCAGTGAGCATTTTTTGGTTTTTATAGTCCACAAGAGTCTAAGATATGTTTCCTCTCAATGTGATCATAATATATTCTAGTAGAGGTGGATGAAGTTTCTTCCAGATTATTATTTTGAGATCTATTAAACCCCAATTAAGGGTAATTTAGTTGTCAATGAATTGATTCATAAGTCCTGGGAGGATATGGCTTAAGAGTCCACAAATGTTTGGAAAGGAATGGAGGATCTTGAAACAATACATCTTGAATTTGGAGAAAGTAGTTATCAAAGTTTTCTTTATCAGATGACCATGGATTCATCTTTGATGTAGGAGGTTTAGAATTCTCAATGGGGGGACTCAGTTGTAGAGGTGGTGTGTGATCATGTTGTCCATGGTGATACTTCTGAGGGTTGGTTAGAGGATGGTTGGAACCAGGTATTGTTCTAGTAAAGGATGTTTATCTTACAGGTGATTATTGAGGGATTTATATGTGATTTTCATAGATCACCTTTAGTGGTACGTCCTGGTGTGAAAAATATGTATCATGTATTGAGGAGATATCTTTGGTGGCCGAGGATGAAATAATCAGTAGACGATTTTGTGGAAAGATGTTTGGTTTGTTAGTAAGTGAAATAGGAACAATGTGTTTTAAGAGGTTTATTGTATCCCTTGAATGTTATATAGTATAAATATGAGGATATATCACTGGATTTCATTACAAGGTTACCACGAACATAGGGAGTTTGTAATGTAGCTTGGGTGATAGTGGTCCAGATCATGAAATCAGCTCTCTTTCTGGTGATTCATGAGCTGAGTGCTGTGGATGTTTTAGAGTTGCAGTATATGGATGATGTGGTTAGGAATCACAGGGTACCAAATACCATCATCTATTATTGGGATACTCATTTTACCTCCTGATTTTGGAGGGCATTGAAACATGATTTTGTCTCCCAGTTACGGCTTATCACTACTTTACACCCTTAGAGAGATGGGTAGATAGAGCTGACCATCTAGACTCTATAGGATATGTTGTGGGAATGAATATTATACTTTAGTATATATTAGGTTTTAAAACTTACTTTGGTTGAGTTTTCATACAATAATAGATATCACTCATCCATTAGTATGGCTCCATTGGAGTCGTTTTATGAGAAACCATGTGATTCTAAATTATGATGGACGAATGTCAGAGAGTAAATAGTTCTTGGTTTGATGTGGTGTAGAGCATAACTGAGAAGATCTAGTTGGTTCATGATCTGATGAGGATCACATAGGATTGTTATAAGGTCTATGGTGATTGTAGGTGGAGGCCCCTGGAGTTTTAGGTTAGATACCTTGTGTTCTTGAGAGTTTACCATCGACATGGGAAACAAAGGTATGATAGGGGGAGAAAGACTTCTCCTAGTTTTTTTTGAACCTTTAAGGTGTTGGGAAGTGTTGGAAAGGTGAAGTATCAGTAGGAATTTCCACCACATATGGAGAGGATCTATTATGTCTTTCACATGTCCCAGATCCATCGATATCTTTTTGACAAATCCCACATTATTTATTAGGGAGAGTTAGATTTCAAGGATGACACAATGTTTGTTGAGTAGCCAGTAACTATCCATGATCATCAAGAGAAAGAGATGTGTAGATGGTCCATTCCCTTGATCTATGTGTTATAAATGTATGGTATCCTAGAGATGAGTACTTAGGATCAAGAGATGAAGTTGTGTGCCCAGTACCTATAGCTGTTTTGAGTTTTCCTTTTCTCTTTTTTGCTAATGATGTAATATTTGGATCTTAATATGTTATAAGATGTGTTTTCCCCTTGATGTGTGATGTGTGACAAAAACCCAGACATATGGGAAGGGGAGGATCAGATTTCTAATCAATATTCATCAAATGTAATGTAATTAGACCCATACGAGTGAGTTATTTTTACTGAGAGAAGATAGTATCTTGATATGGATAATGGTATTTCATGATTTGTATGTTTGGGGAAATGTAGTTCGTCTGTTGTGATAGTTGTTGGTTTGGGAAGTATGGAGGTTGGATGGATGTGAAGGTGACTGTGTAAAGTGTTGTGGCTTGTGGCTAGTATTGGATTTTGAGGTGACGTGTTTGTGTAGCGATGAGGTTGTTTGATATGTTTTGTGACTATTTGGTTTGGCATGTTTGGATGAAGGTAGTGTTGAGGAGTAATGATATCCTTTAGAGGTATCTTTCGGGATGGTTGTTTGGACCCCTTTTTTTCCTTATAGGATTGGTTTTGAATTTTAGAGGGTGATAATCATTTGATAGGTATCTGATATATTTATCTATTCCTTCCCAGCCTATTTCTTTTCTAGTTTTTGTGGTTCAAGGTGTTCTGAGGAGGTTTCAGGAGTTCCTAGTGGTGGCTGGAGTTGCCGGAGTGCTGTAGTAGGAAACTCACACCATGTAAAGTCCACATGATTTGTAAAGGTGCTTCATGGATTTTACAACTATATAGTTCAAGGATTGTTTCACGAATGAAGGGAAGCCACAATAAATTATGTAAATTTAATTCATGACATGTAATAAATAAATGTCAAGGCACCTTAATTTTTGGTGAATGTTTGAAATTTTGGAAAACCCGAGGATTACAAGATGTGTTAAATTTACAATATTTGAAATAAGAAGGATTCCAAGTTTTAAGTTATTTTATCATTTGAACATTCATTCATTCGGCCATACCCTCTTCTCTCTCATTTTGGATGATCCCTAGGTGCCCTGAGGAGACCTTCTATCCCTCCTCTCCCTTGTTTGATTCGTTGGTTTCTGTGGTTGTTAATTGGTAATTGGTGGTCAGTTCCTATCAATTTTCTTAGTTGTTTTATCCTATAATTCTCTTGGGGATACACTATAGTGATGTTGCTTTATTTTGGGGTGTGAGTTGGGATGTATTTTGATAACCCTTTGATTTGGTGTAGGTTGATTTGTGAGTTCCTTGTGTGGTAGTGGTTTCTGGGAAGTATGTTCTTTACCCTACGATGTGCAATGACATTTTAAATATTATTTTAGGTAAGTGATCCTCATTCTCACCTATTTACATTCTTTATGGGATATTCATGCTTTTTCTTACCTTTGGGTGGATATTAAGGGTATTCATAATCATATAATGAATTGGCTTGTCAAAAATTGATTAGTGTGGGGAGTTATCACATGACTTACTAATTTGTTATATATTTTTTATATTGTTATTGAAAAAATAATTTTATGTGCATATATTTAATAAAAATTTAATTATTTTTAATGTTTTTTTAAGGATGAAACCCATGTTTTTCAATGATGAAATCCATGTTTTTAAATATTTTAGTTACAAGTAGGAATTTATAATGGAATAAATAAAAATGGTTTTAGGAGAGTAAAATAAATGTGCTTATCTAAAAAATCAAGTTGATCACAAGAAATGCCATCAACCGAGACAACTTTCCATTTAGCCAGCCCATAAGGGGAAGCTGACCAAGCTATCCTGGGAGGGTCCTCTTGAGCCAGCAGAGGCACATGTGATGAATCCCCATGAAAGTGACCCATGGGGTGTCAAATCCATGGGGAGTAACGGTATGTAAAATTCAGCATAGACCATGTGTATTGCATCTTGGTGTGTTTGCATGTGGAATATGGGAGACCATCACCGATGTATGTGATCTAGATTGAGATCCCACACTTAGCCTTATAAAGTTTCTCAAAATATTTTACCATTTTTATGTAGTATCCAAGATCCAAAACACTCCACCATTATCTACCGCTATGCTTATGATCTCTACCTCATGCCACCGTAGCTCCGTCGCCTGATGTCACCCATCACCACTATTTCAACCAAGAACACCATTGACACCACCACTACATTCCATATTTTCCACGGACAACTTCTGGAATGCTTGGAGGAAATCCATCCATAACTTCCAATATCAAATACCACCATCTCTATCGTAGCTCTTCCATTTGGCATCACTGGTTGCCTCTACTTCACCCAGAATATTCCATGGTAACAGCCCTGGAAAGCACAAGTTCGATATTTATCACTATGAAAAGGACAGGATCACCTCTATTTTCTATGAGGACTTTTTCTTAACCCTGTGAAGAACAATTAAAGTTTCTCTAGCCACTTTAAAGTCTGGAGAAATAGGGATACATGGTTTCCGTTGGTGAACCTCAAACCTAATCCCATGCAGGCCACCACCATCGCTGCTATTCTAGAGTTCTAGACACCATCCCCAATGAAAGATAGTAACCATGTACATGTTACCATTTCAATGACACCATGAATCCCCAAATAAGCCACACAACTTATATCCATGCACAAAAATATCAAACACCTAGTTTCCATGGGTGTTTCCCATTTCATATATAGTGATTTCTTTTGGAGATGATCACCTTTGATTATGTTTTTTAAAATTATGAAGACCTAGGGATTTGAAGAAGGATAAAGGCTCTTCATTTCTACTTATAAACGTGGAATCCCACTGCCTTAGGATGAATTCACACTATGAGTGAAGGGAGGAGGCTACTGCTAAGGGCTCAGCTACACAAACCACCTTTTTTCTTTCTATTTTATTTTTTTCTTTATTTTTTTTGTTTAATCTTTATTCAATTGTAATTCCAATTTTATTTTTTTAAAATGAAATCCATTCATTAATTTATTTTTATTAATAGTGTTTCACCCATTTCACACCCCTTATTATTATATTATTCTTTTTATTTTAATTATAATTATTATTATTTTAGAATTATTATATTTATTATATTTTATTTTCTTATTTTATTCTTCTATTATTACTCTTATTCTATTTTATTTTTTTATTCTTCCTCTATCTATATCTCTCTCTCTCTTATTTCTATCATCTACTATTCTTATTATTTTTATTCTCATTCCTTATTTTATTTTATTTTATTTCTTATTCTCTTATTCCCATTCTACTAAAGTAATCTCTCACTCCTGATAATGGTAGGATAACCCAAGGCTTGGCCCAGGGGAGGTCAATGTGTTCTTAATTTTTTCTTAAAGTTTATTTTACATTTTTAGGTAGATGTGAGTAGCATGCATGTGGGAGGAAAATGTCTTCGATGTGGTGAATGCCCCCCATGACATGAAACTCAATCAATTTATATTATTTTGTTTAATATTTTTTCCTCTATTAATTGGATAACTCTTCACACGATGGAGTTGAGTGAGTCAATGGATGAAACTAAACTGATAGAGCTAGGTACTGGAAGATGGAATACCCTCGAATAAGGCATGTCATCAACCTTGATTATAATAGGGGTGGAATTGAGATTTATTATGCATTAAAAAATTCCACAATTTCTAAATAAAAAGAATAGTAATCCATCATTAGAATTTATATTTGTATTATCAAACTAAAAAAAATAAAGGAGAATAATGATTGAACCTAAAACTGAACCCAAAACCAAGTTATTTATTCCTTAACTCATTCTGTTTTAAACATTGTATGCTAGTTTATATTTTTATATGACATTTAAATATCTTATAAAGTAATAAATACCCAAAAATATTTATAATTTTTTTTCATAAAATAATAAAAACAAAAAGAAAAAAATAGTTTATGTAATTTAGATCAAGTGTGTGAACAGATTGAGAAGCTTCTCAAGTGAGACAACCCTGGTCAGCCACTATACTATAATAGGTAGTAATTTTATTTTTCCACACCATGTGATAGACGTGAATCAAAACTAGTGTTTTTTCTGGGGATCCATTTACTTATTTGTTCACATTTTCTATTTTATCATTTTATATAGTTTTCATTTTTTTAAAGATTAAAAAAACCATAAAAAAATTCCATGATGTAGTAAAATGATTATTATTCTACATGGAATAAAAATTACTCATAGGTGTAAGAACCAATAGCTAAAGGAACCTGGTCTATAGAAGATAGTGTTTCCATATGGGCTAGAAAAATCAGAGGAGACCAATTCCAAATTATCATTGAGGAGGAATTCAAAGACGTCATCCAACATCTAAAAGAGACCCTCGAGCAACCTGTGGTTGAAGGATTGGACATAGAGATAAGTTAATTCTTAGAGTAGTTTCCAAATTTTTATTAGGAAGTGTTAAAGACACAAGAAGATAATTCCTTTATTTCTCCCAACACTTTTGAAGAAGTTCCTCCATAACATTTCTTGGAGAAAGCAGCTAAACACAAACTCAAATATGATATTATGGAGATTAAAGAGATGATGCAAGATCTACAAGTCCAAATGAATTGGATAACTACATATGACTAAGTATCATCATAAAAACCTAAACCTAAACCATAAAATGAGCCACTTTTCTTCTCCGATATACTTGATGATGATAAGGAGGAAAAATTTCCTAATGAGCTACATATGGGAGATCAAAAAGAAATGGATGAATCTTGGAAGAAATGTGAGGAAATACTTGATCTCCCTATACCTTGAAAAGAAGAATACCCAAAAAAGTTGAAGGTAGACACCACCCCAGTGGTAGAATTTGAAGTAAATATGGAGGATCCTGACTACTTGCCTCCATTCATTAAGATCCATCTTTTAAAGGCACTGAACACTGAGGCAGTGATTGAACCAAAAACAACTCATAGAGATTATCTTTCTTTAAACTCTTTATTTTACAACATTATTCAATATTAATTGAGAATAACTCCTTATTTTTTTTTAATTTTCATATTTGGTTAATTATTTCCATGCCATAGAGGAAGATGAGGAGAATGGACTTTCACCTATTGAGTAATACATAGAGCTCCCTGATTTTATTGAACATATATTTGAGGAAGACTATGAAGAAGTGAAAGTAGATAAGCATGAGGAATTCAAGACATAGGTTTCTCACATTGAAGGGGATAATTTACTTATTAAAAATTCAAATTCAAATTTTATTTAAGTAAAAATACATCTTTACTTACACTTTGAACATTCAATTCAAGAAACCCATATTAATCCATCACTATAAGAGCAAGAGGAGGTTATATTAGTAGAAACCAAGTAGAAGGATAATTCATACTTTAACTTTCCCCTTCCATGAAAGCTATTCAAAATTGAGAAGGTGGGGGATCTGGTATACTCTATCCATGGTTCATTACTCACTAAGAAGGAAGAAGAAAAAGCTAGAAAATTCCACATCTAGTGTTTCAAATTAAAGAATCTTCATCCACCAACTAAATTTGGATAGAAGTTGGTACTTCCCTATGGAGGAAGCAAAAATTTAGGGCCCACTTGGGGGATTATACCAATACATATCCATTTTATTTTATTTCTAGGAACTTAGATTTCAATTTCAGTTTTAAGAAGTATTCTAGCATGTATCCCACTCCCTATTATCTTTTTTTGAGCTTTAATGATATAATCCTTGTTATTAATTGATTAATTATCTTTTATAGGTTAATGATGGAATAAGGAAGCCACAAAACAATGGAATAGAAGGACTAAAATTTATGGGAAAGATATTTTACTTTTTTTTTATCTTTTAAACTCCATAATTTCTTTCCCAAACATGTTTTGAGCTTTAAATTTGAAATTTCATGACCATTCTTGAATTATGATTTAACTGACTAATCTAGGAGACATGAGTTTCTTAGGAGTCCTATGATTCCTTGTTTTATATTTAAATATCAATAATATTGAATGAGTAAAATGGAGAATTTGATGATTAAATTGAATCAAGGATATTATAACGAGGACTCATGATTTGATGAAATTAGTTGATTCATGTAAACGAATTTTCCTAACGATTTTTCGTGCTTTGAATTTTTGAAATTCATGTGAATTGATTTATTATTATATATTATTTCTTGAGTGATTGTCCAATTTTATAATTCCCATTCTTGAGAGGATTTCTAAACCAAGTAATTTCTATTTTATTATTGCGTATATTTCTTAAGAGATCTTGGTACATGTCACTGACCAAGAATTCCATTTGTAATGCCCCGACCCCAGTTACCCAGAGTCGGTGCATTATTACATAACATTGGAATGATCACAAGAAAGATCAAATATCGAAAGACAGATTGGTTTAGTAGCCTTGGAAACACTAGATATATTCATAAAGTTTTACATTACATCATAAGGTGAAAAACTACTACAACAACATATTGTCTCCATAGTCCACACTATTATCCCCTCATAATATCCCTGCAGGTCATTCCTAATTTACTTCTTCACATCCTGGGAAAAATAAAACATAGAAAATGGGTGAGCTCAAATTCTCAGTAAGGATAACAATATAGCGGAAACTTTCAAAAATAAGAATAAACATTTAAGGCAATGTATAACTAAAACAAAAGCCTTTTAAACTTGAACTTCAACATAGTATAGAAAAAATAAAATGAAATAATTCCATTTACTTATTCACATGGATATTATACTAATCGAATAATCACATGCAATATCAATAACCACTTTCATAATGATGGAATGCATAATGCCAGACTATCATAACCACATAGCCAAGGCCTCGTGCCAAGACTACAAATAAGATTTTGTCAAGGCCTTGTTCCAAGACACTAGTTTGTCTCATGAGACCTACCAATGCATCGAGGAGCTATAGCGAGCTCCACCCGTCACATATTAAGTCCAATAAATTCCCATATGAAAAGGTTTAAACATAACATAAACATTCGTATTAAAACTAGCATACGAAATGTAAATACTTCATCCATAAACCATAAATGGTATAAAAATAACACATCCATAGTCAAAAATATCACAAAACCTTCAATACAATATAGAAGTTTTGTATCATAATAAATCAACTTCAAATAAGTGTAAATTCCATCAAAGGATGTTGACATAGATGAAATCAAAACTCTTTTTAGAGAAATATCACTTTCTATTTTGAAATCATTTAAGATTCATATATTTATAAAATAAAACATTTTCTTTGAAAATATTCTTATAATATTGTAAGGTAAGATTCGACGGAAAATAGCTGCACCCACCGTATAAGTTAAAAAAACATTCTTACCTTAATTTTGTCGAAAAGGTTAAAAAGACCCTTGTTTGGAAAACGACGGAAAGATTCCTTTATAAACCTCTAATAAAAAGTAAAACAAGGGTATAAATGACTTTAACCCAGATTATAGTAAATAGTAAAAATGTTTTGAAATACATTTTTAAGAAACATGGATGTGGATGATAAAGAAGTCCCAGTAGATAATTACGTATAAACAACCTCGGATAATGAAGAGATTGCGAAATAAACCCTTACCGGTTTGGTAACTTACGAAACATACAACCCATGAAAGAGGAATCATATAATGAATATGTAAATACACATAAATTAAAGTGTATTACACAAAGAATACAATTATGGGTAGTACATACACCAAACAAAAGGTAATAGTGGCAATATGGCATGAATCTCACGGGAATAAGGAGTGAGATGAAAACCCCTTACCTTGTAATTTTCTTTGGTTGGGGGTAGGTTAACCTCCTGTATAATGGTGAAATAATTGTTATTAAATTATACAAGAATCATATATATTAATATGATATCATATATGATCATTTAACATTGCTTTGTTAATAATATCTTAGTATTATTATTGTTTTGGGTGTTAACTTACTCATTTTCTTTTATATGTTTTGTTACGTAAGCGGTGTTTGTCATGGATAGGTTGTATCTTAATCATATCAAGAATTATATCAAGTCCTTATATACTATTATTAATCATCAAATAATAATTATACTTGAATGGATACGATGGAGAATGAATCTCATCGCGTTCGTGGAGATGGTAGTCCGTACGTACACACGAGCGACAATATCATTCTTTTGATATTAAAATAATATATAATTGGATGGTATATCATATATACAGAATCATTATCATGTTAAATTTATTATTTACATGAATTACACATCATTATTATACCCATCCAAATAAAAATTTATTGAATAACAATTACACCACGACGTAGAGACGGTAAGCCGTACGTACGCACGTATGGTGACATGTTATTCAAAGGATGGATAGAATACTGAATATGATTGTACCATATTTATAATAACATCATAGTATATATAAGATACTGGAGTTATTATTTTAGAATGGTAATAACAAATAAAGAAGAAGTGGAAGAAGAAAGGAACTTGAAAAAGGGTGGTAAAATCATTACCTCTTCTTCGGGTTCTTCCTTTTGATTTGATCAAAAAGGCTCCTTAAGTTGGATTTATGACTAAAGGAAGGACTATAGGATGAAGTGAGAGAAGTTGAGAGAGTATATGGGCAGAGTTTAGCCGAACAAAAATGCTTTGAAGGTGTGAGTTAATGAGAAGGGAGAGTGCCCTTTTATAAGAGGGGCGGGGGGCACCTTTGGAAAAGCTAGAAATATTATTTTATAATAAATTAATATTCGGTTTCTAATGGCTCCAAAGTGGATTATTTAAATTTTAAGGTGGGTATAGGTCTAAAACCACTCAACAAATAGAATTTAGACTGGTTTGGGTCATTATACTAACCTTATCTTTAAGTATTAACTCTTAGTTAATTAGTTTCACTTTCACAATGTCTCTTTGTATTTTTATATTATATGGTTAATAAACTTACTATATACATCCAAGAGACCCCCAAGTGTTCCATTAATTATACACCTATCATGATATAAGTCTCTTGTATGAACCTTAGATTTTTAGAAATTTAATATCAATTAATAATATACTATTTGTTTTAAAAACTCTTTTATGTCAATTTTGACACTATTCAATAATTGATTTTTGTAAATCTCATAAAAGAATTATTACTTCAAAAAAGTCAATTAAATAAATACTAAGATGTAATATTAACCTAGAAAATTATTTTAATTCAATAAAAGTCTCCAATTATATTTATTTGGGTATTTATAATATCAATTAGTTTAATTTTTCACTATTATGGTAATTACTACATCACCATTGTGTCATATATAAATTATATTATTTAATGTCTAAAAATTATAAATAAAATACCATTATTTAGTAAATATTTGTAGCTTTCTAATGAATATTTATAATCGAAAATCCAACATATATAACCCTATGTAAAAATTGTTTTTCTAAAAGATATATGCTTGTGTCATTTTTGTATTCGTTTTAACTTAATTAAAATAAAGTATCCCTATCACTTACAAGTGGCACCATGGGGTCCCAAAATCTACCCAAAGATGCCCATGGTAGAACATGTATCAACCAATAAGGTTAGGACACGTTTTAGGATAATTTTGTATTATTATAATATTATTTTTTAACCCTTATTTTCTGGATTTACCCTTTAACCATGGTAAATAAAATATTTACCGAAGTAATTATTCAAAATGTCTAAAAATAAAAGTTACCTATTTACAAAATTTGAACATCACGATTCCAAATATGGAATCCATTTTTCCAAATTCAAAACACAGAAGTGGCATAAATTAATTTAAAATTAATTCCCGCTGTCAAAACAAAAAGCGTGTATTTAAGATATAATAACTATCAAAAGATTGATACTTGTTTATGTTCGGTTTAATTGTGAAATTATGTCCAATGAACAAAATTGTATTAAATGGTAAAAATATATTCTAAATATAATTTAAAACCACTCAAATTCATAACTTATCACTATTAATTATTTTGATTAAAAAAGTTGTTTTTAATTAAAATTTAGTAATTTTCACTATTCATCAAAATATTAAAGTTATCCGAAAAGTACCAAAATTTCATCTTAGGCTAAATTCGATACTCCAAATCCAAAATTGAAGTGCATTTTGAGAGATAAAATTTATAAAATTTCATAAATTAGGTATTACTATTCATAACGGCTAGTTTGATTGGTTGTAGTGTGTTAGAACTCGATGTTGCGTACAACACACGCTATCACATTATTCAAAGAGAAACGTACCATAGAAGCGTGAGGTGTTACATTCTCCCCTCCTTAAAATAATTTCATCCTCGAAATTTATAGAATACTACCACATGAAAAGACTCAGGTGGTTCTTCATCATAAGTTCCTCGGGTTCCCACATTGCTTCTTCCATCTTATGGGTTCTCCACAAAACTTTTACCAGACGCATCATCCGGTTTCTCAATACTTGTTCTCTCGTATCAAGAATCTTGACGGGATCTTCTCAATAAGACAGATCGGGTTCCAGTTCTAATTCCTCATAGGTGAGTACATGCGTTGGGTCAGGCATGTATTTCCTCAATAGAGATACGTGGAACACATCGTGAACTTTGGAGAGACTTGGCGGCATTGCCAATCGGTAAGCTCCAGCCCCAATTCGTTCTAGAATTTCAAAAGGTCCGATGTACCTGGGACTCAATTTACCTTTCTTACCAAAATGTATGACTCCCTTCCATGGAGATACCTTCAGGAAAACATGATCACTGACTTGAAATTCCAAATCCTTCCTTCGATTATCGGCATAGCTCTTCTGCCTACTTTGAGATGCTTTGATGTGATTTTGGATTACCTTCACCTTTTACATCGTTTCCTCCACCAGTTCTGGGCCTACAAGTTTCCTTTCCCCAACGTCATCCCAACAGGTTGGTGTACGACATCTCTTTCCGTATAACGCTTCATATGGTGCCATCTGAATACTCGAATGGAAGCTATTGTTATAGGAAAATTTTAGCAGAGGTAAATATTTATCCAACATACCCTGAAAGTCAAGTGAGCAGGATCTCAACATGTCTTCTAAGGTTTGAATAGTTTATTTAGATTGTCCATCCGTTTGAGGGTGGTAGGCAGTGCTTAAATGAAGTTCAGTATCCAGGGATTTCTGAAGACTTTTCCAGAATCTTGAAGTAAAACGGGGATCACGATCAGAAACAATCGATAGGGGTACTCCATGAAGTCTCACAACTTCATCAATATATAGTCTTGCTAGACGTTCCAGTGGTAGATCTTCTCTTATAGCAAGAAAATATGCTGACTTGGTAAGACGATCAACAATAACCCATATTGCATCGTTCCTTCTAGGAGTCTTTGGTAGCCCCATGACAAAGTCCATCATAATATTGTACCATTTCCACTCCGGTATGGGAAGAGGTTGCATGACTCCTCCAGGCTGTTGCCTTCCAGCTTTCACTTGTTGACAAACCATACATCTTGACACAAAATCAGCAATCTCCCTCTTCATGTTGTCCCACAAAAAATGTTCCTTCAAATCTCTATACATTTTGGTGCTCCCAGGGTGTATAGAGAAATTGGAACTATGAGAATCATCCAGTAATTCTCTTTTTAGATCAGGTATATCGGGAACACAAAGTCCCTTCTTGAATTTCAAAATTCCATCTTCATACACAAAGTCTCTCAATCTCCCATTATTCACAAATTTAATCTTCTTTTGAAATTCTTCATCATCGGTCTGAGAACTCTTAATCCTTTCTAGTAAATATGGTTTGGAAACCATTTGAAAAAGCATTGATGTTTCACCTTCCCTGGTTATTCCCATGTCCATATTCTCTAGATCCATGAAAATTGGATCCCTTTCAATTCTCATATTGTTCAAAACTCCATGATCTTTTCTGCTCAAAGCATCTGCCACCTTGTTTGACTTCCATGGGTGGTAGTGTATCATGAAATCATAATCCTTGAGTAATTAAAGCCATCTCCTTTGCCTCATGTTGAGTTATTTTTGTGAGAAAATATACTTCAAACTCTTGTGATCAGTATAAATCTCACATTTTTCACCATAGAGGTAGTGCCTCCATATCTTCAAAGCAAAGATCACAGCTGCTAACTCGAGATCATGTGTAGGATAGTTTTTCTCATGAATTTTCAACTGTCGTGATGCATAGGAAATAACCATATCATTCTGCATAAGGACACAACCAAGTCCTTTCTTCGATGCATCACTATAAATAACGAACCCATCATTCCCCAATGGTAGAGTCAATATAGGAGCATTGACTAATCTTCTCTTCAGTTCTTCGAAACATTCTTCCCAATCTTTTGTCCAAACAAATTTAACCCCTTTACGTGTGAGATTCATTAATGGGTTAGCCAATCGGGAAAAAATCTGGACGAAACGTCGATAATAACCTGCCAAACCAATAAAACTGCGTACCTCAATTATACTCATAGGTGCTGGACATTCTTGGATTGCCTTGGTCTTAGAAGGATCAACAGAGATTCCATCTTTAGAGACAATATGGCCAAGAAAAGAAATCTCCTGATTCCAGAATTCACACTTGCTAAACTTCCCATATAATTCATGTCTTCTCAGAGTCTTCAGGATAATGCACAAGTGATTTTCATGATCTTCGTGTCTTTTAGAGTATACCATGATATCATCAATAAATACCACCAAAAATTCATCGATATATTCCTTGAAAACTCTATTCATCAGATCCATGAATACAGAGGGTGCATTAGTCAATCCAAAAGGCATTACAGTAAACTCGTAATACCCATACCTGGTTTGAAATGCTATCTTCGGAATGTCTTCCTTCTTCACACACAACTGATGGTATCCAGATCAAAGGTCAATCTTTGAAAAGTATTGATCTCCATTAATTTGGTCAAATAAATCATCAATGCGAGGTAGGGGATACTTTTTCTTTATTGTTATGGCATTGATCTCCCTATAGTCGATACATAACCTCATAGATCCATCATTCTTTTTAACAAAAAGAACAGGGGATCCCCATGGAGAAACACTAGGGAGAATAAATCCCTTATTACTCAATTCCTCTAGTTGTTTCTTTAGTTCGACTAATTCCACAGTGGCCATTCTTTAAGGGGTCTTCAATATAGGCCTTGATCCAGGAATTAAATCAATGGAAAACTCAACTTCTCATTCTGGAGGATGTCTAGGTAAATCTTCCAGAAATACATCTACATATTCTTTAACAACAGGTACATCCTCTATTTGAACATTCCTTTCTTCACCCACAGTCATTTCATTCTCATCCTCCCCAATAATTGACTTTAGTTGAGCTACTAGGGGTGGATCTAGATAAGAATTAGGTGGTGATGATTCTTCTCTAAAGATAAGGTGTTCCTTATTATCATCATCAAAAATCACAACCTCCTTCTTCTTACAACAAATCTTCGCATCATAGTCCGAAAACCAATCCATACCGAGGATTATATCAAACTCAATCATAGGTATGACGATGAGATCAGCAGATAAAGAACATTTATGTGCTCTAATGGGGACTGATTCACAAAACTTTGTTGTAATGATACTTCCCTTAGGAGTTTTAACTGAAAACTCCCTTGTTAAATCAAATTGGAAATATCTAATTTTCTTAGAAAACTAGGAAGATATGAAACAATGCGATGATCCAGAATCAAATAATGCATTTTCTAAACTTGAGGAAACCATTAAATTACCTGCCACCATGTCTTTTGGAGCTTCTACCTCAGCAGTAGTGATAGCAAAAGCTTAGCCTTGATCCCTTGGTCTTTTCTAAGGTAAGTTCCCCTGACGATTAGGACATTTATTTTCATAATTTCCCATCTTTCTGAAATTGTAGCATTGAACATTGGTAGCTTCCTTCTTCCCTTTGCAATCACGAGCTTGGTGGCCTTTTTCACCACACTTGTAACAGACACCCATTCCCTTCAAGCAAGTACCAGGGTGTTTCTTCCCACATTTACCACAGGATGGATATTCAAACTTTCCCTTCTTCCCCTTATTTCCATTCCCAGATTGATCAGCAGATCTCTTATTCTCTTTCTTTTCTTTAAAGTCATAAGATTTTAAGAATTCTTTCTCTGTCTTGATAGCACATGAGACAATGTCTTCGTACGATGAGAAGGATTGTGAGACTAATGCTCGACGGAGAAATGGTTTTAACCCATAAAAGAAATGATAAATCTTACTTCTTGGGTTACATATATAATCTCCAGCATACCTTGCTAACCTTGTAAAGTTATCCTCATACTTTGCGACATTCTCGTCCTCCTTTTGTCTGAGACTCAGAAATTATATTTCTATATCTGCTCGATGGTCACGAGGAAAGTATTTTTCTAAAAATAGATCTTTGAACTCCCTCCATTCCATATTTGATACTTCATCATCTTCCTTCATGTTTTGAATCAATGACCACCATTGATCAGCATCTCCAGTGAGGCGGTAAACTACCATGATAACTTTTTTCCCTTTCACTACTCCCCAAAGCCTGAAATATTTTCTCTAGGGAATTTATCCACTGCTCAGCTACTAAGGGATTTGTACTCCCATTGAACGTTGGTGGTTGTTGCCTCATGAATCGATCTAAAATTGATCCTCCATGCTGCGGATCAGGGTACTCCATACGGGTAAGGTTATTATTCATAACCTAAGTGAGTTGTCCCAGTATGGTGATTAGCTGATTGGAACCAGTTGCATCACCAGCTCCACTATAATGATCTTGAGCAGGAGAGCAATCCCTACATGGAGTGCATGCATTGATACGGTTTACATTTCTTCCACTAGGCGCCATTTTTAAACAATGGCATAAACTAGATTAGTTTATGAATCAAAATACATAATCCCATACTTATAAAACACTTAACATAAATTGAACTATTTATGGACATAATTCATAATCCTAAAAAATGTTTTCTTTGAGGAAGTATATACTCATAAACCCTTCATAATGATTTATAAAGAAAATGAGAGTTATCCTAAGCATATCCCCCGGGAGTGTCATAACCAAGAGTGCAGCAAGGCCCGTTGTCGTGCACCAGTTCCCGTTCGAGTCTAGCTCAAAGTGGTGTTTTCTGGTTTTACCCCTAGGTACATCTGTGCGAGAGCCGCCTCTACCTGCTCATATCCAGACAGAGATTTATTGCTCGAAAAACTCACAAAATCTCTAGAATACCAAAATTCTAGGAAGTTCTTCTATACTAATCCTAAAAGTTCATCTTAGGTCTACGTGACCTAATCAGAGTTTATCTAAATATAGATTCCAACGATTGTAATAAACTTCCTCTGATACCAACTGTAACGCCCTGACCCCATTTACCCAGAGTCGGTGCATTATTACATAACATTTTCATGGTCACAAGAAAGATCAAATCTCGAAAGACCGATTGGTTTAGTAGCCTTGGAAACACTAGATATATTTATAAAGTTTTACATTACATCATAAGGTGAAAAACTACTACAACAACATATTATATCCATATTCCACACTATTATCCCCTCATAATATCCCTGTAGGTCATTCATAATTTACTTCTTCACATCCTGGGAAAAATAAAACATAGAAAAGGGGTGAGCTCAAATTCCCACTAAGGATAACAATATAGCGGAAACTTTCATAAATAACAATAAACATTTAAGGCAATGTATAACTAAAACAAAAGCCTTTTAAACTTGAACTTCAACATAGTATGGCAAAAATAAAATGAAATAATGCCATTTACTTATTCACATGGATATTCTACTAATCTAATAATCACATGCAATATCAATAACCACTTTCATAATGATGGAATGCATAATGCCAGACTATCATAACCACATAGCCAAGGCCTCGTACCAAGACTACAAATACGATTTTGTCAAGGCCTTGTGCCAAGAAACTAGTTTGTCTCATGATACCTACCGATGCATCGAGGAGCTATATCGGGCTCCACCCATCACATATTAAGTCCAATGCATTCCCATATGAAAAGGTTTAAACATAACATAAACATTCGTATTAAAACTAGCATACGAAATGTAAATACTTCATCCACAAACCATGAATGGAATAAAAATAACACATCCACATTCAAACATATCACAAAACCTTCAATATAATATAGAAGTTTTGTATCATAATAAATCAACTTCAAATAAGTGTAAATTCCATCAAAGGATGTTGACATAGATGAAATCAAAACTCTTTTTAGAGAAATATATCTTTCTATTTTGAAATCATTTAAGAGTAATATATTTATAAAATAAGACATTTTGTTTGAAAATATTCTTATAAGCTTGTATGGGAAGCTTTGATGGAAAATAGCCGCACCCGCCGTATAAGTTTAAAAAAAACATTCTTACCTTAATTTTGCCGAAAAGGTTAAAAAGCCCCTTGTTTGGAAAACGACGGAAAGATTCCTTTATAAACCTCTTATAAAAATTCAAACAAGGGTATAAATGACTTTAAAACATATTCTAGTAAATAGTAAAAATGTTTTGAAATACATTTTTAAGAAACATGGATGTGGATGATAAAGAAGTCCCAGTATATAATTACATATAAACAACCTCGGATAATGAAGAGATTGCGAAATAAACCCTTACCAGTTTGGTAACTTACGAAACATACAACACATGAAAGAGGTATCATACAATGAATATGTAAATACACATAAATTAAAGTGTATTATACAAAAAATACAATTATGGGCAGTACATAAACCACACAAAAGGTAATAGTGGCAATATGGCATGAATCTCACAGGAATAAGGAGTGAGATGAAAACCCCTTACCTTGTAATTTTCTTTGGTTGGGGGTAGTTTAACCTCCTGTATAATGGTGAAATAATTTTTATTAAATTATAAAATAATCATATATATTAATATGATATCATATATGATCTTTTAACATTACTTTGTTAATAATATCTTAGTGTTATCGTTGTTTTGGGTGCTAACTTACTCATTTTATTTTATATGTTTTGTTACGTAAGCCATGTTTTTCATGGATAGGTTGTATCTTAATCATATCCAGAATGATATCAAGTCATTAGATACTATTATTAATCATCAAATGATAATTATACTTGAATGGATACGATGGAGAATGAATCTCATCACGTTCCTAGAGACGGTAGTCGGTACGTACGCACGAGCGACAATATCATTCTTTTGATATTAAAATAATATATAATTGGATGGTATATCATATATACAGAATAATTATCATGTTAAATTTATTATTTACATGAATTACACATCATTATTATACCCATCCAAATAATAATTTATTGAATAACAATTACACCATGACATGGAGATGGTAAGCCGTACGTACGCACGTATGGTGACATGTTATTCAAAGGATGGATAGAATACTGAATATGATTGTACCATATTTATAATAACATCACAGTATATATAATATACTGGAGTTATTATTTTATAATGGTAATAACAATGAAGGAATAAGTGGAAGAAGAAAGGAACTTGAAAAAGGGTGGTGAAATCATTACCTCTTCTTCGGGTTCTTCCTTTTGATTTGATCAAAAGGGATCCTTAAGTTGGATTTATGACTAAAGGAAGGACTCTAAGATGAGGTAAGGGAAGTTGAAAGAGTATTTGGGCAGATGTTGGCCGAAACAAAAGGCTTTTAAGGTGTGAGTTAATGATAAGGGAGAGTGCCCTTTTATAAGAGGGGTGGGGGGCACCTTTGGAAAAGCTAGAAATATTATTTTATAATAAATTCATATTCGGTTTCTAATGGCTCCAAAGTGGATTATTTAAATTTTAAGGTGGGGATAGGTCTAAAACCACTCAAAAAATAGAATTTAGACAGGTTTGGGACATTATACTAACCTTATCTTTAAGTATTAACTCTTAGTTAATTAGTTTCACTTTCACAATTTCTCTTTGTATTTTTATATTATATGGTTAATAAACTTACAATATACATCCAAGAGACCCCCAAGTGGTCCATTAAGGATACAAATATCAACATATAAGTCTCTTGGCCGAACCTTAGATTTTTAGGAATTTAATATCAATTAATAATATACTATTTGTTTTAGAAACTCTTTTATGTCAATTTTGACACTATTCAATAATTGATTTATGTAAATCTCACAACAGAATGATTACTTATAAAAAAGTCAATTAAATAAATACTAAGATGTCATATTAACCTAGAAAATTATTGTAATTCAATAAAAGTCTCCAATTATATTTATTTGAGTATTTATAATATCAATTAGTTTAATTTTTCACTATTATGGTAATTACTACATCACCATTGTGTCATATATAAATTAAATTATTTAATGTCTAAAATTTATAAATAAAATACCATTATGTAGGAAATATTTTTATATTTCTAATTAATATTTATAGTCTAAAATCTAACATATATAACCCTATGTAAAAATTGTTTTTCTAAAAGATATATGCTTGTGTCATTTTTGTATTCATTTTAACTTAATTAAAATAAAGTGTCCCTATCACTTACAAGTGGCACCATGGGGTCCCAAAATCTACCCAAATATGCCCATGTTCGAACATGTATCAAAAAATAAGGTTAGGACACGTTTTATGGTAATTTCTTATTATTATGATATTATTTTTTAACCCTTATTTACCGGATTTACCCTTTAACCATGGTAAATAAAATATTTATCGAAGTAATTATTAAAAATGTCTAAAAATAAAAGTTACCTATTTACACAATTTGAAAATCCTGATTCCAAATATGGAATCCATTTTTCCAAATTAAAATCACAGAAGTGGCAGAAATTAATTTAAAATTAATTCCCGCTGTCAAAACAAAAAGTGTGTTTTTAAGATATAATAACTATTAAAAGATTGATACTTGTTTATGTTCGGTTTAATTGTGAAATTATGTCCAATGATCAAAATTGTATTAAATGGTAAAAATATATTCTAAATATACTTTAAAACCACTCAAATTCATAATTTATCACTATTAATTATTTTGATTAAAAAAGTTGTTTTTAATTAAAATTTAGTAATTTTCACTATTTATCAAAATATTAAAGTTCTCCAAAAAGTACCAAAATTTCACCTTAGGATAAATTCGATACTCCAAATCCAAAAATGAAGTCTATTTTGAGTGATAAAATTTATAAAATTTCAAAAAGTAGGTATTACTATTCATACCAGCTAGTTTGATTGGTTGTGGTGTGTTAGAACTCGATGTTGCGTACAACACACGCTATCGCATTATTAAAAGAGAAACGTACTGTAGAAGCTTGGGGTGTTACACCATTTGAACTTTTCAAAGCCGTGACTATGCAAAAACACATTTAAAATGATTCAGGTATCTTTTGAAAATCCATTATCATTAAAAGACCACCTTTAAATCAATCCTTTCTAATCCCATAGAAACCATTAATGACCCTATTAGGGATAAACTATGTTTCGATCCATTTTTACCCACTCCTACCCTAATTTTAGTATTTTCGTGATGTTTTTAAGTTGAAGTGTGGGGGTGAATGGATTCATGAAGAATGGGATAAAATACATGGTAAGAACAAATTTTGGGGGTGCTTATTGTGGGTGATGAGAAAGGTTTTTGATTAATTGTACTCTTTATTGTTTTCCCTTAATGATAAAAAAATAAAATGACAAAAAGAACCAAAATGAGAAAAATGGGTTTTGATTTGAGAAAACAAAAAATAACTATTAATAGACCTTTTATTTTTATGATATGTGGTTATGTGGTATATTTTAGGTTTATTATAATCACAAATTAAAAAAAAAGATTCTTTGAAAAATAAAAAAAGTATAAAAGTAGAGAAAATTTCAAGAGGGAGCACAAATCATTCATTTTGATTTACTTTGATCAATACTTTACTTTTAGTCTTGGAGAAATTGGGATTTGTTGAAATTATAAGGGGATAATTTCATGACACTTTTAATTTTTGATATCATGCTTTATGCTTTAAGAGATTAAACTTATTTTTTAAACTTAATTTTAAACATGAATTCCTACCATCCTTTAGCCTTTGAAGAATTTGAACCTTAATTGCAATCCCTCATGATATTATATTATTATATTTATAAAGTGGATAAATTAGGTCATTTACAAGCCTTTGGATAAGGATCATGTATTCATGATATGAGAATAAATATACTTGAATTTTATCATGAGTTATGAGTGAAAAGATTCAAAAGTGAGGCAGATCATGATTTTGCATATTTTACAACAAAGAATTGAGGATCTTGAATGAATGAAAGGAGAAGTTCCATAATTTTAAATTGTGGAAAGTTAAAATGATTGAATTGATTATTTCTTTGAATGATGAGGAATTGAATTGATATTTTATGTGACATTTTGAAAATTTGATTTGACATTGAAAATTGTTTGATTTTATTAATTTCTAATTAGAATAAGGATAACACTGGTGACCTATGATCTTCCATGTTGAGATTTTATGCTTTAGGAAAAGAATAATTAATGTGTGTAGGTTTTTTATAGACTCATTTTAACTCTATATTTTTAATCAAATTTCAATGTTTTTTTTAATTTTTTTCAATGATGAAACCCATGTTTTTCAATGTTTTAGTTAAAAGTTGGAATTTATAGTGGAAGGAATGAAAAAGGTTTTAGGAGAGTAAAATGAAGGTGTTTATCTAAAAAATTAGGCTGATATCAGGAAATCCCATAAACTGAGCTAGCCCACCATTTAGATAGCCCACAAGAGGTAGCCAGCCAAACCAACTAGGGAGGTCCTACTTGAGCTAGCAATGACACGTGTGATGAAGCCCCATGAAGGTGGCCCGAGGGTGGTGAAACCAGTGGGGAGTAATGATAGGTTTAAGCTCAAGTGGTCCACATGTGTCGCGGCCTGGTGTGCGTGCATGTGGAATATGAGAGCGCATCCCAAAAGATGGTGATTTGGACTATTCACCCGTGCTTATCCTTATAAAGGTTGTCCAAATCTTCCACTATTTTGATGTGGGATCAAAGCTCTTTTGCACTCCGTCTATCCACTTCCACTCTCTCCTTATGCCACCATGGATCTACTACTCAACATCTTCTTCCGCCACTATTTCACACAAGAATTCCATTTACACCACCACTAGATGCCAGATCCACCATAGTAGACTTCTGGAATTCTTAGATGATATTCATCCATCACTGCCAACATCTGAGACCACCTTTTCCAAAGAGGCTCTGCCACTTGGCGTTATTGGATTCCTTTTCTTCACAAAAAAATACACCATGGTAACATCCTTGGAAAGCATAAGATCTATGTTTTTCACTATGAAAATGTTGGGATAACCTATTATTCCTATGAGGACTAGTTTTAGTGTCCATGAAAAACAATTCATGTTTCTCTAGCCACTTTGATGTCCCAAGGAAGAGAGAGCCTTGGATTCCGCTGTCGAACCTCAAACCCGAGCCCATGAAAGCCACCACCATAATTTCTGCTATAGAGATTGAGACACTATCCCAAATGAGATCCGGATACCATGTCCATGATACCACATCCACTACACCATGCATCACCGAATAAGTCACACAACTAGGATATATGCACAAAAGTATAAAATTCACAGTTTCCACTAGTTCTCCATATCTCTCACTCTTCATTCTTTCATCCAACATTCTTCTTATTTTTATTCTTATTCCTTATTTTATTTTATTTATTATTCCCTTATTCCTATTCCCCAAAAGTGATCTCTTACTCCCAATAATGGGAGGCTTACCAAAGGCATGTCTTGGGGGAGGTGAAGGTATTCTTTAATTTTTCTTAAAGTTTATTTTATGTTCATAGGTAGATATGAGTATCATGTATGGGAGAAGAGAATATCCCCTATGTGGTGAATATGACCCATAACATATAACTCAATCTATTTCTACTCTTTTGTTTAATATGTTTTCCCCCTATTTATTGGCTAACTCTTCTCACTATGGAGTTGATTGAGTTAATGGATGAAATGACATCGATTGAGTGGGGCCTTGTAAGATTGAACACCCTAAACCAAAGTGTGTCATCAACATTGATTACAAGAGGAGGTGAAATTGATATTTCTTAATTATTAAAAAATTAAAAAATTTATAAATTAAAAGAGTAGTAATCCATAAAGAGATTTCATATTTTTATTATCAAACTAAAATAAAAAATAAAATAGAACAATGATTGAACCTAAAACTAAACACAAAACCATGTTCTTTATTATTTAACTCATTCCATTTAAACATTCTCTTCCAGTTTAGATTTTTATATGACATTTAAATATCATATAAAGTAATAAGAAACCCAAAAATATTTATCATTGTTTTCATTAAATAATCAAAAAATAAATAAATATTTTAAGTGATTTAGATCAAGTGAGTGAAAAAACTGAGAAGATCCTCAAGTGAGGCGACCCTGGTCAACCATTGTTCAGTATTAGGAAAATAATTTTCCTTTTCCACATGGGTTGTGATTTGGAAAAACAAAAAATCACTATTATTAGACCTATTTTTTTTATCATGTGTGGTTATATGGAAGATGTGATTTTTATTCTACATATAAATTTTGAAAAAAATAAAAAGGTTCGTTGAAAAAGAAAAAAAGTATCAAAGTAGAGAAAACTTCAAGAGTGTACATAAATTATTCGTTATGATTTAGTTTGATAAATACCTTACTTTGAGTTTTGGGGAATTTGGGATTTGTTACAATTTGAAGAGGGATAATTTCATGACACTTTTACTTTTTGATATCATGATTTGTTCTTTAAGATATGAACCTCATTTTTGAGACTTAATGTTAAACATCAATTTCTACCAAAGTTAAGCCTTAGAAACATTTTAACCTTAATTTCCAGTCCTCATGATTTTATGCATGTTTTTTTCTTTACAAAGTATAGAAATTAGTTCATTTACAAGACTATGGATAAGGAACCTGTATTTATGATACGATCATAAATCTACTTGAATTTTATCACGAGTGATGAGTGAAAAGAATAAAAAGTGTTATAGATCATGATTTGGAATGTTTAATAATAAATAATTGAGGAGATTTACTAAATTAAAGGAGAATTTTGATCCTTTTAAAATCAGGAAAAGTAAAAGGATCTAATTGAATGTTTATTTGGAAACTGAGAAATTGAATTGATATTTTATGTGATATTTTTAAAATTTAATTTAATAGTGAAAATTGTTTGATTTTATTACTTTGGAAATTAAATAATGATAACATTGGTGACCTTTGATATTCCGTGTTAGTATTTTAGTCTTGAGGAAAATCATATTTTAAGTGTGGGGGTATTTTATAAACTCATTTTACATGCGTAGTTTTAATCAAATTTAAATAATTTTTAAGGGTTTTCTATAATGAAACCCACATTTTTCAATGTTTTAATTAAAATTGAAAATTTATAATGGAATGAATGAAAATGTTTTTTGGAGATTAAATGGAAGTATTTATTCAAAAAATTATGTAGAACTCAAGAAAACCCATTTACTGAGCTAGTCCACCATTTGGCCAGCACATAAGGGGAATCCAGCTAGGCCAACCCAATAGGGATCATTTGAGCCAGTGGAGAAATGGGTTATGAAGCCCCATACAGGTGTCCCATGGGTGGTGGAACCTGTGGGGAGTGATGGTAGGTTGAAGCCCATATGGGCCGTATGTGTCCCGACCTAATGTGTGTCTGTATAGAATGTATGACCCATCCCCACAGCAGGCGATCTGGACTGAGCTCCGGTGCTTATTCTTATAAAGGTTCACTAAATCCTCCACCATTTCGATGTGGTATCGAAGCTCTATTGCACTCTACCATGCCCCACTGCCCCGCTTCCTCTCTCCACCTCTCGCCGCCACGACTCTACCACCCAAAATCACCTGCCACAACTATTCACCCAAGAACTCCATTTCTACCACTATTTCATACTGAATCCACTATGTCTAACTTTTGGAATTCTTGTAGGAGAGATATTTATCACTACTAACATCTTATATCACCATATCCTCTATAGATCCACCTCTTGGAATTCTCGACCATATCTTATTCACAAGGAATACACCATGGTAGTATCCCTAGAAAGCACGAGATTGATGTTTTCCACCATGAGAAAGATGGATCACCTCTTCCACCATAGAGGACCTATTATGGACCCCATGAAGAACAATTTGAGTTTCTATGATCACTTCTAAGGTTGGAGGAAGAGGGATCCAGGGCCACCACTGTTAAACCTCGAACTTGAGCCCATACATCACTACCGCTCTAAAGATCGATCTACTGTCCCCCATCTGAGCTAGATACTATGTCCACACTGCCACGTACATACTACCATGAATCATAGAAGAAGACACATTGCTCAAATACAGGTTCAAAATTTTCAAATACTTGGTTTTCCGTGGGTGTTTTCCATCTCATATACAACAGTTTCAGGGTAGGTGATCTCCTCTGATTAGGAATTTTAAATTCCTGAAGACCCAGGGCTTTGAAGGAGGCCAAGGGATCCTCCTTGATTCCTATAAAAGAGATAACCCACTACCTGAGGATGCATCCACACCACTAGTTAAGGGAGGAGGCTGCTGCCGAGGGTTCATCTGTACAAAACCCCTTTCTTCTTTCTATTTTATGTTTTCTTTTCTTTATTTTTTTAAGTTTTATTCAATTTTAATTCCAATTCTCTTTTATTAAATAAAATCCACGATTTTTTTTCTTTTTATTAAAAGTTTTTAACCCATTTCACACCCCTTCTTCTTCTCTTCTTCTTCTTTTAATTATTTTTCTTTTAATTAATATTATTATTATTTTGACATTATTGTTTTTATTTTATTTTATTTTATTATTTTATTCTTATCTTTTTATTATTATTCGATTTTATTTTTATCTTCTTCTCCTTTTCTCTCCCTTCTTTATCCTATCCAAAATTCTCCTTATTTTTATTCTCATTACTTATTTTATTTTATTTTATTTTAGTCTTTATATTTTATTTTATTTCTTCTTCTGTTCTTTCCATTCCACGAAGTAATATCTTACTCCTGATAATGGGAGGCTCACTCGATGCTTGTCCTGAATGAGGTAAAGGTGTTCTTGAATTTTTATTAAATTTTATTTTACGTTTGTAAGTAGATGTGACTAGAATTCTCGAGAGAGGAGAATATACATGATGCAGTGATTTTACACCATCACATGAAACTCAATCTATTTCTATTCTTTTGTTTAATCTCTTTTCCATATCTTCATTGTATTCCTCTTACCAATATGTATTTGAGTGAGTTAATGGATGAAAAAAATCAATAAAGCTGGGTATTGGAAGATGATCAACCCTAACCAAGGTGTGTCATCAACCTTTATTATAGGAGGAGGTGGAATTGAGATTTCTTGGGAATTAAAAAATTCAATAATTTTAGAATAAAAAGAATAGTAATCCATTATGATATTTCATTTTTGGAATATCAAACTAAAATCAAGAAAATAAATGAGAATAATGATTAAACCCAAAACAAAACCCAAAACCAGGTTCTTTCTTATTTTACTCATTCTGTTAAAACAATACATGATAGTTTATATTTTTATATTAAATTTCAATATCTTATAAATTTATCAAAAAACACAAAAATATTTATCATTGTTTTCATAAAATAATAAAAAAAAGAAATAGTTTAAGTGATTTAGAATAAAGTGAGTAAAAAAACTGAGAATCTTTTAAAGTGAGATGACGCTGGTTAGTCACTGAGTTACACTAGGAAAATATTTTTCTTTTTCTATACCCCATGAAAGGCATGCATCATTTATGAATTATTTTTCCAATATAAAATTAACGGCTATTGGGAATCTTGTTTGTGCTATAGTTGTTATGCTGTGATGACCCTTTCTATATTGTTGTGTTGTTGCACCCTGAATAAAAGGTTAAATAAAATATATTTGGTTAATAATTGTTTTCCCTTTAAAATATATTATGTGTGATAATAACCATTCTAAATAAATAATTAATGTGATAAATCCTCTTAATAAATAGAATATAGAATGTGTATTGTGACGTGTTCTTGTGCTCATTGTGTTTCCTTATGTGGTTTGGTCTATTATACGATGATGGATGTGACCGAATGGGCTGTGTGGTGTACAAGGCAATGGTTTGATGGTTAGATGGAACATATGCGATGTAGGAAGTTGTGCAACATGGAATAGTGGTTCTAACATAGAGGTTGTGGTGCGGTGGTTGTGGTGTAGAGGTTATGGAACAATGGTTGCGGTGCAGCGGTTGTGACACATAGGTTTTGGCGTAGTGGTTATAGAACATTGGTCATAGTACGTGGTGGATGTGGCTGTGCGATGGATGAGTTGTGTGGTTAATGTTTTGTGAGATATCTTGGGTGATTTTATGTGATGTGAGGTGATGACGATGGTGGATGTGTGGTGGCAATTGTGTGGTGTGTTTTTATTAGTTACCCAGGTAATAGTGGAATAAATTACGATGTTGAATGAAATGAATAAATTAATTGGTATATAGTTAAATATAATAGGATGTAAATGAATATTTGTGGTCAATATCTTAATGAATAATTTTTTTGAAACTATTTAGAGGAAAGAGGAATGTTGTGCTGCTTGTGTAGAGTTTTTGTGGTGTGTTTCATATAGTGGTGGAAATAGTTGTGATGGTTGATGTGAAGTTTTGTGGTGGTGATGTGGTGAGAGCTAGTGTTTCTAATGTGCACCCTTACATTAGGTATTGTCTGATATCTCTATATCTTGTTTGTTTTTTTATCTTATATGCACCCCACCTTAGTTGGATAATCTTACCAACACTCATAAGTGATGAGTTTAAGGTATTTTAGCCAAAATCTGGGATGATAGTGATACATGTGGCTGGCTACAATACTCCCCCACTCTTCCTTCAATAGCGATTTGTGTCCTAGGTATCTACGGGTGAGATGTGATGTGTTGGCCTGGGTGTCTATAGGTTAGACATGATGCAATGACCTAGGTGTTTATGTGTGTGATGTGATGTGTTGGACCAAGTTTCTACAAGTGAGACGTGATGTGGTATGATGTGATATATAGTGGGGTTCTTGCATGGTAGGACTTGTGAATGATGTTTATGTCCTTAACATTCATGATGCCCTACTGCTCTAGTTCTATTGTGATGTGTGGCCTAGGTGTCTGTAGAAGGGATGTGATATGATGTGATGTGATGTGTGACTCGGGTGTCTATGGGGGGATGTGATGTGATGTGTTTCCATTGTGTCTAAGGAAAGGATGTAATGTGATGTGATATGTGTGGAAGTGATAGGATCATAGGAAGTTTGATGTTGGGGCGTGAGAGTGGAAAGTCAGTGGGAAAGTGGTAGTGGCACACCTTACTTTTTTATGATCTCAATGCTATATTATTATATTGGATGTGTGATTTGGTGGGTGATCCATAGTGAGGATGTGTTTGGTTAGATGACTTATATTGGTTATTGTTAGTTCTAATATTTGTTCACAGAAACATTAGTATTCTCTTTTAACATGTACACTTGAGTCCTTATTTATTTCTCTACTGAGTATACCTGTTATGATCATCTTATGCATATAAATTATTTTCATGATTCCAGGAGGACTTTGGAGATTGAGATGGACATTACTAATCAGGTTGGAGTTGCTATTGAGTTTATTCCATAGACTTGTTGTTTTTGTATTTACTTAGGAGATTTTTATATGTATATGTATTACTTTATTCAGGAATTGTGGGATGGTTTTTGGTTTAACTTTATATTATATTCTGGATTAGTTGGTGATTATTTAATCTTTCTTTGGATACTGTTTCATTTATAGAGTGTAAATCCCCCTATATTATGAGATTTTTATACCCTCAGTGATAATCACCAACTTCGGGCCTACTATAGGTGGGACTCAGGGGTAATTATCTCTCTCCCTTCATTGTGACATATTTGGTGGGAGGGGGATATGACATTCATGCTACTAATAATATTTCAAGAAATATGGTTTAACATAATCATAAGTTTTCTATCTCTATATCCCATTAAAAAGGGTTGTTCATTGAGGAAATCTCTACAATGTCCCTTTCACCCATGGTTCCTTATAGTTCCATCTGTGACTAAAACTAAAAGGGTTGACATGAGTGATGAAAAATTAACAATAAGAGGAAGTTATCATAATTAACATCATAAAAGGGATTCAACATTAAAACCTTATACCCCCATCATAATGATATCCTATAATTCCTCTAGTTCAACCTATATTAATCTTAGTTTAACCTATATCATTATTGGTTAAAACTTGGTTACATTGAGTTGGGTTCTCATATACTTATTTACCTAATCCTCAAAATAGAGATCTAAAATTACCATGAACTTTTTTAAAATATCATAAACTCAAATTTTTTTATTAAATTATATGCTCTCAAAATTTAACTTATCTATTATCTAGGAAATCACATATTAATTAACGTATACCTTAACTCATGAATCTCTACATTTCAATATATGTTATCCATAGTCACTTTATTATTAGGTTATCTAACTTGAACATATTCAAATACATCCTGAGGGTTCATAAATAGAATGTGATTGGACAAATAATCTTCCCCAAAAGTGTTAAACTAGGTGTGTAGTTTTTCCTACTTACCATAAACTAGGTGATGATCGAGTTAATACCCAATCTTCCCTTTTTGGATTATTTAACACAGCTACATATATTACATAACCCACATCCACTTATAGTGTCTATACAGAGATGTAATTTTATGAAAACCCCATACTCAAAACTTTACCAAAACTTCAGGATGTCATCTTATACTTAGATTCATATCTAGGGTTTTCACAAAGGTTATCTAACCCTAATCCCCAAATAAACTATGTATTATTATATTAACATTAAATCATATACTTATCTAAAAGGGTTATTTGTACCATTGAAATTAATATCAACCACAAATTATCAACCACTAAATTATTCTCAGTAAACATCATAATATATAAAGTTATCTAAAGTTTACCTTTGATACTAAATGTGATGCCCCAAACTCACACTCATAGATCTGATGCTTATATAAAAATACTTTACACACTTGATTTGATACCAGCTATAAAATCCTAGATAAAACCATCCATAATTAAATAATAAATAATGATTAATTGCATCTCATAAATCTTGAAGAAATTTTCAGGTTTATAGTTTTATAAAATGAAGTCACACCATGAACTAATAAATCCCATATCTATCTCAACTAATGAACTTTTTTTCCATTATATATTTAATAAACTATTTAATTCATGATAAGTCTTTAATATCTCCCATTAATTCTTCCAAACATACAATCCTTATAAAAATTCCATTTATACTACTTTTATTCATAATTTAGGGAATTGAAACATAATAAAGTGGTGAGCCCAAATACTTATTAAGGGAAACATATAACGAAATAAACCATGGAATAAACATGGAATAAATATTATGTAAGAAATAGGTATACAACATAAATCTAAAATAAACTTGAAATTGGTCTAATTATATATCCAAGACAATAAATGAAAACATGGATATCAGTAATACTAATCTTATACAGATGGAACTCATAATAGTAGACATCAAAAACTTACTTCCAAGGACTTATGATAAAACACTATCCTATTAGGGAAAGAGGAATACACCAAAACCTAACATGTTTTTATCATATGAGACCTATCAATGTATCTAGGGGATTTAAAATTCATGGTCCCACCCATGACCTTATTAAGTCAAATGAACTCACTATAAGAGTCAATAATACTTTTCTTACCATTCCCTAAGGCACCTCTTACAGAATAAAAACATGACTATTTGTATAATGAAAGATACAAAATATCAATACAAAATGAAACCACCTTAGTAGTCAATAATCATAAAAAATATCAATAATTTTACCCATTTAAATGAAATTTATAACATAATAATAACTAATCTAGATAAATAAGGTTCATGGTAAAACAATACATAGTTAGCTTGCTAACAATCATTTGTATTTGAATAACAATATAAAAAATATTAATTCTTTTCCCTAGGTCAATATAAAGGATAACATTATTATATACCATATAGAAAAAGAATTTGGATGGTTAAAAAATACATATTAAAATTTCTAATAATCATACTTATTGGAATAAAAACATATTAAAATTTCATTACCTTTCCCGATGTGAATAGAATAATATTCTTTCTAGGTGAACATCTTCCAATCTGAAATTTTTAAAATGTGATGTTCACAAAATATAAATAAATAAGTATAAATATAAGTAAATAATATAATAATAATGATTACAATCCATAAAAATAAGAAAGTTATATGGTTCAAAATGAACACAACCCTAGTGAAATAAGGAAACATAGAAAGGTTTTGACAAAAATGAAAAAAACCCTCTCAAAAAATTCTTTGAACGATATCACAAGAATAAAATTTTTTAATACCTTGATTTAAATCCCAAACATGATAATATATATATATATATATATATATATATATATCATGAAACATAAGCTCCATTATGGTAAATCCATTTGAAAATGATAAGGGAAATGGAAGAGAAAACTTAAAATAGATTTTGGAAAACATTACTATCATTGTTGTAAAATAAAAATTTACATGTCATTTTTAAAGGTAAATTTTGAAAATGTGACATGAAATACATTGAAAACCTTTAATTTTAAAAATTAACCCCAATAATGGAGCCTTTAAAATATAAAAATTTAATCTTGGATAAATGAGGAATGGAAGAACAAACATGTGAAAGTGAATGGAAAAATCCATTTTATTATTTTTAAAATACCTATGCTTAAAACTCATGTTGTTAGAAGAGTAAAAAAACATTTATTTTTATTAAAAATTTATTTTAAAATACTATATAAAAAATATTAATGTGGTATATCCAAGGCAAGGAAGGGAGAATTTCATGAAAAAAATAACTCAAGGAAAGGAGAATTTAGTTAGCAATATCCCTTACGAGAAACATATTCCATGAATCATGAATATTTTAAAAAGAGTTTATGTGGTAAAATTTAAAAATTTATATAAGACAATATAATAAAGTAAAATGGTATAATGTGCCTGAATTATATGAAATAAGTTCAAGTGAACAATAATATTTCAATGAATGGAAATTGAGTTTCCAAAAATTCTTATGACTGGGGTAACACTTGAGTAATAATATATTTGAAAAAAACAAAATGATATGGATTAGTTTATCCCATGAATTACAAGGAAATAATGTATAAAACATTAATGGGACATTAAATAAATAGAACAAGATACAAAGGAAACATGGTGCACAACATGTTTCATGTCTCAAAGGATTAAAATTGAGACTAGGAAAACCCTTGGGAATTTTGTAAAACTTTAATAAAAAAATTGAAAAATATGGATTGTAATTGAAATTAAAATAAAATTATTAAAAGATAAATCATGAAATTATATTTCATATATGAAGTATATAAACAAAAAAAAACTAAATTAGGTTCATAATACCAAACACGTATCAAAGAGAATAATTTGAGATGAAAAGCCTTACCTCGATCCTAGTTAAATCTGAAATTGAACAAATCTTCTTAATAATTAAATTAATTTAATTAAATAAATTCCAAATAACATAATTAAAATATATAACCATTTATAAACCTCATTTATAATAACTATTTTCCTATAAATATTAGTTAGTTTTTAACTATTTTTAACACGGAGGTAAGTAATCTTTATTGTTTTGAACTAGTTTTGTAAAAATGATGTTGGTATTCATTATTGATAAAAATTTCATCATTAAAATTTAATTAAAGTTATTATAATATATCTTATATGATATTTGAAAATAGTTTTATTAATTCCATGTTATTTATGGTTACAAAAAATGAATATGAAGTCAATAATAGTCATGTTTCAGTGATTCTTAATAAATAAAAGGTGTTTTCTTAATTAATGTGTTAAATGTTGATATAAACTTAATAGAACCAAACAAATTATATTATTTTCATATTTATATCATATTATACCAGTAAATAATTTCTCATATTAATCCATTATATAAAAATATAGGTTTTTTCAAGTAGGTGGTTAAACTAACCCAAACATGAACCTACTGTGATTAATAGATGGTTTTGGGGAGGTTTAGTTTTAATATAATTATACCATAAACCTAGTGATATTATTTAGTTTATATTATTTTGATAAATCATAATTTTAAATAATTATAAATATAATACACTTTATATAAAATCATTACTTATAAATAAGAGATCATTTTCCTCGTAGTTCGCTCATTTTGAACAATTAAATTAATAACAATCATTTTTTGATCATATTATTAATAGGTTGTACAATTTATCATTTAATAAACTTAATTATATTTTAAAAATAATATTTATCTTTTAATACCATCCTTCTTACCATCCATGTATGGCGGTGATAAAAGGAAAAAAATGAAAATCAATCATTCCATGTAGGCCGTAGTCCACACATACACATAGTTGATGATTTCATTTTACATAGAACAGTTGAAAGAGATAATATGGTTTACTTTTTAAGAATGATAAATATGATATAAATATAATAATTATTAATTAAATTCCATATTGAGAATATCCTTGTAAGGTGGTGAATTAAATCAAAACATGTTTCATCATGGAGGCGGTAATCCATACTACCCTTGAATTATAGTTTAATTTTTCTTAATAAAAAATAGAAAAAGAGATTAGTGATTATTACCATTTCATAATAAAATTAATTATATAAAAATAATGATTTATTTACATAGGTATTTGAAAATTATAATTTGAAAATAAAAATATAAAGGAAATAAGTTAAGTAAAAATAATTACTCATGTTGAGAATTTCGAGATTTCTTTAGAAGATCCCTTAAAAATGGATAGAATTGGATAATATATTATGACCAGAATATTAAAAGAATAAAATCGTATTATAGGTTAATGAAAAAGGTTATATTTTTAGGAGGAAAATTAATTTTTATGATTTCATTGAAGGGGTGTTGTGAGTCATCTTTTTAAGTGGTGAGAATGGTAATTTTATAAATATTTCATTTTAATATAAAGGGAGAACGTGTTAAACATGTAAAGTGGGTCCAAAATTTAGAAATAATTTATTGAGGAAGAAATAATTTGGATTCACACCACATAAAATTAATTCTATACACTTTTTTATTATGTTTGAATCCCTTTACCACATGAATTGTCACTTTTACCCTTTTGACTTTTACTATAGAAACTAGTTCTTTCCAAAGGTAACTTAATCTTTATGCCTAAAATAAAGTTGTTATTATTATATAATTTCGACCTAATTATTAATTTTTTTAAATCAATTTAGTTTGATTCTAACTTTGAAAGTGATAAAACTTAATTTTAAAATAAAAATGTATAATGCATTAAAAAATTTTTTTGGGAAAATATTACTTATGTTCTAAAATATCGAATATGGGTTTTTAATTTTTTTTTAAAAAATTATAAATAATATATATAACATATATTTGATCATATAAAAAGTTTTTGTGAATTTAAAAGTCATAATTATATATAAATAATTTTATAAATTCATGTTATTTGTAAAAATGGAGTTTTTCACTATTCACTTAAAAATAAATTAATTTAGAAAAATTTCATAAATTAATATTATGATTATATTATTATTATTAATAAAAAAATGATGCTTATTTTTTAAAAATAAATTTCTAAAATTTGATAATTCAATATTTTAATAAAATCCCAAAGTATAATGGAAAACAATTCTTATTGGTAAATAGATTTTTAAAATATTATTTATTCCTTATTATTATTTCCCATAAATTATTAATTAATTTATTGTTAATATATTTTATTACTTTCTCAACAAAAAATAATTATTTTCCTGAAATAAAACATCAAATTCTGAAATATATATTTTTTAATCATAAAATTATTTTCTTAGTTGTTTTTGTTATACTAATTGAATTTCATTCATATTAAAACTTGACATTATTTTATTTTTTAAATATTTAATAAAGAATTTACTCTTGTTAATTTCCACTAATTAAATGGATTTATTTTAATTATCATAATTAATATTTATATTTATACTAAAATGTATCATAGTTTCGTTTAAGTTTGGTTTTGCATGTGGAGCATGATATTAAACACATTAACTTATTTAAAAGTAATCATATATTAAAATTTTGAGGAGTTAAATACGTAATAAAACTCTTCAGTTTTTTTCCAATTTGTGACATATGACATGTATATTCATAACTTACAATTATGCTAAATAATATTTTTGATGTGGAAGAAAATAGGATATCGTATCATAGGGATGATATTGAGCCAATCATAAAATGTGACTCAAGTAGTCGATGCAGAGGATATCACCATCCATCCATAAAATATGATATATAATAATAATCATCCCAAGAATTAAAATATGGGGATATCATTGAATATGATAGATAACATGAGATTATATATCATAGGTCACGAGCTTCCAATCATAAAAATTGACATAAACTAAAATCTTTATTGCATCTGACAATATAACATATATCGTTAAATAAGATATGTTAGGAAAATGTAATTTTCCTAAATATAGATTATGTATAGAATTATATAATTTATAAATTGTTTATAAATTATAAAAAAATTAATTTTGGAATATTTATTTAATTTATATTTTTTTTAAAAATTAATTAATTATAAATTTATTATGATAAATTGTTTTGTTTTTATGAAATATTTAACAAATAAATATCTATAATATCAATTATTAATACTATATAAAGTTTGAATTATATGAAATGAATTATAATTTGGATATAAAGTGTTTATATGGAAATTATAAGTTTAATATATAAAGTTTTTATAAATTATAAAATATAGAAAATATAAAGGAGTTTATATTTAAATTATGAACTGTTCATAATTATTTAATTTGAATTGTTCAAAACAAAGGTCATATTTGAGAAATTATGTAAACCATATCAAGAGGATTTTTGATAATTTATATGATAAGGATTTAAATAATATTAAATATATTATATTCTGAATGTTTTCAGAATATATGAATAACTCATATATATAATGTTTATATTTAAGATATCATTTTTTTAAATAAAATTCCATATAAATATAAATATGAGTTCATGTTATAAGAAAGTATAAAAATTTTGTATTTATTATTTTATGGAATGCGAATAATGTTTATTTTGTGTCTAAATATATTAATTGTTCTTTTATTTATTTTATTCATTGTTTTATTTATGAATATTATTGTTATATTATGAATTTTAATGTATGATTTAGTATAAATGTGTTAAAATGATTTTGTGTGTTATCATAAATGAATATATGGTGTTATAGGTTAATATGATAACTGATTTAATTTTCTATAAACTTAAATCTAGCTTATTTATGAGTTTTGTAAAGAGTTATACACTAATATCATTTGAACATATTGAGTTAATGGAAGGAATATGAATTCAAAAGTAGATCATTAGAAGTATAAATACATGAAAAGGGGATACATGGGATAATATGGTCAGATTAAATCCCCTTAAAAATACCAAGTGTTAGATTTCATTACCAAGAAAACACTTTTTAATGCCTCAATCATCTAACCAAGTAGATTTTGCAAAAGTAGGGTGCCCTTGGATTATCTTTTGTAAGGAAATCAAGTAATGTGTCACCCGAATAGGATAATGTACATTTTTTTGGTGTTTTATTTGGGTTACACTTATATGGGAAACCCTAATAAGATTAAGATACCAATGAGACCAATTAGAGTTTATCCATGTGATGGATTGGATAAAGAGTTGTCCACTCAACTTTCGGAGAGTCTTTTATTATATGATATTCATGATGTCATACCTAAATAGATAAGTTATAATAGAACCACTAAATTTTCCAAAATATTAGTTAAATATGGATCTTAGCCTACTTATTGATATAATTAATTTAAAATAGGTCATAATTTTAGTGGGAACACATTTAATGTAATTCCTTATTAAATGAATGTAAAATATATTACTCATTTGATAAAATATTCAATTTTAGATAAATATAATCATCACCATAAAACTTTATTTTAAGATTGATCATAGAGAAAGGGGAATCATAATGTAATAAACTTATTAGGATGGTAATAAAACTTCTGAATTTTTCTTAAAGATTAAAAATTATATGTGTTAGAGTAACCCCTTTATAATCATCCTACTATTGAATTTGTCCAACAGGTGGACATAAATACTTATGATAAGTATAGAAGAATATATAATAGGATTCCAAGGCATTAGATACATAATGAATTTTTTTATACTCCACTCATATATTCAATATGATTAGGTATATTAATATCTTAGAGAGATCGTAGGTTTCATTAAATATTGTTCTAGTTTTGTAATCCATTATGAAATCATCATTGGAAATTATTCAGCATTGTGAATGATTTTAATAAAACTTTACATGATCTAATCAAATTGTTAAGGATATATGAGCATCACATATTATTTCTAATTTCTATTACTATATTGAAAGTATATAAGGGTAATGGTTTGAGTCAGATAAATAAAATTGGACGTGTACAATAATTAATCTTGGTCATTGAAACTTAAGAGAGGTGTTAAGAAGAAGGATAAATGATTCTATATGTGATGGAATTATCCATAATACCTAAATGGGTTTTGAGAAATTCACTAAAGTGAATATGTTAGGTATTAGTGTTATATAAATCAATTATTCAGTTTTAAATGAATATGATACCAAATTTATATTTTAAAAACCCTGTAAATATACTTGATTTAAAAATAAGTAAATAATTAACGAGGCTTGTAGTTTTAATTTAAATAATGAATAAAAGGGAATATGAATTATGTTTTTTAATGAATAAGAATATATCATGCTTAAATTAATCCAAATAAATGATTCCCATAATCATCTTATTAATCTTATATATTAAGATATATTGTTTATAAATAAGGAATACAACATAGGATGTTATCCCTATAACATAGTTTGTGACTAATCAATGGTTGAGTGCACATTATGAGTTTTATAGATAGAAACCATTGCATTTTTTTGGGAAAGTCGGGACCTCTATTAATCGTATACCCCTTATAGTATGTAGTCCCATAGATTAGATGATAGTTATTGCTATAAGTTTTCTCCCTGTTATTTTGGCCATTAGTGGTTATTCATCTTGTAGACTCAAAATATCTACAACCTATCTTATTTATAGTTTTAGTGATTATTTAGAAAGGACTAATTCCTAGTTAATATGAGGATGGTGTTGGTTTAAAAGTTGTTAGACCATAAGAAGAAAAATAATATTAGTTTTTCCACATGTTTAAAGGTTTATAGACACCATGGAGCATCCCCTTGATTTGATTTATGATATATACCTCTATTAATAGATATTTGAGGATGTGAGTTGATAGAAGATTCAATATATAACTTCACCTCTATATATTCCCACCAATTTTGGGGTATTGGAGATACCCTAAGAGATTTAATATTTTCTTCATGTGACACTAACCAAGACCACAAGTGGTTCCATTATTCCTAAAGTAGAGTGATCCAAAATAGATATCTGATGTCAAAAGCTAAAATATCATAAATATAGGCATCTATATTCTTGATCCTAGTCTAGTTGATTAATATATTATGGGTCCTATATAGTTTCTGACTAACATTGAGTATGGATCTATTATTCCTATAGTGTATTTGGACTCATTACTAAATATTTTATAACTTGATGAGTAGTGAATTGAAGATTGGTTGGAATAATGAATAGACCTCCCCATAAGAGGCAACACAAAGGAAAAGGACTTCTTGATATGTTTAGTGTGGCCCTCTAAGAGGTGTCCATGTTAGGGGAGTATCTATAGGTGGTTGATACTTTAATCTCCAACCACCACCTCTTGGTGGAGTATGCCACACTCAAGGGAGATTTCAGGGTAGATTACACATACATGTGATGGATGACTTCAAGCAGGTAATGTCATATGGGGTTAAAGTTATAATGTGTGTTTTATCAACCTTGTATTTTTTCTCATCAATACTAGTGTGAGTAATTCATTTCATGATGTATATTATATTAATTATCTAAATATCCAAGTAAAACTATTAAATCAACCCCATTGGCTAGAGAATCTAATTAGAAGTGGTAATTCTCTATCTTATTTCTACTATTAGTGCTATCTTACTCTTGGTAGAGAGACTTTATCTTGAGACCTCATCATACAAGAGATAATTAATTTTGATTTCATATTCAGTGTGCACTAGTTATCTATAATCTAGGTATGGTTATATATATATTAGTATAGAGGTATATGTATTTGAGTGGAAAGGTCAAGGTTTACTTTCACTAGTGACTGAGACCCTTAGGCATGGTGGGAATGATCGACCTAGAGAATATTTCATCTGATTACACATTATTTGGTGAGAATGGAACAATGTTCCACCGATGTGGTGGTGGAGGATAATATGAAAATAGCAAAAGAGTATATTAATATTTTTCCCATATTAAATTTAAGGTTTTACCCATATTTGTGTGGTCAGATTCAGTATCAATTTTCATCCTAGTAAAATATTGATAACCTTAGATACTTATCAAATAGTCTCTACTAAGCTCAGGGATTTTAAGTTACAGTTTATGGACCTTTTGTAGAATTATTTTATTATACCCACTTTTTCTACCTCGGTAGAACTTGTTCTATTTTATAAGAAGATGGGTGGATGATTTATAAATTTTATTGAATATCACCACCTAAATTAGGTGATGTTCAAGAACCAATACCCTCTTTTATGAATTGATGATCTATTTTATCAACTATAAGGTTCAATATTGTTGATGAATATTTATATCATGTTTGGTTACTATAAACTCCATGTCTAAGAGGAATATATATTGAAGATGGTGTTCAAGTGTCACTATGTATAATATCAGTTTTTAGTGAGACCAACATGCATTAATAATTACAAAATGTTCATGATATTCATGAATAATATTTAATAGTCTAACTTGTACAGGTTTATGGTGGTTTTCTTTAATGAAATCCTCATTAATTATTGGATGGAGAAGGATCATGTTGAGAATATATGGATTTTCATAGACTTGATTCAAGAGTATCATATGTATTGAAAGCTTTGAAGTGAAACATCTAGATTGAAAAAATTTATTTCCTTAGGAATTTCAATTTTTAGGGGGTTTTTATAGTAGTTCTTGAGAGGATTGAGGTAGTCATGTAATGGTATCCAAGATAGACGGTGTTTGATGAGCATAATGTTCTTTGGATTGTAAGATACTACTAGAGATTGAGGGAAGAATTATTAAATTTTGTATCCCATATGACTATGATTACTTGAAATATATATCAATTAATCTGGTTAAATAATTTCTATAAAACCTTCAAAGGGATAAATTAAAGATTGACCAGTGGTTTGGTGTTTTAGTTTCTTAATGAAGGATTTGATTAAAAAGTTTACTTCCATGCATTCAAATCTAGGCTATGTTGTGCCCTGATGAAAAGGTGATATATGATTTCTTATGGTTCCAATAAAATTATACCAACAAATCATAATTATGTGACTCATGAATTATATCTTTTAATATTTTTTCTTTCCTTGATGATGTGGATACATTATCTTCTCAATGGGAAATTTTTGTTCTTAAAAAATAAAAAGTGAATAAAGTATATATTTTCACAGGGAGACCTCAATTTGAAGTAGGGGTGGAAACTATAATTATTTTAGTACTATTATATTGATATATTATATACTTTAAGGAAGGGAAATGTTTTATATGTTTTCCTTAGTTGGAAATATTTTACTCAGCTGATGAAGGATGTTTCAGAGTATTAAGATTTATTACGAATAATGTAAGCGGAGGAAATAAAATATGTTTACTTAAATTTATGGTATTTATACCCATACTTATTTATCTTGTAAAATAGGACCAACAAGGATTCATCAACTATAGTATTTTTTGATATTTTATTCTATCTAGAAACACACTTGATTTGTTTTCGAAAGGTAGTGAGAACACTATCCACTATTAGGGTAGGATAGTGGTTCCTAGTTAGATAGTTCCGAAGATGTTGATAGAGTTCCATAGCTCATATTTTGTAGTATATATTAGAATAAGGAAGATATATAAGGATCATATATGTCATTTTTGGTGGTTAGTTATAAATTAGAGTATTTAGAAGTTCATTTTACAGTGCCTCAAGTTTTTATATGTGAAGGATGAGTACCAAATTCCCACAGCTCTAATCCAACCACTTGAGGTACCTATGTGGATTTTTGATAGTATATTGATGAATTTTGCGACTTTAATTACATGATTGTTTATAGTACATGACATTATCTAGGTGATTTTTGACTAGCTAACCATGTTAGGTCACTTTATTCCCATTTTAAAGAAGAGTTTGATGGAATGCTTGAGATGTCTATTCATAAATGAGATTGTATAATTTCATAAGGGACCCTAAATGATTTTCTAAGACCATGATTTTAATTTCAAATCCTGATTATGGAGGAGTTTTCTGGAGGCTTTTGGGACCCAATTGTGTATGCGTATAATTTTTCACCCCATATGGTTAGTCAAACCAAGAGGACCTTCAATATTTTGAATCATATGTTGCATACATGCATATTTTATTTTATTAGGAATTGTGATTATCACCAACCCTTATTTTATTTCTCATAAATAATATCTATAATTGTACTATTGGTATTGACACAAATTAGCCTAGATCAATTAGACACGTCACCATATACCACGACAAGGCCTGAGGTGCGTTCTCGATTGTCCAAGGCTGTCAACAAGTTCCAGTTCATAAAAAAATAGATTTAGAATGCTTTCACTCCCTAAATTAAAATAAAAAAGTGGTATAATTCTATCAATAATCCTACATGGTGTGTATATATGTTGGAATACCATGCGTAATAAAATAATTAGTTTCAAATATAAGCCAGAAAAAAATAATGTATAATTGATGTAAACTAATAAGGGTATAAATAATTAAAATAACCAAACCCACCTCTGATAAATAAAATAAATCAATATGTAACATGAGTAAAATTAAAAAAGAGAAAAAAAATAAAGTGGCCAAATTGGTTGACATACCAATAATCAAATACAAAGAACCAATCCCAAGCTTATACATGACCATCACCCAATAGCTCAAGGACACCTCTATATCCCAAGGAATCTAAAAAATAAACAATATGGTGCAAGATATACCAATAAGAGTATGACACGTACATCTTCAGAAGTCATAAGAACTAAAAACACAGTAGGGTGTATATATAGGGTGCGATCTACACATTCCCAGTAGTATTAAACCAATATAAGATTTTATACAGTTCTTTTTATAAGAAAATACATAAATTATAGTTTAAAATACATCACATGAAAATGATATTTTTAAATTTATAAAATAAAACAACATTTATGCACTTTTTTACCCACTTTTTTTAATAAAATAGGATAACACCTTGAAATCAATAGGATTTGTTAGTTTGATTTTTTTTCAAAATATTTAACAACGATACCTTCATTTCATGGGAGAATAATAATTGGGTATAAAAACATATATTTCACCTTTTATTTTCTAAATCAATTATACAATTAGGTTTAAACTAATAGAAGAAGAAAAGACAAACCAAAAACACAAAGTAGGCATGCATATGGGATAATGATGATGAGGAAAATATAAAACCAAAAGACCCAAGGATAAACTACTTCATGAACATGAACATAAAAAATGGGTGTCAAATAATTAGTATTGGAGAAACAACAAGAACCACCTTAATAATTGAAAGTGGATGAATAGTATAAGGTAATCAAATAAACAAAATAAAAGTAATGTAGTGCTAAGAAAAATAAAATAGGAAAAGCTCATGAAAATTAAAATCAAATATGTGTAATATATTTCAAACTTTATAATAAATCAAACATGAAAGAAAAACCATATAAGTAAATATCTTAATCGATCATCATGGGAAACACCCTAAGGTTACTCAAGATAGGGGAACCTAATAATTCTATGTCACTAATTATGGAAACAATCAATTATTGGAATGAAAATATAACTAATTCATTATAAAGTGGGGGAATCTTGATAATTACTTAACTAGTAGGGATAACACTTGTAACTAGTGGATGAGACCTCTTCCATATCTAGGTTGACTTACTAATGTACCTATGGTTTCTATGAAGCTAGATAAGAGAGGTGAAGAAACATTTGAATACATTTCAATCACTTATCAACAAAATCACACATGAAAATCCATCGTAGTATCAAACCCTCATCCCACCTCCATACACCCTTTTGTAAGAACCCCCCTTATAGTAAAAATATGTATTATACCATAATCAACTTTATCTAAAAATATTCACAACTCAACAAAAAAAATGATGAAAGGGGGATCAAACCAAGGGTATAGATTTTTTTTGAAGCCTTTAATACAAGGTGAAAATTATTCCTTTAGTATTAATACATTCCTTGATGAAATTGGAAGTCAATATTTAAAACCATTTTGAAACTATTTTGATTTCCACTTTGAAACCTTATTTTGATTGGAAATCTCAATTAACTCAGGTAGAGCATAATAAATGAATAAAAATGAACAAAATTTCTATATAAATATTAAAAATAAATTTAAAATTGATAAATTTAACATAAATATAAGTCAATATATATGAAAACCAAGGAATATATCAATGGAAATCCATAGACTCAATAACAAATATACTTCCACCCGAACGACCATTGAATCTATGTAAATATTTCTTAAACATACAAAATATTTCTGGATAAAATATTTTAGAAATCATTTTAAAATATAAATCTCACTTTAATTATAAATTTATTTTAAAAAAGACTCTAGTAATTTTATCAAACAATTATAGGGCCTAAAAATCATTTTTATGTGTATATAGTGTATGAACCATTAAAATACACATTTTATGTCAACTTGGAAAACACCAACCTATGAAAAACCAACATCATCAAAAATATAATTATTAGTTAAATTATAATTAAAAGATAAATTTATAAATCCCAAGAATAAATGGAATGAAAAATAAATGGATGCGCATAGAAGCACCAACCTAAATCTGATGAAATCATGTCGCCTTTGATGAAAAACGCTAGATTATGTCCTAAGAGAAGTTTCACATGCCCTAAATATAAAAATAAACATGTTTAAAACAACCATATACATTAGGCGCAACCAAGATGGGCATTAGGGTATGGGATAAAAAAACTAGTAGATTAGAATAAAAAGAATAAAGGAAAAGGAAGAAAATGAAAAGGACATATGGTTTATCTTGATGATACATGAATAAATCCACCCAAGAACCATGGGGAAGGTGGATGAGTTGAATAAAAAGCCTCCCATTTCATCATATTTTTAGATGGAATTGAAAGGGGTATTTCCCCTAATAAAATCCCACTTTAAGTATGTCATACAGTTTTACCACATGGTTTACCAAACCATATAGAAACCGCTTGAACAACGTTGGACACAAAGTTATCCAAAACCGCACACTTTGCCTATATGATTTACAAAAATATGTGGTAACCATAAAGCCTATAAAATTACCCATAAATCAATTTTTTTATCCCCAAACACTTAAAAATCAATGGGAACCATTATAATATAAGTATACGCACATAAAAGTGGCTTTGGGTGTGGAAATTATGCCCACCATGACAATTTCTACCCCTAGAAAGTCATCGATGAATTTAAAGGAACTAAAATCAGACTCTAAAAATAAATACTCAAATATATGTGTGGACTGAGGACAAGTGAAAGAAGAAGAGAAATTCCTCGCCTACTGTGAATCCTAAACCTCCCAAAAAACCTTCGGAAGTTTGGGTCACGCCTTCTAATTTTCTTGGGTGAGAGCTCGGGTGTCACCTGGGATGATCAGGTTGAGGAGGAAGATAACACTGATATTGATCTTGTAATTATAGAAGTTATTGAACATATGGTTTTAGAAGTCCTTGAAAAGCCTCTGGATCTGTCCTCGCATGATGCCTCTGTGGTATTGATGCTTGAACTGATTGATTACCCACTGCCTATGATGGATGACCATTCCCAAGAGCCTTCGCGGACTGATGTTCCCAAAAATTTTATTCATCTGGATACAGATGGTTTAGTGGCTCCACATGCATCTTTGGTCACGAATGATGTTTCTCTGGATTCTACCCAGACAGAACCACATCATACCCGATCTCCTCTACTTAACAATCATGGTATAGTTTCTTCTACTGTTCCAGTTTCTTTTATTGATCAGAGGGTAATAGTGAGCTCACCGCTTGTATCTAATTTGAGTAATACTGATAGGGTTTCTACTTTGAATGAAAATTCAAATGATAAAACCAATATGAAGTCACCCATTGAGGTTGTCGGTATAGTAGGCATACATGCCACTCCCGTGCTACCTACTGTTCCTCAGAACCTGGGCTTAACAGATGACACACATGATGATCATATCATTACTCATGGGCCTTATAAATCACCTGATAGCCTCAATGATGTTAATAACTCAGGTGCTTCTAACGTTTTTTCTGCTTCTACTATGAGCAAACATGACATGAAGAGACCTCCGGCCTCCTTTGAAAATCTTAGAAGATCCAAGAGAAATAAGGGATCGAGTGGTCATAAGAAGAAAAAGGGGAGCTAAATCTCCAAAAACAGGTCTTAATAGATGTTACTTTTTTAGAATTATCAGGGTATAGAAAAACCTGACACTCTTTCACTTATTAAAAGTATTATTTTGACTCATAAACTAAAAATCCTGGTGCTTTCTGAACCAAAAACTAATTTTACAATTAAATTTATGCATCTCTCTGCTTCTGGTTATAAATTTCTTGGTGCTTGCAATAATGGTTGTGCTATTGAATCACTTTGGATTTTTTATGACACCTCTTTGAAAGATGTTAATGTTTTCAATTTCTCTGACCAAATGTTCTCTTGTGATTTTAAACATGATAGCTTTCATTTTTTCTGCACCCTTGTTTATGCTAAGAATAGATATCAAGACCATATGCCTCTCTGGCATGATTTATCTGTTTTGGATAGCTCTATCCATGACCCATGGTTAGTGATTGGAGACTTTAATGTTATTATTTCTCCCAATGAGAAGATAAGTCCTTCTCATTCTCATATTTCTTCTAGAGAATTCAGAGCCTTGATAGAGGATTCTAACTTGGTTGAAATCAATCTCACAGGTGCCAAGTTCACTTGGTACTGAAGACATTATAATAGGGTTGTTTCTAGAAAAATTGATAGGGCCCTTGTGAATATCCCCAATCTCGATGCATGGGATACCATCTCTAGCATCACCCTACCTAAACTAAACTCGGACCATCATCCTATTCTTGTTAGATTTCACTCTAAGAGAGACAAACACAATATCCCTTTAAAATGTAATAATGCATGTTATGAATATTTAGATTGCTCTCACCTCATTCAAAGTTGTTGGGAGTCTATGTCTCATCACTCAGATGCTTTTTCTTTTATTACTAAGCTCAATAATCTTATGCACTTCCTCAAGGGTTGGTGTGGGGCTAAATCTAAAAAAAATTGATCAAGAAATATCCACCCTTGAAAACGATCTCAATCAAATTCAAAATAGCTCTACTAACTCTGACTTCTCCTCTGATCCCAAAAATTAAATAAATGTCTCTATGAAACTAAATTCTCTTATTGTGCTCAAAGAAAACGTTCACAAACAAGTCTTCAAAAATAAATGGATCTCTAATGGTGACAGAAACACCAAGTTCTATAATATCATTCAAAGGTTTAGGATATCCTGTCATCCTCTATCCTTCCTTAAAGACAATAAAAATCTCTATGATTCCAAACCTGCCATAGCTAATTACATGGTCAATTATTTTGACAATATTTTTAATGGGCCAAATATAAATAAAGATATTATTTCTGGGATCATTCTGAACATAGTAAATGAGGATAAAAACCTGTTTCTTTTGTTCACTCATCTAGAAAATGAAATCAAAGCCACTATCTTTAGCCTCAACCCTGACAGTGCTCCGGGTCCCAATAGTTTCAATAATGGTTACTTTCAACACCACTAGGATGTCTTCCATTTGTATGTTTTCAAGCTTGTTAAATATTTCTTTTCTAATGGTGTCCTCCCTTATGGTCTCAATGCACAATTTCTTACCTTAATTCCCAAGGTAACCAATGCCTATTAAATTCATTTATTCCACCCTATTTCCCTCATTAACTCCCTTTATAAAATCATTACCAAGCTCATTGCCAATAAAATTTTCTCTCTGTGTAGTAGAATCATATCTAGAAACTAATTTGGGTTCATCAAAGGCAGGTCTATAAAAGATTGTATTTTCCTTACTTCAGAATGTACTAACTCTCTTAATAAAGTCTCTAGAGGAGGAAATATTTCTATTAAACTCGACATTAGGAAAGCGTTTGATACCATAGACCCGGGATTTATATTCAAATTCATTCAAAGTTTTTGTTTCAATGATATCTTCATTAGCAGGATAAACTCCCTTATCAATTCGGCCTCTATCTCTATCCCCATCAATGGCTCCCCCAAGGGATACTTTAAATTCTAAAAGGGGGTTCGACTAGGTGATCCCATCTCTACTAATCTTTTTTCCATTGCTAAGGATTATCTTAGCAGAATTATCACTAGCCGTGTTCTTCAAAACAAACTCATTCCTATACAGGCTGCCCAAAATCTAAATGTGGCATCCCATCTTCTTTATGCCGATGTTATATTTTTTTCCTTAATGGTAGTAAAAGAAATATCCTTAACCTAAAAAATGCCCTATCTCACTATGAAGAAGTCTCGATTTAATCCAATAGTTGGAGAAAATCCTTTGTCTTCTTTGGAAAAAATTTCCCTCACGCTAGGAAAAGGCACATCATTGAAAGCCTTGGCGTCAAAGAAGGATCCACCACCTTTACCTACTTGAGGGTTCCCATATTTTGGGGTAGGCCTAAATCCATGTATTTCAACGCCATTGTTGATCAATTTAAAAATAAACTTTCCTCCTAGAAGGGGAAATACCTTTTCCATGGCTGGTAGGATCTGCTTGGTGAAATATACTATTGTTTCCAAAATGGTTTACTCACTCATGATTTACAAATGGACTGCTAGAATTATCAATAAAATTAATGCCTACATTAAAAACTTTATTTAGAATGGAAGTATTATTGAACAGAATCTTGTAACCATTCCCTGGTATTCCTATTGAAAACCTCTTGAGTGAGGTGGTCTTGGCATTAAAATTCTCAAACTTTTTAATGAGGCCCTTCAAGCCAGACTCACCTGAAGACTAATCAATAATAAATATGATTCCACATCTTTTCTTAGAAATATGTTCTTGGAAAATCTTAAAAAAAGGAAAATTTCACTATGTAAATTACTCGATTTGGCCTTCCATTAGAAGATCCTTTGTCAACATCATGCATAACTCTAGATGGATGGTTAGCTCAGAATCTACCATGAGCTTCTGTCCTGACAACTAGACTGGCTCCCCTCTCATTTCAATGTTTCCTCCTAATACCTATCCGGATAACATCAATTACACTATAAAAGAGGTTATAAAAACTAGTAACCTAGAGCACCCTGATCCTATCATGCAGGTCGTTGATGATTACTACTTTTCAAATGATGAAGATTTTCTTATTTGGAAACCTGTACAGAATGGTATTCATGATTCAAAATTTTTATAATCATTATTTCACTAACCCTGTTTCTAATTTTTCTTTGTTAAAGTTTTTTGATAAATCTTGAATCAAACCCCCAAGACTTAATCTAGTCTAGAGTATTGTTCATAACTGTATTCCTACGGAGGTTTATCTCTAGTAATTTGGTATCCACCTCTGCTCTAAATGTCTCCTTTTTCATCAATATACGGATGAAACCAGTCATTTATTTTTGTCTTGTGCTATGGCCTCTACTCTGTAATTTCATTACTGACATGTTTAATTGCATATGGTTCTGCTCTGACACTATTTTCTCATAGATAAAACGGTGTGTGGAGATTGACACTTCACGAAAAATCAAGAACCTCTTCTTATCTGTTGTTGCTTAGATCATCCACATTATCTAGTATGATAAAAATTACATTATTCATAATAATTACTCTTTCAACCTTAATACAGGTCGCATGAGAATTCTTATTGCCATTAGGGATGCTGCCATGCTTCAGAAAGCGCATTGTGATAACTCGGTTTGTGACTTTATGATCTTGCGATGGCTTAGAGTTGATGGCATCTTCCATCAAACGAAGCGCTATTTCAAGGTGTTCTAGAAAGCCCCGCTTCCTGGAAGGATTAAAATTATTATTGATGGTGCTTCCAAAGGAAATCAGAGACCTACGGACTATGAGGCTGTCTTTAGGGACTCTCTCGGTCAGTGTCATGGTTGTTTCTATGGCAGCTGCAGCATTACCCCTTCCCTTGAATTGAAGATGTTGCCTGTGATTCAGGCTATTACTTTTGTTAAGAAAAAAAGGCTAGAATAACATCTGGATTGAAAGTGACTCCACCACCATTGTTCAAGCAATATGGAATGGTGTGGTTCACCTTGTTTGGCCTCTTACAGCGTACTGGATAAATTGCCTTAACTCGCTTTTGGAGCTCAGATACATTGCCACACATACCTATTGAGAAGCGAACATGGTGGATGATGGTCTTGCTAACAAAGGAATCAACCAGAACATTATGTGGTGCGATGATTTTCCAGTTGATCTTTTCCATTTCTATGAAAAATATTATAAAAAAATCCCTCTTTCAGACTTTTGTAGTTCCTTTATTGAATTCTAAATAAATTGTGTCTTGCTCTTTGACCAACACATTTATTTAAAAAAAAATCATTTCAAGAAAATAATTGTTTTCTAAGTACAAACCCAAACCATCCAAGAGATAAATAAACGTCTCTCAAAGAACATAAAATATTAGACTATCCTCAAGGATAGTGATACTCTACATATTGGTTAAAATAAGGGCACTTACGAATCAACATCTAAGAAATGACTCCTTTTAAGGGATTATATTCCCTAGTGAGTCTTTAACACATTACTTTAAAGAAAACTAGTAAGTAAAAAAAAATAATTTGGATTAACCACTCCATTCCATGTTTAGTCTAAGTCAATGGTTTGAAACGTTACACTCATACTATAAGAAGAATTATACTAAAATTAATCTCTCAATAAAATATTTCTATACTTCACCGAATCATTTATAGGGGAAACAATTTAAAAAATATCATAAAAAATCAAACATGAACATATCAAGATTCAAAAAACATACTCCAACTATAATAAAAAAGGTCAATTCAAAACAAAATTTCCTTAAAAAGAAAACAAATATCAAAACCATACCTTCATTTAAAAACATTTCACTTTTTTTTGAAAAATCAATAATATCCATTGAAAAAATAAATTAGAGGTTGAAAATCCAACCTTCCTTCAAAGGATATTCTGAAATAATCACCATGGAATTAATACCAATTTTTTATTTTTCAAAAGACTCACGGAATCCAATTTCAAAACAAAATTCTCTTGGAATAATTTCATTCGTATCAAAATTACTCTCACAAAAATTTTAAGAACTTGTCTTAATAAACAAAACATCCTATAAAATAAACTTTTAAAAGTTAAGGATAAGAGAAAAAGTATAAACATCAAACAAAACTAGTTCCGATAACATTAATTTAAAATAAAAACTCCCTTAATTAACCTCATATCAATGGTAAACACCATTAAAGACAATTTTGAATGTAATAGAGGGAAAATGGGTAATTTTAGAACTGTACATGATTTGGCCGCAAAATTTGGAAAAATATGAATAGCCTATACAATAACCTTTGGGAAATGTTATAGATCCCTTTGCACAGGTCCTAACTATTTTATAGATCATGTGAGATAACCATGCATATTTGTTTCCTCCTGTACATTCACCCTAAAAATATAAATACCAAAAAATAACCCATATAAATTCAATATATATTAAAATAAATTCAATTCAAATCAAAACATAATAATAAAAAAAATGAAATCTCAAGATAAACATCATAACTACCCATGGAAAATCAAGTGTCATCATGGAAGGTGTTGATCTGGAATATAGTCATGACCTACTTCTTGATACCTAAATATTCTATCTTTTATATACTAAAATTTACCAAATAACATTAGGGCTCTAATACTGTTTTTTCATGAAGCATCGTAGGTCAACCGAACACATCACCTGAGATTCCCATGACAAGGCCCATGGAACGTTCTCAATTATCCTTGGTTAGAAAAAAGTTCCATGGCATCAAAAATAACTAGGTGGGACTAATTTAAACTTCTAAATAATAATTAAAAAGAAAAAATATCCTACCAAGAAATTAGTATGGAATGTCTATATATATACTACCATGTACAATAAATAAGTAGTTTCAAATATAAAAAAACAAATATAAATATAATTTAATGATCAAATCCACCTCTAATAAGGAACGTAAATGAAGATGAAAAATGGGTAATAATACAAAAGATGCTAAAAATAAATAAATAAAGAGCATGAAGTGGTTCACACATCAACCATACAAGTTGAATCACTAAACTAGTGATAACATGAAACCATAACTCTATGGACCAAGGAAAATTCTCTATCAAAAAGCATCCAAATAATAGTAAGACGATGTTGGATATCCCCAAAATATCATATCCTGTACATATGAAAAAGACATAAAAACTACATACACTTCATGGTGTATATGTAGGGTGTGAGATGTATCTTCCCAGTAGGTTTCCACTAATAAAAGATACAATACAATACATTTTATAAGACATAACATAAATTATAGTTTTAAATAAATATCATGGGATACCTTTTAATGTTTATGAAATAGAAAACCATCTATGCTCCTAATTACCCCATATTTTTCATAAAACAAGACCACACTTTGGAATCAATAAGATTAGTTCATTTGAAAATATTTTCCAAAAGAGGTAATAGAAACAAATTAATTTTATGGGATCATTTTTTTTGTTTTAAAAACTAAATTTTAATTTTTTTTCTAAAAACATTAGATAATTGGGTTTAAACCAGTAAAATAGGGGGGAAAATAATGAAAAAGTATGGAATAAAATTGACAAGTAAAATATAAAACTACACAACTTGGGGATAAAATATTCCATGATCACAAACATAAAAAAAGAACATCAAATATATAATGTTGGTGAAACTATAGGAACCACCTTATTAATGGAAAGTGGATGGATGCGATAAGGTGATACACTAAAAAAGTCAATGAAATGTGGTGTTAATTCAAAGAAAACAAGTGAATATCATGAATATAAAAATCAAAGACATGTAATACATTTCACACTTTTTATAAAATCAAACTTGAAAAAAATCATATAAGTTAACATCTCAATCAAGAATCACAGGGAACACCCAATGGTTAATATTTCTAGGGGAACCTAGTAATTCTTTGTCACTAATTAAAGAGACCCTAAATTAGTGGAATGTAACTATAAATACTTCAATTTCTAGTTGGGACACCTCAATAATTACTTAACTAGTAAGAAAAATACCCATAACTAGTGTAAATAAGCCTGTATAGATCTAGGTTGTCCTACCTGAGCACCTGAGGTTCCCATGAATCCATCTAAGAGATATGAGAAAAAACTTGAACAATTATCAATCCTATATCAATAAAATTACACAATATAATCCATCATAATTCCTAAACATCATATTACCTCTCTAAACCCTTTAATAATTGGTCCCTATAGAGTTTAAATTAGCATTACACCAAATTTATCTAAAAATATACACAACACCACTAAAAACAAAATGAAAGGGGGATAAAATCAAGGGTGTAACATTTTTTATGAAATCCATTAATACAAGGTGAAAAAAGAACCATTAGTATTAATATATTCCTTATATAACTTGTAAATAAATATATAAAACCATTTGGAAGCCGTCTTTGAAGATCACTTTGAAACCATGTTTTGATTGGAAATCTCAATTAACTCATAGTGGAACACAAACATTGAAAAAACTTGAACAAGATACCTCCATAAATATTAAACATCAATTTAAATGTGATACATATAACATAAACAAAATTTAGTATTTACGAAACCAAGGAATATATCAAATGAAATCCATGAACTCAATAACAACCAAAAAAACCATGGAATTTTATAAAAATTATTTAAACCCACAAAATATCACATGGTAAATCTTTTTTGAAATAATTGGGAAATATAAACCTCACTTTAATTATCATTTTTTTGAAAATATCCTCTTATGTATTTTATCAATCACCAAGAGTGCCTAAAAATTCATTTTAGGTGTATATATTATAATAACCATTGAAAGAATCATTTTATATCAAATTAGAAAACATCAAATGAAGAAAAAACAAAACAATTTCATCAATTATATTATTATTATGTTGATTCTAATTAAAAAATAAATTTAGAAATCCCATGAACACATGGGAGGATAAATAAATTGAAGTTCATAAATCCAAATACCTAAATCTGACAGAGTCATGTCAACTTTGATGAAAAAAACTAGATTAGATCTCATGAGAAGTTTAAATTTCCCTAAATATCAAAAGTCCCATGTTTATATCAACCCTGTAGTTTAGTTTTAGAAAACATGGACATTATAGAAAGTGAGAAGAAGAAATAATGTAGGAATGTAAAGATAAGAAGGAAAGAGGAAGAAAAAGAAGATAAAATATGGTTTACCTTGAATATCAATGAAAAATTATACCCTTGAACCATCAAGGAGGTGGATTTCTCAACCAATAAGACTTCAGGATCACCACATTAAAAGAGGTGAATAGAAGGGTGATTTACTCTAATAAAAATCCCCCCCAAAAGAAAAAAATACCCCCTTAAAGAGGTCACATAGTTTTCTTACACAATTTTTCAAACCATATGAAAACCATACAAAAAATTATTGAATACAAATATTTCCGTACCTACAAAATTTTCCGAGAAATTTTTAAATCCACATGTTAGTATTTTAACCAAGTAAAAGTTACAAAAACAAATTCATCCCAAAAATCTTTAAAGTCAAGGGAAACCATTACAATATAATTATACAAACTTAAAAGTGAATTTTGTGTGTGACAAGCCTGGAAATATTTGAGGCCTTGCATGGAATACCATTTTGGTCATCCCTTTGTTGGATAGATATTGGTGAGACAACTATTATGGGCCCCAATATGGTCTAATTTATAATAGAGAAGGTTCAGGTACTCCAAGAGAGTATGAGGGTAACCCAAAGATGTTTGGAATCCCATTTGGATAAAAGATGGAGACATTTGGTGTTTGTGAAGGGATACCATATACAATTGAAGTCATCACATCAGAATGGTTTGAGGAGGTTTTTATGGTGGTGGGGAACTATCCTAGAGGTTTATTGGACCATTTAGGTTTCTAATTACTATTGAAAATGTTTCTTATTTCCTAGAATTACCTCCACAGATGAACTAGGTGCACAATATTTTCTATGTTTCATAACTGAGGAGGCATGTGCATGATTTATTTCAAATTATAAACTACATTAAGATGGATTCTGAGGATGAAATTACCTTTGTGAAGTACCTATTGGGTATCAAGGATTGGTAGGATAGGATACTTTGTGGGTAATTGATTCCCTTCACTCATATATTATGGAGGTATGAGAATATTTTAGGGAAATCTTGAGGGAATGAGACTTAGATATGAGCTCTGTAACATCTCCTATTTTCATAAGTTCCACTTTTTGGATAAAAATTCTCTAAAGTTGGGGTGGATATAATTACCCTAATTTTTTTAATAATGCTTTTGAAATTTTTTAATAATTTTTTAGAGGTCACTGAGAAGTTATTTTATTTAATTTTAATATTGTATTATTTGAAAACTAAATAATTTATTAGATATTTTTTATATATTTGAATTTTTATATTTAATAACTTCTAAATGTTTCCCTAAATATAAATTATGATTCTTTCATTGTGTTTGTAATGAGGGTATTTTTCTAGGAATTTTATTATTTTCATGGTGAGTCTTCAAACATCAGGACCAAGAATTTTCACAATTTAAACCAAATAGAATTAAATTATTAATTTTATTATGTTGTGTAGTATGGTGAGAATATGACTTTTATTAATGATATAAATACTAAATTCCATGGTGGTGATGGAATGATATAGATAATTATAGAATTGGTATTTTTTTCATGTGAGTTAATCTTTTCGTGGATTTAAATAAAGGCTTTAGAGAGAAGTTTTTTAATATCATAATGGGGATGTTTTAAATGAGAAGAATTTATGGTGAGGAAATGATGCTTTCCTTTAATATAATTTTCCCCATTAAAATATATATCTCTAACATGATTCTATCCATAGGGGCCCCACTCATATTGATATTAATCTGAGTGTGCAACATCAAGATCACCTATAATAGGCCATTGATAGGTGACTAGCATCAAGTAGGCATATAACACAATATTGGAGGGCTTAACCTATGAAAACCTATAATTTTGACATAAATAAAATGCATAATAATAACTATAAACATCATAAACACAAATATAAACAAGTGAACTGTATACAACACATGCATGAGATAAAGAATATAAGTATAACACCACATAATGAAATACCAAAGGAATTTTAAATTAGAGAGGACTATAAATATTTTAGGAATAAGACACTTGAAATATCTTCTTTATTGCATATATTATTAAATCAATCCTCATCCACAATATTTACCACCTCTATCAAAAACCTCTATGATCCACCATGAAATTCCATGCAACACCAGATGTGGTATCTCAAAAAGTAGATCCAGATCCATATACCCCAAGACCACCTATAATCCCAATAACATTTTCATAGAGAGAACACACATGGGCACAAAACCGCTATAAGTGTGAGTATAAACATACTTTGTAGGATGTTCTGAAACCATGAAGGAAACTAAAAAAAATCAATCATATCAAGAAACCTAGTATAAGAGGGTAACCGTGAGGATATGAAAATATATGTATATGATCAACCACTATAAGTATTGAGGATGGTAAAGAATTCTTATTCATCACAACTCCAGTCCATGAAGGTCCACAACTCATGAGAAACCAAGGGTGATCAGAGTACCAAGAAAACCATAACCCTTGATGTTGATAGCCCAATTTTATGATACATCTCAAAGGAAACCCTGGGTGTGCCTACAGAGTAACATGTATCAAATTATCTAATCATTTCCACCTTACCAACTCCAATATAACCACTAAGAACCATAAAAGGGTACATACTCCTCTCTAAGTTAAGAACATCATTCAGGGAAATAATACTCTATACTTTCCACCATAATAGTGCCACTGATATATGAAAACATTAGGAAACCAATGCCTTTATCAAGAATAGTTATAGGATAAAGGGGAACTAAACCATATTATCACAACCACTTAGGCATGCTATAAAGTATATAAACCCAAACTTATAAAATATTACTAATCTATTCTTAACTATAGGAGTAAAAGAATACAAAACTCCATGAATCCAATGTTCCCAAGTCACCAATCCATGTAACCTCTCTAGAACTATAGTGGGGGAACCAAACATCATCAAATGATATGTAATACTTTAGGGAGTATTGAACCTAGTGGAAGAACAACACCTAACATGATCTCTTATATAGGGGAGTACCAACTCCATAGGTAGAGAAACAATTCCCTAGCTGTGTGTGGGGGAGTATTAACCCTATTTATATAAAGGATATTGGGGACCTTGGCCCTAAAATATCCATGATTCTAGAGGAGTACCAAGTGAAATTACTTTTTAAATATCATGGATGAACCCCAAAACCATCTATCCAAATTCGAATAGATTAACCTACTTGAATCTCACGGTGTCTCATAACTAATATAAAAAATTACACCATAGAATTCTACGAATAAAAACACTTAATATGGTCAATTAACTTTCCAAGATATGAATTTATAGTAAGTAAATATAAAAAGGCATAAGTTTTGGAAGGAGTAAATGATGTGTTCTATAGGGTACATTGTAAGTATCCACTAAGTAGTAGCCTATCTATATATTGACACACTTCATGGCATGTAAGTTCCACCTAAATTATTTGTATGTTGAACTACAAAGAATGTACCACCACAAACGTTTTTCATGTTACACCATTAATTGGATTGTGTTCCTCACCCATATGGCATATAAGGATAGTAAGCTACCGGGGAATATACTCATTTTACATGCTATACTAGTAGACTAGAAGTAACATGGAATGTATAATAAATTACATGATGTGGGATATTTAACTGAGATCAAAACCCTTGTAGATGCACCAAAAGAGATATATGGGGTGTTTTCTTCCAAATTACAGGCTGTGAAGTTGGTTTTTATTTCCAAAGTCACAAAACTACTTGGAATATCAATATCTTTGTCAATCATAAATCTAATCAAGATTTAAACTTTTTCCAAGACCCTGTTCATTGCTGCTTCATCTATGGAGGGATATTTTTACCTATTGATCACCAGAAAAAACCAGGCTATATTTTCCCCATTGAAATCATCACTTCTAGAAGAATTAATATTCATTATACCACCATAATCACCAACACTTGAATACCATCCACACACATTATATATTTTAGTACTTATGTAATAATCATAGGGGGGGTTTAAGATTTGATTTCATGTTGAACCAGACAAAGATAGCTTAACCACCAACCATGTTATAGTAAAATGATGAACATGAAAAGAACATAAGGAGGAAATTAAGAAACAATAATGTGAATATTAATTATGGAAATTGAAAACTAATTTATATATTTTATGGGCAAAGATTAAATAATAAATGTGGGAAATGAGTAAAACATTTAATTTAGTTCAAATTATAACTTATAAGTTGATAGGGCTATACGATACATATTTTTATTGAATAATAATCCTTTTATGATCGAAGAAAATGTATAATGGAGAATAAATTGAAAATAAAAACTCCCGAAATTGATGGAAGATCACCATAATTTAAATCCATTATCCTAGTCACATGATCCTCTTATCAAATTAACCAAGGCTTCATCCATATTCCCCCCAATTGATGTCTATATCACCATAGTCTGATCCCTATATACTCCACTCAATATTGTACTATTCCATGTAATGAGGATAACCGTAGATAGGTGTTATAAAATGGATTAAATAGAGGAATTGATTTTTTTTCACTATAATAATTAGATTAATTAATTCAATCAATCACATTTATTAATTAATGATCCCATAAAGAAAAACACTTGAGGGTATCATGAGAAAAAAACTAACAAAAATCCTTGTAAAAAACCACTATTCCATATTCAACCATCATATATGTTTTCTTATCTGATAAATTTTTTAGGAGATATTAGATATTTACTATGAAATATATTTTCATGGGCCAAAAATAATATATTATACATAATGTATTATTCTTAAATATCTATAATGCCTACAATTTTTCACCTGCTCAGCCTGAGGGAAAACACTACCTCCCAAAATCAATAGAACCATCAATTTTTTTTTCCAATGATCAACTGTGAGGGTGAATTTACCATTTCAAAAATAGAGATGTCTCAAGACTTTTAGACTCAAAATTATGCTAAGTATCAATTTTGAAAACCTAGGTCACTATATCCTTCCATCATTTATACATTTTCATACTAAAAAAGTAAATAAATAGGAAAAAATATAAGAAAAATGATGAAACATCATGTGAAAACGACACACCATTATACAGAATTACTTAATATTCATGGTTTTGGCTCTAAGAGAGCCTAGTAAACTACTATCCTAGATGGGAATTTCCTTTATAATCAACAATTTCATCGAATTTAGCTCTTCCCAAAGAAGGACCTTAATGGGAACATGTATCTCGTCTATGTAAGTCTTTTATATCCTTTAATATCATGAATTTTTTCCCTTATAAAGTCCATGTTGCCACATGGAACCAAAAAAACCGACCAACCATCAACATCCATTCTAAATGATCATGTCGACAATGTTATCACTGGTACGAGAACCCTTCCCCACCTTTATAGAAAATTATCGATGTTAGTTGTACAAGAGAAACCCATATATTCGATGATCCTCCAATGAGTTCTTAAAAATGTTTTAGACAGACATTGGAAGAGTTATAAGGCTAGATACTCCTCTAGAAACATGCTCATTCTTCCATAATATCCAACCTAAAAGAAACTAGAACCTATGTTTCCTGATCATGGAATATGAGAAAAATTGGTCATCTTATCAACCTATTCACGAACACACATGATAATCCTCCATTTACGTCCTAAAATCCAATGGGTTTTGTATTCCAAACCAAGGATAACTTGTTTGTGTTATCATCATGGTATTTTGAAATCTAATAAAGAGAACATCAGGCACAAAACTAACCTCACCAAACCTTTCATAATCATACCACTGCTCGTCAGGTGGACCAATCCTTCATAATCCAAAGTTGAAGATCTTGACTATTCAGATAAACCATCTTTGTCAGATCCATATAACAGTATAACACCCTCCAAACAAGAGCAATATCAAACTACAAAATCCTAATATAACTTTCTCCTCCTCTTCATTACAAGAGTTTCCATTTGATTTTAATTCCCATTACAAATCTATTATAAATACCTCACCGAGGATAACAATCCACTAGGGATATAATCACTATGAATTTTCATATTTTTATTCACTATGAAAACTAAAGGAATACCACAAAACTCATTGTTAACTAGTAGAAATTATCTTCACCTCTAGGAAAACTTTCAATTCCATATCCTAAAAACATTCAATCACACTAGTCCATGAGGTCATTGTTACCATTGCAGACCTCTCTCGTATAGTGGAAGAGTGTAGATCCACTAATAATGTTTAAAGGATATCAACATATCCATATTCAAAATAGAAATAAATACTATAAAAATATTTTCTCAAGAACCTCCTCCAGTATTTGGACATATATTTCTCCACCAGATGGGTTAACCACCATACCAACACTACACCCCTAAGACCTCATCAAAACCCATGGATTCAATTTCAGAAAATCCATTCACTACTCCAAAAATATATACCTCACTCTATAATAGTTAACCATATAGATTATACTATCATGGTGGTGTTATTTAATGTCTTCAAATTCCTATCAAGATCTTCCACGAACAGATACAAGGGAGTATTTGATTCCATTGCTTTATAAACCCCAAAAGTATGTTCATCATTCCACTCAAGAACACATGAATAACCCCTCTATAATATAATTCAATGTACATGTTGGTTTCCCATGGGGGGAAACCATGGGTCATCTATCTCAAGTATTCATGTATTCCTCCTCTCTCATAAGAAGATGATTCTTATCCACGCACATAGGGTATAGATCCATGCCTAACTTATGATGGGTATAAGACAACAACTCCTTAAGGGTGTAATTTACTCTTTATACCTAAGCGGATCCCACCCACTTCTGGGGGTGGACCTCACCTCACTTACTTGAATTCATATATCCTTATAACATTATCATGGGTAAATAATACATATTCAGGTAGGTACTACTAGATTCCATATCTTCCACAAAGGAGTCTCTTGAAAGACCACACTCTTTAATAAAAATAAAATCACCTCACCAAACTAGGGGTGGTGGGGGTGGTGAAATATGGTCACCATAAGCGGATGTTATCTTGATGAAAGGTCCTTGATAATGGTTCTACTAGAATATACAACTTTTGAACATTATACGTAGAAGGATTCACTCACATTTGTGTCTTCCAAAATGAGGCCCCTTGAAAAGAGGACAAAAATCGTAATATTAACTATATCTATTAATGCCTAACCATATTCATCCATTATAAGAATCTTTCCAATACTCTTATGGTCAACACACCATGTGTCATAAGAACTTACCATGGGTAGTGATTTTGGGATAGGATCAAATGATCATTCATCCCTATCAATTCCTATACCACCTACTTACAAACTAAAACTAATTCCTTCTTGGATGATACATTCAATAGAAAAATGGATGATGTATTTAAAATTGAGATTTATCCACAATATATATCTAGATATATCTATATAAAATACTAAAAATCCCAAACACTCAGGGAACATCCTTAAAAAGAATACTCTACCACCGATGCTCACTCGAGGTTTTTAGCATAGTTAGTGTTATATGAAAAAAACCACTGGCCAATAATTCTTGGTCTAGAAAATACAAATAAAACATTAATATTAAATAATTCTACTCTTTAACATGTATGAGGAACATATTTCATGACCCATGGTCCTCATCATATACATAGACATGGTGGAGCTGCCATGGTAAGGGTCTAACATCCAAGGGTAAAACTATATCATGGAAAGGGCTCAAACTCTAACCATGGTAGAGTAGTCCTATCATGAGTTTGAGAAAAAAATAATATATTAATGGATCAATATACCAAGTATAAATATAAATGTAAGATTTGGTTCATCTTATTATTTAAAGACTATATCAAATGTAAAATGGAGTATCAAACTCTAGCCAAGACTCTATCACCAAAGGATCAGGATTTCCTCATAAACCCATGAGGCCTCTCTCAACATAATGCACACAGTATCTATAGTTTATGGTTAGTATTGTACAAATTAAAAAAATATACCCTCCCATATAAAATATTGATTAGAAAAAAGTTCAAAGGGGAGATAAACTACCTCATATCATGGGGCACTAACATCTCTCAACCTTGTCTTGTATACAATTCCTCATTGATCTCTAACTAGTAGTGAGAGGCCCATAAACATTCTTGGGCTCATCACAACTATCCCTCTATAGAAAAGTTGGATGTTAGTGGGTACCAAACTTCATTTTAAAGGATTAAACATAAGGGTAAGAGTATATATGGATGAGGTGACATTGGAAGGATATGGAAATCACAACCGACCACAATATGATGCATGCATCCACTTTCTTGTACATTACAATGCTTTTATAGAACTCTGGGTCATTTATTAGGATATTAGAGTATTGGTGAAATGATATATAGTGACCTATAAATTTCATAAATAATTATTATATCATATTTATAATTAAAACTTAATAATAAAATAATCCAAATCATAAGGTTTAATATCTTGGGAATATTATCTTCATACAACATAATAATACAAAAAAAAATTACAATTTATTTAATTCCTTCACTATATTCCTTTAATTAGCCTTTTAAATTCTCTATATCACTTGTACTCACTAGAGTACATAAATCAAAAAAATGATGAGATAAAATACTAATAAGGGTAGGAATAATAGGAATGAGACACGAGAGATGAATCAATATAGTATATGGATGATCATAATAATAATCATCATATCTTAAGAAAAGGATTATATTTATAAATTATGTTCTTATCAGATGATGATGTTGATATATTATATATGTTTATAATTGGTTTTTATAAAGTCAATAAATAATTTGAAGGTAATTCATCCTCAGATAAATGTTCATAAAGAAAGTTTAAAATATAGTGCTACTGAAAACTATCTATTATATTTTAAGATTAATAAGTAAGTCCCAAGATGAAAGTAGATTGAAGTGAAGGAAGTTGTCACAAAGGTAAAACCATCAAAATAACAATAATTAATTTATCCTAGATAATAAAAGAGGAAAAATCTCATTGAAGCTTCAAGAATATTGTAGAATATTTGAAATGCATCCAGTGAAGTCAAATTGAGTGGTACTTTAAAATTTGTAATTTTAGTTGACTAGGGAAACATATTTGAGTTCAATACATTCTCTATTGATACATTCCTATGTTAATGTGAGTTCATATTTAATTTACTAACATTGTTCATATGAGAAAGTGAAGTGAAGTGTTAAATATTTTAGTGTAACAAGAGATTTAAAACAAATAACCACTTGGTTTAAGAAGAGGCATGAGATAAAGGTACCAATAAAATGTGTATCAAATAGTGGTTCTGATTAGAGTCATAAGACATAGGTTTTCTGGTCATAGGTATAATATATAAACTTTTATTGGATATAGGTACCGGTTATGGTGAAATTGATTCAAGGAGCACTAGATATAGAAATATGGATAGAGATAGAGGTGTAGGTTATTGAGGTATAGAGTTTAGAGGTGAAATAGAAAGAGGATTAAATGGACAAGGGTGAGGCACATAAAAAAAATTCATGTCAATTGAAGGTAGATGCACACCAGATGGATTCAAATTATATGTAATTATGAGACTTATATTTTTTAGATGACGTTTTAGTGTGATGATTTTATGTTTATGTTATGTTGGATAAAAAGATAATAAAAGTTTGTAACTGATGGGAGTCAGTATAATTTTATATTGGGAGATAATAGGATTTTTTTGGAGGTATCTCAACTATAGGATATATTATAAATACCTATCCCCTGTAATTAATGAAAATATTATTAGTAGAAGAATCCATAGTCTAACTAAGTTCACCATGGAATGTATGCAAGTTCTCACACTGAGGCCGAAAATTTTAAAAATAAATTTTTTATGTTTTCCTTATATTACCTATATAAAATATGGGTAATGTTTTTAGGAAGAGTTTCTATATATCTATACATCTTATTCAATATCATAGTTTTGATCAAATTACAATAATAAAGAGTTTAAGTTGAATATAATATGTAACATTTGGTTACCACTAATTAAACCCACCCTCTTAGGGTGAATGAACGATCCACATGATAAGATCAATTGGTATCATAGGGAAGGTCTCATTTATTTGGATCTATAAATTTTTATTCCCAATTATGTTTGAAAATTTTAAATAAATCATAAATTTATATAAGATTAAGAAGTTTTTATCCAAAAGTTAAGAAAGTTCATATTCATATTAAGATTACAAAATTTATTCCTAGTTGTAAAAAAATTGTTTATTTGACAAAAAACTTGAGAAACCTAAAGAAGAAAGAAACTCAGAAGTAGGGGAAGTCAAACTCTAAAAAAAATATACTATAAAGGCCCGTAAAATTCGAGGGAAATTTTTTCTTAATTTTCTTTGGGATTTTACAAGAACGCAGTTTAGGATGGCACTGGATTCCGAGGCCCGGTGTGTCTGGAATTTCTATTTGAATTTTAGCTTTGGAGGAGACTCGATAATCACACTTACGCCGACAGTGTGGTCAGACCCTCAAGGCGAGAGTTTCGGTTGGAATCTCTTGGTGGCAGCGTCGAGGCCTTACGACGTTAGTTTGAGTACGGAATGAGCAATAGCTGTTCATACTCAAATTGACGGTATCAGGCAATAAGGTTCTGGTTTAACTACAACGTCGGGATGAGTTTTCCTTGGTCAGTGAAAAGGAAACCCCAGGTAGCACAGGATAAACTCATGCACAGGAGGGTGCGACCGATCACTCTTGAGTCGCTCAACCTTACCCTCGTGGCAACAGTCGTTTTGAGTTTCAGTTCTAACAGGAATTGGAGACCTCTAGAGTTCGAGGATGACGATTACGTCCTTATACAAGTTTCACCTCGACGAGGTTTTATGGAGATGTGGACAAGGCGGAAAGTTATCTCTGAGGTTCAATGGACCTTTCTAGGTCCTCAGCTGGGTAGACGAGGTGGTTTACCGCTTGACCCATCCACCTCAGTTGCACCAGGTGCACGATGTTTTCCAAGTATCTCAACTGAGGAGATCCGTGCTCAAACCTTCGCATATCATCGACAATGAGGAGCTGGACGATGGGGATGGGGTTACTTTCACAGAGGTTCCAGTGGGGATCGAGGATTGACAAGAGCGGATCCTACAAGGATGGTCGATTCCTCGGGTGCGCTTTCTTTGGCAGTACGAGAATCTCCAGGTAAGCACATGGGAGCGGAAGGCTCAGATGCGAGCTCAGTACCACTTTTGTATCCCTAGTTAGTGTTAAAGCCTTACGAGGACGTAAATCCCTGAGGTGGGAGTAATGTAAAGACCCGTGAAATTCTAGGGAAATTTTTTCTTAATTTTCTTTGGGACTTTACAAGAATGCAGTTTCTAACGGCACTGGATTCTGAGGCCCGGTGTGTCCGAAATTTCTCTCTGAAGTTTTGCTCAGGTACGTTCAATGAACGAACGAGCGGGAAATTATAACTTTTGAACCAGTGCTCGGAATTGAATTTCGAGGGCACCGATGAAACCGCAGCACCGGTAATTGCTTAGGAATGACTTTTCTAGAGTTGTGTTTGCTCTTTATGAGTTGTTTAAATTTGTGGATTAAGTGTGAGTGAAATAAAATTTCGTTAAGAATTTTATTTCTCTTTTCCATGTGTTAGAACCTAGGTGTAGGAGTTAGGGTGGGACCCACTGATTGTTAGTTTCTCTTGAGTGGATTAAAGGTAAGGTGGGTCCCACACGAGCCCCACATTTTCAATTTCCTCAACTCCCTAACTCCTCTTAACCCCCCCCACTTAAGTTGTGCAACACTTTTAACTTTTAAACTTCCCTTTAATTTGGGTGACTTTTCCTCTCCTCTCTTTAAGTATGCCAACTCACCAATTCAATTAATTAAATTAAGTTTTGAATTTTTGAATTGTTGCATGAGTTAATAAAATAAGGATGAGCCTTATTTTATGTTGGTTGGTTGTTGTGTGTGGAAAATTGAGGAGAGAGCTCTTGGGTGTTTTCATCTTCATCACAAAGAACACCAAGACTTCGACGAAGAACGCCGTCACCGTAAGAAGAGATCGACATGCCGTCTCTTCTCCTCTCCGCAGCCGGGGTGTGACCCCTTTTTCCGAAGATCAACGACGCACCCTCTTTTGATCTTCTTCTCGTGTCAAAGAAAAGGAGATGCCACTTCCTCCTCGAACGTTCTCCGTCAACATACGGAGCTTCACCTCACGACGTCGTTTTCCGAAGCAAACCCCCGTTCTAGCTACGTTCAAGGTAGGGGTTATTTAATTATTTTGTTTGTGTTTACCACTTTGTCGTTCTTCGTGAAAATACGACCAAATGCTATCAATTAACAAGAGGGGGCCGGACCGCACAAACACGGCCGACCCTCCTCCCTTATCCATGTGTTTGTTTCTTTGTGGTTTGAAATGAGTATGGCGTGGTGCCGTCGCACCGCGTGTGATCGTGCGACAAGGAATGCGTGGCGCCGTCGCGCCGCGCCGTGGAAACGAACAAGGACACGATGCCGTCGCGCCGCGTCGGAGAAACCCGAAGACACCATGGCCAGAGCGGGGCCGCGGTGGAAGAGCACGACGCCGTCGCGCCGCACCGGTCGACCAAGGCCGCGGCCAGTTCCGGGCCGCGACGAAGTAGGGTGACCGGCGACCGGAGACGGGCCGCCGGCGTCGGAGCAAGGAGGGGACCGGCCGACGCCTGTCCCGTGGAGCAAGAACCGGCCGGCCAGGGTGGGCCGACCGGACAGGGAAAGAGCCGGGGGTTAAAACCCCCGGCTGGCAAGCTGAGCGGCCCCTTAATTGGGGCCGCGGTTTCCGAACGGCGGGGGGTATTGCGCTCGCCCGCATAACCGAACGGCTCGGCCGTTCTGCCGAGCCAGCTGGTGCCGCACGGCAGCCAGGCCAGGCCGCGCCCAGCGGGGCTGACCCAGACCCGGGTCGGGTCGACCCGGTTCGGGCCGACCCAGGGGGTCTCGGGCCGGGTCGGCCCAGGCCCGAAACCCCCGTTTTCGGGCCCTTTTCAGTCTTTCTCCCATATCTTGAGTTGTAGACCTCCGATCGATGCACCGTCAGCGGTGATACGATCCTTGGATCAAGACGGTCATTTAGGTATATTACACTCAAGGTTTCGGAATACTTTGGGTTCGGCCGGGTTGGTTCGGATACGAAACCAACCGGGCCCTCGGAGTGGAAACGCTTATATATTGAGATCCGGACGTCCGATTGACGTACCGTCGACTTTCATGGATTCCTATAAGTGAGACGGATCTTTTGGCTTACTCTGCTCGAGGTTTGGATGCCGTCGGAGTGCGGTCGGGTTGGTTCGCTCACGAAACCAACCGGGCCCCTGGAACAAAAAAGACAATAACTCACAGACCGGGCGTCCGATTGACGCGCCGTCTGTCTCGTTGAATTCCTCTTGATGAGACGGAACTTTTGGCAAACTTCGACCGAGTTTTGGTTGCTGTTGGATAGTGGCCGGGTTGGATTGTACCCGAAATCCAACCGGGCCCTTGGAACGGAAAAGCTGTTATCTTCAGACTGGACGTCTGTTTGACGAACCGTCAGTGGAATTGTTAATCACGTGAAAAAACGGCCCCTTTGAGTATACCCTATGAGAGTTCAGGGTACAGTTGAGATACAGCTGGGTTGGTTCGCACTCGAAACTAACCAGGCCCATGGGACGAAAAGGCTAATAACTCCCAGACCGGGCGTCCGATTGACGCGCCGTCTGTTGCGTTGAGACCCTTATAATGAGGCGGTCCTTTGAGATACATCTTTGTGGGACTTTTTGATACTTGGAGTATTGACCAATAGATCGTGGAGCGGTCCCTCCCGGAGATGAGGATACTGAGTACGAAGACCGTGTAGATGACTGAGACCTGACGAATGCTTGACCGACTCGACTTGGAGTGAGTCGACTTGCCCAGTGGAGGAGCGACCGGTTTTTGGCAGTAGACCCATGGTGGACGGAGCGCCTGGTAGTTGGCAGCAGACCTGCGGTACTCAACTGGAGGAGTACCTCTATAGGCTATTAGGGGGAGAGCCCGATATTTGGCCGCAGACCCACAGCGGACGAAGCGCCCAGTATTTGGCAGCAGACCCACGATACTCGACAAGAGGAGTACCTCAGAGACTTGGATTAGTGAGCAGTACCTCAGAGTCGTGACAGGACCACTATACACTCCAGAGACGGGGCTCTTCAGCAGTTACGGTTTCGATAATGAAAATCATGGTTTGAGCTGATTCTATGACCTTTGTGTTTCCTCATGATTGAGATGGGTTACTTGATAACATAAGTATATTTATGGGCATATACCTGGGTAGTGGTTATCTGTTGATTTTATAATCTTTGTGTTTCCTCATGATTGAGATGAGTTACTTGATAACTTTGTTATATGCATGGGAATATACCTAAGTAGAGGTTATCTGTTGAGATCTTCTTTGTGGTTATCCATGTTGGTTTTAGTGAGACCTTGAGGGTCTCGGGGTCCCTACTGAGTATAGTTATACTCACCCCTGCACGGGCTATGCCCGCACCTTGTTGTGTTTGTTGCAGACGACGGGCAGTGCTAACAGAGGCCGAGTGATCGAGGACTGGACGGTACCCGGAGGTGGACCACACGATGAGTCAGTATCCGGAGGTGGACTTCACGGCGAGACGACACTCGAAGGAGGTTGATGGGCGAGAGCGTTATGGAGGCTATCTGTACCTACCCTTGAGGTAGGATCCGTGGTGGACGATCTAGGAGCTGCGTCATCTGTACCTACCCTTCAGGTAGGATCTGAGGAGGACGACCTAGGAGCCGCTTCCATTCTTCCAGATATTGTACTTTGTTCAGTTGTAGTTGTACTTTCATTTGGGTTTGTATTCTGGCCCATTTACCTTTCAGCACTTCTCTTTGTACTTAGTTTTTTACTTACGCTTGTACTCTGTGGTGTTTTGTTTACTTTTATAAAGGCAATGCTTTCCCAGTTATCGGGATTTACGCCTTTGGTGCTAGTCTCCAGCCCCTGGCCTATGGAAGGTGGGCTTGGGGTAGTCACGACACGGGCCCCGAGGACGGGTCGTGACAAATTGGTATCAGAGGAGTCGGTTCTACCGCATAACTTATAACTCTGATCTTTTCTTTCTGTGAAGCAATAGTGTTAAGAGTACCGAGTGTGGTTTTCAGTTCAGGGAGTCCAGTGTTGGTGCGGGCGGCCGACGTATCCATACACTAGGACCCTGACAACTGATTTTCGACTTTGTGCACGAAAACACTGATTGCGTGTGTGTTTCCAAAAGTTTTTAAAAGTCATATCAAACCAGGTCAGCTCACCAGGTATAATCATTTGACCGTTTCACGCTGATTCTTTCAGGATGTCTTTTCACGGATGACCGGCTAGTGTAACGACCCGAATTTTTTTTTAAATAAATTTTGTTTCCTAATTTTATGTGTTATTGTTATACTCAACAAAAATGTTTTATTTGATAAACATGATTATAATTAAAATGAGATCAGTGGGTTTTGACTAATATATAACCATCAGTCAATATGACCGCTGTGAACAAAATGTTTTGATTATTGTCTCTAAATATAAGTAATCTTGGTTAATTATTATAGAAAGAAGATTCGATGGCCTCACCTAGTAGTCTTGGACCGATCGAAGCCCATCTAACAGAGCTTGGGAAGGAGGTAGCACCATTGGCCTTTGCTCTGGACCAAACCCAAGCCGAACTTCATCATGTGAAGCTAGAACGGAATCGCCTTTGCGAGAAGTTCAAACTGATAGAAATTACTACTCGGGCAATGTTGACCGAGCCGCCCTAAGATTCTATCACCCTAGCACACCTTACTCTTAGGTCCTATGCTGGTATTATAAGGGGCTATGTAACGAGACCGTAACTGCCTTGTGTAATCCTTGTTTTAAATAAAAATTGGGATTTCTGCTTATGATGAAGTTTATGAATTTTCAAATGACCGGATAAAAATAGTATGCATATTTCAAAAGAATATTTTGAAAAAAATGTTTATGTAAACCTTAAATAACTTAAATTGTGTAATGATTTTCGAAAAATGGTCTTCTACAATTATGTTCAGTACGAAATTTGGAGTCTAATAAGATCAACTTGATTTTTGATGAATAGTAAATTATGAATAGTGATTTTATGATTAGGATTAGTAATATGACCAAATGGATTAGTAATCTCACTTAAAGAAAGTTTTAAAATAACCTAGGCACCTTGATTAAGTAATGTGATTCAATAAAATAGTTAAATAACGGTTTCATTAATTATTATTCAAGTATTAGTTTTTTCGGATGAATAGTGTTTTTTAATTAAAAATTTAATTAAAAATAATTAGAAAATTATTTTTATAAAAATGACTTTATTTTTGAACTCAGAGCATCGATATTATGTTATGGTAATTTTTGGGGATTTTTCTGAAAAAATGAATTTTCGATGAATAGTGTATTTATTTAAAAATAAAATTAAAAATATTTAGAAAATTATTTTTATAAAATGGAGTTCATTTTTGAAATCATAGCATTGATATTTGGTTAAGGTGAAATTTTGGGATTATTCTGAGAAAGTTGAATTTTCAGTGAATAGTGAAAGTATAGTTTTTAAGTTACGGGTGTTTAATGACATCATTAAATGATGTATTAAGTATATATTCAATATGGTCGAATTATGAATAGTAAGATAAGGTGTGAGGTGTCCCAAGTGGCCAATACCATGGGCAAATACCATGGGCAAGCCCATAGTTTTGCCAAAACCACTAGTGAGGTGTCCCTTGGCCATTAATGCTTTGTCCCCTCACTTTCCCTATAAATACCCACCCTTTCCTCCTTTAGTTTTCACTCCCAACTCTCCCCCAACGAAGTTCTGGTCTTCTTACCTTCCAAGGAGTCCTCCCAAGGTGCCCCCCAAGCCCTCAAGGTCCAATCCTTTGAGTTTCAAGAGTCACGTTTTAAGGTAAGGGATCCGACCTCTCTCTTTCTTTTCAAGTAATCTCTTTTATGTCATTTCTTTTATACTCCATGTTCTTATGTTAGAGGATGTTCTTTTATATTCATCCTACTGCCTATTTCATGTTCATATGATGAGATACCCCCCCCCCTTGATCTCATCAATTCGTTTTAAGAATGTTTAAGTGGCGCCGTTAGGCTGCCGAATTTTTAAGGGATTCTTTCACCTTCCTCGTTTTCAAGTTCTATTTTCATTCAAGTCTTTCATGTTCCTTTTTATTTTTTTGGGGTATGATCTCTAAATTATCATACTGATCTTTTATGATCATATGATGAGAGACCCCATTTGATCGCTTCAATTCAGTATTTTGAGGTTTTACGTGGCACCGTTAGGCTGCCGAAATTTTAAGTGGTTCTTCACCCTTCTCGTTTTGAAGTTCTACTTTCATGTCAATTCTTTAAAGTTCCATTTATTATGTTGGGGTATGATATCTATATCTATCATACTGATCTTTTATGAGAGACCCTATTTGATCTCATCAATTCATTTTTTTTGGTTGAAGTTTATGTGACACCGTTAGGCTGTCAGATTTTCATAAGAGAAATCGTATTTTTGTCTTCCTTTCATGCTCTTCATTTCATATGGTATATTTTCAAATTTCATTACCATGTTCTTAAATCCATGATATTCTTTCCCTCTACTGTTTTATGGATAATTTATGAGTGGGTGACCCATGTCCCCTCTCTTTTCAATGTTTTCTAAATCCCCGAAACATAGCCGTTATGCTGCAGAATTTTTGGTCTCAAAATGCCTCTCTCTTTTCTCAGAATTATTTTATGTTATAAAGTGAATACTCAAAGCTCTTATTTCTACAAGGATATTCACATATATATCAAAATGTTCTATTTTAAATTCTGGGATTTACATACATGAGACCCGCTTTCCCTTTCCGTGGGTTTAATGTGACGTAAGGATCATGTCTTTAAAGCAGTTTTTTTTAAACGTTATGATTATGAAATGAAACCCATTTATTTTATTCTATGGGTTATTTATGAAATGTTTTATGATGATATATGTGGCTCACATGATAATAAAGGCAAATTTAAGGGTGCGCCCTGATAGCGCTCCAATGCATTGGGTAATGATGTAACCACTAGAGATTACAATTTTAACGATGCCTTGGTGAATAACCTTGGTAATTTTTAACGACACCTTGGGGATGGACCTTGGTGAAACGAAATGATTGTCAATATTAAATGTTGCAGCCACATCTTCAAGTTATGAAAAAGTTTTATTTTTATTATGATATGCCTCATGCTTTCATTTTCATGCATTAAAGTTCTTTTCATGACTTTATTGATGTATCTCAAGTTCATATGTAAAATGTTTCACTTGTTTTCCTTGCTGGGCCTTCTGCTCACCCTTCCTTTTGATGTATGTCCCCAGGTTATGAGATGCAGTAATGAGCCTAGGGTGATCATGAGGAGAATCCTTTCAAGTGTTTAAGAAGATTTTTTTTTTGTTTCATGTTTTATGTTCCTTGTTTCCAAGACACTAAACCTTAACGATCCTCAGTTCCGTGTAATGAAATGAAAGTTTATGTTATAAAATGGCGGGATGATATAGCTAGAGCCCAGAGGGATGTGCGTACTGACAGCATGCGGAGCGACGATGCTTCGGTACAGGGCCCTCTTGCAGTTGAGGCACCAGCGGAGGCACCAGCGGTACTACCATATGTTGGGCCACCGATTCCACCAGCCCCAGCAGTAGGCGATGCACGCCACTTGAGCGCGCTGCACGAGTTCCAGCACCAGAGGCCACCCAGGTTCCAGAGAGAGACGGACCCGCAGGTAGCTAAGGATTGGCTGGAGGCTGTGGTGAGAGTCTTCAGGCTAGTGGGGATGCCGGCAGACTTCATGGTGATCTTTGCTGCCATCCTTCTTCAAGAAGCAGCAAGAAGGTGGTGGAGCCACTTGTTCCAGTTTTGCGATGGGATGACCTTCACATGGGAAGACTTCGAGACCTTCTTCAGGGTGGAGTTTGTGCCAGTAGCTCTACACCCCGAGTGTGTTCAGGAGCTGCTGCCTTTGCCGCGTGTTTTTCGATCAGTAGCTGAGTCATCTGTGGGTAGTAGAAAGATGATGCAGAGGTCCAAGAGGACCAGAGAAAGCCGTACGAGAAGCAGGAAGTGTTATGAATGCAGCAGGAAGGGTCACCTGGAACGTGACTGTCCGACTCCTCGTACAGTTGATCCATGGGTGTTGGAGGAGCCGCTGAGATAGAAGCAGCGGATGGTGCTTGAGAAACAGCCGAGCAATGGACAAGGAAGTAGAGATCTGGGAGCAGGTGGATAGGAGAGGAACTAGTGGATACGTCCCTTGTACTTCTTGTTCCATGTTGATGTTGTATTCGTGTCTTTGTACTATGAGCTGCAATAATAAAAAGACACTTATCTTTATGATGTTTTCTTTCCTGTCCTTTTGTTTGGTTGATACTGAGAGGTCCTGGTTAAAACTGTTGACTTGATCCTCACTTTTGAGATTTATACTGGAGGAGACCCAGTGACCTCACACTGATGCTGACAGAGTGACTCGACCCTTGGAGGCGAGAGTGACGGTTGGATCTCTTGGTAGTTACGTCGAGGCCTTACAACGTCATCCATGGCATGAATAAATCATTAATGTCAGGATTGACTGTATTAGGAAATGGGTGTGGTTCATCCAGGGGATGAGACAGAGTTTCTCTTTTCGGAAAAGGAGAAATTTTAGAATCTCTTTCAGATCGTAGGTAAAGAAGGTGCAGATCATCCAGGAGTGGATGAAGACTGCACAGTGCAGTAAGAAACAGGAAACCATCACTAGTCTTAGAGATTCGAGCATGTTAAGAGTTTCAAGAAGAGTAAGCTTTAAGGAGAGACGAGTCTGTGGAGTATTAGAGGCAGAGCTAGGAGAGGAGCATGAGGTGGTTTACATCTTAACATGCAACAACCACCCGCCTTAGTTATCCCCGCCAGGCTTAGGGAGCTGGAGGGCGGAGGAAGAGTGCAGCTGCATGCGGTCAAGGAGTGTGACCCAATGGCTCTAAAAATGATTCAAGGGATAGTCTGTGTCCACTATTAGCTTCTATAGTAATGGACGTCGATATGAATCATTCCTTGATTTCACAAATCTTGTTCTAGACCTAGAGTTTCCGGTAAGCCGTGGACTTGACCCTCACATCTGGAGATACCTTGGGAGGAGACTCGATAATCACACTTACGCCGACGGTGTGGTCAGACCCTCGAGGTGAGATTTTCGATTGGAATCTCTTGGTGGCAGCATCGAGGCCTTACGACGTTAGTTTCAGTATGGAATGATCAATAACTGTTCATACTCAAATTGACGGTATTAGGCAATAAGGTTGTGGTTTAACTACGATGTCGGGAAGGGTTTTTCTTGGTCGGTGAAAAGGAAACCCCAGGTAGCATAGGATAAACTCATGCACAGGAGGGTGCGACCGATCACTCTTGAGTTGGTCAACCTTACTCTCGTGGCAACAGTCGTTTTGAGTTTCAGTTCTAACAGGAATTAGAGACCTCTAGAGTTCAAGGATGATGATCACATCCTTATACGGGTCTCACCTCGACGAGGTTTACAGAGATGTGGACAAGGCGGCAAGTTATATATAAGGTTCAACAAACCTTTCTAGGTCCTCAGCTGGGTAGGCGAGGTGGTTTACCACTTGAACCATCCACCTCAGTTGCACCAGGTGCATGGCGTTTTCCAAGTATCTCAACTGAGGAGATACGTGCTCGACCCTTCGCATATCATCGACCATGAGGAGCTAGACGATGGCGATGGGGTTACTTTCACGGAGGTTCCAGTGGGGATCGAGGATCGACAGGAGCGGATCCTACGAGGACGGTCGATTCCTCGGGTGCGCTTTCTTTGGCAGTACAAGAATCTCCAGGTAAGCACATAGGAGATGAAGGCTCATATGAGAGCTCAGTACCAATTTTGTATCCCTAGTTAGTGTTAAAGCTTTACGGGGACGTAAATCCCTAAGGTGGGAGTAATGTAAAGACTCGTAAAATTAAAGGGAAATTTTTTCTTAATTTTCTTTGGGATTTTACAAGAACGCAGTTTCTGACGGCATTGGATTCCGAGGCCCGGTTGTTCGGAATTTCTATCCGAAGTTTTGATCGGGTACGTTCAGTGAACGAACGAGCGGGAAATTCTAACTTTTGAACCGGTGCTCGGAATCGAATTCTGAGGGCACCGATGAAACCGCAACGCCGGTAATTGCTTAGGAATGCCTTTTCTAGAGTTGTGTTTGCTCGTTATGAGTTGTTTAAATTTGTGGATTAAGTGTGAGTGAAATAAAATTTCGTTAAGAATTTTATTTCTCTTTTCCATGTGTTATAACCTAGGTGTAGGAGTTAGGGTGGGACCCACTGATTGTTAGTTTCTATTGAGTGGATTAAAGGTAAGGTGGGGCCCACACGAGCCCCACCTTTTCAATTTCCTTAACTCCCTAACTCCTCTTAACCCCCCCACTTAAGTTGTGTAACACTTTTAACTTTTAAACTTCCATTTAATTTGGGTGACTTTTCCTCTCCTCTCTTTAAGTATGCCAACTCACCAATTCAATTAATTAAATTAAGTTTTGAATTTTTGAATTGTGGCATGAGTTAATAAAATAAGGATGAGCCTTATTTTATTTTGGTTGGTTGTTGCGTGTGGACAATTGAGGAGAGAGCTCTTGGGTGTTTTCATCTTCATCACAAAGAACACCAAGACTTCGACGAAGAACTTCGTCACCGTAAGAAGAGATCGACGTGCCGTCTCTTCTCCTCTCCGCAGCCGGGGTGTGACCCCTTTTTCTGAAGATCTACGACGCACCCTCTTTCTATCTTTTTCCCGTGTCAAAGAAAAGGAGACGCCACTTCCTCCTCAGACGTTCTCCGTCAACATACGGAGCTTCCCCTCGCAACGTCGTTTTCTAAAGAGAACCCCCGTTCTAGATACGCTCAAGGTTGGGGTTATTTAATTATTTTGTTCGTGTTTACCACTTTGTCGTTCTTCGTGAAAATACGACCAAATGCTATCGATTAACGAGAGGGGGCCGGACCGCACAAACACGGCCAACCCTCCTCCCTTATCCGTGTGTTTGTTTCTTTGTGGTTTGAAACGAGTATTGCGCGGTGCCGTCGCACTGCGTGTGATCGTGCGACAAGGAATGCGCGGTGCCGTCGCGCCGAGCCGTGGAAACGAAAAAGGACACGACGCCGTCGCGCCGCGTCGGAGAAACCCAAAGACACCACGGCTGGAGCGGGGCCGCGGTGGAAGAGCACGACGCCGTCGTGCCGCACCGGTCGAGCAAGGCCGCGGTCGGTTCCGGGCCGCGGCGAAGCAGGGTGACCAGCGGCCAGAGACGGGCCGCCGGCCTCGTAGCAAGGAGGGGACCGGCCGACGCTGGTCCCGTGGAGCAAGAACCAGCCGGCCAGGGCGGACCGGCCGGACAGGGAAAGAGCTGGGGGTCAAAACCCCCGGCTGGCCAGCTGAGCGGCCCCTTAATTGGGGCCGCGGTTTCCGAACGGCGGGGGGCAGCCCCCCCCCCCCCCCCCCGGCATAACCGAACGGCTCGGCCGTTCGGCCGAGCCAGCCGGCTCCGCGCGCCGGGTAGCCGGGCCGACACGGACCCGGGTCGGGTCGACCCGGTTCGGGCCGAGTCGGTCTGGGCCCGAAACCCCCGTTTTTGGGCCCTTTTCGATCTTTCGCCCATATCTTGAGCTATATACCTCTGATCAATTCACCGTCAGCGGAGATGCGATCCTTGGATCGAGACGGTCGTTTCAGTATATTAGACTCAAGGTTTCAGAATACTTTGGGTTCGGTCGGGTTGGTTCGGATACGAAACCAACCGGGCCCTTGGAGCGGAAACGCTTATATCTTGAGCTCCGGACGTCTGATTGACGTACCGTCGACTTTCATGGATTCCTATAAGTGAGACGGATCTTTTGGCTTACTCTACTCGAGGTTTGGATTCTATCGGAGTGTGGTCAGGTTGGTTCGCTCACGAAACCAACCGGGCCCCTGGAACGAAAAAGCCAATAACTCACAGACCGGGTGTCCGATTGACGCGCCATCGGTCTCGTTGAATTCCTCTTGATGAGACGGAACTTTTGGCATACTTAGCCCGAGTTGTGGTTGCTGTTGGATAGTGGCTGGGTTGTATTGTTCCCGAAATCCAACCGGGCCCTTGGAACGGAAAAGCTGTTATCTTCAGACTGGACGTCTGTTTGACGAACCGTCAGCAGCGTTGGTAATCACGTGGAGAAACGGTCCATTTGAGTATACCCTATGAGAGTTCAGGGTACAGTTGAGATACGGCCGGGTTGGTTCGCACTCGAAACCAACCGGGCCCCTGGGACAAAAAGGCTAATAACTCCCAGACCGGGCGTCCGATTGACGTGCCGTCTGTTGCGTTAAGACCCTTATGACGAGGCGGTCCTTTGAGATACATCTTCGTGGGACTTTGTGATACATGGAGTATTGACCAGAAGCTCGTGGAGCGGTCCCTCCCGGAGACGAGCATACGGAGTATGGAGACCGTGTAGACGACTGAGACCTGACAACTGCTTGACCGACTCGACTTGGAGTGAGTCGACTAGCCCAGTGGACGGAGCGCCCGATATTTGGTGGCAGACCCACGGCGGACGGAGCGCCTGGTAGTTGGAAGCAGACCCGCGGTACTCGACCGGAGGAGTACCTCTCTAGGCTATTAGCGGGAGCGCCCGGTATTTGGCGGCAGACCCACATCGGACGGAGTGCCCAGTATTTGGCAGCAGACCTGCGGTACTCGATAGGAGGAGTACCTCAGAGACTTGGATTAGTGAGCAGTACCTCAGAGTCATGACAAGACCACTGTACACTCCAGAGACGGGGCTCTTCATCATTTACAGTTTCGATAATGAAAATCCTGGTTTGAGCTGATTCTATGACCTTTGTGTTTCCTCATGATTGAGATGGTTTACTTGATAACTTAGGTATATGTATGAGCATATACCTGGGTAGTGGTTATCCGTTTATTTCATAATCATTGTGTTTCCTCATGATTGAGATGAGTTACTTGATAACTTAGGTATATGCATGGGCATATACCTAAGTAGATGTTATCTGTTGAGATCTTATTTGTGGTTATCCATGTTGGTTTTAGTGAGACCTTGAGGGTCTCGGGGTCCCTACTGAGTATCATTATACTCACCCCTGCACGGGTTATGCCCGCACCTCATTGTGTTTGTTGCAGACGACGGGAAGTGCTGACGGAGGTCGAGTGATCGAGGACTGGATGGTACCCGGAGGTGGACCACACGACGAGTCAGTATCCGTAGGTGGACTTCACAGTGAGATGACACTCGGAGGAGGTTGACGGGCGAGAGCGTTGTGGAGGCTATCTGTACCTACCCTTCAGGTAGGATCCGTGGTGGACGATCCAGGAGCTGCGCCATCTGTACCTACCCTTCAGGTAGGATCCGAGCAGGATGACCCAGGAGCCGCTTCCGTTCTTCCAGCTGTTGTACTTTGTTCAGTTGTAGTTATACTTTCATTTGGGTTTGTATTCTGGCCCATTTACCTTTCAGCACTTCTCTTTGTACTTAGTGTTTTACTTCCACTTGTACTCTGTGGTGTTTTGTTTACTTTTATAAAGGCAATGCCTTCCCATTTATCGGGATTTACGCCTTTGGTGCTAGTCGCCAGCCCCTGGCCTATGGAAGGCGGGCTTGGGGTAGTCACGACACGGGCCCCGAGGACGAGTCGTGACATATACAGAGGATCCACCACTATCAGAAGTTTAAGTGTGAGGTAAGTAATCCCATGAATATGAAAATATTAATCTTCCAAAAGAATCTTTCTCAATATTTGAAAAGTATTATTCAGTTGAAACTGTTGATTATTTTTACTCTAAAATAAAATATTACATGAGAGATGTCTATGATGAAGTTAATATATATACACTTGCATATTTTAAGGGACAATAGGATGAAATATCACAACTAAATTCAAAAATTGATGACACAAAGAAAGAATTTGGGAAGAAGATTTGAGAATGTAAAAATCCTACTAAACTAATTGAAGTAAAGGAAGAAAAGATACTACGTTCTCAAGAAAAGTTCAACATTGATAAAGAATCATTGTATAGATTTTTTTGTGAGAATAATGTGTTTAAATAAGTTTTTAAGTAAATATATGATTCATGAAAAGTAATATTAAGGTCAATAGCTCCCATTTAATTTATGAACCAGTAAGATTTTAATAGATTAAAATATTAGTATAGAAAGAGATTCAAATGCAAAAAGAAATAATTTTGAAGGAACGCATGTGCGATAACCACACCAAAATTCGTTATCTCAGGGATGAATAAAAAAAATCCTATAAAGAAAATTTCACTTTTCTGGAATACAATTCGCTGAAAAGTTTTTTTAATGAAGATGTGTTGAAAAGAGTTGTCAAGGAAAATCCCTATACACTAGAAGATAATCCACAAGAAAATTTTGAGGATAAAAATTCTCAACTAGATGTCCAATAAAACCATGTAGAGGAGGTTTATCTTTCATTAAAATTTATTAGTATTGAGAAAGAGGAATGGATTCAAAAATTAGTTGTTGTATGTGAATATAAAGTGAAGAGTATTGAAATGAAAAGAAAAATTTAAATGTAAAGCTCCTTGAGAATGTAGTGAGATTGAGAAACATTAAGTTACTCTAGGTGAATCTTCACTTGTTGATGAGATATGAATCTTTACTAACATTTCCAAGGAAATTATTACTTCAGGGAAGACTCAATCCAATGGAAAGAGGAATGTGAAAACATAAAAAACATCAAATTTCGTTATGATAAAGAAAATGGTTACCCAATATTATGATGAATCTGTTAGTAGTAACTCCCACAATATTGGTGCAAGTTATTGTTCTAAAAAAATATGGGTGAAATTTTTTTAGAAACCCACCTCTTTTAAGAAGGTGGAAGTTATAAAAGAAGTGGAAAAGTGTTCCCCTAGTGATGTACCAAAGAAAAAAGTTAATATCAAAAATATTTCATTTGGAAGATGTATCCACCTATCCAAATCTAAAAAAACAAGAATATCAAGCTTATAGACTACTTTTTGTGCTGTAGTAAGTTTAGACACATGGCTATCTATTATTGGTAGAATATACCAAGGTATAAAGAAAAAATATCAATATTGATTTTAAAAATTAAAAGGAAATGGAAACTCAACTATCTATCTCAAACCTTCATGGAAGAAAAAATATCTATTGATATCCAATATATTGGGATATATTGAATATTTTTGTGAGATTTGTGGAAGAAATGGTCATAGTGAAGAAAAGTGGTGGTTTACTTCTACTAAGTACAAGAAAAGTAGTAATATTATAAAGAGACAAAAAATACTAAAATAAAATGTAAAAATGATAGACTATAGATATACGAGTGAAAAAATAGGAATTAAAAAAAATAAGAACCTTACAACCAAGAAGAAAGTTTCATAAGATGTTATACATATGAAAAGATGTTACTTATTTATAAGAAAATGCCACTTCATGGTAGTTTTAAACCTTCCATGAATATTCATTATAATGGAAAGAATATCAAAAGGTAAAGTCAATCAATCCTAGAAAGAAAAAATCATAGTATAATGGTACGAGACATATCTAATGAGGAAGTAGAGAAGTGAAAGTTATCTAATAAGAGTAAACTAAAAGAAAATAATAAGCTATGTGGAAGTTGTAATTTGGTCAGCCACACTCATGAAAGTTTCATGACTATGTTACAAGGTGAGGAGAAGTTTGTAAATAGTAAAAGAAAATATTTATAAGGATGTAGTTTTCTTATAAATAAATATTAGAAAAATAATAAATTTGAATATACTCTAATGTTTTTGATGGTTTCATAGATATAACAGTTGGAGGAAGCAAGGAGGTAGAAAGTAGAAGGAAATAAGAAAAGTGTTGTTCCTTGCTAGCTGAAGTTAAAGTGACTCCAACATACAATGTTGTAAGAAAAGGTAAGTAGGAAAAAATCATTTCACCTAATATAATTACAACTTGTAATGATAAGGGTGAAGGTATGAAGAAAATTTAGAGATAAGGGTGAAGGGATGAAGAAAATTTATGTGATAGTTTCCAATTTGGGAAAACATTCTTAGCCCTTTTATTTTTCCTAAAAGAGATAAGAAATTTCCACCTTATTCCATACTTTTTTCTAAATAACTTTCCTAAAAAATAGGAATTTAATGTGATAATATTATTGGGTATCCGTAAAGTAAAAATATAAAGCTGGATACTCTAGAATCTTTGTAAGTGGAAGTAGAAATTCATTCCAATCAACTAAGCAGTTCCAACATCAGATATTGAAAATTTGGTGGTTTGATGAATGTTGTATTAGGAAACAAAAACTCTATATGGTATGTAAAATTGAAGGATTCTTTCATCCTTAAGGTTTATTTTTATGCACTACCACTTTCATACAAAAACTGAAGTACAAATATTAAATGGTAAAATGTTTTATTGATTAAAGAGTTACAATTATCTTATAAATGATAGGAAACCTACTCATTTTTATTCTTTAATGTTTTTAATATATTTGTTAATATGAATGTAGGAAAGTAATTTTAATGAAAATATGAGAAAATTTTCCCCTATAAGATTTTTTTGGATATGTTTTAATCACTTGGAAAAACTTCATCGATAACTCTAATGTATGATTTAATCAATATTGTTTTATACACTAAGCATAGATTATATAGAGTATGAGTTTGTTCATTTTAGGAAAATTGATTTTGGAAAATTGATTCATTCCTCCTCCTAATAAGTTTAGAGTTAATAATTTATTCTTTAGATGAAAATATGGGAATAATAAAAGGTGTAAATAATGTTACCCCCTCACCCCAAAATATGAATAATGGAGATCCAAAATTCAGATCAATAAGGGAGAGAGAAAAATATTCCCTCACTTAAAGTTTTTTGAAGAAGAAGTCTTTGAATTCATTTTCAATAAGGGGAGAAATATAAAATTGACTTTAAATATAAATTGGCATAAAATCCATAGGGGGAGACTAAAGTTGATATCATATGATAATGTTGATATATTTTATATGTTTTAAATATTTTATTATAAATTCAATGAGGAATTTTGAAGGTAATGGTTTCTTAGGTGAAGGTTAATTACAAAAGTTTTCAATGAAATGGAACTGAAAAATATCTATGACATTTGGAAATGAAGAAGTAAAAACCCCTAGAGAATTAGATTAAAGATATAAAGAATAAAGTTAAACAAATGGTAAAATCATCAAAGGAATACAAGTGAAGTTATCCTAGATAGTTAGTTGGAAAAAATCCCAATAAATATTTATTAAAGTCTTTATGATTCCTTAATTTTGAATGAAAGGTGAAATTCACCTTACATTATGAGTTATAGTATAAAGTTTGGAAACTTTCCTTATAAATATTAGGAAACATTCCTTATGGATGTTAAGAAAGTTTCCTTTCAAATTTAGAAAATTATATACCAATATAAAAGTTTCTAACATCAAGAATATATTTGGGATTCAAGAATGAGTATAGAGGGGGATATCTAGGTTACCAAACTGATAGTAACAAATTGAGGCTACTAGAAATAGATCACTGGAGAGATAAGATCAGACAGAGATAAAATATATGTCCAAGGTTGAAATTATGAAATGTTATTAGATAAAACATTAATGATGTTACCACATAAAGAGTTTTCAGAAATTATAATTTTTGATTGTAGATTTTGTGTGGGGTTTTAGTAAGATAAGAAGCCAATGTTTGAGTTATAAATTTAGAGGTACAACTGCACAAAATACAAGCCAAGATATAGTGATATTTCTACTAGTGATCAAAAATATATTATTAAAGGAAAAATAATTAGTATATTAGATAGGAAGTTTTCATAAATTTGAATTATAAATTATTATGTTATAATTTTTATGAATTTTTATATTATAAAGTCAAGGAGTGAATCAATTTTTGGAGATTATAAGATCAAGTCCATAAGATGAAGATCCATTAGACAATGTTTTGTAAGAAAGAGATGTTGTCTATCCTATAGATGGAATGTTAGTAAAAATATTTAAAAATATAAATGGATGAAAGATAAATACATATGATGACTAATATGAAGCATGATTTATATCATATGGACAATTAATAGAGTCCTACTGATCAAGGGAGTGTAACATTCATCAGTCAAAGTATGTGGTTTAGTAAAGGATATGCCAGGATGAGTTCTAGAAGTTAAGATGACCAGTAAAAGAAATATTATAAAAATGATAATTATGCAATGGATCATGATGTTATCATAAAAACACTTATGAGTTTTATGAACCAAGAACTATAAGAAGTTTGAACTAAGGAAATGTTTCCAGTTATAGAGATTCCAACTGATCAGATAGAAAAATACATAATAACAAATGTGAGTTGACTACGTTGTCAGGACACATAAAATTGAATATGATTTAAAGATGATTTTATAGTATAGGTCCTATCCTAGGTAACATAGCAAAGAGCATTATAGTTTTAAAGTGCATATTTTTAATAAAAAGACTAAAAAGGTTGGTGGTTTTGAAAATAGTTTAAGAAAAAATGACTTAATTAAAGAGTTTAATGGTTGATAAAAAAGGTGAGATTTTTAAAATTATTATAGAATGAGGTTATTTAAAGTTAATTACACATCTTATATATTTCATTGTTTAAAAAATTTCACTTGGTTAAATAGAATCCTTTGGTTTAGCATTGTCAAGATCTCAATTCCCATCCTACCTCTTTAAATGATATTCAAACAATCAACCCTTGACACATCAATTTCATTCTCAAGGTTTGGACCTAAAGCATATAACAAGGGATACCAAATAATATTGACATATTATGTATTCATGATAGAAATAGGTTTCATGTGTTTTCTAATTGGAGAAACCCAAGATTACCACTTTAAATACCAACAAAAAAGTCATTGAAATATAATTTTTTTTCACTTTATTATATCAAAACAATTAATTAAATGGATAATCAAGTTGATATAAAACATAAATGAAATATTTCACACAAAAATTAAACAAAAAAATAAAATAAAAAGTGTTGGAACTCCCTCACAAGTGTGTTTATCTCTCTTAAAATTATCATCCACTTTTTATATTTTCATCAAGAGGATGAGGAGGCTCAGGTGGACCTTCAACTTCATCCATGATACCCCTATGAGGATAGGGGATCAAAAAATTATAAGGACAAGGAGATGAGTAATTTGGATCTATGAAATCATAGATATTTTCATCCTATTATAACTTCAAAATGTGGTGCCCAAGGTGACCTTTTATACCCAAAATGAGAGGTGGTTTTGGGAAGCTAGATTTCTAAATACCACTTGGCCCATGGTTTTGAGCGGGTAGAAAGACTTATATCAATTGGAAAAAAATTAAAAAGTTATTTCCCCATCTATTTTCTACCCCCATTGAAAATTTGGAACCATTTGGAAAATTTCAACCCATAATATGGACAAAATACAAAACCAATTTTTTTAATTTGAGTTGATTTGGTTTCTTGGACATATCTATTTATTTGGGATTCTTTTTTAGATTAATTGGTCAAGTATTTATTTATAAGAGTGGAATCCTAGTAAATTTTGGATCAGGACAAAAAATTTCATCCAAATTGGATTCATGTATTAGATGTCGTATGCGGTTGATTCAACATGTGTGCTTGTATTCCTGTTCAGTTTGGCCCATTTTTCTTCAACTTCAATTTGGATCCTCCAAATAACCTCCTCATATAAAACAATAATATAAAAAAGTAAAATTGACCATTTTAACAGTGATAAAAAAAATATAATTGAAACAAATGTGAAGTGAAATTTGAAATAAAATTTATAATTTTCAATATAAAAATTGTTTAGGATAATGGTATAAGGGTGAAATAAAACATTTAATTAGGGTTCGATCACACCCCCCACACCTAAACTTTCACTCCCAAAAAAAGTAACTTTTTCTTAAAATAATGGATGGATATATTCTCAACATCATTAAGATTTAACATTAAAATAAAGTTTAATTCATGATAACAATGCGATCAAAGGAAAAACCACCCTAAGGAGTTGTTCTTAGTGATCATAGAAAAAGATGTCTCATAAATTGTATCATAATAAAATTACAATAGATATATGATACCAATATAAGAAAATAATTCAATATTAAACCATTTAAATAACTCTACGTGTGTATGTGTGGCAACCAATTCATGCTATTCTTTCCCCTTTCTATCAAGTAAATATAAGTTATTTTAAAATTTTTCTTCTTACATGATTCTTTCCACTAAACCTTCTGTACATCATTTGCAATCAAATTTTAAGAGCCGCTCAATTAAGTATTCATAGAAGTAAAACCTTAATCTACCAACCTATATTTCCACATATGTTGTATATTTCATAACTCCTCCCAATATTTATTAGTTTTTTGTTTTTTTAATTTTTTATTTTAGGGAATACAATAGTTGAATAACAGGTTCACTTGAATAGGTTAATCTGGTATATTAATGGAATTGATCAGATAAGGAATGAATGTATGGAAAAATAATTTTTTAAAGTAGATAAACATTATCCTAACTTATATTTACCTTCTATTAAGTAATAAATATTCACACATCATGGTTGGGTGAAAATATGTGGGGCGATATTAAGTGAAATATTTTTCTCATAAACTACTCAAACAAATGGTATCAATATTCTCAAATGTTTCTTAGATACTCAAACATTTATACCATTTAAAAACAACCAATTTTCTATAAAAATTCACACTTTAATGTTAAATTCATGCGAAAACACACATTCTATTTTTGAAACATTTTTTTAAATGTTAAAAGAACCTAAAATAGGGAAATTCATCATGCATTTTCAATAATTTTCTTGATGAGATGGGCATAAAAATTATAATTTTCGTACACAAAAAAGGGGGGGATAGGATGAGGGTGGGGGGTAAAAATACTATGTAGAAAGAAAAAAAATAGAAAAATAAGAAAGATGATGAAAATTATGAACCTCAGAATTTAATCTGGAAAGAGGGTGGGTGGGGGTGAAATAATGATATGCAATAAGAGAAAAAGTGAAAAATAATAAAGATGTTGAAAATTCATAAGTAAACTAGGAATTTGAAAACATTAACACCTAGAGTGTGTAGTGTCCTCATTGTAATAAAAGAGAATATGGGAATGAAGGATAAAACCTGGTGGGTTTCATTGGTAGGTTTCTTCTTGAACTTGGAGTTCCTCCACAGAGGACTCCAGAATGGATTTGTGGAAGTGCTTCAACTACTTCACATTTGAAGTGAATAATAATTTGGTTTCTTAATTTTTAACCTAAATAACACAAAATGGATTAAAATTAGTTACAATGTATGGGACCAACGTGCAATAATGAAGTTTACCTAGATATAAATTTTGCGTTGCCTTGAAATGGAAGACCTTCTACCTAATGTGGAATTGAAAATGAAGGATAAGGTGGTCATGGGAAGCCTTGGTTAGATCCTTATAAATCCAAGAGTTATTATATGAGTCTCTTATCAGTTCCTCTAGCTTTTGAATAAGTATATTCCCTGGATATCCTACACCAAATATATTATAATTGAATTGTTTAATATCCTAGTAGGCATATTTCTCTATCTGAATAGGTAGGTGAAAACTATTTCCAAAAAAATATCCTCTATTGTGACATGCTAATGGGAGTATTAAAGATGGTATAGTAAGACCAAATTGCATCATCGAGTCTAAGACTCTAATATTTTCTATTGGGAAGAACCATTTTTTCAAGAAATGTTTTTACCTCTCTATTTGACACCTCAGCTTGACCATTGGTTTGCGGGTGATAAGCAGAATAAACTTAATGCCCAACCCAAACTGATGAAAAAGTTATTTCATTGTTTGGTTGCCGAAATGAGAACCCTTATCACTGATGATGAATCTAGGTAATCCAAACCTACAAAAAATTTAGGTTCCCAAAAATTATAAAACGATATTTGAGTTACCTTTTCTTCTTCTCATGCCTCTACCCATTTTGACATGCAATCTAATGATAGAAGAATGTACAATTTTCCAAATGAATTGGGAAATGGTTCTATAAAGTCAATGCACCAAACATAAAAAATTCCATGAAAGAGAAAGGGTTTTGTGTCATTTCATTCCATTTAGAGACATTTTTCATTCTATGACAATGAGGAAAATATTTACAAAAATAATAGGTATCCTAGAATAGTATTGGCCAAAAGAGACCAGAATTAGGGACCTTGAGAGCAGTCAATTGGGGAAAAAAGTGACCCCACAAGAAAGAGTGTGGAAGAACCTATGGTTATACTGAAACTCACTATCAAGAATAGAACACATGAGGACTTGATAACTACTTGTGTTCCGAAGGTATGTGTAATCCCAAATGTACCAATGAGATTAATGTTTCATATAAATTTATTTTTTGTTTTTGAGATCAACAATAATTCAATATGCTACCAAATAATTTACAATTTCATCATTCCAAGGACTAACATTTTGCATTCGGTATAATTGATCAAAAGGAAAATTTCTTTTATTGGGATAAAAGGGGGAGATTCAATGTCCAAGGATGCGAGGATCCTTCTAAAATGTCCAGCTACAACATTATCTTCTCCCTTTTATCCCTAATTTCTGGATTATATTCCTTAATGATGAGCATCCATCAAATGATATGTGGTTTTGATTCTTGTTTCTTAAGGATACACCATAAGACTACATGGTGTGATAACATAATCACTTGGGACCCTAAAAGGTACAACATAAATTTATCTAAGGAAAACACAATGTAAAGGAAATCTTTTTTAGTTATGGTGTAGTTTTCTTGGGTAGGGTCTAGTGTGTATGAGTCATAATCTATGACTTGCTGAGCTTGATCAACTTCTTGTGGTAAGTCTACCCCAACTGCATTGCTTGATGTGTCACACATGAGCTCAAATGGTAAATCCCACTGATATGGTTGGATTAATGGGGGAAAACATGAGACTCCATTTCAATTTGTTAAAGGATTCCTCATAATTTTTATCAATAAATGAATAAATTTATTTTTGGAGTAATTGGAAGAGGGGAAGTGCAATCTTACTAAAGTCATGAAGGAAATGATTATAAAATCCAATATGATCTAAGAAAGACTACATATACCATACATTTTTGGTGGATGGTAGGGAAGAAATGATGTCTAATTTTGATTTGTCTACTTGGAAACCATCCCCATAATGACATGTCCAAGTAATATAACTTATCGCACCATGAAATGAAATTTCTCATAATTTAATATAAGATTATTTTCCATACAACGATGTAGTACAAAACCAAGACTACTCAAACATTAATCATAATAGGATCCATAAATGGAAAAATCATACTTGAAAACTTCCATGAAATTCTCTAGGTAACCTAAAAATTACTAATGATGCATCATTGGAAAGTACATGGAGCATTGCACATACCAAGTGGAATCCTCCTATTGGAAAATTTGTCAAAGGGGAAAGTAAAGGTTCTATTTTCCAAATCCTTGGGGGTAATATTGATCAAAAAGTATCCAGAATATCCATTAATAAAATAAGAGTGGAATTCCCTTATAAACTCTCTAGAATCTATTTAATGAATGACAATGGGAAATTGTCCATCCTAGTGTGTTGGTTTAGTTAGTGACAGTCTATGTAGACATGCCAACTATTCTGCACATGGGTTGGAAACAACTCATTATTTTAATTTTTAATTTCCATTATACTAGTTTTTTAGGAACTAATTTCACTAGAATGACCCATTGGATATCGGATATTGGGTAAATAATTCCAACAACCATTAATTTGGTTACCTCATTTTTAACAAAATTGAGGAGGTTTGGGTTCAATTGTCTTTGTTCCTACCTCATAAGTTTAGCCTCATTGTTTAATTATATATGATGTAAGATAATTAATGGGATAATACTTGGAATTTTTAAAAGTTTCCTCCAAATTATTTTTTATATTTCCTCAAAATTCCAAGAAGTATCAATTTATTCAATAAAGGTAGTGAACTAGAAATGATGATAGGAATCTTGTTTTGATTATCAGGATATATATTTTAAATTTTGAGGCAGTGGTTTAAGTTTCAATCTAGGTGTATTTTGTATTTATTAGAGTGAATGTGAAAGTGGGAGGTTACTGATATCATCTAACTTTTCAATGGTAACATCCTTAGATGAGGAATAAGATTTTACAAGTTTAGCATTGTCATTCATGGTCATGGGATCCTTAATGGCCAAGAGATGAACAATTAAAGAACATGATTAACATTTCTCTAAACCGATACAACATTCAATGCATGATTCATTACCTATAATTTATATTAATTATGAAAACTTAGAAATTGGATATGGGGAAAGAAAAGAAGTTTTTTCAAGGGAAGGGAGTACATAAATAAAATTAATTGTAAGTGAGGGATGTTCTTCAGAGGGGTGATTCATGGAATCAAGGATATTTAAGTGGGAAATGTCACCACCAAACTATATTGATAATGTACCATTTTGTACATTAATTATGGGTTTTTATGTTTTCAAGAAAGGCCTCCCTAATACAGTTGGGTAATGTTCTTCATCTTATCATCTTCCATTTTAATTACATAAAAATCAGTAGGAAAAATTAAATTTTCACCCTCATAATAACATCCTCTAATAAACCAATGGGGTGTGAGGTACTCTAGTTTTACAATTGAATAAAAATTACTATGGGCTTAAATTCCCCAACCTTAAATAAAGATAAAATGGAGTGCGAAATCACAATTATGGAAGCACCCAAATCAAGAAAAGATTTGAAGAAAAACTCCCTAATGGTGTATGGAATCAAGAATGTTCCAGGATCATTGCATTTTGTGGGAAGTGATGGATCTATCTATGATGAGAAATTCCTACCCAAGATCACGTTTTTATATCCTTAAAGCCTCCTTCGATGTGTACACATCTCTTTCATAAACTAAGTATATTGTGGAATTTTCTTTGTAACATCAATCAAGGGGATGCTAAACTGTACCTTTTTAAAGGTTTCTAAGATTTATTTATCATGTTTAGTTTTTTTTGTTTCCTTGGTTGGGTGGAATTTTGGGAAAATATAATATTAATGGTTTTTCTTGGTAGTTAATCTAATGAAACTCTATTTCCTTTGGAAGGTATTCTCACTGAACAATATTTTTTATCATTTGGAATATTTTCAATGGTTGGAATGGTAATTTCCTCATGAGGGGTTGAATAAAATGGGGGGTTCATTCAAATTTTAAGTTGTTCTCCACTCTAAAGGATGACATAACTAACATTTCTCTTATCCATATGGTTGAAAAGTGGTTAAGAAGAAAGTTTAATAGAAACTTGATTTTAGATTTCACCCACTTAATTAGAAAGATTTAATAATTGAGTTTTTAGGTATTTTATGGATTATTGTATGGTTTATTGGAATTGAAGATTATTTTAAGCCATTTTTCATCATTTCTTATATGATAGAATTATGTTTTGGAGGGGGTTATTGGAAAGGCCTTTGTAGTGGTTGATTTATAGTCTTCCCTGGTTGGTTCCATGGTTGTTGAGGTTGGTTTGGATACACCCTTTCCTCTAGGCTTGGTTGTATTTCAACCGAGGGTTGAATGGATAATGTGGTTCTTTCTTAATGGTTTGGTTATATGGGCGGCCTAGAAATATTTTTTCACAACTATTTGAAGTTTATCTTAGTTGAGTGAATTGGTTGGAATAGTGGGTGTTGGAAGAATGGATACCACAATTAATTAGAATAGGAGGTTGGGGTTTTACTTTGGAAAGACAAAGCTATTAGAGTTGGGTACTAAAATATTTGAACTTCATGTCCACCTTCTTATCAAACTCATATCTTTTCACCTCAGGGACACCTCAAATGTGTACACTAGACCTTGAAGTAAATTCTTGAGTGTTCTGCACCATGTTCTCAACGAGGGTCCTTAATGTGATTGGGGTTTTTTCAACTAGTGCACCACCTACAATAGCATCAATCATGTTACGATCAATTGGAATTAAAACTTCATAAAATTATTATATTAAAATTTTATCAATTATCTAGTGGTGTGGGAAACTTGAACAAAGCCTTTTAAATCATTCACAGTTTTCATGAAGTTTTTCCCATTATTATTACCTTATTTCACAAATTTATTTCCTTATAGTTTCATTTTGAGAGGATGGAAATAATTTTCCAAGAAAAAGGTGTTTCATGTCTGTCCAAACTATATGAGTGGAGTTAACATGATAGAACCAATATTTTTATTTGTCTTATAATGATAAAATAAATTCTATAAGATTTTATTTTTCTTCATCTAAATTATAAGGTTTTAATTTTGAACACATTATATGAAATTTATTTAAATTATTATGTGGATCTTCTCTAGGCAACCTATGAAATTTTGGTAATAAGTGAATTAGACTAGATTTTAGTTCAAAATTAGGTGCTTCACCTTGTATTTGAATGTATGAAATATAGACATCTACATCAAGTGAGGTTAGTTATTTTAATTTATAGTTTTCTTAATCCACGTTATAATTGTTATGTTTAGTTTCTAGTTTGGTTCTAGAAGAATATGGGTTTATAAAATTTTCAAGGTTTCATGTTTCCTCCTTTAAAGGTTTTTCCTGTGTGTCCCCGTGTCACTGAAGTAGGATCCTCTCTAGTTCGGTTTTGAAAGGAGGTACATGTCTCAGAGTAGAATGCATTATTCAAATATCCTACACAAGAAATAAATTAGAACACAGAACTATATGTAAAGGTAGAAGATAAAACAGATAAATATTCACAAAATTTCCCAATATCTTATAAAAAACATGCACTAAAATCCGAAGAATTTGCCGGAAATGAAACCAAAATTTGACCGTATTGTCATGAAATATCAAATTTATTATTATTTAAATATGATTATATATTATAGGGAAGAAACCAGGTTGTCTATCAAGGAGAATATGGGGCTTTAAGTGTGTATTTTTAATAAGAATACCAAAGTATTGGGGTGGTTTTGAAAACATTTAGAAAAAACAACTTAATTAAAGAGTTCGATGGTTGAGAGTAAAAGGTGTGGTTTTTAAAATTATGAAATTATTTAGTAATTTAAATCTCACTAAAAATCTTAGATAGTTCATTGTTATGAAAATTTCACATGGTTTAATGGAAACCTTTGGTTGAGGGTTGTTAAGATCATGATTCCCCTCTTGCTTCTTTAAACAATACAAACAGAACCAAACCTAGAAACAACAATGTTGTTTTAAAGATTTAGACCTCAAGAATAGAACAAGGGATGACAAATAATTATGAAATATTATATAGGTATTAGATAAAGATTTTTATTATTTTATCAAATTAGAATAACCCAGGATTCCCACTTGAAATATCAATTTAATTAGTATTTAAATGAAAAGTGTTTCACTTGATTATATCAAAAAAATTCATTAAATGGATAAGCATGTTAAGATAAAACATTAATTAAATTATTAAAACACAAATTAAATAAAACCAATATAATAAAAAGTTCTAAAACTCCCCCCAAGTGTGTGAAGTTCCATTAAAATGACCATCCACTGTTTAGCCCACCATTGATAGGAGTAGAAGGCTCAGGTGGAACATTTCCTTCATCCTTGATCTACCTATGAGGATAGGGGCCTCCAAAACTTCTAGGATGAGGAGAAGACTCATTTGGATCTAAAAAATTTAAAATATTCCCTTCTTGATTAGTTTTTCAAATGAGCTTCCCAGGGTTCCCTTTTATATCTAAAATGAGAGGTGGTTCTAGGCACCTATATTTCAGAATACCACTTAGACCATGGTTTTTGGTTGGGTAGAAAACCTTTTCTCACTTTGGAAAAAGTTTCAAATTTATTTCTTCACATCTTTAATATATCCAAAAAAATTTGGCACAATTTGGAAAATTAAATCCCTTCCCTAGATATGGATGAAATATAGAACCAAAATTTTAACTTGGATAATATTCAGTTTCTTGTAGATATAACTTTGTTTGGGACAATTTTTTGAATAATTGGGATTGTGTGTCTTTAGAAGAGTCTTAGACCACTGGATTTTGGATCATCCCAAAAAAATATAAGCAAAATTTTATATATAGATTATCTATATTATACAGTTTATTCCACATGTGTTCTTGGATTCCTATACAGTTTGGACCATTTTCCTTAAACTTTATCCTAGATCCTCCAAATCACCTCCTCCTATGAAAAAATTGTTTAAAAAAGTATAATTTACCATTTTAATAGTGATTAAAATAATATAATTGAACCCTATTTGAAGTTATTTTTTTATAAAATGTGGAATTTTCAATATAAAAATTGTTTTTCACAATGGTATAAGGGTGAAATAAAATAGTGAATCACGGTGCAGTCAAGAGTCCATCGGTAAAAGGAAGCATTTAGATAGTATTGGCCAAATAATTGATAATTTAGTCATATTGCTTCAATTGTTTGAAGTAGTTTGTGGATATGGAATTTACTAGATGGAGAAATATAAAATGCACTAGAGAAAGGCACATTCATCAAATGAAGGAGTTCATAATGAATCCATTAGACAAACATGTGAAAAATGAAGTGATGATGAGATTTAAAATAACTTTTAATGTACTTACAATGAAAATGATGAGATTATATTTAAACATGAGTTATCTAGATAATATAATAAAGTTTTTAGGAGTTCCTTAATGTTGAGGTTAAAGAATTTCAATGAAGGTTTTGGATGCTGGTGTTTTCATTATGATTCAAGAATATTCTATAAGAGGTGAGTTACATCCAGTGAAGTTGAATTGAGTGGGAAGTTCAACATCATAATTTTACTTGATTAGAAAAAACTATTTGAGTTCATTCTATTTCCCGTTGAGGAATACCTATATAAATGTGAGTACATACTAAATATACTAACATTGTTCGTATGAGTGAGTGTAGAGAAGCGTTGAATTTTTCAGAGAAATGTGAGCTTCAAACCATGAAAACACTTGGTTTAAGAAGAGGAACCATATCAACGTTCCAAGAAAAAGTGTACTAGACATAGGTTGTAATCAAAGTCATCAGAAAAATGTTTTTTTGTTACATGTAAAACATATAGAGTTTGATCAGATAGATGTATCGGTCAGAGGGTAATTGATTCAAGGAGCACTAGATAGAGGAATAATGGATGGAGGTAGAGGTTTAGATTATTGAGGTGTAAAGTTTATAGGTGAACCAGATTGAGTCTTATAGGAAGAAGAGGAACAATGAAAAAATTAATACTCATTAAAGTAAGAAGCACACTAGATGGATTTATTAGACGTAAATTTTATGTATGATGTTTTAGTGAGTTCCTTACATGTTTATAAAATGTTGGATCAAAATATAAGAAAATTTTGTAATGAATGGGAGTTTGTATAATTTTATATTAGGAGATAAGAGGATAATTTTTGGAGATATCTAAACTATGGGATAAAGTTTGAATACCCCTCACCAATAATTAGTGAATAGATTATTAGTGGAAGAATACATAGGCTGATGAAATTCTCCCCAACAAGGATGCAAGTTATCATATTGAGGATTAACCTTCTAAAAATACATGTGTGATTTTTTCCTTATATTATTTGAATAACATATGGGTAAATTAGAGAGGATGTGTTTCTATAGATTTATACATCTTAACCAATAACATAGGTTTAACGAACTTAAAGTAAGAAATATTTTATGCTGAATATAATTGGTAAAAGTTGGTTACCTCTAATCCACCCCACCAACTATGGGTGACCACACGATCCACTTAGAAATCTCAATTGATATTAGAGGGAAGGTTTCCTCTGTTTGGTTCTACAATTTTTTTTCCCTAAGTCTGTTTTGAAATTTTATATGAATTTTAGCTTTCTAAATTTTTTATAAATTTTCCCTAAAAGTTAACAAAGTTATCCTTGATCATAATAATGAAAAAGTTATTTTGGGTGGTGAAAACATGGAAGCTTCAACAAAATCCTTGAGAAATTAAAAGAAGAAATAACCTAAAAAGTAGTGGAAGTCATCCTCTCAAAAGAAACAGAAGGTTAATCCACCCCTATCTAGAGTTAAAGTGCATGGTAAGAAATCCTATGAATTTAAAATTATTAATCCTCCAAAAATAATCTTACTCAAGTATTGAAGAATATGATTTAGTAGAAACTACTAAATATTTTTACTATAATATAAAATATTACATGATAAATTTCCCTATTTTAGTTATTATATATACACTTATATATTTCAAGGGATATTATAGGAAATCTCACAAATGAATTCGAAACTGGATGACACAAAGAAAACATTAGTGAATAAGCTCTAATAATGTAAATCTCTTACTAAACTCATTTAAGGAATGAAAGAAAAATACTAAACTCTCAATAAAAGTTCAACCTTACTAAATAATCCTTGTTGGTTGGAGTAGAGTACTCAAGAGGGGGGTGAATTGAGTATATATAAAATTTTCTATTAAAAAGGTATAATTTGAAGTTCCCCAATTAAAAAATTCAATTTATCTATTAGACAATAGTGAATTTATAAAGGCTTGGAAGTTCAAATAATTTCTAAAAAGTGTGATTAGTTCTCAGTTATATCAATTCAATAATTTATACAAATTTTGAAACTAACCTAATAAGTCAATAGTGTTATAAACATTTGCTAAGACTAACTACCAAAGTTCAATTTAGTTTTATGAAATAAGTGATAATATAGAGTTAAACAAAAAGTAAAAACACAACAGAAATAAAACAATTGGTTAAGTCTCAAGAAGAGACCTAATCCTCTCTACTTGGTGATCACCTTCCACTAAGCAGTTTAAATTAATAAAAAGTGTGATCCACACCCTGGATCGAGGTTCACAACATCACATAGGCTGTCCTGGTCACAAGAACTCTACTAGAGTTCTTCATGGGTACAAAATACCTGGTCACACAAGGACCCCTTCCACACTTATACTTCGGAGTAACAGATGTAATAAGATATGAGTGGAAGGATATCTTGTATCCTTCAGTTGGATAAAGGATATAGTGTGTGTTTAACAGACATATACACACACTGCTCTAAAGTTTGTAAGAATGAACACGACAGAGAAAATAAATATGAGAAAGGATTTAGAAGGCTCTATGTATCTTGAGATGAAGTTCTGGACTCTTCAGTTGTAGTGATAATGATTTTTGAGTCCTCTTCTGGAAGTTTACACAAAAACATAGTGTCATATTATGGATTCTAGGTACAAGTATGATTCTACAGATATATTCTTCTCCATTTTGATATATTGAAGTATTTTTTCAATTAAATGTTTAACTCAGTTCATATTGTCTTGTATGTTCTTCTTTTTGTTCTTGAGTTTACAGTGGTTGCATGAGATTTGCAGATGTTCTTTAGTATGTCTCTCTCATGCAGACAGGCATGAACACATTTATCTTCTGTATATATTCTCTTTAAAAAAGGATTCTTATTTTTGATGACCGACAAAGAGTATGTTATTTACACATGCATAGGTTTGTCGTACCTCATACTATCTGCTAAAAGTCATAAAAAATATTATAAAGTTTGTCAGTATCATTAAATGACACAAATATGACCATTAGAAATAATATAAAACAATATAAATTTAAACAGTCTATCGATGAATCATCTGTTTCTGTCTCCTTTTATCAGTGTCTCTTTATTTAGATGACTCAACCCATTGGTATGTCATTCTATCAGTCTTGCAATACATCAGTGACTCGTTACATCATTGACATTTTCAACGGTGTAACTCCCTGACCCCAAAAGCCTAGAGTTGGTGTATTATTTTAATAAATTTTCATGATTACAAGGAATCAAGTCCCGAAAGACCGATCAGTTTAGAAGTCTTGGAAAAAAGATTACATATATGAACATTACATTACACATTATAAAATAAAACAAAACAAAAATTATTTTTTGAGAATTCCATTAATCCCTTAGATTAACCCTGCTTATTAATCATAAAATACTTCTTCACATCCTGGGAAAAATAAAACATAGAAAGGGGTGAGATCAGATGCTCAGTAAGGATAAAAATATAGCAGAAATTCTGATAAATAAGCATAAACATTTAAGGCAATGTATTAGACTAAAACAAAAGCCTTTTAAACTTAAAATTCAGCATAATATGTCAAAGATAAAATCAAATAATTATATTTAATTATTCACATGGATATTCTACTAGTCGAATAATCACATGCAATATCAATAACCACTTTCACAATGATGGAATGCATAATGCCAGAGTTTATAACCACATAGTCAAGGCCTTGTGCCAGGACAACAAATAAGATTTTGTCAAGGCCTTATGCCAAGACACTAGTTTGTCTCATGAGACCGACCGATGCATCGAGGAGCTATAGCGGGCTCCACCCATCACTTACTAAGTCCAATTCATTCCTTATATGAAAAGGATTAAACATAACATAAATATTCATATCAAAACTAGAATATGAAATTCCATTACTTTATCCATAAAACATGAATGGTATAAAAATGACACATCTAGAGTCAAACATATCACAAAATCTACAATACAATATGGAATATTTGTATCATAATAAATCAACTTCAAACAAGTTTAAAATCCATCAAGGTATGTTGATATAGATGAAAATGATTTTTAAAAATATTTGAGAGAAATATCCCTTTTTCATAAAAACATTTAAAAGTCACACAATTTATAAAGGAATACATTTAAAGACATTTTAGAATCAAAGTGTCCCATAGAAAATTGAAACTTTTTAAAGGAATTAACATTTTAAAAACATTCATGTCCATATAAATAAATCTTTAAAAACCATTTTGACAACATGGACATTAATGAGAATGATTTAGAAGAATAAATATTTAAAATATTTAAAATGATGTTTTAGTAAAAAAGTCTCTTAAAAATAATACCTTTGAAAACTATTTTATGAATCTTGGATATGGATAATAAACATGTCTCAGTATATACTTATGTAAAAACAAACTCGGATAATAAATAGATTGTGAAATTAACCTTTACCATGCACTTTCCTTTAGTCGAGGGTACGTTTAACCTCCCATATAAAGACCGTAGTATGCTATTAAATTATACCTGAACCATATTCATATTTATATATCATTCATGATTCATTTATGACTTTATACTACACATTTAATAATGATTACCATGTTAAATTAACATTTCGGGTAATAATCACTTTCTTTATTGTACGTGTTTTAACTTGTTATTATTGATCGTATCATTTAGATACTGATTTAAATACTTCCTGAATATAAAACTTGATGTATATATCATATATATTTAGAATATAAATATTTATAATAGATAGATATATGAAATGGAAGGCACCGTTTACGGAGACGGTAGACCGTATGTATGCGTAAACACAATTTCCGTTTTTATATCGTATTGAACAAAATTAAGTGAATAAGATATATGTAAGTATATATATATATATCTTCAGTATCATTATTATGTCATATATTACATAATTATTGATAATATATAATTTTATAATCATCATTTAATGGTGAACGTGGAAATGAATCTCATCGCGCTGTGGAGACGGTAATCCGTACGTACACACGAGCGACAATATCATTATATTGATGGTGAAATAATATGTAATTGGATGTTATATAATATATAAATAATCATTAACATGTTATATTTATTATTTAAATCAGTTATACTCATTATTATACTCATACAAAATAATTAAGTATTTGAATAACAAACTACACCAGGACGTGGAGACGGTAAGCCGTACGTACGCACGTATGGTGACTTTGTCATTTATAGGATGAATAGAATAAAAAATACTGTTGTACCATATTTAAAATAACATAAAAGTATATATAAGATACTGGAATTATTATTTTATAATGAAAACAACAAAGAAAGAGGAAGTGGAAGAAGAAAATATCTTAAAAGAGGTGATGAAATATTTACCTCTTCTTCGGGTTCTTCAATTTAATTTGATCAAAAGGGATACTTTGGTTAGATTTATGACCAAAGGAATGAATCTAGGATTAATGGATTAAAGTTGGGAGGATATTTGGGCAGGTTTTGGCTGAGACAAATGGCTTTGGAGGTGTGTTTTTGAGAGAAGGGGAAGTACCCTTTTATAAGAGAGGTGATGGTCAATTTAGAAAAAGCTTGAAATATTATTTTATAATAAAAAAATTTCGGTTTCTAATGGATTAATAATGGTTTATTTAGTGAATAAGATGGTAATGGGTCTAAAAATTCTCAACCAATTGGTTTTAGATAGGTTTAGGTTACCATTTTAACCTTATCTTTTAGATTTAACTCTTAGTTAAATAATTTAACGTTTACCGTGTCTACTTGTATTCTTACACTATATGGTTAATAAACTTACTCTAAACTTACAAGAGAACATAAAGTTGTTAATTAATGACATATATAATATTATTTAATCCGTTCTACCAAACCTTAGATTTTTGGGAATATTATATCGACCAATAATATAGTATTTGTTTTAAAAATTAATTTATGTCAATTTTGACATTATTTGGTATTTGGTTTTTGTGAAAGTCATCACAACTTGGTTACTTATAAAAATTTACATTTAATCAACCCTAACATGTCATATTCACCTAGAAAATTCGTGGATGTCATAAAATCTTGGAAATTATATTTATTTTAATATTTATAATAACATTTATTTGATTCTTTCATTAATAAGGTAATTACTCCATCATCATTGTGTCATAAATAAATTAAATTATTTTATGTATAAAAATTATAAATAAAATAAAATTATGTAGGAAATATTTTTATATTTCTAATGAATATTTATAGTCTAATTTATATTGTGGGTAACTCAATATTAAAAACAGTTTAGTTATTAAACATTGAATTTAACACTTTTAACACTTCTTTAAATAAAATAATAATAAATGTCCTAATCTAATCCAAGTGGAACAAAGAGGATAATATTTTATTCATAAGGTTGTTTTTGGTCGGATTATACTTATCCAATAGAATTAGGATATGTGTTAGGGTAATTATGATATCATTTTGACCCTTAATTACCCTATTTACTTTTAATCGTGGTAAATAAAAGTCAAAAGTTACTATTCACCAAAAATTATTTTCATCATGCTGAACCAAATTTACTTACTGATATTAACCATGTCTCTTGGAGTTTTGAAATTCGACACACAGAAGCGGTAAAATTATGTTTTATGCAAATTTGAAAATTCTCCCAGGAGTTGGGTAAAATATGTTAAAAAGTTCAATAAAATTTTATACATCTAATTTTATTATAAAATGACTAAAATGAATTACATTTAAAATATATAGGTATTATAAATCAATTTTCACTCAAAATAAATTTAAATAAAATAAATAATTATTTAAATAAAAAGTCGGTTTTAAAGAATAACGCAGTGTTTTTCACTATTCATCAAAAATTGAAAGTTTTCAAAAAAATTCAAAAAATTCACCCTAATATAATTTTGATTTTTATAATTAAAAAATAAAGTCTATTTTACTAAATTCAAAATATATAAGTTTATTTTATTAATTTAAAATCAATTCCCATTGTCAAAACCAAAAAGCGGGTTTTTAAAAAGTAAAAACTATCAAAATAATGACATGTGTTTATTTTGAATTTAAAAGTGAAATTACTTATAATGACTTACATTTTATTAAATGATAAAAATATAACCTAATTATACTTCAAAACCATTCAAATTTATAATTTAACACTATAAATTATTTCTATTAAAAAAGTTGTTTTCAATTAAAACAATTTATTTTTCACTATTCATCAAAATATGAAAGTTATCAGAAAAGTACCAAAAATTTTTCCAAACTAAATTTTTATGTCCCACTTCTAAAGAAGAATTTAATTTTATTAAATTGAATATATAAAAGTTACTAATATTGGTTTTAAAAAGGGTTCTCTACTAAAAGGTGGTAAAATTGCATTTTTTGAAAAATACTTCTTTTATCTGAAAAAATGAATTTGTTCTTATATTATGTCTAAGAAACACATAATATGGATTTTAAAATTATATAGAGTATATAAGATTCAAAATGCAGTTAATACTATTCATAACCTCTTTTTGAACGACTAGTTTGGTAAGTTGTGATGCACTCGAACTCGATGTTACGTGTAGCGCAAGCTATTGAATTACCTTAATGAGGTAATGTACTATGAAATCTTGTCATGTTACATTCTCCCCTCCTTCAATAAATTGTATTCTCGCAATTTGAAATTTTTCTTCTAAAATAAAAGGTAAAAAATAGAAAAATACCTTTGTGGAAAACCCACATCGGAAATTGGGTAAATAAAATTTAGTCTTAATAAGATGGAAATGGAATGAAAAAGTCACCACCAAATTATGATCTATATTAGGAGACCATTTTTGGAAATTAGAGACACATAATTGGAGGAAAAATGTAAATATTTATAGGGAGTGATTGAGGTCATCAATCACAAACAATTGTACAATTTAGAGCCTCAATGCCGTCAATCTATGATGATTTAAAATATCATCGTTTCAACAAAACACAAGGTATTAGGATAACACATTTTTTTCTTTTAATATCCCATACATAAAGTTTAAGAATTAATTTATTCATAGAATAAGTGGTATAAAAAATATAATTGACAGGTAGAGTATCATGCTTCAACTAATTCCTACCACAACTCATCTTTCACTCCAATAATAGAATTCAAAAATATTCTATTTGTCCCAATCGTATAGGGTTCCAAAAATAATGAATTTATAATTCATTTGTTATACTATTTAAAAAACTAAATTATACAACCTATGACATCAATTAGGCCAGTGGTAGGTGATTCAACCTTGTCTCCCTTTGGTTACGGGTTCAAGTCTCACAGCCTTGCTGGACGCGACGGGTTGTCGTCCGACCTCCGGGTTGTCCTTTTTATGACAATCCCAAAATAATCTCAAGAAATGATTTAACCTTAACAATATTATCCAATGTAAAAATTAATTGATTCCAACCTTTAGAATTATCCAAAATACTTCTGTCCAAACTCACATTCTAAAATTTATAAGGAAGGTAAACATAATGAAGATCCTTTTTTCCACGTAATAACATTTAAATACCTTCATCATGTATTCTTTTAAAACATGGTAACACCCTAAATTATCATATAACTGTATTGATTACATTCATGCTTTTTTATTCCTTATAGAATACTTGAAATACTCCTTATATCCAAAAACTATGTAAACTCCAACAATGATGGAATAAACAAACCATTAACCAGTTCCAAGGATGTCAATAATATCCAATATAATTTATCCAAATCAATAATCTCTTATTCCAAAATCAATACCTCAGTATAAGGATCATATTAAAAAAATTTGTTTCCTCCAACCATGTATTTTCAAAAAAATATAATGTTATATTGAGTCTCTTTTCTTGGTTCCACACAATCTCAAGTCCTTAATGAAATAGTACTGCAGTACAATCCTTATATACTCAATAATTTTTATAACATGTACATCATTAATACAGTACAAAAATGAAACAATACTTTAAAAGCAACATAAGAACTCTAATCATTCCTCTTCATCTTCGGTAGTTGAAACGCGCGACCGATTTTCGCCTATCGACCGGTCAAAGTTCTGGTGCTCTGCAAATGTGTATAGCAGCACTCGGGTCAAATCCTCGGCGATGATACTTTGTAATAGTCGTTTGTTTTTAGTTGATTGTATTTGGATTAGGGGGTTTGTTTGCAAAACTTAATTGAAATGATTGATTGACTATAATTGATTTATCAAATTGATAATTATTGGGGTGAGTTCATCATTAGGTTAGTTAAGCTTGTGATATCCTTGAGCTTTTCTTTATATTTCATTTAAATTAACACCCATGTCACAAGTTGACGTTGATTTGAATTCCCAAGTCTTAAGTCTTTAATACAAGCCTTAACTTAACTTAAGGTTCTAATATTAATCATATCTTGTTTATTTTAGTGTATTTATGGTTCCAATAATCCATGGAAACCACACATTAAACAAAACAAGTCATTAATCCATGACATGCTAAGTCCAACATACACAATGTTAATTCAACGAATACTCTTCGAGAAAAAGCTCTCAATAACTTAACATACCTAAATTAAAACTCACCCCAATGAGAGATTTACTCATCCATTAATATGGTTATTAATCTGGTAATATAAGTTTATGGTGATGAATTATAAAGAGAAGAAAAGGAAAGGGATTAGAAAAGAGTGGTTCGTCGAACACACACACACGAACAATGATGATAATTAAAAACGAATTTTCGATTGAATGAGGAAGAAAAAGAAGGGAAGGGGGTTAAAATGATTTAAATAATTTTAAGAACATTAAAATGAAACTACAGAAGGTGGATGAGAATAAGATATATTGAAGAAGAAACTTACATTAAAACAGAATTACAAAAGAAAGGACTTACAAAATTACAAAAACGAAGAACACGAAAGTAAGTGAAAAAAAAGAGAGGAGGAAAGGTCTCTCAACTAAAAACTTGAGTATGGAAGATCCTACCAAGCCTTTGTAAAGACTTTGTTCGTGCCAATATGATCTCCTCTCTTCTGAAATTCCAACCCCTCTCAAGGAGAGAAGGGGAGAGTATTTATAACCCAAGGAGTGGACTGTTTGCATTCCCAATCTATCCCTCCACTTGCATCGCCAAGTTGGCTCTTCAGATAACCTAATCTCTCAATATCTTCTTCTTAAAAGTTTTATATAACAAAGTTTTCCGACCTATCTCAAAATTTGGAGTCATTTGGACCTATGTAGCCAAAGTTATGGTCGTATGATTAAAAAATTTTAATCTATCTATTTCAATATAGTCTTTTTGAAGTCCAAAATAGGAAAGAGTTTTTGAATAGGAATATGCCTTAAAAACCGAATGACTTATTCAAAAAATTAGGCTAGATATATCTCCTATTTCACACTGAAAAATCTCAGATCGATATGATTCTTACATCATATGATATGTCATGAATACTATACTTATTTTAATTCCCAGCCAGAATGGTGGGCTGGATTTCAAAGCTTCATTTGGGCCCCTTGTTCTTAGAGTTGGGCCTTGAATTTTTTTTCCAATACTCCTTTAATTATCCCCCAAACTATGGAGGAGAATAAAATAATTTGGACTTCCTTATTGAGCCCAGAAATTATACTTTCATGGATGGTCCAACTTCATCAGAGATCCGGTAGGTCATCTTGTGTGGTAAATGTGATCCTTAAAATGGTAGAATTGGACCATGATCCCTTCTAATGAAATGTTTTATATTGAATTAGAAATCCTAAAAAAGAAGAAAAACACAATTTTAATCATTAGGGTGAGAGTTATTAATAAAATAGTAAACTGACTCAATTGGACTACTTCTAAAAATGCTCAAAAATTATACTTAGTATTAAAACATTAATATTTCACATAAATTATGCACATTTCATATAAAAACAGTGAAGGGAGTATTTAATAAGTAATTAAAATATGAATAACATCAAACCCCCACACTTATTTTTGTTCATGTACTCATGTGCAACAAATATAAAAACATGATAAAATCATTTTCACACACCAACATATATTAAAATTTTGTTTTCTCCAATCAGGGGAGGTTTAGACTATTTCACTCATCCATTTTGAATTACACCACAAGTTATTATATAAACAATGTTATAAAACTAATACATTTTTTTTCATGCTCAAATTTAGAAATGGAAAATGTTGACACTCAAAACTCACACCTCTCAAGATGATAAAATTCATTTGTGGAGGTTCACTTTTTCACCAACCAAAAGTAAAAATCTTAGAGTTTGAAAGAGCTCTCAGCTTACAATCCCTATCCAAAGTGCACAAGAATCAAGAGGTCTTTTTAAGGTTTTTTTATTTGGCTATGGGACGGTAGGAATATAATGTCTAAGAGAGATAAGAAGAGGGGTAAAACACCAACATAGAAAAAGCAATGCACATTTTTTTTGAAATAAAACATGGAATGAAATGAAAACACATATTTACAAGGGAATGATTGTGTGAAGAAAGACACAACAGAGGAAGAAAATATGAAGGTAATGAGAATATGGAATATTTACAAGACAAAAAACTTCTCCCAATAAGAATATAATACAGGTGTTCTTTTGTTTTCTTTGTTTTTTCGAACGTTGACCTTGAAACAGATCTCACACTCATATCCCAACCCATGTTTATCTCCTCACGACACTAATTTTAATAGTTATAATAATATCAAAGGTTAAGGAAGAGTGATTTTTGACCTACCCAAGACACAACCCATTTTTTCAATTTTTTTGATTTTTTTTTCATAATTTTTTTGAACACTTGTCAAATAACATTTACAAAATTACATAAATGGAAGTATATTACATTATCCAAAACACACCGAATGAAAAACTCTCCCCTACACTGAAATGGTTGCTTTCCCTCAAGCAGATGATAACTCATTGAAAATCAAAAATTGGGTACACAAAAAATGAAATCTATTCCCCCCACACTTAAATTTCAAAAAATTATGCAATGAAAATCCATGTTGATATTGGGTGGGAAAAGGTATTGGGCTTATAATGTGGATATCAAAGAAAAGGTTATCATAGGCTCGAAGGGGCTTTTAAAAGGAGGATTAATGTAAGGGAAATGAGAGGGTATTTGGTTATTCTGATTCTCATGTGGTTCAGAAAATGCCTCTATCATATTAATATACACTAAGGTAGAAAATTCAGCTCGAAGGTCCACAAACTCAAGACTCACAAATGGGGGTGAAAACACATATTTTGAAAATATGGCCATAGGTGGACTTGGAATGAAATCTAATGTTGGTTCTCACGGTTGAGGAAAATCATTTTCCAAATAAAAAATTGAGCATTAAAAATGTGTTGGTTTTGACACAAAATTATTTATCCAAAGTCATAATGATAATACAATATTATTGAGATGAAAAAATTCTTGTTGACTCCCCAAAATGGTTGGAAAAAATTAGAAAATTGGAAGGTGAGTAATCATGACTCTTAAATTTTCATTTTTTTTGATTTTTTCTTTGTTTTTTAGTTTTTTAGGTTTTTTAGATTGATTTTTTTATAAAGTCACATCAACAGAAAAGAGAAAGAGTAAATAAAATGGCTTTATAAAGAAATAGGTAAATAAATAAAATAAAATAGAGGGGAAGAAGAAGAAAGATATCGAGAGAGAGAGAAGAGAGAGAGTTAAAGGGAAATAGGTGCCCCTGGTTTGGATTTGGCGGGTTTCCATCACCATCTAGTGGTAGGTTGACTGGAGAAGTTGGGGATCCAGTGGAAGTCAATGTTGATCCAGGATTTTTCATCCTCTCATGGTGATGCTTTAACCGATGTACATTAACCGTTAATGTCCTTTTTGAATAAGGGTCTTGGACTTTCACTGCACCAAATGGGTAAACATGAGTAATAACAAAAGGACCTTCCCAATGAGAATTAAGCTTACCTGGGTGAAGCTGAAATTGAGAATTGAAGAGCACTACCTTTTCACCTTAATGGAATACCTTTCTCCGGATGTGTTTTTCATGGAGTACATTATCCTTTTCTTTGTACAGATTGGTATTCTCATAGGATTCAAGTCGAAGCTCCTCCAGTTCAGCCAATTGCAACAATCTTTCTTCACCTGATTTTTCACAATAAAAATTATAGGTTTTCACAGCCCAAAAATACTTATGTTGGATTTCAACTGGTAGAAGACATGCTTTACCAAAAACTAGCCTAAAAGGAGACATCCCAATGGGTTTTTATAGGTAGTTCGATAAGCTCAAAGTGCTTCACCATATCTTTTAGGCCGGTCTTTTCTGGCGAGTTTTACGATTCTCTCAAGAACTCTTTTCACTTCTCTATTAGAAAGTTCAGCCATGCCATTTGTTTGGGGGTGATATGCAGTTGAATTTTTATGTACAACCCCATTATTTTTCAAAAGAGATCCCATCGTTTTATTATAATAGTGGGTTCCTAAGTCACTAATCAAGCACGAGGCATGCCAAATCTATAGAATATGTGTGTCTTTAGGAACTCACTAACATTATGTGAATCATCCTTTCTAGTGGGTTTAGCCTCGACCTACCTAGAAACATAATCAGCTACAAGAAGTATGTATTAGAATCCATTGGAAGGGGGAAATGGTCCCATGAAATCGATACCCCTAACATCGAATATCTCACAGAAAATTAAAGGCTTTTGGGGCATTTCATTTCTCTTTGAAATTGTGCCAAACTTTTGGCAAGTTGGACATGATTGAAAGAACTGATGTGAGTCCTTGAAGAGTGAAGGCCAGAAGAATCCAGAGTCTTGGACCTTTCAGGAGGTCCTTTGTGGTCAAAAGTGGCCACCACTAAGAATTGAGTGACAGAATTCTGAAATAGAGGAATGTTCATCTTTATCAACACATCTCATAATTACCTTGTCTACCCCAGTTTTCCAAAGTTTATTTTCTTCCCAAAAATAGTGTTTTGAATCACTTTTCAACTTCATTTTCTATTCTTTTGAAAAAATTTCAGGAAAAACACCAGAAACCAAGTAATTTAAAATTGGGGAATACCATGGTAACTTTGGAGCGAGAGATGAATGGTTCTAAATGGGGAATTCCAAATTGATGATTTTAGAATGAGAAGAATTAGAAATTCTACTCAAGTGATCAGCCACAAGGTTTTCTTTTCCTGGTCTATCTTTTATTTCAAGGTTAAACTCTTGGAGAATTAGGATCCATCTTAATAGCCTTGGTTTGGAATCAGTTTTCTTGAGTAAGAACTATATAGTAGAATGGTCTGTGAAGATAAAGATTTTGGAACCTAAGAGATAGGACCCGAATTTATTTAAGGAAAAAACCACTGCTAAAAGTTCTTTTTCAGTGACAGTGTAGTGAGATCGAGTTTCATCCAATGTTTTTGAGGTATAATAGATGACATGAGGAATGTTTTCTCTTCTTTGACCAAGAACAGCCCCAACAGCTCTATGAGAAGCATCACACATCAATTCAAAGGGTAAGGACTAATCTGGGGGTTGGATTATCGGGGCAGATGTAAGAGATGTTTTGAGTTCAATGAAGGCTCTCTTGAAAACCTCATCAAAATTGAAAGTGACATCATTTTGGAGCAACCGAGCGAGTGGGAGAGCAATACTACTAAATTTATGGATGAATCTCTGATAGAAACTGGCATGACTGAGAAATGAACGGATGTCTCAAATAGAAGTGGGTTCAGGAAGTGATTATATCACTTCAATTTTGGCAGGATCTACTTCAAGACCATTTTTGAAACTATGTTCCCAAGAACAATCCCATTTGAAACCATGAAGTGACATTTTTTAAAATTTAACACAAGGTTACACTTGACACACTTTTAAATGACTAGAGAGAGTGAATGAAAGCACGACTAAAATGACTCACCATAAATGGTGAAGTAATCCATGAAGACTTCCATGCAGTGTTCAATAAATTATGAAACGATACTCATCATACACCTCTAGAATGTTGCAGGAGCATTGCAAAGTCCAAAAGGCATTCTTCTATATGCATATGTTCCAAAGGGGCATGTGAAAGTTGTCTTTTCTTGGTCTTGAGGTGTGATTGGGATTTGGAAGTAGCCAGTGTATCCATCAAGAAATCAATAGTGTGGCTTTCCGGCTAATTGTTATAGCATTTGATCAAGGAATGGAAGAGGGTAGTGACCTTTTCTTGTTTCAACATTCAATTTCCTATAGTCGATGCACACACGCCATTTTTTTTACACTCGAGTTGTGATTACCTCACCATGTTCAATTGTGACAACAGTTATCCCACCCTTCTTAGGTACAACTTGAATTGGACTAACCCATTCACTATCAGAAATTGGGTAGATAATACCATCTTGAAGAAGCTTGGTGATCTATTCCCTAACTACCTCAAGTATGAGTGGATTGAGTCTTCTTTTTTGTTGTCTAATTGGTTTGGATGATTCCTTAAGATGGATGTGATGCATGAAAATGACAGGGTTGATTCCTTGTATGTCATCTAGGGTCCAACCTAAGGCCTTTTTGTTTTCCTATAACACTTGAACAAGTTTGGACTCCTCAGTTTCGGTAAGTGAAGAATAGATAATGAAAGGATAAGATTGATCATGGAAAAGGAATGCATATTTCAGGTGTTTAGGAAGAGGTTTTAGATCAGTCTCATCTCTCATTTGTGGGTTAGACATATCAGGAATGGATGAAGGGACTTCAGTTGATTCAAATTCATTTTCCTTAGTACTGTCCAAAGTGGAGTAGTAGAGATCAGAGTTGATGTGGGATTCAAGAGAGTTTTCAAGTCCCTCTATATTGATGGATTCTATGAATGAGAGGTCCAAATCAACTTCACTATTTATGACTTTGTTAATCATGGTGCAGATTTTACAAGATCCTTTTTCATTAGAACGTGAATAACATGGTGTATTGGGGTTCGATTGACTCTTAGAAGTGTCCTTAGAAGCATGGATTGAGAATACAGAGTGATCCTCAGATGGGTATCACATGGCTTGGAAAATGTTGAACTTGACCAGTTGTTCACCAAATTCCATGGATAAGATGCCTGAATGGACATCAATTTTGGTTCTAGCTATCATTAGGAATGGTCTTCCTAGAATTAGGGGAGGTTGAGAAGAGTTCATCTCACCTTCCATGTCAAGGACATAGAAATCAGCTGGGAAGATAAGATCATTTACTCGAACAAGGACATCCTCAATTATTCCCTCAGTACTAGCTATGCTTCGATTGGCTAATTGAATGAAAACACCTGTTGGATGTAAGGGACCTAAACCAAGGTTGGAGAATATGGATTTGGGCATGACATTAATTTAGGCTCCTAGGTCTATGAGTGCATCATCAAATTTGGAACTTCTAATTTGGCATGGAACCGTAAACGTCCCTGGATATTTGCACTTAATGGGTATGGAATCTTTGGTTGAAACATTTTCAAAGGTCCTAAGTTGCCTCTTGTGGGTACACAACTCCTTGAGAAACTTGTCATACTTAGGAATTTGTTTTATGGCATCTAAGAGGGGAATGTTGACTTCAACACGTCTAAACAAGTCAAGCATTTCAGGATTAGGTTCAAATGACTTCTTTGGATTAGAGACAGCTTGTGGAAAATGAATTGGATTCCTAAGTGGAATTGAAGGAGGTGAGGGAATGGTTTCAGGTTCCTTTTCAAGTTTCTTTTTATTTTCATTTTCTAGGTCAAAATTCAAAGGAGGTTTGGAGGACTTATCTTGAGGGATAGTAATTTTCTTTCTCGATCTAAGTGCAATTGCACTTATGTTACCCTTGGGGTTGGGTAATGGTTGAGCTGGGAGTTGGGAAGAATTGGATGGTTGTCGTTGACTAAGGTGGGATGCAAGTTGACCAATTTGGGTTTCAATGTTCTTGAGTATAGAACGGGTGAAAGAGGCAAGATCTTCCACAACACTTTCCCATGGTTGCTTATAAGAAGAGGCTTGTCTCGAATTGGGATTACCTTGATTTTGGTTCCTGGGAAAGCGATTGTATTGGTTTTGGAATTGGGAAGGCTCACTAGGATAATGGAATCCAGGAGGAGGAAGATGAGGATTGATCGTTTGAGGTTGAGGGACAAAAGGATAAGATTGTTGGAAGTTACCAACACCTTGACCATATTGGAATTGGTTTGGGTTTTGAGGAGGTAATTGAGGAAGATGAGATATGGGATTAACATACCTAAGGCCTTGGTTATAGGAAGAAGAGAAGGGCTTAGAGTGAGGTTGGTTGAAATTTCTAAAAAACTAACCTAATAGTTGAGGATTGGTGTTCTACTGAGCATATGCTGCATTTAGCTCCATTGGTCCAGATGAATCAGATTGATCCTCTTGAAGTTGTCAACATGTGTCAGTTGGATGAGATGCAGAGTTGAATATTCCACAGTTTTTGACAGGTCCAGGAAACATTGATTGTGGAGAAGACGAGGTTAGGGATTTGGTAGCCACAACTAGTTGTTGCACAAGACCTGTAAGTTCACTCATCCACTCGGTCATCTTGTTCAGCTCAATTGATTAATTATCTTGGGCTTGTTTGACTTGATCATTTTCTCGATTGTGAAATTGTTGTGTGTTTTCATCCATGTTACTTATGAGATCTCTTGCTGCTGCATGAGTTTTATCAACAAGATCACCGCCACTTGCGACATCAATGAGAGTTCTCTCCATAGCCAACAACCCATTATAGAAGTATTGGATCAAGAGTTGGTCAGGGATTTGGTGATTTGGACAAGTTTCCACAAGATTTTTGAACCTCTCCCCGTACTCATGGAGTGATTCACTTGGGAATTGACGTTTACCACTTATTTCCTTTTGGATAGAAGCAGTATGAGAAGCAGGAAAGAATTTCTCTAAGAAGAGTCGCTTCATGTCATTCCATGTGGTTATAGAACCAGGAGGAATGTAGTAGAGCCATGACTTGGAAGAGTCAGCTAGGGAGAAAGGGAATGCTCAGAGTTTGATTTGATCCTCAGAAACCCCTTGAGGCTTCATGGTAGAGCACACCACTTGGAACTCTTTAAGGTGGAGATGTGGATCCTCACCAGATAGCCCGTGGAAATGAGGAAACAGATGAATCAAACCCGATTTGAGTTCGAAGTCCGCCTCTATGTTTGGATATTGAATACCAAGAGGTTGGTAATTCATATCAGGAGTAGAAAATTCTTTAAGGGTTTGTTCCCTAGGATTGGCCATTTCAAATTCAACTAGTTGGATGAGAACGGGTTCTTGAATGAGTTTATTATCTCTTATGTTCCACCTAAGTTGGAGAAGTGTTCGATCAATTTCAGGATCAAACAAATCTGATGGATTGTTTGGGAGGCTACGGGGCATTCAGAGAGATGTTGGAAGAAAGAGGAAGATGGGTTTTTCTTTGTATTTTTTCAGTTTATGATTTCTAAGAAGAAGATGGGTTTTTCTTTTTGTTTCTTTTTCAATTTTTTATAAATTTTATTTTTGTGTTTTTTTACAATAACTAGAAACTAATGACTACTTAAAGCACCATACCCAGAAACAGTTCCATTTGAAACGCGTGACCGATTGTCGCCTATCGACCGGTCAAAGTTCCGGTGCTCTGATAATGTATATAGCAGCACTCGGGTCGAATCCTTGGCGATGATACTTTGTAATAGTCATTTGTTTTTAGTTCATTGTATTTTGATTAGGGGGGTTTGTTTGCAGTGCATAATTGAAATTATTGATTTACTATAATTGATTTATCAAATTGATAATGATTGGGGTGAGTTCATTATTAGTTTAGTTAAACATGTGATATCCTTGAGTTTTTCTTTATATTTCATTTAAATTAACACCCATGTCACAAGTTGACGTTGATTTGAATTCCCAAGTGTTAAGGCTTTAATCCAAGCCTTAACATAACTTAAGGTTATAATATTGATCATATCTTGTTTATGGTAGTGTATTTATGGTTCCAATAATCCATGGAAACGACACATTAAACAAAACAAGTCATTAATCCATGACATGCTAAGTCCAACATACACAATGTTAATTCAACGAATACTAATCGAGCAAAAGATCTCAATCGCTTAACATACCTAAATTAAAACTCACCCCAATGAGAGATTTACTCAGAAATTAATATGGTTATTAATCTGGTAATATAAGTTTATGGTGATGAATTATAAAGACAAGAAAAATAAAGGTATTATAAAAGAGTGGTTCGTCGAACACACACACACACACATGAACAATGATGATAATTAAAAATGGATTTTCAATTGAATGAGTAAGAAAAAGAAGGGAAGGGGGTTCAAATAAATTTAAACTATTTTAAGAACATTAAAATGAAACTACAGAAGGTGTATGAGAATAAGAGATATTGAAGAAGAAACTTGCATTGAAACAGAATTACAAAAGAAAGGACTTACAAAATTACAAAAACGAAGAACATGAAAGTAAGTGAAAACAAAGAGAGGAGGAAATTTCTCCCAAGTGAAAACATGAGTATGGAAGATCCTCCCAAGACTTTGGAAATAATTTTTTCATGCCGATATGATCTCATCTCTTCTGAAATTCCAACCCCTTTCAAGGAGAGAAGAGGAGAGTATTTATAACCCAAGGAGTGGATTGTTTGGATTCCCAATCTGTCCCTCCACTTGAATCGCCAAGTTGTCTATTCAGACAGCCGAATCTACAAATATATTCTTCTTAAAAGTTGTAGATAATAGAGTTGTTCTACCTATCTCAAAATTTGGATTCATTTGGACCTATGTAACCAAAGTTATGGCCGGATTATTAAACAATGATAATCTGTCCATTTCAATCGAGTCTTTTTGAAGTCCAAAATGGTAAAGAGTTTTTGAATTGGAATATTCATTCAAAACCGAATAACTTCTTCAACAAAGTCGGCCATATATATCTCCTATTTCAAACTAAAAAATCTCAGCTCTATTTGATTCTTACATCATGAGATATTTCATGAATACTATACTGATTTTAATTCCCGTTCAGAATGGTGGGCTGGATTTCAAAAGCTTCATTTGGGCCCCTTGTTCTTAGAGTTGGGCCTTGAAATTTTTATCTGATACTCCTTTAATTATCCCCATAACTTTGGAGGAGAATAAAAGAATTTTTACTTCCTGATTGAGCCCAGAAATTAAATCTTCATGGCTGGTCCAGTTTCATCACAGATTTGGTAGGTCATCTTGTGTGGTAAATGTGATCCTTCAAATGGAAGAATTGGCCCATGATCCCTTCTAATGAAATGTTTTATATTGAATTAGGAATCCTAAAAAACAAGAAACACACAATTTGAATTAGTAGGGTGAGAGTTATTAATAAAATAGTAAAATGACTCAATTGGACTACTTCTAAAAATGCTCAAAAATTATACTTAGTATTAAAATATTAATATTTCACATAAATTATGCACATTTCATATAAAAACAGTGAAGGGAGTATTTAATAAGTAATGAAAATATGAATAACATTAGTAGTATCATAACTTGATTATTATCCAATAGCATCATTTGGGGAATACTCTGATGGTTTGGACATTGATTCACAAAGTATCTGAACTCCTTATAGATGAATCATTGTACATTTGAAACCTTTTTCTCACCCGTACAATCAAGTACTTGGTATCCTTTTTCTCCACACTTAAAACAAACTCCAATTTCCTTCAAGCATTTACCAAGGTGATTCTTTCCACAGTTATCACATATGGGAAAATACTTCTTTCCCTTATTCCCTTTATCCATCTTTCTCTCTATCATCTTTTTCTTCTATGGATTCCCTTCAAAGCCATAGGACTCAAAAAATTATTTACATATCTTATTAACACATGATACTATTTATTAATATGATGATAATACATGGGAGACTATTTACTTTCTAAATGTTGGATTAACACCATAAAAGATATGATACTTCTTACTCTTTAGATCATGCATATTACTGGAGGTCTCATTCCATCTACTAGGCACCATTTCAAAATAATGACATACACTAGGTTAGTTTATGAATCACAATGAAAAGTTACAAACTTGTAAAATAGTTAACATAAATTGAACAGTTCATGGATATAATATATAATCATAAAAATGTTTTCTTTGAGGAGGTATATACTCATAAACCCATCATAGTGGTTTGTAAAGAAAACGAGAATTTTCCTAAGAATATCCCCTAGGAGTTTCGTAAACAATAGTGCAGCAAGGCCTGTTGTCATGCAATAGTTCCTATTCGAGTCCATCTCAAAGAGGTGTTTTCGGGTTTTACCCCTAGGTACATCTATACCAGATCCACCTCTACCTGCTCATATCCTGATAGTGATGTATTTCTAGGAAAACTCACAAAATCTCTACAGTACCCAAATTCTAGGATGTTCTTCTATACTAATCCTCAAAGTTTATTTTAGGGTAGTGTTCTCTAATCAGAGTTTTTCTAAATCTATTTCTAAGGTTGTTAATAAACTTCCTCTGATACCAACTGTAATTCCCTAACCCCAGAAGCCTAGAGTCAGTGAATTATTTTAATACATTGGCATGATTATAAAGAATAAAGTCCCGAAAGACCGATCAGTTTAGCAGTGTTGGAAAATAGATTACATACATGAACATTACATTACACATTATAAAATAAAACAAAACATAAATTATTCTTTGAGAATTCCCTTAATTCCTTAGCTTAACCCTGCTTATCAATCATAAAACACTTCTTCACATCGTGGAAAAAATAAAACATAGAAAGGGGTGAGATCAGATGCTCAATAAGGATAACAATATATCAGAAACACACATAAATAAGCATAAATATTTAAGGAAATGTATTAGACAAAAAAAAGCCTTTAAAACTTAAAATTCATCATAATATGGAAAATATAAAATCAAAAAATTCCATTTACTTATTGACAGGGATGTTCTACTAGTAAAAAAATCACATGCAATATCAGTATCCACTTTCATAATGATGGAATGCATAATGCCAGACTTCATAACCACATAGTCAAGGCCTTGTGCCAAGACTACAAAAAATATTTTTTCAAGGCCTTGTTCCAAGACACTAGTTTGTCTCATGAGACCTACCGATGCATCAAGAAGCTATGGAGGGCCCCACCCATCACTTAATAAGTCCAATTCATTCCTTACATGAAAAAGTTTAAACATAACATAAACATTCATATTAAAAATAGCATACGAAATGTCAATAATTTATCAACAAACCATGAATAGTATAAAAATAACACATCTAGAGTCAAACATATCACAAAACCTTAAATACAATATGAAAAATTTAAAGAAATTTTTTAATCAAAGTATCCCATGCCACATTGAAACTTTTGAAAGGAATTAAAATTTAAAAACATTTGTGTCCATATAAATAAATCCTTAAAAACCATTTTGAAAATGGACATTAATGAGAATGATTTAGAAGAATAAATATTTAAAACATTTAAAATGATGTTTTAGTAAAAAAGTCCCTTAAAAATAATCCCTTTGAAAACTCTTTTATGAAACATGGACATGTATAATAAATATGTCCCAGTAGATACTTACGTAAAAAGAACCTCAGATAATAAAGAGATTGTGAAATTAACCCTTACCTTGCACTTTCCTTTATTAGAGGGTATGTTGAACCTCCTGTATAAAGACCGTAGTATGTTTTTTAATTATATAAGAACCATATTAATATTTATTATATCATTAATGATTCATTTATGACTTTATACTACCCATTTAGTAATGATTTTCATGTTAAATTAACATTTCGGGTAATAATTGCTTTCTTTATCGCATGTGTTTTAACTTGTTATTCTTGATTTTATCATTTAGATCATGATTTAAATACTTCAAGAATATAAAACTTGATTTATATATCATATATATTTAGAATATAAATATTTATAATAGATAGATATATGAAATGGAAGGCACAATTTACGGAGACGGTAGACCGTACGTACGCATAAACACTGTTTCCATTTTCATATCGTATTGAACGGAAGTAAGTGAATTAGATATATGTAAGTATATACATACACACACACACACACACAGATATATATATATATATATATCTCAAATATAATTATTATTTCATATATTATGTACTTATTAATAATATATATTTTTATAATCATCGCTGAACGGTGAACGTGGAAATGAATCTCATCACGTCGTGGAGAGGGTAATCCATACGTACGCACGAGCGACAATATCATTATATTGATGGTGAAATAATATGTAATTTTATGGTATATCATATATAAAGAATTATTAAAATGTTATATTAATTATTTAAATCTTTTATACTCATTATTATACCCATCCAAAATAATGGAGTGCGTGAATAACAAACTACACCAGGACATGGAGATGGTAAGCCGTACATACGCACGTATGGTGACTTTGTCATTTATAGGATGGGTAGAATAAAGAATATGGTTGTACCATATTTATAATAACATTACAGTATATATAATATACTAGAGTTATTATTGTCTAATGGAAACAACAAATAAAGAGGAAGTGGAAAAAGAAAAGATCTTTAAACAGGTGATGAAATATCGAACTCTTCTTCGGGTTCTTACTTTTGATTTGATCAAAAGGGATCCTTAGGCTGGATTTATAACCAAATTAAGGAATATATGATGAAGGGAGGAAAGTTGGGAGGATATTTGGGTAGGTTTTGGCCGAGCCAAATGGCTTTGGAGGTGTGATTTTGAGAGAAGTGGAAGTACTCTTTTATAAGAGAGGTGAGGGTCACTTTAGAAAAAACATGAAATTTTATTTTATAATAAAATAATTTTAGGTTTATAATGGATCCAAAATTATTTATTTAGAGTCTAAGGTGGGTATGGGTCTAAAAAATCTCAACCAATAGGTTTTAGACACATTTAGGTTACTATTTTACCGTTATCATTTAGATTTATCTCTTAGTTAAATAGTTTAACTTTTACCACATCTTCTTGTATTCTTACACTATATGGTTAATAAAATTACCTTAAAATTCCAAGATAACATCAAGTGGTTCATTATTGACATATATAATATTATTTAAGCCTTTTTTCTAAACCTTAATTTTTTTTGGAATATTATATCAACCAATAATATAGTATTTGTTTTAAAAATTAATTTATGTCAATTTTGACGTTATTTGGTATTTGGTTTTTGTGAAATTAATCACGACATTATTACTTCTAAAATGATACATTGAATAAACCCTAACATGTCATATTCACCTATAAATTTTTTGGATGTCATAAAAACTTTGAAATTATATTTATTTTAATATTTATAATACCATTGATTTGATTCTCATTAATGAGGTAATTAGTGCATCATCATTATGTCAAAAATAAATTAAATTATTTAATATATAAAAATTATAAATAAAATACCATTATGTAGGAAATATTTTTATATTTCTAATGAATATCTATAGTTAAATTTATACTACGGGTAACCCTATATTAAAAATGGTTTAGTTATTAGGCTTTAAATTTAATACTTTTAACTCTTCTTTAAATAAAATAATAATAAATGTCCTAATCTAATAAAAGTGGACCAAAGAGGATAATATTTTATTCCTAAGGTTTTTTTGGTCGAATTATACTTATCCAATATAATTAGGACATGTGTTAGGGTAATTATGATATCATTTTTACCCTTAATTACCCTATTTACTTTTAACTGCGGTAAATAAAAGTCAAAAGTTACTATTCACCAAAAATTATTTTCATCATATTGAACCACAATTTACTTACTAATATTAACTGTGTATCTCGGATTTTTGAAATTCAAATCACAGAAGTGGTAAAATTATGTTTTATGCAAATTTTCAAATGCTCCTAGGAGGTGGGTAAAATAGGTTAAAAAGTCCAACAAAATTTTATACATCTAATTTTATTATAAAATGAATCTAATTAATTACATAGAAATTATATAGGTATTATATATCTATTTTGACTTAAAATAAATTTAAATAAAATAAATAAATATTAAAAAAAAAATCAGTTTTAAATAATAACGCAGTGTTTTTCACTATTCATCAAAAATTGAAAGTTTTCAGAAAAATTTCAAAAATTCACCCTAAGATAATTTTGATATTACAAATTCAAAAATGAAGTCTATTTTACTAAATTCAAAATATATAGGTTTCATTTATTAATTTCAAATCAATTCTCGTTGTCAAAACCGAAAAACGAGTTTTTAAAAAGTAAAAACTATCAAAAGATTGACATGTGTTTATGTCAAATTTAAATGTGAAATTACTTATAATGACCTAAATTATATTAAATGATAAAAATATAAACTAATTATACTTAAAAACCATTCAAATTCATAATTTAACACTCTAAATTATTTCGATTAAAAAAGTTGTTTTCAATTAAAACATTGTATTTTTCACTATTCAACAAAATATGAAAGTTATCAGAAAAGTACCAAAAATTTATCCAAACTAAATTTTTATGTCCCTCTTATAAAGAAGAATTTAATTTAATTAAATTTAATAAATAGAAGTGTCAAATATTAGTTTTAAAAAGGGTTCACCATTAAAAGGTGGTAAAATTGCATTTTTGGAAAAATACTTCTTTTTTCTGAAAAAATGAATTTGTTCTTATATTATGTATAAGAAATACATAATATTAATGTTAAAATTATATAGAGTATATAAGATTCAAAATGTAGTTAATAATTTTCATAACCACTTTTTTAACAGTTAGTTTGGTAAGTTGTGGTGCACTCGAACTCGGTGTTGCGTGTAGCGCAAGCTATTGAATTACTTTAATGAGATAACATACTATGAAATCTTGGGGTGTTACAAACGGCGAGTCCTTCCTTATGTTGGTGAGATAATTGATCTATCAGTGACTCATTTCAACTAACGGTAAGTCCTTGAGTTGGTAGAACCATGAAATGGTAGGTCACTCGGACTGATGGTAGTTTGTTTGCATTGGTGATTCATATGCCACAGTGATTCATCTACGTCAGTGAGTCATTAAATAATGAGTCCTTTAATGATGAGTCCTCTGTATATCAGTGTTAGTGACTCATACTTAGATAAATTTAGATATTCTGTCTGTCTTAGAGTTTAGCAAAGTTAGAGAGTGTTAATACCAATAATTAAACATAGATAATCAGTTATAATCTTGTTTAGAATTAAACACACATAATTAGTTATATGATTGATATGATATTATATACAAGATAACACTTCGACATAATTTAGGATCTTACTTATGGTAAGATATATGTTAATATATGACATGATTTATGATAATTAAAACCATTATAGTCATAGACAGTGGCCAAAAATATCTATGGGCCAATAATCTCCCCTTTTTGATGATAAAAAATCATGGCATTATTAAGTACCATTATATAATGATTAATGTAAAAAAAATAGATTATGAGTTCCCATAAAGATGAATAGACTAAAAAATAATTATGGAAATTAAAATGGATCAGAGATAATAATGTAGAAGCACATAATAATTCTTAATAATGTTCTCCCCTTTTTGGTATTAGAAAAAAGTGGAAGGTTAAAAACAAAAAAGAAGAAACAATAAAATGTCATTAATAATTAAATTAGACCAAAATAGAAACAATACAAGCATGCAACCCAATAAAAAACAATCACTCCACTCTATGTGGTTGGGTCAAGGGGTTTATTCCCCTTATCATAAGGATCAATGGAAGGACCAACATAAGGGTTAGGTCGAGAAGAAGGAGGATATGAATGGATTTTCAGAGGAGGTAGAGGCTCTCCTTCTGAAACTATAGAATCTAGAAAAGGTCTTTTATAAGAAATAAGGAAAGTCTGAATAGACTCTATAATGATGGCTCTGATTTGAGATAAGGCTTGAGAAACCAACATCTAAGCTTGAGAATGTACTTAACCAGTAGGGTGAAGTGGTGCATCAGTAGGCAAAATAATGGCTTCACTTTGGACATGGATATATGGTTTTAATAGTTTGATGAACTCTTTAAATATTTCACCACCATATTTCATTTACTTTTCAAAATCATCTTTTTTTCTATGAACTTTTCCAACACGGGAGTGAATTCTCTTAGCTTATGAATCTGATCCTTAAAATCCTTTGTCACTAGAGGAAGAGTAATATTGGTGGCCAAATACTCAAACAAACCATTCATTTTATGCTTTGTGATGAGTTTGGAGAAAAAAATCATTAATAATTTTGGTCATCTCTCCCTGATTGTGTGAATAACTCCTTTTATAATACTTCACATGGTCATGTACCTTATCTTAATTGTCCTAAATCTTGGAAACACTACTAATTAAGGCCTGCAACTCTTCCTTTAAAACTGAACTGATAGTATCAAGATCCACAGATTGCGAAGGCTAAATAGGTGGAGTAGAGGTTGAAGCAGGTGCATAGGAGGAAAGTTCATAAACATATTTTCACAGTTTGGAAAAATGAAGAGATTTAAAATGAGAAACAAGATTTTCATGTCCTTCCATGACACTTTCCATTGAATTTTTATACTCAGTGGATAAATAATTGATGCCAGTAGTTAACTCCATCATCTCATTCCCAAGCTTAGTGTTTTTTTCACAATTGTTTCTATAGTTGTAATCAAATTTGGATGAATTTATTTTATCACCATATTGGAAACTAAAGTAGCATCAGCTTGATATACAATGGTTGAGGCAAGAGTAGAACTATAAGTTCTAGATTTCTTTACAGCATCAAACATAGACCATATAACTTTCAGGTTATCAATCAGCTCAGTGTTTTATCTTTTAGCTTCAACTATCTCGTATCTCATCTGAGATTGTACTGAAAATATTACTGATGAACATATATCTTCCTTGAATTTTTCCAAATCAGCCTTAGTGACATAGTCACTAGAAAGGGTTTCTGCCACTGGTTCTTTTGCAACAGGTACAAACACTTCATCATATGAATCTTCATAATCTAATCCCAGTGCCACATACCTAGGATTAATTTCCTTTTAAACCATTATATCAGAATCCATAGGATTATGAGTATCAAACCTTACTCTTCTAATTTGATTCTCTTAATTAGCTTGAGCTAATATTCCTTGTGGATTCCCCTCAGTGTCATATTTCTTGAATGTTTGGTTCCCCTCACTTAATGCTTCCTTTATAGGTTTCTAATACTTATGTAGAGTTATTTTTCTAGAATATATAGCCTGAGCAACTGGTTCGACTATAGAAACATTTTCATCTTGAACAACACTCTCAACAGATACAATAATATTAGTTTCAACAATATCTATACTAATAGATTCTGGATTCCCATTAGAATGACCAAATTTACTATCACTACCAATTTCACTACTTTCTTTATTATCACCATCTTCATCCTTTTCATCACTAATTTTATCATCAAATTTCTCATCTTCTTCTTCTCTACCTAATTCCAAACCACTTTCACCACTACCAACATCCTATTCTTCATCTTCTTCTTCACTAGATTCACTGAAATATTTTAAACTTCCTTCGACTTTTGTCTCTTCACTTCCAATAGATTGGAGAATAGGTTCTTGAGAAGGTAAGTCCAAAGGTGGACTTGGAGGTCGAATAGAAACTATATTTGTTGGTCCAGTTGTGTTTGGGTCACTTCTATCATCAGTTTGCGATCCCACATCTCTGATAGGAGTAACATGCTCCTCATCCTCATTTGAAGAATAAATCACTTGATCATCTAGACCAAGGCAAGGATCCACTAGATTCTTTGGTCTAATAGGATGATCTATATGATTGAAATTTTCATATAGTCTATCTTTATCACCAACCCAATCCTTCCTCCATGGGTTACAGTTAATTTTCATTCTCTTACAGATGTCAGAACATAAACAGATTCCACTACATTCAGTAACTACTACATCATCAACTTCACTTACACATCCTTTCTTCTTTATCATTGCTGAAATCATTCTGGAGTAGAGCATAAAATTTTACTTACAAATGGGTTTTATCATCTCATTTATGCACACTATTAGATAGATGCACAGATTCTATTTAACTCCTTTATATAGAAAATACACCAATTATACATCCTAATACTTGAGAGAAGAAAAGTACCATTTCCTAGGACCAATATGATGCTTAATAAAATTAAATAAAATTATGCACTCACCATTTAAATCTGATGTAATGGGTCTTATATGTTCCTCATTTCTAGTTAGATCTTTCAGAGCTGTATCATAATAAAATAATTCAATTTCGAGTGCAGAGGTTCTTTAATAATCAAGAAAAACTTCTTTTCAAGGAACTTTAATACATTCAGCCCAATATCTTGAAGAGAAAGAGATTCTATCCCCTTTTTCTATTTAATTGACCTTGTCGACATCACTTCCTTCCAATAGAAGTTCTATATTCATGTAAAATTCATGTAATGGATTTGGGTAGAAGACTATGTCATTGTTTTCAAACCAATAAAGCCATCCTTGATCTTGCAACACCTTTAACAACCAAGAATTGGTCTCTAAGAGAAATTCATCTATTACTTCTTTCTCTGTGGTTATAACATGGTTTTTAGACCAGGATTTACAAGAGATAAAGATCTGCTTGATTAACCTATTTGTTTCTTAGAAGAATGAGACTCACCATCTTCAAGAGCTCACTTCACAGACACCATTTCAATCAGTTCAGTCTGGAGGTCAGAAGGTGAATGGTTGGGGGTAAAGAGAGAGTGAGAGTGGAGGACGAGAGAGTCTAGCAGTAAATAAGTAGAGTGGATCTATTCAAATTTATATCATTTAGGGATTTTGGAATTTTGAAATTGTGAAAACATGAACCGAGTTCAATTTTTTTTAATTAAACAGTATAGTTTTGATAAAAACATGAAACATATAAAAACAATGTGTCATCCGCGTTGGTATGATATATTTTTCATAACACTAATAGTTTTAGAATGAAAATGGTGTCGACATGACAACAATGTTGTCATGACAACTATGTCTATATGAAAATGGTGCTAGCATGAAAACGGTTTCTAAATGACAATGGTGTCAGTGTTAGTATGAAAACTTTACTTAAAAGTATCAAAAGAAATTCAACACAAGGTCTTATTGATTTATCATTCCTAACTCATGTCTAATGTAATTCATTCTTTTAGAGTTCAATTGATTAGTGAATATGTTAGCAAAATGATATTCATTGCTAATAAATTCTAAAGTTATATCACCCTTTTGATAATGATCTCTCAAAAAGTGATTTCTTACAACAATATGTTTTGTTCTAGAATGAGAAACTGGGTTCTTAGAAATGTTAATAGAACTTGTATTGTCACCTTTTATAGGTACATGTATAAATTGATATCCATAGTCTCGTATAGTGTGTTTTATACACAAAATCTGAGCACAATAGCTACCAGTAGCTATGTTTTCATCTTCAGGAGTAGATAATGAAACAAAATTTTGTTTCTTACTACCCCATGAAACCAAAGACTTTCCCTAAAAGTGACATGTTCTAGAGGTGATCTTTCTATATTACTTGAATCCACTAAAATTAGCATCATAATAACTCACTATATCAAATTATTGTACTTTAGTGTAAAACAAAACTAAATTGATAGTATGTTTGATGTATTTGAAAATTATTTTAACAACATTTAAGTGAGATTCTTTGAGATTAGCTTGAAAATGGGCACACATACCGACACTAAAAATTATATCTGGATTACTAGCAGTCACATAGAGCAAACTTCCAATCATTCCTCTATAAGTTGTTTGATCAACAGATTTACCATCTTCATCAAGATCCAACTTACAAGTAGTACTCATTGGAGTGTCACTACTTTTGATGCTATCAAATCCAAATATTTTTAAAAGATATTTTGTGTATTTACTTTTATTTAAAATGATACCTTCTTTATTTTGAAAAATCTAAAATCTAAGAAAGAATTTGAGTTCACACATAAAACTCATTTCAAATTAACTTTTCTTTATTTTTGAAAACTCAATACATAAAGAATTTTTTGAAGATCAAAAAATGACATCATCAACATAAATTTGAACCACTAAAAAATCTTTATAAATTTGTTTTAAAAATATAGTTGGATCGTCAATTCCTTTTGTAAAAACTTTAGAAATAATAAAACAACTTAGTCTATCATACCAATCTCTTGGATCTTGTTTTAAACCATATAAAGCTATGTTAATTTGAAAAAATGATTTTGAAAATGAGGTTTTGTAAAACCAGGGAGATATTCAACAAAAACATACTCAACTATATACCCATTTAGGAATGAACTTTTAACATTCATTTGATAATGTTTTAAATTAATATGGGAAATATAAGAAAGCAGGATTATGATGACCTCGAGTTTAGAAACAGGTGCAAAATTTTCTTCATAATCAATGCCTTCTTCTTGAATATAACATTGTCCCACCAATCTGGATTTATTTCTAACAACATTACCATATTCATCTACTTTTTCCCCAAAACCCACTTAGTGACTATGTACAAGGTGTCTTTGGGTTTATCCACAAGTTTCCAAACTTTATTTCTTTCAAATTTATTAAGTTCTTCTCGCATATCCATCACCCAAAATTCATCTTTAATTGCATCATGGATGTTTTTAGGTTCAAGCTGTGACAATAAGGCTTGATGTTCAACCTGGTTTCTAATAGAAGCTCTAATTTTTTTCCCTTTATCTAAGTCTCCCACAACAACATCTAAAGGATGGTTCTTGAGAGTTCTAGTTGTTCTAGAAAAAGAGGGGCTAGTAACTTCAGGTTCATATACAGGTTCGGGTTCATCATGTTCAGATTCTTATAAATTTCTAGAACTATTTGATTTAACATATTTCTTAACAAGTGGATTAGATGATTTTTCATTTATGTCTAGGTTTGAAATATCTTTTTCAAGGTTACCTAGAAAGATCTTAGGTTCACGTGGATATATTTCATCAAATTTGATATGCAGAGATTCTTCCACACACTTGGTTCTTTTATTAAATACTCTATAGGATTTCCTAGAGGTTGAGTAACCTATAAAGATTACTTCATCACAGTTGGATAAAAAGTTTCAATATTATGCTTAGTGTTAAGAATATAGACAATTGAAACCAAAAACATTGAAATAACTAACTTTGGGTTTTCTATTGTTCCACAAATCATAAGGAGTATTCTTGAGGATATGTCTAATTAAGACTGTTAATTATGTAGCAAGATGTTTTCACAACCTCATCCCAAAAGTAAACAGGTAAATCATATTCATTAAGCATTATTCGGGCTATCTTCTGTAAGGTTCTATTTATTCTTTCAACAACTCCATTTTTTTAAGGTGTCATAGGGGCAGATAAGTTATGACTATAGCCATTGTGTGAGAAAAATGATTCAAAGTCTTGATTTTCAAACTCACGACCATGATCACTTCTGAAGGATTTTATTCTATTTCCACTTTTATTTTCCACTGTTTTATCATACTTTGTGAAGTATGTACATGCTTTAATTTTGTGACCTAAGAAATAAGTTCATGTATACCTAGAATAGTCATCTATAAGAACATAAACATAGTGCTTCCCATTTAAACTAGAAACATGAGAGGGTCCAAACAAGTCCATTTGAACCAACTCTAAAGTTTGAGAAGTTAAAACTTATTTCTTTGATATGAAAGATATCTTGTGTTGCTTACCCTTTTGACAATGATTACATACTTTATCATTTGAAAACTCAAGTTTGGGTAGATCCTTGACTAGAACTTTTCTAGTAATATTTCTAAGAGAGTATACATTATAGTATTGCAATCAACTATTCCAAATCCAAGACTCTTTATAAAAGGCATTTAAAAAAGAAACATTTTTAGAAGCTAAATAATATAAGTAATCATAATATGGATTTTCATTTCTTAATGAAAAAAATACTAATTCATTTTTAGAGTTTAAAACATTGCAAACATCATTTTAAAATTTAACATGAAATCCATCATCACATAATTGTGAAATACTTAGCATATTATATTTCAATCCATCAACAAAAAGTACTTTAGAAATTAAAACTGAGTTAGAGTTACCAATCTGGCCCAGGATAATTATTTTTCCTTTAGAATTGTCACCAAAGGTGACATATCCACCATCAATCTTGATTAGGTTCTTGAATCTTGAATAACTGCCTGTCATGTCGTATGAACATCCCCCACTGTTCATGTACCATAATATTTTACAATATCTCTTCAAAAAACTCTCTTATATAATAATCAAACAAAAATATATTTCGGTACCCAGACTTGTTTGGTTCTAGTGACATTAGTAGACAATGCTTTAGGAACCCATATTTTCCTTATGGGTTTTTATATGTATTATGTAACATATTTGAAAAGAAGACTCTATTTGGTTTAGAAACACTAGAGGTAGTAAAAAAATTCAAAATTGGTACTAGCATCAGAATTTTTATTTTTTAGTAGAATAACATATTTTCCAGATTTAGTTACCAAATGTGTTTTAGATAGTTTTCTCTATCAAGGCTGATATCTAATACAAGAAGTGTACATAGGAGCTATTTGTTTACTAAGAATTTGAGTAAGAGTATTTTCACCAATGGTAAAATTTTATATATCTTTATTTAATTTCTCATTATACATTTTTAATTCATTGTTTTATTTAATAAATTGAACATTATTTTCCTTTTCAGTAGTAAGTTCAGACTTAATAGTTATAGTAAGAGCATCCTGCTTCTTTAAATTTTTATATTTATATTTTAGTTCATTAAAAGTGTCTTACAACATGTTAAAATATTCAAATAGTTAATCACTTGTCATATTTTCATAATCACTTTAATTTTCAGAATGATAGAAATTATGTACAGGAGAATATAAAGTTACCTCAGATGTGTTTATAATAAAACACATATTTGACATGTTATATTTTTAATCATGAGATGATACTGATTCACTGGAGCTATCCTCAGAGGCACTCCAGGTGGCCTTCATAGCTTTCTTATACTTATTATCTTTATTTTCATAGTTCTTTTTGTATTTTAATTTTGGACAGTCAGCTTTGACATGTCCTCTCCTCTTGCATTCATAGCAGACAATCTCCTATGATTTTTCATTTCTTTTCTAGTTTCCCTTGTTATCATATCTTCCTTTATAATTGGGATTCCTAAAGAAATTCATCTTTCTATATAATTTCTTAAATCTTATGTCCAGATCATCAATATCTTCATCATTATCTGATGTAGATTCATCATTACTGGAGCTTTCAACCGAGGCTATCACCTTCTCATTTTCTTTGTTAATAGAGGTATTAGTCTTGAATTCCAAAAATTTTCTTTTAAGTTTATCTAATTATTATTTTTTGAATTTTATATCTTCTTTCTACATCATTAGTTTTCCAATAATTTCTTTGACATGTAGTTTGCTGATTCCGCATAATTCTCTAATTGTGAGAGAAGTTCCTCTCCATCTATCGGGTAAGCATATGAGAATCCTCATAATTTGTTCTTTGGTAGTAACATCTCTTCCCAGAGAGATCATAGTGTTCCAAATTTCATTAAACCTGAGATAAATATTAGAAGTAGGCTCATAAGGATTCATTTTAAAGTTATCATATTGAATAGTATATGTGTTAAGTTTCATTTCCGTAACACTAGAGTTCCTTCATGTAAAATATACAAAGTATCCCAAATTTCATGGGTTGTTTTACATGAAAACATTCTGTTAAATTATTCATCTCCTAGATAACAGTATAAGGAATTCATGGCTTTGAAATTATTATTATAAGTAGTCTTAGTTGGGTTATCCCAAGTATTTCTAGCAGTGGCAGGGATCATATATTCATCTACGATTGAAGACCAAATTTCAATACCCATACTTTATAAGTGCATTTTCATTTTAATTTTCCATTATGCATAGTTTTTTCCATTAAATAATAGAGGTCTTTTGGTAGCATCTTCTTCCAGCCTATTATCAATAATTAAATTTTAGAAAAGGATTTTAAAGAAATAAAAATTTAATATTGACCAAAATTTTAATATATTTGAAATATAACTAAAATCACAGTTGAAAAAAGGTTGAAAAGCTTTGAAAACTGAAAAATCCTTAACCTTTGAAACTAAATATTGGTTGAAGTAAAATACTCAAGTGGGGGTGAATCGAGTATCTATAAAACGTTCTGTTAAAAAGTTATAATTTGAAGTTCCCCAATTAGTCAGTAGTGAATATATAAGAGCTTGACTGTTCGATTAATTTGTCAAAAGAGTGATTAGTTCTTAGTTATATCAATTTTATAATTAATAAAACTTTTTAAAATAACCTAATAAGTGAATTCTATTATAAACACTTGATAAGACTAAATATCATAGTTTAATTTAGTTTTATGAAATAAGTGATAAAACATTGTAGAAAATTAACAACACAACATAAATAAAACAAGAGGTTCAGTCTCAAGTAGATACCTAATCCTCTATAGTTGGTGATCACCTACCACCAAGAAGTTTAAATTAAAAAACTGTGTGATCCACATGCTGGATCGGGGTTCAAAACCGTATACAGGCTGTTCAGGTCACAAGACCTCTACCACACTTCTTCATGGGTACAAACTACCAGGTCACACAAGGATGCCTTCCACACTTATCCGTGAGAGTAAAAGATGTAAGAAGATATGAGTGGAAGGATATCTTGAATCCTGCAGTTTGATATAGGAGACAATGTGTGTTCGACAGATAGATACACACACTACATGAAAGTTTTTAAGAATGCACATGACAGATCAAATAAATATGAGAAAAAATTTAGAATGATTTTTGTGTCTTGAGACTGAGCTCTAGAATATTTAGATGTAGCGATGATTAAGCTTAAATCTTATTCTAGAAGTTGACACAAAAATAAAGTGTCATATTCTGTCTTCCAAGTACAAGTATTATTTTGTAGGTATATGATTCTCCTTATTTGATATGATGAATTAGTTTATCAATTAGATGTTTAGCTCGGTTGAAATTGTCTTGTGTGTTCTTATTTTTTTTCTTGAGTTCACAGTGGTTTCATGAGAGTTGTAGATGTTCTTCAGTATGTATCTCTCACTCACAGAGGCGTGCACACATTTTTCTTCTATATATCTTCTACCTTAAAAAGGAATCATATTTTTTAGGGATGATAAAGAGCATGTTATTTTTGCATGCATATGTTCATCATACCTTGTACCATCTGCTAAAATTTCTACAAAATACTTTTAAGTATATCAATATCATTAAATGACACAAATATTACCCTTAGAATTAATATTAAAAAATGAAAATTTAAATAGTCTATCAGTGACTCGTGTATCGGTTCCTTCTTCTGTCGGTGACTCAACCCATCAGCATGTCATTCTTTTGGTCTTTCCATATATCAATGACTCATTACATCGGTGACTTGTTTCAATAGTTAGTCCTTTCTTCTATCGGTGAGACAATTGATCTATCCGTGACTCATTTAAATAGATGGTAAGTCCTTGCATTAGTAGCACCATGAAACAGTAAGTCACTTAGACTAATAGTAGGTTATCTCTGTCAGTGATTCATATGAAATGTTGAGTCATTTTCATCGGTGAGTCATTCAATGGTGAGTCCATCAATAGTGAGTCCTTTGTCTGTTGGTTTCAATGAATCATACTTAGATAAATTTATATTTTCTGTCTATCCTACAGTTAAACAAAGTCAGAGAGTGTTAATACCCATAATCAAACATATATAATTAGGTATAAGATTTTTTATACTTAAACACACATAAATTGTTATATTATCGAGAAGATTTGATATACAAGAAAATTATTTGACAGAATTTAGGATCTTTCATAAGGTAAGATATATGTTAATATACAATAATATTTGTGATACTTAAAACCATTATAATTAGAGATAGTTTCCAACAATATATATGGGCCAATAATCATTGTAGTGAAATTTTGTTAAGAGATATGTGTTTAAATAAGTTTTTAAGTAAATATACCATGCATTTTAAACTATTGTTCAAGTTAATAAATCTTAGTTGATTGATGAAGCTCTAAGAAATGAAGATCTTAGATGATTACGATAGAATGAGAGTCAAATACATGAAGAAATTATTATGAAAAAACACATGTGTGATACCCACACCAAAATTAGTAAGATCATGGATGAATTAGAAACATCTGATAAATAAAATTTCACATTTATAGAAGAAGATTTGATGAGAAGTTTCTATAAAGAAGAAGTGCTAATAAAACTTTTCAACGAAAATATCTATGTACTAGAAGATAATTCTAAATAAATTTTTGAGGTTAATAATTCTAAAATAGGAATCAAATAAAACCATATAAAGGAACATAATATTTACTTAAGGTTTATTAATAAGGAATATGAGTAAATGATACAAAAATTATAATTTTTATGTGAAGATAAAGTAATGAGTCTTGAAAATAAAAAGAACACATTAAATGTAAAATTTCTTGAGAAATATGTGATATTGAGAAACAAGGAAGCTACTCAAGGTGAATATTTACATGTTGGTGAGATATAAATCTCTACTAAAGTTTCCAAGGAAAGTATTACTTTAGAAAAGACTCAATACAATGAAAAGAAGAATGTGAAAACATTAGAAGCATCAAAATTTGATAAGATGAAGAAAATTTAAACCCAATACTCTAATGAATCTATTATTAATAACTCCCATAATCTTTGTGTTGGTTATTATTTTGGAAAAAGTGGCTAAATAAAGTGTAGAAACCCTACACTTCTAAGATGGTGGAAGTTATAAAAGAAATTGGAAAGTATTCCCCTGATGATTTTCCAAAGAACAAAGTAAATATCTAAAAGTTTTTAAAAAATATATATATTTCCACCAATAAAAATATGAATAATAACAATATTATTATTTTCAATTAATATTGGTGTCATCTAAAGTTTAGACACATGACTATAGATTGTTGGTATACTATTCTAAGGTATAAATACAAAAAGAGGCCAATATTGTTGGGTAACAAAGTTAAAGGAAAAGTAAAATCATCTATTTATCCCCAACCTCCTTGAAAGAAAATATATATATTAACATCTAAAATATTTATATATTTTTAATATTTTTGGGTTTTTTTTTAAAAAAATTTCCAAGGTGATTGAATTTTTTTTTACTTCTACCAAGTATAACACAGTTAGTTCTAACATAAAGAGACTATAAAAGCTAAAATAAAATGTAAGAATGATAGACAATAGGTCTACCTTGGGGAACAAAAATGAAAAATCAAAGAATAACCTTAAATTCAAGAAGAAAGTTTTAGTAGATGTGATACCCATGAAAAGATGTTACTTATGTGAAATAAAGTCCCACTTCATGGATAATTGTAAAATTTCAATGAATATTCATGATAATGGAAGGAATATAAAAAGGAAAATACAATTGATCCTATAAAAAAATAAGAATATTGGATTGGTAAAATATATCTCTGATGGGGAATTAGAACAATGGAAGTTACCACATAAGAGTAAAATACAGGAAAATAAGAAGTTATGTGAAATGTGTAAGTTGACAGACAACACTCCTAAAAGTATCATGACTATGTTACCAGACCAGGGGAGTTTGTAGATAAAAATTTAAAATATTTTGTATGATTTAGTTGTGTTATAAAACAATCTCAGCATAAGAAGAAATTTGAAGCTACTCTGAAGGTTTTCATGGTCATATGGTCATAATTGTTGGAGGAAGCAAGTAGGTTAAAAGAAAAAGGAAATAAGAAAAGTGTTGTTATTTGATATATATTGTTAAAGTGAACCTAATAAATAGTGTTGTAAGAAAAGGTAAGTAGGATAAAATCACACCACCAAATATTATTACTATTTTGAAAGATAAGTGTTAACACATGAAGAAAAGTGAAGTGAGTGTTTTCAGGTTGGTAAAAATTTCTCTCCCTTGTTCCTCTTTGTATATGAGATAAGAGATTTCCAACTTATTCCCTCATTTTTTCTTAACAACTATTCTAAAAAATGGAATTTAAAGTGATGATATTAAAGGTGATGTATGAAGTATAATGATTAATCTAGTTAATCAAGAATATTTTTAAGGTGAAGTAGAAAGTTATTCCAGTAAACTAAAGAGTCAAAACATTAGATGTTGAAAATTTAGTGGTTTGATAAATGAATTATCAAGAAATATGAACTCTAGATGATAAGGAATTTTGATGGATTATTTAATTATTAATGTATATTTTTCTATACTACCATTTTCATACATAAATTGAAGTAAAAATGTAAAATAGTAAAATTTATTGTTGGTGAAAAATTTTCTATTATATTATAAAGGAGAAGAAACCTGCTCAATTTTATGCTTGAAAGTTTTTGATAAATTTTTTAACATGGATGAACGAAAATAAGTTAAATGAATATATGATGAAATTTTAACCTAAAAGAATATTTCAGATATGTTGGATTCCCTTGTAAAAACTTGATGGAAAAATTTACTATCTGAGTTAATCATTCTTGTTTTATACATTGAGCATAGATTATATAGAATTCATGTTAGTTAATTTTAGGCTGATGGATTTAATAAAAGTTATTCTTTCCTTATATCAAGGAGTTTAGTGTTAATACTTGGTTTTGTAGAAGAAATATGGGAAGAAGAAAAGGTTTGAATAATATCACTCCCTCTCCCCAAAATGTGAACAAGGGAGATTAAAAATTCCGATCATTAATGGGGGAGATAAAAATATTCCCTCAATTAATGTTCTTGAAAGAAGGATCCTTTAAGTTCATTGTAAATAACAGGGAGAAATATGTCATCGAATTTAAATAGAATTTGGAATTGATAAAATATCCAAAAGGGGAGATTAAAGTTCACATCAGATGATAATGTTGATATATTGTATATGTTTTCAAATGTCTGTTATATTTTCAATAAAGATGTTGAAGGTAATGGTTCCTTAGGTAAAGGCCACTAATAGTAGTTTTCAATATAGTTATACTGATAGCTATCTATGATATTTGGATATAAAGAATTAAGTACCTGTAGAGAAATAGATTAAAGATCTTTTTAATTAAGTTAGCCCAAAGGTAAGACCATCATAATAAAAAAATTGAAGTTATCATGGATAATGAGAGGGTAAACAAACCAATAAATATTTATTAAAGTTCCTATGATTCATTCCTGAGAAATGTACGATGACCTTCACCTTACATTATGATTTGTTGGAGTGATTTAGTAAACTTTACATAGGAAGGTTAAGAAACTTTACTTTTGGACTCTAAGAAAGTATCCTTATCAAGTCGGAAGATGCTATATTGATCTAAAAAATCCTAACATCAAGAATATATTAGTTATTAAATATTGTTTCCGAAGGGGGAAATCAAGGTTACCAGAATGATGGAAATAGATTAAGGCTGCTAGAAATTGATCACCAGAGAGATGTGATTAGATGGAGATATAATAGATGTACAAGGTTGTAGTTACACAATGTTATTGGATGAAACATAAATGATGCTACCACATGAATATTTTTTAGAAATTGGAATTTCATAGTGTAGATTTTTTATGGGTTTTTAAAAAGAGAAGAATTCAAAGCCTGATCTATAAAGTTGGAGGTGTGGCTGCACAAAATAAAATCCAAGATATAGTGATATTGTTGCTAGTGATCAGATAGACATGATTGAAGGTTAACATATTGAGTTTACTAGATATACAGTTTTTACAAATTTTAAGTAGAAATTATTATGTTACAATTTATATGAAATTCAATGTTATAAAGTAAAAGAGTGCACTACTGTTTGGGTACAAGCAGATCTAGTCCATCAGATGAAGATTCATCCGACCATGTTTTGTAAGATTGAGATGTTGTATGTCCTATAAAAGGAAATTTCATAAATATATTTACAAATTTAAATGGATAAGAGAGAAATATTTATAAATACTATGATGAATCTTGATTTATATTCGATGGAAAATAAAAAATGTCATGCTTAACAGGGTAGTAGAATGTTCATTAGTCAAAATAGGCAGTTTATCAAAGGAGACACCCAGATGAGTTTTTCAAGTTAGTATGATTGGTCAAAGAACCATTAGATGGATGAGAATCTAAAAAGCGATCATGATGTTATCATACATATGATTCTGAGATTTGTAAACCATGAACTATATGATGTTTGAGCTAAGGCAAGGTGACTTGATAGAGAGATGGTGACTCATCATACGGGAAAAAACTATACTAATAAATGTGAGTACTTCTGTTAAAGGAATCATATGGATAATATCAATCAAATAAGTGATAAGTTCATCAGACTGAGTCAATCAGTAAAATAAGTTTGCAGAGAGGGGATTTACCAGATGGTAAAATGTCAAATGCACCAAAAAAAGAAAAATTCATTGAATGGAGGAGTTCTTAATGAATCCATTAGTCAAAAATATTACTAACTGAGTATTGATGAGACTTACTAGAATTTGTAATGTTCTTAAAATGAAAATACTAAGATAATATTTCAATGTGTGTTATCTAGATAATATAGGAATGTTTTAAGTAGTTTCTTAATGATTAGATTAAGGAATTTCCATAATGGTTGTAGAATCTAGAGTTTTCATAATGGTTTAAGAATATTTTAGATGTGTTGAGATGTGACCAGTGAAGCCGAATTGAGTGGGAAGTTCAAAATTGGAATTTCAGTTGAGTGGTAAAATATATTTGAGTTCCTACAAATTTACCTTGAGGAATTCCTATATAAATGGTATTACATACTAAACATATTAACTCTATTAATATGTGTTAATGAAGCAAAGTGTTTATGATTTCACAGTAGTGTGAGTTTCTAACTAAGGAAACCATTGGTTGAAGAGGAGGCTCTTGATAGGGTATTGAGAAAAGGTGTACTAGCCATTGGTTATAATTAAAGGAAACAAATAAAGGTTTTTTTGGTCATATCCAAAATAAATATAATTTTATCAGATAGAGGTTCTAGTTATAAGTGAATTGATTTAAGGCACACTAGATAGTGGAATACCAGACATAGGTAGAGGAAAATAGTATTATGGTGCAGTGTTTAGAGGCATACAAAATAGCGAATTACAAGATAAATGGTGAGTTATATTAGATATAGTCACACCAAATGAAGGTATGATCATCATATATGGATTAACATCAGAAAAGTTTATTAGGTGAAGATTTTATGGATGATGTTTCAGTGATATGCTTACATTTTTATCTTATGTTAACTCAAAAGATAAGAAACTTTTGAAACTGACAAGAGTCACTATAATTTCAAATTGGGATATGGGAGGATATTTTTGGGAGATACATAAAATTTGAAATGTCATTTAAATATACCTAACTTGTTATTTATGAAAGTATTATTAGTGGAAGAATTCGTGGGCTGATGGGTGTCTCTATGTAAAATATGTAGGTTCTCACACTGAGGCCAAACCTTGTAAAAAATACATGTGTTCTATTTTATTGATATCATCCTATTAACATAAGGTTAAATAAATGGGGAATATTTTCTAAATATCCATACATTTTAATGGATAATAGATGTTTTATTAACTTAAAGTAAGAGAAATTTAAAGTTTAATATAATCGAAAAAATTTAGTCACCAATGATTCACACCCTCTTTAGATGACTGCACTATTCACATATTAATCACAATAAACATAAAGGAATAATTTAAAAGATACATGAAATTTTGAATATTAATAATAATGAAACATCATAATATTTTTTACAAATCCCAAAAATAATCCATGAACAAAGCTAACATCATGTTTTTACATAACACATGTGCACAAATAAACACATTATAAATTATGAACAATTATATTATCACATTCACCCATAATACATATAATATCATGAGAGATACCACATTACCTAATGAATTGGAGGTATATATAATTTTCTCCACTTCCTTCACATCATAATATGCTCATAATCATGCATTCCACATAGAAAGGGAACATTTGGAAACTGTAAACATGAAATAAACCCATGAAAAAATAATAAGTTTCATAAAGATATTGTAATGAATATTTCAATGAATAACTATTGTGGTTCCAAAAATATTATAAAAAATATATATATTAGGACATTAAATATTAGCATAAAAAGTTAGGGGTCATGTTGAGAAGAAAAAACCTCAAGTGGAATCAATTAGATGTTTTAGAAAATAAATCCCCTTAAAAAAATCATTATAGGTGACACGGAAATAATTTCAATGATGTGTATGAATGCATATTGTAACATCATTAATATCTAAATTATAATAAAACCCACTTTTTAATTACCATTATTTTTTGTCTGAAATTTTAATTTTTCAATACTTTTGGTTATTATGGCTTTATGAAAGGGTAAAATACCTTATTAACGCTTTGAAATATTCTATGGAATATTTTAAAAGTTAGGCCGTGATTTATCATTAGATTTAGAGGTCTGTAGAACCTTGATATTGATAGAATAAAAATTTTAAATATATTTTATTCTCATGCATGTGTTTTTTACAGAAAAATGAAATATCTCCCAAACAGTGTCTCGTATGAAAATTCAGAGACCAACATGTCGTCTCAGATGAGAGGTTTAGCCTAGGCGCGACTTGAAAGTTTTATGCATTGGATGTTTTTTCAAATTCCACAAGGAGATAATTTATTAAATTTATTTTATATTTTTTTTGAAAAATATAATATCCCATGAATCGTGTTTTTGATGGAAAGTCTTAGAGAACCATTGGGTCCCTAATGAGGATTTTTTCCTAGGAGAGAAATATGTTTTTTGTATGTCATGTGTTTAGTAAAATCTATTTTAAGAGTAAAAATAATAGGTTTATGAATTTTTATAGGGAGCTACAAATAATAACAATATATTTTTTTTTGTTGAAGACAAAAATCAAAATATACTTCCATAATTAATGATGGTTCTACTATGGAAATAATGAGTGGGAAAATTAATATTGGTGATATTATTATTTGTTTTAAATAAATATTATTATGTTATTAATAAATATTTATTAATTAATAATTAATTTTTAATGAATTTTGTTGTTGAAATATTTATGATGGAAATGATGAAGGTAATTTAATAATAATAATAATATATTATTAATATTATTTCTATTATTATTAAATTAGGAAAATAATTTTGAAGTTTTTATATATGATATAAATATATATGTATATATATAAATGTATGAGTGTAAATATGTATATGTAGATGTGTATATATATTACATGTATATATACGGGCTATATGAAAATATATATATGCATAGGTGTATATATGTATATGTAGGAGTGTGTGTATATATATAACAAGTGTATATATATAATTATGGATTTTAATAAATGGTTTAATGTGTTTAAATGAGAAAAATTAAACCAAAAAACATGTGAAAGTTAATTGGTGCAACACACGAAATAAATAGGAAGTTAAAAAATAAGAGTTTACATAATTAACTGTAATAAATTATGATTTTATAAAAACTCTTTAAAAGGTGTAAATGAGGGGTGGGGTTCCCAAAATGGTGCGTAGACAAGCCCTCACCCACTCCATATCCCTCTCTTCCATCCTATCTCCATTAATATTAATATTATTTTATTATTATCTTCAAACTTTAATCCTCGATATCTTCTCTAATATTGGTCATATTGATGCGCCATCAGTATCATTGGGTCCATCTTGACGAGAAAAATCTTAAAACTAATTTTTTTCTAAAGTAAGTGGGGGTATTTTTATATATTTCATTTAATCCTTTTTTTCAAATTTAAAATATTGATGATGGAGATAATTTTTAATCACACTGAATCAGAAAATGATTCTATATTTATGTGGTACAATTGATCTTGAACATCAACCCCTATCATCATTTTTCATTTGACATATGGTAGTAAGTCCTTAACATTTTTACTTGTATTATACGAGATATTGACATGATTGTTGGAATATGTGTGTAGCCATAAGAATCCATTTACTTTAGAACATATTTTATTATGTTTTTTTGGCATGATTTTTTGGTGTTTGTGTGTAGACATGAGACCTGTTCTTGATGATTGACCATATGATGTGTGTGTATCCCTTGAACTATTTTTATGTTTCTTGTATATGAATTTCAATGATTATGTTTTCTACTTGACTAGATGTGTCATTTATATTTCATTTTCATTATTATCATATATGTTATATTTCTGTCTACTACAGTTGAGCATGAAGGTGTGGCCTATTTGGTTAGCATGTGAGATGTGAAACATTTATTGTTCGACATTAGATGACATGTGATATATGGCTCATGATTGAAAACATGCGAGATTTGATGCTTGTTCGAGACTATATACTGGGAGTGATGTGCTAGGTTTGGGTCAACATGTACTTTTACTATTATAGTTGGAAGGATGTGTCACATGTTTTTTTCTATCCACATAGGAGGGATGTGATAAGAATTTGGTCGGCATGTGAGACTTAACACATGTTTTGGCTACCTACTCAAGAAATATTTGATAATACCATTGTGGTTGGAATGTACTTGGGTTATCCCAAATAATGATGTGTTTCACATGCTTGGGGATATCCACTTGAGGATGATGTGTCTAGCTGGTTACTGATGTTCTATCCATAATTATGTCAAAGCAGGTTTGTTTCTCTTGATACAGTGCCAAATCAGGTAGAGTTAGTCCTTGAGGACCCAAAAAGTGCTTGGTACTTGTGTGATATTTTTTTTTAAATCTTCACCCTGTTCACATTCATTAAATACACTTATATTTTTTATGAACTTATGTTAAGGGCTATTGGTGGTGTTCTTTTGTGTCTTGTACTCCCACCATACTTGGGTATTTTGGTGATCATGTAGATTATATGCTTAGGGATCTGACGGATGGAAAGTTCACTATAGTGGATTGTTGAGAAGGTGGAGTAGGATGATTCTAACATATTTGGATGGAGTTTGAGCAGGATGTCAGCTATTGTTTTTATTTTATAGGCTTACCTCATACCTTGGATCCACGATTAGTTTGGTTATTGCATAATGTATGTCATATTTCAGTTTCCACATGTATTACATAGATTAATAATTTTATTTATTATATATTTTTTTTATTTCTTCTATGCACTATGATGGAGGGTATTGTCTCCCAATTATTCCACATGAGACCCTAACATCTAGTCAGCAACCTATGTCATATGGGGATGAATTATTGAGTACATTTACCATTCTAGATTAGAAAGAATGGTTTTGGGTGATATGTTACACAATGGTATCAGTGGATCAGGATTTTACTAGCTTGTTTTTTCTATTTCCTTGATTTGGTACTGGGTAGACTGGAGTTAAGATGGTTGGGACTCAGGTAGGGGAACTATGGCGGTGTCTGATAAATACTGCATACTGGACCTCCAATTTTCATTAAAGTGGGAATTTGTGTTTTTTTTACATCGATTAAAATCAAGTTGTGTCACACACATGATGGTGATATACTATTTTTGGGTGTTGGTGTGCACTCATGCATCATGCAAGGAACTTAGGTTCACATGTCATATATACATATTGTTTTCATTAGATAGAGTTCTAATAATTAAATCTCTATTGAAATTATGATATCTTCCTTGGTGCATTATTTATAGAATTATTTAATTTGACCTTGTTGTACTCTATTCTTGAGTGTATATATATGGTCGTGACTAACATATAGATTTTGGTAATATGGACTTAATCCTTGAATATGCAGTAAATATTTTTTGTATTCCTTTGAATGATCTCAAATGGAATTAGTATGTTTTGATTTTAAAGAAATATGGTGTAATTAATTTTTTTTAATTAAAATGTTTTAATTATTTTAATTTTAATACCAAAACACCTATTGTGAGGAGTAGTGGTTCCATGATTTGAAGTTATTCTTGAGAAATAGAATAATTATGGTGGGAATAATTGTAACATTCAGAATTTTATATTATAATAAAACCCACAGTTTAATAACAAGTATTTTTGTGTGAAAAATTAATTTTTCAATACTTGTGTTTATTTTGGCTTTACGAAAGGGTAAAATCCATGATTAACACAATGGAATATTCTATGGAATATTTTTTAAGTTAGGAGCTGAGTATTATGGGATTATAAGGTCCATAGTGTCTGGATATTTATAGAATAAAGACAGTAAATATATTTTTTTTCGCACGTGTGATTTTGTTTTAAAAAATAAAAATAAAAAATCTCCCAAATGATGTCTCGTATAAGAAATTTTAGTCCCTTGTTTGGTCTAGGATGATAGGTTCACCCTTGGTATGAAATTACATTTGGGTGCATCATTTTTTTTGTCAAATCACATTTGTGGATAATTTATTAAATATATTATATATATATATTTCTGAAAAAATAGAAGATCTCTTGAATGGTGTTTATGATGGAAAATATGATAGTGCCATTGGGTCCAAAATAAGGGTTTTATCCTAGGCATGAAATAAGTTTTTTGTGTATCCGGCGTTTGGTAACATCACACGTAAGGGTAAAAATGACCAGTTTATGAATTTTTGTTGGGTAGCTAAAAACAACAACAACAACAACAACAACAACAACAACAACAACAATATTATTTTTATTTTTGTTGAAGAAAAATATAGAAATATAATTTAGTAATTAATGATGTTGTTATGGTGAAAATATTGAGTGGAGAAAGTAGTAATGATGATGTTATTATTTGTTCTAAATAATTTTTTTCTTGTGATTAATAAATATTTATTAATATTTTATAGGTTTTTAATGAAGGTTTATATTGAAATATTTATATTGGAAATGATGATGGTGGTTTAATAATAATAATAATAATAATAACAATAACAATAATATATTTATGATATTATTATTATTATTAAATTGGGAAAATAATTTTTAAGTGTATATATATATATGATAAATATATATGTATATATATACATGTGCAGGTGTTTATATGTATATACAGATGTGTAAATCTATATATATAACATATATATATATATATATATATATATATGAGCTATATATAAATATATATTTGTGCAAGTGTATATATGTATATTTAGGAGTGTGTGTATATATATAATGCGTATAAATAAATAAATAAATATATATATATAAACAATAATGGATTTTAATAAATGTTTTAATGTGTTTTAATGAGGAAAATTAGACCAAAAAACATGTGAATGGTAATGGGTGAAACACATGAAATAAATAGGAAAGGAAAAATAAACATTTAAGGAATTAAATGTAATAAATGATGATTAAAAAAATACTCTTTAAAAGGTGTTAATGATGGGTGGGATGCCCAAAATTGTGCATAGGAAAGCTATCCCGCCTCTCTCTCTCCCTATCTCTTAAATCCTCTCTCCATTATTCTTTTTTATTTTAATTTATTATTAACTTCAAACTTCAATCCTTGATATATTCTCTGATATTTATTAGATCGATACACCATTGGTGTCGTTGGGTTCATTTCAATGGGAATAATTTTAAACCTAATTTTGTTTCTGAAGGTAGTGTGGTATTTTTTCATATTTAATTTAATCCCATTTATTTATGTTTAAAATATCAAGGATGGTAATAATTTTAAATCATGTTGAATCGTAAATGGTTCTAGGATTCAGTGGTGAAATGGATTTGGGATGTCAAGCCTTGTCATCAATTTTTCATTACAGATAATGTAGGAAGTCCTTAAATTTTGTGCATGTCTTATACAGGTGATTAACAAGATTGTTGTCATGCATGTGTAGTTGTAGGAAGACCTTGACTTTTAACCATATTTCATTATGGGTTGTTGGAATGATTTTTTTGGCATGTGTGTATAGAAATATGACCTATTTTTGACGTATGACCACATGAGGTGTTTTTGTAGCCCTTGACTTGTGCTTGTATTTTTTGTATATGGATTGTGATGTTTATGTTCACTGCTTGAATTGGCGTGATATTTATCGGTTATTTTCATTATATATCGTATATGTAATATTTATTTATACTTTAGTTGAGCATATAGGTTTGGAATTTTTGGTCATCATGCATTATGTGACACTAGTATTGGTAGAAATTGGATGAAATGTGAGATATGACACATGATTGATGACATTCGATATTAGATGCATGTTCCAGAGTATATTCTGAGAGGGATGTGCTAGGATTGGGTCAACATTTACTTGGAATATTCTAATTGGAGGGATGTGTCACATGATTTTGGATATATGGACAAGAGGGATGTGGTAATACTTTTGTCAAAATGTGAGACTTGATACATGTTATGGCTATCCACTCGAGGAAGATGTGATAAGACCATATTGATCAGTATGTACTTGGAATCTCCTGACCGGTGGAATGTTTCACATGTTTGGGATGATCCAATTGAGGAGGATGTGTTGGGATGGTTATTGATGTTCCATCCAACATTGCACCGAAGCTGGTATGTTTCTCCCAGTATGGTTTCGAAGCAGATAGATATGGTCCCCAAGGACCCAACATGAGCTTGGTACTTGTGTGATAGATTGTTGTTATATTTTTACCCTATTTACATTCATGGCATATAATTTTTTTATACAGTAATGTTAGGGGTTATTGGTGGTTTCCTAATGAGTCTTATACTCACACCATACTTGGGCATTTTGATCACTTGTTGATTACATGCTTAGGGATATAAAAATGGGAAAGTTTCATGTGGTGTATGATTTAGTAGGTGAAGTGAGATCATACTAACTTTGTTGGATGGAGTTTTAGTGAGGCATAAACTACTATTTTTATTTTATTGTCTTACCCTATACCTTGGATCCATGTTTAGTCTAGTTATTATACTAAGTATTCCATATCTCAATTTTCACATGTCTTACTCTGATTATTATTTTTATTTATTTTTAATTCTTCCCTGCACTTTGATGGAGGGTACAATCACCCCATGGTTCTACATGAGACCCTCACTTATAGTCAGCAACCTCTAGCATATGAGGAGTCACGCTTAAGGTCATATGGTATTCTGGCCTGGAATCGGTGGTTCAGGTCAGGATATTACACATATCCCTTGGAAATTGAAGTAAAGGAAGTGTGAAAATTCATATAGAATGTATTTGAGAAGAATCATTATTTAAAACAAAGATAAATAAGTGATAAACACAAAAGGAAAGAGTTTGATTTTAGATTCCCCTTACCTTAGATGTTATTTTGCTCTTTTATGTTTATGCCTCCTTTATAATGAACATATGTTTATTAAAACATGAAAAATGAATTATATTCATTTTTTTAACTATTGATCAATTTAAATCGTTGTGTTTTATTTTTTGATCTTCTTTGTTAATGGTGAAGTGTTTTTATGTCATATTTTCTTTAAATTATTTTATTTTCATTTTGGTTTCATCATTTTGATTATTTTTAATTTATATATTTTTTAAAATTAATTATATAATATTATGATACATTAAAATAAATTTATAAACATAATAAATAATATATATTAACCATCCATGTAGGCGATGATAGGAAAATCATTAACAATGTACTCGTAGGGGGTAAACCGATCATTAATAAGAAATTATTAATAGATAATAAGATATATATATATATATATATAATATTAATATATTTTAAGTAAAACTTTTATAGAATATTAATATCATTAATGTCATTCTAACATACTATTTAATTAATTTAATAATTTTTGGATTAAAATGGAATATAAGCTTAATAATATTGAAAAGGAAAATAAAATTAAAAAAGAAGATACCTTACCTCTTTCTTTGTATTATTCATTTTCCACAACCCTTATCACCATTAAGTCTTAGAGTTTTTTGAATCCAAAACTTACCGAAGGGTAATAAGGGGATTAATAAAATGTAATTGTGTAGATATTAAATAAATTATTATTTACAATGTAAGACTTGTAATAGTGATATTTTGGATCTTTGAATCAGATATAAATATAGTAATTTTTTTAAGACTTTAATCCATTGTACCACCAAATTTATTGTTTTATTAAAAAGGAATAATAAAATAAATAAAAAAATATTTTTAATGGAATACTTTGCATTTTTGACATTGGAAATTTATTTTCTAGTTTAAAAATTTAGTTTATTTTTTTAAATGATTTATCCATATTATTAAATTAATTTTTGGTTGAGATAAAAAATTATAGATTTATTTGGTCATTATCAAATCATTACAATGTCATAAAACACACGATATTTGAAAAAGTGTATATTTAATATTTACCTAAAAATTGAATTTTTTCAAAATATAATTAAAAAATAGGTATATAAACATTCGATATACTGATTCCAAAAATGATGTTAATTTTTTGAAATCAAATTTCAAACTTTAGTAGTTTTAATTATTGACTTAAAAAAGTGTGATACCCCCAGTTTTAGGCAGTTTACCCTTTTTTTGTGTTTTGATCTTACATAATGATTGGGTTAAGTTCTTGGTAGTTCAAGGAGGTTTTAGTATTTTTATAAGTTCTTATATAGGTTCATAGTTTGTGAACAGTTAGTGAAAACCATGCATCACCTCCAAGAAATCATGTAACAGTTTTTGGGGGGTCACTAGGTTGGCGCATAGTTTGCGCACGATTTAACCGAACTGTGAAAGTGCGTAAAGAAAATCATGAAAGGGAAAATAATGAAAAAACATGATTGGTGCACATTTTTCCTAATCATGAGAGTCAATAGTATGAGATGTGGACTTGATATAGTTGCACTGTACGATTGGCACACAGTTTTCTAAACTGTGTTTCCTAAACCATGAGGCAACTTGGCTTGTCCTATAGCATGTGCATGGTTAGAACACTGTTTTACAAACGATGCAACCTAAATATGTGATGTATAGTTGGAACCCCACAATTTCTAGTTTTAATAATAATTAAGTCCTAAAAGCCTCATTAATCTTTTAGTGTACCGGGGGTATTGAACTCCCATTCCTCCCAATGATCCTTTGGTAATTATCTTGGATCCATAGTTTATCTTTTGGAAAATAAATGTGTACTGGAGATCCATATTCATCGGTAAGTCATTATTCTTCCCCATTCTTCTTTGATCTAGTCTTATCATATCACCTAGAAATATTTATCTAGTCTGTTATGGATAGATTTACATTCTGTTATAGGAATCATGATGAGGTAGGATTCATTATATTAACAGAAATATTATTCAAGGTTGGATCTAGAAGATCTTAGTACCAGTTTTTCATTTTTTACATCTATTGAGGGGTAAGTGGATTCTCTCTCATTTCCACCATTCTAGAACTTTAAGTCATAGTTTTGATTATTTTTATCTAGAAATAATCATGTAATCCTAGTGTTATTATTGAATGAAACACTTATTTTGGTTATAACATGGAAATTTTGGGGAAATTGGATGGCGTTTGGAAAAACCTCTTTATTGATAATTTTAAAATGATAATTCTAAAATTGTGGTATTTTTTTTGGTTCACACAAGTAGTTTGATTAACTTTTTTTAATAATGACTTAGTTTTATATAAAATTAAATTTTGAAAACGTGGTTGGAATGTGTTTATTTGTGGATGTGACCCTAAGGAAGAAGCGTGTTCCATAAGGTCACATGGATACTAGTTACCTTGTGTGACTAGGTGGATCGATTAGAGACCACTCATCAGTATAGAACTATCACTTGTAATTGATGGGTACAAGTGTGTGAAAACATAAGAATGGGTATGCCAAATGTTAATAAATCATTTAAAGGATTTTTATTGTTTTTCATGGAATTTGTTTTTTTGGTTTTGACATAGACCATTTAAACTACTTTTATAATATTTTATATAGAATGTGATAACCAATTCTTGACCAAGTGGTGTGAGTTGGGAAGTCTTCGGGGAATGCCTACTGAGTTTTTACTCACCCCCCTTTTTGGGAAATTCAATGAATTTTCAAATTTCATCTACCTGGAAATAGGAAACAGAAATGTATCATTCTTCTCTAGTGATGCACCTTGATTCTGTAGACAGGGCAGTTGTAGTGGGATCTTAGATATAGTTTTAGTTTTACTTTTCAGTACAAAACATATTTTTATTTGGGTCTTATTATATTTCATTACTTTTTAGTTATTATCCTTATTTCTATTATAACTTTGATATTTTTTTTCTACTAGTTTTACTTTGAATTTTATTGTTTCTTCTCATGAATTATATATAAGGATCATATGTTTATTATTCAGTGTAACATGTTGTTTTATCTTTAAAAGGGAAAATTTCCCCCCAAGAGTTTCTCTAGACCTTGACATTTGTTTCTAGCCTTTAAAGTTTTGGGTATGTCAACTAAGGCTAGTAGAATCTTTACTTCCTATCAAAATTTTGAGTTTGAGAGGGTTGTTACAAATGGTATATAATGACCCAAACTTTTATTAATGAAATTTCTCTATTCTTGTAGTAATTTCATAATAAATCATATTAGGAAACACAATACCACATCATTCTTAAATGAACTATCATGTGACCTTTAAACATAAATTTCTCACCTCTGTGTTTTGAATTTTGAAAATCTGACATACAGAGTTGCGTCCAGGATGGTTTTTGGTGTTTGATGGAATAACTATAATTTTTTTGGGAAATAGTAACCAAACCATATGAATAGTAACCAATAATTATGAATAGTAACCTACCCTTATGAATAGTAACCATACATATGATAGTATATATATACAATTTAAGTGGAGGTATGATATACCTATATATTGGAGTATGCAAATAAATGATTTTAAATTGGTATTTTTGGAATAAACTATTATTTTATTTAAATATTTAATTTAACATATCTAGAACATTATTTTTGAAAACTGGAGTTAATTTTTGGATTCTACATGTTGAAAAATGGTTAGGGTGATTTTTTTATATTTTTTTTGAAATACTTGAATTTTTTATGAATAGTGAAGTACAATAATTTACAAAATAAGTTTAATTCATGAATTATACTGTCATTGGTTATGTTATGCTGATTTAATCCCAATTGGTTCAAATTCACCTGAACTCCTTACTATATTTAGTCAGGTAACACTCACTATTTCTTGTCTTGAGTGAAATTAATAAACTAATGATTAAAATATCTGGAAAACACCCCTCCCCTCCATTATAAATACCACCCTTCAAACCTTCATTTCCTTGCACCTCTAAAGCTTCAATCCTTTTATAAAATCTGCCCAAAAATCTTCCCTATCCCCTTCCCCACGTCCAAGAGATTATGGTCTCATCAAAATACCAATTGAAGGTTCCTTAATAAGGATTCAAGAGGTAATTCTCCTCTCTCTCTTTTACTTTAATTTCCTTTCAATTACATGTTCTTTTCTTAATATCTCCCCACCTATCCTCATTCACATGGTATGGTAACACCAGTGTCTTAAATATAATGTAATTTTATGATACTAATGGGATAATATATCATCTAACCCCCTTCCTCCCTTCTTCTTATTTTAGAAAGGAAAATGTTGTTCATGAGGTGTTAATTTATCACCTTCAAGAATGACATGTTTTCATTATACTTTACCACTTAAGAACTGGTAATGGAACCATTATTATGGTTGAAAAAGATTATGTTATATTTATTATATCCTATTTAATTTTCTAGAACTCACTTATGTACATGTTACTAAATGATTAAACAAAACAAGTTCGTTGTGGTCGAAAAACTGCCCGAATTAACCCAAATAATCATAATTAAATTCTTGTCTAATTTTTCATTCTTATGTTATATAAACAAATTATTTATAAGTCCATTAAAATTTCTGTAAAATCATCAAAAAAAGACAATTCTGGATGTTTATACACATTTTAAATGAACTTCCATTCATGAAAACAAGTGAACCGTTCATGAAAACTAAAAAAAAGAACACTCACAAACAATGGATTTAGACACTATAACTCATAAAAAGTCCCATAAAAGAACTTAATGAAACCATAATGAACCATATTCATGTATTAATGGTTCTTTAATTGTTAATTAATGAATATAATTTCATTATATTTTACATTAAAGTGAAAAAAGCGTTCATATACAAGGTAAGTTGAAATTCTCGAACCCAACTTTATTTTTTCGGGTTCTCCCTCTTTCACTATATTTTTGGTATGAAGACTCCTTAAAAATAATTTTTTCATAATTATATTACAGTTTATATGATATAAATATTTTCTAATGGAGTTTATGTCAATCAAAATGTTTTCCAAAAGAACTGTTCTTTAAAAAATACACCTTTTACTTCTCACTCAAGGTTGATTGTTCTTGTATCAAGTATGTCACTCCCTCTTTTTTAGGAAGCCAAAGTTATGAATTTGCTCTTATGAAATGAATCCCATTAATTTAAATGGTTTATTTATGTTCATTATTTATATATGTTCTATGTGTCGTTCATGCCGATGAAAATGTTATGATCTGACGGGTGCACCCGGAATTATATAGCGCAATATGAATGTTTGAATATGATGGGTGCGCCCGAGATTATACAGCAATCTAATGTATATGGTAAAGTGATGAATCTATTGAGTTAAAGTGAAATGATGTGGGAACATAATTCTATCTTCATTAACAACTATGTGTGGTAGTTAACCACTAAGACATGAGGTTCTATTTTTTATGCATTTCCACATTCTTAGACGTCTCTTAATGTTTCCTCTAATGATAATGATCATATGCCTATGTTATGATGATAATGATAATGATTATCCCATGATATGTTGTTTAATTTTATTATTTATCCACATTTTTGGGATTTTATCTCACCTATTTTTTATGTATATCCTCAGGTGACTTCATGTACTAAGGAGAGGCCAAGAACCAATAATGTTCTAGAGAAGAAGGAATTAAATAAATGTTTATGCTTGATGTTGTAAATGTAATTTTTGTTCCTAGTTTTTCCAAGACACTAAACATATGAATCCTCATGTTATAATAATATTATGTTTTTATATTTATTATTATGTAATAGTAATTTAATAAAAGGTAGGGTCACTATAGTTGGTATCTGAGGTAAGGTTTAGTTAATTTGGGAATTAGGATTAGTGAACCCTAGCAAAAACCTCTATTAGAAGACTAAGTTAAAATATACACACAAGAATATTTACATAGGGTTCCCATAATTTATGCTTTTAGTGTAAATTGTACAAATCTATAAGATATTTATTCAGGGGTTGATTACTTATGTTTTGTTCTAACCATTTCTATTTTAGAAAATGGTGGGAAGCAGGAGAAACCGGGCCAACAACCCATGTGAGGGACAATGCATCAATTTCCCAAACGACATCCCCAATGCCTTGGGAGGTGGAGTTTAAAAATTCATGTATATTCTTACCCAACTATCTCAGGTTATGAATAATAACCTGAATACTTAGGAACTCCCTCTTTTACCAAAGAGGGAGAAAATGGCTATCAAGTCTTTTATGAGGGAACGACCACTGATGTTTATTGGATCTTCTAATCCCCTAGTTGTGGAATAGTGGGTCAACTCTATGGAGAAGATATTTTTTGTGATTCACTGTTCTGATATGGAGAAGGTGGCACTAGATATTTACCCTTTAGAGGTAGAGACTGATCAATGGTGGGCTTTAATTAAGAACACCAAGCCAAGGGATGAAATTGGTGAGATGGAATGGAAAGTATTTAATATCATGTTTCTTAACAAGTGTTTCCCATGAAATATTCATACGAAGATGGAAAGAGAATTCATAGAGCTCAAGAAAAAGGATGAAGAATTTTTCATGACCTATGAAGAGAATTTAACAAGGCTTGAAAGGTATGCTTTGGGTTTTTTTATCAATAATGATAGAAAAATTTTATATATTTTTAGTGAATTAAAACCACACCTTCGAAAGGCTCTTTCAATTAGAGATTTTGGGAGTTATGAAGAAGTTTTTTGGTGCAACCTCAAAGTGGAGATGGATTTTGGAAAATGGTCCCATGTATATGGTGATAATAAATGAAAGATGGAGTTTCAAGTTGGAGGATTTAATGATAAAGGTAGAAATAAAACTCTACCACCCACATGCCAAAAATATGGGAAGATACATCATTGGAAATGCCTCAAAGGGATGGGAAAATGATTCAAATGTGGGAAAGAAGGCCAACATGCCCAAGAGTATAGAAAATACATGAGAAAGAAGGAGAATGTAGTGGAGGACAGGAGAGAACCACCCATGGTCCAATGCCACAACTATAGGGAGAAAGAGCACTAAGCAAGCCAATGAACTAAACCTCGAGTCCTTGAGGGTAATCAACGCCGAAATACAATAAATCCAAAGGAAAAAGGGATGGATTATGCCATCACTACTGTAGAATTAGAGAAAGATAATGAAGCTGTACAAGGTGCAATTAATATTGAATCAAGAATAGAAAAAGTCTTATTTGATTCTGGTTCTATTCACTCCTTTATATCTTGAAAATTTGATAGAACTATAGAATTGAGGCCTCAAAACTTTGAAGTAGAGATATCTATAAAAACACCAAGTGGTGTAATCATTTCAACCCAGGTGTTTGAAATTTCTCCTATTGGCGTATGTGGTAAGATTATTCCATTGAATCTCATAATACATCCCTTTGGGAATTTGATGCTATAATGGGAATAGATTGGATCTCATTATATAGAGAATATATCAAATTTTGGGAAAAGGAAATATATTTTCATATTCCAAACCATCCAATGACCCTCTATAAATTCAATGAAGATCATGATTCTTCTTTGAAAAATCCTTCAATAATGTGGGTGTTGATTCCCTATGAAGAGGAATACCTCGCTCAAATGGTCAAGTCAAAGGAATGTGTCAAACTAGTTGAAATTCCCATCATGAGGGAATATAATGATGTATTTCCTAAAGAGTTACCTGAACTTTCCCAGATCGTGAGGTAGAGTTATCCATATAACTCATACACAGATCTACTCCTATCTCAAAGTGTCCCTATAGGATGGATCCTATTGAACTAGAGGAGTTAAAGAATATGCTACAGGAGCATTTCAACAAAGGGTTCATACACCCTAACTAATCCACTTGGGGTGCGCCGATGCTATTTCAGAAGAAGAAAGATGGAAAAATGTGGTTGTGTATCGATTATCAGGAACTCAACACGATTACCATAAATAAAAAGTATCATCTTCTAAGTATTAATGACTTGTTCGATCAGTTAATATGTAACGCTACGACCCCAGTTACCCAGAGTCGGTGCATTATTATATAACATTGTCATGATTACAAGGAATCAAGTCCCAAAGGACCAATCAGTTTAGAAGTCTTGGAAAATAGATTACATATATGAATGTTACATTGCACTTTAATACATACAAAAAAACATAAATAATATTTATGAATTCCATTATTCCCTTGGATTAACTCTGTATATCAATCACAATACACTTTTTTGAATCCTGGGAAAAATAAAACATAGAAAGGGATGAGCAAAAACACTCAGTAAGGGTAAGCAATACATCGGAAACTTTCATAAATAAGCATAAACATTTAATGCAATGTATAACTAAAACAAAAGCCTTTTAAACTTGAACTTTAGCATAATATGGAAAAAATAAAATGAAATAATGTCATTTACTTATTCACATGGATATTCTTCTAGTCGAACAATCACATGCAATATCACTAACCACTTTCATAATGATGGAATGCATAATGCCAAACTATTATAACAACGTAGCCAAGGCCTCGTGGAAAGACTACAAATAAGATTTTGTCAGGGCCTCATGCCAAGACACTAGTCTGTCTCATTAGTCCTACCGATGCATCGAGGAGCTATAGCGGGCTCCACCCATCACTTACTAAGTCCAATTCATTCCTCATATGAATAGGTTTAAACATAACATAAAAATTCTTATTAAAACGAGCATACAAAATTTCAATACTTTCTCCACAAACCATGAATGGTATAAAAATAACACATCCACAGTCAAACAAATCACAAAACCTTCAATACAATATGGATGTTTTGTATCATAATAAATCAACTTCAAATAAGCTTAAAATGCATCAAAGGATGTTGACATAGATGAAATCAAAACTATTTGAGAGAAATATCTTTTTTTTAAATCATTAAAAAGTCACACATTTATAAAGGAAGTAATTTAAAAGAGATTTTTGAATCAAAGTGTCCCATACCACTTTGAAACTTTTGAAAATAAATATCATTTCAAAACATTCATGTCCATATAAATAAATCCTTAAAAGCCATTTTGAATACACAGACATTAATGAGAAAGATTTAGAAGAATAAATATTTAAAACATTTGAAATGATTTTCAGTAAAAATTACCTAAAAATAATTCCTTTGAAAACTCATTCATAAAACATGGACATGTATAATAAATATGTCCCAGTAGATACTTACGTAAAAACAACCTCAGATAATAAAGAGATTGTGAAATTAACCCTTACCAATTTGGTAACTTACGAAACATACACCCCATGAAAGAGGTATTATACAATGAATATGTAAATACACATAAATTAAAGTGTATTACACAAAGAATACAATTATAGGCAGTAAATTCACCACACAAAAGGTAATAGTGACAATATGGTATGAATCTCACAGGAATAAAGAGTGAGATAAAAACCCCTTACCTTCCACTTTCCTTTAGTCGAGGGTAAGTTTAACCTCCTGTAGGAAGATCGTAGTATGTTATTAAATTATAACAGAACCATATTAATATTTATGATATCATACATGATTCATTTATGACTTTATACTACCCATTTAATAATAATTTCCATGTTACAGTAACATTTCAGGTAATAATCACTTTCTTTATCGTATGTGTTTTAACTTGTTACTCTTGATTGTATCACTTAGATCATGATTTAAATAATTATAGAACATAAAACATGATAAATATATCATATATATTTAAAATATAAATATGTATAATATACATATATATTAAATGGAAAACACCGTTTATGGAGACGGTAGTCCGTACGTACGCATAAACGCTGTTTCGGTTTTCATATAGTATTGAATAGAAGTAAGTGAATAAGATATATGTAAGTACATAAATACTTATATATATAAATATATATATCTCCAGAAGAATTATTATGTCATATATTACATACTTATTAATAATATATATATTTTTATAATCGTAGATGAATGGTGAAATTGGAAATTAATCTCATCGCGTCATGGAGACGGTAATCCGTACGTACGCATGAGAAAAAATAACATTATTTTGATATTAGAATAATATATAATTGGATGGTATATCATATATAAAGAATAATTATAATGTTATATTTATTATTTACATCAAATACACATCATTATTATACTCATCCAAATAATAATGTATTGAATAACAATTACACCACGACGTGGAGACGGTAAGCCGTACGTACGCATGTATGGTGATATGTCATTCAAAGGATGAATAGAATAATGAATATGGTTATATAATATTTATAATAACAAAAAATTATATAGGATATATTGGATTTATTATTTTATAATAGAAATAACAAATAAAGAAGAAGTTGAAGAAGAAATAAACTTGAAAGAGGGTGGTGAAAACATTACCTCTTCTTCGGGTTCTTCCTTTTGATTTGATCAAAAGGGCACCTAAGGTTGGATTTCTGGTCAAACTAAGGCATCTAGGTTGAATTGAGGGAAGGTTAGAGAGTATTTAGGCAGGGTTTGGCCGAACCAAAAGGCTTGTAAGGTGTGAAGAACTGGTTAGAAGTTGAGTCCTTTTATAAGGGGGAGGAGTGGCTCTTTAGAAAAAACATAAAGTATTAATTTATAATAAACTAATATTCGGTTTCTAATGGATCAAAAGTGTATTATTCAACGTCTAAGGTTATTATGGGTAGAAATAATTTCAAAAAATAGATTTTAGACAGGTTTGGGTCATTATATTAACCTTATATTTTATTTTTAACTATTGGTTAATTAGTTTAACACTTACCATGTCACATAGTATTTTTATAATATATAGTTAATAAAAATACTATATACATCCAAAAGACCCCAAAGTGGTCCATTAATGATACAACAATAATTATATAAGTCCATTGGCCGAACCTTAGGTTTTTAGGAATAGAATATAAATTAATAATATAATATTTTTTTAAAAACTCATTTATGTCAATTTTGACACTACTCAATAATTGATTTTTGTTAAAGTCTTAACAACTTTTTTAATTTGAAAAAAATTCATTTGAGAAATACTAACATGTAATATTAACCAATAAAATTCGTATATGTCATCAAAACTTTCAAATTATATTTATTTTAACATTTATAATACCAATTATTTTATTCTTTCATTAATAAGGAAAATACTGCATCATTATTGTGTCATATATAGTTTTAATTTTTCAATTTATAAAATTATAAATAAAATATAATTATGTAAGAAATATTTGTATATTTCTAATTAATATTTATAATCGAAAATATAACATATATAACACTATGTAAAAATTGTTTTTCTAAAAGATATAAGCTTATGTCATTTTTGTATTTACTTTATCTTAATTAAAATAAAGTGTCCCTATCACCTACAAGTGGCTCCATGGGGTCCTAAAAATCGACCCAAAGATGCCCATGGTCGTACATGTATCCACCAATAAGGTTAGGACACGTTTTAGGGTAATTTATTTTTATTATAATATTATATTTTAACCCTTATTTACCGAATTTACCTTTTAACCATGGTAAATAAAATATTTACCGAAGTAATTATTCAAAATGTATAAAAATAAAAGTTACCTATTTACACAATTTAAGCATCCTTATTCCAAATATGGAATCCATTTTTCTAAATTCAAAACATAGAAGTGGCAGAAATTAACTTAAAATTAATTCTCGCTGTCAAAACAAAAAGCATGTTTTTAAGATATAATAACTATCAAAAGATTGACACTTGTTTATGTCCGGTTTAATTGTAAAATTATGTCCAATGACCAACATTGTATTAAATGATAAAAATATATTCTAAATATACTTTAAAACCACTCAAATTCATAATTTATCACTTTTAATTATTTTGGTTAAAAAAGTTGTTTTTAATTAAAATTTAGTAATTTTCACTATTCATCAAAATATAAAAGTTATCCGAAAAGTACCAAACTTTCACCCTAGGATAAATTCGATATTCATAATCCAAAAATGAAGTCCATTTTTAGAGATAAAAGTTATTAAATTTCAAAAAGTAGGTATTACTATTCATAACGGCTAGTTTGATTGGTTGTGGTGTATGTTTGAACTCAAAATTGCGTACAACACATGCTACTGTTTTATTCAAAGAGAAGCATACCGTGGAAGCTTGTGGTGTTTCTTTGTAATTTTTTGATGTCCCTATTCTAAAAAATAAATTTATTTAATCAAATAAAAGTTTAAAATATTGGATTTAAAAAGGGTTCACTATTAAAAGTTGGTAAAATGCATTTTTGAAAAATACTTCTTTTATCTGAAAAAAATGATTTTTTTCTTAAATTATGTCTCAAAAACTCATAATATGGATTGTAAAATTATAAGGATTATATAAAGTTCAAAATTTAGTTAATACTATTCATAACCTCTTTTGAACGACTTGTTTGGTAAGTCATGGTGTGCTTGAACTCAATGTTGCATGTAGTGAAAGTTATTGAATTATTTTGAAGAAGTAAGACACTATGAAATCTTGGGGTGTTACATTATTCCCTACTTCAATAAATTTCATCCTCTCAATTTGATATTGTTTTTCGAAAATAAAAGTTTAAAATATAAAATATCTTTGTGGGAAAACCCACATCTGAAATTTGGTTAACAAAATTTAGTCTTAATAAGAGGGAAAGAGAAATGAAAGGGTCACCACCAAATTATGATCTCGATTAGGAGAACATTAGTGGAAATTAGAGACATATAATTGGAGGAAAAACATAAATATTTATAGGTAGTGATTGAGGTCATCAATCACTAACAAGTTTAAAATTTAGGTCCTTAAATTCATCAATCTATGATGATTTAAAATACCATCGGTTCAACAAAACATAAGGTATTAGGATAACACATTTTTGGTTTTAAGATCCCTTTAATAAAGTATAAGAATTAATTTCTTCATAGAATAAGAGGAGAAGAAAAATATATACTTGACAAGTATAGTTCCATCCTTTAACTAATTTCTTCCACAAACTCATCTTTCACTCTAAAAGATAATAGAACTTAATGAATATATTCTATTTGTCCTATTCGTTTGGGGTTAAAAAATGTATTTATAATTCATCTACTAGACCTTCTTAAAAAAACTATTTTATTTAATCTAGGACATCTCGTGGGCCAGAGGTAGGTGATACACCCTTGTCGCCCTTCAGTTGTGGGTTCAAGTCTCATGGCCTTGCCGGACGCGATGGGTTGCAGCCCGACCTCCGGGTTTTCCTTTTTATAACAATCAAAAAATATTATTCAGAAATTATTTAACCTTAACAATTGTATAAAATTTCAAATAAAATCCATTCCAAACTTTAGAATTATCTGAAATACGTATATCCAAACTCTCAGTCCAAAATTTATAAGGAAGTTAATAATAATGAGGATCCTTTTTGCCAGGTAGTAACATGTGAACGCCTTCATCATGTATTCTTTTACAACTCCACAACATCCTAAATTACCAAAATCAATAATCTCTTATTCCAAAAACACTACCTCATTATTAGGACCATATTAAGGACTACCTTCCCTTCAACCATGTATTTTCAAAAAAAAGTGTAGCTTACTATTAAGTCACTTTTCTTAGAACCATATAATCTCAAATCCTCAATAAAATAGTACTGTAGTACAATCCATATTTATCTCCATAATTCATGTAACAAGTATACTTTTGATGAAACACTCAAATGAAATAACAACATAAGAACACTAGTCATTCCTCTTCATCTGAGGTAGTATCATAACTTTCTTATAATCCAATAACATCATTTACGGTATACTCTTATGATTTGGAAATTGGTTCGTATAGTGTCCCAACTCATTGTAGATGAAACATTATACATTTGAAATTATTTTTCTTACCCTTGAAATCACGTACTTGGTGTCATTTTTCTCCACACTTATAACAAACTCACATTTCCTTCATGTATTTACCAAGGTGATTCATTCCATATTGGAAAATCATTCTTTCCTTTATTCCTTTTATCCATCTTTCTTTCTCCCATCCTTTTCTTCTCTTGCTTCTCTTCAAAGCCATAAGATTCAGAGAATTCTTTACTAATCTTATGATACTATTTATTCATATGATGATAATATGTGGGAGACGATTTCCATTCTAAATGTTGGAACAATACCATGAATGATATGACACTTCTTACTCTTTGGATCATACGTATTTCTGGAGTTCTCATTCCTTCTACTGGGTGCCATTTCTAAACAATGACATACACTAGGCTAGTTTATGAATCAAAATTCATAATTACAAACATTTAAAACACTTGAAATAAATTAAATAGTTTATGGATATAATCCATAATCATAAAAATTTCTTCTTTGAGGAAGTATATACTCATAAACCCTTCATAATGGTTTGTAAATAAAATGAGAATTATCTTAAGAATATCCCCCGAGAGTGTCGTAACCAAGAGTGCAACAAGGCCCGTTGTCGTGCACCAGTTCCCATTCGAGTCTATCTCAAAGAGGTGTTTTCATGTTTTACCCCTAGGTACATCTGTGCCAGAGCCGCCTATACCTGATCGTATCCAGACATGGATGTATTGTTCGGAAAACTCACAAAATCTCTACAATATGAAAATTCTAGGAAGTTCTTCTCTACTAATCCTCAAAGTCTATCTTAGGGCTATGTGGTCTAATCAGAGTTTATCTAAATCTAGCATCCAAGGTTATTGCTAAACTTCCTATGATACCAACTGTAACGCCCCAACCCAAGTTACCCAAAGTCGGTGCATTAGTACATAACATTGGCATGATTACTAGGAATCAAGTCCCAAAGGACCGATCAGTTTAACAGTCTTGTAAAATATATTACATACATGAATGTTACATTGCACTTTAAGACATACAAAACAACATAAATAATATTTATGAACGCTATTATTCCCTTGGCTTAACCATGCATATCAATCACAATACACTTCTTGGAATCATGGGAAAAATAAAACATGGAAAGGGGTGAGCTCAAACACTCAGTATGGGTAAGCAATACATCATAAACTTTTATAAATAAGCATAAACATTTAAGGCAATGTATAACAAAAAAAAGCCTTTTATACTTTAACTTCGGCATAATATAGAAAAAATAAAATGAAATAATTCCATTTACTTATTCACATGGATATTCTGCTAGTGGAACAATCACATGCAATATCACTAACCACTTTCATATTGATGGAATGAATAATTCCAGACTATCATAACCACATATCCAAGGCCTCGTGCCAAGAATAAAAATAAGATTTTGTCAGGACCTCGTGCCAAGATACTAGTTTGTCTCATGAGACCTACTGATGTATCGAAGAGCTATAGCGGGCTCCACCTGTCACTTACTAAGTCCAATTCATTCCTCATATGAATAGTTTTAAACATAACATAAACATTCGTATTAAAACTAGCATACGTAATTTCAATACTTTTCCACAAACCATGAATGGTATAAAAATAACACATCCACAGTCAAACATATCACAAAACCTTCAATACAATATAGAAGTTTTGTATCATAATAAATCAACTTCAAATAAGCTTAAAATATATCAAAGGATGTTGACATAGATGAAATCAAAACTATTTGAGAGAAATATCCCTTTTTTTGAAATAATTTAAATGTCACACATTTATAAAGGAAGTAATTTAAAATAAAGTTTTGAATCAAAGTGTCCCATACCACTTTGAAACTTTTGAAAAGAAAAATCATTTCAAAACATTCATGTCCATATAAATAAATCCCTAAAAACCATTTTGAAGACATGAACATTAATGAGAAAGATTTAGAAGAATAAATATTTAAAACATTTGAAATGATGTTTTAGTAAAAATTCCCTAAAAATAATTCCATTGAAAACTCTTTCATAAAACATGGACATGGATAATAAATATTTCCCAGTATATACTTACGTAAAAACAATCTCGGGTAATAAAGAGATTGTGAAATTAACCCTTACCAATTTGGTAACTTACGAAACATACACCCCATGAAAGAGGTATCATTAAATTAATATGTAAATACACATAAATTAAAGTGTATTACACAAAGAATACAATTATATGCAGTACATACACCACACAAAAGGTAATAGTGGAAATATGGCATAAATCTCACGGGAATAAGGAGTGAGATGAAGAACCCTTACCTTGCACTTTCCTTTAGTCGAGGGTACGTTTAACCTCCTGTACGAAGATCGTAGTATTTTATTTAATTATACCAGAACCATATTAATATTTATGATATCATACATGATTCATTTATGAATTTATACTACCCATTTAATAAAAATTTCCATGTTAAATTAACATTTCGGGTAATAATCGCTTTCTTTATCGTACATGTTTTAACTTGTTACTATTGATTGTATCAATTAGATCATGATTTAGATACATCCAGAATATAAAACATGATAAATATATCATATATATTTAGAATATAAATATGTATAATAGACATATATATGAAATGGAAAACACCGTTTATGGAGACAGTAGTCCGTCCGTACGCATAAACGTTGTTTCTGTTTTCATATAGTATTGAACGGAAGTAAGTGAATATGATATATGTAAGTACATAAATACTTATATATATAAATATATATCTCCAGAAGAATTATTATGTCATATATTACATACTTATTAGTAATATATATATTTTTATAATCGTAGATGAATGGTGAACTTGGAAATGAATCTCATCGCGTCGTAGAGACGGTAATCCGTACTTACGTACGAGCAAAAATATCATTATTTTGATATTTAAATAATATATAATTTGATTTTATATCATATATATAGAATCCTTTTAATGTTATATTTATTATTTACATCAAATACACATCATTATTATACCCATCTAAATAATAATGTATTGAATAACAATTACACCACGACGTGGAGACGGTAAGCCGTACGTACGCACGTATGGTGACATGTCATTCAAAGGATGGATAGAATACTGAATATGGTTGTTCCATATTTATAATAACATCAAATTATATAGGTGATACTGAAGTTATTATTTTAGAATATAAATAAAAAATAAAGAAGAAGTTGAAGAAGAATAAAACATGAAAGAGGGTGGTGAAAACATTACCTCTTCTTCGGGTTCTTCCGTTTGATTTGATCAAAAGGGAACCTTAGGTTGGATTTATGATCAGACTAAGGCCTCTAGGTTTAAGTGAGGGAAGGTTAGAGAGTATTTGGGCATGGGTTTTCCGAACCAAAAGGCTTTTAAGGTGTGAATAATAGGTTAGAACTTGAGTCCTTTTATAAGGGGATGGAGGGGATCTTTAGAAAAAACTTAAAGTATTAATTTATAATAAATTAATATTCTGTTTATAATGGCTCCAAAGTGTATTATTCAAAGTATAAGGTGAGTATGGGTAGAAATACTTTCAACCAATAGATTTTAGACAGGTTTGGGTCATTATATTAACCTTATCTTTTAGTTTTAACTCTTGGTTAATTAGTTTAACACTTACCATGTCACATTGTATTTTTATAATATATAGTTAATAAACTTACTATATACATCTAAGATACCCCGAAGTGGTCCATTAATGATACAAAAATAATTATATAAGTCCTTTGACCGAACCTTAGGTTTTTAGGAATAGAATATAAATTAATAATATAATATTTGTTTTAAAAACTCATTTATGTCAATTTTGACACTACTCAATAATAGATTTTTTTTAAAATCTTAAAAACTTTTTTAATTATAAAAAAATTCATTTAAGAAATAATAACATGTCATATTAACCAATAAAATTCGTTTATGTCATCAAAACTTTGAAATTATATTTATTTTAGCATTTATAATACCAATTATTTGATTCTTTCATTAATAAGGAAAATACTGCATCATTATTGTGTCATATATATTTTTACTTTTTAAATGTCTAAAAATTATAAATAAAATATAATTATGTAGGAAATCGTTTTATATTTCTAATGAATATTTATAATCGAAAATATAACATATATAACCCTTATGTAAAAATTGTTTTGCTAAAAGATATAAGCTTATGTAATTTTTGTATTTACTTTATCTTAATTAAAATAAAGTGTCCCTATCACCTACAAGTGGATCCATGGGGTCCGAAAAATCAACCCAAAGATGCCCATGGTCGGAAAGGTGTCCAAAAATAAGGTTAGGACATGTTTTAGGGTAATTTATTATTATTATAGTATTATTTTGTAACCCTTATTTACCGGATTTACCTTTTAACCATGGTAAATAAAATATTTACCGATGTAATTATTCAAATTTTTTTTTAAAAAAGTTACCTATTTACACAATTTGGAAATACTGATTCTAAATATGGAATCCATTTTTCCAAATTCAAAACACAGAAGTGGCAGAAATTAATTTAAAATTAATTCTCGCTATCAAAACAAAAAGTGTGTTTTTAAGATATAATAACTATCAAAAAATTGACACTTGTTTATGTCCGGTTTAATTGTGAAATTATGTCCAATGACCAAAATTGTGTTAAATGGTAAAAATATATTCTAAATATACTTTAAAACCACTCAAATTAATAATTTATCACTTTTAATTATTTTGATTAAAAAAGATGTTTTTAATTAAAATTTAGTAATTTTCACTATTCATCAAAATATAAAAGTTATCCGAAAACTACCAAAATTTCACCCTAGGATAAATTCAATATTAAGAATCCAAAAATGAAGTCCATTTTGAGAGAAAAAATTTATAAAATTTCAAAAAGTAGGTATTACTGTTCATAACGGCTAGTTTGATTGGTTGTGGTGTGTGTTAGAACTCGAAGTTGCATACATCACACACTACTATTTTATTCAAAGAGAAGCGTACCGTGGTAACTTGGGGTGTTTCATTGTAAATTTTTTATGTCCCCATTCTAAAAAATACATTTATTTAGTCAAATAAAAGTTTAAAATATTGGATTTAAAAAGGGTTCACTATTAAAAGTTGGTAAAATGCATTATTTGAAAAATACTAATTTTCTCTGAAAAAAATAAATTTGTTCTTAAATTATGTCTAAGAAACTCATAATATGGATTCTAAAATTATAAGGATTATATAAAGTTCAAAATTTAGTTAATACTATTCATAACCTCTTTTGAACGGCTTGTTTGGTAAGTCATGGTGCGCTTGAACTCAATGTTGCGTGTAGTGCAAGTTGTTGAATTATTTTGAAGAATTAACACACTATGAAATCTTGGGGTGTTAAATAATAAGATCTCAATACTTATCAAAGGTGGATATTAATTATAGATATCATCATCTAAAGGTGAATAAGAAGATATTCAGAAGGTTGCCTTCTGTACAAGGTATGTTGCACTTTGAGTTTCTGGTGATGCCATTAGGACTTACTAATACCCCTGAAATCTTTATGGATTTGATGAATAGAGTCTTTATACATTACCTAGACAAATTTTTGGTAGTGTTTATCAATGATATTCTCACATACTCCAATAGAAATTAGGAACATGAAGAACATCTAAGTCTTGTGTTGGTGACATTGAAAAAGGAGAAGTTGTATGCCAAGTTCATCAAGTGTGACTTTTGGATGAAGCAAGTCACATTCTTGGGACATGTGATCAAAAGTGAGGGAATTTACATGGACCCATAAAAAAAGTGATTGAGTAATGGACCAAACCCTCTAGTTTCATATAAATCCACAGTTTTCTTGGATTAGCAGGGTACTACCAACATTTTGTGAGAAATATCTCACTATTGTCAAGCCCGCTAACTAAGTTAACGAGGAAAGGGGTAAAGTATGTATGAACAGAATAATGTAAGGAAGGCTTCAAGGAGATAAAGAGAAGGCTGATCACTACACCTGTACTCACATTACTGAAAATTGGAGAAAGTTTTGTGATATGTAGTGATGATTCAAAGAAAAGATTGAGTTTTGTACTCGTTAAAAATGATAATTTGACAGCATGTGCCTCATTATTGTTGAAGATCCAAGAGAAGAACTACCTAAAACCTAATCTAGAGCTTCCAACTGTGATTTTTGCATTGAAAATCTGGCAGAACATCCTTTATGGTGAGAAGTGTGATGTATAAACTGACCACAAGAGACTAAAGTATATGTTCACACAAAAGGAGATCAACATGCATAAAAGGATAAGGTTAGAAAAAATAAAGGAATATGATTAATCTATTCACTATTATCCTGGAAAGGCGAACAAGGTAGCTGATTCTCTAAGTAGAAAAGAAACTGCTACTCTATCCATGTTATGGATTGAGAAAGACCATATCTTCTTGGATAGGCAATGGATGGATTTAGAAATCATAAGGATAGAGGATACATCCTACCTTTCCCAAATGATTATGCAACCATCTATCCAAGAGAATATTAAGGAGGCCCAAAGGAATGATCTAGAGTTACAAAAGAAGGTGAATTAAGTAATAGAAGGAAAGATGAAATATTTCTATATCAATGATGATGGTGTGATTCGGTTTGGAACACGACTTTGTGTGCCTTCAACACCCAGGATAAATAAATAGCTATTGGAAAATTCATATAAATCAACATTCTCTATCCATCCTAGTAGCACCAAGATGTACCGATATTTCCAAGAACACTTCTAGAGGGTTAACATGAAGAAGGAGATTTCAAAATATATCTCAAGGTGCTTGATATGTCAGAACGTTAAAGAAGAGTGAAAAAAGTACAAAGGGATGAAGAAACCATTGCTTATACCAACGTGGAAATGGGAGAATGTCACTACGGAATTTGTCAATGATCTCCCGAATACATCAATGGGAAATAGTGCGATATGGGTTCTGGTTTACCTGCTCACCAAGACATCCCTTTTTATCACTATTTTGGAGGATATCTCACTTGAACATCTTGCAAAGATATATGCAAAGGAAGTGGTGAGACCACATGGTGTTTCACACTCAATTGTATCTAATCATGATCCAAGGTTCACATATAAATTCTGGAGGAGTCTTCAATATTCCTTGAGTACTGAATTGAATTTATCCATGACCTATCACCCCCAAACTGATGGCCAATCTCAAAGGAAGATTCAGATGCTTGAATACATACTATGAGCATGCTCTTTATAATTAAAAGGTGGATGGGATCAGCATCTCCCATTGGTTGAGTTCTCATAAAATAATAGATTCCACTCACGTATTCAGATGTCTCCATATAAATATCTATATAGAAAGCAATCTATCACTCTAACATATTGGGATGAATTTAGAGAAAGAAATCTACTTAGACCTGATCAAGTGAAAGAGATGATAGATAAGGTTCAGGTCATCTAGAAACACATCCAAGATGCCTAGAGTCGGAAAAAGAGATATGATGACAACTATCTAAGGGAATTAGAATTAGATGATGGAGATAAAAACTTCCTTCTAATATCACCATGGAAGAGAGTCGTGTAGTTTGGAAAGAATGGGAAGCTAAGCCCAAGGTAAATTGGACCCTTTGAGATCATTGACCGCATAGAAGCTGTGGACATAAACTTTCACTTCCACCAAATATAGCTCAAGTTTATGATATGTTTCACATATCACTCCTAAGGAAGTACATACCAGATCCCTCACATGTACTAAACTCAGAGGTGGTACAACTGGAAGATGATCTCTCTTATGAGGAGCTTCTAGTGAAGATTCTGGACCGGAGAGATAAGGTTTCACGCAACAAGACAACCCACCTTTTACAAGTGTTGTGGAGGAACCATAAGTATGAATAAGTAACTTGGGAACTAGAGGATGCGATGAAGGAGAAGCACCCTCACCTGTTTAAGTAAAATGAAATTCTGAGGGAGAAATTTTAAAAGGTGAGAAGAATGTAATGACCCAAACTTTTATCAATGAAATTTATCCATTATTCAAATAATTTCATAATCAATCTCATTAGGAAACACAATACCACATCATTCTTAAATAAACTACTATGTGACCTTTAAGCATAAAATTTTCACCTCTATGTTTTGAATTACAAAAAATTGACATACACGGTTGCGTCCAGAATGATTTTTGGGGTCTGATGGAACAAACATAATTTTTTGGTGAATAGTAACCTACCCTTATGAATAATAACTGAACCTTATGAACAATAACCACCCCTTTTTAATAGTAACCTAGCATATGATAGTATATATTTAGGATTTAAGTGGAAGTATGATATACCTATATCTTGGAGTATGCAAATAAATGATTTTAAATTGGTATTTTTCGAATAAACTATTATTTTATTTAAAAATTTAATTTAACATATTTAGAAAATTATTTTTGAATAATGGAGTTAATTTTTTCATTCTACATATGAAAAAAATGGTTAGGGTTTCTTTTTGGGATTTTTCTGAAATACTTGAATTTTTGATGAATAGTGAAATATGATAATTTTTAAAATAAGTTGAATTCATGAATTATAGAGTCATTAATTTTATGCTGATGTAGTCCAAATTGGTTCAAACTCACATGACCTCCTTACTATATTTAGTCATGGAAAAATCAATATTTATTTTCATGAGGGAAATTAATAAACTAATGATTAAAATATTTGGAAAACACCCCTCCCCTCCATTATAAATACCGCCCTTCACACCCTAATTTAATCACACCTATAAATCTTCAAGACTTGTTTAAACTATACCAAAAAAATCTTACCAATATCCTCCCTCACATCCAAGAGATTTTGGTCTCATCAAAAGTCCAGTCCAAGGTGCCTTAAAGAGGATTCAAGAGGAAATTCCCCCACTCTCTTTTCCTTTAATTTTCTTTCAATTTAATGTTATTTTATTAATCTCTCCCCACATATCCTAATACACATGTTATGTTAACTCTAGTATCTTAAATTTACTATAATTTTATGATACTAATGGGATAATAAATCACCCAACCCCTTTCTCCTCTTCTTTTTATTTTAGAAAGGAAAACGTTGTTCAGGTGGAGTTAATTTATAAACTTCAAGAATGACATGTTTTTATTTTCCTTTATTACCTTCAGATCTGGTCATGAAACCATTTTTATGGTTGAACCAGATTATGTTATTTTTATTATATCCTATTTAATGTTCTGTAACTAACTTATTTACATATTACTAAATGATTAAACAAAACAAGTTTGTTGTGGTCTAAAAAACTGCCTGAATTAACCCCAACGATCATCATTAAATTTTATCTAATGATTCATTGTCATGGTACATAATTTTTTTAGATAATATCATGTTCTAAAACATTATAAATAACATATAATTACAATTATGGTTATTTATCCACATTTTAAATGAACTTCCATTTGTGAATACAAGTGAACCTTTCATGAAAACTAAGAAAAGGAATACTCCTAAACAATGAATTTAAACTCTATAACTCATCCAAACAACCATAAAAGAACTTAATGAAACCGTAATGAACCATATTAATGTATAAAAGGTTATTTAATTGTTAATTAATTAATATAATGTCATTATATAGGACGTTAAAGTGAATAAAGCGTTTGGATAAAAGGTATGGGGAAATTCTCAAACCCAACTTTCTTTCTTCAGGTTCTCCCTATTCCACTACATTTTTGGTATTTTCACTCCTTAAAAATTATTTTTTCATCATTATATTACATTTTTTGGGATATAAATGTTTTTCATTGGAGTTTATTTCAAACAAAATGTTTTCCAAAATAACTCTTCTTTCAAAAAAACACCTTTTACTTCTCACTAAAGGTTGATGGTTATTTTATCAAGTAAGTCACTCCTTATTTCTTTTAGGAAGAAAAAGTTATGAATGTGTTATTATGAGATAAAACCAATTAATTTACATGGTTTATTTATGTTCATTATTGATATATGTTCTATGTGGCATGAATGATAATGGAAATGTTATGATGTGACGGGTGCACCCGGAATTATATAGCACAATATGAATGTTTGAATGTGATGGGTGCACCCCAAATTATTCATTGATTTAAGGAATTAGGTAAATTGATTAATCTCATGATTTAAAGTGAATTGATGTGTGAACATAATGCTATATTTTTCACAACTATGTGTGGTAGTTAACCACTAATACATGATGTTCCATTTTTATGAATTGCCACATTCCAAGTATTCTTATAATGTTTCCTATCATGAATATGATCATATTACTATGTTATGATGATAATTATTATTTTCATCCCATGTTATGTTGTTTCATGTTCTCATTTATCCAATTACTGGGATTTTGGATCACCCCTTTTTTATGTATATCCTCAGCTGACTATATATAATAAGGAGAGGTCTAGAGACAATAAGAAGCTAGAGAAGAAGGAATTAAAGAGATGTTAATGCTTGATGTTATAAATTTTATGTTTGGCCCTCGTTTTTCCATGACACTAAACCTATGTATCCTCATTATGTAATACTACTATGTTGTTTATATTTATAATGACTTAATAGTATTGTGAGAAAAGGTAGGGTCTCTATATGGTATAAGTCTTGGTTAGTCTATCTATTGTATTAGGATGGTAGTATGAAGATTGGTTTTTTATAACATGAAATTTATAACTTAAAAAGATTTAGGTAACCTTTTTATGATAAAATTTAATTTACTAGGGTATTTTGGGTACAAAAGTGTTATAATACACTTTTAGGTATGTTGTGACCTTGTATTTTTTAGGTTTACTCAATGAGTATAGTATATCATTCATGGTTAGCGAGACTTACCACTAGGAATGCATTGTTCATTTAATGTTTCATGATTTATGGAAATTGCATACAGTAAATGGATTTTGAAATAAAAATGGTTGGATTTTGAAAATAATGGTTGTGATTATTTTTTATTTTGTAATTTTTAATTTATTAGCCTTCAATTTATATTGAGCGAGACTAAGTGGAATCTTGTTCTGAATATATAGAATGAAATAGATTAGAAATAGTAGGAATAAAAAAAGTGGTAGTAGAAACTGTGGTTTCACCTGATCCATTGGTGAAACGATAAATTTTATATATAATTATTCAGGCTTTTAAATTCATTTATAGTTAATCCTTAATGATGAGACTAGATAGGTGGATCACTCAATATGTAATTAGAAACATGATACAACCATATTTTAGAGGATTTAGAACCTAAAAAAGAAGAGGTATTGCTAAATAGGATGAATCAAAATTTCAATTTCCATATAACACCAGCCAAGCTGAAATTCAAGTTGGAAATGCACATGCTAAGGATTTGACATGCCAATGGTGGTATTTATATGTTTAACCTAATGTTGACCAAGGAATTACATGGGATAATTTTGAAGTAATGTTCAATAATAAATTCTATACTCACATATTTAAACTCTCTATAACAATTCATTTATTCATCTTAAATCAAGAGAATATATCATTGATAGAATATGATGCTATGTTTAACAAATTAGTTCGCATAACACTAGATGTAGCTTCAAGTGAATCCGTGTAGACATGAATATTTGAATCAAGGATATGATAAAAAATTCACTCAAATATTATCATCCTTTTTATTATAGACTATAAAGAGATGGTAAGTATAAAGACTATGACAAAAAGTTATATCTTAGAAAATTCAGTTTGAGGGAGCATGTATATCCCCTTGGGAATAGGTTTGAAATTCAATTATGGGATTAAGTGGAATAGGGACACCTACTTACTAAATGGTGGTCTATATCAGAATAATAATGTGGGATTAGTCAACTCCACTCATTGACCTAAAAGTAAATGAGGATAATTCCAATGTGGGTTCTTTGATCATATCAAGTGATATTATACAGAACCACATAGATCAAGTCACAAATATAACTAGATAGGACACCTCAAGTATTATTATTATAGAACTATAATTCTTGGTGCTAGGAATAGATCTTATGTCTCTCATAAATCTTATGCTTCAACATGAAGACCTTTTCAGAATAACTCTCATCCTCAGAATCAAGAAATCCAAGGTGATTCTAGAAACACCATGTCTCCACATGCTAAGCAATATCAAAATGAAAATAAATAGAAAGGTATAATGGGAAATAATTTATACGTTTCTAAGTAGATGATCACATATGATCAATCAGGTCCTTCGATGGTGGAAGGTATGATTCTTATGAATTCCACTATTATATTGGCCTTGTTTGATATGAGTGTGTCCCACTCATTTATTGTTTCTTGTGTCATTAATATTATGGTATTTTATTTTGAGACAATTCCTTATGTTTTTAAACTATAAGACCCTCTTGGAAAATGATATTGTCAATCGATTAAGTATATAACATGTATGATGATTGTCGATGAGGAATAATTGGGTTGGGACTTCTCTGTTTATGAGATGGATAGTTATATCTAATTTTGGGAGGGATTTTATGACAAGTTAAGGCCCATATTGAATGTTATACATAAAATGTGAGTTTAAAATATTTTTATGGAATTAGACATCTATTTAAAAGGTATTAGGTAGTGAATACAAGCATAAAAGGACCTTTGTTATTGGTGGTTGAAAACACCTCTTACCAGTTGATAGAGGCAACTTTTTCATTGGTGGATAAGATCGAAAATAGATATTTCCCAACCATAATTGACCAATTTTCTGATGTTTTTCTTGAAAATTTCCCAAGGTTTCCACCCAAAATAGAACTGGAGTTTATTATTAATCTCTAACTAGGGACCAGTACTATTTACCTCACATATTATAGAATGGCACCAATAGAACTAAGATAATTGAAAAAATAATAAGAAGAGTTAGAACATATTATGTTCATTTGACCATATATATCCCCAAGGAAGCACCATTTTTTGTAAAAAATATGGATTTAAATATTAGGATTTATATGGATTATCGTAAGCTTAAATAAATCATTATAAAGAATATATATCCTATTTTATTAATCTATGTTTTATTATCAGTGAAGGGAAGAGCAACAATTATTAAATATTTATTTACGATCTGGATATCATCAATGTCGAGTTCAAAAGAAAGATATTCAGAAAATAGCCTCTAGGAGTCATTATGAACATTATAATTATGTGGTTATACCCTTTGTCCAAATGAATTCACCAAACATATTTATGGCATTGATGAATCATATCTTCCATAGGTATATAGATTTTATTTTTAGTGGTGTTTTTTTATGAAATTGTGGTGTATTTTAGGACTAATACCAATCATGATGAGCACTTGGCTATAGTGTTGGGAATCCTATAGGAACATCAAATTTATTCCAAGATTTAAAAGTGTTATTTTTAGATACATGAGGCACATTTACTTAGTCACGTCATCTTAGAACTATGATTTTTAGTGGATCCTGAAATGGTAGAAGCTGTTATCTCTTGGAAATCACCATATAATATTTTTGAGGTATGTAGTTTCTTCATCATAGTAGGATACTAAAGACACCTTTTTCACAATTTTTCATGACTTTCATAACTTATTAATTCTTTTAAAAGGAAAGGTGTACATTTACAATGGAATGATGAATATCAAAAATATTTCCTAGATCTTAATGCATGACTTAAATTAGCCCCTATTCTCACATTTCTAGAGTCCTAATATGGATATGTAATTTATTATGATGAATCAGGATTTGGGTTGGGTTATGTTCTCATGAAGTGAGATCATGTTGATTCTTATGAATCATGATAATTAAAAGTGCACAATAATAACTACCTGATGATTGATTTGGAAATGGGTATTGTCGTTAATTACTTAAAGAATTATTATCATAATCTTTTTTGGTGATCAATTTATGGTGGTTACATATTATAAAATGTTGAAACATATTTTTCAAAATGGAATTTGAATCTAAGAAAATAGAGATGTATAAAATATATTAAAATGTTTGACTACGAATTCATGTATAAATTTGCTAAAGGGAACTCTCTAGATGATTCATTAAGTAGGAATTCATACAATTAGCTAGCTAAAAAAGCAAAGAATCAGAGGTAGCTAATGTCAGTCCTAGAAGATATGCATCCGGAATGTATTAAACAAGGTGAAATTGAAACCTTATTTCCTTTTTTTTTGATTTGCTTGATCTAGTTATATACACTCATACATATAATCTAAAATATTTGACCTCGAGGATAAAACTCAATGATGGGGAGACCATTGATAGATAAAATCTAGATCAAAAAACTATGTTACGGTTTAAAGATCAGATTATAGTTCCTCCAAAAAATTAGGAAAAACTTCTTTTTTGAAACCACAATTCGATATGGTATTTTTATATTGGAATAAAAAATATATATAAAGTGATGAAATCATTGTTTTGGTGAATTGGGATGAATATAGTAATGGAAGAGTTTATCTTGAGGTGCCTTACCTATTATTTGGTAAAAAAAGAGCACCAATGACCACTTGTTATGTTTCATTTTTTACTGATTTCCATATGAAAATGGGATAATATAGCTAGTGACAGGTCTCCCAAGAATGGTTTGAAAGAATGATGATATATGTGTGATTGTGGATCAACTCACAAATTCTGTTCACTTCCTCACGTTTCATGAAACCAATACAGTGGAAGGATTGTCCAAAATATATATTCAAGACATTGTAAATATTCATGGTATAACTGGTTTGGTTGTGTTTGACTTGTACCCAAAGTTTTCATATCGGTTTTGGAAATACTTACAACATGCTCTTGGAACAAAATTTACCATGAACACAACATATCATACTTAAATGGATGGAAAATATCAAAGGATTATCAAAACATTATATGAAAAGATTAGAGATTGTGTCATGGATTTTAGAGGCTCATGAGAAGAGTACATACCATTAGTATAATTTTCATATAATAATAGTTATGAGGTATTAATACATATGGTTCCTTTTGAATAATTGTATGGATGTCCTTATTGTTCCATAATTTTTAGTTGGAAATGAGTGAGAATTCACTCATTCTATCTAGACGTGTGCATAAGACAATGAATAAGATTCAAATTATAAGAAAGAGTATGTAAATGACTCATTTACATATGAAATAATTTGAAGATCATCATAGTTGATCATTTTCATTTAGTAATAAAGAAAATTTTTCTCCTCAGTACATTGATCCTGTTTAAATACTTGAATGAGTTAGAGATGCGCCTTATCAGATGTATTTACATCCAAGGATCAGTTCTATGTATAATGTGTTTTATCTATCTCAATTTAAGAAGTATCAACCTGATCCTGACCATGTCATTTGATTGGAAAATGTTGACCATGAATCAGATACTATATTGATTCATGTGTTGATACATATTGTGGATATGAAATATAATCATTTTCATGGAAAAATAATTAGATTAGTATGAATTTTTTGGTATCATGGTAATATATACATTTCATAAGAACATTTTACGGTATTTTAATACAGTGGCCTATGAAATATAATTGACATTGTTTCCAATATTTGAACCATTTAATTTTTTTTAAAATTTTTGGAAGTATACCCCCAATATTTGGAAAATGAATAAAGAGAAAAATATAGACATCTGAAGACACTACACACTGTGACACATCATGTTGCAGTGTGAATCTGTAATTTTGAAGCTATAATGAAGCTATAAGAATTCGGATTGAGTTATATTAGAACTATAGATTTTGGACAAAGACAGATTTATATCATAATAGGTATTCATGTTGTAATATGGTTCGAGGGATGACTTACACAAGAATTCAAGTCACTTCCTGAAAAGAAGGACTCACGTATTTAACTTAATTTATGCTCTTAGATTGTCTAGGAAGAATATAAGACCACATAGACTTACATTGTAAAATCCATAATTATGGTGAATGTTTATTGGGAATAGAAGATTTTGGATTTGGGCCACACATTTCACGATGTAAAATAAATATCTACATTGTGAACTCACAATCAGCAAAGAATTGAATGTTCCAGATACGCGGGATCGATACATAAGAACATATATTTGAGAACTACCACTTGTTAGGGAGATTAGAGACCATAACTAGGATGATGTCCAGACACTGGGAGTGTACATGACCTCAGATCCCTGCTACTTCTTTCATTCTCATTCAGGTAATCATGTCACTCCTCCACATCAGGATTAACATGAGTGAGTAGTTCCTTTGTCCTGAGTAACATTATTGCACGGGGAGTGATTTTTAAGGATTATTTGTATTTTTAATTCATATTTGGGTTGTTTTAATTTTGTTTATAAATTCATAATCTCATTATTTTTTGTGTTGCATGATCATTGTTATGAAATTTGATGAGTACCTTCTTTCTATACCAACTAATCAACCTGGGTTACATATGACAATTATGTAATATAGAGATATGATGTTTAAATAAGGTTTTGGGGTGCATAATCCCATAATAAAACATATTATATGACCCTCACAACAGTGTGATTATAGAATTAACATAGGGAACCTAGACCAAGGATCTATAAATTCCTAATTCTGAAAACAGATATGAATTAATACAAAAATAATTGAATCCCTAAGCATACAAACCTAGAAATCCCTGAACCTATAATGTTACAAAATTTGATTAAAAAACCTAATCTATTTTGTTTCTTTATATATCTCCAAAAAATTAATAAATTACATTTTAAATTCATAAAATTAATCTAGAGTATACCAAATTTCCTCGTGGGTTAAAAAAATTAGGCTTTTCCAATTAATTCATTTTTGTCATTGATTTTTTTGAATTTTTATAAATATTTAATTTTTTTAGCTTTATCATAATTAACAATTCCATATAGGTTGTCACATGGAAAATTTAGAAGGATACATGGGAGTTTGAAAAGGAAATGCTAGAACAATAAACCGAACTGTTTCAGAACAACAGATATTTTATTCTTTTTGAAGATGGAAAGTGAAATAGTGGGGGGAATGTGACACACCAAATTTCAGCCACTTTACCAATGTGTTATCTATTTTTATCTTATATAATGTTTGATTTATGTTTTAGTAGTTCTTGGTAGTTTTTTCTTATTTTGGTGGTATTTTTAGAGGTGTAAGGATTAGACACTGTTAGTATAAATCATGTACCACTTCTAGGAAACCATGGAACATGTTTTGTGGATCACTTGATAGAAGTATAGTTGGCACACGGTTTGGCCAAACTATATGAGTTCCCATGGGAAACCATGAAAATGAAAATAGATGGAAAATCAAGGCTGGTGCATGGTTTGTCTATCCATGTGATACAACTATATTGGGTGTAGTATTAATATAGTAGCACCACATGTTTCATGGATGGTTAATACAAATTTTTTCAAACCATGTGACTTAAATTTGTGATGTATAGTTGGAACCTTTTTTTAGTGATAATTATGGCCCTAAATCCTCATTAATCCCCTAATATCCTAGGTTCTCAAACTCCCATTCCACCCAATCCTCATTTAGTGATTCTATTTGATATATAGTTATATTTTATCATATCAAAGAGAGTTGGAGATATAGATTCATTGGTAAGCCATTTTTATTCCCCATTATTCACAGAGATACTCTTCTCCTCTCTCCAAGAACTATAAACCCAACCTTTTATGGAAATATCTATGTTATATGATGGAAAAATTGATGATATATGATTAAATATATTTAGTTAAAGAGGACCCATGAATGGATATAGAATATATTAGTACCATTCTTTTTTTTCACCTTCTATTGAGAGGTAGGTGTCTTATCTCTCATCTCCACTTATTTAGAACTTGGAGTTTAAATTTTTATGTAATGTTTTTCTTGAAATTATCATATAAACCTTGTGTGATCCTGGAAGAAAAATATTAGTTTGGTAATTTATTTAAAGTTTTAGGAAATTGGATTGATTTTGGAAAACCCTATTTATATAAAATTTTAAAATTAAAATTTTAAAATTGTTGTATTAATTTGATGCACACAAGTTTTTTAATGAAATTTTTTCATGAAATAATTGGTTTTATGTGAAATGAAATTTTTAATAGATTTTGGAATACATGGTTGGAGTGTGTTCATTTTTAGAAGTGACATAGAGGAATGGCCATGTGCTATCTGGGCTCCTGGATATTTTTCACCTTGTGGTAACTTGGTGGATCAATTAGAGACTACTCCTAAATATAGATATCTCACTTGACATGAATGGGTGCGTGTGTGTGTGAAAACGTAAGAATGGGTTTGAAAAAAAGTTAGAAATGGTTTAGAGGCCAGTTTATTATTTTCCATGGAAATTTTTTAGTGCTTTGATATAAAAATTTTAAAATGATTCTAAATTGTTTTATATAAAATGTGTTCACTGGTTCTTTTCCAAGTGGCATATGTTGGTAAGTTTTTGGGGAATTCCTACTAAGTTTATACTCACCCACTTCTTGGGAACTTCGTTGCACTTCCAGATTTATTTTACATGAACATAAAGAAGGGAAAGGTATCATACTTTTATAGATATTCACCTTGATGATGTAGATGGGCAGTTAGAGTTAGATCTTGGATATGGTTTGGGATTTACTTGTGAGGATACCAATTGGGTGTATTTTGTTCTTGTTTTCTTTCATTCATTGTAAGTTGATGTCTTTATTTCGATTGTCACTCTGAGAATATTTCTCTACTAGTTTTACATTTTATTGTATTGATCCTTCTCATGCATCTTATAATACGATTGAATGTTTATTGTTAATTTCAATAGGTTCTATTATATTTAAAAGATAAATAATCCCTCAACATTTCCCCTAGCCCTTGGAATCTATTTAGAGTATTTGGTGTCATGGGGATTTCACCTAAGGATAGTATCATCTTTTCCTCCTATCAAGCCAATAAGTTAGAGTTAGATGTTACAAAAACAATGTTTTTTAGTTAAATATGTCAAAATACACATTATCAAAACTGTACTTATACTTTCTTTGAGTTTATAAATTTAATACATATTTTATAGAACTATAAAATTTATATTTACTTAATTTATTTATGGTAAATATTATTTTCATTTCATTATATTGTTTAGTTCGTTTAGTTACTATTTTAATGATCAGATTACTATTCTAATGGGAAGGTTATTATTCCTAATGATAATATTAGTATTGAAATGGTCTTATTAGTTTTATAATTCTTATAAATACCTCTTATTTTTATTAATCGTGATTCAATTCAATTTATATTCTAGGTTCTATGTTCTTCAATTTCAAATTTTTTACTGCATTACTGATAATTTTTTACAATGTTGTTCGTGAGTATGATATTTCAGGGAGCTCAATATGATCAAAACATTCATATTATAGTTGTTTTATTTATTTATTTTTATTCTCTTATTGTAATATTATAAATTTTATTGGGTATATTTATTATATAATGTAATTATTTAATTAAATAATGTTTTTTGGGTTTTATTATGTACATCATATTTTTTGTAGTATACTATATTCCTATATATGACACACATTTCTATTAAAAAAGAAAATATCATATATAAAATATAAGGTATTAACATGATACATCATCCTCAACACCTATGTTTTTTTAGACATAAAACAAACCTTTTTTATAACTATTTATCACATAATCCAAAAAGTCAAAACAACAATCAAGGGGCCCTATAGTAGTGCAGTCTGAGGGCATCCTTGATAGCGATATCCACACTAGTTAGGGGTAGGGACCCGAGTGAGGTGAACATCAAGAGAGAGTGGTCATGGGATGCACTAGAAGCCATAAAATCAGCCAAACAATTCCCCTCCCGCCATGTGTGAAGGACCTCAATAACACTGGAAAGAATCACCTTGCATTTGCTAATGAGGTAGGTGATCTACCAAGGGGTGAAATGTCACCCTTAATGTATCCCCAAATGATATTAGAGTCAGTTTCCACTGAAGTTAGGGGAAGAGCATTTGAAAGGCAGATCTCAAGGCCGGTGTTCATGGCCTTATCTTCTGCCACAAGGGATTCACCCTCCCTATAAAATCTGTTGAAAGAAAGAGTGATTGATCCATAAGGGTCCTGAACAACCCCTCCTCCCCTCATACCCCCTGACCATAATCCCCATAAATGTTAAATTTCAACTCGTTAGAAGGGGGTTCCATCTCACCCATGAGTAGGATATTAGAAGAGCTGAGGAGCCAAGGGGACACACGCTGTTGATGTATCGATGCAGGGAGGGCGTGACTACATGATGCTTATAGAGAGAGGCCAAATCAACGATGAGAAACCTTGTACAGAGAAGAAGGCTGTGAAGGGAGGGACAAAGCCCAGAATTTCAAACTTGGTTACGTGCCTCCCATAGACACCAGAATCCCACCGCAAGGAGAATCGAACGACCCTCCTTCTCATTCTTGGCAGAGGCCCCGTTGTACCAACGCTGAAAAAACTCATTGAGAGAGGAAACCACCCCCGAAATATCCATTAACTCCCGAAGAGTATTCCAAAGGTGGAAAGCCCAGTCGCTTCGGACGAACAGGTGGAAGGAGGTCTCCTCTTTATGGATAGAGCAACAGAAGCATCTCAAGGTAAGGGGAATACCTTTGGCTTTAATAGCCAACCCAGTGGGAATGGAGTTGGAATGAACTCTCCAGACGAGAAAACTGAACATGGTCAGAATATATTTGTACCAGAGAACTATGCGCTAGGGATCACTGGCCAGTTTCCTATTCATGCCCTTCATGTAATACTTCACCAAGAACCTTCTTGAAGGGAAGCACCAGAACACGCACCTATCCATGGATCCATCTAAGAAGATTTCATAAAAACATGCCTCCTGGGATGGGCTGAGAACGACTTTGAGAAATGAGGGATGAAGGGAAGCCTCTCTGACTGACATATCTGGTGTCGGGAACCCTGGAAATCTGAGAATCCCACTTCCACAATTGCACTCCCAGAAGCTGGCCTCACTCTGCCCAATGATCCATTGTGAGTGCGGATGGAGGTAGGACACATGCCTATAAAGAGAGCTCAAAAGAAGGGAGGCCTTCCTCTCATTCTGCCTTATACCAAAACCATACATACCTCTTATAAATTTGATCCCCAATGTTCATACCCCAATAACTTCCCACGCCAACTTACTTTGTAGGAAATACATGGCCTTGATCAGGATCCTCACATTAATACCACCGTTCTCTAGAGGACTCGCTAGTTTTCTTCAATAGGCCCACCTGCATCTCCCCTCCACATGGGCATCTCACAAGAAAGAATTCAGAATGTACTCCAGACAGATGATGATAGACTTTGGAACCTTCATGATGAAAAGGATGTGCAGTGGGATTGAAGACATCACACTATTGATGAGGGTGATCCTCCCGCCGAAAGAGAGGATACCGTTTTTCCAGTTATTAGTACGGTTAATGATTCTGTTGGATAGGTCCTCAAAGTGATGCACCCAGATTCTCCCTGGGGCAATAGGAGCCCCGAGGTAGGTCATGGGGAAATGCTTCTCATGAATACCGAGGATGGTTTCAATGGAATCCTTGCACTGTCTTGGAAATTTTGAGGGAAAAAACCCCACTCTTCTCCTGGTTGATCACTTGGACACTCCATTTGGCATACTCATCCATAATCGAGAAAAAACATCTGATGGAGGAACTTCAGCCATTAATGAAGAACAACAATTCATCAACAAAGAGGAGGTGGGAGACACTGGGAACCTGGGAACCACAATGGTAGTGCCGAATATTTCCATGTTGCATGTCCTTGGAGAGGTATCTTCTAATGGAATCTTGGTCCAGAATAAAAAGATTCAAGGAAAGAGGGTCCCCCAGCAGTAAGCCTCTCGCAGACTTAATAAAACGACACTACTTCCATGAAAACATGATATTAAACTACGAAGAACTGTAGCATCAAAAAAAAAATGTCAATGACTGCCACCGAGAAGCCCATGGATCACATAATGCGAATGATGAAGTTCCACTCCAGGCGATCATAATCCTTATGCATGTTCAGTTTGACCACTATATTTGAGCCCACCACCTTTCTGTTGATATTCAAAACCATCTCCTGAGCCACCCCAACAACCCCATGGATAGATTGACCTCTAATAAAGGCGTGCTGCTCATTCAAAACCCACTGGTGAGTGAGGCCATCAAGTCTATTATTGATGATGGTATCCATGACTTTGTTTTTGAAATTACACAGGATAATAGGTGGATATTTAGAGATTGATGAAGGAGAATTGACCTTGGGAATCAGAATCATGTTAGTAGCACTAGCCATATGAGGGAGAGATCTACCATGGAAGAAGTCATGTATGGCCTCACAAAGGTCAGTGTTGATGATATTGCAAGCAGAGATATAGAAAGAGCCCAGAAATCCATCTGGTCTAGGCACACTATCTGGGTTGAGAAGACGCACCGCCTCCCAGACATCCTTCTCATTGGGGACACAACAAATGAGCTCATTAACCTGGCTAGAAACATTGCACGGAATTGAGTAAAAGATTCCCGCCTAACCAGAAGGATAACCATCCTATAATCATGGATTAGGATCACAAAGCAAAGCTTTAATGTGGGAGCGGATCATACCACCAATCAGCTCCAAGTCACTAGAGAAAGATCCATCCTCAACCCTGATATGTGGGACCTGCACCCGCTGTTTCTCCTTTAGGCATGCATGAAAGAAAGAAGTATTTTGGTCCCCCTCTCTAAGCCATGAAGAGCGGGATCATTCCCGAAGGCATCATTACTATTCCAGGGGAACCTCATTCAGCTGGTTCTTTTTCAGACAGAGGGTGGAAAACACCTCATCATCCCACCAATCTTCCAAAATAACTTCAGTGCTCTCAATATCTTTCATCAGTTCGTCCATGGATGGGTAATCAGGTTGATGGGAACTGGACCAGTCTTGGAGAGCATGTTTTAAGCGTCAGAGCTTGAAGTGGAGACCGACCCAACTACTCTGCTGGAAAGGACCATTCTAGGAGCTTTCAACTGCCTCTATAAACCCATGGTGTTGCGTCCAAAGCATGGAAAAGAAAAAGTTACCCAACCTCAGGGAGCCCGATCTCATGTGGATTCACAGGTGGAATGATCGGACAAAGCCCAAACCAAGTGGGTGACCTAAAGATTCTGAAGGGAAGTGATCACATGGAGATTTCCCAGGCAACGATCGAGCCTACACTAGGTTCTCCTATTTCCCCTCTGTTTGTTACACCACATGAACCTGTTTCCTATGAATCCAAGATCAAGGAGTCCTTCCTATGCTGTGAAGGATGAAAAATCTAGTCGATCGCATCAAGGAAGAGAGAAACCACCTTTCTTCTTAGAGTGGTGCATGATATTGTTGAAATATTCTCCCACTATCCAAGGTTCTTCCCTCGGATTGAAAGACCTCAAATCCATCCAGAGGTGCTCCTACAAGCTTGCGTCATACTTGGCTTAAACAATTGAGTAGAAGCAATGCTGGTTCCTGAACTCCACTATAACCGAAATATGTTGGTCAGATTTTGTTAGCAATTTGATCTTCACACTGGAACTCCAAAAGATCCAAACATGATGGTTAGCTGGCTCACCATGCATAAAATAACGTAATCCAATCCTTCTGAAAAACACTCCGATTTTTGAGGCACACTGTTTGGTATCCAAGACCACAGCAACCGAGACCTTGTGTTTAGCCACCTCTGATGAAAGGAAGTCAATCTTTACCCTAGCACCCAGACCGCAAACATTCCAAATGATAAGATAAATCATTAGAACAAAGAGCACCTAGCACTGGTGCCAAGCATCGAAGCCTTTTGGTTTAGCTCCCTTGATGAAGATTGAATATCCCTAGCTTGCGATCTGGTTAAAAAATTTTATGAAGAAGGCCTATGAGATGAGGACGGACTGGGAGAACCTTATGAGGCCAGACTGGCAAGGATACCCCTCCTTTTGACCATTGGGGTTGGAGAATAAAAGTCCTCCTACAGAGATAGTGCCTCAAAGCAATTAGAAATGGGGAGCAGGGATGGTGCCAAGGCGGGTTCACTCATCTTAGCTGAGGAAATTGGGAGGATATCCATTCATGGAGGGGTAGCTGAGGGAACCTCCAAATCCATGAAATAATGGGAAGGAGAACTGGGGGAAGGTGAAGGATAGGGGCACCTAGGTGGCCCACATCAGGACACATTAACGAGGACAAGGAGGGAAAGAAAGGGACTAGGGCCATATAGGGGGGAGGCGGGGGGGGGGGGGAGGAGAAATGTAAAGGAGGATAAGGGGGGAAGGAGGGGGAGGGGGAGGGGCAGCAGGAGGGGGTTAGGGATGGGGGCAGCGGGCAACAGGGGCCATCAAAAGGGAAGGCGGAGGGAGGGAGGCCATTGTAGAGGAAGATTCACCTTTCTTAGGATGAAAAGGCCTCCTCAAAAGAGAATGGTGGGTAGAACTCCTCCTACACTCGGAGGACGCGTGACAATGGATGTGATAACTGCTATAGAAATGCGGCACTGCGGGGAAGAAGAGGTGCTGAGACCTTTCCAGGGATTCCCCAACACGCAAAAAGATATGTGATGGGGGGGGGGGGTGGAGACGACAGATCCAGAGCCACACAAATCTGGGCTGTAGCTGCGTCGAGAAGCCTAAGGGTCCGATCATCAATGCAAAAAAACTTTCCAAGAGTGATCCCGATCTCCTTGAGGAAAGAAAGATTTTAAAAAGGCAAGGGGAGGCCAGAAAGAGTAATCCACACTACCTCTTCCGAAGACTCCCAGCCTTTGTGCACATCCATGGACCACCAAGAGAGATGGAAACACCACCAGTGGACAGATCTGGGACACCGAGCCCAGGCATGCATGAAATCTCTCTGAGCCTCTAGATCTGGTAACCAAACTCAAGACCCTCTTAACACCATTTCCCTATATCCCCAAATAATTGATCACTTATCTAAAAACTCCAAACTCTATCCCCAAGACATATCCAATTTAATACCACTATGACATGAATAGATCCATTGAGACCCTACCTAGGCTAGTAGTAAGTTGAGTGTTCCACCCTAAACCTACCTTTCAAAATCCCAGGGTTGATAACTTGCAATGAGTAGACATGTCATAGAATATAGAGGGCCTCAACCTAATATTCTACAATACTCATATAATAATGATGCATAATAATATCTAGGAATTTTTTTTATATATATATAAACAAATTAAATTTATGAAAGACTTGAATAAGACATAAAATAAATTTATAATTAAATATAAAAGAATAAAAAATTAATTGTACATAAGAAATTCCTCTTAATTTATCAGAAAATAGATATTGTAAATCTCTTCCTTGTTTCATTTACTCCTAGGTCAATCCCCAACTGAAATAGTTACTACAAACTTCATGAACCAACATGCTTCATCATGCATCACTAGGATTCAGTTATGGATAATAAACACCAGGTCCATGTACACCAATACCACCTCTGAACCCTACATCACTTTCATAGATTCAACAAGTGTGGGAACAACATTCATATAGGGGTTAGTATAAACATACTTAGTGGGATGACCTTAAATGATTAAGGAATAAAAAACATCCAGTTAGATTGAAACCTCCAATATGAAATCATATCAAATAGGATATAAAAATCTCTATATATTGAGGAACCCCAAACTTGAAATCCTAGGTTTGGTGCTAAAAATTTAACACCCCTATCTTCCACGATACGTTTCTCTTTCAATAATTCAATAGCTTTCATTGTACGCAAGTTTGAGATTCTAACACAACAAGACCAATAAAAGTAGTCGTTATGAATATTAATACACACCTTTTCAAATTATATTAATTTTATATTTCAAAATGGACTTCATTTTTGGATTTGGAATATCGAAATTATCCTATGTTGAATTTTTTGTATTTTTCCAAGAACTTCCAATTTTCGATGAATAGAACATTTTTAATCAGAATAATTTATAGAGATAAATTATACTATTGATTGGTTTTAAGGTATAATTAGAAAATAACTTTACCATTTTATCCAATGGTGGTTATGAGAATTAATTTAACTTTGAAATTGGACATAAACAATTTTCAATATTTTGATTGATATTGTTTCTTAAAAACACGCTATTTGTTTTGACAACAAGAATTAATTATAAAATTAATTAATGAAACTTATATGTTTGGAATTTTGTAAAATAGACATCATTTTTGAATTCATAATATCAATTATAGCTTAGGGTGAATTTTTGGTATTTTTCTGAAAAACATCAATTTTTTATGAATAGTGAAACCACTAAGTGGTAGTTAAAAAACTGATTTTTCGTTTAAATGAAATTTTACCGCTTATGTGAATTGAATTTCAAAAATCTGACATACATGGATATAATTATGAAGTAAAATGTGGTTCAATGGGATTAAAATAATTTTTGGTGAATAGTAACTTTTAAGTTCTATTAATCACGATTAAAGGTAATTGGTGTAATTTAGGTAAATATAATGTTATAATAATATGAAATTACATTTACACTTGTACTATCCTTATTGGATGAGTCATGGCCGACCACGATAATCCATGAGTCAACTTGGGGACCCCATGGAGCCACTTGGGTAAGAAAATGACATTAATAACTTTTTATTTAAAGTAAAAATAAAATTGTCACAAACATGTGTTGTTTTACTAAAACAATTATTACATGGGGTTATATAAGTTAACTTTTATACTATAAATATTAATTGGAAATATAAAATGATTTCCTACATCATTGTATTTTTTTATAATTTTTAGACTTTAAATAAACTAATTTTTTTATAACACCATGATGATGCAATGATTACCTCATTAATTAACGATTTAAATAAAATGAAAAGATAATGTAAAATCTAAGACTTAAACTTGTAAAAAACCTATTTTATGAGTGTATTTTGAACCCTTATCACCTTATCCTATAAATATATAATTTTGGGACCTTTGAAATCCGAAAAGCACTTCATAATAATGTAACATTTCATGACTTTCCAAGAGTGCCCCTTCTCTCCTCTTATAAAAGGCCCCCACCACTACCACATTGTTCACACCTTCCAATCCATTTGGCTCGGCCAAAATCTGCCCAAATACCATATAAAAATTTCTCCCATCATCCTAGAAGCCTTACCTTAGGCAAAAAGCTCTTCAAGAAACCATTTTGGCTCAAACTGAGGGGAGTTACCTGATTTTAAGGTAATGTCCTCTCTTATGTTGTTTTGTTTTATTTTGCTTCTCCAACCCCATAAACTCTTTTTATTCATTTATTTTGTGACAAAACCATTATAAACAATATACTTGGATGTTTTTATGAGAATTATTCTATTTAAACTTACACACACCTTCGTCTAATGGTTAAAGAACATACTGTTTCTGTGGGTGGCGAATTACTGCCTCACGAAACGATGATTGTTCAATCTTCTTTTAACACCTCTCATGGTGGCCATTATGATGACACTATTTTTATATATGATATATATTATTTTTTTGTTTTCATTATGATTCTGTATTTTTCATTTATGTCATACCTTTTTGATTTCCATTATGGGTAAACGCGATAATTTTATTTTAGGAAGTGCGGACTACTGCCCCCTCAAAGTGATTTGAATCGTTAATGCCATATGTGGGATGTATAAAGGATGGAGTAAATGATATTATACATGATATTATACTGTAATTATAATATACCTTTATATAATTATGATTTCATTCCATTAAATATGAAATAGAAATGAAAGTAGCGTTCATGCGTACGTACGGCTTACCGTCTCCATGAATGGTGCATTTCATTTCTTACCTCTAAATGTTATGTAATATTATAAATGAATGTATATACTAGATATATTTGATATATGTTATATCTAAATCATGAATATAATTCTGGATATAATGGATATTTCAACACATGAACAACTTTTAATTATAAGAAGTTTATTTTTGACTCAAGAACCAAAGATCGACAAAACGACCGTTATTAACTTAAATAATTACATAATGTTCATAACATGGTAATAAGTGATATAAAATTAATAATGAACATGAAAATGGTTCTTAAGAAATTATTAATTAACTCTAGTTTATTATTCAAGAGATTAAAGAACGATCGAGTCAAGTCGGACACGAGGTAAGGGAACTTCTTAACCCAATTTCTGTTCTTTGGGTTAATCTCCTACTTTCATATTATGTCATGATATTATTATGTCCTATCTTGTATTTATACATTATTTATGTGTAATTATAGTGAATACACATAATAGATCTATTTTATTTAAAAAATGATCTTTGTAAGGGACTTCGTCTCAATCTTCTTTCATTGAGGCATATTTTGTTTTAATACAAGACTTTCTTTTATACGGTGTGTAAACCCCTTTGACTTTTACGTTTATTAAAATGAATATTTTAATACAAATAGTTTTACTAAACAAAAAAAAGGGAATGTTTTTTTTCATACATTTTTGGCGGCAAGGACTTCTCCGCCGCCATGACCATTATTTGAGTTTCGGTTTCCTCTACAAGCCATAGTTTTTTTAAAATGAAAAATAAATACCAAGTTTTAGTTTTCTTTTATTTTGGTATTGAAAATGGTTTCGATAAAGTTTTTATTATATAAATGTGTTGTATTGATATCTTGTGATTGAAATTTGGAAATGTTATTTTTCCTTTATGAATGTTTTATGTGATACGATTAGGTTATGGTTTATGATATGTTTAAACCTTTTCATATAAGGAATGCATTAGACTTAATAAGTGACGGGTGGAGCCCGCTATAGCTCCTCGATGCATCAGTAGGTCTCTTGAGACAAACTAGTGTCTTGGCACGAGGCCTTGACAAAATCTTATTTTTAGTCTTGTCACGAGGCCTTGGCTACGCGGTTATGATATTTTGGCATAATTAATTCCATCATTATGAAAGTGGTTATTTATATTGCATGTGATTATTCGACTAGTAGAATATCCATGTGAATAAGTAAATGGAATTATTTCATTTTATTTTTGCCATATTATGATAAATTTCAAGTTTAAAAGGCTTTTTTTTGTTATAAATTGACTTAAATGTTTATGTTTATTTATAAAAGTTTCCGCTGTATTGTTATCCTTACTGAGAATCTGAGCTCACCCCTTTCAATGTTTTAATTTCTCCAGGATGTGATGAAGTATATTATGAATGACCTGCAGGGATAGTATGAGGGGATATGAAGACATGATGTTTTTGTAGTTTTGTTTTACTTTATGATGTAATGTAAGACTTATGAATATCTAGTGTTTCCAAGGCTACTAAACTAATCGGTCTTTTGAGAGTTGATCTTTTGTGATCATGCCAATGTTATGAAATAATGCACCGACTCTGGGTAACTGGGGTCAGGGAGTTACAAAAAACACATAATTTACAACTAAATTTTATACCAAGTGATATGTCCCAAAAGAAGATCACATATATTTTAGTAATTTAAACATTACATATCAAAATAACCACACAATCCCAAGAATGAAAGGTTTACTATCTTTAAGGATCTGATATATAAGAAAATTATTTTAGAATACTTTTGAATATTTATCCAAAATAGAACCACACTTGAATCCTCATAAGTTATAACCATCTTCATAAATTTTGGAATGAAAATATAAAAAAGTGGGGAGCTTAGATTCTCACTAAGGGTAAACGTGAGAGATAACAATTAATGATAATGAGTGAGAATACGATAATCATGTGGGTATGATAATATTAAATTCTAATAATATTACATTGGGATATCATACTCAAATAAAGATGGATGATAAGATATAAATCAAGGATATTTTCATAAGATAAGACATAATCCATCACAACATGAGTATGATAAAAAACTTATAAATGTGACACATACATAAGTATATAAATCATAACATAGTGAAGTAGGAATCACTACCATTTGACATAACCTGTTAAAGTAGGTATCACTACATAATTCCCACAAAATAGTGGTACACGCATCAATACCTTATTCCCATAACATACGATGCTTGTGGTAAAAATATGTGTATGGTCTTAGGATTTAGCTGACAACTCATGTACCCTATTGGGACTGGGAAAACAACCCATCTACCTTTTTGGGATTGGGATAACAACTTATGTACCCTCTTGAGCTCAGGAGATACCGAATTTAACCAATGAATTGGTGGGTGATATAAGACCTCACCCCATAAAATCCATACATATGGGTTTCATAGGATATCAATCATTAATCATGTCCTGAAAATTACTGGAAAGAAAATGTGGTTCCTATCATTTTCATATGGATTCATATAACATGATATTAAAAGTAAATTGGTAGATACTAAAAATTCAATCACCTCAAAGAAATATTTTATAAGCATATTTAGAAGGTTATTTTTAAAACATAACTCTATAGGAGCAAAATACTTCATAGTTAAAGAGGAAAAATGATGAAAAACTTGAAATAGTGTTTAGAAAACATTTCTTAACATTATCATTAAAGGAATAAGTTATGCATCAATTTAAAAAAATTATGAGAAATTTAAAAATTAATTAATAAAATATTTAGAAATAAATTTCAATTGAGTCCCTAAAAAATTAATAAAGGTTTCAAAAACAACGAGGTTATTATTTTTTGAAAACTTTTACCTTTAAAAAGAATATTCAATAACATAACCTTGAAAAATCATTCTTTAAAATAAAGAATCTATTTTCATAAAAAACTTTTAATTTTGAATTATATAACTATATTTCATTTAATTTTCAGAATCATTAAGAATAAAAATAATTTTTAAAAACTTTTTAAAACATTGAAAGTGATCTTTATAATGAATAATTCTCAAAATGGTGAAATATTGTGTTCAGAAAAAAATGATAACAAGGGATAATTTTTTCAAAAAGATATGTGTTGAAAATGTTAAAAAATTGTTTCAAACAATTTTAAATAAATTAAAATAGCACAAAACTTTCTCAACAAATTTTTTAATAATGGATAATGATATACATAAAACAAAGGTGTAAATAGAGGTGTAAAATTCTTGACTGAAAGAAAATGTTTGTTCAGTTTCACTTACAAGCATCACATCAGATAAATTATTTACATAGGGAAATGAAATTGAGACAGGACATGAAAAAAATAAATAATAACCAAATTATAAGAAAATCATTGGGGTTTTTGTGATAAATAGCATAAAAATTCATAAGATAGATTATCATTCAAAATCCATATCAATTTGAAAATGTGATAGGTGACGAAACCCTTACAGCTTTGGTAAATATTGAACCAAAAATTAATTGGAAGATAATAATTGATATGGATTTATAATACCTTTAATAATATTTTAATGTATAATAAGAATATATCCATGGGTATTATATACACTACAAAAAAAACTAAAAAAGTGCTGGATATGTCATAAATATCAAAGAATAAAAAATGTGATGAGAAACCTCGTACCTTATATTACGGATTAGGCAAATGCACTCTTAATTACTATAACGAAAACAAAAATCACATAGTCACTTATTTTAGAACATTATTAATATATATTAAATTTTATATTCTTAAATTATAATTATTTATTATACATTTATTAGTTATTTATACTTTATTTTTTATTAGATGTTTATAATTTTAATTATTTTGCACATGCTTTAAACTGTCGATGTTGATCCACATTATTTGATAAAAAAATAACCATTAATATATTATTTATGGTACTATAATATTTTATTTATAATTAGTTATAAATATTTAATACTATTTCCTTATATTTTTTGTTATGGTTCTTGGAAATGTATTCAAACAACATGCTTGTTTCGGTAAATTTTAATGAACAATGGGTGATATATTAATAATATGTTAAGTATTAATATATTTTTTAATGAAATTAAAACTAAAAATTATTTACTAAATGATTTATAATAAAAGTTTTTTTTAGTTTTACATACTCTTCCTTGATATAAATTTATACCACTTCTCATGCAGGTAGCTAAATCGACCCAAAAAAGAATATGAAATAATCGATCGGTGAGTATGGTTTAGAAAGTGATTATTTTGGAAAAATATCATTATTATAGAAGAATAATGATATTATTTATATTATTTTAAGGTTATGAATTATATTTTAATAAATTTATATAATTAATAAAAAACTAGATAGATAGATAATTATATACATCACTTCATGGAGGCAGTAGTTGGCACGTACACATAAATGACATTTTCATCTTTTGTAGAATGGGATAAGGGTAGTAAATGGTTTTTATTTTAAAAAATATTAATAATTATATAAATAGAATAGTAATATTTTAAATAAACTTTTATAACTATCCATGTAATTCATAATAGTAAAAATAAAACACATCATTTATGGTGGTTGTAGTTTGCACACACACATGACAACGTTTTATTTTTTTTCTAGGGAAAAAAGGTTTAAGGTATGAAATGTTTATTACATAAACATAAAAACGAATAAATATATAAATATTTCCAATTTAATAAATTTTAAGGGTAATATAGGTTTGGAGTAGAACTATTGATTAGGAAAAATATCCGAGAGTGATTAGTACTTACATTAAGAATTTGAACTTTCACTTGAAGTATGTCATGAAAATGAATTACTTAGGAAAAATTATTTCAAATAGAAAATTAGGAAAGTGGAATATAATTATAGGGGAAGTAAAATGGGTATGGTTTAAAGAATAATTCTAATTTTTAAAATGGATTTGAGTGGGTTGTGGAAGGCCTCTTTTATAACTGAAGGGATGCCATTTTTGTAAATAAAACCATCTAATATAAACAGAAAACATATTTCACATGTAAAGTAGAATAAAAAGTGTAAAATTACGGATGGGATAAGGATTTGTTGATACAAACCTCAACCACTCATTTGGATACATGGTTTTATCATATTTTATCTCTTTTACACTTGGTTAAGCTCTTTTTTACATTAATTTACCTTTATCGAGGCAACTACATTTTTAACCTCGATAATTAATTTTTATGACTAAAAATGAAAATTACATTGTTAAATAATTTAGAAATTATTATATCAAACATGGTAACCATTTTCTCAAATATAATTTCTAAGGGTGATAAAAATTTATTTTAATATTAGTTTTCATAACAATTAATGAATATTTTTTTAGAAAAAGTGTATTTTAAGCATAAAAATTATGCTTAGGATAAAATTATCAGGGTAGTTGATTTTAATGAAATTATTTCTTTGTTAATAAAAAATTAAAATCTAGGTTAATCTAAAATAAATAAAAAAATAGAAATATATATTGGGAATATTTAATTAATAGAAAATACCAAAAATAATTTTTAGTGGAAAAATATTACTTTGGTTCCAAAATTTAAATATTCATTTTCAAAATTAAACATAACATTTTAATTTTATATTTTTTTTAAATATATGTCTTATTATGACTTTTTTTCATAATATTTTAAGTCATTATTATATTATAGGGTAACTCTCTTTTATTAGAAGCCCAGACTATGATCAGTTGGCAGATTTTGTTTAAGATCAACCATATATTCTTGATTATTGTTGAGTCTGAATTTGCCTTAGTCATAAAATTATTACTAAGTCACTCCCTTTTTATTGGTCCATCACACATGTCATCCAAGTATACATGATCTTAACCAACCTAGATGTAGTGATTATCACACCTAGAAATAAGGTAATATGGTGGTTGAAATCCATTCTTATAAAGACATTTGGGATGGAATTCATAAAATTTATTCTTGAATTTAATCCCTCCCCCATAGACTATATAAACATTTTACATTTGGATTCCTAAGGTATTCACCACATCAATCCTCCTGGAGGTGTTATTTTTGTGGATTTATATCCTCTTTAATAGAAATTTTAAATTACCTTTCAAGGAATTATCTCATCATTATTATAGGAATATTTTAAGTATTTTGTTTGAAATTTAATTTCATAAATTATTCCTATTTAATAAACATACTATTATGTTTTATTTTAATGTTTTGAATTAGTGTTTTACAATTTATTATCTTCTCATTCTAAATATTAGATGAACAAGATAAACTTTTCTTTCTCAAAACATTAGAGCTTAGAAAATATTTACTCAATGGAGTTGATATATTTCTCTAATACTAATATATTAAAATATAAAAAAGGATGATGGTAATTTATATAAAAAAGATTCAATGGGGAGTTTTTTTATTTAGGTAAAAGGGTATCTTTAAATGATTTAGTAAATAACTCTTAATCATTTCTTATTGATTTAATATATTCATAAGGTTTACAACTACATATCTTATTAGTTTTTTTTGTTCTAGTGTAATAGTTAATTTATTGTCCATCACATTGACTTTTCACTAGGTTCTTACTATTTGAATACATTTACTAAACCCATAAAACATTAATAATAAAATTAATAACATTAAATATAACATTAGTAAATATAATTATGCAGTATCACTGATATATTTTGAAATATAGAAAATTCAATACATCCTAGTTATTTTATCTCACTGAAATATTCATTAATTTTTATCCTATTATAGACCAAACATAGTCACCTCACTACATTTTAAATCACATGAAAATATATAGGGGAAGAAAATTGGTGGCTTGAAATCTCAATAAGGGGGAAACATCATAGATATCCAAAAGAGTTATATAAGAGATCACATGGTACCTCAAAAATGAATGAGAATATAAGATACATGGGCATGTAAATATAATCATGAAACATGGATGAATAATATGGGTTATACAAAATCTTATAAAAACCTAAGCTTATTTCCAAAATCTTTTACAAGACATCATTTCATAGTAAATTGAGCTCTTTACCCATGTCCTACATATAATGTCTCATGAGATATATGATATAAACAATTAATTTAATGGATATATAATTTTTAGGCCACCCATAATAACATTATATGAATATATATTTGTGTATAAAATTTTAATGAAGTCTTAGAATTGATCATACATCAATCATATAAAATAGAATAATTGACCCATGAAAATAAAATTGCTCCTATATAAAAAAAAGTGGGATATATCATAATAGTACATCATAATAGAGGAGTAGATGATATAAAAAATTTAAATCCAAAACAATTATAAGAAATTTCATAGAGGTTATCTAAATAGTGATATATGTAAAATAAATGGGGAAAAAGAAGAAGACTCTTGATGCTGTAGAAATGAATTTGTATGAAATAAAAAATAAATTTCCTTAGATTTTTTCTAATGTTAGGGTGAATAGTAATCAGGGAAAACATATAGAATTGGCATATAAATACATAATAAATGAATATATGATAATAAAATGGATATTTATATATAATAATTGCATTGTATTTTAGGCATATAAATAGAAGGGCGAGAGAGATATATTGAAGGTAAAAGATAAAAACACAAAGCGACACAAAAGGGAAGTCCCTTACAAAGTGTATAGTCATCTCAGGGAGAGATAATAGTGAAAGATGATATAAATAGTAAAAGAATAATATGTTAAATATATAAAACTTCTAGGTAAAAATATACATAAAATATAATAATATTGGTCATGAAGAGAGAATTGAAAAAAAAACAATGAGAAGATAAAGAAAAATTCACATTACTTTTTAAATTATCAAGATTGATCTATATCATAATAAAAAACAATCTAGTTAATTAAATAGTAATTCAAGAACATTATTTTTTATTTAATAAAATTAATCACTGATATCTATCTATTATATATTTATTATTCTTTCGATATTTATATCAGTTATCAAATTTTAATCACCCCAAATATTCTATGCTTATTTGATATGGTGGTCTCAATAATTATTCATTATTCATGAGTAATCCAAATGAATAATGTTCTGGGTCTTTGAATTATTATTAAATAATAATGTCACATATTTCATGAAAATTTCAATTTATTTACAGCTGTTTTTTAATTGAAACGCTCTATGATTCAGTTGTTTGTGTTGGTTTTATCAACCATGAGGATATATTTTAATAATGAATTATATTTATAATTTTAAAAGTAAATAACATAAAACATAAAATAAATACTCTTAATTTTAAATAAAATATTTTTATTTTTATTTTTTTAAACCCTTATATTGACTGTGATGACTATAGTGCAACATCGTTCATATAAGTGGCTAAATAGGCCCAAATATAAACATGAAAAAAGAAAGGATGATGATAGATAATCAATAACTTATTTTTATGCTAATATTACAAAAGAATTATTAAATTTATTATTATTTTAATATTGTTATTCGTCATAAGAATTATCTATAATAATTAAATAAAGATTGAAAATATTTTTATATATTTGTTTTACTACTAATTCCAAAGTTCGAATTAGAGACTTATTTGTTGAAGACATTAGTGCTTCCCCATGAGACTAAACTTGTAAAAACATTAAGGTGAGGATACTTAGAGAGAAAATTTTTAGGTTTATTGGTATAAGATATATTTTATGAATGGTTTTCGAAATATAGTGGAGAGGACCTTTTATAAATGAAAAATTGTAATTTTTGATAATATTGATTATTTATATTTAATGAATTTAATTTTATGTGGATAATGACATAAAAATGGAACAAATTGATATTATGCAATGAATTAATAATCCACACATGTTACATGATATTTTTAATGGTTTTTTATCATATTCTATTTTTATCATATATAATATTTAACATATGCACCAATGTATGTATCTGTTAAATCAGGTGATTCTTTTTGAAAAAAATTAATTTTCCCTAAAACATAATTTTGATGTATTATACCAAATTTGTAATCCATTATACTAAAAAAAATATATAAAAATTATTGGTTTAATTTTAAAATAAAAAATCATAATATATAAAAAAATTACTTTTGATAATGATTGATATTTTATTACTGATAAATGATTATATTATTATTTAATACCATTCCAAAATTATTCTTTGGATATTAAGTTCTAATTTATAAAATTAAAATAGAATATTTCTTCTATTCAATTTATATATCAGAAACTCTTACATAGAGATTACATGTTATTTATAAGAACTATATTATACACAATAACCATATATAAACGTAATGATTTTATATTACCAATTTCTAAATAAAAATCACTTTTACCCCTTACATTTATATAAATTCATAAATAAAAAAAATACATCATGCTCAATTATTACTTCATTAAATATTCTAAGATGTTTCTAATTTTTTTTATTTATTTATTCAATTGGTCTTTGTATATCTTGGGCACTATAAACTATTATAAATCTAACCTATAATCATTAAATTTATCTCTATTTAATTTCCCTAATTCTATTTTTTCTTATAAAAATGAATATATACATTTTATTTGGCCTAATATTATAATGAAATAACATGATAATGTTTTTCTTTGTTTTATTTCATTATAAACAAAACACCCTTAAAAAACATAGTGTTTTTTGTTGATGAAAAAAAATATAGTAAACACACCAATATATTTAAATGTATTTTATATCGATAATAAAATTAAACATTCTAATATAGATAATTATTATGAAATCAACTAAAGTATCCAATACTTTGAATCATTTAGAGTATGAGTATATTTATCTCAATGTTATTATGTTTTATTGGTTTCTAAAATATGCTTAATTTTTTGTTATCGGTGGATATTAAAATTTATTCCATGATAGTCACCTTTTTATATTATTGATAACATGGAATAAGTTGTTTATTTTTGGTTTATTATAATATAAAGATTAAATTTTTATGATTCCAATTATGATTTTCCATTACAAATCATCAGGGATATACAAGTAAAATATAACTCAGGCATAATAAGAAAAAAAATTAAAAAATAAGAGCAAAGAACAAACTTTCATTTAATCATTTAGCGTGTAAATAAATTCTAGTTTTTCTGCAACTTGGAAGTGTTTCCAAACATTTATATGTATCTAATCATCTTCAACTCACATAGATGGAATAAATTCATTAAAATTTGTAAAACTCAAACTAACACTAACCTATTAAGGAATGGTATAGAATATAAATATTGGGTCTATCCTAAGTGGAATAAGAAACATTGAATGAAATTGTGAACCATTTATAGATCAATTTTATAAAATTTATGGTTTAATATACTTAAAAAACTATATAATTGAACAAAAATAATTTTAATGATTGATTGAGAGTGAATATTAATGTATGGGTTTGAATTAAGAATGATAATTATAATTCAAACATGAAATTACACACATTAAATAGTGGTGTAATTATTATAGTATTTCGTATACATTTATTTAATTTATGTCAATAATAATTTAATATCTAAGTTATTTATTATAAAATGGATGAACATTAAATAATTTATAATATTTATAAATTTCAATTAGTATGATGGAATCAAAAAAATCATTGAAAAGTGTGATATAGTGTTATATAAGTATGATATGCATGATATAGTGAATGATAATTAATTAATTTATTATTTTAATTAAATAAATGTAAAAATTATTACATAATATAAATAAATAAATATTGAGTTTAATTACTAAAAAAAATAATTAATTTTAAATAAATGTAAACATGACATTTATAATAAATCATTAAAATAATAATTCCTAACAAATGTGTAAAAATGTTCTCAAATTTAAATAAAATAAATAAGGAAATTTCTAATAAAAACTTGGATTTAATTTATAACCCACGAATTTTATAAAATGATTCATAATTACCCTATTTTTATGAAAATAACCTAAGTTCATGGTCTTTAATAAACTTATAATTTTATAATAATTAAAACATGTAAAGGATTTTATGAATATTTCGGTAAAAATATACTCAAAATACATTTTTTTTGTATTATCCAAATCCACTTTATGGTTGAGTGATAACCATACAGAGATTGCAGATTACACAACATAATTCAAGACAAAAAATAGTTCAAAATTGAAAATTACAACATGAGAACAATGTAAAAATTTTAAACAAAAACAGTGCCATTCCAATCATTTTCATGTCCTAGTCGTTCGGTAGAAACTTTGACCCCACCCACATGCCTCCAATTGAGAACAATGTAAAATTTCTAATTTAAAATTTCAATTTTAAAACAGTAAACTATCAAACCCTTCTCGTTTGAATATCCACTTAACATCGCGCACCCTTACCCACAGTGAACCTTAGGTACACCAGACCAACGGTGAGAGCCTCCCACTAGAAACCAACACTTCCACTAAAGAACTTGCAAATATAACACCGTAAAATCATGAGAATAATCAATTGATGAATCAAAACAAACATCCCAAAGGTCAAGCCCAGCAAAACCCAAATAAGGAGGTGATGCCACCACAAGATACTCCACCCGAAAGGGCATCAGCTACACGATATAACATCCCAAACCCCTTGAACACCACTACACAACTCCAATTGGGAGAAGAATGTTGGAATCATAGAGTAAGAGAAAAGGAATGAGTGGGCCAAGGCCTCGATTGTGAGCTTTTATCCATGGCAACCAAACCATCAGATGAATTCAAGAGACGAAATCTAAAGTCATGAATTTGTCATAAAAGAAGAGAACCAAAGTGATACTGACACTCCATCACACAAAATCCCCTGATAAAACCAAAGGTAACATTTCCAATAATACTCATTTAGTAACATAATTCAATATTATGAACTATGGTAATAAACATCTACTTAAAAGTCCATGCATTGTTTAATAAATTTATATAGAAAATTTAGAGGAATAAATCTATGGTAATTTTGACATTTACCCTTCCTGTTTTTCATATTTTAAATCAAATAAATCATCCATAGTGTGTATTCACCAATAACTTAAAACATTTTTTCTTTCAAATTCATATAATCTTCAATATGAACATGTTATTCCATGATGAAAACCTACAAAAATGTGGATTATCTATTATCTAACCATGTAACGAACCATGTTTATTGTGGTTGGATTTTTTTTTGGTTAATTGAGTTCTATTTTGACTAGTTATGAATGTTTACATTGGTGGTAGAGTTTTAAAATTTTAAAATGATGAAGTGGGTGGGTTAAAAAAATAATCCATGGATACTATTCTGTATCGAAATCCTAGTGGGAGCCCACTAGATTTTTAGTAGCCTTAGTAGGGGAAACTATTCACACCATTAGGGGTCTGGTGATGTGTAGTGACAAATTTATGGGTCCCCAGGAGTCTAATAGGGTGCAATGATCATTTAATTGAACCAAATTTTGGAGTTAGTGCCCTAGGAACCACTGATTATACTATAATTACATGTATATTCTATGTATTGAATATTAATTAAACATATTATTACATATTTTTCATTGTTATGCATGAATTTAATGTAATGATGTCCAAGAGTATTTATTTCATGGATAAGGTCATATTTGTTCCCTGATACAATGAGAACCTTTATGTTTTATGACAGTATTCTTAATATAGTTCAATGGTTGGATTTCAGACTATGATGAGACACATAGAATATAGACCATCAGGTATGTTTACTCACAATAAGATGAGGTTTATTACCATGAAGTCCACACTTGATAATATATAAGATGAGAGATTATGAGAAAAGAACTGCCATTAAGAATTCCACATGTTTTTGTGTCATCAGTTGTTCATATCTACGAGCATGTGTAATGGTCCTTAGAAATTAATTTTATCATTAGTGCATTTCATGACTTGTGCACATAGATTTACTGAAAAAAATAATCACACCATATGTTAGTGGGATGTTGGGTACGTTGAGTGCACCATGTTTGGCATGTATTTAATGTATAATCATGGAAGGATTTTTTCATTCTATATTTATGAGATTTGATATCTCAACCCTTTGATTGGACTATAACCATCACCTAAATTCTATGTCTATAGTGTACCGATGTGTTTATTTCAGATATTAAAAGAAATATGTATTGATCATATAGGTTTATGAAACCATTATGCTACCTTCTTGATGACATCTTATGATAAATGGATTATATTACATAGTGAAAATTCATATGTGGTTGTCGATATTATGATAACAAGTTCTTTCTCTTGGGTGCCTTGACCCATTGCTATATTGAAATCATGGACATTAGGCCATCCTGCCTAATGAAAATTAAAAATAATCCTAGAGTGTCACACAATAAGTGTTTCCATTGATCTTGATTAATTAATATTTTAATTTAATTAATATAATAAATATTATTCTCAAGACTGAGGAATCATTTTATTCAAGTTATATTGATCATATAAATTAAATAAATATTTTTCACCAGTTTTTGTATGAAAATATATTTATTTTATTGAATATTTAAAAAATATTTATTCATTGGTATGTGAATTAAATATTTACTTATGAATAAAAATATTTATTCCAATACTAAATAAATACTTAGGAGTTCGAATGGACCAAGTTCATGTCCAGTGATAGTTTTTTTACAAGACGATAAATATTATTTATCATTTGTCCACGATGGTACCTGATGCAAATTAATAATTATATTATTCTTTTATGGCATGAGGTTTTTTAAAGGTTTTAATATTTCATAAGGGTCAACATTGAATTATACAATATTCTAATCTAAACCTTATATACAAAAATATCCCATTATGACTATAGTGTAGGTAATCAAAAAATAGAGAATATTTTCCCACAAAAAATTCTCTTGCGACTTCGCCAAATCTCCCCCTCTCAATAATGAGGACGTAAGAGATTTTTCTACAATACTGAAGAACGAGTGATCAAGAATTAACAATGCAAGACATTCAGTTCTCTGAGTTAGCTCCCAAAGATTGAGTGTCATTATGTGGAGATCATTTATGCACATGGTGATCACCAATAGAGGGATTCTACCCTTGGATCCTCACAAGTGGAACACAGTCAATTTGAAAGGATATGTTTGGATGATCAAAATTAACTATGAAGAAAAAAACCTAAGATGTGGTAATTTATTTATTCCAATCTAAATGAATTAATTTTAAAATTAATGTAAAATATCCTATTTTGGGGTTCCAAGAAATTGATATTAAAATAAATTTTAATTATCACTTCTCCAACTACACACTTTCACTGCACCAGGAACCTTTAAGTTGTATCATAGGGAGAACATTTAAATTTATAATTATTTATTTGATTGGTGATCTATGAGAAATTGTGGTTATATTTTCATTTCATTTTACTTGTTCTTGAATCCTATTTTAATTAACATGATTCAATATATTAATCATGTTTTTATTATTTAATTTTTATAAAATATTAATAACATATGAGGAATGATCATAGATACCATGGGAGCTGCCAAATTTTTGGCCGGTAAGACAGGGTTATAAAGTGTGTATCTATAAGTACACACTATATACCCAAGTGAATTGCATTTTGATGTGATGAGGGATACATGTCGTGCCCCGCAGTTACTACAAATGAAAAATTTATTACACACCACATGTATATTGGGCCATACTAGCACATGGGTTTTCAGAGTGTTTATTGTGTATCAGTGTACAAGTTGTGTAGTCTATGCAGGTTAGTAGTGTAAATGACACAATACATGTGGTCATTAACAATGTTAATACCATTTAATACAAAAAACCTAGAGTATTTATGATATACATGATTTTTATGTGGTGTATATGACATTTAGTTCGTCAATTCCATATATGAAACACATATCAAAGATCCATGCATGCATCCCAAATACACAATGTGTAGATGATCTACACATGTCGTATAGGCCGACCGGGGTCCACACTGTATATCCATGTGCATACCTCCGATACATGATAACCAAGATACATAGTGTGTTGTTGGTTTGTACACATAATGTATTATTTTATTAAAGGATAGAATTAAAAATTATATTAAATTTAAAATTTTATCACCAAAACCTTATTTTATTGATTTTCACACAAATGCGTGTTTAACAATTTAATAATGATTTTAAAGAAATTTAAATGTTCAATTAATTTATTTTAATAAATATGAAATTATTGGTTCTACCATTTATTTTCCATGAATTCCATAAATATGGATACCTCCAATTAAGTTCGGATGATCATTAAGATAAAAGGTAATTAATTAATACATGTGCGTTCATCTTAACAATAAATATTGAATAACGAAATGAATGATAGTCAGTTACTTTTTCATATTCGTTGCATGTATGTTTGATCATAATATTAAAAAATACCTATTTATGTGTTTATATTTATTTAATTTAATTTAATTCATTATTTTTAAATTATATAATATTAAATTAAATGATGGTCTGTGAGTCAACCTTCCCACCATTATTATGCAGGACCTGCATGTTCAAGGATATTTATGTATTAACCCATTACCAATACATTGGATACCCTCACCTGCATGTGTGTAAAAACTACTATAACTAGTGGAGTATATAATGGATTTTGGAGGTGGTTCAACATATAACCTTGATGATTCCAACTCAGTGATACACATGTGTATATGTGGAATGTTGCAACTCATGATAATACTAGAAAATTGAGTTATTCCCCCATGTCGTAGGTTGATTTAATGTCCTCTCATTAAATAAACTATTAGATAATCTCATTGATAAAACACTATTTTTATGAGTATTTTATTGATAATAAATGACATAATTTCCCCACATTGTTCTAAATATATTCATTTATGAAATATTTGGGATTAGATCATTCATTTGAGAATTTGTTGAAAATTCTAGTTTTACCCTTTTAAATTTAACTGTAGTATTTTGCACATAAATATTTTAATATGGGTTATTTGAACTTAAAATATTGTAATAGTGTTACTAAATTACTTTTATACAACTTTTAATCATGACACTAGAGCTAAATAGTGCATTTGGATGGAGTAAATGGGCCATTAAGTCAATGGTGGGCTGGACTCGCCAGAATGGACATGGGTTTTGTATTGGGGACCTAACATCTTCATAACTACTTTTATTATGACCAAATTTTGATAGGATCTCTAAGATTCAATTTCTCACATATCATCCTTATGGAAAGAGAGATGATTCACACGTTTTAGTGGTAAAATGGGTGGTGCAAGTTGGATTAAAATATTTGACTGAATTTCCCCATTCAAACTTGAAACCACTTGTAACCTAAAATCCCCTTCACTCTATAAATTAGTGTTTTTATCATTTGGAGGGGTTTATACATGCATTAGGATATTTTAGGCAGAGGAGAATTGGTTTCACCCAAATTATCCCACCATTGTAAGAGGGATAGCTCTTGAAGCAAGGATCCCCTCAGCGAAGCCTTCTTCTCTTCATCATGTTGTAATGTTTTAATTTGTGTAATAAAATTATTTGTTCGTATTTTACTTCTTCTATTTTCATCTATTTTGTTAAAATTTATTTTTATTTTATATTCCTCTTTGGGATGGAATTCTTGATTAGAAACTAGATTGGGTTCTACCCTTTCTAAATCTTTACACATGCAAACCGTTTTTACGATGACTACACCGCCCATGTAAGAGAAGTTTTCTTAGTAATCAATATAACTATTACCTTATTCATTAATTTATTTTGAATAAATGAGATACTTAAATTCACTTAATATGATATATTAATTGAGTATTCATTTTAAATGAAACTAAACAATCAATTGAAGAATAAACACAAATCACGAGAGGTCGAGATTTTGTGTAAATTGTGAGAGCGCAAACTTAATCGGTAATACAAGACCACACGGGATAAGTTTGTAGAGTTCAGATATAATCCCTAAACTCAATTAATCCTAATTTCTAGAGTGGTTATGTGCTCTAATTAACCAATTACTATAAGCTAAACATACAACATCAATCAAAGTAGAGTGTTGTGATTGCGTGTTCCGAAGCTAGCCTAGGGTTTAAGTAATTTCTTCTTTGTGGTTAAGTTAACTCCCATAGGGTTTGAGGGTTAAAAAACTAGGGAATCATAATTAAATGGATATTAATTTAACAAAAAATGACTAATTAGTAAATGAAGAGTTAGATTTATATTTATTACACATTCTAAAAATATTTTTCTAAAAAACCATCTTCTCGTTGTGCTTTGTTAATCAACTTTTATTTGAAAATTAAACAAAAATGAAATATTCTTTAGCAAACTTATTTTAGATTTATAAAAAATAAGTAACCCCCATTCTTTTAATTAGTATTATTATTTCCTTTTATTCTATTTTCAAAATACCTTTAATATATTGTTAAATTTATTTCCTCCTTTGAAAGACAACCTTGGTCATCCACTCTGTTGCACTTAAGTAACCTGAAAACGAATATAATTTGAAAGTTCCTGTGACAGTGCCTTTGAAATTGGAACCATTTCTGGGGAGGCATATAATTTATTCAAAAAATTAGAGGTATTTATTTTATTTTTCATTTAAGTCCTTTCTTCTCATCTTTCTTTCTTTTTTCCACTTTCTCAAGTTTTTTCTCTTACTCTCTTCTTTTATTTTTATCGGACCAACTCAATCTTATTTTCTTTTTATTATGGTCCAATTTTATTCATTTCCTTTTTAACATTAATTGATTTATGACACAAAATAATCATGTATATCTCTAATATCTTGACCCTGAGATTGAATGCATCCTTAGGGCTCGAATCAGACATTCTCAGCCTACGGGAAATTTCGACATTCAATCAGTAGAAGAATTCCTCTACTCCCAGATCGTTGAAATTGGAAGCAATTAAAATTCAAACATAAAATAAGAAGTAATGGAAGCAAATAATGGAAATGAACTTAATATAACCATTTGAGAATTGCCTGCACCTGATATTAATTATCAACCAAATTGTTTTTCATACCCAAATCTCAAATCAAAATTTGAACTGAAATATGAATTAATTCACCAGCTTGCAAAATTTTATGGCCTCTTTGGTGGGGATCCAAATAAACACCTTAAATAATTTAATGTGGTTTGATCATCCTTAAAACCCAGAAATGTTTCTGAAGATCAAATAAAACTAAGAGCATTCCCGTTTTCACTTGATGGAGGTACAAAATATTGGATGTATTATTTACAACCCGAAGATGTAACTTGCTGGAACGATTTGAAATGTCTTTCTTTTAGTGATTTTTTATAGCATCAAGGACCAATTCCATTTGTAAAGAGATATCAAGGATTACACAAGTCCAAGGGGAGTCAATGTATGAGTACTGGGAGAGATTCAAGAAGTTGTGTGAAATATGATCACATCACTAAATTAGTGAGTAACTTGTTATCCAATACTTATATAAAGGAATCACACCTATGGAGAGAAGCATGGTGGATGCTGCGGCTGGAGGAGCATTGGTGGACAAGACACCAGTAGCTGTATGAGTCTTGATTGACTAGATGGACCAAAACTCCCAACAATTTGGCGATCAAGGTACACCACATATGAGGGGAGTACATCAGGTAAGTCATTATTCCCTTGAAAGTCATTTTATTGATACCAAGTTAGAATAATTGAAAACTATGGTGAGATAGATTACTTTGGATCAAAATACATCCCAACCACATCTTTCAAGGCCTTGTGGAATTTACACTAAGAGAAGTCACCCAACTGACTTATTCCCACAACTATAAGAGACATAGGACTGCACAGTAGTATTTCTAGGGAGACAATATCAGCAGAAACAATAGAAATACCCCCAAAATAAGTTTGATTCATTTTTAACAACATACAACCAAGGGTGGAAAGATCAATCTAACATGAGGTATGGCTCTGGAGAACAACAAAGGCCCCCTTTTCAAAAAAACTTCCCTTAGCCTCTACCTTATAAGCAGGGTTTCCAACAACCCCAAAGGATATTTGAAGCCCAAGCATCAACAAGCTAGCAATAAGGGAATCCCCCAACCAAGGTAGATTCTAACACTGATAACCTTTTGAAAAAAATTGTTCTTAATCAACAGAATGAGCTGAAGATTCAAGGTTCGGAGCTGAGGGAGTTGAAGACTAAAATGAGCCAGATTGCCACTACCCTCCATGAACTAGTAAGTAAGAACTCCAGAAATCTACCTTACCAACCTAATTCAAATACCAAGGGGAATTTTAGTGCCATCACATTGAGAAGTGGGAAGCAAAAAAATGATACATCTGCACCTATCGTTCCACCGAGATTCACCTCAAATCTGGAGAAGCCGCATTCCATACCAATTGATGAGCAGTCCATGGGGAAAGATAAAGGTAAGAAAAACATTGATGATGTTCCTCCTAAACCCATTACATTTCCAAATAGAGTTGTAAAAACCAAGAAGATGGCTGAAGAGGTGATGGAAAAAGAAGTTTTGGATATATTCAAGCATGTGGAGATCAACATCCCTTTACTTGAAGCCATCAAGCAAATACTAAGGTATGCAAAATTCTTAAAAAAAATCTGTACCAATAAAAGATGGATCAAGGGAAATGAGAGGATCAATCATGGAAGGAATGTGTCAGCACTCATTACACCAACTCTAGAAATACCTAAAAATTTCAAGGATCCAGGGATATTCACCATCCCATACACCATAGAGGAGTTTCACTTTTCTGTAGCACTTTGTGATTTGGTAGATTCCATAAATATGATTCCTCAATCTATATTATCTTCTTTTTAGGTTGGGGAGTTGATGCCCACGAGATTAGTGGTGTAGTTGGTGAATAGAGCTACGAAATATCCAACGGGAGTTCTTGAGGATGTACTTGTCCGGGTAAGAGACATGATCTTTCCAGCAGATTTCTATATGGTTAACATGGAAGATGATCATGTAAGTTCTCATACCCCCATTATATTAGGTAGAACCTGCCTAAAAAATGAAAAAACAATCCTAAATGTTAACGAGGGTACACTTTCCATGGAATTTGTGGATGAAGTTTTGATATTTAATGTTATGGATTCCATGAAGTACCCCTCAGAGGATCATTCTGCATTTTTTATCTCCCATTTTTAACCACCAAATAAAAACCCCATGGAATTTTATTGTCCTGTGATTAGGGAGATTATGAGTATTGGTTCTAGTTTGATGTCTAAGAGTACTTCCATACCTATTTATAATGCACAAAACTCTCTTAGATTTGATTTTGAAGTGGAATCATATTTTGATTTTGATCGGGTGAACTCTAATTAGGACAGGGATGTTGAGTATGCTGATGGATTTGATGCCTTATTCTCTGATTTTGATGATGTATATTCTGATACTAATGATTTTTGTGCACATATTTCTGTTCCTTCTATGTCTCCATACATACACCACCCCCTTTATTGGAGCTCAAGACATTGTCACCAAATCTCAAATACTCATACTTTTTGAGTGGTGAGAGATTACCTATTATAATTGAAAATAATATTCCTCTTGAACACGAAGAAAAACTTTTGAATCTTTTGAGGGAGAACATTAAGGCAATCGAGTAGACCTTGGCTGACATATCAGGTATTATCCTATCCATTTTCATGCATAGGATTCTCTTGGAGGATGGGGATGAACCGGTTAGGAATCCACAAAGGAGACTCAATTCAACCCTTCTGGAAGTTATTAAAAAAGATGTTGAGAAATTTAGCGAGGCAGGTATAATCTATCCCATTTCAGATTCCTAGTGGGTGAGTTCTATTTAGGTTGTGCCTAAGAAAAGTGGTGTTACAGATGTAAGAAATGATAAAGAGGAGTTCGTTATGATGAGGGTACAAAATAGTTGGCGTGTGTGTATTGATTATAGGAAACTAAACCAGTCCACTCGCAAAGACCATTTCCCCTCCCATTTATTGATCAGATGCTTGAGAGACTAGCTAGGAAGACACACTATTGTTTCTTGGATGGATTTTCTAGATATTTGCAGGTTCCTATAGCTCTAGAGGATCAGAAGAAGACTACATTCACCTGTCCCATTGGAACGTTTTCCTAACAAAGGATTCCATTTAGACTTTTCAAAAACCCAAGTACCTTTTAGAGATGCATTTTGAGCATTTATTCTAATTTCATTGAGACCTACATGAAGGTATTCATTAATGATTTTACAGTGTATGGGTATTCATTTGATGAATGTATAAGTAGTTTGGTAAAGGTGTTGAATCATTGTATTGAGAAGAATCTGGTCTTGAACTTTGAAAAGTGTCATTTCATGGTAGATCATGGCATTGTCTTAGGGAATGTAGTTTAAAAACATGGGATAAAGGCTGAGAGATTCTAGGTAAATATTATTTCATCCTTACCATTCCTTCATGTGTGCATGGTGTTAGATCTTTCCAAGGGCATGTAAGATTTTATCTGCGCTTCATCAAATATTTTAGTAATATTGCTCTTCCTATGTCACAATTACTTCAAAAGGATTCTGATTTTGTGTTTAATGATTCTTTCAAGACTTCCTTTTATGAGTTAAAGAAGTGTATGACCACTCCACTGATCATACAGCCCCCACGGTGGACGATTCATTTTGAGATTAAGTGTGACACCTCCAACTTCGCGGTCAGATCAATCTTATCTCAAAGGGTGGAGGGACGTTAACATGTGATTGCCTATGCATCAAGGACACTGGATTCAGACCAATCAAACTACACAACAATGGAAAAGGAGTTTATTACTATTATATTTGTTTTAGATAAATTCTGTTCATATTTATTGGGCTCTAAATTAGTTGTTTTTTCTGACCATGCAGCTCTGAGGTATCTCTTGAAGAAGCCAAACGCAAAGTCCATGTTAATTCGATGGATACTTCTTCTTAAAAAATTTGACCTTGAGATAAAGTAAAAAAAGCGGTCATATAACTCGGTGGCGGACCACATGAGTAGGCTTACTCACATACCAGAGGATGACACCTTGGATTAGTTTCCACATCAGGACACTTTCCCCGATGAGAATCTTTATTCCATCTCAGGTATGCATCCTTGGTATTCGGATTTAGTGAACTACCTTGTTGCATATGAAATCCCTGCAAATTTATAGAAACGTCAATTCCAAAAGTTAAAGAGAAAGTCTATATTTTATGGGTGGGATGATCCCTAATTATGGCACATTTGTAGTGACAAAGTTATAAGGAGGAGTGTTCCTGATCATGAGTTAGAGTCTATTCTGCAATTTTGTCATACACTTGCTCATGGTGGACACTTTGGACCCCAACAGACAACTATAAATGTTTTGGACTCTGGATTATATTGGCCTAGATTATTCCATTATGCCCATGTGTTTTGTAAGTCGTGCTCACGTTGCCAACACACGGGAAACATTTCAAGGATACACGATATTCCCCAACAACCAATACTATTATGTGAATTTTTTGATGTATAGGGAATCAATTTTATGGGTCCTTTTCCTAGTTCATTTTTTTTCCTATATATTTTGCTTATCATTAATTATGTGAGCAAATGGGTGGAGGCTATGGACACCAGGACTGATGATTCTCATGTTGTTGTGGACTTTTTCAAAGCGCAATACTTTTTGCAGGTTTGGAGTACCGAAGGCCATCATCAGTGACCAAGGGACACACTTATGCAATCAGAATTTGGATTCCCTCCTTCAGAAGTATGGGTTGACACACAAAACATCAACACCATACCACCCCTAAACAAATGGATAGGCTGAGGTTTCAAATCATGAGTTGAAACAGATTTTGGAGAAAACTGTGCAGCCAAATAGGAAGGATTAGAGAAAGCACTTGGATGATGCGCTACTAGAATATAGGACAACATACAAAACTCCCATCGGTATGTCCCCATTTCGGATTGTTTTTGGGACATCTTTCCATCTCTCTATGGAAGTTGAGTATCAAGATTATTGGGCTATAAGGACATGTAACATGGATTTGTCCCAAGATGGAATCCAAAGGAAGCTACAAATTCAAGAGATTGAGGAGGTTTGATTGTCTACATATGAGAACTCAAGGCTCTACAAGGAAAGATCAAAATTAGCTTCTGACAAAATGATCCAAAAAAGAGAATTTCAAGTTGGCAAGAAAGTATTTCTCTATAGTTCACGACTGAAGCTAATGCCTTGTAAGTTGCATTCCAGGTGGTTAGGTCCTTATGTTGTGACTAATTTTTTTCCTTATGGTGCAGTTGTGATCACAGAAGAGGACACTAGAAGGATCTTTATAGTGAATGGGAAATGTTTGAAGAAATACATTGAGGGACTTCTTACTGATGCAGTGGATTTCATCACACTAGATGACCCCATCATCACTTGAGCATATTAGGCTGTTCCTAAACCTTTCACTTTTTTATTCTTTTTCCTATATAAAATTATACATTTCATGTGCATATATCATCTAATGGGTTCATATTGAGGACAATGCAATATTTTATGTTTGGGGGAGGGAACCTTTTAGTTTAGTAATTTCAATTGTTTTCATATTTTTCAATGATTTTAAAAAAAATTGTGTTTTCAAATTTTGGGTGTTTATTTTTCAGTTTTTTGTGTTTTTTTTGAAATTTTTTAAGTTGAAATGATTCTCATAACCATTTTTAAATACATATCAATATGTGAAACATTTTTTCCCATGAAACCAATCTTAAATGAATGCTGAAAATAACTTTGTTTCAAGTTCAAATATTTAGTAATTTCATGAAAAGTGCTCTGAATTTTGAATCCAATGCCATATCTCACTGTCTTTATATTTGAAATCACTTTCCTGTGAGGCTTCTAAACCATTCTTTTCATATTCTTCACATTCACCTCCCTTCTTGAGAGAACCGAACCATTCTTTATTTAACCAGAATTTGATTTATTCATTTCAAAACTTGTGGTTTTGAGGTACTCATGTTTTAAATGATTATGGGATTTGTGTGGAATACCATGAACATTTAATCCTTTTAGCCCTTAGAATCCATGGACATCCTGTTTGGTTAGCCACATTACTAGCCAATTTTCCTTATCCAACCAACTCTTGAAGTGAAATTGCATAATCTAGTTGAACTTATGTGTGGGGGAACTATCTTGTGTTGTGCTACCACATTTTGTGATACTTCGGGTGGAAAATTAAATTCTGAAGAGATGTGTCTTCTACTGAAGAAAATAATTATATTGAAAGCTGTGCCTTTTCTAGATCATTCATGATAACTGAATTTGTTCCTTTCTGGAGCTTCTAATAGAGGAAGAAATTTGTGCCTATTTAGAGCTTTCAAGAAAACCATTCTTGAGAAGATTGACTTTTTTACTGCTGAAATGTTGATTGGTGTGAACATTCATTTATTTTTTATGATTATGAACATGAATTTATGTTATGTGGATTGAGGTGGAGACCATATTTAAGTGAAAATTAGATTAATGCAATTTTTCTTCAAAAAGAGTCAAGCCCCCCTCATTCAGCCTCAGAATTTTTCACGTCTTAATCCTATCAACCGAAAGCCATAGAACAGCCCTAAAAAGTCCTCATGATAAAAATATTTCCTTTAATCATATTGGGTGGTTATTTAGGAATTTAATAAGCCTATGGTGACCCTTGTGTAATTTTGTATGAGAAAAGCATTGATAAAAAATTGACATTTTTGTGATAAGAGAAAATTCTATTGAGGTAAGTGTTTTATGCATGGGAGGATAAATTAAGTGGATATGTATTGAATGATATAAATGGAGAACTTGAAATAAATTTTTTTATGAAGCATGATATCATTTGTTTCTTGGTTTTTAATTGTTGGATCTCAAAGATATGTGTTTTAAAATTTTTTTTGATTTGATATTGATGTTTACTTAATATAAGGTTTTGCCCAGGAGTTAAAAAGGTTAAGTTTGGGGGATTTGATAAAACACTATTTTTTTGAATATTTTATGGATATTAAATGAATTAATTTCCTCACTTTGTTCTAAATATGAACATTTATGAAATATTTAGGATTAGATCATTCATTTGGAAATTTGATGAAAATTCTAGTTTTACCCTTTTAAAATACACTATATAATTGCACACGTAAATATTTTAATATGACTTATTTGAACTTAAAATTTTTTAATAGTGTTTCTAATGTAATTTTCTATAACTTTTACTCAGGACACTAGATCTAGAGAGTGCATTTGAATGGAGTAAATGGGCCACTATGTCAATGGTGGGCTGGAATCTCCAGAATGGACATGGGTTCTATATTTGGGCCATAATTTCTTAATACCTACTTTTATTAGGCCCAAATTTTGAGAGGATATCTCGTATTCAATTTCACATATATCATCCTTCTGTAAGGAGAGCTGATTCACGCGTGTTTGTGGTGAAATAAGTGGTTCAAGTTGAATTAAAATATTTGACCGAATTTCCCCATTCACACTTGAAACCACTTGTAACCTAGCCTCCCCTCCACTCTATAAATTAGGGTTTTTCTCATTTTTAGGGGTTGGGAGGTGAATTAGGAGATTGGAGGTGGAGGAAAATTTGTTTCACCCAAATTCTCCAACCATTGTAAGAGGGGTAGCTCTTGAAGCAATGATCCCCTCATCAAAGCCTTTTTCTCTTCATCATGTTGTAATGTTTTCATTTGTGTAATAAACTTCCTTGTTCTTCATTTATTAATTATATTTTATTATCTTTTGTTTAAATTTATTATTCTTTTATCTTCGTCTTTGGTATGGAATTCTTAAGTAGAAACAATATTGGGTTATACCCTTTCTAAACCTTTGCACATGCAAACCATTTCTACGATGACTATACCACCCATGGAAGAGTAGTCTTCTTAGTAGTTGATCTAGCTCTTACCTTCTTCATTCATTTATTTTGAATAAATGAGATACTATAATTCAATTAATATGATCTATTAATTGAGTTTTAAATTTAAATGAAAATAAGCATGCAATTGAACAATAAACACAAATCACGTGAGGTCGAGATTTTGTGTAAATTGCGAGAGCGCGAACTTAATCGGTAATAAAAGACCACATGTGATAAGTTTGTAGGGTTAAAATATAATCTATAAACTCAATTAATCCTCATTTACAGAGTTTATATGTGCTCTAATTAACCACTGAGCATAATCTAACCTTATAACATCAATCAAAGTAGGGTGTTGTGATTGCGTGTTCCGAAGCTAGCCTAGGGTTTAAGTAATTTCATCTTTGTGGTTAAGTTAACTCCCATAGGGTTCAAGGGTTGACAAATTACAGGATCATAATTAAGTTAATATTAATTTAAATGATGATTATTAATAATTAATTGAAGAGGCAGCGTTATATTTATTAAACTTTCTAATAATAGTTTTCTAAAAAAATATCTTCTCGTTGTGCTTTGTTAATCGACTTTTATTTAAAAATTAAAAAAAATGAAAACTTCTTCTTGCATACTTCTTCTAGATTTATAAACAATAAAAAACCCCATAATTTTAATTAGTATTCTTATTTCCTTTTATTCTATTTTCAAAATACCTTTATCATGTTGTTAAATTTACTTCCTCCTTTGAGAGACGACCTTAGTCAGCCACTCTGTTGCACCTAAGTAACCCGAAATTGAACATCATTTGAAAGCTCCCACGATAGCGCCTTTCACTCAGGATCAAGTAATTTATCTAATTTATTTATTTATTTCTATGAATTGTTTAATTTATATATGTAAGATCATAATCATATAAATAAATCAAATGATGTGAAAAGACAAAATTTAAATAAATAGATTATGTATAAATGTTTTATCCAAAATGGTTAATTAATTAAGTAAAATCCACTTAATATTAGGAATACATGTAAAGGATAAAAAATGATACAATTTATGAGTAATAAATTTAAATACCTTAATTAAATATTAACCTAGATTTGGATTTCAATAACTTGATTAGGATTGAAACCAATAGAACTAAGTGTTTGACCAACCCTTGTTGGGACACTTACTATTATAAGGGGAGTTATTATGAAGGTTTTGGGTTGACTTAACCATTTTACAAAAACAGGAGTATCCTTTGCTATAATTGGTGTAATTTGGAGTAAAGTTTTGAGGAATTCTAAATCAGTATTTCAGGATTGGGGAGTCCACTCAATGGATTAAGGAGCTGCAATCCCATAGTTAGAAATGACCGGACTACCTAAATACCTTCAAATAGTTTGAACAACCCTTTTTGGGATACAAAAAGGGAAATACGGATTCTTTACACTAATATTTCCTAGAAACTACACATTACGAGTTCAATGGTGAGGAATATTATGACTTAATAAAATTGTGGTAGTTTTAATAAAATTAATTCTATTATTACATATCACCCAATTTTTAATCAAAAAAATGAAAAATAATATCCTCTTTTAAATTTTATAAAGAATGGAACGATCATCATCAAAACTATCCCTATAAAACATGTCTGATAAAGACTATATCTTAACTAGAAGTAACTTCTAGAAATGGTACAGACACCTTCAGGTTGATTTGCACCCCGAACAGAAATCAGATGTGCTAGAATCCTCATTTCCCAGTCTACTTCCCAAGTAGGAGAGTGATTAAGAATTCATAGTCTATGTGAAATATATAAAATACATAGTTTACATTCAATGTTTGATGTTTTCATCTATGTACAGTGTGATCATGAAGTATCAGGAAAGAATGGGTGCATATAGAATGCTCGAGCATCTATGTGGCCTATATCTAGAGAGAGCTAGACAAGAGAGGTTTGATATTTCCAAAGAACAATTTCATAGTAAGATTATGGAAGGTTCACCAGTTGTACTTCATATAGTCAAGATCATTGGATACATTGAGAAACTATAGGTTCTAGTGTTTAAACTCCATAAATAACTGAGAATATAACACAATCCTGCATCAATCACTTAGAGATTCTCTGTCATTATTTTGAATTTTAATATGAAAGACACTGTAAAATATTTTCCAGATCATATCATCCTTCTTATCCAAGTGGATAAGGAGAAAAAATTTGAAAAATACTTCGGTCCTTATTGTGAAAAATTAGAATGACCAAGAAAAAATCCCCAAGCCAAGGCTTCTCTGCAACACCATTCCAATAAGAGGAAGATCAATGGGAAAGAAAGGGAATGGTATGCTATTTATTTCACATATGGAGAGAAGGGACACTAGAAGAAAAACTAAATAACTCCTAAGAAGTAAGGGTAAGCTTGAGGTGCATTTTTTACTGAGTGAATATTTTATTATTTCTACAAATTTGGTCTTAGATAAATCTTGTAGTGATTACATATGTATTCAAATACATAAACCAATTTTATTTAGAATAATTGAATGACAGGAGGTAGATATATAAGTACAAAATAGGTCAAAATTTGTTGACGTAGCTATTAGTAACTACCATGTATAGACCCTGAAATTTCAAGGTATTTTTTTTAAAAAATACTTTGTAATTTTACGAGTCTGTGGCTTCTGACGGCGCTTGATTCCGAGGCCCGGTGTGCCCGAAATCAATTTTAGAAGGTTAGCTCAGGTACGTTCAGTGAAAAAATGAGCGGGTTTTTCTAACTTTTGAACCGGTGCATGGAATTAAAATACAAGGGCACCGATGAATCCACAACGCCGGTAATTGCTTAAAGGGACACTTACCGCAGATGCGTTCGTGAAAGAGGAGAAGATAATTTTTGGGGGTTTTTTTAAGGAATAAATAAAAATTGTCAGAACAATTCTTATTTCATGAGGAGGTTTTTCCTGCCATGGGTAGTTAAGGGTGGGGCCCACATCCACTTAACTACCCAAGTGTGGATTTATGAGAGGTGGGGCCCACAAGAGCACCACCATTTAATTCCCTCTAAATCTCTTTTAGAACCCCCATTAATTTTGACAAACCTATATTAATTGTCACCTCAACCCACTAAATTATGTCAACCCATAATTTAATGAGGAACCTTCCCTTTTCCCTTTTTAATTTAATCTGCAAACGTGTTTAATTATGGGAAAACCTTCTCTCTCCCTCCTTTAATTAAATGTCAACACATTTTAATTAGTGTGGTGAAATAATTGTAGGTGTGTTTCTTTGAATTTAATAAAATAATAGGGGGGGGCTATTATTTTGGTGATTAAGTGAGAGAGCTTTGTTGTGCGATGAAGAATGCCGACCTCCGATGAAGAGCGACGAAGAACGCCGACCTTCGACGAAGGACGATGAAGAACACTGGTTCCTTGGAGATCAACGACGCGACACCAAATCCCCTTCTCTGCAAATCTGTGTCCTATGACGCCTACGAACCTCTTCTCGGAGACGCCGTGTACCGTGACACCTACGATCCTCTTCTCTGTGACGCTGTGTATCGCGACGCCGACAATCGTCTTCCTTGTCGAGATAGGGGTTTTGGTTTATTTTACTTTATCTGAATTATACCCTAGACATGTAAAATACTGTTGGGAGGTGTTTCAAACCACTAACATGGTGGGTGCGGACCAACGAATAAGTCCGAACCCACCGTTTTTTTGTTCTTGATGCGCGGAGTGTTGGTGATGACGAAACGGGACCAGAATGGCGATTGGAGGCCTTCGCTGTAATGTACGGGTCCCGAGACGACCGCTGGCGCAGACGGGAGTAACAAAGGACCACCGGAATGACTCCGGTGGGTGGAGGAATGCTCCAGCGGCACCTCGGCACGCCGCCGGATCCCGCAGCCACGCGGGATTTGGAGGGGAGATGGCGGCTGTGCGCCGTGTCCGTGGAGCGCAATGGTGGGGGGACCGCGTCCCCCCTGCTTGGCCCACTGGCCGAGCCAGCGCCCCCCGCGGTCGGGCCAAGGTGGGTCACGGGGACCGGGTCGGGTCGTGCCCCACTGGGCCGGACCCGGACCCGGTTCGGGCCAACCCAGGGTGGGTTGGGCCAGGCCGGGCCGGGCCCAGACCCCCCACTTCGAACTTTTTTTCAGTCATTTGATCATAACTTGAGATACGGACCTCTGATCGACGCACCGTCAGTTGTGTAGGAATCCTTGGATCGAGACAGTCGTTTTTGTATATTATACTCAAGGTTTTGGAGAACTTTGGGTATGGCTGGATTAGTTCGAGCACGAAACCAACCGGGCCCTCGGAGCGGAAACACTTATAACATGAGCTCCGGACGTCCGATTGACGTGCTGTAAACTTTTTTCGATTTATCTTAGTGAGAAGGTTCTTTTGGTTTACTACACTTGAGGTTTGGATGTAGCTGAAGTATAGTCAGTTTGGTTTTAGCTTAAAAACCAACAGCCCCCCTGGGACAAAAAAGCCAATAACTCTCAGACCGGGAGTCCGATTGACGCACCGTCTGTTGCGTTGACTTCTTATTGACGAGACAGAACTTTGTGAAACATCAAATCTGGAATTCATGACAGTTGATGTATCAACCCCTTGGCTCGTGGAGCAGACCCTCCCAGAATCGAGCATGCTATGTGCGGGAGCCCTAGAGCTGGCTGCGACTACAACGACGATGGCGAATGTACTTGGATCCTACGTGGGTTTGGCAGCGATGACGAATGTACTTGGATCCTCCGTGGGTTCGGCAATGAGGACGAATGTACATGGATCCTCTGTGGGTTTGGAATCAACGATGACTGTACTTGGATCCTCTGTGGGTTCAGTAGCGACGAAGACCGTACTGGAATCCTCTGTGGGTTCAACAACGATGATTACTGTTCTTGTATCATATGTGGTTCTGGTAGTATTTGACCTCTATACTTGTATCCCGAGTGGGTCTGGTAGGGTATCTGGTCTTGTATCCTTTGTGGGTCCGATAGCTTAGCTGGTCTTATATCCTATGTGGGTCCGACAGCTTAGATGAATCAGTGGCTACATCTGATCATCTCTATCGCCTTACTAAGTGTATACCTGTATGAACTGAGTCTTGATTCTCAATCATTATCCTTGATGTGGTTGACTTGCTTTCCTATGTGGGTTGGGTTGTGCTTTCCTATGTGGACTGGTTTGTACTTGGGCTCGGGAGCTGGAGTTGAACTATAACTGATGACTTAGGAATATGTATGGGCATATAACTAAGTAGTGTTATTGATACTTTGTGATTGTATCTTTCCTTTGTGGTTTATCCTTTGTGGATTCTGGGAGACCTTCAGGGGTCTTGGGGTCTCTACTGAGTAGCGTATACTCACCCCTGCATGGGATATGCCCACACTACATTGTGTTGGATACAGACGACAGACAACGTTGATCGAGGTAGAGGCTCGTGGAGTAGGACGATACTTGGAGGTGGATCACTAGATGGGATGTACACGGAGAAGACGACTGGAGCCAAGGAGCCGAGGAGACTATCTGTACCCACCCTTCAGGTGGTATTTCTAGAGGACAGCTCAGATTTGCTGCTTTACTTTCCTGTTGTTGTAATTTCTTTTCTTTTGTACTTTACTTTCAGTTGGGTATGTATTCTGGCCCATTTACTTTCCAGCACATACTTTTGTACTCAGTTTACTTAGTGTTTACTTCAACTCTTGTGTACTCTGTGATGTTTTTTTATATATAAAGGCAATGCCTTCCCTTTTTATCGGAATTTATGCCTTTGGTGCTGGTCGCCAGCCCCTGGCCTATGGGAGGCAGGCTTGGGGTAGTCACCGGATGAACCCTAAGGACAGGTCGTGACAAATTGGTATCAGAGGGATCGGTTCTACCGTAGACCTTAGGACTCTGATAATTTCTTATATGTGAGGCAATAATGTTTATAGAAATGATTGTGGTTATCAGTCTGGGGATTCTAGTGTTGGTGCGGCGACCGACGTATCCATACACCAGGACCCTGACTTCTGATTTCTGACTCAGTACACGAAAACATTGATTGCATGTGTGTTTCAAAAGTTTTCTTTGTGATTACTTTATGTCAGCTCAGCAGGTATACTGTATTAACTGTGGCACACCTATTTCTTTTCAGGATGACCCCACGACAGCAGCCAGCTATGGTTCCATGCTTTGTGCGATACGGCAGCCCACTGAGCGATGAGGCCTTGGTGAAGGGCCCCATTACAGCGGAGGCCTCAACAGTACCTTTACCTGCCGAGCCACCGATGCTACCAGCCCTAGCGGCGGAGAGTGCAGGCCGCCTCATCACATTTCACAAGTTTTAGAGGTAGAGGATGCCCAGGTTCCGTGGAGAGATGGATCCTCAGGCAGCCGAGGATTGGCTGGAGCCTGTCGTCGGAGTCTTCCGGTTGGTAGGGACACCAGCAAACCTCATGGTGATCCTTGTCGTGAGTCTCATTCACGCAGCAGAAGGAAGATGTTGGAGCCTGATTCTCCAGGTGCATGATGAGGCATCTCTTTTTTGGATGAACTTCGAGAGCCTCTTTCACTCGAAGTTCATTCCGGCCACCCTCCATGTGGTGCGCATCCAGGAGTTACTACAGCTGCGGCAGGGCAACATGTCAGTAGCCCAGTACTCTGTGAGATTTACCAAACTCTTGCGCTACTCCACATACATGGTATGTGACCCATTATTCTGGGCCCGGACCTTTTAGGAGGGGATTAGGCATTATATCAGAGCTTCGACGATTCCACTCAGCATCCCGACCCAGGCGAGGGTGCTGGAGCGATCCCTGCTAGTGAAGAGCTTTCTCGCCGAGTAGCCATCAGCAGCGAGACCCACCGCAGGATGGCACAAAGCGGAGTCTTCTATAGCTGGCAGTTGACAAATGACGCAGGGGTCCAAGCAGACTAGGTCGTCTGGTGGGCGACCTTAGGACACAGGTTCGGCTCTGCGGGGCACACGTTACAGAGCCAGCCTTCCAAGGAGCATACAATGTTATACATGCGTCCGGTAGGGCCACATGGCTCGTGATTGCCTGATCCGCCATGCAGATGAGCAGAAGACAGTTGAGGGACCTCTGAGGTAGAGGCAGAGGTTCGACCGTGGCGGTCCGTAGAGAGCAGTCGGACGAGGCAGCGGAGCTGGCCGAGCTGCGAGTGGTGGACGATGCTTTGAGGCTCTACCACCACCACCGCTATGAGGTCTACCCCGACCACATGGAGCTGGCAGGTAGAGGTAGGCTTAGCTCCAGGCAGCAGAGTCTTACTACCACAACGCACCCGAGATGATTCGAGGTACTATCTGTGTCTATTCGACCCTTGTTGCAGTTCTTATAGACACAGGTGCGAATCATTCTTTTATTGCTGATACCCTTGTTCGGAGCTCGGAGATTCCGACAGAGCCATTGGATCGATCCTTGCAGCTAGATACTCTTATGGGAGCAGACTCGATGATTACGCACTGGGGCCAGCAGTGTGATCTTACTCTAGGAGGCGAGAGATTCGGCTGGGATATTCTTGTAGCGGCTTCGAGGCCTTACGAGGTCATCTTGGGTATGAAATGGTTATCTACAGTCCATACCCATATCGACTGTATTAGGCGCAAGGTGTGGTGTGTCTGTATAGATGGGACCAAGTTCACCTTCACCGGCGAGAATGGAACCTTCACAGCATAGGATAGAATCACGCAGAGGAAAGGGCAGTCGATCACACATCAGTTGGCCAGTCTCATACTCGGAGTAATTGACATGTGGAGTCAGAGTTTTCCTATAGTGGTGGACCAGTATATGGACGTTTTTACTGACTATGTTCCAGGACTACCTCCTTGTAGGGAGGTAGATTTCTACATAGACTTATACCATGGTACATCATCGATATCCACCCTAGAGTATCTAATGGCTCCCACCGAGCTTCGTGAGCTGCAGGTATAGCTGGAGGGCTTATAGGGGAAAGGTTTTATCCGACCCAGTGTTTCACCCTGGGTTTCTCTGATTCTGTTCACCAAGAAGGAGGATAGGAGCTTGAAACTGTGTTTCGATTACCATCGCTTGAACCAGGTGATTGTGAGGAAAAAGTATCCACTTCTGAGGATTGACGACCTCTTCGATCAGCTCAAGGGAGTACGTTGGTTCTCGAAGATAGACCTCTAGTCAGGCTATCATCAGCTCCGATTTTGGGATGAGGATGTTCAAAAGACGACCTTCAGGTGTCAGTACGACCACTATGAGTTCTTGGTCATTCCCTTTGGTGTGACCAACACTCCAGCAGTGTTCATGAGTCTCATGAACGGGATCTTCCATCCCTACCTCGATCGGTTTGTCATATTCTTCATTGACGACATACTGATTTACTCGACGACTGAGGAGGAGCACGCTTACCACTTATGGGTTGTACTGGATACACTCCGAGAGCACCAGCTTTATGGTATGCTCTCAAAGTGCCAGTTCTGGCTTCGAGAGGCCGACTTACTGGGGCACATCATATCTTAGGCGGGAGTCGCAGTGGATCCTACGAAGGTCGAGGCAGTAATTTCTTGGGAGCCACCCAGGAGCGTGACGGAGGTGCGAAGTTTCCTAGGTCTGGCTGGGTACTATCGAAGATTTGTGCCAGACTTCTCCAGAGTTGCATCACCGCTTTCAGCTTTGACGAAGAAGGGGAAACCCTTAGAGTGGTCAGACAGATGTCCGCAGAGCTTCCAGGAGCTGAGGCAGAGATTGACCAGTGCGCCCATCTTCAGGCTTCCAGAGGAGGGAATTGGGTACGTAGATTACTGTGACGCATCATGGATTAGGCTCGGGTGTGTCCTAATGCAGGAGCGAGCAGTGATCGCTTATATATCATGATAGTTGAGGCCGCACGAGCAGAACTATTCCACCCATGACCTGAAGTTAGCAACAATGTTCTTTGCCCTGAAGATGTGGAAACACTATCTGATGGGAGAGAGCTTTACAGTCTACTCTAACTACCAGAGTCTCAGGTACATCTTCCCACAGAAGGACCTGAACCTGAGACAGTGGGGAAGGCTCGGTTTCCTCGAGTATTATGAGTTTGAGATTGTTTATACTCCTGGGAAGGGAAACTTTGTGGCTAATGCTCTCAGTAGGAGATTGGGCATTCAACTACTTGAAGAGGCGACAGAGCAGTTAGCCGCTTTGCAGATATCCTTCATGGATAGAGATGGGGCAGCCTTTCTTTAGTTGCTCACAGTCACTCCTCCACTACTTCAGTGGGTCATAGAGGCATAACGTGGGGACGTGGATTGTGAGACGTGATGTGCACAGATATCCTCAGGACATGCACCGGATGGGTTTTCTTTAGGAGGAGAGCACGTCATCCTTTTCAGGGGACGTACCATGGTACCAGTTGCATTGTAGGAGGAGTTGCTAAGGCAGTTCCACACTTCCCCTTTAGAGGTACATCATGGAGCAGCGAAGATGTATCAGGACCTTAGATGATAGCACTGGTGGCTAGGTATGAAGAAGGCTATGGCAGAGTTCATTTCTTGATGCCTCACTTTTCAGCAAGTGAAGGCAGAGCACCGGGTACCTGCAGGCTTGGTACAAACCTTAGAGGTCCCAAATTGGAAGTGGGACGGGATATCCATGGATTTCGTGACGAGTCTTCCACATACTTCCAGAGGACACGAATCCATTTGGGTGATTGTAGACTGAATCACCAATTCGTCCCACTTCTTACCTATCAGACTTCAGGTCTCAGTGGAGAGCTTGGGACGCCTCTATGTTCAGGAGATCGTACAGCTTCATGGTGTGCCATCGCCTATCGTCTCCGATCGAGACACTCGATTTACTTCCCGGCTTTAGAAGGGGTTTCATGAGGCGTTTGGGACGCATCTACGCCTGAGCACCGCCTTTCACCCACAGAAGTATGGTCATATGGAGAGGACCATTCAGACTCTCGAGGACATGCTCTGTGCATGTGTCCTTAACTTTGGTCGCAGCTGGGAGGATTACCTACCCATGGTGGAGTTTGCGTACAACAACAGCTACCCATCCACCATCGGGATGGCACTATACGAGGCACTGGACGACCGAACCTGCAGATCACCTCTGTGCTGGAAAGACCCTAGGGAGTTAGCACTTGTATGACCAAAGATGGTCCAGGCCACGACGGAGAAGGTACAGGTCATCCAGGATCGGATGAGGACAGCTCAGAGCCGACATAAGTCCTATGCTGACAGGAGGCAGATACCATTGGAGTTCGAGGATAGTGACCACGTCTTCTTACATGTATCACCTCGATGTGGATTGTGGAGATTAGACCGGGGAGGCAAGTTGTCTCCATGCTTCATCGGACCATTCTAGGTTCTCAGCAGGATAGGCGAGGTGGCTTATCGCCTGGCTCTTCCACCTCAGTTGCACCGGGTGCACGATGTCTTTCACGTATCTCAGTTGAGGAGATATGTGCACGACCCGACACATATCATTGATCACAGGTTGCAGGACATCGATGACAGGACGACTTTTGCGGAGGTCTCAGTAGAGATCGAGGATCAACAGGAGCGGTTCCTACATGGACGGTTGATTCCTCCGATGCACATTCGTTGGCTGCATGGGAGCCTCCAGGAGAGCACATGGGAGCGGGAGGCTCAGATACGTGCTCAGTACCCTCATTTTTTCTCCTAGTTTTTGTTGCAACTTTATGGGGAAGTAAATCCCTGAGGTAGGAGTAATGTAAAGACCTGGAAATTTCAAGGAATTTTTTTTAAAATACTTTGAAATTTTACGAGTCTGTGGCTTTTGAAGACGGTTGATTCAGAGGCTGGTGTGTCCGCAATATATTTTTTAAGTTTAGCTCGAGTACGTTCAGTGAATGAACGAGCGGGTTTTTTCTAACTTTTGAATCGGTGCTCGGAATTAAAATCCGAGGGCATCGATGAATCCGCAACACTGATAATTGCTTAAAGAGACACTTATCGCAGATGCATTCGTGAAAGAGGAGAAGATAATTTTTGGGGGTTTGTTTAAGGAATAAATAAAAATTGTTGGAACAATTTTTATTTCATGAGGAGGTTTTTTCTCCCATGGGTAGTTAAGGGTGGGGATCACAGCCACTTAACTACCCACGTGTGGATTTAAGAGAGGTGGGGACCACATGATCCCCACCATTTAATTCCCTCTAAATCTCTTTTAGAACTCCCATTAATTTTGACAAATCTCCATTAATTGTCACCTCAACCCATTAAATTATGTCAACCCATAATTTAATGAGGAACCTTCCCTTTTCCCTTTTTAATTTAATCTACCAACGCATTTAATTATGGGGGAACCTTCTCTCTCCCTCCTTTAATTAAATGTCAAAACATTTTAATTAGTGTGGTGAAATAATTTTAGGAGAGTTTCTTTGCGTTTAATAAAATAATAGGGGGGGGGGACCTATTATTTTGGTGATGAAGAGAGAGAGCTTTGTTGTGCGACGAAGAACGCTGGTCTCCGATGAAGAACAACGAAGAACGCCAGCCTCCGACGAAGGATGAAAAAGAACGTAGGTTCCTCGGAGATCGATGACACGACGCCAAATCCCCTTCTCCGCGACGCCATGTACCGGGACGCCTACGATCCTCTTCTCCACGAAATTGTGTACTGTGAGGCCTACGATCCTCTTCTCCCCGATGCCGTGTACCGGGACACCGACGATCGTCTTCATTGTCGAGGTAGGGGTATTGGTTTATTTTTCCTTATGTGAATTATACCCTCAAAATGTCAAATAATTGTTGGGAGTTGTTTCAAACCACTAAAACGGTGGGTGTGGACCAACAAAAAAGTATGAACCCACCGTTTTTCTGTTATTGATGTGCGGAGAGTTGGTGATGATGAAATGGGACCGAAATGGCGATTGGAGGCCCTCGCAGTAAAGTACGGTTCCCGAGACAACTGCAGGCACAGATGGGAGCAAGAACGGACCACCATAATGACTCCGGTGGCCCGCGGAAAGCTCCGGCGGCGCGGGGAGCCGGCGGCCGGATCCCTCGGCTGTGTGGGATCCGGAGGGGACGCGGCGACCGCGCGCCGTGTCCGTGGAATGCCAAGGAGGGGGGACCGCATCCCCCCTGCTCGGACCGCTGGCCAAGCCAGCGCGCCCCCCCTGGCCGGGCCGAGGTGGGTCGCACGGACCGGGCTAGGCCGCACCCTACCCATCTAGACCCGAACCTGGGTCGGGTCAACCCGAGGGGGGGGGGGGGGGTTGGGCGGGGCCGGGCCGGGCCCAGACCCCCCACTTCGGACTGTTTTCAGTCATTTTCTCATAACTTGAGCTACGAAACTCTAATCGACGCACCGCCAGTTGCATATGAATCCTTGGATCGAGATGGTATTTTAGGTATATTACAATCAAGGTTTCGTGAACTTTGGGTACGAACGGATTTGTTCGATCACGAAACCAACTGGGCCCTCGGAGCGGAAACGCTTATAACATGAGCTCCGGACGTCCGATTGACGTGCCGTAAACTTTTTTGGATTCCTCTTAGTGAGATGGTTCTTTTGGATTACTCCGCTCAAGTTTTGGATGCAACTGGAGTATGGTCGGGTTGGTTTTAGCTTAAAAACCAACCGGTCCCCTGGGACGAAAAAGCAAATAACTCTCAGACCGGGCGTCCGATTGACGCACCGTCTATCGCGTTGAGTTCCTATTGACGAGACAGAACTTTGTGATACATCAAATTTGGACTTCGTGACAGTTGATGTATCGACCCCTTGGCTCATGGAGCCGACCCTCTCAGAATCGAGCGTGCTGTGTGCGGGAACCCTAGAGCTGGTTGTGACTGTGACGACGATTGCAACTCTACTTGGATCCTACGTGTGTTCGGCAGCGAGGACGACTGTACTTGGATCCTCCGTGGGTTCAGCATCAGGGATGACTGTACTTGGATCCTCTGTGGGTTTGGCAGTGATGCTGACTGTATTTGGATCCTCCGTGGGTTCGGTAGTGATGAAGACCGTACTGGAATCCTCTGTGGATTCGACGACGATGATTACTGTTCTTGTATCCTACGTGGGTTCGACAGTATTTGAGCTCTGTACTTGTATCCTTTGTGGGTCCGGCAGGGTATCTGGTCTTGTATCCTTTGTGGGTCCGACAACTTAGCTGGTCTTGTATCCTATGTGGGTCTGACAGCTTAGATGAATCAGTGGCTACATCTGATCATCTCTATCCCCTTATGAAGTGTATACTTGTGTGAGATGAGTCTTGATTCTCAATCACTATCATTGATGTGGTTGACTTTCTTTCCTGTGTGGACTGGGTTGTGCTTTCTTATGTGGACTAGTTTTTACTTGGTCTCGGGAGCTGGAGCCGAACTGTAACTGATGACTTAGGTATATGTATGGGAATATACCTAAGTAGTATTGTTGATACTTCATGATTTTATCGTTCCTTTGTGGTTTATCCTTCATGGATTCTGAGAGACCTTCGGGGGTCTCGGGGTCCCTACTGAGTTGCATATAATCACCCCTACATGGGCTATGCCCGCACTACGTTGTGTTGGATACAGACGATGGACAATGCTGATCGAGGTGGAGGCTCGTGGAGTTGGATGGTACCTAGATGTGGATCACTGGACGGGACATACATGGAGTGGACGGCTGGAGCCGAGGAGCTGAGGAGACTATCTGTACCCACCCTTCAGGTGGGATTTCCAGAGAATGGCTCAGAGTTTCTTCTTTGCTTTCCTGATGTTGTAATTTCTTTTCAGTTGGAATTTACTTTCAGTTGGGTTTTTATTCTGGCCCATTACTTTCCATCAAATACTTTTGTACTCAGTTTACTTAGTGTTTACTTCATCTCTTGTGTACTCTGTGGTGTTTTTTTATTATATAAAGGCAATGCCTTCCCTTTTTATCAGAATTTATGCCTTTGGTGCTAGTCTACATCCTCTGGCCTATGGAATGTGGGCTTGGGGTAGTCACGACATGGGCCCCGAGGACGGGTTGTGACATACCACCTCACATTGTTAACTAGAGTGATCTTGGTTTTTAAATGTTTTTATTATTTTCCATCCATTACCAAAATGATTATATATGTATCCAAACCTGATATAAATGGTTTTATTTTCAAAATAGGAAATAAAAGTTTCTAATTTTATAAATATATCATTTTTTATAGTAAGACACATTTAAATAATGGTCTTTATGTGTTAGAATACAAAAAACTTGTAATGTAAATCAATAATAAAATACCCTCAAATGAATCATACCATATCCAACTTTGGAATCACAGGAAAAGTAATATAAATGAAAATTTCATGAATAAATGACATCAAGATGGATATTTATATTCTTTTGAACTGAAACCACTTTGTGTATGTCATTCATGAGTACAATGAAAAATTACCAAACCCCTATTTAGTAGGAATGTTTAAAGGTCCAAAGAGCTTCTGAAATTTGTTCATATATACTTTTGTGGAAATTTATTATTGATGCAAGGTGTGGTTAATCATAATTCATAAATTTTACTGATTATTTTAGTAGATATTAATATGTCTACTTAATGAAGTATAAGTCTGAATCCTTTTAAAAATTTAAGAAATACAAGAATTATGTTGATAAAAAGTTTGGATAGAATATTAAGAAACTACAGTCTAACCATGGTGGAGAATATCTCAATCAATACTTCATTAATTATTTATAGGAGTTTGGGATTTATATTAACTCAATCCTCCATATACACCTCAATTGAATGGTATAAGTGAATGGAGTAACTAAACCATGTTAGACATGGTGAGATCAATGATGAGTTATATGATTCTTCTATTTTTCATTTTGGGGATACATGTTACACATAACAACACATATACAAAACTAAGTATCAAATGGATCGATAAATGGTATTAAATATGAATTGTTTAGTGTAAGAAAACAATGTTATCAAATATACATGTTTGGAGAACTGAAGTGTTTGTTAAATCCAGTTTAGGGAACCGACTTTCACCATAAGGGATAAAGTTTTCCTTTATACGATACCCCCAGGAAATAAGAGGATATTACCTATATGAACCCTCAGAAAAAAATGTTACAATGGAAGAACATACTATATTCCCCAAGAGTGAGAACATCTATAAAAGTGATAGTGGGATCGAGATATAATTCTATTAATTCAAGGCTCAAGGAACACAAGAGTTGTTATAGAAACAGATTCCTCAAAGCCCCATGGAAGAAGAAACTATTCTGGTGAAAAAAGTACAATGTTGGAGTATAAGATAGGTTAAAGAACCATAACATTATGGTTTTCTAGTCACCAAGGATGGTGAATCATTATTAGTTGATAAGGATGATCCTCCAACCTAAAAAGAAGCAGTAAGTGTCACAAATGTCTCTATGAGGAAAGAAGCCACGAATTTTGAAATGGATTCCATGTACCAAAACCAAGTCTGGATTTTGGAAGAACCTCCAATATATGTAAATTCGATTGGTTGAAAATGGGTATTCAATAAGAAACTAGAAATATATGGATATTTTAGTACTGATAAGGTGTGACTGGATGAAAAATGTCTAAACATCTTCAAGGCATTGACTATAATGAATTTTTTTTACAATTTCCAATGCTGAAATCCATCAGAATTCCACTTTCCATTGTGGACTTTCGTGATTATGTGATTTGGAAAATGGATGTCAAAATAGACTTCCTTGAGAAGAAAATTTAGAATGATTTATATATGACACAAACCTAAGGGTTTATGACTCCAAATTATTCAAAAAACGTGAAAATATCCATTTATTGATAAAAGTAATCATCCAGGTCATGAAAAATTCATTATTGTGAGGATGAAATGATTTTTTTCATTAAGGATGAATGTGATCTGTGTGTCTATAGATTGTTTAGTGTGAGTGCAATCATTTTATTAACAGTGTACATCGATGAATTTTCAATAATTGGAAACAAAATACATGTTTTATAGTTTGTTAAGACATATTTGTATAAATGATTCTCTATGAAGGAATTAGGCGAGGCAATATATATTCTTGGGATTAAGATCCACCATGATAAAACAAATAGACTACTCAACCTAAGTCAATGTACATATATTGACAAGATATTGAAGTGATTCAATATTTAATAATCCAAAGAGAGGATTGTTTCCAATGTCACATGGAATTATCATTTCTATAAAAATGTGCCTTTAGATATGTTAGGAATAAAACATAATGAGAAGGATTATATATGCATTAATGATTGGGGAAGTCATGTATGCTATTCTATATAATAATATTGATGTTTCTTATGCATTGAGTGTGTTAGGAAGATATCAATATGATCTATGTGACCACCATTAGATGGAATTCAAGACTATCCTAATGTATCTAATTCATACTAAGGACATGTTCTTGGTACATGGAGGAGATGAGGAAAAATTCATTAGAGGATATGTAGATTCTCGTTTCCAAATAGATAAAGATGACCTGAAGCCACAAATGGGATACATCTTCACTTTTAATCGAGGTATCGTGAGCTAGAATAAATCAAAGAAGGTTGTGTTAATAGATTCTATAGAGGATTCCAAGTATATTTTGGATTTTGATGAAGTTAAAGAAATAGTATGGATATGAAAATTCATCCAAGAGAATGATGTGGTACCTTGTAGTAAAGATTCAATCACACTCTATTATGATTATACTACTATGGAAGATCTTGTAAAGGATACATGGTCACATTAGTGGTAAAGAATATGCTTCACAAGTATCATCTCTTGAGGTATTTTTCTTTGAGAGGTGAGGTTGTAGTGAGAAATATTTCCATGGAAGACAACGTGGTAGTCCCCTTGACTAAAACCTTGACATAATAGGCACATGATTATCATGTGAGGTCTAGCAGAATAAAAATAGTTTGTAGTTATCTCTAGTCTAGGTGGGAGTTTGTTGGATTTAGTTTCCTAGGACTAACCAATTATACTTTAATTACATGTATATTTGATGAATTGAATATTAATTAATCATATTATTTTATATTGATCATTTTCATTCATGACATTAATGTATTAATGTTGTAGAGTTTTTGTCCCATTAATGAGGTCATAGTAGTTCCACGCTATGATGAGAACCTTGATGTTAAATCGTAATATTATTAATAAAGTTATATGTTTGGATAATATACTATGATGAGACACATATTATATATACCTTTATGTGATAATACTTGTAAGAGGATGAGGCTTGTTCCATTGAAGTTTGCACTTGGTAATCTTGAAGATGGGAGATCACAATAAGAGACCCACAAGTAATAATTCTGCATGTTTTGATGATATTATTATCTGTGAGAGTGTTTATGGTACTTATAATTTAAGATCATCATTGGTGAATGTCATTATTCACACACTTAGATGTAGAAATACAAACCATTACACCATTTGTTGGTGGGAAGTAGGGTACGTTGGGTGCATCTTGACTAACATATAATTAATGGATAAGTCAAGGAAATATTTTTCCCTTTCATCTTTAAGGGATTTCATATCTAGACACTTTTACTGGAATATAATCATCACTTAAATTCCAGGGACATGGTGTATCGATGTGTTCATTTCAAATAGTCAAATAAAGACATATCGAGCATATAGGTTGATGACACCGCTGTACAATCTTTTTGATGAGATATTGTGATAAATAGATTATATTACATAGTGATAATTCAGACGTGGTTCCCAATGTTGTGAAATTATGTTTTTTATCATCGGTGCCTTGAACCTTTGCTAGATAGTAATATTGGACTTTAGGAAAGCCTGTCTAATTCCAATAAGAAAGAATACAATAGGGTCACACACTAAGTGTTTCAATTGATCTCAATTAAATTCTATTTTAATTTAATTAATGGAATAAATATTATTCTCAAGACCTAGGAATAATTCTATCCAAATTATTTTGATAAAAAACTAAATAAATATTTATTCATCGGTTTGTGAATAAAAAAATATTTATTTTATTAGATATTTAATAAATATTTATTCTTCATTATGTGAATGAAATATTTATTTATGAATAAAAATATTTATTTATGTATTCAATAAATATGAAGAATCTTGAACTAACCAAGACCATGTCTGGTGAAAAATAATTATTTAAAATCCAGTAAATACTATTTATCATTTGTTAAAGCTGGTGCACCCCACAAAATAATAATTTTATTTTTATTTTTTTACCAAGGGTTTATTAAAGGTTTTAATATTGTTTAAGGGTTGGCATGAAATTATAAAAAATACTCTAACCTAAACCATACCTCAAAAAACATCCCATTGTGGTTTTTCTGCAGGTAATAATAAAAGAAAGAATTTTTTAGAGATCGTTGGAGCACGTGTGGATCACCGCTATATGGATTCTACCCTTAGATCCTCACACACACAATGGAGGAAATCCAAAAGTATCTTTTTTGAGGATCTGCATTGACAATAAAGATGTAAACCTAAGATGACATAAAAATATAAATAAATTAATTATAAACTTAACAAGCAAGATCTTCTTTTGGGGTTTCAGGTAATTGATATTAAAATAAATTTTAATTATCTCTTATCCCATTGCACCATTTCACTGTTCTTGGAACCTTCACCACAATCCCTCAATTTATTGGTAGTTTTTTCAACATTTTCCCTCTTTATTAACATCATTTCCCCCCTTTTACCCCATATATAGTTGGCCAAACACCACTCCATCCCTACTATATTTCTTATATATCTTCTTTAATTCATGATGGATTTATGTTCCAATAATTGGATTAAAATATAATATTTAAGGTTATCAATATAATGTTTAACCCCAAGTTTCTCTCACTATATGCTTTTGAGATATTCAAAATTACAAAATTTAATGTTTTTTATACTTTATGTATTTTTATTGAATTATAAAAATTCATCAAAAAATAATGGAAGGGAATGATTCTACTTCTATGAGGTTGGTGGTCCTTGGATTCTCTTTTTTATTTGTATGAGTTTCATGTGTTGTTTGATATAAATGTGTGGGTGAGTGAGTTTAAATTACTTGAATTGAAATAAAAGTTTATTTCCTTACATGTTGTGGGGAGATTATGTTCTAAATAGATTATGACAGGTTCATAGAACAATATGTATTAAACACAAAGTTTCCAATGGACATTTATCTATAAAAAGAGTTAGGATTACTAGAGAATATAACACACAATGGGTGAAAATACCTATAACTTTAGGTAATGGTCCAAGTAAGGTCTCATGGTTCATTTCCAACAAATGGGAAACTTATTTATAGTTTATGATTATGGAGTATTTAATTTTTTTAGCAGAGTTATGGGATAGTTAGTGCTACTATTTTTTAACCTTTGGGAGATAAAAGATTAAATGGGAACATAAATCATTACATTATAGGACGATCTTGATATAAGTGAAAATATTGGAAAAATGATGGGTGGAATACCCTAATAAATTATTAGAGTGATGGACTATTTAACCATATTTATTATTATGAAGCGGTGGTTAACCATTAACCCATATTTATTATTATATTATGGTGATTAATCATTAAAAAATGTTTATTGTTATGTTATGGTGATTAATGGTTCATACATGTTTTTAATTATATTCAAGGTTATATCCTCATCACCTATGTTTAATATTATGTTTATGGTGATTAATTAGTCACATATAGTTATGTATATTAATGTTGATGTATCATTCACTTATGTTTTGTATCATGATGATAACCTGTTTAACTATGTTTTATTTTCATAGTGACAACCCATTCACCTATTTTTATTATTATGGTGATGACATTTTAACTTAATATATTTTTTATGTTTATGACCCTTTCACCTATGTTTTTTTTATGGTGATGATCTATTCATCCACAATCAGTATTTTCACTAGTGATAAATCATTCAAATTTGATTGGTTTATGAGTTTTAAAAACCCATTTACCCATACTCATATAATTTGGTATTAAAATCAATTCAACTAAATATTTTACTGACAACCTATTGACTTTAATTGTTAATGTTTGGTGATAGCCAGTTCACCTTTCAATGTTTGAAATTGTGATGTTCCATGTTATGTTCACTCATATTATTTTTTATAGTGATGATTAGTCATTCACCCTGTTATTTTTATGATTATGTGGGAGTACCCTTCTAATTTTGGAACTAGAAAAAAAGGTTTTTCTCTCATTTTCGTTGTATTTTAGAAATTTGTGATGTAATGATGAATATATTTACTATTTCATAATATACATGGACCATAATGTACTAAATTTATTTAGGGATACCATTGGTAGTGGCCTACTATATATATTTCTCGCACCCAACATGTGCACCTTGGTGGGAATGAAAAATTCATTTTCCAGGATGCAGGTATGGGAAACTTTTTGGTGATAGATGGTTAACCAAGATAGATAGATGGAAGTGGGATATGAGACTGTATAGAGCCATATAACTAATTTTTGTTAATGAATCCATCATTTTTATATAATTTTTATTAAATTTTTTAGTATATAATATACCCATTAGTTGGTTTTATTCCAGATGTTTGACTTGTAAGTGATTACCGAGGATTTATATTTTATTATAGCAAGTGATATTTTGTTACCATTAGACTATCATTGTAATATATATATATATATATTATGATGTTATTATAGAATATTATTTATTATGATTTAACTATTATATAATGTAATTTAAAAGAGGTTTTAGTCTCTACATGTTACTGATAGACCCTCAATACTTATTAATAGTGATCGGATACATGGAAGAATGATTGAGCACTTCTACCCCCTTGGATTGAAAATATTTGAGAAGAATAGGTTTGGAATGATATAAAGTTAATTTTTTTTATATCTATGAAAGAGTAGAGAAATATAATATTGGTCCTAATATGACAAATAATCGAGGCATATGCTTGGATAACACTTTTATGGGGAAGAACAATGTTTCTAGGCAGTGGGATTGTAGTTCTTAGTTCATATGTGTTAAGACCACATCATTTTATTATTGTAATGTTCTATAAACAGAGAACATTTTCATGCATCATATTCATCACATAGTTTGAAACTTCATGCATATTATTTTATGTGATATATTACCTGGTTACTATTGGTTTTTAGTCATTTCAAGCATCAATAATGAGTTATATAATGTTTTTCTATAGAATTTTTTAGTGGTTCCTTATATGATTGAACATTTAGATATTGATTATTTTATGATTAATATCTAGTTATTGATTATCTTGACTATAAGAATATTATGTATCAAACCTTAAGAGAGGGTATCTTGGGCTAAGGAATTCCCAAGTTGTATGGAACCTAATATTGATAGGGTAGTGAGACACATTGCTGCCTACTATTTTTATAAAAATATAATATGAATAACTATAAATGAAGTATATTTTATCATTAAATTTGTATTTAAGTGACGTTACAACATGAAATCCCCTAACAGAGTACCAAGAGGGTGTAGTTAAGCATCATTGACTAGTTATATCACAAGATCCTCCTATAGATCATTAGAATCAAGAGAGTTTTATATTGGTTATATCATCAATGGAATATGAGAATGAATGAGGAGACCTATCTATATCCAATATTTTTAGGGTGTTTTAGATTCAAAATATCACCTTTATTTATGGTAAGGGACGTTTTTCAGAATCATAGTTCTAGATAGAGTAATTTTAAAGTAACATTTACTAGATAGAGACCCCAACTAATTGAAGTGTGTTTCAAATTACATACATTAATTGTGGATTAGATATGAACTATAAGGATATTCATGATTAGGTGAGTTAGCATATAGATCTTTCCCAAATGGATCTTAATACCTAGTTCTCTAACTAGTTGTCCTCTACACATCAATGAGGTTAAAGATTAAGGTTTTTTTATATTTTCTCCATGGTATATATTCCTGATAAACTAAAAAACACACTTTATACTATTTCAATATTTTTCATCGATATTTTTTATTATTATACATATAAGGTTTGATGTTTTATAAATCAATTGACATACATTATACGAGTTTATATGAACATTAGTTTCTTAACATCTTTTTGAAATGTTTTGAATGAGGGCCTAATTTCTAAAAGGTACCTTGTAGAGGGTGGTGTGAATGGGAAATTGGTGTCTCATTCTAGTTCTGGGGGTGGATCAATTAATATACAAAAGTGAAGATATGATGGTTCTACTTAGAGAATTGTTTGGTAAGATAGTTAGGGAAAACTTTAGTATCTTCATCTATTATGAAATACTTCCCTTGAGCATTACCAGTACAGTCAGTTGAGGTACATATAAATATATTTTGATATACCATTGAAGTAGTTTAATTATCATAGTAATATAGGGAATTTATTGTGGTTATAAAAAGTATACCTCAACCAAATGGTTGTAATAAATATACTATATAGACACTGAGATCCAAATTAGGGATAGGTGAATCACTTAAGGTGGTAGTTGATTTATAGAAAGTTTATTTGGACATGGTGGAAGTTGTAGTTTATATGAAAATCATCTTAGAATATTGGCATAACATAGGGAAGTTAGGGTGTAAATTTAAGATACTAGAGTGTTAGTTTACACCATAATTTTATGATTGTGTAAAATCCATATAACCTTGGAAAAGTTCATTGAAAGTTTTAGGCATGATCTTGGTGTAATATACCATGGTCCAATATTATTTGATTCTTATTTGATAATATTTTTCCTATTTACTCAACTGGCCAGTGATATACTATTGGATTTAATGTATATAATTTGGATAGAGACCATAAAGACATCATTGGGGATGTTGTCTAAGCATAATTATATGTTTTATAGATGGGTGATTGTACTGAATGGTTATAATCATCTATGGGATTTTTCGAAGATCAATATGGTAGCCTCCTTGTGATCCATGTAATTTAATATAAAAATAATCATAGATATGTCAACTATTACTAACATTTATGAGTATCATTCACCTCTCTTATGGGTGATTATTATAACTTTTTTAAGGATTTCAATATGTAGGATTGACATGAGGGGCCAAACATTCACTAGGTAGGTATTATCACACCTTCATTTATGAGTTCCAACTTATGAGAAGATAATGAGAGAATATATTTATTCTTTATATCTATTATATATATATATATATCCATTTGTTTTTCCTAAGGACTTCACATATTTTCTACTTAATGGGGAGTTCTATTTTATGAATAACCTGGTTCCAATTATAGAACTTATATCTATAACATCATATATGTCTCCAAAAAATTAGTTTAAAGAGATGAAGATAACTATAAAGGACCTATAGTTTAATGTATATATATACATGATCACATTACCACGAGATTCTATTCGTTTTTATACCAAGAAGGGCTATGGAATTTTGCGTTAATGTCTTTATTTCCAAATGATGAATTAAGTGACGATCAATAACTAATATTCATTTCCTAGCATTATGATGTAATTAATTAGATGGGGGTGAAAATGGTTATCCAAAATGGTTTTTAGGTCTAGATATCATTAATTATAAGAGAGTAAAGGATATTCCAAAGACTACTGTTAAGATTAGGAATATGTTATCTAAGATAAATTTAGGAGAAGTTGTGGGTTATGTAGGCTGAATAGTCATATACATAAGTGGACCATGGTCAGAATTTCGATATCATGATGGGTACGTTTTAATTTCATAAACATTATGTTATTCTCTCAATGTGTCAATTTTTGATCAAAGAAGATCACTTTTCTTGGTCCTGTGATATCATAGTTGGTTATATATGTTATTCCGTAGAAGGTTGATTCAATCATTTCATTAGAACAAACTAAAAATGTATTTTATATCCCTAAATTCTCGAAATTATCATTCTAAAACATTAGGTTTATTCTATAATTCTCATGATTAGCAGCGTTAATGATGTACTTTACCAAAAAGGGTGATTTTTTGGCAGTCCGAGAAGATTTTGGGAGCCTTCAAAAATTTTATGTATAGGTTGAAAACCACACCAATTTAGACCATTCATGAGTCAAGTTATGGGGATACACTATATTATTATGCATTAGATGTCTAGGTAGAGGTAATATTGATGTATGATAGGTATGTTGTGGCTTATAGGATTCAGTAAATTAGGAAGGTTAAATGAAACCACCTAACATATGATCTTGAGCTAGTAGTAGGTTTTTATTCTCAAAAGTTTTGTAACCATTACCTAAATAAGGATAAATATACGGTTTACAAAAACCAAATGATAATTAGATACATATTTTTATGGTATTAATATAATCTTAAACATCAGTAATGAATCAAGTATTGATAGTCGATCCAACTTGAGATAATGTACATCCCTTGAAAAGAGAACATAATAGTAAACACACTAGGTAAGAAGATATAGGTGTTGGTGGTGTAAGAGGCTAATAGTGATTTGAATCTAATAGGTATATTTGTTGAGTTTATATTAATTTTTAAGTTTATTGGTGGAGATATTTAAATTTAGTATAGAATATCATATCCTAAATTATAGATAGGGTGAAGGATATATAGACATTAAACTCAAAACTTTTAGTAGTTATGTGTAGTATATAAAGTGAGGAGATACCGATACACTTTACTCGGGATGAGGATTAAAATATTATATATTTGAGGTAGATTTGTGGTCCTCAAGAGAATCATATAGGAGATGAAGCAACATTTATGTGATTTGAAATATACATTTTACCACAGTTTTACTACATCATGTCAAAACATCCTCCAATAATTTTTGTCATCATGGATAAAGAAGGAAATATTTGGGTTTGTTTTATGACACATCCATTATCATTTGGTGAAGGTTGAACACCAGAGACCCCCTAGTCATAATGTTTCACCACTCATTTCTATTTAGATGTTGGAAAAGTCCTCATGGACTTCACGATTAGGCTTTTGATATCACCCTAGGGTAGTGAAACAGTATGATTTTTTATTTATCAGTTAACCAAGATGGATATTTTTTTACTTATATAGTAAATTAATGATTTTGATGATCTATGTAGAGTGTTTTTTTAGAGGTTGTGTAAGTAAATCATGTTCCAAATAGTATCATATCATATTAGGATACCCAATTCACTTTTAGATTCTTGAAGTAACTGCTGAAGACATTGGGAACACTAATAAAGATAAGAAAAGTGTACAGAAATAAAATTAGTGTGTAACACGAGTGTTCTATTTGAGTATCAGAGGAAATTAATTGAGAATGTTATTAGAATTTGGTGGATCATGGTTGAGTCATTTTAAACATTTAGAGTTTTCCTATAACTATAAATATCATGTCTATTAATATGGCACCCTATTAGTCACTCTATAACTGAACACTTTGGTCACCTCTTTGCTAGATAGAGGTAGGGTAGTCTTATATTATTTGGTCAAGTCTCATGTGGAATAACTTGGAATATATTTCTATTATTCTATGGGGTTTATTGACCACAAAAATATATAAGTAATTTCTTATAAACTTGTGATTCTATACATTGGAGTCCAAAGTGGGAAATTGGGTATTTTTTATGGTGTCTTCTAGATGGGAACCAATAGTAAAAAAGAAAGGTGAAATTAGAGATTATATTTATGGGTCCATTTTAGATTGTTGGTAGTCTTTGAAAAGTATCATAAAAATTGGAAATTCCTTAAATATATAATGACATCTAAAATGAATGTCATATATATCAGAATTAGAGATATCATTTGGACCCATCACATGAGATCAATGTTGATGATGTCAACTTAGAGGCTGAAATTTTATTTAAAGAATGAACCATATCAATATTGGATCAAGATGAGAAGATATTTTTTGAGAAGGTTTCACTCCAACAATATATGTAGTGGTATCAAAGATCTATTCGAGAGGAAATATGGAAACATGTGGTGGATGTGTGTTCTCTATGGTTAATGTTTTTTGTTTTCAAGTCATGGTGACTTCTCTCAGGGTTGAAAATTTTTATGGTTTATATTTTTTAACAATCCATGTTTAAAAGGGAATGAATAAAATGTATTTTTATACAATTCAGTTTTATATTGACTTATTATGAATGAATAAGTGGGTGGTTGTCATGACCCAACCTAATGAGGATAACTTAGTTGGAAGAAGGCTGGGTGAAACAACCCCAAGCTTACCTATATTAGGCTTGGTTTTGGAGACAAGTGAGAAGAAGTAATAAAGGAAATCGGAAACCTTATCCTTAGTACCTATACACACAAACACAAAAACTTCTATACCAAAGTGTATAAGATTATAAATAAAGGATAGAAACATCTAGAAAAAAACCTCGCACGTAATAAATCTAGGGACAATATTAGAGTATGAAAATGTAAATCGAAAGTGAAAAAGGAGTAAATACACACCCAAATAGAAATGTAATACTAACCCAAAATCAACTAGAAAAATAAGGAAAATGAGAGAACTTGGCTTCTTATCTCCATTTCTAACCACTGTATTCAGTCAATGTACCCAAGTAACACTAAGTTCTATCAATGTCACCACCGATCTATCTGAAATCTACATAAGATTTGACACATGAAAGTAAATCCCATAGAGGTTTGAGTTTATTCATACCCTATAGGACACCCGGAAAACCACAAAGGTAGAAATGAAAGGGTATAAAAAAAGTCATCTCAACCCATAGCATGGGGGAATTGAAGACCCAATACATATTTTCTCATAAAGAAAATTAGTAGATAGAGAAAGTAAATATATATCACACAAAACCAAAATAATTAATGTGTTTGGATGAAGATCCGATATTCCATTTCCAATTCCTAGAATCACATTAAACCTCACAAGTATTTTTGTGTAGGGGCCCACCGCTCATCACTGTACTCCATAGTCGTGGGAGATGAAACTCTTATGGAGGACCCACTCAACATCATATCTCAAAAATAGGAGAGTACCACTCTGTGGGTATAGGAATCATGACTTAATACATAAGAGTAATAAATATACCTATGTAAAGAGTATGGGATGCCTATTCCTAGGTGTGATAGGGGATTACTGTCTGCTACATCACTCTAATGATTCTACCCTAATAACTAATATCGTCAAGCATCACCTCAAGAAGCTTAAAGCTCACAAAACCACTCATTGTATCTCATATGCCACATAGAATACCACCAATGCATTATATATGAAAAAAATAATTAGGATAGGATACTCATGATCAATAATCCGAGTTTCTATGAAATATATATAAGAGGAAGAGGATTCTATAGAACTAGATGGGGTGTATGGGGGTCTACATGATGTGTGATATCACCCAATCTCCTAACCATGTTCTCCCCTAGAAATGGGTTGGGAAACAATGTCACACTATGTTACAAGTATTGGGTGTAAATAGTGTGTCTTAGCCACCCAGTCTCTTCCCGTACTCTTCTATCCATGCTCGTGCACATCGGCCTATTCCCATTTACATGGACCTATTTGGGTATCCTAGCCATGTTCAAGTACGTAGCTGTGATCGTGCACTTTGGATATACCCATGTGCCTATCTATGTATATTCCCATATAATCCCAAAGTAAACATTGAGATTCCATTATAGAATCACATAGCCTGTGTTGGGTCCACATGGCATGTGATATTTTTCTATTCTTGAAACCTAATCCATTTTAGTTAGAGAACTACACTACATGTGTTCTTCATATTACACATCATGTAGTTAGGTTATTTCATAGAAAAATAATTTTATTCATGAGTATATAGATCTAACTTAACCACCTTTAAATCCAACATTTTGTCACAAAATATCAAAGGGTGATGCCTCTTGCTATCGATTCCTAGCCTTCAGTGGCCGGAAATCCAAATTCTATCATCTTTTGATGATCCATAGTGTGTCCCATGCACCTACCATCTCCCATTGCCTCTTAAGATCATAGATCCATAAACAAACACCCATGATCCATCCTTATTCATCTTTAAATCTGAATCCCATTAATTTTTCTCATAACTATCATGAATCTGGGGGTTCGATCATTCTTGAACCCACCCAGAAAATGTCAAACTATTCCCCATGGGCCAACAACAAATAAAATAAATAATGATGAGGAGAAATACACAAGAACTAAGTAAATAAGTTTTTATCCAAGTGTTCTCATACAGTGATCACATATAAGTGATATCTAGTGGGGATAGAAATTTCATTGATGGGAGAAAATCAAATCAATACAATTGAATTATGGGTGGGATCATGCAAAGATGAAAAGACCATAGATCAAAAATTGAAGATAATTAAATCCATAGAAAAACCAATAGGGTGGAAATACATGAATAACATTCCATACCTAAATTTCATATTGATCATTGATGAAGAATTTATTCATCCGTGATGTAGAAGACCCACTACTATTATTCCCTATCAACCCACCTCGATATGATCGCCCATCATTTTCCAATATAATCCACCAACAAAAAATGCCAAATCCTATTCTCAAATCCACCCTGGGTTATGCAAGAATCCCTGGTGATTTTTTAATGGGATATATATAGGGGTTTAGATTTTGGTAATTTAATAAAAATAAATAAAATAAATTATTTATTTTATTTAATGAGCCCTCTAATGGTCACCTCACTCGAAACATCCCACACAGAACAATATTAGGTCACACCTAAGGTAAGTCCCACATTCCATAATCAAGCATTGTCTAAATGATGTGGAACATGAATTAAAATATGGTAATATTTTTAATATATTAATTCTAAGGTCTTGAGACACCCAAAGACCATGTTGACATAGAGGCTAAATCTAGATATATATATATATATAAATATTCAAAGGAAAAATCTATAAAACCCAAACTTTTTTATTTCTACACTCCTTAAAGGATTTTCTCCTCAATAAGAATAATATATAGAAATAGGTAGGGTTACTGAGTCTGCATATAACTTGATCACTACTATGATCTCTCCTATATGATTTTTTTCTACCACAACACATAAAGCAATGGAATGATCTAGTCTCACATGATCATCCTCTTCTGATCATCAATCGCCACTTGGTACTCCATGGATGTTTCTCCATCCTTGATGTGTAGCTCAACCCAATCAATAAAATGTGTAGGGTAATTCATATATGTCCTCAGATACAACACATAGAAGATTTCATGCACTCGATCTAACTACAGGAGAAAGGCTATGTGGTAAGAAAACTTCCAAACCCTCTGTAGGTTCTCAAACAACTTGATTAAACTTAGGGATAACTTGAATCCCCATAAAAACCTACAAAATAATCATTATAGTGAGATTCTCAAGAAAACATGGTCTCCATGATTGAAGAAAAAAGTACCATGACATCATTCTATACAATTTTTTTTCTTCTCTTGGGGTTTTTTTTATGTTCATGGATCACTTATAACTTTTTAATCATCGCATACACCATATATAACCCAAAAAGAGATGTCTCACAAATCTTTGTCCAACATAAGGGTGACCTATATGGTCTCTCATAAAATGACTCAAAAGGTTCCTTGCTGATAGTAAAGCAATATATGTTATTATAAGAAAACACTTCCAATGACAAGTGATCCTCCCAGCAGCAATGAAATTCCAAGATATAGGCACTAGACATATCTTCAAATAACTAGTTAGTACACTTAGTTTGGCTATCCTTATAGGTGTGAAATGATGTATGTATCATCAACATGGTCTTTGAAGGCATCGTAAAAGCCTCGACACAACCATGATATAAACCAAACATCATAGTTGGAGACAATCATCAAGGGTACCCCATTATGTTTTATAATATCCAACGTGTATAACTACCCCAAAATCTCAACCAAACTTTGCTTTCTGATGGAAAGAAAGTATAAAAACATCGTAATTCAGTAAAAAAACACCGATATATTATCATGGTATCTAATTTTCCATGGAATTACCATCAAAATGTCCATGCATATGCCATCCCATTTCCAATCCAAGATCTTATAAGGCTATAACAAACCATACAGAACCTGGAGATCGACCTTCACCTACTGACATGTGAGACACTAAGAGATAAACTCAACAATGCTCCACCTCATTCCATCCCACCAAAACTAATGTTGAAGGTACATTGAGATATTTTATACACTAGTATGTTTATCTAATGGGGTATTGTGAAACTACCTTTTCACCTCCTCTCACAATGTGTCTGGAACCACCATCCATCCCTAGAAATGGATGATGTAATCCCATCCATCATAAATTACATATAGTGAATCTCTTGTGGACATATATTGATGTATAACCTCATAGTAAATGTATCCCAATTGAGCCTCTCTCTCACAATAAATAATAAGAGGAGTCACCAACATCGAATGAAGAAAAATTGCACCCGTCTTCTCCGCCAAAGTCAGTGGCAAAGAATCTAACAACTTAGATTCCTCCCCACCCATAGAGAACATGAATTCATGTTGAGGGAATATTAAATCTTGTTTCTCTTACCTATAGTATTGACTATATTGAAGTCATATTACAATAGAATCTCCAACCAATGCCTCTTTACAAGTTCAAATATATTTGAGAGAATATATACCTTAGACTCTAGTGGTCTGACTATACAATAATGTGCACAAACAAAAGATAGTGCCTCAATATCTTCATAGAAATGACTACTGATACCAATTATAGGTTAAGAGTCACATAGTTATTCTTGTGGGGTCTCAAATTACTTTACCCGTATGAAATCACTACCCACATCTACATCAATAAGAAATAAATCCCATCTTTAGAGGCATCACAAAACAATACATACGCCACCCCCTCCTCCCATAGTCTTAACATAGAAGTACAGGTCAGTCTCAACCTTAGCTCCTCAAAGGATCTTTGAAACTGCTTATTACATATAAAAAAAATCCCATTTCCATGTTATGGTGTTCAGAGGGGATGAAATCCTTGAGAATTACACCAAAATCCTCCAATTGTACCCCACCAAGCGAAGAAAAAACGACACCATAGGTTCACTCTCTAGTGGATCCCAAAAAAGAACTGTATTAATAGTTTATAGGTCCATAGATAAACCTTAATTAAAAATCAAATTCTCTAAAAAGTGAGCCTCATGGATCAAAAACTGGCTCTTTGTGAGCTTACTATAAACCTGGTTCTCCCAGAGAACGTGTTAGACTATCCTTATATACTCCATATGCTCCTCCTCTAATGAAAAATAAATGATTATGTCATTAATTATGAAAATACCAAATCAATCGAAGTATGGTTGGAAGATCTGGTTCATAAGATCCATAAACACAATAGGGGAAATTTTAACACTGAATGGAATAACTAGGAACTCATTATGTCTATAGAGGAATCAGAATTATGTATTCGAAATATCATTATTGCGAACCCTCAACTAGTGGTCTCCATACTTGAGATCAATCTTCAAGAACCAACTTGTACCTCTATAGTGGTCGAAGAGGTTATCAATCCTCAGTAAGTGGTACTTGTTATTTATCATTACCATGTTCAAGAAATAATAGTCAACACAGATCCTCAAAATCCCATATTCCTTTTTCATGAACAATACTGGAGATTCCTAGTGGGGAACACTACGTCTATTGAAACCTTCTCTAGAAGGTCCCCTAACTACACCCTTATCTCCCAATGTTTATTAGGGGCCATCTGATATGATGAAGAAGATATTAGTACAATTTTAGGGTGAAATTAAATGTATAACTTCATATAATTCCTTAGATGTAGTATCATAATTTCCTTGAGAAAGATGAATATAAATTCTTCGACTATTAAAGTAACATAGATTCTTGAAGAGCACGTTGTTCTAATGGCTAAACTCACTAACTGATGGGTGATGGGTTTTAACTTCTTAGTCATAAGGCCCACTCACTCATCCATGATATTTATCTCTCTATAAAAGGGGAATCACATCTAATCTATTTGAATGAATCTAACTTTTTTGCGATGATAGTCAATCGGGGCCTAAACCATGGAAAACCAGTATATACAAAAAATGATGTAATAATGTTTCCTCACAACAACCAGAAAGTCCCAGAAGAAACTATCTTCATTGAATTCCATCATTCACTACCATTAGATATACGATATCAAAGAATCACTCTCTATTGGAACCTCTAGAAATATATATTAGGATAGAGGCTCTACAAGAAGCTCTATTTCTCACAAAAGGGATAATGATACAAAGGAATGACTCAAGACCATGTCAATTAGTACTGGGGAAAGAGTAAAAAAGATATAAATCGTACCTCAAATCTTCTCATGTGAAGCTTGGTCATAGTCCACCATAGAATACTACTGTACATAGCCTCAGTCCCCAGCTCTTTGAGCATAATGTGACATACCTATTGATGGTGGTGGAAGTAGCTCATAACATTGGATTCCACTAGTAGATCCTACTTATAGAGATCCACATGATCTTTTGTTTACATAAAATCTTAGGGGCCACCATGAACTTGCATAGGAGATCCCTAATCATGTCACTATCTCTTATATGGAGGTATATACACTATCTAACTATCCTACTTGTAACTATGGGTCGAGAAATCCTGATCCATGTGACCCTCCCATATCAAGTATAACATTGATTCTCACATAGCTAGTTGGATCCTCTACATAATCCTTGAGCCATAGATCCACACATATGCATTCAAAAAAGACAATGCCTCCTCTTCCAAGTCCTCGACATATGATACCTACTAGCTATTACAAAAGACTCATCCACATGATTCCCACAACTGACTTTGTAACAGCCCGAGATTTTATGAAAAATATTCTTTAATGTCTTGTGTTGTACGCTACACCAAAAGGATCTTGCACAACCCGCATCCTTGACTTGCCTTGCATTACACGCAATCGCAACCTTCCTCGATAGCGTGTGTAGTACGCAATACTGAGTTTCACGAAAAAACGATATGCTATTAAAATATTATTAAAACTAGCCGTTATGAATAGTAATAACCACTTTTTAAATTTTAGAAATTTTAGCTCTCAAAATGGACTTCATTTTTGGATTCGGAGTATCGAATTTAGCCTAAGGTGAAATTTTGGTACTTTTCGGATAACATTCATATTCTGATGAATAGTGAAAATTACTAAATTATAATTAAAAACAACTTTTTTAATCGAAATAATTAATAGTGACAAATTATTAATTTTAGTGGTTTTAAAGTATATTTAGAATATATTTTTACAATTTAATACGATGTTGGTCATTGGATGTAATTTTACATTTAAACCAGACATAATCAAGTGTCAATCTTTTGGTAGATATTGTTTCTTAAAAACACGCTATTTGTTTTAACAGCGGGATTTAATTATAAAATTAATTAATTCAACTTCTATGTTATGAATTTGGTAAAAAAGACTTCATTTTTGAATTCGGAATATGAAATATAGCTTAGGATGAAATTTTGGTATTTTTCTGAAAACTTTCAATTTTTGATGAATAGTGAAACCACTAAGTGGTAGGTTAAAAACTGAATTTTTCATAAAACATAATTTTACCGCTTCTGTGAATGGAATTTTAAAAATCCGAGAGACACGGTTGATGTCAGTAAGTAAAATGTGGTTCAATGAGATGAAAATAATTTTTGGTGAATAGTAATTTTTTACTTTTATTTACCACGGTTAATAGTAAATAGGGTAACTAAGGGTAAATATGATATTACTATTACCCTAACACATGTCCTAATACTATTGGATAAGTGTAATTCGGCCAAAAACAACCTTATGAATATAATATGACCATTTAGGCCCACTTGGATTAGATTAGGACATTTATTATTATTTAATTCAAAGAAGAGTTAAAAGAGTTAAAATCAAAGTTTATTTACTAAAACATTTTTAATATGGGGTTATACATAAGATAAATTCGACTATAAATATTCATTAGAAAGATAAAAAGATTTCATACATAATGATATTTTATTTATAATTTTTAGACTTTAAATAAATTAATTTATTTATGACACAACGATGATGCAGTAATTACCCTTTTAAGGAAATATTAACATAATTGATGTTATAAATGCTCAAATGAATGTAATTTAAGACATTTTATGAATTAAACTAATTTTCTAGGTTACTATGATGTATTAGTGTTGATTTAATCAACTTGGTTCGAACATATAATTCTGTTATGACTTTCAAAAAAAAATCATATATCAAATATTGTCAAAATTGACATAAAATAATTTTTAAATCAAATATTATATTATTAATTGTTATTTTATTCCTAAAAATATAAGGTTCAGACAAATGACTTAGATAAGGATATATTTATTAATAATATACAATTTGGGGTTCGTTTTGCATGTTATAGTAAGTGTATTAACCATATAGTGAAAGAAAACAAAAAGACACGGTAAAAGTTAAATTATTTAACTTAGAGTTAAATCTAATTGATAAGGTTAAAATAATAACCTAAACTTGTCTAAATCCTATTGGTTGATAGGATTTTGACCCATCCCCACTTTAGGTTCGAAATAAGACCATTTGGAACCATTATAAACCGATTTTGACATTAATATAAAATAATATTTTGAGGTATTCCTAAGGTGCCCCTCTCCTCCCTTATAAAAGGACACCTCCTCCCCCTCCTCCTCACACCAATTTGAGCACCCAAGCTCGGCCAAACCCTGCCAAAATCTGTTCTCCACTTCCCTAGAAACATCCTAGAGGTTCTGGTCTTCCTCAAAGACCAATTTTAGTGCCCTAAGAGGAGGTCTCAAAGAGGCGCTTCAAAGAAGAGGTAATTACCGTTACCAATTCTTTCATCTTTATTTCTTCTTCCACTTCTTCTTCTTAGGTTGTTTAATTATGAAGTAATAACATCAGTATCAATAATATACTGATATGTTATTATAAGTATGAAACAACCCTATTTCACCATCTATCCATCCTACGGAAAAAGAAATCACCGCGCGTGCGTACGTACGGAATACCGTCTCCACGCCGTGGTGTAATCTATTTTCCACCACCACCTTACATGGATGGGTATAATGGTGTAAAGAATAACTATACATAGTTATTACAACATAATATTGATTCTGATATATTGTATAATCCACTCCAATTCAGTTCAATATTTATGGAAATGATATCATCGCTCGTGCGTACGTACGGACTACCGTCTCCACGACGCGATGAGATTCATTCTCCATGTTAACCATCTAAGAATGATTATAAAGTATATATAAGAAATAATAATGAAATATATGACATTATAAAGTTACTGGATTTATGTATATATATATATATGTATGTCATCTACTTACATCCATTTCAAGACAATAAGGAAAGTAAAACAGCGTTCATGCGTACGTACGGACTACCGTCTCCATGAACGGTGTTTTTCATTTTATTTATCTATCTATTATATATATATATATATACTGAATATATATGATATATAAATCATATTTTATATTCTGGAAGTAAGTAGATCATGATATAAGTAATAATGATGTCAAGAACAACAAGTCAAAACACCTACGATAAATGAAACGATTTTACCCAAAACGCTTCTTTAACATGGAATTTACAAAAGAACGGGTAATATAATTTCATAAGTGAACCATATATGATATCATAAAAATGAATATGATTCTGGAATAAGTCAATAACATGATTTAAATCATTATACAGGAGGTTTGGACACTTACAAAGCAAGTCGGACATAAGGTAAGGGAAATATCACAATCTCATTTTTATCCGAGATTGTTTATTCGTAAGTATTTACTGGGGTGTATTTTATCATCCACATCCATGTTTCATAAATATGTAATATTATTTACATCCAACTACAATTTTTTAAATCCAATTTTACCCTTTGGTGAGTTTTTAGTAAAAGAAATGAAAGGAATCTTTTGTCGTTTTCCGTACGAGGTACTTTTTGACTTTTCTGACAAAAGTACGAAGAATGTTTTTTTAACTTATACGGCATGAATGGATTTTTAAAACATTTTTTCCAAGAATATTCCTTTACAAGTTTTCAAGTTTATTTTTAATCAACTTATTTTATTTTAAAGTTGTATGACATGTTATGAAAGGAAAAATGTTTTTGAAGAAGAAAGGATATTTTCCTCAAGAATGGAGTTCAAGTGTTTTATCAAAATTATTTTCCATCTAAGATAATAAAGGGTTCTGTTTTAATCCCTATTATTAAATTGATTTGTTCATGTTGTGATGGAATTATTTTTATGAATTCCTTTATCTTATATGAATTGATTTATTATGTCATGATGTTTCAAGAATCCCATTTTTATTACATGGGTTACGCTATGATGTATGGTTTATGATTATGTGGCACACATAAGAAATGATTCATTATAAGATGGGTGGGACCTATATCTCCCTCCAATGCATTGGGTAAAGATTTTATATCTCATGAGATAGACAGGGCTGGAACGGTAGGTTATACCGGTTCAGTGAAATAGGACTGAAATGAGGGTTACTCGATTCAGAAAGGGACTTTGTCCACTAAGATAGTCTTGGCAATGAGTCATGACTAACAAGAAATGATTTTCCATGATTATGTGTGCATGCCACAAAGTTTCAAGTTTCATGTTATGATTATGGTGATCTCATTTTCACTTCTGTGATTTGTTCCATGTTAAGATATTATGATCTCTTTTGCAGGTTATGATTTTCAAAAAGATATGATATGATTTTTATTTCTTTTGTATAACCTTACTGAGCATTTGAGCTCACCCTTTTATGTTTTCTTTTCCCCAGGATATAAAGAAAGGTTTTAGGTAAAAAAAAGGGAAGATCTTTATGGGAGATTTTAAAGATCTTTCACCACGATTAGAAGATTATATTCTGAGTTTCTAAAGACACTAAACTATTACGATCCTTGTGTGTGTGTTTTTGTTATGTACTAAGTATTCCGCAAAAGTAATGTAAAGTCCATGTTCCTCAGGCTACGGGTCTCTACAATTGGTATCAGAGGAAAGGTTTAGTCAACCTTTGGAAACTAGGATGTGAAAACGTTAGTGAGATCCCTAGAGATATTTCTAAGGTATGTCTAGGGATGTCCCTAAGGATAAGTATACGTATAGGATAGTCCTAGAACTATGGTAACGATCTTAGAATTAAACCTAAGATGTTAGATATTGAAGGTACTCCCCCTTTATTATGTTGTTTTCCCTAGCATGATTTTTGCCTCTCACACTATTCTTTTTGGGTTTTAGAAAATGGCTGGAAACAAGATGATTCACGATAATGGAGGATATGATGGACAGGGGAATGATATTCTTCATAATGAAATGGGATTTGGAAGTCCAAAAATAATTATTATGCCGAATCAGCAATCTCATAATATGATCAATAAAGTAAAATTTGGTAAGTTTCCTGACTCGGCTAATAAGAGAAAGATGGAGTTTCATGATGAGCAAAGAGGAAAGAAAGTTCAATTTCCCCTATGTAATTCATGTGGGAAGAGGCATCAAGGAGAATGTTTCAAAGGAACTGGAAGATGCTTTGGGTGTGGAAAAGAAGGACACAAAGCAAGTAAGTGCAAAGGAAAAGGTTCAGTTAACACCATGGATGAGGATAATGGTATTGCTACGACATCAACAATGGTTAAATGTTTTAAATGTGGAATGTACGGGCATTTTGCAAACCAATTCCCTAAGGGAAAGTCTCATGAAGATAATCAGTATGGTTGTATGGGAAGTATTTATGTGGATGATGATGAAGATACTACAAATGATATGTGAGATGAAAGAATTGTTGAAGCTCGGTCAATGGTTTAAGAATGTAGTGGAATGATTACATGTTTATCATGTGTAATGTTGTATAAGTAATCTCATTGTACTATGGAATAAAGAGACATGTAAGGATTGTTACATTGTTGCCTGATTAATGTTACCAGTATCCATGAAAGGTTATTCAGATATTTTTGGAATGTAGATGATATGCGCATAATGAAGGGATAAGGAGAAAATTAAATGTTTGATAGTATTCATGAGCTCATGACTGATATAAGGGGAAGGTTATATCATGGTTTGAGTATATAGAATTTTTGGATTTTGGTATGTGGAAAGAGTTAACTTTTGACAGTAGTCATGTTTTCACTAAGGTTTAATGGGTATTCATTTTTTTTCAAGAGAATACATCATTAAGGTATTCACATGATTGGAATGTGACCAACAAGATATATGGGGGATAAATGATGGTATTCACATGCTTGGTTGACGACATTTCAAGTAATCATTTTCTTTATACTATGAGCTTGGACTGAAGTATTTTAGATAAGCCTAAAGATTGTAATGGATTATGTTAACCATAAGTTAGTATTGTTTAAGTATAGATTTTTTTTTGATATTATTTATGTGATGTTATTGTAATGTAGTTTTAGAAAAAGGACAACCTGCAGGACGGGCGACAGCCCATCGCTTCGGACAAGGCCATGGGAATCGAACCCACAACCGAAGTGCGACTGGCCTTTATCGCCTACCACTGGCCTACAGTAAGTCCCTGTTTAGTAGAAACTAGTTTTATTATATTAAGCTATATGACATATGATGTATAAGTCCATTTTAGGAACCATATATGATTAATCTCACTATAGATCGACTTATGTATATAATTTTTTTTGCTAACCTTTTGTTTGAGACAGATGGAATGACCCTTCATTCTATCACAAGATCTGCTAACACTTCACGAATAACAAATTCAACTTCATTTATTTAAGAGATGAAGTGGAAATTGTTAAAGGCACGAACAACAGTGAGATTGTACCAAAATAAAGTAAGTATTTATTCTAATTGAAATTCTTTAACTTTAGGGAAACGATCTTGAAAACCAAAAATGTTGTCCTAGTGATCTTATACCTGATGAATCAGATGGTACCTTAGATCATCACAAATTTATGGATTCATGATTTACTGGATTTTCCATAGCCATGTTCTCTACCACTCTCCATCAGAACATGATGGTTAGATTTCTTTTCCATATCCATATTTTCACCTATGTGGAAACCCAGTGATTAGTTTATTTGGGTAATCGTTACATTTCATACTTTAGTTTTTAAAGCCATGTTTTGGTATTCCTTTTTACGATGTGGGTTTCTATTAAAGAAACTTTCGAATAGTAAACCATTTATAAACCCGACGAATTTCGAGGGCGAAATTCATTTTAAGGGGGGTAGAATGTAACAGCCCGAGATTTTATGAAAAATATTCTTTAATGTCTTGTGTTGTACGCTACACCAAAAGGATCTTGCACAACCCGCATCCTTGACTTGCCTTGCATTACACGCAATCACAACCTTCCTCGATAGCGTGTGTAGTACACAATACTGAGTTTCACGAAAAAACGATATGCTATTAAAATATTATTAAAACTAGCCGTTATGAATAGTAATAACCACTTTTTAAATTTTAGAAATTTTAGCTCTCAAAATGGACTTCATTTTTGGATTCGTAGTATCGAATTTAGCCTAAGGTGAAATTTTGGTACTTTTCGGATAACATTCATATTCTGATGAATAGTGAAAATTACTAAATTATAATTAAAAACAACTTTTTTAATCGAAATAATTAATAGTGATAAATTATTAATTTTAGTGGTTTTAAAGTATATTTAGAATATATTTTTACAATTTAATACGATGTTGGTCATTGGATGTAATTTTACATTTAAACCAGACATAATCAAGTGTCAATCTTTTGGTAGATATTGTTTCTTAAAAACACGCTATTTGTTTTAACATCGGGATTTAATTATAAAATTAATTAATTCAACTTCTATGTTATGAATTTGGTAAAATAGACTTCATTTTTCAATTCGGAATATGAAATATAGCTTAGGATGAAATTTTGGTATTTTTCTGAAAACTTTCAATTTTTGATGAATAGTGAAACCACTAAGTGGTAGGTTAAAAACTGAATTTTTCATAAAACATAATTTTACCGCTTCTGTGAATGGAATTTCAAAAATCCGAGAGACACGGTTGATGTCAGTAAGTAAAATGTGGTTCAATGAGATGAAAATAATTTTTGGTGAATAGTAACTTTTTACTTTTATTTACCACAGTTAATAGTAAATAGGGTAACTAAGGGTAAATATGATATTACTATTACCCTAACACATGTCCTAATTCTATTGGATAAGTGTAATTCGGCCAAAAACAACCTTATGAATATAATATGACCATTTAGGCCCACTTGGATTAGATTAGGACATTTATTATTATTTAATTCAAAGAAGAGTTAAAAGAGTTAAAATCAAAGTTTATTTACTAAAACATTTTTAATATGGGGTTATACATAAGATAAATTCGACTATAAATATTCATTAGAAATCTAAAAATATTTCCTACATAATGATATTTTATTTATAATTTTTAGACTTTAAATAAATTAATTTATTTATGACACAACGATGATGCAGTAATTACCCTTTTAAGGAAATATTAACATAATTGATGTTATAAATGCTCAAATGAATGTAATTTAAGACATTTTATGAATTAAACTAATTTTCTAGGTTACTATGATGTATTAGTGTTTATTTAATCAACTTGGTTAGAACATATAATTCTGTTATGACTTTCAAAAAAAAATCATATATCAAATAGTGTCAAAATTGACACAAAATAATTTTTAAATCAAATATTATATTATTAATTGTTATTTTATTCCTAAAAATCTAAGTTTCAGCCAAATGACTTAGATAAGGATATATGTATTAATAATATACAATTTGGGGTTCGTTTGGCATGTTATAGTAAGTGTATTAACCATATAGTGAAAGAAAACAAAAAGACACGGTAAAAGTTAAATTATTTAACTAAGAGTTAAATCTAATTGATAAGGTTAAAATAATAACCTAAACTTGTCTAAATCCTATTGGTTGATAGGATTTCGACCCATACCCACTTTAGCTTCGAAATAAGACCATTTGGAACCATTATAAACCGATTTTGACATTAATATAAAATAATATTTTGAGGTATTCCTAAGGTGCCCCTCTCCACCCTTATAAAAGGACACCTCCTCCCCCTCCTCCTCACACCAATTTGAGCACCCAAGCTCGGCCAACCCCTGCCAAAATCTCTTCTCCACTTCCCTAGAATCATCCTAGAGGTTCTGGTCTTCCTCAAAGACCAATTTTAGTGCCCTAAGAGGAGGTCTCAAAGAGGCGCTTCAAAGAAGAGGTAATTACCGTTACCAATTCTTTCATCTTTATTTCTTCTTCCACTTCTTCTTCTTAGGTTGTTTCATTATGAAGTAATAACATCAGTATCACTCATATACTGATATGTTATTATAAGTATGAAAAAACCCTATTTCACCATCTATCCATCCTACGGAAAAAGAAATCACTGCGTGTGCGTATGTACAGAATACCGTCTCCACGCCGTGGTATAATCTATTTTCCAACACCACCTTACATGGATGAGTATAATGGTGTAAAGAATAACTATAAATAGTTATTACAACACAATATTGATTCTGATATATTGTATAATCCACTCCAATTCAGTTCAATATTTATGGAAATGATATCATCGCTCGTGCGTACGTACGGACTACCGTCTCCACGACGCGATGAGATTCATTCTCCATGTTAACCATTTAAGAATGATTATAAAGTATATATAAGAAATAATAATGAAATATATGACATTATAAAGTTACTGGATTTATGTATATATATATATATATGTATGTCATCTACTTACTTCCATTTCAAGACAATAAGGAAAGTAAAACAGCGTTCATGCGTACGTACGGACTACCGTCTCCATGAACGGTGTTTTTCATTTAATTTATCTATCTATTATATATATATATATATACTGAATATATATGATATATAAATCATATTTTATATTCTGGAAGTAAGTAGATCATGATATAAGTAATAATGATGTCAAGAACAACAAGTCAAAACACCTACGATAAATGAAACGATTTTACCCAAAACGCTTCTTTAACATGGAATTTACAAAAGAACGGGTAATATAATGTCATAAGTGAACCATATATGATATCATAACAATGAATATGATTCTGGAATAAGTCAATAACATGATTTAAATCATTATACAGGAGGTTCAGACACTTACAAAGCAAGTCGGAGATAAGGTAAGGGAAATATCACAATCTCATTTTTATCCGAGATTTATTATTCGTAAGTATTTACTGGGGTGTATTTTATCATCCACATCCATGTTTCATAAATATGTAATATTATTTCCATCCAAATACAATTTTTTAAATCCAATTTTACCCTTTGGTGAGTTTTTAGTAAAAGAAATGAAAGGAATCTTTTGTCGTTTTCCGTACGAGGTACTTTTTGACTTTTCCGACAAAAGTACGAAGAATGTTTTTTTAACTTATACGGCATGAATGGATTTTTAAAACATTGTTTCCAAGAAGCTTCCTTTACAAGTTTTCAAGTTTATTTTTAATCAACTTCTTTTATTTTAAAGTTGTATGACATGTTATGAAAGGAAAAATTTTTTGAAGAAGAAAGGATATTTTCCTCAAGAATGGAGTTCAAGTGTTTTATCAAAATTATTTTCCATCTAAGATAATAAAGGGTTCTGTTTTTATCCCTATTATTAAATTGATTTGTTCATGTTGTGATGGAATTATTTTTATGAATTCCTTTATCTTATATGAATTGATTTATGATGTCATGATGTTTCAAGAATCCCATTTTTATTACATGGGTTACGCTATGATGTATGGTTTATGATTATGTGGCACACATAAGAAATGATTCATTATAAGATGGGTGGGACCTATATCTCCCTCCAATGCATTGGGTAAAGATTTTATATCTCATTAGATAGACAGGGCTGGAACGGTAGGTTATACCGGTTCAGTGAAACAGGACTGAAACGAGGGTTACTCGATTCAGAAAGGGACTTTGTCCACTAAGATAGTCTTGGCAATGAGTCATGACTAACAAGAAATGATTTTCCATGATTATGTGTGCATGCCACAAAGTTTCAAGTTTCATGTTATGATTATGGTGATCTCATTTTCACTTCTATGATTTGTTCCATGTTAAGATATTATGATCTCTTTTGCAGGTTATGATTTTCAAAAAGATATGATATGATTTTTATTTCTTTTGTATACCCTTACTGAGCATTTGAGCTCACCCTTTTATGTTTTCTTTTCCCCAGGATATAAAGAAAGGTTTTAGGTAAAAAAAAGGAAGATCTTTATGGGAGATTTTGAAGATCTTTTACCACGATTAGAAGATTATATTCCGAGTTTCCAAAGACACTAAACTATTACGATCCTTGTGTGTGTGTTTTTGTTATGTACTAAGTATTCCGCAAAAGTAATGTAAAGTCCATGTTCCTTAGGCTACGGGTCTCTACAGACTTTAACCACCCATCATCCCTCTGCTAGGAGGTTCTGAGTCCCCAAAGCCTGCTCTAGCACTCTAGCATAGGTTGGAAGGCACAAACTTCCATGCCCAAAAGAAACCATGCCCAAACATCCATGCTCAAAAGAAACCATCTTGTACCATATCTTGGGAGTAATGTTTAAGGTCAGTGAACCTTGAAACGTACTCTAAAATTTTAATGTCACCATGAAATAGATAAATAAGACAAAGAATCTACACAGAGCATATGAATGAGGTGTAATACTCCACACTAAATCACCAGTGGATGACCATGATAGAATCGTCTCATCATCGTTCTTCATCATCAAAATCCACCATCCCCTTACTTATATATGGAAAATAATTTCTTCCAGCAAAACCATTTGGTCTGAAAGAGTCTAAATAAACATAAAGACTTGGACCAATGAATCAATCCAATTCTCTACCACCTATAGTTCAGGATCACCAAATAACCTCATTGATATCTAACACTGTAATTCGTAGAGTGTGATAAGACTACACGTATCACCATACAGTACTTCTAGTACTATATTCTTCTCGATATAAAGGGGTTATTCTACCTTCCCACCTAGAGGAAACACCTCATGATATATCCCCCAAATCAAGGTTTTATCACTAAACAGACCATCATAAAAATCATGAATCGATAAGATAAATGGATGACTTTGTGGAGACATAATAAAAGTGATAAATACATAAATTTTTTTTAAAAGAATATATATATGGGGATTTGAATCAAGAAGGACATTCAAATGACTCAATCCTATATGATTCATGTACCAACTATTTCTTGTATTCGATGTCTGGGTATGCTGAGTCAACAAGTAGGTAGCGAGAGACTTGTTGAATAGATATGTTTTCCATTTCACCAAAACTAGATTCCATGGTCTAAAATATCCAATTGATACACTCCAAAACTATTACCCTAAATCACAACCAATACTCACAAATGGGATGACTCCCAACACCGAACCAAGGAAATAACTGCTTTGATACCACTATTTCATGACCCGACCTTCCAGAGCCCTCCTTGCTGGTGGAAGGCTGAGTGTGAGAACCCCAAGCATACCTCCAATATTCTAGGGGATGAAGGAGAGCGCCAGGAAGGAATAAATGAAATGGGATCCCATAGACTAAGTTCATATATACAAGCTACCAAACATATCCTTAAAAAAGTACAGAGGAATATAAATAAATTCCCGTAACATATAGAGAAAAACCATGCAGGCAATAAAATATAGAAAATACATAAAATTATAAAGGTATAAATCCAAAGTGAAAGGGAGAAAGTACACACCCAACTAGAAATGGATTCCAAAACTGAAAATAACTGCCAAAAGATAAAAAATGGGAGATCCCAACTCTTGATCACCATGTTCAACCACCATACATGGTCAATGCACCAAATTAATACTAAGATACACCAATGTCACTATCTATCTATCTTTAATATGCATATGACACAACATTTGTGGGAAAATACCATGTTGTGGTGATTATTTACATACTCTATAGGATTTCCCAAAAACCAAAAAGGGAACCATAGAGGGATATAAGAAAATTCATCTCATCCCATAATTAGAGGGAAACAAAAAACTTAGAAACATTTTATTATAAGGAAACCTAGTATAGAGAAATGGGATAACTATCTCATATGTATTAACCTGGGTTTTTGGAATGGGTCAAAATACCCACCAGTTTGAATTTTTCAACTAGTGGTGATGCGATTTTTTGTTTTGTTTATCGGAACTCAATTCTGAGAGTTATATTGGACTTAAATGTTTTTATGTTGGTTTAGAGAATAAGTGAGTGACTTAGGTTTTTAGAGGTGTTTTTGGAGCATCATAGGCCCAAAGGCCTCATTTTTGGGAAGCAAGTGTAGGCGCACGGTTTAGGGAAACCATGAGAGTGATGGTACACGGCCGTACAGATGCATCTAAAGAATTGAAGAGGGTTACCAAATGGTTTTCAGATGGTATGGAAAACCATTATGGGTGGCCATGTGGTTCTGTAGATTCTAGGTAGTGGATTTCGCATAGTTTGGGAAACTGTATGGGTAAACTGTGCAACCTATACATGTTTCTTTTTTAAAATTTTCTCCTTATTTTATTTTTCCTTATTTTCTTTCCTTCCACCCTATTTCTTATCCCTTATCATAGGAATAGTACGATGAACCCTCATCCACCTCCTTCCACCAGATTTGATCTAGATTCCTCCCTGATGATCCATTATTCGATCCGTTGGAAGCAATATGATCTCCCTGGTAAGGCTAACCCTGCACATACCTCTTATTCTTTGATCTTTCATCTTATGGACAACTATTTCCGTCCGAGACAATTTCATGGTTTTAGAAGGAATATCACATATACGTTGATCCAATTTGAATTGGACTTTGATATTGGATGTACCTATGTGTATGAGTCTAAGGTATGTGGTGTATAACTTGTTTTGAGTTATTGTGGACTTTTGGGGCTATAGGTTTTTGCAAAATGCGAGATTTTGAGAAACACCACTACTGCTTCATATTGAATTGACTATATACCTTGTGGGATGCCTTTGGGCATTACCTTATCTGAGTTAAGAGAGCGAGGTCCGGTTAGAGGTTGTCTCCCCATGAGTTTTTTATCTGGGGTTATTATTTCAATTAAATTGTTTTGTTTTAAATTGAATCGAGTTGGTTATTCAATTATGTGGTATTCGAGACATATATGTTAAATTATGATGATTATTAAGATATAAAATTCAATTTTCTAAATTTAATTTCTTGTCTAAAATGTGTTGTATAAATTTTATATGTGTAATTACTTGAATTGCATGAGATGAGACCTAAGGGGTCAGGATGGGTGTGGCCCAAGATCAGGTTGGGATGGAATGGCCATTGGGATTGAGTTATGTTGATCATGAGATGGGCTTGGATCATAATTTAATGAGTGGTTTCAACCACAGGATTGGGTTCCATGGATGTTAGATTGAGGTGGAAATACTGTCACATTGGGCAAGGCCCGTGATACTTGGATGAAAAAACCATCAGATTTGAGTGACATGGTCGCATCGGCACGAGGTGCTAGAGATGGTGTGTCTTAGGTTCTTATTTACTAATTTTAACTCACCCTTGATGAAAAAAATAACCAATTGATTCATGTGATATAGGTTGAATATGTGATGAGGTGGTTTTGACTGCTCGTTTTGGTAGAGTCCCTTAGTAGTTATGGCTTAGATATTTATGATTTGGTGGTGCTTTCCATAGAAAGCCACATGGAAGGTGAGAAGCCATTGGTTGATAGAAGTATGGTTGTCGATTTGGGGGATGAGGCTCTTCCTCATTGAGGCCATGAGCCTAGATTTTTATTTGAGGAAAAACATCAATTTTCCTCTGGTTTTCCAGCCATGGCCTGACATGAGATTTTGAGTAGTGGTCCTTGGGACCGAGACACTATTTTTTGGATGTGACTTAGGGATGTCGGTACATTGATACATGAGGTGTTAGGAGGAATGTGGTGATGGGATATATGATTGAAGTAGAAACTGAGGGTTAAATAGGGATTTAGGAATATAGGGGTACCTTGGTCTATAGGACAAAGACTCTCCTTGCTTCTGAGATTCCGGTATTCACCGAAGTAGGTGACACTCCCTGGTGGCTGCTGAGCACCAGTGGTGGTTGTGTTTATTTATTTCATTGTCCTATTTACTTTATTAGATATGAATATCCACTTAAACACTTATAACATGTACACACCATTGGGTGGTATCCTACTGAGATTCATCTCACACCCTGCATGGGCCCTTTAAGACACCTGTAGACTTTTTAGTTTTACATACAGGTAAAGGGTCATCTTGAGGAGATAGATTGTACCACTATTTGGCATGGATTTTTAGGTGATTCCTTTCGAGAGATTTATTTTTTTCAGTCTTCCTTTAGTTTCAACATGTTTATTATATTTAGCTACTGTGGTCTACCATGGGCACCACCTTGGATATTTTATTATATGACCTGATATGGAATTAATGCTTTGATTTTCTTGTTTTGGGTGGGTACAAGTGATTTTCTAGTGTGATGTTCTATTTAATTTTCTCTATATTTGTTTCTATATTGCTTATGATATTTATTACTATATAATATGCATCTTCTCTATGGGTCTGGTTTGGGTTTGCTGATTCATTTATTTTCACTTCATTTTGTCTTATTACTCTTGGACCAATATCTTTTCTATTCCCCAAGGGTATATCATCCCCACTACACTTGTTTACACACTCACTACTAGTCGACAACCTATGGTGTCTAGGGAAGGGCACCTAATACTAGTGGAATCGAACCCTTTAGAATTATTCTCGTGAATTTTTGGTTTTTGGATTCCATAAGTTGTATCAGAGGAGTTTCTTTTACCTATTTTCTTGGAATTAATATTTTGGATTATGGTAGGATGGAGATAGGTTGTTGTCAGAACTGGATTTTGTACTCTTTCTTGGGTGCCAGTAGCCCTATGTACCAAGGATGGATTGAGTAACCATGGGTGGGTTATGCTATTTTTATTTTTCTCATATTATAGTTTATATGATATCTAACTTGGTGGATGACTTGGTTTTTGATCATTATTGGTTGTGATATGTGACCCTTGACCCGGTGTGGTAAGGAAGAATTGGGCCTTGGCCCGGTAAGGCAAGGAATGGTTGTTTGGATTTTTATAGACACATTTTTAGGGTATTTCAATTTAATATTTTTACATATTCTTTGTTAAGTGATAAGACATTGTGATATATGTCAATCTTTATGTGAAATGTGTGAAATTATTGATATTATCTCTTGATTTTATGAAACATGACATTACATGCTTTAAATTTATCTAAAATTGCATGTGGCTTGGGAATTTTGTCTATCTATTATAATAGAATTCATGTATTATGACTGAGGTGACTCTGATAACCATTATTGGGTGACTAGGTCATCGGTTTGAGGCAATGTTGGTTTTCAGGATGGGCATGGCTCGAGGATATTGTGATATGTGGATCTGTTGAGGGCGGGTAAGGAGACCATTAGGCCATGATGTCATGCGACATGGATGCAGTGGGGGAGATTAAGGGTAGTGAGGACACACTGCCTTTTTATTGTTTTCCATATCTGTGTTATATATATATTTATATATATATGGGTTGTTTGAAAATTTATGATATTCAGCGGGTTCCTCCAGGATGGATCAAATAGTGCATTGGGAGGGTTATGATACAATCCCATAATAGAGTGATCAGGTTCAGACCCCTGAGGGTTAGGAAGAACATGAACCACAAGTACAAGATCAAGTTCAGGATCTTGTGCCGGAATGACAGATTCTAGTTTTGATAACATTTTATATATGGCTAGATGATTATCTCTAATCAATCCTAGTACGTGTCTTGTATTCTATTGTCAAGTGTGCTAAGGGAGCAGAGCCATCAAAGGAATATTTGAGGTGGGAGTTCTAGTCGCATAACTCACTACTTTTTTAGAGAGAGGGTGGTTTGCAGAAATCTAAAAACTGGATAGAGAGCATGAAGATGATCCTTGAGTAGCTTGAGAAACCTCCAGGGTGGAGGGTCAAGCTGGTGACATACATGCTTCGAAGGAAGGTGAAGTGCTGGTGGGAGGTGAAGGTTCAGGATTATAGACACGATGGACTGGCATGTAAGGACTTTGAGGAAAATTTCTTTGATAACTTTTTCCCTGAGATTCTGAGTGAGGAGAGATCTCAGGAGTTCTTGAGTTTTCTGTTGGGTAACATGTCCATCATGGACTATGTAGCTACTTTCACTATGACATCTCACCTTTCACTAGGTATGGTAAGCGATGACACCTCGAGGGTGATCCACTTCAAAGATGGATTACAACACACCATACAGATGTAGGTAAACATCTTTAGGTTTCCCTCATTATTAGAGGTGGTGAATCAGGCACTCATAGCTGAGGGTAACCAGGTAGATAGGTCCTATTTGGGCTGAGAAACAACTTCAAGGGATGGTTCAGATATAAGGAAAAGAGGTCGGTATGAGTTTCAGTAGGATGTTAGTAAAAGGACCCAGCTAGACCACCTTGTGGTAGCTCAACTATGGTTTTATTTTAGTGTTGCAAGCTAGGGAATGTACTAACTCGGTGTGATTGACCTCCAGATGAGTGCCAGGTATTTGGACTGGTTGGGAATCTTGAGAGGTTTTATAGGTATCCCTCTTAGACAACTGGCAGACATGGACTGAAGCAGGCATAGGCATCAAAGATCGGTTTAATATTTGTACCTAGTGAGGGTATCCGAGGGTCAACAACATGTGAAGGGAATGTAAGCAAAAGTGGGACCCATTTGTGGGGTCAGTGGCTAGTGAATGGTGTAGAAAAGTAGGGAGTCCATGCTTCAGGAAGTCATGTGTTAGGCCAGGTGCACGCCGTGGAGATACTAGGGGCTGAGCAGGTTGGAGAGCTAATGATGGTCAGAGGTATTCCATGAGTGTAATCATGAATTTATTTTGTTTTCTTTGGGCATGGCCTATTAAGGCATTTCTGTTTTGAGTTCTTGAGGTTCATCAGTTTTATATGGATTGACTAGTCACTGGCCATTGAGTTAGAACCATCTCTGGTGCATGATTTTATATATATATATATATATATATATGAGGATCTTGGAATCAAGAGAATCATTGGATGTGTGTTTTGAGGTGCTTATGTATCGGGGAATCCAAGGGATGCAGGTTACTTGAGGTGACTTGGGAATAAAGGCACCAAGTATACATTTTTTAATATAGGTGTGAGGCTCCATGTTTATTTTGAGAATAGATGGGATGTGGGACCTCATTGTTCCATGGGTTCCACGGGCTCGAGATAGGAACCGATGAGGTACGAGATATGATTGGGTGTTAGAAGCGACACAGGATCACCTAATAAGGTGAAGGGGTGACAATAAATCACAGGAGGACCATGATTATGTAAATAGGTTGATAGACCTTTGTTGATTTGAGTTTTTTGAAGGTTAGGCAATTCCAAAGGTGGGGATCCCTCCTCGAGGAAGTTGGACAGAACCCCTAAGACCAGGGTATTTTGTGTTATTTGTTCTAGTATGTGTGAATTAAGTACCATATTCATGGTTTTTTTGATATCTTGGGGATGTTATATGTTAAGGTGGTGAGATTAAAATGGCTTGGGTTTTGGAATGGGTCAAAATCCCCACCTATTTTGAATTATTCAACTAGTAGAAATGCTAATTTTTTTGTTGATTAAAACTCAGTTACGAGAGTTCTATTGTCCTTAAATGGTGTTTGTAGACTGATTTATAGTATAGGGGAGTATCTTGGGTGTTCATAATTGTTTTGGAAGCATTGGATCCCCGAAGTCCTGGTTTTTTGGAAGTAAGTGCAAGCACACATTTTTGGGAAACTGTGCGAGTGACGGCACATGATGGTAGAGATGCATATGCAGAATTGCAGAGGGTTACCACACAATTTTTTCATGGTATGGAAAACCATGTAGGGTGCTCATGTGGGTTGGGAGATCCTAGGAAGTGTATTCTACATGGTTTCCACATAGTTTGGGAAACCATGTGGGTAAACTGTGCGACCTGTACAATTTTTTTAATTTTTCTATTTATTTTATTTTTCCTTATTTTCATTCCTTCCACCCTCTTTCCTCTCCCTTGTCACATGAATAGATGGAGTAACCCTCCTACACCTCCTTAAAACATATTTGATCCAGATTCCTCCTCAATAATTCATTCTTTGATCCGTCATAATCTATAGGATCACCTAAGCAAGGCTAACCCGTTGCAAACCTCATCTTCTTTGATCTTTCATTTTATGGACCGTTGTTTCCATCTGATCCAATTTTAGTGTTTAAGAAGGAATATCATATCTATGTTTATCTTCTTTGAATTCGATATTGATATTTGATATGCCTACATAGATGAGTCTAAGGTAGGTAGTGCATACCTTGTTTTGAGTTTTCACTGACTTTTGGGGGTTGCAACTTTTTAGCACAATGACAGATTTTGAGCAAGACCCCTGTTGATTTATATTTAATTGACTGTATGCCTTATGAGATGTTGTTGGGTATTACCTTACTTTGGTTATGCAAATTATTTGAGGTTAGAGGCCTTCACTCTATGGGTTGTTTATCTGGGGGTGTTTAATTCAATTATTTTTTTTAAAATTAAATCGAGCTAGTTATTCAATTTCTAGGAAATCAAGACCTCCATGTTAAATTATGATGATTGTTAAGATATTAAATTCAATTTTATAAATTGAATTTCTTATCTGAAATGAACTATTTAAATAGTTTATATGTAATTTCTTGAATCACATGAGATGGGTCCCAAGGTGTTGGGATGAGTATTGTTTGAGATCTGGTTGGGATGACATGGGCATCAGGATTGAGTGATGTTGATCACTAGTTGGGCATGGACCAAATTTGATTTAGTGGTGTTGACCATTGGATTGGGTATCGTGGATGATGGATTGAAGTGAAAATACCATTAGTTTGGGCAAGGCCCATGATACATGGATGGAAATGCCATAGGATTTGAGTGACATTGTCATAGGGGAATGAGGGAATAGAGATGGTGTGCATTAGGTTCTTATTTGGTGATTTACGCTCACCCATGATGGCCAAAGAACCGATTGAGTTATCTGAACACAGGTTAACTCCATGATGAGGTGGTTTTGACTGCTTGTGTGGTTAGAGGCCCCATATATTTGTGACTTAGGTATTTATGATTTTTGGGTGCTTTATGTAGAAAGCTGCATGGAAGGTGAGGATCCTTCGTTTGACAACAATGAGGATATCTGGTTGGGGGATGAGGATCTCTGTGGTTTAGGCCATGTGCCTAGATATTTATTTAAGGAAAGATATTTTTGTTCCACCATTTTTTTTTCTATGAGCTAACATGAGAATTCAAGCAGGGGTCCATGGGACCGTCAAAATATTGTTTGAACGTGCCTTTGGGAAATCGGTACTTTGAGACACGAGGTTTCTGGAGGCATGTCATACCAGGATATATGATTTAAGTGGAACCTTAGTGTTCAATAGGACTTTGTGACTACATGGTTACCTTGGGCCATGGGCCAAGCACTCTCATTGCTTATGAGATTCCGATGTTGGCTGAAGTAGGTGACCCTGCCCGGTGGATGCTAAGAACCAGTGGAGGTTGTGTTCATTTATTTCATCATACTATTTAATTTTCTTAGATATTCATATCCTCTTAAAATCTTATAATAGGTATGAACCATTGGGTGGTAATATACTGAGATTCATCTCACACCTTCATGAGCCCTTTAGGATGTGTGTAGACTTTATGGTTTTACATACATGTAAAGAGTTAGCTTCATGAGCTGGATCATAGCACTGTTTGTCATAGAATTTGAGACTATACCTAGCTGGGGTTTTACTTTTGTTTAGTCTTCCTTTATTTTAATCATGTTTATTATATATATCTACTATGGTCTACCATGGGAAGAACCTTGGATATTTTATTGTATGACCTGACATGGAATTCATGCTTTGGTCATCATGTTTTGAGTGGCTATAAGTGATTTTATAGAATTCCTTTATTTTACATTCCACTGCAGTTGTTTCTATATTGCTTCTATTGTTTATTTCTATTGAATGTGCTTCCACTCTATGGGTCTTGTTTGAGTTTACTGAATCATTTATTTCTGCTACATGTTATATTATTATTCTTGGATCAATATCTTATATGTTACCATAGGGTATATCCTCCCCACTATACATGTTTACAACCTATCTTTTAGTCTTCAACCTTTGTAATTCAGGGAGGTTCACCTAAGGCCAGTGGGACCTAGCCTGTTAGTACTATTCGGATGGCTGTTCAGGTTGTGGATGCTACATCATAACCAATATATAGTTGAAGAGTCTTCATGTAGCTCAAAAAGTCTATATTTGATACCCAATATCATGAAAAAGCTCGGGAGATTTTGCGTGGATGGTCCTACCCCTAATCACTATGATCTATATCCGAAGGAGACACAAATATTATTGGGGACATATTCACTGCTGGAGATCGAAGGTGTGGGAGTTCCACTCTATAGATAGAGGAATCAAGACCTTATATGGGGGAGTACCAACTATACCTATGTAAATATATGGGGGACCCACACACTGGTGCAATAGGGGAGTACAAACCTTGACATCAATCACATGATACATCTTTGGATAGTGCCATCATCAAGAATTGCCTGAAGAAGCATCACACTTGGAGAAACTTAGATCATATCTCATAATCTACATAGAATGATACCATTGTGTTCTACATGAAAAAACACTCAAGATGGAATACTCATGGGATAAACTTCTTGTACTCAAGAAGTATATGTAATAAGGAAAATATTATTGGGGAACCACATGGCCTGTATGGGGATCCACATTGTTTGTGACCTTGCCCTACTACATGGATGTGTTCTCCCTTGTACATGTATTGTGATGAACTATCACTCTAAATGAAATGTATTGGATGTAAATGACATGTCTCATCCACCTCGGCCTTCCTATGATCTTCCATCCATGCCCGTGTACATCATCTTGTTCCTGTGTACATGGCCATGTTTGAGTATCCTGGCCATGTCTTAGTACATACTTGTGCTTGTGTAATATTGTGATGCTCATGTGTCTAGCCATTTCCATCCACATTTACTCCATAAGTACACACTAATCTTCTTGCATAGGGTCATAGGGCTTGTGGTGGGCGTACATGACGTGTGGAATTTTTCTTCCCCTGAAACCCTATCCATTGAAGAAAGGGAACAACCTGACATGTGTTATTCACATTACATGTATTATATTCATGTTTTTTTTCACCGAAAATATCAAATTATTCATTGAGGATCTAGATAAATATTCAATTCTATATAATTCATAGTTTGAGAACCAAAAATCAAAGGGTTACTCCACCGACCATCGATTCTCGACCTCTGGTGATGGGAAGTAAAAATATGATCATCTTCCGTTGAGCCACCATGAATCCTGTGTGCCTCCTGTCACCTATTTCTACTCTAGATCCAAGATACACAGATAAATACATGTGATCCATCCCAATCCATCCACAAATAACCAGGAAATCATTTTTTTCACAACTTCCATGAATCCAAGGGTTTAATCACATTTGATCCTGCCATGACAATGTTGGGCCATGACCCTATGTGCCAATAGTGAAGAACGTGAAGAAATATGGGGATAAATGCACAATAACGAAATAAATACTTCATTGGATCAGAATTCTTGTACATAAATCAAATAAATGGAGATATCCATGGGGGATAGTTGGTGTAATGAAGGAATGTCATAGAATGAATAAAATTTAATTGTGGTAGGGCTCATGCGAAGATCAAAATACCATAGATCAAAATGAGAAGATAATTAAATCCATGCTTGAAAAAACCAATAGCGTGTAAATCCTTAAATAGAATGCATAAAATTGACTTAGGATAAATAACTGGTGAATAACTATTTCTGCAATGATGTAAAAGACCCACTATGTTCACTACCTCTTGATGCACCTCTATTAAATCACCCACCATTCTCTAATCCAGTCATATATTGAAGAATGACTAATCCTCCCCTAAAATATTCCCATTGTTATATGGCTAACCATGTTTTTTTTAAATGGGATATATACAAAGGTTTAGATTTAGTTCATTTAAAAAAAATTAAAAATTAAAATATTTATTTTATTAAATGCTCCTTATAATAATAACCTTTCTTAGAACATCTGACAATGACCAATATTAAGTTGTTATTAGGGTAAAAACTATATTCTAGAATCATCTATGGTCTTATATTTCACATATGAGGTTCCCAAAAATGGGAAAACCCAAAACACTAAAATAATGAACACACGTGCGTTAAAATATATTAATATTTTTAATATATTAATTTTAGGACCCTGAGACACCCAAACACTACACTTACTCAGAGGATAAATCCATATATATAGATAAAAATATTCAATGGAAAATTCCTTCAAGACCTGCACTGTTTCAGTGGTGAAGGCTAGAGACCACAAAAAAGAAACTAGACTTTATGGAATTGTTTTTCCATGTAGTATATTTTTCAGTAAAATCCCAATGAGAGGCCACTAGCCATTTAGAGAGCATTATAGGGGCCACATACACCACTAATAAGAGTTCATTGGTGAGTATTAAAAACCCTATGGTCCACTTGGAGTCTGGGGAGCACCATGTACTTTTGGGGTAACCCCAGACCCCTACTTTAATATTGGCCAGTTTAGTAATTTCTTTCATCCTATTTCTTTTATAGTGCCTTTGTTTTCTCCTCATTACCTACACATATAGTAGTCTTAATTCACCTTTATTTTTTTTTCCTATTTTGTATTAGTCTATTTAAATTCAATAAGTCCTCATGTATCATCAACTGTGTTGAAATTTAATCAGTATGGAAACAACCTTATAACCTCTAATCCATAGTTTCTATAAATACATCCATGTGATACATTCTTAGTTACTAAATATAGGAGATTTTTCAAACAAAATTCCATGGGATGTCTTCTATAAAAACGAGTTAGGTGGGTTCAATATTCTCTCATTGTTTTTAAGAATTTAATATTTTTAAGATATGTGATGTTACTGGTTCCTTTGAATCTTATACATAAACCTCATGGTCATGGATAACCATTTTAAATTTAGAAATAGAAATTATATTGATAGATTGGAACTCAAGAGGGGTTAAATTTCCTATTATTTGAGTTACTGAGTTTCTTAAGGTGTATTGAATCTTTTTATAGAAATTTAATGGTATTATATAGGTTAATAAAGTGATATAATATCCTTATTATTTGAGTATTGGAATTTTCAGTGCTACTTGGGTTTAATCATTTTGAGATGGTTGATTATATGGCATCTTTAGTCATAACAAAGGAGGATGGGATTGAAAAAGTAAGTCTCAACATAAAACATGGTGGGAATGGTAGACTAGTGATTTTGTTGGGTAAACTACACTAATACATTGGGTGATAACAAATTCATCCATGTTTATTATTATATTATTTTGATTAATTATTATTTCATATTTATTATTATGTTATGGTGGTTACAAATTTATCCATGTTTGTGATTATATTTATTTAAGTAACGTGTTTATCCAAGTTTAATATTGTTTTTTCGTGATGACATGTTTACCTATTGTAATGTTTATTAGTGATGATCCCTAATCCTATAGTTTTTCAAGGTAATAACCCATTGACAAACATGATATAATTATAGAAATGATCATTTCAACTTTGTTGTTTACTATAGTGATAAACCATCCACATATACTATTAGTTATAGTAATAACCCAATTAACGATTTTGTTTTTTTGGTGATGACTCATTCATCCATGCTTATTATTTAGATTGGTGATAAAATGTTCAACTTTCATTGGTTTACTGGAGGTGGTGAACCATTCAGTAATACCCCTATGATTTGTGGTGATAATTCATTCACATGGATATATTTTGTAATAACCCAGTTAAGATTACTATTTATGTTTGGTGATAACATGTAATCATTTGATTGGTTGATGTGTATTAATGACCCATTCACCATACTTATATGTTTAGTGGGGATAATACATTCCCCTATGCTATTATTTCCACTATTAAAAAATCATTTACCCTCTTTCTATGAATAGATGATGTGAGTAACCATCATATTCCACCAAGAGTTGAAACCATTTAGGTTTCTCAAAAGGATGGGATATTAGCACTTAGATATGGAATGATGAATATGTTTATATTTATTTGGTTTCCATGTCATACTATACATACACATATATATATTGGATTTATTTATTGACACTTTTCATGGTGTCCTATTGAGTATATTGATCATAAATAACACATGAACTTAGCAGATATAAAATCCTCATATTCAAATATATAGGTAATGGAAAAGGACCGATAATTGACGATCATACTAGATAGATAACTAAGAGTGAGAGATTGGAATATGTGAAGCCTTAAAATCAGTTTTTATTTATATGACCATTATTTTTTTATATTTTATATCATTTTCTATATATCATTAACCCATTGGGATATTTTACACTTGATGTACATCTTGTATGTCACTATAGAAGGTTAATATTTTTTTATAGCATGGGATTTTTATGGCAGTTCAATAACTTTAATGTAGTTATAGTATTTTTATTATATATAATGTTTTTTTTTTATTTATTATTTATTTTTGCTTATACGATAGATGGAATAATCCACACAAATTATTTATTGACGCTCATCACTAGCCCCCTTCCTCTTGTATTTGGGGAGGCATGCATTAGGTGATGTTGTGACTTGTTGTGAAACTGGTTGAGAAAAGTAATTCAGGATTTCTACAAGATATGGAATCATGAAAGTCAATACTATATTATGGATAAATAAAATAACATTTCCTTAATAAGCTTCACTGAAATCATTACTACACAATGTGTGACCCCATGAAATCCAATAATATAGATATGGGTGATTCATCATCTAATATTTAATAGTCTACTAATTGAAAGGATTTTTAAAGGCCATTTCATTTCAATTTCATTCTTTTTATAATTAAATAAATAATAATTTGTTATTTTTAATCATAATTGGAATTTAATACCCTGTCTTTAAGTAGGTTGATTTTGTTTCATCTCAAATAATTACAAAAGTGATCTAAAGGGTCTAATTTTTTTTTTAATTTTTTATAATGGTTTAAAACTAATTTAATGTGGATAATGATGAGATATATGGAATTTTTATAATGTAGAATAAATCATTTCAAGGTTTTAAATATCCTATAGAAATATTCATGTTTTATTTTTATAGAAAATTATTTGTTAAACATAAAACCATAATTTAAATTTCTACATCATGATTTGTTGACTGTAGAAGAAGGTATTTGTGATAATAAAATTGAAACATGGTTACACTATAATTATATATCATGAGTTATATGTGTTCATATTGGTTGTTACTAAGTGCGATTATACCATAATTTAAATTTTGTGATTTTGTAATTTATGCTCACTCATCATTGCTATATGATATTAATGGTAATTCTTTGATGTAATGAAAAGTGATATTTAACTATTTAATATGGGGAACTAATTATACCATGACTTATATGGTGTGATTGGGAAGAAGAATAAATTAAATCATAATGAGTGAAACTTTTATGTACTGATTTTGATATTATGTTGGTTTTAGGGTAGTTATATTTAGTTGTCTTAAACCGTTGGTGTCATTCTATAATAGTATGTACTACAAAAATTATTTTTAAATGTACATGTCTATTTATAAATTCACCCTAATTTGGGACAAAATAAGTTATTGACCTATATCAAAGGTCGTAGTGAAGGAAAAAGAAGTGAATCAAACTAAGATAATGTAGTGGGAATATAGGAGACAATTTTTCATCATGAAATATTATTTAATTGACTCTTGATGAATTATAACATCAATTATATCTTATTCATTCTTCTTTAAAGAAGAAATTATTCTACTTTAACTATAAAAATAACTCTATGTATGATCTTTTTATTTAAATTAAATATTAGGTTATATCAATGTTGATGTTGATATATGTGGAGACTCATTGAAATATAGTCATTTCCATTAGAATAAGAGGTGATTGTAGAAGATCATATATATTTAATGAACCCATGTAGATTTATTATATAGGCGATAACACTTATATTATGAACATACTTCATTGGAAATGAGTAAAATAACATGTCCTTGTCAATTTTATTCCACAATTTTTTTAATAATCATATAGTTATGGGTGTTTTTAGGAATTTAAAAGAATGCTTTTTTTTTCATGTTTTGTTAATGAACATTTTAAATTGACATGAAACAACCAATAGGGACCCCACATATGTTTGTAAAAAGTCGGTTATGCTAGCCCGTCCTGCCTCCAATAGGATAAGGGATAAATACTATCACTAAAAAGGTACATCTATACATGGGAGGCATTATCCCATAAAAACCTATAACATGGGTTAATTACTAATATGAACTAAAATCCATTAATACTAGTTTTCTCTGTTATATGATCCTTCATGGAGTTGAGATATAAAGATTGGGTTCTTCCCTTCCTCATATTTTTGTTGAAATTACAACATATTTAGATCATTTTTGGTACCTTTTATAGTTAGTTAATCATAGTATTGAGAAAAATAATAAGTTTATATTTACCTTATTTCATTAGGCTGTTCAACTGGGTATGATTATACTGACCTATTCACAGTTTAGGCCCAAATGTGTTGTGTCTATATAGATTTTGGACAATTCAAATATTTCCCTAGTGAATGTGGATGAAATAGTGTTAGAGGAGATGATACATGGAAGATGATGATGAATTATGGAAGATATAATTATATATAGAGTATGTTCTAGGAGACCCTATAGAGTAGATGTTTCATCCTATAATAGTATCCAACTACACCTAATTGTTATTATATTATGAAAATGCATTCCACTTTCTATCTTTTTCCATTACGGTGCTCTGCATTTCATTGATTTTATATCCTCACATTGTATACAATTTAGTCATTATATATCTATTTTCTCATGTTTTTGTATTTTATTGTATATTACATGAAACGATCTAGGTTATCCCTTGACTAGACAACAAATCTGGCCCGTGTTAAGGCTAGATGTGTATTCTAGATCCTCATAGGCTGGTGATAAGCACCTGATCATCAAGAAATACTTTGGGGAATGATTTTTTCCTATAACAGAAGAACCAAGGGAATCAATAATGAAATTTTTTAAAGAAAAACAACATTCAAAAGTAGAGTCCAACAATGGAAGATAAAAATTATTATAAGGTAAAACATGTCCCAAATTGAAATATATAAATCAAATCACTCAAAATGAAAGATAACCCATCTCCATGTGTTGCATGGGCCGATATACCACCATTTCATCACTAAACTCCCACACCAAGCTAACATGGATACCTACCTCCTCTATCATGAGCCTTTTCTTTACCCACATAACATAAAACAATAACTTCACACACTCAAATGTATGTATAGGGTGTGAGAAAACAATCCCACTAGGATCCCACAAAGTGTTTTGCAGACATTCTTTATAAGATAAACCAATTATGCCCATTTAATAAAACTAAAGGCATAAAATTTATTTCCATAATTTATATCAAAACACAGTAATTCACCCATTTTAAATAGTTTACAAAACATTTCCAAATAAAACAATTTGAAAATATCATTTAATGAAATAAAATCCTTCAAATTAATTCAAAGAATTAAAAATAACTTAAACATTTCAAATATCCAAAGCATGAAAAAACAACCATTTCACAAAGAGAATCAACATGGAATCAAAATCCTAAAGTATAATAGGTCAGGGCTAGCAAGAATCCTCACACCATCGGTATAATCAAAGGACCCTTGGTGAGTAAATTACACTAGGACAATGGCCTAGGGGGTAAGATTCCACTCCTTTAAGTGTCTCCCTACCTCTAAAATTATTCAATTAGTGTTTTAATCTTTTCTCCATGCAAGATAAATAAAACTTTCCTAACATTCTTGTCCATATTTCATCCCCTTACCATATATAACCTAGGTTACCATGTTATCTTACTAAATTGATGCTTATCGATTCAAATCAATTAACGTTCATCACCTATACTTGGAGGCTATTCCATTTCATATACCATTATTTCAAATCAATTTACACCAAAATAAAAGGTTCTTCAAAATCAATTTTAATTTAAATTCATCATGATTTGAAATCACTTTTCATAAACACATCTCAAGGGGATGTCCATTTCTTAATAATTTCATAAAATAACCATATTTCAAAAATCATGCCTCTAAAATCATTTTAAATCCATTTTCTAGATAAAACCACAAATAATGATTTCCAAAAATTTAGGTAACCAATAATAATGATCTAGAAAGGATGGTTTATTGAAAAAAAATCCTTTTTATGAAACCACCTACCTCAAATAATTTGTATTATCCAATGATCAAGTGATCCGTAAGCTAAAGATATAGAACAAGAGAAATATCTAGGGTGATAAGAAAGACCCCCAAACCAAAAAACACAATTAATAAATATACAATTCAAAGTTATCTATATTAATAGAGGGGGAAAATAACTATATACTTATAGTCGAATCACACAACAATAACCCCAGCAAAAGTAAATCAAGGATGGATGAGATCTTCATTTTAAAAATCTCAAAGAAGAAGAAAACATCCAAAATATTCCAAGGAATTCAGATGAATAAAAAACAGTAGAAGAGAAATTAATAATAAAGGTTTAATAGAGGTAAATATAACTCAAAAATGCCTCAAATTATATCCATTAATGATCACCTATGACCCCATTAATGGGTGTAACCTCCTTCGGAAGACCAGGAGGCTTATTCAACCATTTTAAATTATGAAACCTATGAAACCGCATTGTGGTGGGTGTTCACCATGCTCATGTTGGTCTCAATCATGATAAAAACAGGAGCCTAAGAAGTTGATTAACCATAGTATGGTGAATGAATTCAAGTAATTTTAGACTCACCAAACCCTATATCATTATGTGGTGGGGACTAAAATGGATATAGTGTATAGAGAGAACCCCCATGACACATTCCCAAGACCACACCTTGTTCTAGGTGTGTTGGTCATGCCTATGGTACGTAGGAAATACTCATACTAACATAGTTTATACCATTAAACAGTCTATCCCGTGTTGCACAAAAAAATTCCAAAACCCATTTTAGACCACCTGAAACCAACCAACATATCCTAAACAAAAAAATAATGCCCCCAAATATTAAGAAAAGAAAACTACTCAAACTATGATATGATAATATCCCCACTATATAAATTTATGTCCCTATAAAGTTAATATAAGTCAGGTTGTCCCATAATTAGTTGAGGATACAACCCCTTATCATTTATTATCATTCCCACATCTCATGAAAATCAATTTTTTTCTACCAAGACATGCATACCAACAAAATAAATTTTCCCCAAAATATCATTCTCTAAGAGTGAACCATTATAACTACCTAATCAACCAGTGACATGCATTGTTCCAAAAAAATCTATTCATAGTCCAGAAGCTATGAGGTATTAGGATGTTAAATTTTAGTCCAATTTACATTGAACACATCATCTCTGAAGTCAACTATGATGGTCAATAATATTGATAAACAAACTATCTAATTTACTCTGTGATCTTAAAAGGTCCCATGTATTTTTGAGGTAATTTACCTTACTTACCAATACAAAAGTGACCCAGTTGATGTGAAACCTTTAATAATAATCAGTTACCGACCAAAAAAATCCAAATGATGGTGCTGAAGATCCTAATAAAATTTGTATCAGCTCGGAGTCATCACCAGCTTCTGATAAATATTTTTGATCTTCAATGAAATTTACTTGACAAGGCTTGGTCTAATAAGAGAAGAATCAACCACCTCTAACCAACAATGATGTTATATATAAGAGCCACCATAGATAGATTCAAAGGGTTCCATTTTAATGGATTATTGTTAAATTATATTTTATGTAAAATAAACGAGTCCCAAATAGCTATTCCACGAACCTCCAAAGTCCATGTCATAATAAAAAAAATATATGTTTTAGAATCTGAATATTACAGTCTATCTGTCCATCTATCTGGTAATGTTAATCCACACTCAACTAAAATTTAGAATCCATATCTTCCTGGAGGACTTTCCAAATCCAATAAGTAAACTAGGGGTCCCTATATGAGATAATAGTAGATGGAAACCCTTGAATCCTCATGAATTCATACACAGATATCTTTCCCAAATCATAAACCTTGGTGGTTTACAAAATCAGGATGAAATAAACTAACCTGGTTAATCTATTTATCTCCAACAAAATGGTATTCTTTCCTCAGGGAGTCTATAGTAGTCCGACAATGAAATATATGGACAACTCAACCCACTTCCACACTGGAACAAGAATTGGTTTAAGTAACACATATCACCACCATTTTTTATTTTTAAAATACACTTATTGGTTAAGTGGAAACCAGAAACCGAGATTCACATCATCAACACACATAACACATACCACATACCACATACCCCACAATAAAACCCATGACTTACAACATTCAAAAATAGAAAACTAAATTCAAATTCAAAAATAACCTCCACATCACCGTCAAAACATTACCTCAAGTCACGAAATCCACATGGCCACCCAAGAAAACCAATAAAGATAAACAGAGCATATAAAACCTTAGATTTCAAACTTCCTCATATAACACACTTTGACGCATCCATCACCATAATCCCCAACCATCCAATTCCGACGACCGCCTGTGACGGAACCATCGGAACCCTCCATATCACCACCAAGAAACGAGCTCCCCTGCCTCAGAAAATCACACTCCCCACAAAAACCAGTGATCTGTTCGAAGAACCTGCATCGAGGAAGGACATGTCCAGATGAAATTTCCATTTTCACAGCTGTCCAATTAACTCTAAACCATTATCGAAGTCATCTTCTCCTTCATCGAAGCTTCCTGTTATCGCTGCCACATTTCCCAACAAAACAGAAGCCTCTCCATCGCTACCGGCCGCACCACCTGGAACCCCCCATCCACATCGCACAATACAACCCAAAAACTATTGGAGACCATCACACCCGGCCAACCTAGAAGGGATCAGAGGATCTAGAGGCCAGATAAGAGTACGAGCGTAAAGGGAATCCCTATAAAGACCCGTAAAATTCAATGGAATTTTTTTCTTAATTTTCTTTGGAATTTTACAAGAGCGCGGTTTCTTACGGCACCTGATTCCGAGGCCCGGAGTGCCCAGAATCAATTTCTGAAGTTTGGCTCAGGTACGTTCAGTGAACGAACGAGCGGGAATTTCTAACTTTTGAACCGGTGCCCAGAATTGAATTCCGAGGGCACCGATGAACTCGTAGCGCCGATATTCGCTTAAGGAGACCTTTTCCGAGGTTGCGTTTTATGCGGAATGAAAGTTAGTTTTGGGAAAAAATTAAAAGAAGTTAAATAAAATGTGGAAACACATTTTATTTTTAACTTGTTGGTTAACTCCTCCCAAAGGGAGTTAGGGGTGGGACCCACATCCAATTAACCTCCCTTGAGAGGATTAAGTGTGGTTGGGCCCACACGAACCCTAACACTTCATCTTCTCTTTTAAAACTCCCTATAACTCCTCTATAATTAACTTGAATACTTGGTTAATTAATTGAGTTGAGTTGTTTGAATTTCAAACCTTTGAAATTCAAGTTGATAATTGTGTAAATAAAATAAGCCTTAGCTTATTTTATTTTGGTTGGTCTCCTTAGCCATCTTGAGAGAATTTGAGAGGTTCTCCCCACCTTCTTCAACTTTGACGAAGAACACGAAGAACACTCAAGCTCCGACGAAGAACGCCGCTTCTCCCTTCTTCGTAGCCGGTGTGTTTCCGAAGATCGACGACACCGCTTCTTCGATCTTCTTCCCGTGTCAACAAAAGGAGACACCGTTTCCTCCTCGGATTATCTCTGTCAGCTTACGAAGCTTCTCCAACGATGTACCTCTTCGGACGAACCTCGACGTCAACGGAAACCCGCGACGCCCGACTTCCGCGACGCTAGTCTTCCGCGGTTTGTTGACGTGCTCCGCACTTGAAACCGAGGTAGGGGTTTATTTTATTCTTTTGTTCATGATTTATACCCGTGAATATTTCTTCGTGAAATTTATCCAATTATTAGCAAATAACGCGAGGGGACCGAACCGCATGAACACGACCGACCCTCCTCCTTTTCATGATTGATTCTGTTGTGGATTGAAACGGGTGTGGCGTGGTGCCATCGCACCGCGCAGGATCATGCGGCAAGAAACGCGCGGCACCGCCGCGCCACGTCGTAAAATAATGCAAGGACGCGACGCCGTCGCGCCGCGTCAAAGAAAGTTAAAGGCGCCGCGGACAGAGCGGGGCTGTGGTGGAGGGGCGCGGTGCCATCGCACCGCGCCGGACAACGAAGGCCATGGCCGGTTCCGGGCCGTGGCGGAACGAGAAGACCGGTGGCCAGCCGGGCCGCCGGTGTCGGAAGCCGGAAGGGGGAACGACCTTGCCGATCCCGTTGAGGAAGAACCGGACGGCCAGGTCGGGCCGGCCGGAAGGGAGGAAAAACCGGGGGAAATTAATTCCCCCGGCCAGCCATAATGGCCCCCCATTATGAGGGGGGCCGGTTTCACAAAGGGGGGCAGGCGGCCCCCCGTTTTCCAGCAGCCCGGCCTTCGGCCGAGCTGGCAGCGCGCTGCGCTGGACCGGCACTTGGCTGGGCCGCGCCGGGCCGGGTCGACCCTGTCCGGGCCGGGTCGACCCTGTCCGGGGCGGGTCGACCCGGTTCGGGCCATCCGGGGGGTCTCGGGCCGGGACGGCCCGGGCCCGAAACCCCCGTTACCGAGCGGTTTGGATTCAAATGCCCATAACATGGGCTACAGACCACCAAACGACGCGCCGTCAACAGAGGTGTGATCCTTGGATCGAGACGGTCGTTTCGGTATATCGCACTCAAGGTTTCGGAATACTTTGAGTTCGACCGGGTTGGTTCGTACACGAAACCAACCTGGCCCTCGGAGCGGAAACACTCATATCTTGAGCTACGGACGTCCGTTTGACGTGCTGTCAGCTTTGTTGAGTTCCTCTTAGTGAGAAGGATCTTTTGGCATACTCCGCCCGAGGTTTGGACGCAGGTGGAGTACGGTCGGGTTGGTTTTTCCTTAAAAACCAACCGGGCCCTGGGACGAAAAATCTAATAACTCTCAGACTGGGCGTCCGATTGACGCGCTGTATGTTGCGTTGAGTTCCTGTTGACGATACAGAACTTTTGGATACATCAACTCTGGACTTTGTGACAGTTGATGTATCAGCCTCTCGGCTCGTGGAGCAGACCCTCCCGAACAAGCTTGCTGTGTGCGGGAACCCTAGAGCTGGCTGCGACTGCTACTGTTACTACTACTGTGACTGCGACGACGACAGTACAGAGATCCTTGGTGGATTCGACGACGACGACTACAACACTCAGCGATCCTATGTGGATCAGTGCTACATTTCCTGTGTGGGCCCGATCTTGTGTGGGTCCGATCCTGTGTGGGTCTGCGCTCAGCGGTCCTGTGTGAACCAGCGCCTACAGATCCTGTGTGGGTCCGATCCTGTGTGGGTCTTTGCGGGGGTCAGTACCTATCGATCCTTTGTGGGTCCGACGACTTAGATGGATCAGTGATCATCTCTATCGTTTTTCGAAGAAGTATACCTGTGTGAGCTGAATCCTATTGCTTTCCTGTGTGGATTGTGTTGTGCTATCCTGTGTGGATTTCGTTTTGCTTTCCTATGTGGAATACATATACTTTCTTGTGTGGACTGAGTTGTACTTTGGCTCGGAGGTTGGAGTGTATTGGAATTGATGACTTAGGTATATGTATGGGCATATACCTAAGAAGTGTCGGTTATTACTTCGTGTTTGTATCTTCCTTTGTGGTTTATCCTTTTTGTATTTTGGGAGACCTTCAGGGGACTCGGTGTCCCTACTGAGTAGCTTATACTCACCCCTACACGGGCTATGCGCGCACTACGTTGTGTTGGTTGTAGACGACGGGCAGCGTTGATAGTGGTTGAGGCTTGCTGAGAAGGACAGTACCTGGAGGTGGACCACCGGGCGGGACGTGCTCGGAGCGGACGGCGGGACCCGAGGAGTAGTAGTGCTATCTGTACCCACCCTTCAGGTGGGATTTCTAGTGGACAGCTCGGCATAGCGGCTTTTACATTACAGTTGCTGTTTTGCCTTTCGAGTTGTACTTTACTTTCAGTTTGGGTTTGTATACTGGCCCATTTACTTTTCCGCACTTTCAGTTGTACTCTGTTTTTACTTAGTGTTTACTTTTCCGCTTGCTTACTCTGTGGTACTTGTTTACTTTACAAAGGCAATGCCTTCCCTTTTTATTGGGAATTACGCCTTGGTGCTAGTCGCCAGCCCCTGGCCTATGGAAAGCGGGCTTGGGGTAGTCACGGCATGGGCCCCGAGGGCGGGTCGTGACAAATTGGTATCAAAGGAGTTCAGTTCTACCACAAACTCTGATCTTTTCTATGTGAAGCAATAGTGTTTAGTGTATTGGATGTGGTTATCAGTCCAGGGTGTCCATTGTTGGTGCGGCGGCCGACGTATCCTTACACAAGGACCCTTACTTCTGATTTCCGACTTAATGCACGAAAACTTTGATTGTCTGTGTGTTTCAAGTTTTCTTTGTGATTAATTTATATCAGCTCACTAGGTATACTGTTCTGACCATGGCGCACCTGTTTCCTTTTCAGGATGGCCCCACGACGGCAGCCAGCTAGGGTTCCGAGATTCGAGCGTGATGACAGCCCATCGAGCTATGAGGCCTCGGTGCAGGGCCCTTGTTCAGCAGTGGCACCGGCGGTTGCTCTTCCCGTCGAGCCCCCGATACATCCAGCACTAGTCGCTGACAATGCACGTCGCCTCAGTGCAATGCATGTGTTTTAGCGCCAGCGACCACCCAGGTTCTGTGGGGAGATGGACCCCCAGGCAGCCGAGGACTGGCTAGAGGCAGTCGTACGAGTCTTCAGGCTAGTGAGGACACCAGCAGACCTCATGGTGATCCTCGCTGCGAGCCTACTGCACGCAGCAGCGGGCCGATGGTGGAGCATGATGCTCCAGGTGCACGATGAGGCATATCTAATTTGGACGGACATTGAGAGCCTCTTACGCTCGGAGTTCGTCCCAGCCACCCTCCGTGCGGTGCGTATCCCGGAGCTTCTTCAGCTGCGGTAGGGCAGCATGACGGTCACTCAGTACTCAGCGAGATTTACAGACCACTCGCACTACTCGACCGACATGGTACGAGACCCATTCTTCCGGGACCGGACCTTCGAGCAGGGATTGAGACACGAGATCAGGGCATCGCTGATCTCCCTCAGCATTCCGACTCAGACAGGAGTACTGGAGCGGGCCCTTTTGATCGAGAGCTTTCTTGCTGAGTCTAAACCAGCGCCGAGACCCACCACAGGGCGGCACGGGGCAGAGTCATCTACAGCTGGCAGTCGACGGATGACTCAGGGGTCCAGGCAGACCAGACCCTCAGGCAGACAACCTCAGGACACTGACTCCGCAGTGCGGAGCACACAGCGCGGAGCCAGTCTTTCGAGAGGTAGACAGTGCTACTCGTGCGGTGGGCAGGGCCACATGGCTCGTGATTTCCCGACCCACCATGCCGAGGAGCAGCAGATGGTTGATGGACCACCGAGGCAGAGGCAGAGGGTTGACCGTGGCGGTCCGCAGGGAGGAGGCAGATGAGGCAGAGGAGCTGGCCGAGCAGCAGGTGGTGGACGACGCTTTGAGACTCTACCACACCACCACCAGGAGGTCCACCCCGACCACAGGGAGCTGGCGGGCAGAGACAGGCACAACTCTAGGCAGCAGAGGCCTACGACCACGGTGCGCCCGAGATGATTCGAGGTACTATCTGTGTCTATTCCACCCTTGCTGCAGTACTTATAAACACAGGAGCGAGTCACTCTTTCATAGCCGCTTCCCTTGTTCGGAGCTCGGAGATTCTGACAGAGCCGTTGGCTCGATCCTTACGGCTAGAGACTCCTACGGGACCAGACTCGACGATTACGCACTGGTGCCGGCAGTGTGAGCTTACTCTAGGAGGTGAGAGCTTTGGCTGGGATCTTCTTGTAGCAGCGTCGAGACCTTACGACGTCATCTTGGGCATGGATTTTCTATCTACGGTCCATGCACAGATTGACTGTTTTAGGCGCAAGGTGCGATGTGTACGCACCAATGGGAGCAGGTTCACCTTCACCGGCGAGAAGGGAGCCTTTGCAGCACAGGATGGACTTCTGTGGAGGAGAGGACAGCCCATCACTCATCAGTTGTCTAGCATCATCCTAGGAGCAGTTGACGTGCGGAGTCCTGGTTTTCCTGTAGTGGTGGATCAGTTTGTAGACGTTTTTCCCGATGACGTTCCAGGGCTACCTCCTCGTAGAGAGGTAGACTTTTATATTGACCTGTACCCCGGGACAACCCCGATATCGACCCCAGTGTATCGGATGGCCCCCGCCGAGCTTCAAGAGCTACGGGTACAGTTGGAGGACTTGCAGGGAAAGAGGTTCATCCAACCCAGTGCTTCACCCTGGGCTTCCCCGATATTGTTCGCCAAGAAGGCGTACGGGAGCTTTCAAATTTGTGTTGACTATCGTCGCCTGAACCAGGTGAGAGTGAGGAAGAAGTATCTGCTACTGAGGATTGATGACCTCTTTGATCACCTCAAGGGAGCATGGTGGTTCTCGAAGATAGACCTCAGGTCAGGCTATCATCAGCTCAGAGTTAGTGACGAGGACGTGCAGAAGACGGCCTTCAGATGTCGGTATGGCCACTATGAGTTCTTGGTTATGCCATTCGGCATAACCAATGCTCCAACAGTATTCATGGCCCTCATGAACATGATCTTTCAGCCATACCTCGATCGATTTGTCGTGGTCTTCATCGACGACATTTTGATTTATTCGACGACTGAGGAGGAGCACGCCTACCATTTGCGGGTTGTACTAGACACACTCCGAGAGCACCAACTTTATGGTAAACTCTCGAAGTGCCAGTTCTGGATACATGAGGTCCACTTCTTGGGACACGCCAACTCTGAGGCGGGAGTTGTAGTGGATCCTGCAAAGATCGAGGCAGTGTTAGCTTGGGAGCCACCCAGGAGCGTGACGGAGGTGCGGAGTTTCTTGGGACTAGCTGGATACTATCGGAGATTCGTGCCAGACTTCTCTAGAGTTGCGGCACCACTCACAGCTTTGAAGAAGATGGGGAAACCCTTCGTGTGGTCAGACAGATGTCAGCAGAGCTTCTAGGAGCTGAGACAGAGATTGACCAGCGTACCTATCTTGAGGTTTCCTGAGGAGGGAGTTGGATATATAGTTTACTGCGATGCATCCGGGACCGGACTCGGTTGTGTCCTGATGCAGGAGCGGGAAGTGATCGCCTATGGATCACGTCAGTTGAGGCCGAATGAGCAGAACTACGCTACCCATGACCTGGAGTTAGCAGCAGTGGTCTTCACTCTGAAGACATGGCGGCACTATCTGATGGGCGAGCGCTTTACAGTCTTTTCTGACCACCAGAGTCTCAGGTACATCTTCTCACAGAAGGACCTGAATCTGAGACAGCGGCGATGGCTGGAGTTCCTCCAGGACTATGACTTTGAGATAGTCTATACTCCTGGAAAGGGGAACGTGGTAGCCGATGCCCTCAGTAGGAGGAAGAGCATTCAGCTACTTGAGGAGGCGACGGAGCAGTTAGCCTCTTTGTAGATATCCTTCGTGGATAGAGATGGAGCAGCCTTCCTTCAGTCTCTCACAGTCACCCCTCCACTACTACAGCGGGTCAGAGAGGCACAGCGTGAGGACGCTAACTGTGAGACACGGCGTGCACAGACATCCTCGGGACAGGCACCTGATGGTTTCTCCTTTGGAGCAGAGCATGGAATCCTTTTCAGAGGACATACCATGGTACCAGTCACTTTGCGAGAGGAGGTGCTGAGAGTGTTTCACACTTCTCCCTTGCCGGTACATCCCGGAGTGGCGAAGATGTACCAGGATCTCAGATGACAACACTGGTGGCCAGGCATGAAGAAGGCTGTAGCAGAGTTCGTTTCTCAATGCCTCACCTGCCAGCAGGTGAAAGCAGAGAAACAGGTACCAGAAGGCTTGGTACAACCCTTAGAGGTTCCGGAGTGGAAGTGGGATGGAATATCTATGGACTTCGTGACTGGACTTCCACGCACTTCCAGAGGTCACGACTCCATCTGGGTGATTTTCGACCGACTCACCAAGTCGGCTCACTTATTACCCATCAGAGAGCAGGGCTCAGTGGAGAGCTTGGGACATCTCTACGTTCAGGAGATTGTGCGGCTTCACCGTGTGCCATCATCTATCGTCTCTGATCGAGATGCTCGCTTTACTTCCCGGCTATGGAAGGGATTGCGGGAGGCGTTCGGGACATAGATATGTCTGAGCACAGCCTTTCACCCTCAGACGGATGGTCAGACGGAGAGGACCATTCAGACTCTTGAGGACATGCTCCGCGCATGTGTCCTCGACTTTGGTCGTAGCTGGGAGGACCACCTACCCTTGGTGGAGTTTGCGTACAACAACAGCTACCACTCCACCATCGGGATGGAACCGTATGAGGCGTTGTATGGCCGAACTTGTAGATCTCCTTTGTGCTGGATAGACCCTGGGGAGTCAGCACTTGTGGGACCAGAGATGGTCCAAGCCACGACAGAGGAGGTCCAGGTCATCAAGGAGCGGATGAGGACAGCTCAGAGCTGGTAGAAGTCATACGCTGACAGGAGGCGGATGCCACTAGAGTTCGAGGATGGCGACCACGTCTTCCTACGGGTCTCACCTCAACGTGGTATAAGGATTTTTGGCCGTGGCGGCAAGTTATCTCCGCGCTTCATCGGACCCTTCCAGGTCCTCAGCAGGATTGGCGAGGTGGCTTATCGCCTGGCTCTACCACCTCAGTTGCACCGGGTGCACGACCTCTTCCACGTATCTCAGTTGAGGAGATATGTGCACGACCCGACGCACATCATTGACCATGGGGAGCTTGACGTTGATGATGGGGAGACTTTTGTGGAGGTTCCAGGGGAGATCGAGGATCGATAGGAGCGGGTCCTACGTGGACGGTCTATTCCTCTAGTGCGCATCAGATGGTAGCACGGGAATCTCCCGGAGAGCACTTGGGAGCGGGAGGCTCAGATGTGTGCTCAGTACCCTCATTTGTTTCCCTAGTTTTGATGTATCTTTACGGGGACGTAAAGACCTGAGGTGGGAGTAATGTAAAGACCCTTTAAATTCAAGCAAAATTTTTTATTAATTTTCTTTGGAATTTTACAAGAGTGCGGTTTCTGACGGCACCTGATTCTAAGGCCTGGAGTGCCCGGAATCAATTTCCGAAGTTTGGCTCGGGTACGTTCAGTGAACGAACGATCGGGAATTTCTAACTTTTGAACCGGTTCCCAGAATCGAATTCCGAGGGCACCGATGAACTCGTAGCGCCGATATTCGCTTAAGGAGACCTTTTTCGAGGTTGCGTTTTATGCGGAATGAAAGTTTGTTTTGGGAAAAAAATAAAATAAGTTAAATAAAATGTGGAAACACATTTTATTTTTAACTTGTTGGTTAACTCCTCCCAAAGGGAGTTAGGGGTGTGACCCACATCCACTTAACCTCCCTTGAGAGGATTAAGTGTGGTGGGGCCCACACGAACCCTAACACTTCATATTCTCTTTTAAAACTCTCTATAACTCCTCTTTAATTAACTTGACAACTTGGTTAATTAATTGAGTTGAGTTGTTTGAATTTAAAACCTTTGAAATTCCAGTTGATAATTGTGTAAATAAAATAAGCCTTAGCTTATTTTATTTTGGTTGGTCTCCTTAGCCATCTTGAGAGAATTTGAGAGGTTCTCTCCACCTTCTTCAACTTTGACGAAGAACACGAAGAACACTCAAGCTCCGACGAAGAACGCCGCTTCTCCCTTCTTCGTAGCCGGTGTGTTTCCGAAGATCGACGACGCCGCTTCTTCGATCTTCTTCCCATGTCAACAAAAGGAGATGTCGTTTCCTCCTCGGATTATCTCAATCATCTTACGAAGCTTCTCCAGCTACGTACCACTTCGGACGCACCTCGACGTCAACGGAAACCCGCGACGCCCGACTTCCGCGATGCTAGTCTTCCGCAGTTTGTTGACGTGCTCCGCACTTGAAACCGAGGTAGTGGTTTATTTTATTCTTTTGTTCATGATTTATACCCTTGAATATTTCTTCGTGAAATTTATCCAATTGTTAGCAAATAACGCGAGGGGGCCAGACCGCACGAACACGGCTGACCCTCCTCCTTTTCATGATTGATTCTGTTGTGGATTGAAACGGGTGTGGCGCGGTGCCGTCGCACCGCACCGGATCATGCGGCAAGAAACGCGCGGCACCGTCGTGCCACGGCGTAAAATAATGCAAGGACACGATGCCGTCGTGCCGCGTCAAAGAATGTTGAAGGCGTCGCGGCCGGAGCGGGGCCGCGGCGGAACGAGAAGACCGGCGGCCAGCCGGGCCGGCCGCAAGGGAGGAAAAACCGGGAGAAATTAATTCCCCTGGCCAGCCATAATGGCCCCCCATTATGGGGGGGGGGGGCGGTTTCACAAAGGGGGGCAGGCGGCCCCCCGTTTTCCAGCAGCTCGCCCTTCGGCCGAGCTGGCAGCGCGCGGCGCGCTGCGCTGGACCGGCGCCTGGCCGGGCCACGCCGGGCCGCGCCGGGCCGTGCCAGGCCGGGTCGACCCTGTCCGGGGCGGGTCGACCCGGTTCGGGCCATCCGGGGGGTCTCGGACCGGGACGACCCGGGCCCGAAACCCCCGTTACCGAGCGGTTTGGATTCAAATGCCCATAACTCGGGCTACGGACATCCAAACGACGTGCTGTCAGCGGCGATGCGATCCTTGGATCGAGACGGTCGTTTCGGTATATCGAACTCAAGGTTTCGGAATACTTTGAGTTCGGCCGGGTTGGTTCGTACACGAAACCAACCGGGCCCTCGGAGCGGAAACACTCATATCTTGAGCTACGAACGTCCGTTTGACGTGCCGTCAACATTGTTGAGTTCCTCTTAGTGAGACGGATCTTTTGGCATACTCCGGGCGAGGTTTGGACGCAGGTGGAGTACGGTCGGGTTGGTTTTGCCTTAAAAACCAACCGGGCCCCTGGGACGAAAAAGCTAATAACTCTCAGACTGGGCTTCCGATTGACGCACCGTCTGTTGCGTTTAGTTCCTGTTGACGATTCAGAACTTTTGGATACATCAACTCTAGACTTTGTGACAGTTGATGTATCAGCCTCTCGGCTCGTGGAGCAGACTCACCCGAACGAGGTTGCTGTGTGCAGGAACCCTAGAGATGGCTGCGATTGCTACTGCTACTGCTACTGTGACAGCGACGACGACAGTACAGAGATCCTTGGTGGATTCGACGACGACGACTACAGCACTCAGCGATCCTATGTGGATCAGTGCTACATGTCCTATGTGGGCCCGATCCTGTGTGGGTCCGATCCTGTGTGGGTCTGCGCTCAACGGTCCTGTGTGAACCAGCGCCTACAGATCCTGTGTGGGTCCGATCCTGTGTGGGTCTTTGCGGGGGATAGTACCTATCGATCCTTTGTGGGTCCGACGACTTAGATGGATCAGTGATCATCTCTATCGTCTTTCGAAGATGTATACCTGTGTGAGCTGAATCCTGTTGCTTTCCTGTGTGGATTGTGTTGTGCTATTCTGTGTGGATTTCGTTTTGCTTTCCTGTGTGGAATACGTATACTTTCCTGTGTGGACTGAGTTGTACTTGGGCTCGGAGGTTGGAGCGTATTGGAATTGATGACTTAGGTATATGTATGGGCATATACCTAAGAAGTGTCGGTTATTACTTCGTGTTTGTATCTTCCTTTGTGGTTTATCCTTTGTGTATTTTGGGAGACCTTCAGGGGACTCGGGGTCCCTACTAGGTAACTTATACTCACCCCTGCACGGGCTATGCCCGCACTACGTTGTGTTGGTTGCAGATGACGGGCATCGTTGATTGTGGTTGAGGCTTGCTGAGCAGGACGGTACCTGGAGGTGGACCACCGGGCGGGATGTGCTCGGAGCGGACGACGGGACCCAAGGAGCAGTGGTGCTATCTGTACCCACCCTTCAGGTGGGATTTCTAGTGGACAGCTCGACGTAGCGGCTTTTACTTTACAGTTGTTGTTTTCCCTTTCGAGTTGTACTTTACTTTCAGTTTGGGTTTGTATACAGGCCCATTTACTTTTCTGCACTTTCAGTTGTACTCTGTTCTTACTTAGTGTTTACTTTTCCGCTTGCTTACTCTGTGGTGCTTGTTTACTTTACAAAGGCAATGCCTTCCCTTTTTACTGGGAATTACGCCATGGTGCTAGTCGCTAGCCCCTGGCCTATGGAAGGCGGACTTGGTGTAGTCACGGCACGGGCCCCGAGGGCGGGTCGTGACACTCCCCGGCAAGTCACGACCGAGCAAGCACCATCACCACACCATAAAACCTCAACGTTGAACCATAAAACCTAAATGGATAACCATCATTAGAAAAACAAAGAACACCATCGAAACACACCAACAAAAGTAGATTCACAACCCAAAATTTCCATGGAACCAGGGAGAAGAAAACAGGACTCAAACCCTACTAGGAAAACCAAAAGGGGGAAACCAAAAGGGGGAACCGGGGATGAAACCCTAAAGAAAAGGAAACACATCAGGGGGAAGAAACCCTAGGAAGAAGAATAAGGACGCTCCAATGTCGGGGGGATGAAACCCTAGGAAGAAGAGGAAAAGAGGGAGAGAGAGCTATGGGGAGAATAGAGGGGAGACAAAGGAAGAAACCACCAAATAGAGAATCCCGCGATGAACCCTATCCCACCGCCACAGTCCAAAACCCATCTAAGCACCGACACAACTGACGAAATGGAGCCGAGTGTATCGGGCTAGACCCACAGAGCAGGGGAGGGAGAGTAGAAAGCGAGACGGCTCTAGAAGCAAGAAAGAAGAAAACCTAGAATGGGAGAATGACCCAGAAATAGAAAATGAAAAGGGGAAAAATCTTGAAGCTGAAGGAGGAGGAAGTCCCATCGATGTCGGGGAGAACTTAAAACCCTATAAGGATAGGGCGGAGCCGAGAGAAGAAGCTGGGAGTGAACTCCGGGTGAGTGGGGTGCCATGTGTACTATCCGGTTTAAGTAATACATAAGTCTTTTAATTCTTAAACTTTGTCTTTTCATAGGTATAAAAATGAGACATGATGTTATCTATACCACATTTCAAATATGGGAACCATAACTAATGCTTTATATCATAATAAATCTTATTAGTACCTAGATATATAACCCATTGAGAATAATTAAAACCATACATTATAAAATTTCTCATGGATACTGGGAAAAAAATTAAAATGATACCTTCATTAGTGGATGTGAGTTTGATTTTTTTTAATTCTCATTAAAGGTGATGCTTATGACACTCCCTCTAATGGTTCCATTTATAAAGAGACTTTATAAATATAATGTTTTTTGTTTGCGGTTCTCCTCATGCTATATGGATAGATAAACTATGGTTAGAATTTCCACAAAGGAGTAATCTTGTGTGAAGTCATATGATATTATCTTAACCCATTTATTAAGGCTATGCTTGGATATACTTGAGTTGTAATATTCTAGTGTGGTGGTGTAGGGTGTTTTTCTGAGGCTTGAGAAACTAAAGATGGATTACCCAGGGACTATGGTAGGATGTATTCTATTTGAGTCTGTTTATAAAGATCCTAAGTAATATCTTTGGATATTTTCATTTTAAGGTTGAAAATCTTTAAATGTGGAGGGATGTAACAACCACAATTTTTCTTATAAGTGATACATAATTTAATTTTATGTATTATGGGTTGGTCCCCTTAAATATGGTAAAATGGTATATTTACCTTATAATTTTACATTGTTTTTTCCTTATGGACCTGTTGAACTTGAAATATGATATTTATCATTTGAACGAAATTTTATTGAAATTTTGAGCTAGTTGAATTTTTTGGGAGATTTAATAGTTATTAAAAAAATAAATATTTATCCCCATAGTGATATAATATAATTTGTGTATGGGGATATATATATTAGTAATGGAACCATTTAAAATAATTAATTATTGTTTTAAGGTGGTTACAAAGATTATTCTTTCAATTTTAACATTTTATTATTTGGATTTAAATAATATATATTGAATAATTTATTTTTATCCAACCATGTGCAAAAAAAATAAAACTATTAAATGGAGTCCCAAAGATAAATTATGACACTACGATTATGTATGAATTAGGGTAATTTTACTAGGAGAGTTATAATTTTCCTAGAATATCTTTAAACCCTGGGACCAAGAATTTATGTGCTTTAAATTGAATAAAAACAATTTTTTTATTATACACAAGGATAAGGTGACATGTCACAATGACATGGATAATGATTTTCAACATGATGATAATGTGGTCAGATATTTTTATGGAGGATTCTATAATAACTCAATTTTTTCATGTCAAATCGAATATAGGAGGTTTTAAAATCATTTTATAATAAAGATAATTAATTGGTCACATTCTTGGAAATTATTCATACATTCCTCTAATTATCCCTCTCTTTCATAATAAAAAAGGTAATTCACCAAGAACCATCTCTATTGGTGAATCCTATTTGATTGGAATTAACCTCATCCATAGTAAATAGAATTCATTTGTGTTCTTGGTTTATTTCATGATGATTTCACAATGATAATTAGGATATATGATGAGATCGTTATTCATTGGAAATTCCCCATTATAGTAGGAAATATTTATTTATTATACTCATTTATAAATAGTGTTTTTAACCCTACCTCTCTAATAACATTATATAAATATTCGATGGTGATGAAATGAATTAAAATCAAGTATTTTTCTTCTTTTAAAGGAAATTATCATGTGTGGACTTTTTGAACCCCCCACACATGGTAACCCTCCTCCCCCATGAAGAGGCCACTTCCCTGAGGTAGAGCCCCTGCTGGGGAAGAATCCATTGCCAGCTGAGACGGAAGAGCGTTCCAAAGGTTGACATCCCGATCGGCGATGGTTCATCAAAGCAATCCATCAGCACATTGAGCCAAACCTGATTTTACCCAACCGGTTGAGATCGAGCGACCCGACAAGACAGGTGGATCCTGGGGGAGAGGCTCTCTCCGAAAGTGGACTCTCAGGATTGAAACCCTAAACCTCCCAAAGAACGAAATTTTTGTACCACTCTCCTTAACCACCACACCTCCACCGAAGTGGAAAATTAAAATCAAATATGGTTTTAAAAGTATGATTATTTACTAAATATTTAATGGAAATTTAATAAAATATTAATTTCATAGAAAACTCATAAGGATTTAAATGGTTGAAAATTTTATCTATTGGATTTAATTTCGAAATATTTTTTTCTGTGGTGATCAAAGGAAACAATATTTCTTTTAAAAATTTTATTTCAAAAATAATCATTCTATTGAAATATTATAATGTGAAGTACTTTCTGATACTGTAGGTCTTCTAATCCAGGTGGACACTATCTTGTTACATCATGTACTTAGACCATCAACTTTGTGAATTATGGGATTTACACAACTCTATATATCATTGGTATCCTATGTGATATTATCCTTTATAGAGTTAAGAAATGAAGATTTGTTTCTTCACTTTTCCATTGTTTTATTGACATTAAATCATATATGGTTCTTTTGAGATACCTTCTATTATTCACTCATTTTGTGTTTTATATGATTTCTTTGTTTATATTTACTTCGTGTTTCTCAAGTCTCCTCTTTGGAATTTTTAGACTCACCTTGACATAGGGATCATTCCTACACATGTTGTATCTATATAGATATTGTAAATCTTGGATATGAGACTATATTATGTGAATTTAGTAGAGTTATAAGTTAAGTCACTTGGAAATAGATTTTGTTTTATAGTGGATATAACTATTGATGGAGTCCGTTCTAGGATCTTCTATATAGAGAAGGTGTTTCCCTATAACTGGAGCTTGCTATGTTCAATGGTAGTTGTATTCTTCTTATGAATTCCTAAATTTTGGAATTTTACTCTATGGAATTTTACTTGTAATTGATGTAATATTATCACATTTTATATAGTTTAATTTTTATATATATCTACATGTTGTGTTTATTGGCCATTATTGTAAATTGGTGATCCATTTAGGTTGTTATTGGTTTTTGGAAAAGGACACCCATGAATAAATTTGAGTTCTTGGTTCGTGTCATCATCATTAGACCTATTGGAGGTGGGACGGGGTGGCACCCACAACTTAACATTGACCTTGGTCATGTCCTAGTGGGTTCACTAATTTCATAAATGATCATTTTTACGATTTTTATGTATCCATTTATAAGTAAGTTATCAATAATAGAATGTTATTTAAATTTATCAATAATGTTTTAAAAGTGGGTTATAAAAAATGTAATTGAAAAATAATTCATAGAATCACTCCCACCCTATCATCAAATCTTGCCATGAGATCATAAATTACGACCACCATAATTACTATTTAATAAATCTAAAAAATAGTTTTAAGTTATGTTGTTATTATTTTGGTGTATTATATGTGGTTAAAAAATGATGATTTAGAAATATGATATTCCAAATGAAATATATCAATACATTGAATAAAAAATATTTAAAATATTTTTTGAAAACAATTTTCTTGATGGAGAGACTTTTTTTCATACTTAATGCTATTAGGTATTGATTTTGTAGATATTTTAACCAATGGTTTCACTCTAGTCATGAAACATGCCTCAATAACCACTACAGATTAGAATAAATTGAAAAAAATAGGCATATATGAAATTTTATGTTTTAACTACTTTAAAAATTATAATTTATTAAAGTTATAGGGAGTAAGAGAGTGAATGATTTTTGGGAATATTTTCAAAATATTTGAGAATTTTAGAGTAATGAATGAAATTATTCAATTAATAAATGACCAATTCAAAGATATTCATATAATTGAAGGAGTAACATTATATTATTTATTTTAAATAATAATGAAATTTTGAGCACTATTTTTTTAAGAGTATATATAAAATATCAATGTGGTAAAAAAGATATATTATAACTTACAAGACATGTTTTATATAAATAACTTCATAACTCAAAGATCATGATTTGAATTCATTTATATATGATGATTTTACTCACATGTTTATACCATATAAAATATATAAAGTCTCCTTGATAAAGAAGATAATTAAGGAAAGAAAATATATATATTTAAACCCCATGAATTTTGAGAAGTCATAAGAGGAGATCAAGGATACTGTGGATATTTCAGTTTTAGATGAGTACTTTATAGAGTAGTTTCATTGAATAATCTTAAATATCTTAATTTTTTTTTGAAAAGTTAATAGAAAATAACATGGTATATTTAAATTGAAATGTTTATAATATTTATATAATGTTCACATTGTAATAAATAATATATAGCTGGGAAATTGTAATGTTGGTGATGATTGTGGATAATTTTTGAGTTCCCATGGAATAAAATTTTAAAATAAAACTAACCAATGTTTCCTTATAAAGAAAATAAATGTGGTTATAAAAAATGAATAAAAAGAAAATTTTATCCAAAATAGATGAATAAGTGAGTGATAAAAGTGATTGTGAAGATGTTTCATCACAAAGTTATCACGGTTAATATTTATTTATTACTAGAGTGGAGATGAGTTCTCAAGTGATATAATGAATGATGAAATAGATTGGTAATTTATAATAAAATGTGTTTTTAGTAAATAGATTAAAATTATGGAAGGGGAATAAGTTTTATATAGAGTAACCTCAAACATCAATTGAGGTTAATAAAGATTATGGGGGAAAGGTGTTTTAGTTGGTGAAGGGAGTTATAAAACATAAAATAATTCATTTAAATTTCAAAGGGTAATGAGATGACCCTATAAAACATAAAATTATTTGTTTCATCATATTAATCATTTAAAACCATATTTTAGGGATTAAAAAGGAATTTTAGTTTAGAAGAATAATGTTTAAGACTATTAAAGTAGAAATGAAATGAATTGAATCACATCAAAAGATAAAGTATATAAATATGGGTTTTCTAGAAATTCAAATTTTAATTCTAAGTCTATAATTAATAGTGAAAAAATTGTTATCCAAAAAGATGTTTATTATGTATAGATAATTTTAAAATTATAATTTAATAATAAAGTATATGAAAGTTGAAAACATAATGTATTTTAAAGAATAATAAGTGATAGTTTAGGAAGAAAATTTATAGTTTATAAATATTGTTGGGGTTGTGGTGGCTTCAGTTATATAAAAATATATTTTTTGTTTAATAAAAAAATTTTAATCAATTCTAAAGACAAAGAAGTTTGGAGTTATGTGTGACATAACCTACTTGGATACAATTAGTTCAATAGCTATATAAAATATCATATGTGAAATTGAAGAATCAAATATAATCCACTGGGAATTATATCAATTGTTAAATAATGACAACATGTAGTGGAATTATTATAAAAATACAACATGGGGGAACCATATGTTGAAATTACATTCATAATTAAGTAAAGAGTTTTGATTCATAGGGAAAAAATGAGGCTCAAACCAGAAAAAATAGCCAGCTCATCACCAATATACTATCAAATATATACATTAAAACTAAAAATATTATCATGAATTAAAAGAGAATATGGAATGGTTAATATATAATTAATATTAAAAATAAATGAAAAAATAAATACCAAAATGATGATCCCACCTAACCCTAATATCACAATCTAACACTACTATCAAAACCCAATCCATGTAAAAAAAGATAAAGAATCCAAAATATGGATCCCCTATTATCAAAACCAAAACCTACCAAGGAAACTCTATCTATAATGTTGATTTGGTCTAAGTAGGTTGTTAACAAAACAACCTGGTAGGATTTCAACAAATAGGCTTTGAATTTCCTTAAAAAAAATACAAAAATACTATTTTAAAATACTATAGTTAAAAGTAGAGTCTAAACACTTAAAGGAAAATAATTCCTAAGTAATTTGAAATCCTTTCTTTTGAAGCATGAAAATTTCATTAAACAAAAACATTTAGATTTTCTTTGGGAAAACCTCTTTAAATCAATTCCATAAACTGTATAAGAGAAAATAATAAAATAACTAGCCATATAAATAAATAAGTAAATAGATTCAAGTAGTAATGTTTGAAATGAACGACCAAGGAAATCATGTATCTAAAGTAGCAATAAGATAAGTCATGGATGGTTATGGAATAATAAAGTAAAAAATACATTTAAATTAAACTATAAAAGGTGAAAAACAAGTAACCCACTTCAGAATAGTGTAATAAATGAAAAATATTGACACATAACCAAATTGAAACCTATAAATAACTGGAGTAATATATTAGTAATCACGAGAAACCCATAAAGTCCTAGTGAGATGATATGAGATGTACTTAGGAAAAACCACCTTCTATCCTAGTGGGGAAGCTCATAATCAATAACCTGTTGGATTTATCTAACTTATCCTCATTGTTGGAACTTCAAAATGTTAGTTTATATCATTTACTAGGGTATACTATTCAGTGTGTGAACATAACCAAAATTACAGCCATCTCTCATCCTCTCACCTAGACACCCAGGATCCCCAAGATATATCCACTGAAGGTTGGGTAAAATTTATCATATATTAAATATAAATTGACACATAATAGTAATATATCATCATCCCACCTTTATACACCCTCTAATACAAGAACACTCCTCAACATACCCAAAAACATTAATAAATATCAATAATTCACCAATTCACATATAAAATGACTGTAGGTGGATTAAAATAAGTTTGTAGCTCATATTTTAAAAAACATATGTGACTGTTTCTAACCGTCCTTGAGTTTAAATATAGTAATATCATTTGTAAATATCTCTTTTAAAAACATGTAAGACTAGTACCATTTGTAAGACTCCCTTTCAACATACCAAATTGGACATCAAATTATAATTTAGAAACTCACACTTAAAATATTTTATACAAGCCTTTTTGAAAACTAAATATAATTTAAAAACACTTTTGAATCATATGAAACCAAGAAATATTTTAAAATATACTACACATAAATGAACATATGTGAAATATCCAGAAACAAAATATGAATGATCATAAAAATGTCTCACAAATGAAAAAGAAAATTATCTATAATGTAAAATCATAAAAATATTTGAACAAAAAAGACCCCATAAAAAATACATAAAAGAAATAACCCAACCCACATGAAATTATTTGAAAGGCTAAAATGTTATTTAAATATCAAAATCCATCAATTAAAACTCAATAGGAATTTTATCAAATACTTTGTATATATAACTTTTTCTAAAATCAAGAAATTTGATAAAAAAAAAATAGTAATAAATTTATTAACTCACTATGGTTCTATTAATTTTTTTTAATGAAAACAATATTTGGAAAGATAAGGACTAAATGAGTTGTTGAGAAAAGGAAAATTCTTGGAAACATCAACAATAATATGTCTCTTTCACTAACCAGCATTTAATAGACCTTAAAAAGGCTCAAGAAACTCTAAAATCCAAGAAAAACCTATGTTAAGTTAAACCCCCATATAAAAATTGAGTAGGATTTAACCCTAGTTTATCAAGACCTCTATAGGGAAATAAGAGAATACAAGAATAATATAATGATATAATAAGTTATATAAGGTTTACCTTTGAAGAATCCACATCAAATAAAAGTGGAGGAGCTCAAAATATAAGGGATGATAAAAGGAGATCCCCTATGGCTATCCCTATATATTAAACGTATGGATGAAAAGAAAAATGATCCCATTTGGGATTAAAATAAAACCGGGTAAAATTGGAATATAAAATATATAAAAATATGGGTAGAATCACCCTGAAAATTGGAACCCCTTCCAGAATACACCACAATTTGAACACCAATGCTACGACATTGAGAACATCCTTAGGCCATAACCAAGGATCTAAATATTTTTTCCACCAAGCATAGAACCGATCACCACTATGTATCCTCAAAAATAACTCCCACACTATGGTGAAATACCAAACAATACAATATGGTACACCCTTCATGCATAAAGGTTTAGATAACCCTCTTTAAAAAATAATGGATTGTTATTTTGTGACGAATATAAGAATAGTGTGATAAAATAAAGTTCTATAAGTATAGAAAAATGAAAGAAAGTAAAATAAATCTAGTAATAAAATTAAAATCACTTTAAAAATAAGAAAATAAAGGTTGGTGTGAAATAATTCTCCCCATATCAACACTTTCTTCCCCCAAAAAGTCCCCAAAGAGTTAGGAAAACATATGATCATTCTATCATGAAATAAAAATAAAGAATAAATCTGAAAGAAAATTAAGACCAAAAGAAACCATTCCCAATCCATTTAAGAATAAAGAAGCCATCTCAAAAAACTACTAAATACATAACAACACCTAATAATCCCAGAAAATAATAAAAAATAGACTTAGGAATGAGAAAATTCAATTTAAATATCAACGTTTTTAGACCCATGGTGAGTCTCTCCACCATATAGGGGTCCCACTTATATGTTGTATTAAACTAAAATAGACTATCCTAATTGAAATAATTAATTTAAATGGACTAATATTGTAACACCCCAGGTAAATAAAGAATATGAAATTTTTATATTTATGCCTATTTGTGATTAAAATTTTAATATTAATTTAAAGGTAACACTATGATCGATGGCTTACCCAATACGCAACAATGAGTTCCTTTGAAATCTTACGTTGCACTCTAATAATAAAAAAATTTATTTTAAATGGTAGTTAACACGTAGCCGTTGTAATGAAGGAAATGAACAGAACTAACTAAAAAATGATTATATATGTTTGTCAAATATTTTTACTTTTTACAATAAAGGTTAGAGGATTAAAAATGCGAATGAATCCAATTTTAAGCGTAAACATTCTAATATTCTTTTAAAGGTTGATTAACCGCCTTTTGATGGCGAACAAATTTTAAATCCACTTATTGACAATTTTTTGTGTTATATTTGACAAAATAAAATTCTTCTTTAGAATAGGGGCATCAAAATTTACTTTGTGTAATTTTTTGGTATTTTTCTGATAAAGTTCATTTTTTTAATGAATAGTGAAAATGCTGTATTTTAATTCAAAACCTATTTTTAATCTACTTTATTTATATGATTATATTATCTTTTGAATTGGTTTTAAAGTGAAATTATAATATATTTTTACCATTTAATCCAATAGTGTTCGTTGGAATTAATTTCACTTTGATATTGGACTTAAACTAGTGTCAATATTTTGATATATATTGGTTCATAAAAACACGCTATTTGTTCTGACAGCGGGAATTAATTATTAAATTAATTAATTTAACTTATATGTTTTGAATTTTATAAAATAGACATCATTTTTCAATTCTCAATATCAAATATATCTTAGGGTGAATTTTTGGTATTTTTCGGAAAAACTTCAATTTTTGATGAATACTGAAACCACTAAGTGGTACTTAAAAAACGAATTTTTCATTTAATTGAAATTTTACCACCTCTGTTTTTTGAATTTCAAAAATATGACATACATGGTTTCCATTAAGAAGTAAAATGTGGTTCAATGGGATTAAAATAATTTTTTGATGAATTGTATCTTTTAAGCTTTTAATCGCGATTAGAGGTAATTAGTGTAATTTAAGGTAAAAATAATGTTTTAATAATATGAAATGACCTTGACAAATGTCCTACCCTTATTTGATGTGTCATGGCCGACCAAGAAAATCCATGGGTCAACTTGGGGACCCCATGGAGCCACTTTGGCAGGAAAATGACATTAATAACTTTTCATTTAAAGTTTAAATTAAAATGTCACAAACATGTGTTGTTTTACTAAAACAATTTTTACATGGGGTTATACAAGTCATATTTTTGACTATAAATATTCATTATAAATATAAAATTATTTCCTATATCATGATAGTTTTTTTATAATTTTTAGACATTATATAAATTAAATTATTTATGACACCATGATGATGCAGTGATTACCTCGTTATTTAACAATTTAAATAAAATGAAAAGATAATGTAGCATCTAAGACCTAAACTTGTCAAAAACCTATTGGATGTGTGTATTTATAACTATTATCATCTTATCCTAAAAATATATAATTTTGGGACCTTTAAAATCCGAAAAACATTTTATAATAATGTTACTTTTCAAGACTTTCCAAGAGTGCCCCTCCTCTCCTCTTATAAAAGGCCCCCACCTCTACCACCTTACCCACACCTATAAAGACTTTGGATAGTCCAAAACCTGCCCATTTAGTCTCTCCACATACCTATCTTACTCATAGAAGCCTCACTTTGGGCAGAAGTCTTTCCAAAGAAGCCTTTGAGCTCAAATAAAAAAGAGTTACCCGATTTAAAGGTAGTGTCTTCTCTTGTGTTCTTATGTTTTATTTTGCTTCTCCAACCCCCTAAAATATTGTTATTCATTTATTTTGTAACAAAACCAGTATATTAAATATACTAGGATGTTTTTATAATAATTATTCGAGCTACACTTACACACACATCCGTCTAATGGTTAAAGAACATATTGTTTCTGTGGATGGTGAATTACTACCTCACGAAACGATGATTGTTCAATATTCTTTTAACACATTTAAAGGTGGCCATTATGATGTCACTGTATTATATATATGATATATATTGTATTTATGTTTCCTTATGCTTATGAATTTTATATTTAAAACATACCTTTATGCTTTGCATGTTGTGAAAATGCGATAATTTCATACGAGGAAGTGCGGACTACCGCCTCCTCAAGTGATGTGACTCGTTCATGCAATACGTGGAATGTATAAAAAATGAAATTAATGAACTTATGTGACCTATATAAAATATATATTATACTGTAATTATAACATATATATCTCTCCATTATTTTTAATTCCATTAATATATCAAAGAAATGAAAGTAGCGTTCCTGCGTACGTACGACCTACCGTCTCCATGAACGGTGCATTTCATTTATTTTTATCTATAAATGTTATGAAATAGTATAAAATGAATATTTACTGGATATATAAGATATTTAAATCATTAATACTATTCTGGAGATTATTTACTTATAACTACATGGACAATCATTTTCAAACAAGTTCATTTTTGACTCATGTACCAAACATCGACAAAAACATCTGATTTGAAATCACATTATTAACCATTTATTATAACATTATAATATGTGATATGAACTAAATAATAATCTTTAAAAAAGTACCTTAAGAAATTATAAATTGACCAAAGTTTATTATTCAGGAATATAGAGAAACGAACAAGACAAGTCGGACTTGAGGTAAGGGATCCGACCTCTCTCTTTCTTTTCAAGTACCCTCTTTTATGTCATTTCATTTATGATCCATGTTCTTATGTTGGAGGATGTTATTTTATATTTAACATGATGTAATTTTTATTTTTATATGATTATATACCCCCTCTTACTCTCATCAATTCTTTTTTTTAGAATTTTTAAGTGGTCCCGTTAGACTGTCAAGCTTTCGTAAGGGATTTTTCATCTCACTTTTATTCCCGTGAGATTTATGCTACATTTTCCACCATTTCCTTTGAGTGGTATATGTACTACCAATTATTATAATATTTGTGTAATATACTTTCTTTTATGATTATTTACATCAATGTTGTATTTTCCTTCTTTCATGGGGTGTATGTTTCGAAAGATACCCAAGTCGGTAAGGGAACTTTTCACCCTCCTCTTTTTAAAAGTCTTATTTTGTTAGGTCTTTTAATTTATATATTGTAATGTTGGGATATGTTATTATATATCCTTATTGATGTAAATTTTATGTCCAAGTGATGAGATACAATTTTTATCTCTCATTAACTCATTTTCTGAATTTTAAAGTGACGCCGTTAGGCTATCGAATTTTACCAAGGGAACTTCTTAACCCTTTTTCGATTTCTTTGGGTTCAACATGTAGTTATTGAATATTTCATCCTTTGAATATGTGTGAATGGCCTTTGATTTTTTTACACTCAATATCCACTTATATTGGGTGTATTTATATTTTTCACACATAATTATGAGATTGATTTATCCTTAATTTAAGGATACCTTCTTTACAGGGGATTTCGTCTCATTTTACATTTCTATTGAGACTTTATTGTTGTTATGCACCAATTCACTCTTATATGGTGTATTTACTATCCTTTGGAATATCATATCATGAATTACTTTATTTTCATGATATTATAAAGTTCTGATTAAATGTTATTCCTCAATTATTGTATTCAAGTGTCTTTCATTTTGTTAAAAACCCTTTAACTAACGTATCATTTTAAATGTTTTAATGATTTATTCTTATAAATATTTCTTATTAATATACATGTTTTCAAAATGGTTTTAAGGATTTATTTATATGGATATTGATGGTTTAAAATATTAAAAGCTTCAAAGTGGTATAAGACACTTTGATTCAAAGATCTCTTTATTAAATGTTTTAAATGTTTTTGAAAATGGTTTTTAGAATGGATTCAATATTTCAATATCTTAAAATGTTATATTGTTATTTCAATGTTGGAATGTTATATTTTCTTTAAGCTTAAGTTATGTGCTATGATTATGTTATGGTTCTTGGGCATTGTTTATGAAGACGGGTGGTTCTGTGATAAACTAAGGGAAGGTGAGCCCAATATAGCTCTCCAAAGCATTGGGTAACATGAAGGATTTAAACGTTAAGGTTTATCCAAAGAGATTTAGGGAATATACTGCGATGGGTATTCCAAATGTAACCATGAGGGTTACTCCCTACATAAGAATGTTATGAATGCCTCAAGTTACCTTTATGCCTTATGATTTCTATTGAGTTATGCATAAATCTTATGATTTCACGAGGTATGTTAAATTGCTTATGTTTTATGAGTAAAGTATGATTTCATTGATTCTTATGTATACATGGACCACTAGTGCAGAAAACGTTTTTTACGTCACCATTTTTTACGTCGGTTATATAAAACCGACGTCATAATATGTAAAACGAGGTTTTTTATGTCGGTTATTTAATAACCAACGTAAAAACCTGTGTTTAGTACACCTTTAACGTCGGTTATTTTTATAACCGACGTTATTAATCGTGCGGCTTCGTTTTTTACGTCGGTTATACATTAACCGCCGTAAAAAACAGAAGCGGGGGGCGTTTGTTACGTCGGTTATTCAATAACCGACGTAAAAAACGCGGTTTTTGAAGGCCTTTTTACGTCGGTTATAAAATAACCGACGTAAAAAAAGAATCCGAAGATGTTTTTGACATCGGTTATGGAATAACCGACGTAATAAAACGCAGATTTTGAGCCCTTTATAACGTCGGTTATAAAATAACCGACGTAAAAAAAGAATCGGAGGAAGGTTTTTATGTCGGTTATTGAATAACCGACGTTATAAATGTTTTTAAAAAAATTATAACGTCGGTTATTGAATAACCGATGTGATAACTCATTTAAAAATTTACCCAGACCCGTGGATTGTCATTCATGAGTTTACCTTCGACAGTCGCGACTCGTCTCTCTCGCGCGTAAACCCGAGTCGGTTCGTCCATTTCGTGGGTTTAGATTCGTTTTGCGATCATCGTTTATCATATTTAATCTCCTCGGATCAATCATCTAAACTCGCAACACTCAGGTAATCCTCCCACTCGTTCGTTTTTTTTCGCGGATAGTATATATATATATGTGTTGTGATTTTTTTGTTGAAACTAGCTAAGATTCTTCGATTGCGAACCCTTTTAACTCGTTTTGGCACCATAATCTTATTTATCATCCCTAGATCTATTAGTTCGACTTGCAATATGGACTAATTTTATGATTTCACTAATTTTTCATCGTTTTCTATAAATCCCCGAGAGGGTTGGGGCGTGTCCATTTGGATGGGTTGCCCTTTTACAGTTGTTACTACTTTATTCACACACAACCATGGCATAGGTGCATGGATTTGGGATCACATCACCATTTTCACCCCCTGCAAACAAAGTTTCACGAGGAGGACTCGCCAGATTTCCCCTCGGCATGTTAAAAATTTTAGATACCCTCTTTTCAGCAAGTAAAAAATTAACTAGTTTTTTCTTCACTACTTATCCTAAACAAATAAAACCACCATTCTTTCTAGAACCTCTACTAGATCCATTGCATCCATCAACATACATATTTGGATCTGAAAGCATCCCTTAAGCCTTATGTTCGATGCTAACATCCTTTACTGATCTATAGAAAATATGATGGTCTGCTAAGCTCTCCATTTAAAAGTCAAACCCCACCAATTATTCATCCTCATCATGAGAAAATGGCACAACATCTGAATTTCTGATTCAATCTCTTGGGTCACTGAACAAACATTAACTCCTTCAAATCCACACCTGGAATAGACAACCTAATGTCGAGTTCCTTCTCTATCTATTGAAACTCAGTTCTTCCTCCACACCTAAAAACATTCTTTGAATGGCCCAACTTCTTGTTATGGTAAATTTTCAGTGATTCCAGGGGGGTGGGAGGGCTATCAAGAGGGTTGGGGGGTGTCCAGGGGGGTGTCCAAGGGGGTAGGGTGTGGGGGGTGGTGTCCAGGAGGGGTGGGGGGCTGTCCAGAGGGGTCGGGGGGTGTCCAGGGGGGTTTACAAGGGGGTGGGTGGGTGTGGGGGGCTGTCCAAGGGTGTGGGTGGGTGTTGGGGGGTGTCCAGGGGGGTGTCCAAGGGGGGTAGGGGGTGGGGGTGGTGTTTAGGAGGGGTAGGGGGGGGGGGGGGCTGTCCAGAGGGTTGGGGGGTGTCCAGGGGGTGTCCAAGCAGGTCGGGGGTGGGGGGTTGTGTCCAGGAGGGGTGGGGGTGCTTTCTAGAGGGGTCGGGGGCTGTCCAGAGGGGTCGGGGGGTGTCCAGGGTGGTGTCCAAGGGGATGGGTGGGTGTAGGGGGCTGTCCAAGGGGGTGGAGGCCTGTCCAGAGGGGTCGGTGGGGTGTCCAGGGGGTGTCCAAGGGGTTGGATGGGTGTGGGGGGCTGTCCAAGTGGGTGGCGGCCTCTCCAGAGGGTATTTGGGGTTGTCCGGGTGGGTGGGGGGGGGGCTGTCCAGAGGGTTGGGGGATGTCCAGGGGGGTGTCCAAGGGGGTAGGGGGTGGGGGTGGTGTCCAGGAGGGGCGGGGGGCTGTCCAGAGGGGTCGGGGGGTGTCCAGGGGGGTTTACAAGGGGGTGGGTGGGTGTGGGGGGCTGTCCAAGGGTGTGGGTGGGTGTTGGGGGGTGTCCAAGGGGGGTAGGGGGTGGGGGGGTGGTGTTTAGGAGGGGTGGGGGGGCTGTCCAGAGGGTTGGGGGGTGTCCAGGGGGGTGTCCAAGCAGGTCGGGGGTGGGGGGTTGTGTCCATGAGGGGTGGGGGTGCTTTCTAGAGGGGTCGGGGGCTGTCCAGAGGGGTCGGGGGGTGTCCAGGGTGGTGTCCAAGGGGATGGGTGGGTGTGGGGGGCTGTCCAAGGGGGTGGCGGCCTGTCCAGAGGGGTCGGTGGGGTGTCCAGGGGGGTTTCCAAGGGGTTGGATGGGTGTGGGGGGCTGTCCAAGTGGGTGGCGGCCTCTCCAGAGGGTATTTGGGGTTGTCCAGGTGGGTGGGGGGGGGGGGCTGTCCAGAGGGTTGGGGGATGTCTAGGGGGGTGTCCAAGGGGGTAGGGGGTGGGGGGTGGTGTCCAGGAGGGGCGGGGGGCTGTCCAGAGGGGTCGGGGGGTGTCCAGGGGGGTTTACAAGGGGGTGGGTGGGTGTGGGGGGCTGTCCAAGGGTGTGGGTGGGTGTTGGGGGGTGTCCAGGGGGGTGTCCAAGGGGGTAGGGGGTGGGGGTGGTGTCCAGGGGGGGTGTTATATCTTACTATATTTTGTTTAAAAAATAATATTCAAGCATATTGTTTTAAATACACATCGATTTGTTTTATATTTCAAAATTGTTTACATTCAAATTATGATTTTTTTCATATAAACATATATTTGTCTTATCTAAAAAATATATATATTTTTGCTATTTGTTATTGGTAATAATGAGTCGAAGTTGGATTACGGCACATCGAATGAGCAATGAATATGAGGAAGGTGTTGATGCCTTTTTGGAATTTCCTAAATGAAATGTTCCAAGTTGTGACATTTTTTTCTGTCCATGCCTGAAATGTCTGAATATGAAGAAGTTGAAAAGTAGAGAGATAAAAGATCATCTGATTTGTCATGGTTTCAATCCGAGTTACAACCCTTGGATTTGGCATGGCGAAACTGGACAGAATGTCACTGATGATAATGAATCGCAAGATGGTAACTCCGATGGAATTGAAGAAATGATTCGGGATATTGTAGCAGAACAAATTGAGATAGAACCGACAGTTGCACGTCTATATGGTGATGCCGAAAAACCATTATATCCTGGTTGTACAGATTTTACGGTTTTGTCTGCGGTGTTAAGATTGATTAGCCTGAAGGCGAAACATGGATGGAGTGACAGAAGTTTTACAGAGCTGCTACAATTGATGAAAGACATTCTTCCAAAAGATAACGATCTTCCAGATTCACATTATAAGGCCAAAAAAATATTATGCCCGATGGGATTGGGATACAGGAAAATACATGCCTGTCCGAATGACTGCATTATATATAGGAAGGAATATGAATTTCTGAAAGAGTGTCCTAAATGTGGGACATCACGGTATAAGGTGAAAGAAAAATCACAAGCTGATGTAGAGATTACAAAGCTCCCTTCAAAGGTATTTTGGTATCTTTCTATAATTCCTCGTTTCAAACGTTTATTTGCTAATTCACATGATGCAAAAAGGTTAAGATGGCATGCTGATGAGCAGGTATGTGATGGAAAAATACATCATCCAGCTGATTGTCCACAATGGAAGAAAATTGATTCCCAGTACCCTACATTTGGAAATGAAATTAGAAATCTGAGACTAGGCTTGTGCACAAATGGAATGAATCCATACCGAACCCTCAGTAGCACACATAGTTCATGGCATGTTTTATTGGTAATTTACAACCTCTCTCCTGAAGTTTGTATGAAGCGCAAATATGTCATGTTGAGTATCATGATCTCTGGTCCAAAGCAACCCGGCAATGATATTGATGTATACTTGTCACCGCTGATTGATGATTTGAAACTGTTATGGGCTGATGGTATTAGGGTGTATGATTCTTATAAAATGGAATATTTTCAACTGCATGCAGTGCTTCTATTCACTATAAATGACTTACCAGCATATGGAAATTTGTCTGGATACAGTGTTAAAGGGCATAAAGCATGTCCAATTTACGAACAACAGACGTCATATTGTCAATTGCATCATGGGAGGAAAACAGTGTACATGGGTCATCGGAAGTTTTTGCCTATGGATCACCCTTATAGAAGACTAAAAAAGGCATTCAATGGCTCACAAGAATTTGATACTGCTCCAAAACCTTTATCCCCAGATTTGTATTTTGAGAGGGTGAAAAACCTTGATGTGACATTGGGAAAGACACAGAAATCTGGTAATGATAGACATATTTGGAAGAAAAGGTCAATATTTTTTGAGCTACCATATTGGAGGTATCATGAAGTCAAACATAATATTGATGTCATGCACGTGGAGAAGAATATCTGTGATTCTTTGATCGGAACATTGCTAGATATTAAAGGAAAGACAAAAGATGGGTTGAATGCAAGGTTAGACCTACTATCAATGGGAATACGTTTGGAGTTAGCTCCCACTCCTAAAGGAAGACGAACATTTCTTCCCCCGGCTTGTCATACATTATCGAAGAGGGAGAAAAGTAGCTTCTGTCAGTGTCTTCATGATATCAAAGTGCCTCAAGGTTATTCTTCAAATGTAAAAAATTTTGTCTCATTGAAAGACTTGAATTTGATAGGTATGAAATCACATGATTGTCACGTCATGATGCAACAAATTCTACCAGTTGCACTGCGTGGAATATTGCCCATCCGTGTCAGAAAGACTATAATGAGGTTGTGTCATTTTTTCAATTCAATTTGTAACAAGGCGATTGATGTGAATGCTTTGAACATTTTGGAAAAGGATGCAATTTTTATACTTTGTCATTTAGAAATGTATTTTCCTCCAACTTTTTTTGATATGATGGTGCATTTAATGATTCATCTGGTTCGAGAAATAAAGCTTTGTGGACCTGTATATCTTCGTTGGATGTATCCTTTTGAAAGGTATATGAAAATATTAAAGGGATATGTTAAAAATCCATATCGACCTGAAGCCTCCATTATTGAAAAGTATATTTCTGAGGAGGTAGCAGAGTTTTGTACGAGCTACTTGGCTACGGCGCAACACATAGGTTTGCCTCCATCTCGCCATGAACGGGTTAATAATGAGGGAAAGGGGATTCGTGGCTTGAAAGTCAAATCACTGTCAAATGAACATATGAATAAGTTAGAATCATACATCTTGAATAACATAGCTGATGTTCAACCGTATATCACATTGCATATTAATGAGTTGAAACAATGTCATCCAAAGAAGAAAGAAATGTGGATTTTGAATGAGCACAACAAAACTTTTTTGCCATGGTTTAAAAAGACCTTTCTTGGTAGATCAGATGTATTAGAGACATTAAAATGGATAGTGGGTGGTCCATCTTTAAATGTGATAACATGGTCCGCTTATGACATTAATGGCTATACATATCATACGAAAGCTCAGGACAACAGAAGTGCAGTTCAGAATAGTGGTGTATTGGTGTTTGCAGAAGCAATGCATTTTTCGAGTGCTAAGGACAGAAACCCAATTTCGGCATCAAGTGAATATTATGGAGTGATTGAAGACATATGGGAGGCTGATTACTTTAAAATTAAAGTTCCTGTTTTTAACTGTAAATGGTTTATCGGTAACAACAGTGTCAGACACGATGAATTTGGAATGACACTTGTTAATCTGAATAGATTGGAAGACACAGCTGATTCTTTTATAATGGCAACACATGCCAAACAAATTTTCTATGTAGTAGATCAATCATATATTCAGTGGGCTGTTGTTTTACAAGGGAAAAAACAATATGTTGGTGAGGATGAATTTGATGAAGATGCTGATTTATGTGAGATCCCTACTTCCATGGAAAGATTAACAGAACATAATGATGAGTATGTTGAAGACATGGTTTGTGCCATAAGGAACGATCACGACGAAAGAAATTTGGGAAAACAATCCAACTGTACATTCCTAAAATTACAGGTAACACATGTTTATTTCTTGTTTACATTTAGTTTTTTCATATAATGTTAGATATTGTAAATTTTTTACTTATTAAAACATGTATCAAACCAAAATGATAAAACAATAAAAACCGTAAAGAGGAGAAGTCCTGGGCGCACCAGCTGGCCGGTGGTGGATCACCGGTTGGCCGGTGGTCCAGAGCAAAGCTCTGTCTGGTCCACCGCCCAGCCGGTAGTGATCCAGCGGCCGGCCGGTGGTCCAGACAGAGAGGAAGGCTCTCTGTCTGGTCCACCGGCCGGCTGGTGGTGATCCAGCGGCCGGTCGGTGGTCCAGACAGGAAGGCTCTGTCTGGTCCAGCGGCCGGCCGGTGGTGAGCCAGCGGCCGGCCGGTGGCACCAGGCAGTGGGCAAGTCTACTGCCTGGGTCCTCCGGCTGGCCGGTGAGCTCACACCGGCTGACCGGTGGACTCAGTGAGTCCACTTTTCAGCTTTCTTGGGCCAACTCCTTGGCAACCTTTTGCCTGTGTTTACCATGTTTATCATTGTTTAACATGCTTACCATATTACCAATGTTTACTATTATGTAATTTAGTACACTTTTCTATTTTCTGATTAATTAGTATTACAATATTTGAATTTGTATATTTGTGAAATAATGTTTGTTTTTTTGATTTGAAGGAAAATGACAGATCAATCAGTTGATCAGCCACATGATTCTGGAGATGAGCATATTGGTCATACATCTGGGGAGGAACATTCACATGCTCCTATTACGAAAAAGAGTTCAAAGGTTGGTAAGCGTGGGTGCACACGTTTACCAAAATTATCACTTTCCCGTACGAAGGAGGAGAGGATAGTCGTGGAGTTTGATGATGATGATCTTCCTAGAGGTCCAAATGCTAAAGATTTTAAGGGTTTTGTAGCAACTCAGGCTAAGAGCAAAGTAAGCATTCTCTATGATGATTGGAGAAGTGTAGATAAGGCGATAATTTCTCAGCTGTGGGAGACCATTTTGGTAAGATCTTTTGCTATTGTTTGACTGTTCTTTAAATGTTTCTAGTATATAAAATATTTTTAACCTCTTTTTTATCAGATGACATTTGATATTCCTGACACTGGAGGAGTCAGGAAGAAATGCTTATCGTTGGCTGCTAGGAGATGGAGGGATTTCAAATCAACCCTCTCATCTGATTTCATTTATGGTCATAGGAGTCGTGAGAATCCATGTCGTATATATCCTTTTATAGATGAAGACACATGGAGACAATTTTTTGAAAGTAGAAGAAAACAATCATTTTTGGTAAGGGCAATGTAAACTTTTATAAGCTTTCTTATATAAATGATCTTATTATTGTTTTGTTAATGATTACTTATTCTTAATTTACAGAAAACAAGGAATGCTCATCAAGAGATCCAATCTAAAAATGTATACCCTCATTGTTTATCTCGGGGAGGGTATGCATTATTGGAAGAACAAATGATGGCAGAAAAATTTCAACAACTAAGAGCTGAGTCTTCAAGCTCTGGAGAGGTGGCCCCTCCATCCCCTCCATCTAGACATGAGAAATGGAAAAGAGCTCGGAAGGGCAAAAAAGGACAATATCTTTCGGAAGAATCGAGACTCGTAGTTGAGAGGATTGTAAGATATCTATTTTATTTAATTAAGTTTACTATTTTCGTCATATATTTCCAATCATTATAGAAATGTTCAATTAATTATTACAGGACTCTCTTGAGGAGCAGAGTTCACAGGGGACATTTACACCATCTGGGAGGGAAGATATTTTATCTGTGGCATTGGGAAATCTCGAACATCCTGGCCGTGTAAGAGGATATCCAGAAGGTGTATCGGTAAGAAAAGTATTGCCACGTTCCTCAACTTCTAACGTTGAGGGAGTTTATAAAAAAAATAGAATCCTTGGAGGCTGAAGTCCATAATATTAATGCGACAATGGAGGAAAAGATTAGAGCATCGGTGCAGTTTATGTTTGCAGACTTGCGAAGACAATTTCAGGGTGCAGCTCCCACTCCACCTCTCCTAGTAGCTCCCACTCCCCCACCTCAGCCTGCGGACCCCATTTTTGATCCTCCTCCTCCGCCGCAGCTACCTACTTATTGTGAGTTGTATGTTGATGATCCTCAACATCATATAGTTGCATATGGGATGGTATATTGTATAGGAGATACAGTTCATCATCAACAGTTAGAGGTAGAGAATCAGAGGGTCACTGTACAGGATATTATAGATAGATCAGCTCGGATACCATTACCTACAGATGAGGTGACGACAGTTGGACATAGTATCAGCCATTTTTTACTTTGGCCATCCAGACTTCTTCGACTCATTACCATAGAGGTATGGATGTTATATCTTTTATTTTATATTTTTATTAATGTTTTATCATTTGAAAACTAATATATTTTTCAATTTATTTTTACAGGAATACTTCAAAGGTAAAGAAATACTGTATAGACAACAACAAAGACAGATAGCTATGACATCAGATGCAGATACTAGCAGTCTTGAAAAATTTTCAAGATATTCAAATTTGTTGGCGGATCATTATGACTTTACAATGGAAGCTCATGTCTGTGGACGTGAACTAAGTGTGGGGATTATGAAAACTGATATCATGGAGTTTGTCACTGGAGATAAGTTGGGCATCAACGTGGTGCAAATTTTTATCATGTAAGTCTTAAGACCTTTTCCTTGCGTTATATTTATTAAAAATGTATACTTATGTCTGCTTTGTATTAGGTATCTGTATAAAATTTGTGAGAGGAATGAGCTGACAGATGTATATGGATTCGTGGACCCACAATTGATTTCCCCTGAAGCATGTGCATTGGATGAGGAACAAAGAATGCTTTATATTGCTGATAGATTTGAAAAGAATGTAATCACACAGTGTTGGATGATGCCTTTTTGTGAGAGGTATGAAACACATACCTCTCAAAGAGTTAATTATCTTTTAACATAAAAAACCACTAACGTTAAATTTCCTTTTATCATGGATCATTGGATGTTAGGGGTTTTTTGCCCTAGGGAGAAAACACTTTATTGGATATGCTCTCTCCATGATGATGTGCGAGAAAGTTTTAAGAATATATTGGAAACGTAAGTTTCAATTTCACAATAGTTTTATATATTATAATGAATTTTAAATTTACCCCATTCGTATTATTTTCTAACAGGGCATGGGTCCACTTTCAAAAAAGCGCAAAGAAAAGGAATTTCAAGATCAAATATGTACATGCGAAGGTAAATATCCATTTATAATTTGTACATTTTGATTTATTACATAAAAATAATATATTGAATTTACACTCATTCAAACAGAAATGTCATGAGCAACAAGGCATCATCGAATGCAGATATTACATGTTAAGATTTATGTATGAAATAATAACAACTGGGACAGTTCTGAGTTTTGACCTGGTAAGATTTCCTCTTTCTCATAATATTTCAATTTGATTTATTCATTATACACGTTGACTACTATCCTTTTCCTTTGTAGCATTTTGATGACCCTCAACCCTTTACTGCTGAAGATATCAAACACTTACAAGTGGAGTGGTCAAATTATTTTACAGGTTTGATTGACTTTTAATTGTTTGTAATGTAAAATGTAATTTTGAATATTGTCAATGTAATTGTGTATTTCGTAGTCATTTAGGTTGGATTTAGTTTTTTTTGAAGTTGACAGTGTAAGTTTTGAATTTTATATAAGTGAATGTTTAATTTTTCTCTACTTCTTGTTTTGGTCTACTGTTGGTGGTTTTTCTGGTCTGGATTTTGGTATGGGGGGAGAGGTTCCAAGGGGGTGGGTGGGTGTTTGGGGGGTGCCCAAGGGATATGGGAGGGGTGTCCAAGGTGTGTTTGGGGCTGTCCTAGGGGTCGGGGGGGGGGGTGTAAATGAGGGTGGGGGGGTGTCCAAGGTGTGGGGGGTGTCCAAGGGATATGGGAGGGGTGTCCAAGGTGTGTTTGGAGCTGTCCAAGGAGTCGGTTGGGTGTAAATGAGGGTGGGGGGGGGGGGGCTGTCCAAGGGGTGGGGGGGTGTCCAAGTGGTGGGGGGGTGTCCAAGGGATATAGGAGGGGTGTCCAAGGGGTGTTTGGGGCTGTCCAAGGGGATGAGGGGGTTTCCAAGGGGTAGGGGGGTTTCCAAGGGGTCGGGGGGGGGGGGGTGTCCAGGGGGTGGGGGGGCTGTCCAAGGGGTGGGGGGTGTCCAAGGGGTGGGGGGTGTCCAAGGGATATGGGAGGGGTGTCCAAGGGGTGTTTGGGGCTGTCCTAGTGTTCGGGGGGTGTAAATGAGGGTGGGGGGGGGGGGCTGTCGAAGGGGTGGGGGTGTCCAAGGGGTGGGGGGTGTCCAAGGGATATGGGAGTGGTGTCCAAGGTGTCTGGGAGTTCTGTCCAAGGGGCCGGTTGGTTGTAAATGAGGGTGGGGGGGCTGTCCAAGGGGTGGGGGGGTGTCCAAGGGGTGGGGGGTGTCCAAGGGATATGGGAGGGGTGTCCAAGGGGTGTTTGGGGCTGTCCAAGGGCTCGGGGGGGGGGGGGTGTCCAGGGGTCGGGGGGGTGTCCAAGGGGTCTGGGAGGGCTGTCAAGGTGTGGGGGGGGGGTGTCCAATGGGTGTTTGAGGCTGTACTAGGGGTCTTGGGGGTGTAAATGAGGGTGGGGGGGGGGGTGTCCAAGGGGTGGGGGGGGGTGTCCAAGGGGTGGGGGGTGTCCAAGGGATATGGGAGGGGTGTCCAATGGGTGTTTGAGGCTGTACTAGGGGTCGTGGGGGTGTAAATGAGGGTGGGGGGGGGGCTGTCCAAGGGGTGGGGGGTGTCCAAGGGTTGTGGTGGGGCTCCAATGCGGTGGGGGAGGGCTGGCCAGGTTGTTAGGTGGGTATAGATGAGGGTGGGGTTCAGTTGGGGCTTGGGGGAGGGCTGGCATGGTTATTTTTGTTGTTTGGTTTCTGGTTGCTTTTTGGTGAGAGCAATGCAATTATTTAAAAAAAAAATATCGCTTTCACGTCGGTTATTTTATAACCGACGTGGTAAACAAATCGGTAGGGGTTTATCACGTCGGTTTTTTCGAGAACCGACGTGATAAACCGTTCCCGGGCCTTTTATCACGTCGGTTCTTAATATAACCGACCTGCTAAAAGGCCTGGGAATCGATTTACCACGTCGGTTATTGGATAAACGACGTGCAAAAACGTTTCCCAGGCCTTTTTATCACGTCGGTTATTTAAGAAACCGACGTGATAATAGGCCCGGGGAAGGGTTAATCACGTCGGTTATGTCATAACCGACGTGATAAACGATATCCCAGGCGTTTTATCACGTCGGTTTAGAAAATAACCGACGTGATAAACCGCCCCCCCCGCGCATATTTATCACGTCGGTTATTAATGAACTGACGTGATAAACACCGTGATGTTAGGGATGTTACGTCGGGTTTTAAATAACCGACGTAAAAAACGTTATTTATAACGTCGTCCGTATTAACGTCGCCTAAAAACCGACGTAAATAATGAAATATAACCGACGTAAAAAATGTTTTCTGCACTAGTGGACTGATGTTTTCTATCCATACTTTTATAACCCTTACTGAGCTTTTTATGCTAATCCAAATTTTTTGAAATGTTTTCACAAGACATAAAGTTGAATAGGGTCAAGGATGGGATCAAGGAAATGTCAGGCTATCTAAAACAAGGAACTAGACATGACTCTTTAGTTCAAGAGTTTTTATTTTTTGAAAAAGATGGAGGCTTTGTAGATGTTTCTACTTTGTAATCTTTGAGATGTAATAGTTATGTACTAATTCTATAAAACTCTAAACCTAAAAAGATCCTCAATGTGAATTATTCAATGTAATTTAATATGAAGTAATGTTATAAGGTCGAGGCCTTATAGTTGGTATCAAAGGCCGGTTTAGATAACTTTAGAGGTTAGAGTGTTGTTTAAGAAAAAGTGACAAGTTGTGTATAACCACAATGGTTAGTATATTAGATGGATTCATTGTTTTTTGAAAGTTAGAATGAGTTTGAGATAACTTGGATAAGTATATCTTGGTGTTTATCTTACTCTTTATTATATGATGATTTTACTGATATACTCACACTGACCTTTTTGGTTTTAGTAAATTGCTGGATCTAGCAGGCACCAAAGTAACAATGGATTTGAAGAGAACTGTGACGGTTTTATAAAAGAACCACTGAATGATATGGGAGCTGCAATGAGAACTCTTGTGGTTATCCTCAACCAACTATCTGGAGTCATGGTTGACCACCTGAACCTTAGTGATTTCTATAAGGCATCGTATATGCGAGAAACAAATCCCTATAGAAGTTTAGGTAAAAATCATAAAGGTAAGTATATTAAAAAACCCATGTATCAAAGATGTGGAAAGAAACACATAGGAAAATGTTTCAAAGGGACAGAAAGATGCTATAGATGTGGAAATGAAGGTCATAAAGCAAGAACCTTCCATGGAAAAAGGAAGCATATAGTTGACTCTAGGAAGGGGAAAGAAGTTATTTCTGAAGGATCAATTGAATGTTTTAAATGTGGTGTGCATGGTCATTATGCAAACACATGTCCTACGAAGAAGTTTCGGGAATGGGGTCACCAAGATCGTGAAAATATTCATTTACCAATACCTAATTCCATTCCGATTGAGGATGGAGAAATTGAATACGACCAATGAAATGTATGGATTATTTCTTAACCTATGTTTTCCAATTATTGGAATCTTAGTCTATGATTCAAGATTTTGTTTGTAGGAAAGAATTATTTCAGAATAAGTTGAAAAGGAATGGCTAATGGATCATAAAGAATGTTGAATGAGTAAGAAGTCAACATATAAGAGATTCAAGAGTTATGGAAGATTTTAGGATGGTGAAATTCTTAGATGTATTAAGCCACTTTTGATGATGAGGTTACATTAGGAGACTTTTTTATAGTAACCCTGATGCTTGATATACGAAAATTTTATTCAAGGAATAATTATCCTTTCTTTGTGGATATAGTTATAAAGAACCATTTGGGTTTATATGATCCTTGAATTTGAGGCAATTACTGATTAATAAATTTTGGGTTGCAAAATGGAAGTTATTAGATAACCTTTGTGGTTAAAATATGTTATGGTTATTATTGATGATTTTATCTCTTTTGGGGAAAGTATGATTTTGGGTAAGAAATGTAGTAAAAGTTGAAAGTCAACATGACAAGTAAGTATGTTTCCTTAAGATCAAAAATAAATTCATAAATGAAAAGAAACTTAAAACAAAAATGTTGTCTATTAAGTTTTCCTACTGGGGAATTGAATACTATTTAACCCACCACAAGTTTGTGATTTTCTTGTGGTTAACTTTATCCTAAAAATATTTTCTATCACTCTCCCTTATAACATGACCCTTTGATTTTTCTTCCATATCCATGTTTTCCTACATGGAATCCTAGTATGGGTTAACTCGAGTGACCTATGTGCTTCCCTTTCTTTATTTTAAAGTGATTGTTTTACTGACTCTTGTTCCAATAGGGGACTTTCAATGATGTTTTCGAGCCCATTTTTAAAATTGTGAGGATGCAATTTCCAAAAGGGGGGAAGGATGTAACACCCCAGGTAAATAAAGAATATAAAATTTTTATATTTATCTCTATTTGTGATTAAAATGTTAATATTAATTTAAAGGGAACACTATGATCGATGGCTTACCCAATACGCAACAACGAGTTCCTTTGAAATCTTACGTTGCACTCTAATAATATAATAATTTTATTTTAAATGGTAGTTAACACCTAGCCGTTGTAATGATGGAAATGAACAGAACTAACTACAAAATGATTATATATGTTTGTCAAATATTTTTACTTTTTACAATAAATGTTAGATGATTAAAAATGCGAATGAATCCAATTTTAAGCGTAAACATTCTAATATTCTTTTAAAGGTTGATTAACCGCCTTTTGATGGAGAACCTCTTTTAAATCTACTTGTTGACAATTTTATGTGTTATATTTGACAAAATAAAATTCTTCTTTAGAATCGGGATATCAAAATTTACTTTGTGTAAATTTTTGGTATTTTTCCGATAAAGTTCATTTTTAAATGAATAGTGAAAATGTTGTATTTTAATTCAAAACCTCTTTTTAATCTAATTTATTTATATGATTATATTATATTTTTAATTGGTTTTAAATTGAAATTCAAATAAATTTTTAAAATTTAATCCAATATTGGTCTTTGGAATTAATTTCACTTTGAAATTGCGCTTAAACTAGTGTCAATCTTTTGATATATATTGTTTCATAAAAACACGCTATTTGTTCTGACAACGAGAATTAATTATTAAATTAATTAATGTAACTTATATTTTTTGAATTTTGTAAAATAGACATCATTTTTGAATACGGAATATCAAATATATCTTAGGGTGAATTTTTGTTATTTTTCGGAAAAACTTCAATTTTGATGAATAGTGAAACCACTAAGTGGTACTTAAAAAACTAATTTTTAGTTTAAATGAAATTTTACCACCTCTGTGTTTTGAATTTCAAAAATATGACATACATGGTTTCCATTAGGATGTAAAATTTGGTTCAATGGGATTAAAATAAATTTTTGGTGAATAGTAACTTTTAAGCTTTTAATCGCGATTAGAGGTAATTAGTGTAATTTAAGGTAAAAATAATATTTTAATAATATGAAATGACCTTGAAACATGTTATACCCTTATTGGATGTGTCATGGACCACCAAGAAAATCCATGGGTCAACTTGGGGACCCCATGGAGACACTTTGGTAGGAAATGACATTAATAACTTTTTATTTAAAGTTTAAATTAAAATGTCACAAACATGTGTTGTTTTACTAAAACAATTTTTACATGGGGTTATACAAGTAATATTTTTGACTATAAATATTAATTATAAATATAAGAAGATTTAATACATCATGATAGTTTTTTTATAATTTTTAGACATTATATAAATTAAATTATATATGACACCATGATGATGCAGTGATTACCTCGTTATTTAACGATTTAAATTAAATGAAAAGATAATGTAAGATCTAAGACCTAAAATTATAAAAAACCTATTTTATGTGTGAAATTATAACTATTATCATCTTATACTCGAAATATATAATTGTGGGACCTTTAAAATCCGAATTTGTTTTTATAATAATGTTACTTTTCAATACTTTCGAAGAGTGCCCCTCCTCTCCTCTTACAAAAGGCCCCCACCTCTACCACCTTATCCACACCTCTAAATCCTTTGGCTCGGCCAACCCCTGCCCATTTCGTCTCTCCACATCCCTATCTTACTCATAGAAGCCTCACTTTGGGAAGAAGTCTTTCCAAGGAAGCCTTTGAGTTCAAATCAAATAGAGTTACCTGATTTAAAGGTAGTGTCTTCTCTTGTGTTCTTATGTTGTATTTTGCTTCTCCAACCCCCTAAACTCTTTTTATTCCTTTCTTTTGTAACAAAAACTGTATCTTAAATATACTAGGATGTTTTTATAAGAAGTATTAGAGCTACAATTACACACACATCCGTCTAATGGTTAAAGAACATACTGTTTCTGTGGATGGTGAATTACTGCCTCCCGAAACAATAATTGTTCAATATTCTTTTAACACCTTTAAAGGTGTCCATTATGATATCACATTATCTTATATATGATATATATGGTATTTATGTTTTCTATATGCTTCTGTATTTTATATTTAAAATATTCCTTTATGCTTTTCATGTTGTGCAAATGCGATAATTTCATACGAGGAAGTGCGGACTACCGCCCCCTAAAGTGATGTGACTTGTTCATGCAATACATGGAATGTATAAAGAATGAAATTAATGATCTTATGTAAACTATATAACATATATATTTTACTAGAATTATAATATATATATCTCTCAATTATTTTTAATTCTATTAATATATCAAAGAAATGAAAGTAGCGTTCATGCGTACGTACGACCTACCATCTCCATGAACGGTTCATTTCATTTATTTTTATCTCCAAATGTTATGAAATAGTATAAAATGAATATGTTTGGGATATATAATATATTTAAATCATTAACGCTATTCTGGAGATGATTTACTTATAACTACATGGACAATCATTTTCAAACAAGTTCATTTTTGACTCATGTACCAAACATCGACAAAAACGTCTGATATGAACACACATTATTAACCATTTATTATAACATTATAATATGTGATATGAACTGAATAATAATATTTAAAGGAGGACCTTAAGAAATTATAAATTGACCAAAGTTTATTATTCAGGAATATAGAGAAATGAACAAGACAAGTCGGACTTGAGGTAAGGGATTCGACCTCTCGCTTTCTTTTCAAGTACCCTCTTTTATGTCATTTCATTTATGGTCCATGTTATTATGTTGGAGGATGTTATTTTATATTAAACATAATGTAATTTGTATTTTTATATGATGATATACCCCCTCTTACTCTCATCAATTCTTTTTTTTAGAATTTTTAAGTGGCGATGTTAGGCTGCCGAGCTTTCGTAAGGGATTTTTCATCTCACTTTTATTATCATGAGATTTATGATAAATTTGCCACCATTTACTTTGATTGGTATATTTACTGAACATTATTCTACTATTTTTGTAATATAATTTCATTTATGAGTATTTACATCAATATTTTATTGTCCTCCTTTCATGGGGTGTATGTTTCGAAAGATACCCAAGTCGGTAAGGGAACTTTTCACCCTTCTCTTTTTAAAAGACTTATTTTGTTGGGTCTTTTAATTTACATATTGTAATGTTGGGATATGTTCTTATATATCATTATTGATTTAAATTTTATGTCCAAGTGATGATATACCCTTTTTATCTCTCATCAACTCATTTTCTAAATTTTAAAGTGACGCCGTTAGGCTGTCGAATTTTACCAAGGGAACTTCTTAACCCTATTTCTATTTCTTTGGGTTCAACATGTAGTTATTGAATATGTAATCCTTTGAATATGTGTGAATGAAATTTGATTGTTTTACAATTAATATCCACTTATATTGGGTGTATTTATATTTGTCACACATAATTATGAGATTGATTTATCCTTAATTTAAAGATACCTTCTTTACAGGGGATTTCATCTCATTTTACATTTCTATTGAGACTTCATTGTTGTTAGGCACCAATTCACTCTTATATGGTGTATATACTGTCCTTTGGAATATTATATCATGAATTCCTTTATTCTCATGATATTATAAAGTTCTGATTAAATTTTATTCCTCAATTATTGTATTCAAGTGTCTCTCATTTTGTTAAAAACCCTTTAACTAAAATATCATTTTAAATGTTTTAATGATTTATTCTTATAAATATTTCTCATTAATATCCATGTTTTCAAAATGGTTTTAAGGATTTATTTATATGGATATTGATGGTTTATAATGTTAAAAGCTTCAAAGTGGTATAGGACACTTTGATTCAATGATCTCTTTATTAAATGTTTTAAATGTTTTTGAAAATGGTTTTTAGAATGGATTCATTATTTCAATATCTTAAAATGTTATATTATTACTGCAATGTTGGAATGTTATATTCCATTTATGCGTAAGTTATGTGTTATGATTATGTTATGGTTCTTGGGAATTGTTTATAAAGACGGGTGGTTTTGTGATAAACTAAGGGCTGGTGAGCCCGATATAGCTCTCCAAAGCATTGGGTAACGTGAAGGAGTTAAAAGTTAAGGTTTATCCGAAGAGATTTAGTGAATATACTATGATGGGTATTCCAAACATAACCATGAGGCTTAGTCCCTACGTAAGAATGTTATTAATGCCTAAAGTTACCTTTATGCCTTATGATTTCTATTGAGTTATGCATAAATCTTATGATTTCATGAGGTATGTTAAATTACTTATGTTTTATGAGTAAAGTATGATTTCATTGATTCTTTTGTATACATGGACTGATGTTTTCTATCCATACTTTTATAACCCTTACTGAGCTTTTTATGCTCATCCCAAGTTTTTGAAACGTTTTCACATGACATAAAGTTGAATAGGGTCAAAGATGGGATCAAGGAAATGTCAGGATATCTAAAACAAGGAACTAGACATGACTCTTTTGTTCAAGAGTTTTTATTTTGTGAAAAATATGGAAGCTGTGTAGATGTGTCTACATTGTAATCTTTGAGATGTAATAGTTATGTCCTAATTCTCTAAAACTCTAAACCTAAAAAGATCCTCAATGTGAATTATTCAATGTAATTAAATATTAAGTAATGTTATAAGGTCGAGGCCTTATAAATATTCCCATTTAAAAATGTAAAAGTGGAATAATAATTCCAAAAAAGTTTCCATTATCACATCAGAAGAGATACAATTTTTTAAAATAGTACAAGTTATCAAAAATCCCATGGAATAAAGGTATAGATCGAGGGACGACTAGAGTTGAAGGAAAGATAAATAATAAAAGGGGGGAACTTAAATAATAACTCATAGAATACTATTGATATATGTTCTTAGATAGAAAATTATTTCTTCATCAGTAATTAGTTTATAAAACTTTTTAGGAATACCCATTAGAGAAGAATGAAGGATGGTCTTATAAAAATTAAAACATGAGAGATTATAATTCCCATAATCTACTTACTTGTAGTATATAATGTGTCAATTATTTAGTAGAGGAATAAAAATAAAATAAAAAGATTCTATTAAATCATTATAGTCTTAAACATTGGGTTCATCACGCTTTAACATTTTATAATATAGAGAATCCTTAGCAATACAAAAAGTGGTAGGGTCACCACCAATTCTGGATATGCCCTTAAAATATATTCCATATCAAAGATTCATTTACCACATCCTGAATTGAATTAAATTCTATAAAATTAACTCTTATTGTGAGGTCTAGATAGTGCCACTATTTAGAAAGTTAAACCTTTAATTAGTCCTCAAATGAAAATTTAGGGGAGAAAGGAACCAATTTATTAAAATGGATGATATAATATTTCAATATTCATTCACCCTATTTATGGCCCCAAAACTCTATCTCTTTCCTACCATTCAACTTCATAGGGTAATTCCACTAAATTATTATGGTCTTAATGAATTCTCAAGACATACTACTCTATAGATGAAGTGGAATGATGACCACCCAACATTACTAACAGGATCCTTCAAAAATGTATGTATCAAATTTCACTCATGAGGCTTTAGGATTTTTCAGTGAATTATGGTCTTTATTCAATATAAAATATATGATAATACTGATAAAACTCTCATTCTACCACTATTCCAGGAGTCTAGGATGTGTTTTCTACTATAAGGGATACATATGATCCATGAGAGGCACTGTGATACCATGATACTGACTTCCTATTAGCCTGTTGGAATTTTATTGGAGTAATACTCTAAATAATGAATAGAAACAAAAGAAGAAATTAAAAATACTCTAAATTTAAACACACACTACATCAAATAAACTCTATAATTGAAGAAACAACTAAAAATCCATCACGAACACCACTAAAAAAATTGAAACTTAAAAGTCAAATTTTTAAATCCTTTCTTTTGTGATGTAATAAATCACACAAAAACTAGTTTCAAGTGCCTAAAATACCACTATTAAAGATGTTCTAAAATTATAAAATTCCATCATTGAAATGATTTTACAATTTCCCAAACATTGAATCTATTTTGATTCATTCTGAATGACTCTTTTATAAATTTTATAACTTAATTTTACTATTTAAAAAACAATCTATTTACCATTTAAATCAAGTTATTCACGAAAAAATATCAAATAAATGTAATACAATAACTTCAAAAACTATTAAATCCCCCCAAACTCACACAAAATAGAAAATATATGCAACAAAAATAAAACATAAAGCATAAGGGGGTACAATAAAAAATTCCAAGATGTTACTTACTATATATGAATTGGATGCATGGTTCATAAGACCATTCCCCTTCCCTGTAACTAAAACTAAAAGATTCATATAACTATGTGCATGAGATATTATTAGTTTAAAATATCATGCGATCTAACTTCATGTGTTCAGTTATTCTCCCATTTTCATTAAAAAAATTAAAAAATCCATTAACAACCCACATAACCTTAATATAATTAAGAAAACAAACAATTTAAGTGAAAATTAAATAGAAATAAATAGGGAACAAGACTAAAATTATTATTTAAAACCCAAAAATACAAGGAAACTTGAGGTACTAAATGAGAAAGATCTAGATAGACTCTCCCTACACCTACCCCTTGTGTTTTGACATTTATATTTCCAATGTTCCATTATTCCTCTAATAAAAATGGGTGATATGAAAATATTTTCATAAAAATTGAACCAAGAAACCCTATCTCGGTACTTGGGCTTGTTTTTGGTAAGTACCAAGGTATTGTTTTGATGAAATCAGGCTGGAGACAGACACTAGGGTATAAAATATTAAAAAGTGGGAAAGATTTCCTCTAATAAATAATAATAAAATTTCATTGAAATTATTAATTTAAGTCCATTATATTTCTTTTATACATTTTTATTTCATGAAAAATGAAATAAATAATTTTAAAACTTCAAAAAACCAAACAAGGATCTACCCAAGAACAAACTTCCAACTCATCACCAACATACCATAAAATAGATACATAAAAACTAAACATAATCTAAATAATTACAAGAGTGGATGAAATGGATGATACATACTTGATACTATAATAATAAATGGAGCATAACATACCAATTTGATGGTATTCTCATGACACTAAGGTGACTATCCAAAACTACCCTTGAAACCCACTCTATAAGTGACCCAAGAGATGGATTCCACAAAAAGAGCTCCCGATATTATAATGTGAACCTAAAAAATCCACTTGGTTTATATACATTGATTGGTGCATGTAGCGTGTGAGAATAACTGATCAATAGGATCTCACCAAAGATTCCATGCATTTACTTTTTAAATACATTTCATAATAAATAATTTAAAATAGTTTACTTAAAGTTGGTTTTAAACATTTAAATGAAAACAACTCATAAATTTTTTTGAATCCATTATCCTAATGATCATAAAGATTCTGAAACTAAAATATTTTTCATTTAATTTTTGAAACATCTTTTAAATCAATTCCAAAAAATTGTAAGGTAACAACAAAAAGAAACTAATCATAGAAACCTATTAATACACAACGTCAAGTGGAAAATTTTAAAATTGATAAACTAGTACATAATGTATCTAAAGTATTTATAAGATTATTTATACATGTGTGTGTAACACTAAATTAAATAATACATTTAAATCGAACCATGAAATGGTAATAAAAAATTATAAACATCATTATAGAGTAACAAATGAAAATAAATTAGAAACATATTCATGGTGAAGTGGAAAAAGGAACCAAGTAACATATAACTAATCATGGAAGATATTAAGGTCATAATGATATGGTCATACATACTCTAGTTGAACCATCTGTTGACCTAATAACAAGGAACCTAGTTAACAAAATCTAATCAATTTCAAACCCAGAATCACCAGTGATACTCCCAAAAATTTAGGAATATAATGTACTAGGGTTTAATATTTAGTTTATGAATATAACTATCATATAATCCATCCCTCAATATATCATTTATATGAATAATATCCCAATAAAATAAATTCTATTGGCAAGATAAAAAGTATCACATATCAATTATAAATCAACATACCATAATAATATCTCCTCAAACCACCCCCATACACCCTATAATTAAAAACCCCTCATTATCATACCCACAAAAATCATCAAATCTCAATAATTCACAAGTTCATAAATAACATGAAAAAATAAGGAATAAAATGAGACTGTAACCCAATTTCTAATGACCATTTATGAACGGTGCTAACTAAAACTTGAGTTTCAAATGGTAATAAAATTTCTAAATATCACTTTGGAAACTATTCAAAACCAATACCATTTTAAGCTTAAATTTCAAGTTATCAAATGGAAATTCAAATTATAATTTAGAAACTGGCACCTAAAATATCTTTTAAAACATTTTTTGAAATATTGAAACATTTTAGAACATATTTTGAATTTTGAGAAATGAAAATTTAATTTAAAATATACTCCACATAACATACACATATGAGAAACAACATTAAAATGTATAGACAACTTCATAAACACGTTTTAAATATGAATACAATAAGAATTATTAAATCAAACCGATCAAAATCATTGAATAAAACGATTCCAATCAAAAAATACCTCAAAATCATAACCCAGTCCACATGAAATCATTTTATAAACTAAAACATCATTTAAATATTCAATTTCATTGAGAAAGTATCTTTACGAATTTTATTTAATACTTGGTAAACACATCTTTATCAAAAATCAAGAAATGAGATTGTTAAACTTTTAAAATAACTTTATATACTCACCATTACACTATAGAAAATAATATTTTTAAAATAAAAGATGTTTTGAAAAGACAATCAGGCATAGGTTGTCTAGAAAAGTAAAATTTAGGGGAAAACCAACCACAACATATTTATTTATATAATTTGGGTGTAATCCACCATTATAAGGACAAAGAAACTATTAAATATAAGAAAACACCTAATCTAATACAATCCACCACATAAAAATTGAGTAGTAGTGAGAAATTGGTCACTATAAAAATCATAGGGATAGAAAAAAATTGAAGAACAAGAACAATTTTAGAGAATATGTGGATTTACATACAATACAAAATCCAGCTAAAAATATAAGTTAAAAACCTTAAAATCAAATGGATAATGAATGAATATTACCTAGTGATCACTTTCTGGATATTATAGGTGAATTAGATGAAGAAGTATCCCTTGGGTTATTAAAAGAAAAAGGGTAAAATTTTAAAATAAAAAACATACAAATATGGGAAGAGTAACACTATGGCGTCTCCCATTAAGTCATGGTGTGGAACCCATTTTAGACACCTCGGTGGTATATTATTTTAGGATATAGCTTTTACAAAATCATTGGGATATAACTAAAGATCCCATTCTCTTGAACACAAAATTACTGTGTAGATCTTTACGATGCAACCTCAATCACAACACCCCCTCCACAGTGCATCACTCACAACCAAAACATGGGTGACCCTACTCACAAAAAATATATGGAAGCCAATATCTATAAAATAAATGATATAGACATTTTTAGGCCTTTGTATATGTAATAACATATTGTTTCTACAAAATATAGTTCTCCAAAAACCCAAAAAACACCAAGAAGGAAAATAAATTTAGAAATTGAATTGAAATAAATAAAGAAAAAAAATAACATGTGATGAAACATAAGGGTGTGAAATCTATAATTAATAGTTTGTGGGTATATTATGGAAGTTATAGTTATACATTTACAAAATCTTCCTTCTATCTATAATAGGAATGAATTGAGGAGTTTGGAAAATAGGTTTTTGCACTGTTGTTTTTGTTAACTAATAGAATATTTGTGTTTATTTGTTTTATAATCTCATAAGTAATGATTTTCTTAAATTATTTGACATTGATACACTATTGGTGGATGTTATTTGTTATATAAAACTTGTATTTTGATATTTATTTTATATTAGTCATGGTAAACCACATCCCATATAGTATATTTTATCCTAAGGAATATATGTCAGCCTATAGTGATTAGAAAGCATGCGTAAGATCATATGGAGATTCAGTTTAGTCCTTGTGATTCAAGATGGTTCATAAGAAATAGAATTAGAGAAATTATTAATTGGATTGTTAATGGTAGATATGAGATATTATTTTTATGGATTAGTATACAAGCCATAAATATGTATGTTCAATATAATTATGGTGGAACCTAGAGTTACAATGGAATTTTTGGATCATGTATGGTCAATCAACCCTTAAATGGGTTTATCTTTATTTTATTTTCATAAATATTTATAGTATGATTTATTTTATAATGATATAGTAGGGTGTCGATGAATTTTTTAGTTCTATTTTATATAAAATGTTTTAGTTAATTAAAAATCATTAAATGAGCCATATTTGTTATCACAACCCAACCCAGGTCAACCCCGAACCGGTCACTCAGGCCGATTCATGGAAAGGCCCAAAATTCATTTCCAATCCCCATAGGCTAGAAACTAGTGTCAGGCATCAAAACATTAAACAAAGTGAACGATTTCTCCCAACAATAAATAGATAAAATGAAAAGTGGAAAGATAAAAAAGGAGCCCAATATTTGTATAAATGTTTCCAAACTGAATATTATTTATAAATAAACCGAGATATAACCACACTATATAACAAATAAACCAAACTAAAACCTAAAACACAACTCATCCAGGTGGCCCTGAGGGCCAGTTTCTAATACCAAGACCAATCATAGACTATAACTATTGAAATCAATATGAGACCTGTACCACAAGCTAAAAACAAGAAGAATCTATAGGCATGAGTATTAAAACTTAGTAGGCGAGCCCAAACAAATATATTCCCAATTCAATCCATTTAAAATAAAAGAAACACCAAATTTAGGTTATAAATACAATATATGAAAGTAATCTTTTTCACATTTTCCACATTAAAACGAATCATAATTCATTTCCCTTTTTACCATTTAAAAACACATTATTTTATGAAGAGGAACCACATGTAATTTAAGAAAAAAATTCCATTTCACACATTTAAGAGAGATATGGTGTAAAATGTTTCTAAAAACTTTTTTCACAAACACTTGAAAAAAAAATTTACGATTTTTTTCATAAATCCGTACTACTCTAAAAATAAGTACAATAATCATTCAATAAGGGAAATGAAAAAAGGGCGTAAGAGTGACCAACCAATCATGCATTTTAGTAACCAAGAGGAAATAGAAATGAGATAAATCCTATGGGCTCATGAATAATACAGAACATACTAATACACGTGGACACATCACGAAAATAATTCCTCAATCAATGTCATCAAAAATCCATAACACTCTAGTCCATACCCCACATGTTATAGACCGAGGGGTACAATCCCATATCAATAATAAAAAATATCCCCCTGCTGTGGCCACTAACTAGTGTGTAATATAACTAGTGAAAATATTTTTCTCAAAAAATTCCACAACTATGCCATGTTCGCATATTAATATTCTAAAAGAGTGTGAGTAAACCGATGCCAACTGAGTATCTAATAACATACAAAAATATAATAATTCACACAACATGCATCACCTTAGTCACCATATGGATTAATATCTTGCCTTAAATCCAAAAAATCTCGAAGGAGTCTATACTGAGGATCTCCCATTCCACATAACGTAAATGGGTTATGATGATTCCATAATGAGGACATCACACCCATTTAATATTTATATAAACAAGGTAAGATTATTGTCCAAGTAATGTGTTCATGATAAACCTTTTCACCAATTCTATAAAGCGCCAAATGTTCCTAAAACATAATTCATAAAAACCATAATTTCAAAAGAGTAAAATCCAAACTTCCAAAAAGAAACAAATATACAATTTATCATTTTATAATTCTCCTTTTTCTTAAACATTTTACATTTTCAAATCAATCCATTATAATTAATATTCCAAATGGGCCATTAACCACCACAACATGCCAAACCATTGTTAAAATCCAAATAAACATTTCCTTTAAATAAAAAACCACCAAAAATATATCTAAAGATCACATAACAATATTTATCATACAAGGAAAGTTAAAAAATTTAGAAACCAATGCATATTAAATTAAAAAGGAAAGTGAAAAGGGAAACCTACCTCAATCCACATGTGCTTCAACGCACACCTGAAACAACATCGCAAAGGTTAACAGAGCCAAGATTTCCTAAGAGAGACCTTAATGAAGAAAAAATTATAAAATAAATGAAGTGAAACATGAATCATAGGCCCAAGGGTCCATAAGATAAAAATATCATAAGAAATAATAAAAGAAATAGGATGAGGTAGAAGAGAGGAGAAGAATACCTCTAAAGATCTAGCCCCAAACTTTATGAATCACCTTATATCTATACAAAGGGAGGGAGGAGAGGCTTTGAGTGAACTTGAGAGACAAACATAGGGTCACAAAAACTGTAGGGAGGAGAGGGGAGTCATTTTGGGATAAAAATACCAATAGGTCATACTTGGAATTTAAAAAAAATTTAGATCTGGGTAGCTAGTACTTTTGGCCGCACGATTTACCAAACTATGCGCCAACCATGCAACCATCACAGAAAAAACCTAGGAAGCTGCACAGTTTCTATGAATGGTTTAGAACCCATGCACCAACTGTGAAGAATGGATCTATCTAAAAATAAAATTATTCACACGGTTTCTTAGGTAAGGGTGCACAGTTCCCCTAACCGTGAGCCAAATGTGTGCCACACGTGCACCGCACACTGCTAAGACAAAATCTTCTATTTTTATCAAAAAATCTATAGATGATTAATAAATGAACATGGGATCATATCTTGAAAAAAAATTGATCAAAATAAAACAAAAGAACACTTATAACTCTAGAGAAAACCAAGATAAAGGATGAACGAAATCAATGAACAAAATTAAATTTCTAGGTTAGACATTTTTTTCAAAAAATTTATTTATATATTTTTAATTAATTAAAACTTATAAGTGTTTAATATTTACAGTATTTTGTATTTTGAATTATATTTATTGGTTGCATGATCGGTAAACATATACATGATAAGAAATTGATTTAGAGGTTCATTTTTAATAAATTATTTTAAGAAATGAGAAATGTTATTTATCAATATTTTTTTTGGATTTGGTAGTTTTTTTATTGAATGTATTATCAATATTTTTTAATTTAATCTTTATGTAAACTATTTTTTTAAATAACATGTGGTGGTAATCAAATAGGAACTTATGTTTTTGAAATTGAATAAGAGATTTTTTCGATTATTTTTAAATAAATTATATTTTAATTATTTTAAAGATAGTCTGGGATTTAAAAACATTATTTGATCTTATTTTATAATAACAATATGTTATAAAATTTTGAACATATAGTTTTAAATATTTACAATTTTGTTTGATAAAATATTTAGGAAATTATTTAAATTAAACTAAATTTTCCAGGATATACTCTATGGTATTCTATGACTTTTTTTGGGAATGTTATTACATCACTTGATTATTCTTATGAAATTTAATATTTATTGGGTAATGCTCAAGTATTATCCCTATGTGTTGTGTTTGTATTAATTGTATTATATTTTTGTTTATTATATCTAGATTAAATAACTTTTTTTTGTTATTTTTTTTATATTAAGGAATAAATATTCCATTGATGATATTTTTAAATATATTTTGTAATTATTTTAATTTTTTTTACATATTTATTAAATTTAGTAAATTGAAATAAATTTATTATTTTATTTTATTTTATTTTATTTTTAATTTTTATGTATTTAATGAATGGCCCTTTATTTTTAACATAATTTAGTAGAATTTGATGATTTATTAAATGATACTTCTTTTGATACATGATTGTGTGTTTTTATTGATTTTATTAAGATCAACTAAAATTTATTTTCCATTTATTTCAATTAAAATATGACTTTTTATTTAAAATATCAAGTTTGTAAATTTTTCTTTTAAAAATATTTTAGAAATCGAAATGATTAGTAATTATTAAGACTTTTAAATCAAACTTTAATGGTTTCATTTAAACTTCCTTAAAGGTTTATAGAGGTTTGTGAGTGATTTAAATTTAAACATGTGGGAATTTAAATATGATATATTCTTTTAAAAGATTTTATTATTATTATTATTTTTATATTTTTCACAGTTAATATATGTACATTTTCTCATTATTTGAAACTCATATTGTGCTTTATAATAGTACTATTGGTGTTAGTAAAGGAATCAAGGCATGTTTTATTTTTTTATTTCCAAAATAGAATATTTAGAAAAATATTTCTTTAAATTATAAATGTACATTTAAACCATTTAATAAACCCTCTATGTTCGAAAGTTTCATATTTTTAAGAAATTATTAGTTGAGGTAACTTTGGGAATGTTTTTATAAATGATTTAAAAAATGGAATAAATTAGTTATTAGAAAGTAAAACACATTTATTAAGGTTTAAAACTGATTTTCATGAAAAATTGAAGTTGTATCCCTTAAATAATGAATTATAATTCCAAATAATTTATTTAAAATGACTCTAAAATCACATTAGTGGGAGTTCAGGTAGTTTTTATTATTATTATGTGTTCTTGGAAATAATTATATTCCGTTTTCATAAAATAACCATTTTATTTATTATATTTTTGCTTATATGGGATAAAGTACTTAAAAAGGGTGTTTTAATGATTTTTTAAAATTTTGGTATTTTTATATTATTTTTCAATTTATAATTTTGGATTTTAGGATAGAATATAATAATTTTTGGAATGGTTAATATTTTTCTTGGAAATTTATTAATTTTGGTAAAATATATTTTTATATTTTATATTGTTATATAGGTTATATTAAATAATTTCAAATTGTTTGAAAATTTATTTTGGGTTATTTAGTACATTATTGTACTTATATTTATCTATGTTATAACACTATTTTAGATAGGTTCTTACCTTGGTAGATGAGTTATTGTAGTTTATTTTATAAAAAAGTTATACGTTTTGTAAACTATTTTATACGTTACATGTAAATATATTTATTAAACGCATGTTTAGATGAATAATTTTATAAAAGGATTTGTTAAAAATATGGATATTTATTTTATAAGAATCGCTACTGTTAATTATTTTTTTATAAATATTTTTCATTGTTTAAGCTATTTGAATTAATTGACATGTTTATTTTTTTTCAATAATGGTTCTGATGGATGGTTTAGATTAGTGTGGAAATTACTTCTTATATAATAAGGCATGATAATTTTATTTAGTTGATCTAGTATATGACATGATATGAAATTTCATTGATATTTTGTAATATTGTTATTATACTAAACTCCATTTTTACATAAATAGGTAAAGTATATTTATATTTTTAGATTTGTTTCAATTTATAAAATGTAAATAAAGTTTAAATTTAAAGTAAATACATTGTGGTTATTTGTTTGATTATATTATTTTTTTAATTAACATATTATCTAATTAAATTACTTAAATAAAGATCATTTCTAAAAAAATATGTTATGGAAATTAGAAAAAATATAATTTTCTTTTATTGTCATATGATTAAACAAAGGATTGATCAAATAACATGGAGGGCTTCACTAATGGAATATCATAATAAAATAATTTATCTATTATTAATTTTAAGTCATTAAGAAATCAACTAATATATAATTTAACATGAAGGCCTATGATAACAAGTTTAATTATAATAATTTAATAATTATATTATATTATAAAAATAAAATTTTGGTGTTTATTATAAATGGGATAATAAAAAGTTAATTTAACGAGTTAGTGGATGATTTGATTTGTCGTTGTCTGATCTCAATGAATTATTACATGTTCAATGTGTGATAATTTAATATTTCATAATTCAAGGATACATTGGTTATTTTAATATTTTAATATCATGTTTATAATGTTGTTTTCATTATTAAAATAGTTAGTTTCTCCATATATTCAAATTAAAACCTTACCAGATGTATTGTTATATAAAAATTTCAACTGAGCCTAAAAACTCAGTTTCATTTATGATATAGTTTATTTTATCATGTTTTTATTTTAGTTTTGTATATTAATTAGTGTGATTTGAATGGGATTAAATACGAACATGTTGATTATGAACATTTATTTCAGTTCTATTTGATTGAATTGGTTTAATAAGGGATTAAGGTAAGCGACTAACTTGATTTTTTATATAAGGCCCCCGCCTTAAACTTTACTTAATCTTGAGTTATTACAAGATTACACATTGAGGATCTTTTCAGGTTTAGAGTTTTAGAGAATTAGATCATAAAACTTGCATTACATTCCACATATAAACAAAGTGGTTACAAAAAGATAGTATTCTTCATTCCCATCAATGGAAACACATTTAAAATAAAACATGGATTATTTCTTGACACATCCTTGACTCTATCATCTTACCATGTACCTTTCCCTTGACCTGTGAAAAACATTTCAAAAACTTGGGATGAGCATAAAAACTCAGTATGGGTTATAAAAAAAACATGGAAAGGAAACATGAGTTCATATATACATAAGAATGAAATCATACTTTACCCATAAAACATAGGCACTTTAACATACCTCATAAAATCATGAATAAATCATATAAATCATAAGACATAAAGGTAACTTGAGGAATTCATAACATTCTTACGTAGGGAGTAACCCTCTTAGTTACGTTTGGAATACCCATCACAGTATATTCCCTAAAATCTATTCGGAGAAACCTTAACGTTTCACTCCTTCGCGTTACCCAATGCATTGGAGAGCTATAACGGGCTCACCCGCCCTTAGTTTATCACAGAACCACCCGTCTTCATAATAATGCCCAAGAACCATAACATAATCATATCACATAAAACATGCATAAAGGAAACATAACATTTCCACATTTCAATCATGAGATATCAATACAACACATTGATATAATAAAAACATTATGAAAACCATTTTCAATACCAAAGTAAAACATGGTATTTATTTTTCGTTTTAAAAAAAAGTATGGCTTGTAGAGGAAGCCGAAACACAAATAACGGTCACGACGGCGGAGAAGTCGTTGTCGCCGCATACGTACGACAAAAAAATTCCCTTTTGTCGTTTAGTAAACGCTTCGTATAAAAAAAGATTCATTTTGAATAAACGCAAAAGTCAATGTGGTTTATACATCGTATAAAAGAAAGTTGTGTATAAAATAAAATATGCCTCAACGAAAGGAGATTGAGACGAAGTCCCATACCTCGTATCCGAATTGACCCGACCATTCTTTAATCTATTGAATAATAAACTTGAGTTAATCTCTACTTGCTTATGAATCTTTTTCAAGTTCATTATTCCTTTTATACCATGTTATTAACATCATGTAATCAGTTAAGTTAATAATGTTCATTCTGTCGGTATTTGGTTCTTAAGTCAAAAATAGACTTCTTACACTTACATGTTGTTAATTTGGTCAAAGGTTCATTATATCCAGAATGGTATTCATGATGTAGATATCATATATGTCATATATATCCAGTACATACATGCATTTATAATATTACATAATCATTTAGAGGTAAGAAATTAAATGCACCGTTCATGGAGACGGTAAGCCGTACGTACGCATGAACGCTACTTTCATTTCTATTTTGTATTTTATAGAATGGAATCATAATGATATATAAGTATATTATAATTCCAGTATAATAACATATATAATATCATTAACTTTATCCTTTACACATCCCTCATATGGTATTAACGAATCAAATCACTTTCAGGGGGCGGTAGTCCGCACTTCCTAAAATGAAGATATCGTGTTTACCCATAATGGAAACCATAAAGGTGTGACCAAAATGAAAAAAACATAAGCTTAAGGAAAACATAAACATATTATATATCATATATAAAAATAGTGACATCATAATGGCCACCTTTGAAGGTGTTAAATGAGTATTGAACAATCATCATTTCGGGAGGCAGAATTTCACCATCCACGGAAACCGTATGTTCTTTAACCATTTGATGTAGTTGTGTGAGAGTGTAGCTCAAATAAATCTTATAAAAACATCCTAGTATATTTAATATACTGGTGTTGCTACAAAATAAGTAAATAAAAAGAGTTTAGGGGGTTGGAGAAGCAAAATAAAACAAATGAACATGAGAGAATGAGTTACCTTTAAAAGTGTAATTCCTTTTGAGTTGAGCCTAAAGGCTTCCTTTGAAATGATTCTGCCCAAAGGGAATCCTCTAGGATGAGGAGAGGGATGTGGAGAGAGTAAATGGTCAGGGGTTGGCCGAGCCAAAGGCTTGAGTAGTGTGTGAAATGAGGTAGAGGTGAGGGCCTTTTATAAGAGGAGAGGAGGGGCACTTTTGGAAAGTAAAGAAATATTACTTTATTTTAAAAAATTTATTTCGGTTTTAAAAGGTCCCACATTGATATAATTCGTGGATAAGGTGATAAGGCTTCGAAATTCACTCATCCAATAATTTTTGGACATGTGTAGTTCATAGATTTTACATTATCTTTCCATTTTATTTAAATCGTCAAATAATGATGTCATCGCTGCATCATTATTATGTCATAAATAATTTAATTTATTTAATGTCTAAAAATCATAAAAAAATACTATGATTTAGGAAATCATTTTAGTTTTCCAATGAATATTTATAATAAAAAATCTGATCTTTATAACCCCATGTAAAATATTTTTTCGTAAAACATTTCTTGTTTGTGTCATTTTTACTTTAACATTTAATAAAAAGTTATTTATGTCATTTCCATACCAAAGTGTCTCCATGGGGTCCCCAAGTTGACCCATGGCTTGTCTTGGTCGGCCATGACACAACCAATAAGGTCGGGACATGTGTCTAGGTCATTTCCTATTATTAAAGCATTATTTATACCTTAAACTACCCTAATTACCACTAATCGCGATTAAGAACTTATTAAGTTACTATTCACCAAAAAATTATTATAATCTCATTGAACAACATTTTACTTCTTAATGACAACCATGTATGTCGGATTTTCAAAATTCAATACACATTAGTGGTAAACTTTCATTTAACTGAAAAATCAGTTTGCTTGATTACCACTTAGTGGTTTCACTATTCATCAAAAATTGATGTTTTTCAGAAAATTACCAAAAATTCACCCTAAGCTATATTTGATATTCCGAATTCAAAAATGAAGTCCATTTTAAAAAATTCAAATCATATAAGTCACATTAATTAATTCAATAATTAATTCCCGCTGCCAGAGCAAATAGCGTGTTTTTACAAAACAATAAGTATCAAAATATTGACACTAGTTTAAGTCTAATTTCAAAGTGAAATTGATTCCAATGACCACCATTGGATTAAATGGTAAAAATATATTCATATTACACATTAATACCAATTCAAAAGATAATCTAATCATATAAAAAAATTATATTAAAAAGGAGTTTTGATGTAAAATGCAGTATTTTTCACTATTCATTAAAAAATGAACATTGTCAGAAAAATACCAAAAATTCACAAAAGGTAAATTTTGATGTCACAATCATAAATAATAAGTTTATTTTGACAAAAATATTTTATAAAATTGTCAAAATATAGATTCAAAAATGGTTTGCCATCAAAAGGCAGTAAAACAACATTTTAAGAATATTAGTGTATTCCATGCATAAGATTGTATTTATTTTCATTTTAAGCCTCTATAACACTATATTAATAATTAATAGACATAGATAAAAATATCTATTATTCATTACTTACTTGGGATGTTACATCCTTCCCCCCTTTAGAAAATTGCGTCCCCGCAATTTATTTACTTATCGAATAAATGGGGGTACTTATCCCTCATTGCATTTTCAGATTCCCATGTTGCCTCTTCAATCATGTGGTTTTTCCACAAAACCTTTACCTTCTTAATCACCTTATTCCGTAACACTTGATCCCTGTGGTCAAGAATCTGGACCGGTTGTTCCTCATAAGATAGGTTCTCTTCCAGCTGAACTACCTCTGGACTCAAAACATGAGATGGATCAGGCATATACTTTCTCAACATCGAAATGTGAAAAACATTGTGTACCTGAGATAAAGTCGGAGGTAAAGCCACTCAGTATGCAACTGATCCAACTCTCTCAAGAATTTCGTATGGTCCAATGAACCTTGGACTCAACTTTCCTTTCTTACCAAATCTCATCACACTTTTCCAAGGAGAAACCTTGAGAAAAACATGATCACCTACCTCGAAAGATAGATCCTTCCTCCGGTTATCCGCATAACTCTTCTGCCTGCTCTGAGCTGTTCTCATGTGTTTCTGAATCAGCTGAACTTTTTCTGCCATCTCTTCTACCAATTCTGGTCCCATCAACTTCCTTTCACCCACTTCATCCCAGAAAGCTGGAGTTCGACACCGCTTCCCATATAATGCCTGAAATAGTGCCATCTGTATACTGGAATGAAAACTGTTATTATATGAAAACTCAACCAAAGAAAGATGTTGGTCCCAACTTCCCTGATAATCCATAGAACAAGCTCGTAGCATATCCTCCAATGACTGAATTGTTCGTTATGACTGCCAATCTGATTGAGGATGAAAAGCTGTACTAAAATTTAATTCAGTACCCAACGACTTCTGAAGGCCTTTCCAAAAGTTAGAAGTAAACCTGAGATCACGATCCGATACAATGGAGAGAGGAAATCAATGTAACCTGACTATCTCTTTAAGATACAAACATGAAAGTTTATCAAGAGAGAAAGTATCTCGTATAGCAAGGAAATGAGCAGATTTGGTCAAGCGATCAACAATAACCCAGATTGCATTATTACCTCGAGATGTATTCGGTAATCCAACAACAAAGTCCATGGATATATTCTCCCATTTCCACTCTGGCACTGGTAAAGGCTGAAGCATCCCTTTCGGTAACTGCCGCTCTGCTTTAACTTGTTGACATGTCAAACACTTCACAGTAAAATCAGTAATGTCTCTTTTCATTCCATCCCACCAGTAATACTCCCGCAGATCTCTATACATCTTAGTACTGCGCGGATGAACTGAAAACGGAGAACTATGAGCTTCACATAACAGCTCTCTCTTCAACTGTGAATCACAAGGCACACACAATCTCTTCCCAAATCTCAAAACACAATCACTATCAATGTTGAATTCAGGCAACTTACCTTTCTGAACCAGCTCTACCTTTTTCTGCAACTCACTGTCTTGCTTCTGTGCTTGCTTGATTCTATCTGATAGAGAAGATCTCACTGATACCTGAAACAAAACTGAAGGACTTCCTGCACCAACAAATTCTATGCCAATGTTCATCAAATCGTTTACCAAAGTATCACGTTCCAAATGCAACATTGTTAATGAAGCATTACTTTTTCGACTCAAAGCATCAGCTACTTTATTTGATTTTCCCGGATGGTAATGAATTTTACAATCATAATCCTTGATTAATTCTAGCCATCTCCTCTGTCTCATGTTTAACTCTTTCTGAGTGAATATATACTTTAAACTTTTTTGATCGGTATATATTTCACACTTTACTCCATACAAATGATGCCTCCAAATTTTTAAAGCAAAAACAACAGCAGCTAATTCCAAATCATGTGTAGGGTAATTTACCTCACGAGTTTTCAACTGTCGTGAAGCATAAGCAATTACCTGATAATTCTGCATTAGGACGCAACCAAGTCCTTTCAATGAAGCATCACTGTATATAACAAACTCACCATTCCTGGAAGGTAGTGCCAAAACTGGAGCATTCACCAATCTTATTTTCAATTCCTGAAAACAATCATCACATTCTTTTGTCGAGATAAACTTAACACCCTTCCGAGTTAGCTTAGTCATTGGACTAGATAACCGTGAAAAATTTCTAACAAACCTTCGGTAATAGCCCGCCAAACCAAGGAAGCTACGAATCTCGGTAACATTTGTGGGTCTTGGCCATTCTTCCAAAACTTTTGTTCTTGCAGGATCAAAAGTTTTTCCATCTTTAGAAACAATGTGACCAAGGAAAGAAATTTGTTGCAACCAAAACTCACACTTTCTGAATTTCCCATACAATTTCTTTTCTTTTAAGGTTTGCAAGATAACCCTTAAATGTCTTTCATGCTCCTCTTTACTTTTAGAAAACACCAAAATATCATCAATGAAAACCACCACAAACTTATCCAAGAACTCATGGAAAATTCTATTCATTAAGTCCATGAATATAGCAGGTGCATTGGTTAGCCCAAAAGGCATTACTACAAATTCATAATGGCCATATCTCGTATGGAACGCGGTCTTCGGAATATCTGCCTCCTTTACCTTCAGCTGATGGTACCCCGATCTCAAGTCAATCTTTGAAAAAAATTGAGCTCCCTGGAGCTGATCAAACAAATCATCGATATGAGGCAAAGGATATTTGTTCTTAACAGTGATATTATTCAAGGATCTATAATCAATGCAAAGTCTCATAGAACCATCTTTATTTTTAACAAATAAAACAGGATAACCCCATGGTGATGTGCTAGGTCTAATGAAACCTTTCTCTAATAAATCTTGCAATTGCTCCTTCAACTCTAAAAGTTCAATTTGTGCCATTCGATAAGGGGGTTTTGAAATTGGCTTAGCATCAGGAACTAAGTCAACAGTAAACTCAACTTCCCGATCTGGTATTATTCCAGGTAACTCATCAGGAAAAACATCAGGATACTCATTTACCACTGGCACATCATTAATCTGAACAGTTCCTTTATTTTCAATGATGTGTGCAAGGTATAATTCATTTCCATCTTTTACAAGTTTCTCGGCCTCTTGATATGTTATCAAAAGTAAGGGTTAATTCTTGTAAACAAACTGAAAGTATTTCTGAAAAGAAACTTCTTTAGCTCTACAGTCAATCTTAGCATGGTAAATAGAGAACCAATCCATACCCAGGATAACATCAAACTCTACTAGAGGTAGAACAATAAGGTTTGCAAGTAGGTTCTTTCCACAGATAAGGATAGGAAGATTCTTATAAATTCTTTTTTCCTCAAAATTCCCCCCAGGTGTTTTTACCAAAAGTTCAGGAGTCATTTCTTGAGATGGTATTCTTATTTTACTAGAAAAGGTTTCAGAGAAGAAAGAATGTGTAGACCCCGAATCAAACAACACACTGGCATAATCTGAAGAAACAAACAAAGTACCTGATACAACTTCATTTGATGGCCCGACATCTGCTGAAGTAGTTGCAAAGGATTTCACCACCCCTTTCTGCTTGTAGTCTAACTGCTTCCCATCACTCAAGCTCTTTGTCAGACACTCGTTTTCATAGTGACCCATCTCATTTCACTTATAACATTTCACTAACTGTAAATCAAATTTGTTCTTACCTTCACCTTGATCCTTTTCAGTGCAATCACGAGCCTTATGTCCCATCTTACCACATCGGTAGCACTTTCCAGAATTCGGAAGACATTCCCTAGCATGCCTTTTGCCACATTTATCACAAACTGGAAACTTAGTTCTCTTACCATCAGACTTTTTTGAATAATTCTTACCTTTCTCCTGCCACCTCGGTCTCTTCTTCTGCTGGTTGTTATAGAAAACTTGGTCATCGGCAAACTCTAATTCCACCTTCTCAGCACATCGAACAAGCTTTTCATAACTTTTAAACTCACGAGAAGCTAATGCCCTTCGATATTTTGGCTTTAATCCTGAGTAGAAACGATTGATTTTACTATCAAGGTCCCAGATAAAATTTGGAGCATACCTTGACAATCGAGTGAACCTTTCTTCATAGGCAGCCACTGAGTCTTCCTCTTGCCTCAATTCCAAGAATTGATTTTCCATCCTAAGTCGAATAGCCTTATGAAAATACTTCTCAAGAAACATACCTTTGAATTCATCCCTGTCAAGAGCATCAATCTCATCGGCGTCCCTGATATTTTTAACCATAGACCACCACTGATCTGCTTCACCCTCCAAACGTTAAATAGCAAGACTAACCTTTTGATTGTCTGAACACCCCATGACATCAAAAATCTTCTCCAGTGCTTTAATCCACCCTTCAGCTAGCACATGGTCAGATGATCCTCTGAATGATGGTGGATGTTGCCTCATGAAATGTTCCACCACTGACATGTTCCTCTGCGGTTGATCTGGCTGATCTCGTGCATGGATACCACCACCATTTATCGCTTGAGTAAACTGCGCCATTACTGCAACAAACTATTCAGTTCCAATTCCGACCATTTATGGATGCTAATTCAGAAGGTTATTTCCTTCTGTATGCCTTCCTAGCACTGCTTCCCTATTTCCTCTGCGGAAAACCATTCTGAACAAACATGTCTTAGATGAAGCAACATGGTAATCTTTAAATACTATATCATTTCGAACAAAAAATATTTTTGGATAATCATTTAATAGTATTCTAACTCCTAAAGTTATCTAAACTGACCTTTGATACCAACTATAAGGCCCAAGCCTTAAACCTTACTTAATCTTGAGTTATTACAAGATTAAACATTGAGGATCTTTTCGGGTTTAGAGTTTTAGAGAATTAGATCATAAAACTTGCATTACATTCCACATATAAACAAAGTGGTTACAGAAAGATAGTATTCTTCATTCCCATCAATGGAAACACATTTAAAATAAAACATGGATTATTTCTTGACACATCCTTGACTCTGTCATCTTACCATGTACCTTTCCCTTGACCTGTGAAAAACATTTCAAAAACTTGGGATGAGCATAAAAACTCAGTATGGGTTATAAAAAAAACACGGAAAGGAAACATGAGTTCATATATACATAAGAATGAAATCATACTTTACCCATAAAACATAGGCACTTTAACATACCTCATAAAATCATGAATAAATCATAGAAATCATAATACATAAAGGTAACTTGAGGCATTCATAACATTCTTACGTAGGGAGTAACCCTCTTGGTTACGTTTGGAATACCCATCACAGTATATTCCCTAAAATCTTTTCGGAGAAACCTTAACGTTTCACTCCTTCGCGTTACCCGATGCATTGGAGAGCTATAACGGGCTCACCCGCCCTTAGTTTATCACGGAACCACCCGTCTTCATAATAATGCCCAAGAACCATAACATAATCATATCACATAAAACATGCATAAAGGAAACATAACATTTCTACATTTCAATCATGAGATATCAATACAACACATTGATATAATAAAAACATTATGAAAACCATTTTCAATACCAAAGTAAAACATGGTATTTATTTTTCGTTTAAAAAAAGTATGGCTTGTAGAGGAAGCCGAAACTCAAATAACGGTCACGACGGCGGAGAAGTCGTTGTCGCCGCATACGTACGACAAAAACATTCCCTTTTGTCGTTTAGTAAACGCTTCGTATAAAAAAAGATTCCTTTTGAATAAACTCAAAAGTCAAAGTGGTTTATACATCGTATAAAAGAAAGTTGTGTATAAAATAAAATATGCCTCAACGAAAGGAGATTGAGACGAAGTCCCATACCTCGTATCTGACTTGACCCGACCGTTCTTTAATCTCCTGAATAATAAACTTGAGTTAATCTCTACTTGCTTATGAATCTTTTTCAAGTTCATTATTCCTTTTATACCATGTTATGAACATCATGTAATCAGTTAAGTTAATAATGTTCATTCTGTCGGTATTTGGTTCTTAAGTCAAAAATAGACTTCTTACACTTACATGTTGTTAATTTGGTCAAAGGTTCATTATATCCAGAATGGTATTCATGATGTAGATATCATATATGTCATATATATCCAGTACATACATGCATTTATAATATTACATAATCATTTAGAGGTAAGAAATGAAATGCACCGTTCATAGAGACGGTAAGCCGTACGTACGCATGAACGCTACTTTCATTTCTATTTCGTATTTTATAGAATGGAATCATAATTATATATAAGTATATTATAATTCCAGTATAATAACATATATAATATCATTAACTTTATCCTTTACACATCCCACATATGGTATTAACGAATCAAATCACTTTCAGGGGGCGGTAGTCTGCACTTCCTAAAATGAAGATATCGTGTTTACCCATAATGGAAACCATAAAGGTATGGCCAAAATGAAAAAACAGAAGCTTAAGGAAAAAATAAACATATTATATATCATATATAAAAATAGTGACATCATAATGGCCACCTTTGAAGGTGTTAAATGAGTATTGAACAATCATCGTTTCGGGAGGCAGAATTTCACCATCCACTGAAACCGTATGTTCTTTAACCATTTTATGTAGTGGTGTGAGAGTGTAGCTCAAATACATCTTATAACAACATCCTAGTATATTTAAGATACTGGTGTTGTTACAAAAGAAGTAAATAAAAAGAGTTTAGGGGCTTGGAGAAGCAAAATAAAACAAATGAACATGAGAGAATGAATTACCTTTAAAAGTGTAACTCCTTTTGAGTTGAGCCTAAAGGCTTCCTTTGAAAGGATTCTTCCCAAAGGGAATCCTCTAGGATGAGTAGAGGGATGTGGAGAGAGTAAATGTCCAGGGGTTGGCCGAGCCAAAGGCTTGAGTAGTGTGTGAAATGAGGTAGAGGTGGGGGCCTTTTATAAGAGGAGAGGAGGGGCAGTTTTGGAAAGTAAAGAAATATTACTTTATTTGAAAAAATGTGTTTCGGTTTTAAAATGTCCCACATTGATATAATTCGTGGATAAGGTGAAAAGGCTTCGAAATCCACTCATCCAATAAGTTTTGTACATGTTTAGTTCATAGATTTTACATTATCTTTCCATTTTATTTAAATCGTCAAATAATGATGTCATCACTGCATCATTATTATGTCATAAATAATTTAATTTATTTAATGTCTAAAAATCATAAAACAAAAATACTATGATGTAGGAAATCTTTTTATCTTTCCAATGACTATTTATAATCAAAAATATGATCTTTATAACCCCATGTGAAAATTGTTTTCGTAAAACATCTCTTGTTTGTGTCATTTTTACTTTAACATTTAATAAAAAGTTATTTATGTCATTTCCAAACCAAAGTGTCTCCATGGGGTCCCCAAGTTGACCCATGGCTTTTCTTGGTCGGCCGTGACACAACCAATAAGGTTGGGACATGTGTCTAGGTCATTTCCTATTATTAAAGCATTATTTATACCTTAAACTACCCTAATTACCACTAATCGCGATTAAGAACTTAATAAGTTACTATTCACCAAAAAATTATTATAATCTCATTGAACCACATTTTACTTCTTAATGACAACCATGTATGTCGGATTTTCAAAATTAAATACACATTAGTGGTAATCTTTCATTTAACTGAAAAATCAGTTTGCTTGATTACCACTTAGTGGTTTCACTATTCATCAAAAATTGATGTTTTTCAGAAAATTACCAAAAATTCACCCTAAGCTATATTTGATATTATGAATTCAAAAATGAAGTCCATTTTACAAAATTCAAATCATATAAGTCACATTAATTAATTCAATAATTAATTCCCGCTGCCAGAGCAAATAGCGTGTTTTTACAGAACAATAAGTATCAAAATATTGACACTAGTTTAAGTCTAATTTCAAAGTGAAATTGATTCCAATGACCACCATTGGATTAAATGGTAAAAATATATTCATATTACACATTAAGACCAATTAAAAAGATAATATAATCATATAAATAAATTGGATTAAAAAGCAGTTTTGATGTAAAATGCAGTATTTTTCACTATTCATTAAAAAATGAATATTGTCAGAAAAATACCAAAAATTCACACAAGGTAAATTTTGATGTCCTAATCATAAAGAATAAGTTAATTTTGACAAACATAGTTTATAAAATTGTCAAAATATAGATTCAAAAATGGTTTGCCATCAAAAGGCAGTAAAACAACCTTTTAAGAATATTAGTGTATTCCATGCATAAGATTGTATTTATTTTCATTTTAAGCCTCTATAACACTATCTTAATCATTAATAGACATAGATAAAAATATCTATTATTCATTACTTACTTGGGATGTTACATTTTAGGTTTGAATATAAAACTAAATTTTATTGTATAACTAATGTGAATTAGTTTTCTTTTCATAAAATTAGTCCCTCTATAAATCGTTAATGAGTTTTAAAGCTTTGAAAAATTATTAACCATTAGTTAAAAATTACATTAGTGATGATGTGATTCCTGGGATATGTGGTTTTAAGGGTGAAATAATTTCTCTTCAAATTTATTTCCTTTTCCTTTTTACAAAATAGATTAAATTGGAAATTTTATAGAAATAATATTTATTTATATTATTATATGTAGTTGTTTGAGAAATCATTCATTTAGTTATTATATAATATAGAACTAACATATTTCAAACTTGTTTTACTATATATAGAAGTCACCGATGGTGGATGTACATTAATTTGACTTATATGATAGTGTTATAGAGTTTATAAAAAGGTTTTATATCATATTTTTCGTCATTTTTATATTTTATATAGAATTATATTATATTTTTTTGGAATGATAATCCAATTGGTGGGATATTTTTAATGAAAATTACGATTAATTTTTTTAATTGAATTGAAAGTTTTATTACATGGTTGATTAAGTAAAAGTTAAAATGATATTTAAGGGGTAAGGATAAATTCAAATAGAGGAGAAAATATGAGTTTTGATGTAGGAGGGACACTAGGTGGCCAATGGAAAGAACCAGATACCAAATATTATCTAAGTGTGGTGGAAGAGGTTATTTCCTCAACACTGGGCGACTAATGGTTAATTATTGGGTACAATGAATAAATCAGATGACCAATGTAACCACATTGAGTACCTAGTAGTCTATATATGGGATTTTATATCATTTGGGAAAAAGAGATATTTTTTTGGATAGAAATTTATCCTTACCAAAGGGTTTTTGTGGGATTTTTATAACCCTTACATTATTGAGCTCCATCCTATAGATCTCCCTATTTACTCTTCTTTGATAAATAACTATAGCCTCCACCCTTGATACGCTCTTATACCATGATTATGTAAGACCTATCTAGTAATATTGTTATGGTTTTGTTGATTTAACTTATAATTAGTAGTGATAATTTGTTACAATCCATTTTGATAGTCTTCTAAATTCTATTTAGTTGGTAGCCACTTATATTTATCATATTTCCAAATCGTTTCAATGGTAGTGGTATGAAATGACATGGGATAAAATTAGAAATCTATTTTTTTAAAATTATATTTATTAATCAGTTTTTTGGTACCATTTTAGTTAATGGGTATGACTATAATTTCATGAATGATAAGATAGTATTTTAGGGATATATGAATTTATTTATACTACATATTATTGTTAATTATTATAATATCAAGAATGTAAATCTATCAAAATGTAATGATTTTATAAGTTCCTCTATAACTTTTTTATAAAGGAGTGATGAAAGTATGTGAGATATAATGAATCTTATCATTTAGGTTAGTGATTTAATTAATTTTTAATGTTTTATATATTAAAATATTATCCTATATATTTAAAAAAGGATTTGAAACAAATGGATCAAGAAGGTGGGATGATGAGAAGGAGTTTTTATAGGAGTAACACCTAATAATCAATAGAAGAGTATCAGATACCTGATTATATTTTTTGTGATATTTAGTAACTACTTATATAACCACAAAGTACCTAGTGACTCTATACCAAGTACTCAATAGAAAAATGTTATTTTATTTTATAAGGGATAAGAGAGTAATTTTATTTTTAATACTTGTTAGACCAACTAGCACTACAGAAAAACGGGACTTTAACAATATTAGTAAAATGAATTTATCAATGATATAGAATCACTGATAATGTAAGTGATGTTAAATGGTTAGCTTTAACAATGCTCATAAAAATAATTGATAAGATCCCCTTTATCAGTTCTTTTTTGGCACTATTAAAGGCCATAAATATCAGTGATTCTTTTTAGCACTGTTAAAGTCCCCCTTTAACAGTGCTAAAAAAGAACTCATAAAGGCCCCTCCAGTAAATGGTATTTTTTTCATCACCCACCCTCCTTTATCATCTCCCCCTCTTTATTAGTTCTTCCCATCCACCCCTTTATCGGTGCTTCCTCCACCTCTTTATCAGTGCATTAGAGCATTCCCCTGCCTCTAGAAAGTTTCTAACCTGAGACCTCCAACTTATACAGTAACAAAATTTTCACTCCCCTATACTATTTTTTAAATTTTATGTTATATATATATATATATATATTATTGAGTTCACGACTTCGGTCGTGACTCTCTTCCTCAGAGCTACGTTGCGGTGACTCCACAGGATTAGTGACAGTGGAAGGAGTCAAGATCAATGCTTTCACTCTATTCCTGGTGGCAGATTGAAATTTTCTTGGACGAATTCTCCTTATATGGATGTGGTGGCTTAGTTCTTTCAATAGAGTAGTTCAGCATCATGATGGTCTTATCACAACGAGGTCCTACGAATTTCCATTGCTGGTGAGATATGGGTCATTTTCTAGGCCTTGGGCTTCTATTAAGCCTTGTGCTTGGGTCGATGAGATTTTGGGACACGTGATTTGTAATGGTTTTATGCCGTTGGTATTTTGTGTCATTTTAGTTTAAGGACTATGTGCCTTTGGTTTTTTGAATTTCTGTAGGGTTATCTTTTATCCCACAAAATGGTGTGTTTTTTCTCTTTTTTAATAAAGGGGATTCCTCCAATTATCCTAGTAATATATATATTTTGTTATATTATTTTATTTATTTATATATATATGTTTATATATATATATAGATATATATATTTTAAATAAATTTATATTTTTATATATTTTTTAAATGGATATTACCTCTAAAAACCCTTAAAACACATTAAAAAATTAAGAAACTCTAAAAACCCAAAAAACCAAAAACCCAAAAAACCTCTAAAAGGGCCATAAATTATAATTCAGAAGTTCATTTCATATCTTTAACCAGTAAAATCAAATATCATGAAACAATATTTGATATATGCAGTACATGACAAATGGACACCCGGATTGGATGTTATATGCATCAAAATATTAAGAAAATAGGGTCGGTGACTAAAAACTCAATTTTGGAGGCCTTATGGGAAATTTTTGGGGCTTAAGAAAAGTAAAAATATCATATAACTTAGTTATAAACCCACTATGTCATAGATTTGGTCTCAAGATTTGATTTTATATGTGGTATAACCCAAAAGGACACCCAGATCAAAATTTATGGTCGTTTGAAGATCAAGTTTGATTTCTGACTTTTTTGATACTTTTATACCATTTATTCCTTTGGTTTTCACAAAATTTTAATATAATGTTATTTTATGTCATTTCATAGGATTCAATTTTACTGGTTGTGGAGCTAAAATTCACTTCTGGATTGAAAGTTATGATTCTTTTAGGAGTTTTGGGGTTTCTAAGGGTTTTAAGGGTTTTTTTTACATTCGACGTCCTTTCAAACGACCATAAGTTCTGAACTGGGTCTAAACTTTTCCTCAAACACATATAAAATCGAATATTGTGAGGAGGTATATTTCTTGGTGACCCACAATAACCATTTATCACCTCTATTGATCCCAGAAAAGGCCTAAAAGCCTCTAAGTAGCCATAACTTCAGCTATAGGTGTCTGTTAATGAAATATATATTTTCATAAAATATACAATTTTTCAGCATTAGTATAAAATAACTAATAAAGGTTGGGGGTGTTTATAAATTCTTTTAAAAAAAGTGCTGAAAAAGACGACCATTTTATCAATGTTTTTTTAGAAGTTCTGATAAAAAACCCATTTATCAGAGCTTTTTAGAAGCATTGGTAAATATCCATCTTGTCTGTGCATTTTTACTAGCACTGAAGGGGGGGGATTTTAGTCAGTTTTTTAAAAACATATATTAAGGTACCCATTTAATAGTTCTTTTTTATCATTGTTAATTTCCCCCTAACAATGCTAAAAAACCACTATTAATGACCCCCTTTAACAATGCTTTTTCTAGCACCGAGAAAGGGGGTTTTAACAACCCTTTTAGCAAGAACTGTCAAAACTCTAGCAATGGATAAAATCAATTGTGTAGTTGTGTAGTTTAAATAACTTGAGAGGGGGTGGGGAATCAAGGTATGATATATCAAAACAATTTCCCCTTTACATATCGTTTCATCGATAAATAAAACACTCTTCTCTCCTTCTCTGATAGTAATGCATGAACTGAAATGAAATCATGCACAAGAAATAGTGATTTTACTTGTTTCAACTTAAATGGAAAACATATAAGGAGAATATAATAGTAATGTTATGATGCAATAAATATACTATTAATCATTTCAAAAAATACAATGTTTTAGAAAGACCACTTTGATGCCCAGGCTCATTTCCTTTACAAAGTTTAGGATCAGCTCACTTCTTTCCCATAGGTAACTCCCAAACTATTTTTCAATGATTCACTGCTATTGGAAAGGATCAAGTTATACCTCTTACTTTTCCCACTGTTATGGAGGATATTCACTCTTATATTAAGGACATGTAGGTACATTAATTAAAAATAATGAATACATCCTTAGTTGTAGATAGATGCTCTGTTGAATTCACACCTTCACCCAATTGACGAATACAAATTTAGCAAAGATTTAATGGGAAATCCCTTTTAAAAGTTTTCATGATCATTATTACCTTCATAAAGCTGAAAAACGTTATTAAAATACCCAATTCTTCTCATGAATATACAGACTTCGCAAACCCCACAACTTTTGTGAAGCTAACCTCATTCACAAAGCAAAACCAACATTCGTGAAGAAAGCCTCTTCTATGATGATCACACACATTTGTGAAGCTCTCCTAGAATTTTTGAAGCTCAAAAATTTTGGTCATCATTTTATGGACTTTGTGAACATTCTTTCTTTGTCAACTATTTTTCAAGAACTACCTTCATGAACCACTTTAGTGAATCCAAATCCTTAGAATTTTCATTAAGTCTCACTACTTTTCTGAAGGGGGTAGGTGACTATTTTTAAGAATTTCCTCTGATTCTAGAAGCACCATCCATGTCACCATGATTTCATGATAATACTCTATTTCATTCATGATTCTCCCTATATTCGTGAAGCACCATGGGAATTTACTATCTGTGAAGCTTCTCATTGTCACAGAGAGTACCATATTTTCATTCATGTGTTTGCGATGCTTGTTTGCAATGATCCACACCTTCATGAAAGAGTCTTTGCAAAACCCATTCTTCACGAAATTCATGACTTTTCCATATTTTTACAAGGCCTTCAAGGAAATAAATCTTTCATGATTCTTGGTATCCTCTAAATTTTGGACCCCAAAAAAATTGTCAAACATTGGGAAATAGTGTCACCTTATGTATGAAATTTTCTATACTACTTAAAAGGTATCCATTCTATTGTCATGGATCTTTTTCAACATACCTTTTCAAAAATATCATTGGAACTCTATAACATACCTTGGAATCCCTCCTTGTCAACAAACATAATTAACCCAAAAACAATTCAATGATAACTTGATGGATTTTTTCCAATAAAATTTAACCTTATTAATACCTTTGGCTATGAATTTCCAATATTTTACAATTATTAATTCCTATAATAGCGCTTCTCCTTCCTTATTTTTCCCTCATGTGATCCAAGATTTATTATTTATTCACATTCATCGATAAAGTGCTTGAAGGAATATCTTGTATTGAATATAATGTAAGACAACCCTTTCTTCACTTAGTTTACTATTTAATCCTATTAAAGTTAAAGAAATATATAATATATAATTTATTTATATTTATAATTTGGTTATATACTTTTTTACATTGTTAATTTATATAATGAATCACATAGTTATATGTTTTTAACTTGATATGTTATTTAATATTAAGCTCCAAATCAAGGTAATTATAAGAATTCAGACCCATTATGCAATTATTATGGTCAGAATGTCTCTAGGTTGTCTTTTAATTGAGTTTGAGTGCTTTGGGTGCTGATAATGTCTTTCGAGGGGGGTCAGGGTGGCCCCATTACTATTTATAGTCACATAGATCCATTAGTTAAGAAATGGTGTTACACCAAGTACACAATGTCTTATATAGTAGTGAAGACCCCCTAGAAGGGCCAATAACCAACAGATATGTCTTAGTTGAGTGGCCAGTAGGTATCAGGTACCTGATAGTAGCTGATAGATCACCCATTACGAGCTATGTGTGTTAATTTAAGGGAGTTACAAATTCAAATTCACTCATTTCATTATAATATCACTTTGGGGTATTCTCCCTACAGTTATAAAAACTAGGTGTGGGGTGACCTCTTCCCCACTCACCATATTCCATTTTCCTTATTACATCCATATTAAGTAGAGAGTTATTTCTTCATTATTATATTTGAATTCTTAATCTCTCTTTCTATTATCTTCCCTCTCTTCATATCTCATTTATTTTCAATGTGTTCATCTAGATTTTTAAAGATGATTCCACTAGAGTATAGTGGAATAATTTTGGAATGGTATAGATTTTTTTTAGTGTTTAGATGATTTCTAATGAGGATTAATATGATATATTTCTTTTTATTTCATTTTAGCTATGTAAAAAGTTTTATTTCTATGGCTTTCTACCAAATTTTCTTATAATTGGCTGATAATTAAGTATTAAAGGAGTAGAATTTTTAATAGGAGTATTAAAGGAATTAAAAAATATGTTAACCTATCATTGATCAATATTTTGGCTATGAGAATCTATTAAATGATATTTCATAGATTTTTCATCCTTTATTTAAATTAATTAATTATTTATAAATTCTTATAATTAAATATTTATGGATTATAGTGGGAGATTTGGTCTTGATAACATAGTCGTGCTTAGTGTGATCTTGGTTAGAGGTTGGTAGATAATTGATTGATATGGGTTCTTTGAAAAATATGGTGGATAACCATTAAACACTTACCATTATATATGCATTTAGGAAATTTCAGGCATCTACGATGGGTTTTGGTTCAAGTATTTTTAGGAAGGGGCCAACTTGGTCTAGAATGATTTGATATACTTAGGTTAATACTATAAAAAAGTGACACTAATGTTCCATTCATTGGTTAGATATTTAAGAGACTATTATTTGATACACCATCAATAGATATGTTTTTTAGAATTATTCACGGGTCCCTGAAGATTATTTGGCTCATGGAATGAATGATGGATAACCTACAACGGGATATAGTGATCTAGTTAAGAGCTTCCAAGTATATATCCCATAGATAATAGTTTTTCTTGGTGTTTGTCCATGTTATTTGATTGGATATGGATATGGTAATAGAATTGGGATCATAAAAAATCTTGAAGAAGATGAGAAACATGATGTAAATGATTCTTGTGGTTATGGTAAGATATTATTATTTGGTTAATTTTATTGTCGAATCATGTGTGAGGGTTTTCAATCAACACAGAGAGTGCCTAATTGAATTTAATAAATATAGAGTGATTTCATGAGATCTCTTGAATGTGGGGATCTAGATGGTGCATGATGAGAGCACATTAAAGGATTATTTAGCTTGAAAATACCCTTTTAATTCATAGCTTAAGGGTAGGGAATGTTTCATTAGGTGGTCCCATTTGGGTTTTGATAAGGTGGTGTGTGGTATTAGTGCAGGTGAATATTGGGAAGGGGACTAAGCATACCGTGGGACCCCATGATATGGACAGATTATTGTAATGTTCTATATGTTTATATATATTTTCTACAGTCCCTACGATGTTGTGCATATACTGAGTGTGAGGATTGGTGTTCATTATAGTCCTGTTTAACTTGAGGGTCAATCTCATGAGTTGGGTATGGACTAGGGGATCAAGATCGTAATGGGTTCAGTGTTATTATAGATTTATTTACTAGATGTGGTTAATGAGATCATTTTGGGAATGTTATGTTGAGATATATGTGTTACCCTTTACCATTGAGCTAGGTGCGGACATATGTGTGGCTAAATGAGTACTACAAAATTGACTTGTGTTCCATGATCATTTTATGCCTTTTCCATGTAAATTTTGGTGATTATGGGATGTGTTATGTGATCTAAACCAGAGTGAGATGTTATTTTTATGAGAATAAATTATGGGACTAATGTTATTAATATTTTCATGACTTATTATATAATCCCTTTACTTATTTTATATGAAAGTTTCATAATTTGTGTGAAATATTAATTTTTTAATACTAAGTATAATTTTTGAGCATTTTTAGAAGTAGTCCAATTGAATCAGTTTACTATTTTATTTATAAATATCACTATACTAATTAAAATTATGTGGTTATTATTTTTTAGGATTCCTAATTCAATATCCAACATTTAATTAGAAGGTATGATGGGCCAATTCTTCCATTTGAAGGCTCATATGGACCACACAAGAAGGCCTATAGAATCTGTGAAGAAACTGGACCATCCATGAATATAGAATTATGGGGCTCAATCCAGAAGTTACAATTCACTAATTCACTATAAAAATTAGTACAACAATTCACAGAGTCATGTATAAAAATTTCAGGGCCCAAATCCAAAAAAAATGGGCCCAAATGATTCATTTAAACTCATCCCACCATTCTGTCCAGTAATTAAAATCAGTACACTATTCATGACATATCTCATGATGTAATCATCAAATAAAGATGATATTTTTTAGTGTGAAAGAGGAGATATATACGACCGACGTTATTGAATAAATAATTCGGATTTAAAGGAATCTTACTATTGACAAACCCATTCACATTTCTATCTTCCAAAATGTTTGGATTGAAATGGACAAATTAACTTTGTTTAATAAACCTTCCATAACTTTAAATACTTAAGTAAAATGGCCTCAAACTATTCAGAGTAGACAGATGATATATTTGTCTAAAACTTGTAATAATATCATATCTCCATATTCGGCTATCTAATTTATCATATTGGCGATGCAAGTGGAGTGGCAGTTTTAGAATGCAAACAGCCCACAACATTGGGCTATAACTACATCCCCCTCCTCTCCTAGAAAAGATTTGGCATTTTAGAGCAAAGGAGGATAGGTTGGCATGAACAAGGCGCTGCCAAAGTCTTGGGAGGATCTTCCATACTCATGTTTTTACTTGAGAAACCATTCCTCCTTGCTTCCTTTCATTTACTTTTGTGTTGTTCTTCGTTTGTAATATTGTAAGTCTTTTTTTTGTAATTCTGTTTTAATGCCAGTTTATTATTTAGTATCTCTTATTCTCATCTGAATTGTGTATTTTAGTATTAATTTTCTTGAAATAGTTTAAATATAGTTGAAACCCTTTCCCATCTTTTTCTTCCTCATTCAATAAAAATTCTATTTTTAATTCTCGTCATCGTTTGTGTGTGTGCGTTCAACACGCAACTCCTTTCTTATCCCTTTTTTTATTATCTTATTAATTCATCATCATGAATATAATAAACCAAATTACTATTAATATCAATGGATGAGTAAATCTATTATTTGGGTGAGTCAAAATTTAGGAATGTTAAGTGATTGAGAGTATTTTCTTGATGAATATTCTTTAATTTAACATTGTTTATGTTGGACTTAACATGTCATTTATTAATGACTTGTTTTGTTTAACGTGTGGTTTCCATCGATTATTAGATCCACAATAACACTACCATAAACAAATAATGGTAATGATTAGAACCCCAAGATAAGTTACGTCTTGGACTAAAGCTTTAACACTTGGGAATTCCGATCAAAATCATCTTGTTAAGTGGGTGTTAATTTAAATGCAATATAAAGAAAAGCTCAATGATATCACAAGCTTAACTCCCTAAAAATGAACTCACCCCAATCTTTATAAATTTTTTAAATAAATATTAATCAATTAATCATTTTAAATTCTTTACAAACGAACCCCCCAATCAGAATACAATCAACTAAAAACAAACAACTATTTAAAAGTATCATCACTGAGGATTCGACCAGAGTGCTGCTATACACATTAACAGAGAATCAGAACATTGACCGGTCGATAGGTGACAATGGGACGTACATTTCAAATGGAATTGTTTCTGGGGATGGTTCTTTAAGTAGTCATTATTTTCTAGTTATTATAAAAAAATAAAATTAAAAAAATTAAAAAAAAAACGCAAAGAAAAACCCACCTTCTCATAAAAATCATAAACTGAAGAAAATACAAAGCAAAAATTGTCTTCCTCATTCTTTCAACATTTCTTTGAATTCCCTGTAGCCTTCCAAACAACCCCTTTGATTTTTTTGACCCTGAAATTGAGAGAACACTTTGTCAACTTATGAAGAACATAAGAGATAATCAAATAATTCAAGACCCATTTCTCATCCAACCAGTTGAGTTTGAAATGGACAATACTAGGGAACAAACACTTAAAGAAATTACTACCCCTGATATGAATTACCAACCTCTTAGTATTCAATATCCAAACATAGTGGCTTATTTTGAACTCAAATTGGGTTTGATTCATCTTCTTCCTCATTTCCATGGGCTAGCCAATGAGGATCCACATCTCAACCTTAAAGAGTTCCAAGTTGTCTTCTCTACCATGAAGCCTCAAGGGGTTTCTGAGGAACAAATAAAACTCTAATCATTCCCTTTCTCCCTAGATGACTCTGCCAAGTCATGGCTCAACTACCTCCCTCCTGGTTCCATAACCACATGGAATGACGTGAAGCAACTCTTCATAGAGAAATTCTTTCATGCTTCTCATATTGATTCTATCCGAAAGTAAATAAGTGGTATTCGTCAATTCCCAAATGAATCACTCCCTGAGTACTAGGTTAGGTTCAAAAATATTTTTGCAACCTACCCACACCACCAAATCCCTGGCCAACTCTTGATCCAATTCTTCTATGATGGGTTATTGGTAATGAAGAGAACCCTCATTGATACCGCTAGTGGTGGGGCTCTTGTTGACAAAACTCTTGCAGCTGCAAGAGATCTAATAAGTAACTTGGCTGAAAACACACAACAATTCCATAATCGAGCACATGTTCAAGTCAAACAAGATTAAGATAATCAATCTATAGATCCGAACAATATGACATAATGGATGAGTGAACTTACAGGTCTTGTGCGACAACTAGTTGTGGCTACCAAAGCCCCAACTTCATCTTCTCCACAATCAATGTTTCTAAGACCTGTCAAAAACTGTGGAATCTGCAACTCCCCATATCATTTAACTGATATATGTACACAACTTCAAGAGGATAAATCTGATTTATCTGGACCAATGGAGCTCAATGAAGCATATGCTCAGAGAAACACCAACCCTCAAAAATCAGGTTAGTTTGTTAAAAACATCAACCAACCCAATTCTGAGCCTTTTTCTTCTATATATAACCCAAACATAAGAAATGGGAATCCCATTTCTCATCCCCCTCAATACCCTCATCAAAACCCAAACCAATTCCAATATGGTCAAGGTGTTGGTAACTTCTAACAACGTTAGCCTTTTGTTCCTCAACCTCAAAGGATCAATCCTCCTCCTGGATTACACTATCCTAGTGAGCCTTCCCAATTCCCAAACCAATACAATCACTTTACCAAGATCAAAAATCAAGGTAATCCCAATCCAGGACAAGACTCCAATTCCAAGAAACCGTGGGAAAGCATTGTTTAAGATCTTTTCTTCTTCACCTGTTCCAGCCTCAAAAACATTGAAACCCAATTTGGTCAACTTGCATGCCACCTAATTCAATAGCAACAATAAAATTCTACCCAACTTCCTACTCAACCATTACCCAACCCCAAGGGTAATGTAAGTGAAATTGACCTTATATTAGGAATGAAAATTGCTATGCCTCAAGATATGTCCTCCAACCACCCTTTAAATGATGACCAAGAAAATGAATAGAAAAATAAACTTGAGAAGGAATCTGAAACCATCCCCTCACCTCCTTCCATTCCACTTAGGAATCCAATTCTATTTTCTCAAGATGTTTCTAAGCCAAAGAAGTTATTTGACACTAATACTGAAATGCATGACATTTTTAGACATGTGGAAGTCAACATACCCCTCTTAGATGCCATAAATCAAATCCCTAAGTATGCCAAGTTTCTTAAGGAATTGTGAACCCACAAAGGGCAAAATATTACCTTTGAAAATGTTACCACCTAGTAGTCTATTACCATAATGTGAAAGGATCCAGGGACCTTTACGGTTCCATGCCAAATTGGAAGTTCCAACTTCGATGATGTACTCATAGACCTAGAAGCCTCAATTAAATTCACGCCCAAATCTATCTTCTTCAACCTTGGTCTAGGTACCTTACTTCTAACGGGTGTTGTTATTTAGTAAGCTAATCAAATCACTGCTAGTCCTGAGGGAATAATCGAGGATGTCCTTGTTCGTGTCAATGATCTTATATTCCCTATTGATTTCTATTTCCTTGACATGGATGGTGAGACAAAATCTTCTCAATCTCCCCTAATTCTAGGAAGACCATTCCTCAAGACTGCTAGAACCAAAATTGATATCCATTCAGGCATCTTATCCATGGAATTTGGGGACCAACTGGTCATGTTCAATGTAGAGACCCGAAGCTTGACGTACATGGACATTACATTACTTTTGCGGAATACTTAGTACATAACAAAAACACACACACAAGGATCGTAATAGTTTAGTTTCTTTGGAAACTCGGAATATAATCTTCTAATCGTGGTGAAAGATCTTCAACATCTCCCATAAAGATATTCCTTTTTTTTACCTAAAACCTTTCTTTATATCTTGGGGAAAAGAAAACATAAAAGGGTGAGCTCAAATGCTCAGTAAGGGTAAACAAAAGAAATATCAATCACATCATATTCATAAGAACATAACATTTTGGAAATCTTAACCTGCAAAAGAGAGCATAATTTCATAACATGGGATAAATCATAGTAGTGAAATGAAATCCCAATAATCATATCCTAAAACATAAATCTTTGTGGCATACACACATAATCATAGAGAATCATATCTTATTAGTCAAGACTCATTGCCAAGACGATCTTAGTGGACAAAGTCCATTTCTGAACCGAGTCACCCTCATTTCAGTCATGTTTCACTGAACCGGTATAACCTACCATTCCAGCCATGTCTATCTCATGAGATATAAAATCTTTACCCAATGCATTGGAGGGATATATAGGTCCCAGCCATCTCATAATGATACCATTCTTATGTGTGCCACAAAATCATAAATCATACATCATTTCATAACCCATGTAATAAAAATGGGAATCTTAAACATCGTGACATCATATAACAATTCATATAAGATAAAGGAATTCATAAAAACATAATTCCATCACAACATAATAAAATCAATGTAATAATAGGGATAAAAATATAACCCTTTATTATCTTAGATGGAAAATAATTTTGATAAAACACTTGAACTCCATTCTTGAGGAAAATATCCTTTCTACTTCAAAAACATTTTTCCTTTCTTAACATGTCATACGATTTTAAACTAAAAGAAGTTTATTCAAAATAAACTTGAAACATGTAAAGGAAGATTCTTGGAAATAATTTTTTAAAAATCCATTCATGTCGTATAAGTTAAAAAAACATTCTTCGTACTTTTGTCGGAAAAGTCAAAAAGTACCTCGTATGAAAAAACGACAAAAGATCCGTTTCATATCTTTTACTAAAAACTCACCGAAGGGTAAAATTGGATATAAACTATTGTAGAAGGATATAAATATCACATATTGAGGAAACATGGATGTGGATGATAAAATACACCCCAGTAAATTCCAAAGTATAAACAATCTCGGATAAAAATGAGATTGTGATATTTCCCTTACCTTATGTCCGATATGCTTTGTACGTATCCGAAACTCCTGTATAATTATTTAAATAATGTCATTAACTTATTACAGAATTATATTCATTGTTATGATATCATATATGGTTCACTTATGACTATATGTTACCCATTCTTTTGTAAATTCCATGTTAAAGAGGCGTTTTGGGTAAAATAGTTTCATTTATCGTAGGTGTTTGGACTTGTTGTTCTTGACATTATTATTACTTATATCATGATTTAATTACTTCCAGAATATAAAATATGATTTATATATCATATATATTCAGTATATATATATATATATATAATAGATAGATAAATGAAATGAAACACAGTGTTCATGGAGACGGTAGTCCGTACGTACGCATGAACACTGTTTTCCTTTCCTTATTGTCTTGAATGGAAGTAAGTAGATGAAATATATATATATACATAAATCCAGTAGATTTACCATGTCATATATTTCATTATTATTCATTATATATACTTTATAATCATTCTGGAATGGTTAACATGGATAATGAATCTCATCGCGTCGTGGAGACGGTAGTCCGTACGTACGCACGAGCGATGATATCGTTCCCATGGTCGTGGAATTGTGTTGAAGTGTATGTACACTATTTAAGTATCAATATAACTCTATAATAATCATATATAGTTACTCATTACACCATTATACCCATACAATTAAGGTGGTGACGGAAAATAGATTACACCACGGCGTGGAGACGGTATTCTGTACGTACGCACGCGCGGTGATTTCCTTTTTCCGTAGGATGGATAGAAGTTTAAATAGAGTTGTTTCATATTTATAATAACATATAAGTATATAATAAATACTGATGTTATTACTTTATCATGAAACAACTAAATAAGAAGAAGTTGAAGAAGAAAGAAATTGAAAAAGATCGGTAATGGATATTACCTCTTTTTGATGCGCCTTCACTTAACCTCCACTTAAAGAACTAAGGATGGTATTTGAAGAAGACCAGGACCTCTAGGATGATACTAGAGAAGTGGAGAAGAGATTTTGGCAGGGTTTTTCCGAGGTTGAATGCTCAAATTGGTGTGAGGAGGAGAGGGAGGAGGTGCCCTTTTATAAGGGAGGAGAGGGGCACCTTAGGAAAATCTCAAAATATTATTTTATATTAAGGTCAAATTCGGTTTATAATGGTTCCAAAGGGTCTTATTTCGAAGATAAAGTGGGTATGAGTTGAAATCCTCTCATCCAATAGGATTTAGACAAGTTTAGGTTATTATTTTAACCTTATCAATTATATTTAACTATAAGTTAAATAATTTAACTTTTACCGTGTCTTTTTGTTTTCTTACATTATATGGTTAATAAACTTACCATAACAAGCCAAGAGAACCCCAAGTTATTTATTATTAATATATCTATCCTTATATAAGTAATTTGGCCGAACCTTAGATTTTTATGAATTAAATAACAATTAATAATATAATATTTGTTTTAAAAACTAATTTATGTCAATTTTGACACTATTTGGTACATGATTTTTATGAAATTCATAACAGAATTATAAGTTATAACCAAGTTACTTATATCAACAATAACATGTCATATTATCCTATAAAATTAATGTATGTCATAAAAAGTCTCAAATTACATTTATTTGGGCATTTATAACATCAATTATGTCAATATTTCATTAATAAGACAATTACTGCATCATCTTTGTGTCATAATAAATGATAATTATTTAATCCCTAAAAATTCTAAATAAACTCTTATGATGTAGATAATTGTATTATATTTCTGGAGACTATTCATTTTCGATGTTTCATGAAGTTTATCACTAAATTAAAATTATTATACTTATAAGATTTAAGAAAGTGACATGTTGTCACATTCTTTGGTTTTAATAAAAATTAAATTCTTTTCATGGAAAAAAGTCCATAAAATGAATCTAATACAACCCTTAGGTTATATGGGTCTACTTTTAGCCATTCAATAGGTTTTTTCCATGTTTTAGGGTAATTTTATAATCTTATATTTACCCTTAATTACCCGATTTACCTTTAACTATAGTAAATAAAATTTACCGTAGTTACTATTCACAATGCCCAAAAATAAAAAGTATCTTATTAACATAATTTGGACCCACTAATTACAAATATGGAATCCATTTTTCCAAATTCAATACACAAAAGATGTAGAAATTAAATTAAAAATAGTCCCATTGTTCGAAAGAAAATGAGTTTTTCTTTAAAACATTGCAAAAGATTGAATTGATTTAACCTACGAATTCAAGGTAAAATCAATGCTAATGACATAAAGTATATTAAATGGTAAAAATATATTCTATTTATACTTTAAAACCATTAAATATTATAATTTAACCACATAAGATATTACGATGAAAAAAGTTGTTTGTAATTAAAATATAGCGTGTTTTTACTATTCATTAAAATATGAAAGTTATCGAAAAAAGATCAAAAATTTATCTAATGTAAATTTTTATATCCTGATTCAAAATAAGAATTTTATTTTTTAAAATTGAACATATAAACATGTCAAAAACTAGATTTAAAGTGGGTGCGCCATCAAAAGGTGGCAAAACTCCATTTTTTGAAAAATACTTATTTTACTCGAAAAATTTATTTTGTTCTTATACCATGTTCTAGAAAATGCGTAAGATGAATAATAATGTTATAAAATTAAAAATTTAGTTAATACTATTCATAACGGCTAGTTCATGACAATATTATAATAATATATTGTTGTTTATTAAAACACGGTATTGCGTACAACACACGCTATCAAGGAAGGTCGCGATTGCGTGTAATGCAAGCCAAGTCAGGGTTGCGTGTTGTGAAAGAATCCTTCGTTGTTTCGTATAACAGAATCCAACCATATTTCATTTATACATTGAATATATATATATATATATATACTCAATGTTTCATAGAATAACTATTATCAAAATTGTGTGTAACACGATCCAAGAATAGTGTTGCGTATACTGCAAGCTAATACGGTGTTGCGTATAGCGCAAGGTAATCGTGGTGTAGAATACAATAAAAGAAATTATTGAAATTAAAAGAATAATTTTCATAAAATCTCGGGGTGTTACATTCAACATTTTCCAAGCCATTTGATACCCATATGAGGAGCACTCTACATTCTCAATCCATACTTCTAAGGATACTTCTGAGAGTCAATTGAACCTCATTCTATCATGTTAATCATGTTATAATGAGAAAGGATCTTGTGAAATGTGCACCATGATTAACCAAGTTATAAATGGTGAAGTTGATGTTGAAATCTCATTCATAGACTCCATCATTCTAGAGGAACTTGAAAACTCTCTTGAATCCCACATCAACTCTGATCTCTACTGCTCCACATTGGACAATATCAAGGAAAGTGAATCTAAAGTAACTGAAGTCCCTTCCTCTATTCATAAGTTGTCTAACCCACAAATGATATATAAGACTGATCTGAAACCTCTTCCTACACACCAAAAACATGCATTCATTTTCCATGATCACTCATATCCAATCATTATCTCTCCTCTACTTACTGAAACTGAGGAGTCCAAACATGTTCAGGTGTTAGAGGAAAAAAAGGCCCTAGGTTGGACCCTATATGACATACCAGGAATCAAACCTACCCTTTGCATACATCACATCCATCTTGAGGAACCATCCAAACCAATTAGACAACCAAAAAGAAGACTCAATCCACTCATACTTGAGGTGGTTAGGGAAGCGATCACCAAGATTCTTCAAGCTGGTATTATCTATCCAATTTCTGATAGTTAATGGGTTAGTTCAAATCAAGTTGTACCAAATAAGGGTGGGATAACTATTGTCACAAATGAACATGGGTAGGTAGTCACAACTTTAGTGAAGAAAAAATGGCATGTGTGCATCGACTACCGGAAATTGAATGTTGAAACAAGAAAAGATCACTACCCTCTTCCATTACTCAATCAAATGCTGGAACGGTTAGTTGGAAAGTCACACTATTTCTTTCATGATGGATACACTGGAAAATTCCAAATCCCAATCACACCTTTAGACAAAAAAGGGACTACCTTCACTTTCCCCATTGGAATATATGCATATAGAAGAATGACTTTTGGCCTTTGAAATGCTTCTGCAACATTCCATAGGTGTATGATGAGTATATTTTCTGAATTCATTGAACATTTCATGGAGGTATTCATGGATTACATTACCATTTATGGTAAGTCATTTTAATCTTACTTGAATTCACTCTCTCTAGTCCTTCAAAAGTGTTTCAAGTGTAACATTGTGTTAAATTTTGAAAAATATCATTTCATGGTTGCAAATGAAATTGTTCTAGGGAACATAGTTTTAAAAGATTGTATTGAAGTTGATCCTGCCAAAATTGAAGTGATCCAATAACTTCCTGAACCCAATTCTATTCGAGACATCCATTAATTCCTTGTTCATTCCTGTTTCTATCGGCGATTCATCCATAAATTCAGCAGGATTTCCCTTCTACTCACTCGGCTGCTCCAAAATGATGTCACTTTCCATTTCGATGAGGTTTGTAAGAGATCCTTCATTGAACTCAAAACTGCTCTTACATATGCTCCAATAAATCAACCCCCATATTGGTCCTTAACCTTTGAGTTGATGTGTGATGCTTCTGATAGAGCTGTTGGGGTTTTTCTTGGTCAAAGATGAGAAAAAATTCCTCATGTCATCTATTATGCCTCAAAAACATTGGGTGAAACTCAATATCACTACACTGTCATTGAAAATGAACTTTTAACTATGGATTTTTCCTTATATAAATTTCAGACCTATCTCTTAGGTGCAAAAATCACCATCTTCACAGACCATTCTGATATAACATTCTTACTCAATAAAAGTGATTCCAAACCGAGGATAATAAGATGGATCCTAATGCTCCAAGAGTTTGATATTGAAATCAATGATAGACTAGTAAAAGAAACCCTATGGCTGATAACTTAAGTAGAATTTATAATTCTTCTCATTTTGAAATAATTGATCCAGAATTTCTAACTGAGAACCTTTCATCTCTCACTCCGAAAATACCATGGTATGACCCAATTTTAAATTACTTGGTTTCTGGTGTTTTTCCCGAAAAGTTTTCAAAAGAACAAAAATGAAGTTGAAAAGTGATTCAAAATACTATTTTTGGGAAAAAAATAATCTTTGGAAAACTGGGGAGGACATGGTAATTAGAAGATGTGAGGATGAGGATGAAGAGTCCTCCATATTTGAATTTTGTCACTCAATGCCTGGTGGTGGACACTTTGGACAACAAAGGACCTCCCGAAAGGTTCTAGACTCGAGATTATTTTGGCCTTCACTCTTCAAGGACTCACATGAGTTCTGTCAATCATGTCCTACTTTTCAATATTTTTGCACAATTTCAAAGAGAAATGAAATTCCCCTAAAGCCTTTAATTTTCTATGAGATCTTCGATGTTTGGGGCATTGATTTCATGGGACCATTTCCCCCTTACAATGGATTCTCATACATTCTTCTTGTAGTTGATTATGTTTCTATGTGGGTTGAGGCCAAACCCACTTGAAAGGATGATTCACATACTGTTAGTGTGTTCCTAAAGACAAACATCTTCCACAGATTTGGCACACCTCATGCCTTGATAAGTGACTTAGAAACCCATTTTTTAAGAGAGCCATGGAATATATTTTGAAAAAGAATGGGGTTGTACATAAAAATTCAATTGAATATCACCCCCTAACAAATGGAATTGATGAACTTTCTAATAGATAATTGAAAAGAGTGCTTGAAAGAATTGTAAAACCCACCAGAAAAGACTGGCCAGAATGACTTGATGAAGCACATTGGCCTTATCGAACTGCCTATAAAACACCCATTGGTATGTATCTTTTTAGGCTAGTTTTTGGTAAAGCATGTCATCTTCCAGTTGAAATCCAAAATAATTCTTTTTAGGATGTGAAAACCTGTAACTTTGATTGTGAAAAATATGGTGAAGAAATATTGTTGCAATTGACTGAACTGGAGGAGCTTTGACATGATTCCTATGAGAATTATAATCTCTATAAAGAAAAATACAAGGTGCTCCTAGACTAAAACATCCCGAGTAAGGTATTTCATGAAGGTGAAAAGGTATTTCTTTTCAACTCTCGATTTCGGCTTCAACCAGGTAAGCTTAATTCTTGATGGGAAGTTGCTTTTGTTATTACTAATGTTTACCCATTTGGTGCAGTGCAATTCCAAGACCTGTCTTCCAAAAGTACATTCACGGTTAATAGACATCGATTAAAGAATCACCATTAGAGGACACACAATCCTGAAACCACATCGACTTCCATAAAATCCCCAACTTCTGCAGTTGACCCACCACTGGATGAAGATATCAACCCATAAAATCCAAACCAGGGGTCACCTATTTCCCTTTAACTCTAATTCTCTCTTTATTTATTTCTCTCTCTCTTTCTTCTTCTTCCTCCCTCATTCTCATTTTGGTTTTTACCACTTTCCTCAGGACGTTTTTATTTACTCTTTCTATTTTGTGTGGGTGTTTAATTTAAAAGCACTGAAAAAACTAAAAAAAAGAAAAAAGAAAAAAAGAGAGTCATACATAATCACCATATAGTTTTGAAATTTTGTCCAACCATTTTGGGGAGTCAGTAGACATGTTTTCATCTCAAATTTTTTGTATTTTCATCATGACTTTGGATAAAGAATTTTGTGTCCAAACCAACACATTTTGAATGCTCAATTTTTGAATTGGAAAATTATTTTCCCCAACTGTGAGAATCAACATTAGCTTTCATGCCAAAGATATATATGGCCATATTTTTAAAATATGTTTTTTTCACTCCCATTTGTGAATCTTGAGTTTGTGGACCTTCGAGATGAATTTCCTACTTTAGTGTGCATTAATATGATAGAGGCATTTTTTGAACCACATAAGAATCAAAATATCCAAATAGCCTCCCATTTCCCTTACATTAATCCTAATTTTGAAAGCCCCTTCGAGCCTATGAAAACCTTGTCTTTTATAGCCAAATTACAATCCCAATAAATTTTCCCACCCAATATCAACATGGATTTTCATTGCATATTTATTTTGAAATTTAAGTGTGGGATGGGGGGGTGGATTTTATTATGGGAACCCATTGTTGACTTCACCATATTATCATATGCTTGAGGGAAATAATCAATTTTAGTGTGGGGGAGAGGTTGTTATTTAGTGGGGTTTGTGAATGTATATATGTTTTTCTTGTAGAAATGATATTGAAAAGTGTTCAAAAAATAAAAAAAATAAAGAAACAAAAAAAATGAAAATAAGAATGGGTTGGGTCTTGGGTAGGTGAAAAATCACTCTTCCTCAACGTTTGATCTTGTTATCACTATTACAATTAGTGTTGCGAGGAGATCAATCATGGGTTGGGATAGCGTGTGAGATCTTTTTTCAAGTTCAACTTTAGAAAAATGAAAACAAAACAAACAAAAAAAGAACACTTATGTCCTTGGGAGAAGTTTTGTGGTTTGTAAATATCTCATCTTCTCATCCACTTCAATTTACTTCCTCTTTTATGTCTTATTTCAAATTTTCATTCCCTTTTAAATATGTGTTTCCATTTCCTTTCATGTCTCATTTCAAAAAAAAAAATGTACATTGCCTTTTCCATGTTGGTGTTTTACCCCCTTTTTATAGTCTTTTGGATATCATCTTCCTACCATCCCATAGCCACATAAAAACCCCTAAAAATACCTCTTGATTTTGATTACATTAGGATAGGGAGTGGATAATGAGAGATCTTACAAACTCTAATATTTTCACTTTTGGTTTGTGAATGAGTGAAGCTCCATAAATAAATTTTATTATCTTAAGGGGAGTAAGTTTTTTTTCCACCATTATTCATTTCTAAATTTGAGCATAAAAAATGAATTTTTTTTGAAACATTGTTTCTGTAAAAACTTGTGGTGTAATTCAATATGGATTAGTGATATTGTTTAAACCTTCCCTAATTGGGGAAAACAAAATTTTAATATTTGATGGTGATTGAAAATGATTTTTGTCATGTTTTTATATTTGTTGCACTTGAAGACCTGCACAAGACTATGTATGGCGAGTTGATGTTATTAAAATTTTCATGACTTATTATATACTCCCTTTGATGATTTTATATGAAATGTCTGTAATTTTTGTGAAATATTAATGTTTTAATACTATGTATACTTTTGATCATTTTTAGAATTAGTCCAATTGAGTCAGTTTACTATTTTATTTATAACTATCACCCTACTAATCCAAATTGTGTGGTTCTTGTTTTTTAGGATTCATAATTAAATATACAACATTTAATTATCAGGGATAATGGGACAATTCTTTCATTTGAAGGCTCATATGGACCATAAAAGAAGACCCACAAAATCTGTGAAGAAACTAGACCATCCATGAGGATTGAATTACTCGGCTCAATCCAGAAGTTAAAATTCATTAATTCTCCTCACACATTCTGATAACAATTAAAGGAGTCATGGATAAATATTTCAGGGCGAAAATCCAAAAAAGGGCCCATATGATTCATTTAAACTCAACCCACCATTTTGGATGGGAATTAAATTCAGTATACTATTCATGAAATATTTCATGATGTAATCTTCAAATCAAGCTGATATATTTTACATTGAATGAGGAGATATATGAGGCCTACTTTTTTGAAGAAATCAATCGCATTTAAATGAATCTTCCTATTGATAAACCCATTCATATTTCTTCCTTACAAAACGTTTTGATTAAAATGGACAGATTAAATTTGTTTAATCAATCGGCCATAACGTTGGATCCTTAAGTCCAATGGCGGCCAAATTTTCATCGTAGACAGAGGATATTTTTATCTATAATTTGTAATAAGATCATATCTCTATATTATTCTATCTAATTTATGAAATTGGCATTGAAAATGGATGGGTAGTTTTGGAATGAAAACCGCCCACAACATTGAGCTATAAATACATCCCCTCCTCTCCATGCAAAGAGTTGGAATTTCAGAGAAAAGGAGGATAGATTGGAACGACCAAGGATCTGAAATAGGATTTGAAGGATTTTCCATACTCAGGTTTTTACTTTAGAAACCATTCCTCCTTCATTCCTTTCATTTACTTTTGTGTTGTTCTTCGTTTTTAATCTTGTAAGTCTTTTTTTTGTAATTCTGTTTTAATGAAAGTTTATTCTTCAATATCTCTTATTATCATTAACCTTCTATAGTTTAATATTAATGTTCTTAAAATAGTTTAAATACATTGGAACCCCTTTCCCTTCCTTTTCTTCCTCATTCAATCGAAATTCTATTTTTAATTCTCATCATCGTTTGTGTGCGTGTGTTCAATACACAACTACTTTCTTATCCCTTTCGTTTTCTTCTCTTATTAATTCATCATAAAGAATATAATAAACCCAATTACTATTAATATCAATGGATGAGTAAATATATTATTGTGGTGAGTTGAAATTTTGGGATGTTAAGTGATTGAGAGTATTTTCTAGATTAATATTCTTTAATTTAACATTGTGTATATTGGACTTAACATGTCATGGATTAATGACTTGTTTTGATTAACGTGTTGTTTCCATGTATTATTGGAACGAAAAATAAACTACCATAAATATGTCATGGTAATTATTAGAACCCCATGTTATGTTATGGATTGAACTAAAGCATAAACACTTGGGAGTTCCAATCAAAATCATCTTGTGAAGTGGGTGTTAATTTATATTCAATATAAAGAAAACCTTGAGGATATCACAATCATAAATCCCTAAAAATGAACTCAGAAAAATATTTATAAATTTGTTAAATCAATCTTAATCAATTAATCATTTTATATACTCTGCAAACAAACCCCCCAATCATAATACAATCAACTAAAAACAAATGAATATTAAAAAGTATCATCACTGAGGATTTATCCCGAGTACTGCTATACACATTAACAGAGCATCAGAACTGTGACCGGTCGATAGGTGACAATCAGACGTGCATTTTAGGGACTTTATCTTGAGTGAGAGTGTATTGGTTGAGATTTGGTTTGAGAACTCACCATTGGTTATAGGGTGGTGGTGAAATATGTGGTATAATATATTTTATGAGACCTCTCCACAAGTGATAGGGTTGTGGTATAAGATATGGTATGAAATGTAGTATGAGTCCTGACCCAAAGTAAGAGGATTGAGGTATATTTTTCCACATGAGTGAGAGGGAGGAGTCATAAGACATGGTATGAGATGAGTTTTTAAACCTCACCCTTTTTTAAAGGATAGTTTTCAAGGATCATTTATAATCCCTCCAATAAGTGATAGGTCATGGGGACTGGTTATTATAGGGAATTTCTCCCCTCTTGTATTTTTAAAGTATTTAAGGACATTAGACATAGTGGCCTAGTGTATACATGATAAACTAACATGATTACTTTCATGTTATGTATTTTATCATGATTCTTTATGATATACATGAATACAATATATATAACATATTATATTTGGGATGTGTTCATCTATACCTATTTAGTTTTACGCTTACACCCTACACAGGAACCTTGGTTCTCATGGAACTTCATGTTTGGATTTTAGGTTATAGGTTGTAAGAAGTATTTTCATGGAATAGAGGTATAGATATTGGGAGATATGTTCGAGGATGGATTTAGGTGTGATAGTTTTTTCTCACATTGTATATTTTTATTTTAATGTTTAATAGTCTATACAAGTAGGAAAACCTTAATGGTTTATGTATACTAATCATGTTTTCCTCTATATTCAAATATGTTTCCATTATATCCTATTTATTTTTTTTCCTTTAATAATAAGTCATTATGATGCACTTTTTTTTAAAACATATTTTTGTTATTTATCTATTATTACATGTAATAATTAGTGAGAATAGTCTCCAAAATTATGTCTATATACTCTCTACAAGTCAATAGACTCTAGAATATGAGGAGGAATGCATGAGGACTTGTGGTTCTCTTGCTCAGGATAGAGGTTGGGTTCCTGGTAATGGGCATTACAAATTGTATCAGAGCATTATTTTTAGTTGATTTAATATTTAGGAATGATAGTTGGAAGTATGAAGTTGTTGTATTTTGGGGTGAACATCATGCTATGGAATAAATAATCCATATATAATGAAATCTCATGTTTCTAGGGGATGTGATTATTTTTGATTTCATTTCACTATTATGATTAAAAAGTGGATTGATGTTTGATTCTTTGGGTGATTTTTTATCTATTGATGAAGTATTAGCCTTGGGTGGCATGATAGTGTGGATTAAAAAATTATAAGTAGTTTAGTAGGTAGGTTATGGGTTATGTGATCAGTTGATAATAAGATGAAACCTATGATAATAGGAGTACAAGACTTTGGATGATGGAGAAATTTTATATTGGTGTAGAATCAAGTGTTTAGTTTTTTTAGTATTTTCCTTGCATGTGATTGGATTAGAAGTACAATGTTACTTCAGGAGATATTTGAAGGAATTCCCAAAATGGTTCAAGTATAGTGACCTAGAATGTTATTCTAATTTTTAAACAATATTTGAGTTTTAGATATGGTACGATCCTATAGTGATGGGATAGAAATTGGAAATCCATGTGGATCATGACTCATTAAATATTGTGATGAATTATCATGGTATTAAAATAATGTTCTTGAATGATAATTGGTTTGGATACGATTGTTTTGATAAACCTTGAAATATTGGGTGTTTTTTTGTTTAGAGAGGAATGGACTAGTCATTAGAAATGAATGTCTAGTTGGTATCATGGAACTAACATGCAAGGTTCGATAGGTAGTTTCCCTTATATTTTTAAGTGAATTTAAAGAAAATCTCTAATGGATATTGGGAAGTGAAAGTATTATGCAAGTGATCTTTCTATGAATCATTTTAAATCTATGTTGTATTTTTATGAAGATAGGTATGGTGGTGTAATTCTTAGATTTTTATGAAAATCATGTTTTGATATTTAATTACTATAGGATGTTTATGTTTGATCATAAATAAATCCACTATAAAGTTAATTGACATGGTAAAGAGTCATGAAAATGAGATTTTCTTGAAAAATGGTTTTTAGGATTATGTGTATATGTTGTCTTTATCCTATTTATGTTTGTTTTTTGTGCTCTCCACTAGTTGGTAGAACAAACCAAGATCTATTTGGGAGGGAGGTGGTGTAACATTGGGTGTTCTTGAGGAATTATGAAACAACATCCATGGACTTCAAAGATAAATTTTGATCATTATTGTGGATAAAGATGGCGTATCCTCAAGAGTTGGTGCACATTTCAAGTTATTTTCATTGAACGAGGGTTTTTCATGTTGTGAGAGAGTTATTAGCGGATGGATTCAGATATCTTAGATTTAATGTATATCTCACCGGCCATGTTTATTGGGTTTTGATGATAATTGATTACATAAAGAAAATATAAGTGGTATTTTGGTGTTTTAGAATGGTTTTATTAGTGTAAAGATTTTGTAAATACTTTTATGGTGGGGAGTTTCATATCATTATTTTTTGTGTGTAACCCATAGGTCAAATGAGGGGTTGTCAATATTGGTGTTTGTATAATATTGGGTGAAACATGTAAGACAATGAACTTAGTGATGATTGAGATGACACTACTGGAAATCTAGAATTTCCCAACGGTTTAGAACCGTTGGGAAAGGCTGCAGAACCGTTGGTATATGTTATACCAACGGTTCTGCAAACCGTGGGGAAGTAAGCTGTTGGGAAAGGCTTTTCCCAATGGTTTACACAAAACCATTGGGATAGGTTAGAAAAAATCAACCTATCCCAACGGTTCTTCCAAACCGTTGGGAAATCAACACATAATTTCCTTTCCCAACGGTTCCATGAACCGTTGGTAAAAACCACCATGTGACAGGGTATCCCAACGGTTTGAAACCGTTGGGATCAGTGTTTTTACCAACGGTTCTTTGAACCGTTGGTAAAAACAGCTAATAGAGCCTATGCCAACGGTTTTCAAACCGTTGGCAAAGGCTTTGCTGTGCAAATTGCACAGCAGCCTGCAATTTTCACAGCAGGTTTGGTTTTTGGGAATTCACCCTTGGTTTCAATTCAATTTTCAATCCAATTATGCCCTGGTTTTCAATTCATTTTTCAATCCAATTATTGTACCTGTAACACATATAATTCATACATATAGAGAACAAACCAACACATACAAAAAATGAAAACCAACCAACCAACACATATAATGCATCCTGAAAATATACTCATCCATAATTAAAGTAGAATTCATAACATAATTATAAACATACATAATTCATTTAGAATTCATTTTAAAATTTAGATGACAATCATATGTGGAATCCGGAATTCAATTCATAATTTGATTGGTTTTTCATATACCATATATTTTTAATAGAAATGATATCCATTTTAAACAAAATACATACATCTAGAATGATACCGGTCACACCGTGCCTCGGATTGAGTCGAGGTTAACTCGTACACGTCACAAATGAATCATTGATCGTTGTCCTAAAGTATCAACATATTCCGAAATCGTTTGGTCGGTTTTGCGTATGTCAGTTGTTGTTTTCACTTAAAATGAAGTGTTTTTTAAATAAAAGAGAGACACTTTGAATGGTGTCGGCCACACCGCATCTCGTATTGAGGCGGGGTTAACTCGTACACATCACAAATGACCCATGGATTGTTGTGCTAAAATATAAACACAATCAGAATGCGTTTGGTTGGTTTTCCGTATGAATTTAAAATGTAGTCCATTTTAAAGAAAAGAGATACACTTAGAGTGGTCTCGGCCAAACCGCGACTCGGATTGAGGCGTGGTTGACTCTTACACGTAACATATGACCCATGAATCGTTGTCCTAAATTTTCTACAGATTCCGAATGCGTTTGGTCAGTTTTTCATATGTCAGTTGTTTATTTCACTTATAATCTTGTCTATTTTAAACAAAAGAGACACAGTCAGAGTGGTACCGGACACACCGCGTCTCAGATTTAGACGGGGTTGACTCTTACACGTTTCAAATGACCCATGGATCATTTTCCTAACGTATCGACACAATCCGAATACGTTTGGTCGGTTTTCCGTATGCCAGTTGATGTTTTTCACTTAAAATGACGTCCTTTTGAAACAAAAGATGGACACTATGAGTGGTGCAGACCACACCACGTCTCAAATTGAGGCGAGGTTGATTTTTACACGTCACATATGACCCATGGATCGTTCTCCTAAAGTTTAAATGGAAACCGAATGCGTTTGGTCGGTTTTCCGTATGTACTTAAAATGTTGTCCATTTTAAACAAAAGAGTGACACTTAGACTAATCCTGACCACACCGCGACTCAGATTCATCCCGGGTTGGCTCGTACATGTCACATATGACCCATGCATCGTTGTGATAAATTATCAAAAGATTACGAATGAATTTGGTCGGTTTTGCGTATGTCAGTTGTTCTTTTCATTTATAATCATGTCCATTTTAAACAAAAGAGACAGAGTTAGAGCGGTGTCGGCCACACCGCATCTCGGATTAAGACGGGGTTGACTTGTACACGTCACATATGACTCATGGATCGTTGTGCTAAAGTATCAATAGAATCCGAATGCGTTTGGTCGTTCTTCCGTATGTCAGTTGATTCCTTTCACTTAAAATGACATCCTTTTGAAACAAAAGACAGACACTTTGAGTGGTGTCAGCTGCACCGCATGTCGGATTGAAGCGGGGATGATTCTTACACGTCACATATGACCCATGGATCGTTCTCCTAAAGTTTCAACGGAAACCGAATCCGTTTGGTCGTTTTTCCGTATGTACTTAAAATGGTGTCCATTTTAAACAAAAGAGAGTCACTTAGAATTATCCTGGCCACACCGCGACTCAGATTCATCCCGGGTTGGCTCGTACACGTCACATATGACCCATGGATTGTTGGGATAAATTATCAACAGATTCGGAATTCATTTGGTTGGTTTTCCGTATGCCAGTTGATGCTTTTCACCTAAAATGACGTCCTTTTGAAACAAAAGACGGACACTATGAGTGGTGCCGACCACACCGCGTCTCTAATTGAGGCGGGGTTGATTCGTACACGTCACATATGACCCATGGATCGTTCTCCTAAAGTTTAAATGGAAACCGAATGCATTTGGTCGGTTTTCCGTATGTACTTAAAATGTTGTCCATTTTAAACAAAAGAGTGACACTTAGACTAATCCTGACCACACCGCGACTCAGATTCATCCCGGGTTGGCTCGTACATGTCACATATGACCCATGTATCGTTGTGATAAATTATCAAAAGATTACGAAAGCGTTTGTTCGGTTTTGCGTATGTCAGTTGTTCTTTTCATTTATAATCATGTCCATTTTAAACAAAAGAGAGAGAGTTAGAGCGGTGTCGGCCACACCGCATCTCGGATTAAGACGGGGTTGACTTGTACACGTCACATATGACTCATGGATCGTTGTGCTAAAGTATCGATAGAATCCGAATGCGTTTGGTCATTCTTCCGTATGACAGTTGATGCCTTTCACTTAAAATGACGTCCTTTTGAAACAAAAGACAGACACTTTGAGTGGTGTCAGCCGCACCGCATGTCGGATTGAAGCGGGGATGATTCGTACACGTCATATATGACCCATGGATCGTTCTCCTAAAGTTTCAACGGAAACCGAATCCGTTTGGTCGTTTTTCCGTATGTACTTAAAATGGTGTCCATTTTAAACAAAACAGAGTCACTTAGAATTATCCTGGCCACACCGTGACTCATATTCATCCCGGGTTGGCTCGTACATGTCACATATGACCCATGGATTGTTGGGATAAATTATCAACAGATTCGGAATGCATTTGGTCGGTTTTCCGTATTCCAGTTGATACTTTTCACCTAAAATGACGTCCTTTTGAAACAAAAGATGGACACTATGAGTGGTGCCGACCACACCGCGTCTCCAATTGAGGCGGGGTTGATTCGTACACGTCACATATGACCCATGGATCGTTATCCTAAAGTTTAAATGGAAACCGAATGCGTTTGGTCGGTTTTCCGTATGTACTTAAAATGTTGTCCATTTTAAACAAAAGAGTGACACTTAGACTAATACTGACCACACCGCGACTCAGATTCATCCGGGGTTGGCTTGTACATGTCACATATGACCCATGTATCGTTGTGATAAATTATCAAAAGATTACGAATGCGTTTGGTCAGTTTTGCGTATGTCAGTTGTTCTTTTCATTTATAATCATGTCCATTTTAAACAAAAGAGACAGAGTTAGAGCGGTGTCGGCCACACCGCATCTCGGATTAAGACGGGGATGACTTGTACACGTCACATATGACTCATGGATCGTTGTGCTAAAGTATCGATAGAATCCGAATGCGTTTGGTCGTTCTTCCGTATGTCAGTTGATTCCTTTCACTTAAAATGACGTCCTTTTGAAACAAAAGACGGACACTTTGAGTGGTGTCAGCCGCACCGCATGTCGGATTGAAGCGGGGATGATTCGTACAGGTCACATATGACCCATGGATCGTTCTCCTAACGTTTCAACGGAAACCGAATCCGTTTGGTCATTTTTTCCGTATGTACTTAAAATGGTGTCCATTTTAAACAAAAGAGAGTCACTTAGAATTATCCTGGCCACACTGCGACTCAGATTGATCCCGGGTTGGCTCGTACACGTCACATATGACCCATGGATTGTTGGGATAAATTATCAACAGATTCGGAATGCGTTTGGTCGGTTTTCCATATTCCAGTTGATGCTTTTCACCTAAAATGACGTCCTTTTGAAACAAAAGACGGACACTATGAGTGGTGCTGACCACATCGTGTCTCCAATTGAGGCGGGGTTGATTCGTACATGTCACATATGACCCATGGATCGTTCTCCTAAAGTTTAAATGGAAACCGAATGCGTTTGGTCGGTTTTTCGTATGTACTTAAAATGTTGTCCATTTTAAACAAAAGAGTGACACTTAGACTAATCCTGACCACACCGCGACTCAGATTCATCCCAGGTTGGCTCGTACATGTCACATATGACCCATGTATCGTTGTGATAAATTATCAAAAGATTACGAATGCGTTTGGTCGGTTTTGCATATGTCAGTTGTTCTTTTCATTTATAATCATGTCCATTTTAAACAAAAGAGACAGAGTTAGAGTGGTGTCGGCCACAACGCGTCTTGGATTAAGATGGGGTTGACTTGTACACGTCACATACGACTCATGGATCGTTGTGCTAAAGTATCGATAGAATCCGAATGCGTTTGGTCGTTCTTCCGTATGTCAGTTGATGCCTTTCACTTAAAATGACGTCCTTTTGAAACAAAAGACGGACACTTTGAGTGGTGTCAGTCGCACCGCATGTCGGATTGAAGCGGGGATGATTCGTACACGTCACATATGACCCATGGATCGTTCTCCTAAAGTTTCAATGGAAACCGAATTCGTTTGGTCGTTTTTCCGTATGTACTTAAAATGGCATCCATTTTAAACAAAAGAGAGTCACTTAGAATTATCCTGGCCACACCGCGACTCAGATTCATCCCGGGTTGGTTCGTACACGTCACATGTGACCCATGGATTGTTGGGATAAATTATCAACAGATTCGGAATGCGTTTGGTCGGTTTTCCGTATGCCAGTTGATGCTTTTCACCTAAAATGACGTCCTTTTGAAACAAAAGACGGACACTATGAGTGGTGCCGACCACACCACGTCTCCAATTGAGGCGGGGTTGATTCTTACACGTCACATATGACCCATAGATCGTTCTCCTAAAGTTTAAATGGAAACCGAATGCGTTTTGTCGGTTTTCCGTATGTACTTAAAATGTTGTCCATTTTAAACAAAAGAGTGACACTTATACTAATTCTGACCACACCGCGACTCAGATTCATCCCGGGTTGGCTCTTACATGTCACATATGACCCATGTATTGTTGTGATAAATTATCAAAAGATTACGAATGCGTTTGGTCGGTTTTGCGTATGTCAGTTGTTCTTTTCATTTATAATCATGTCCATTTTAAACAAAAGAGACAGAGTTAGAGCGGTGTCGGCCACACCGCGTCTCGGATTAAGACGGGGTTGACTTGTGCGCGTCACATATGACTCATGAATCGTCGTGCTAAAGTATCGATAGAATCCGAATGCATTTGGTCGTTCTTCCGTATGTCAGTTGATGCCTTTCACTTAAAATGACGTCCTTTTGAAACAAAAGACATACACTTTGAGTGGTGTCAGCCGCACCGCATATCGGATTGAAGCGGGGATGATTCGTACACGTCACATATGACCCATGGATAGTTCTCCTAAAGTTTCAACGGAAACCAAATCCGTTTGGTCGTTTTTCCGTATGTACTTAAAATGGTGTCCATTTTAAACAAAAGAGAGTCACTTAGAATTATCCTGGCCACACCGCGACTCAGATTCATCGCGGTTGGCTCGTACACGTCACATATGACCCATGGATTTTTGGGATAAATTATCAACAGATTCAGAATGCGTTTGGTCGGTTTTCCGTATGTCAGTTGATGCTTTTCACCTAAAATGACGTCCTTTTGAAACAAAAGACGGACACTTTGAGTGGTTCCGGCCACACCACGTCTCCAGATTGAGCTGAAACCACCGTTCAACATTCTAATTATTATTCGGGACGTGTACGCGTAGACGGAACATCAATCGGACGTGTGGTTTGCGCGGTACGACTCAATATTCGTGTTTTAAGTGATGCGCGCGCTTCGTAAACACGCGTGAGGGGGGTCCAAACAGGCCGAACGAAGTCGGAATGGCCTGAAATCAGACGAAAAATACGAGAGAGTGATTTCTGAAGTGGTCGAGCAGACGACATGTCAATCGGACGTGCCGTGTGCCCGCGGTGACCGACAACGCAGTCCTGGTGTCATAAACGGCCAAAACGGGCGTCCAACTGTCAAATTCATAGCGGACGACCTCAGATTGAGCTGAAACCACCGTGCAACATTCTAATTATTATTCGTGACGTGTACGCGCAGACGGCACATCAATCAGACGTGCGGTTTGCGCGGTACGGCTCAATATTCGTATTTTAAGTGATGCACGCGCTTCATAAACGCGCGTGAGGGGGGTCCAAGGGGGAGGGGGGGTTGTCCAGGGTCCAAGAATGAGGGGGGTTGTCCAGGGAGTTCACAAACACACAACCACTAAAAGACAACAACATCCATAAAAACAGACAATATATAAAAATAACTCAACTCCAATACTATACTATGAGTCTAGATAAAACCAACAACTAGAATAGATTAAACATCAAATCTCAGTAATATAAGTCAAAAATGTAACGGATCAATATGTCCCACATCAGCATCAGCATCACCATCATCATCATCATCATCACCCTCGTCATCGTCCTCCTCATCGTCCTCACCCTCCACAGCGCCTTCCTCCTCGCCTTCGCCCTCCTCATCGCCCTCCTCATCTCCCTCCTCTTCCGCATCAGACTGCTCGCCATCATCATCTTCAAGCTGGACATCGGCCTGACCACCATTGGAACTGCCACCTGGTGCACCATATATAGAATGTATCGATGAAATGTATTCATCAATCGCTAGGCTGGCCTCTGCTGGAAGTGTTGGATGTAGAACTTCAATAAATTTCATAAATGCACTGTTTGCCCTAGCAGACTATTCTGCCATCTCTGTGGCCCTTTTCTCAGCCTGTTCTTCCTGTGCCCTAACTTTCTGCAGCTCAGTGGCACTACAACTCGTACCTGAGGCAGACCAATACCTCGTCGGGGCTATCCTAGGTCGGCAGCATACTCTGCCAGAATGATCCTCTCCCAACACCTGATGTAAGTGATCAGATGGCCCAAAATTGTCTGCTTCTTGGGCATAGAGGGCCTCTAAAGCATCCTTTTACAAATATAAATATATTATTAAGTTACGAAATAGATATTAAAATATAAAATCAACAGATTAAAACTTACAATCTGCTGCTGAGTCGCTTCGTTGACAGCACTTCTATCCTTTTTTCCGTCTACTCGAGCAAAACAGTTTTGCTCGAGGCACAAGTCCTTCAATATTTTGTACTTGCCTCTATAATGACATTGAAAACAAAAGTTATATAAAGAATTCAGCAAATAATTAAATAATTGAGGAAACAAAAGAAAATGTAAGTCGTAAAGAAAACTTATAAACAATTGTCATACCTGCTGCCTCTCATGATCCAGCATCGTCGTGCGTCCTAGTGTATGGAGGTATTTTTTTGCATCAATGTTTTTTTTATTTTTTCCAGATGATTCCTAAATAAAATTTGATAATGAAAAGGATAATATTATTGGAAAACTTGAAAGGTATTATTTAAATACCTCAAATGTAATTCATACCTTAAACTGGGTACTCGTCCAATGAGTAATAATCTGACGATACTGCTCTATAGGACAATCATCCACGACTGGTACCGCCTCTAACTCAGTGCCAACTCTAGCACGCCAGCCAATATACAGATCATGCTTGTAGGCTCTCCAAAGCTCGCCTAAATCCTTTAGACGTTCCAGTCATGCGCCCTCACCATCAGGAAAATTAAATCGAAGCTGAAATAAAAATATTAATTCATATAAATACAAAAAAAATTCATGGCATTAAATACAACAGATTTTTTTACCCATATCTCTGCCCAAGCTCTATCTTTGACCTCATGTGGAAAATGTCTCAACGACAGCGGGCTGACGGGAATGATGTCGGAGTATTTGGCAAGCGTCGCCATAAAACTCCGACATTGCTGCCCTGTTTTCTCAACCATCTGATTGTCTTCATTATATTCCACCATAACCTGTGTGCGACGGTTCCACACCGAACGCATGTGTGTACGGCCACGCCCCTGCCTCCTGTCAGTAGATGTATCTGTCATGAAAGAAAAAAAAATATTTTATCAAAACATGTTATAATGAAAATAAATATTTCTATAAAAATTTGTTAGGGTTTTATAAATATACCTGCGCTAGTCTGATCAATGAGTGGCGCCGGATCCACAGAACCTGATGGAACACCCTCTGGTGGAACAGGAGTCGAAGACGATGAAATATAAAAGCTCAGAGAGACAGAAGTAGATGGAAATGAAGATGGAACAACTGTATGACCAGATGCTGACTGGGGAGTGGGAATCATCATGGGATGTGAAAATGATGGGGCAGAAGATGCAGAAGGTAGCGAAAACATGGGAGGTCTAAATATCCCGTGTGTCCCTAACGACACACCGGGATCAGAATGTGGGAAGGCTGAAATGTCAGTGGGAGGGGCAGGGTCTAGTCGGGCACGCGCAGCTCTACGTCCACCTCTGGTACGAACCCTCCTCGTACCACCGGCCTGAGTACTAGGACCAGTACTAGGCTCCTCTTCGAATAACTGTCGACGTAATGGTGGATCCTACAAACAAGTTTACAAAAAAAATTAATCACATGACATTATATATTCTGTAAATATATATATATATATATATTTGAAATAAAGTACTCACTATAGGCACTAATGGTGGAATGCCCATCTCCTCCATTCGACGATTGTTCTCCGCCATTTTTTTTCTTCGTCTCTCTTCAATTGGCTGCATTTCCTGCATTGGAAAAAAAATGTAATTAATTAGAAAAAGAAAATTAATGTGTAAACCAAAAAACTAAATATATGAGGGAATGGGGGGATTCATTGGTAATTTAGATATCAATTTTTTTAGAAGAGCTTGAATGAATTTAACAAAACATACAAGTTGTAATGTTCACCAAGTTAGAAATATTGTTTGATTTGGTTTGAATACAGTTCAATTCAAAATTAGAAAATGCAATTCAAATAAAACAGCAACCAATAAACATTGAAAATTCACATAACGGTCAAGTCAGCTAAAACATATTTGTGATCAATACTAAATAAATATGAATATTACCAACCTTAACAACCCAACTCGAGGTAAACCAAATGAATTGAGAACATGGATGAATGATTCTATATATTTCCAACCACAACTTCAGGTTCACAATCAACTCTGACAATTGAGCTATTGGAGTCATCAAAAGAAATAAATGGATTGGTTCCAATGGAAATAGGGACAGTGTCAATTCCATCATCAGCATCATCAAAAATATGTCTTGGAATTACTTCAACTATGACACCAAATTCAGGTTGAAGTTGATCTTTGACATAAAAAACTTGTTTAGCCCTTGATGCCAACACATATGGTTCTCCGGTTGCAAGAGTGCAGGTCATATTAATTACTCGAAATCCAAAATCATCAATAAATGTGCCATGTCTCTTCATCGAATCAAACCAATGGCATTTCATCATTGTGACTCGTCCATGAGAGTAATAATCCAATATTATTATTTTCTCAACGACTCCATAATAACCCACATTTTCAAGTCGCGGTCTACTATCTGATGCACTGGCATAACAATCTGTTGTGGCAGTAACCATAATACCATCATGTTGTGTTCTCATGTTTTTGGCTCGTTCAGTGACAATAAATCTGTACCCATTGATAACAATTGATTTACAGTCACGAACCACGGTATTAGGACCAAAAGCCAAAGCTCTTATTTCCTCAGAGATAGAGTCAACAGACAAACTCAATACCTGCAATATAAATGACAGTTAAACTTAAGTAAATATTGAACGAATTAATTTAAACAGTAATATTTTTACCTTCAATTTTAACCAAGCAGAAAACTCTTTGTTATGCAAAGTCTCTCTCCTTATCAAAGATATAGAACGATGCATCCTATTTATCATTGTTTTATGTTCCCTGTAGATAAAAAAATATGAATAGTTTAACAGATATATATGTAAGATATACATATTCAATTTTTTTACCTGATATAGTCATCGAACAAATCACAGTTGAACAAAACTGTGCGATGTGCCATCTCCCGCTCTTCATGGCTTAATGTCTTCAATGTATATGATCCAGGAATTCCTCCTGTTTGAGGAAGTGATGGAAAACTGGGTTCAATTTTCTCATATTATTCTTCTTCATTTCTCATTGGTCTGTTCATTCTTGTAGTAAGATCAGACAAATACATTGAACAGAAATCCATACATTCTTGAGCTAAGTAACCGTTCATGATAGAACCTTCAGGATGATTCTTGTTTCGAACATAAGACTTTAATGTGAACATATTTCTTTCAGTTGGATACATCCAACGAAAAGAAACAGGTCCTCCGAGAAGTATTTCAGTTGGAATATGGACAGTCAGATGCAGCATGCATGTGAAAAATGATGGGGGAAATATTTTCTCCAACTCACACAAAATTAATGGGGAATCTGTCAACATTTTTTGCAAGAAAGACTTGGACAACTTCTTAGCACAAATATCTCTAAAAAAATGGCACAACCGAATAACACCCACCCTTACATTATTGGAAAAAAGATGACGGATTGCTATTGGAAGCAACTCATGCAGTAGAACGTGATAATCATGAGTCTTCAAAGATTTTAGCTTCAACTCTCTTCTGTTGACCCGTTTAGATATATTTCTTGAATAGCCATCAGGAACTCTAATAGTCTCTAATACTTCCAAAAATTGTTTTTTTTCAGTAGGTGTCATCACATAAGAAGCACATGGAAGTTGCCATTTATTTTCACTGATACGCACAGGATGCAATTCTGGTCTGATGCCCCAATCCACCAAGTCACGTCGAGATCGTAAATCATCTTTTGTCTTCCCCTTGACATTTAGAAGAACTGAAAGCAACATTTCACATATATTCTTTTCAATATGCATTACGTCTAAGCAATGACGTTGCAAATTCGTTGACCAATAAGGCAAATCAAAAAAGATACTCCTCTTCCTCCAATTGTAACAAGTTTCTGTGGAAACATTCTTTCTCTTTCCAGATTTCATTTGACCCTTCCCGAACGCAAAACTAAAATCTTTCAATTCATTAAGCACATCAGTTCCAGACATACGCTGAGGTGGATCATCGGTCTCTATAGTATTATCAAATCTTCGACGATTCATTCTATATGGATGATCCTTTGGAAAAAATCGTCGATGTCCCATAAAACTGAAACTACAATGATGTTTCAGTCTTCTGGATCGTGTATTCTTCATACAAACTGGACATGAAAGTTTTCCCTTCGTGCACCATCCAGAAATCATTGCATAAGCCGGAAAATCATTGATCGTCCACATAAGCACAGCACGCATCTGAAATATGTCTTTCAAACATGCATCGTATGTGCGCACACCCACATCCCAAAGAAGTTTCAACTCTTTTATTAAAGGTTGCATGTATACATCAATATCAATGCTAGGATCAGAAGGACCAGATATGAGTATACTCATGAAAGTGAAAGATTTTTTCATACACAACCATGGGGGAAGATTATAAATGTGTATAAAAACTGGCCATGTGCTATGCGAAGTAAGCATCTGCCCGAACAGATTAAAACCGTCGAATGAAAGACCCAGCCTCACATTACGCACGTCAGCTGCAAAATCAGGATGTCGAGCATCAAATCTCTGCCATGCAAATCCATCTGCAGGATGAACCAACTCATCATTAGTCTTATTTCTCTCGGTATCATGCCATCTCATTTTTATTGATATCTCATCAGACATAAAAAGATTCTGGAGTCTGGGGATCAATGGAAAGTGCCACATTACTTTCTGTGGAACGCGGGATGGTGTTCCATCAGATTTTGACTTCCAGCGGGATGTGCCACATTTTATACATTCATTTTGTTCAGCGGTTTCTTCCCAGAATAAACTACAATCTTTCGGGCAGGCATGAATTTTGTTTCTGGAAAATCCAAGTTCTTCAACTAACTTCCATGCCATATAGTGGTTTGAGGGAATATCTGCATCATCTGGAAGTAAATCCTTCAAGAGGGTAAGAATGTAATCGATTGCTGTATTAGAAATCCCATACATAGTTTTTCCATGAAAAAATCGGATTAAAAATTCCAACTTTTTCATTTTATCGCATTTTCGATATACTGGAGTTGTGGAAGCATCATTCAATTTTTTCACCCTATCAATAGCATCATTTTCACTAGATGCATCAGTTTTCCTCATATCGACGTCTTCTTGAGTCTAAATCCTTTCTTTTTCATGATGATGAATAAACGGAAACCGATCATCTAACAAATTCTCCATTCATGTCCTTTCATTTCGATCATCACCAATTTGAGATTTCATTTTCTCCCCATTGTGATACCACACAAAGTAGTTTGCTTGAAAACCATTTTTGGTTATGTGGTAGCTGACTTCTTCATGACTCAACCAAGGTCTACCAACACAATTGGAACATGGGCAGTGTATGCGACCACTATCTGAAGCATTGTGAAATGAAAAATCTATAAAGCTCTCCAAATTGATTTGAAAATCGCTTGAGATACGATCGGTTTCATACATCCAACTTCTGTCCATTCTGTAAAAAAATTCATATAAGTCATTTTGTCATAAACAATTCAATAGGATTGAACTTTAATAGAAAATACATTTAAGTAAACGATAAAGGAAGAAAATAATCATGGTATCAACTAGACATGTGATAAAAACATACTAATGTGTTATTGAAAAAATTTAAAACCAACAAGAACTTAATGTGTTATCACATCAGAGCATGCCTCATCCCATAACCATATTAGTAGGGTACCCTCGTGGACAGCCCCGCCCACCCCCATGGACAACCCACCCACCCCCGTGGACACCCCCTACCCCCTAGACAGCCCAACCACCCCCGTGGACAGCCCACCCACCCCCTTCGACACCCCTTCTCTCTGAGTCCACCGGTCAGCCGGTGTTAGAGCACCGGCCAGCCGGTATGGCACCGACCAACCGGTTCTTGCCCACCGGCCAGCCGAAGGACCCAGGCAATAGACTTTCCCACTGCCTGGTGCCACCGGCCAACTGTTGGATGACCACCGGCCAGCTGGTGAGACACCACCGGCCAGCCAGTGTACCCAGTCAAACTACCATTGGGCTTTGACCAGACTTGTACTTTTGACCCCCAACGGCTCCGGAAGCCCTCCAACGGCCATATTGAAGTGTTTATGGGTATTTCTCCTATAAATAAGAAACCATGGATGCCGGGAACATAACCTAATGATATTTTGATGTCTTGACGCTCTAACGACAAATCTCCAAGGCCTCTTGTGATCCATTGCCATCCATGAAGCTTGAGCTCCCTCTACATCAGCCCACCCACCCCCCCTGGACAGCCCGCCCACCCCTCTTTGACAGCCCGACCACCCCCGTAGACAGCCCATCCACCCTTGTGGACAGCCCACCCACCCCCGTACCCCCCTGGACACCCCGTACCCCCCTGGATATCCCCACCCACCCTCCCAAACAGCCCACACCCCCTCCCCTGCAACCCCACCACCACCACCTAGACATACCACCCCCCAGGAATGTGTAGAAATAACATAAAAATACATGATATATAGATATCACAAAATACTCAACCTATGGGTTCACATTAACTACATAATCACACACTTCACTACTACCATAAAACACACAAATCACACCACCACCACACAAGACGCATAACATTTCTCACATTCATTTATAAGCCACTTCATTCAAACTTACATTGTCCATTCATTTAATGTTAAATTAATTAAATCCATTTACCAGACATCCATTTCTATTCCATCTCATTTATTTAATATCTTGTTTTTTTTAACAGCATAATTTATTCCATAGATAACCAGGAAACTAATAAAACCACCACACAACAACTCACCATCTCGCAATAACCATCGACACCATGTTACATCGAACAACCATCTCACCAAAACAACCACATATCACAATAAAAATATTTCACATCACAAACCACCGCACAACCAAAACCACCTCACCACATTATACACCACAACTTCATCACACAACACCTCCACACGACACAACACCACCACACATCATCACTATCATACAACTTCACATGACACATCCATGCCCACTAACCATCACATTACAATCCCACATATCACAAAGCCCAACTGGTCACCTCAATCCCCATAAAATAGCCTACAACATACAATGAAACACAACAAAAAACCTCTCATAGAGGCAACATACCCCAACTTCCACAATTTATTTATTCAAGGTCTTTTATTACATTACCCCTTTATTTAGCATGGACATTATAACACAACTGATATTCCAGGGGAAACTAATTAATTAACAAAATATTTATTCATTTCCCTATTTTACACGGTGAAATCAAATCAAAATCCAAACTTAAAACTAAAATATTAGATCAATAACAATAAAAACAAGGTACCATATGTGTATAAAGAAAAAATTACTTTATTTGAGATGATTCAAATGGGTTTTCACCTATTCGGATGGGGGATTTGGAGAGCAGCAGAGAGGTTGAGGTGGATTGATAACTTAAAACTAAAATACTAAAGCAATAACAATAAAAATAAGGAAGTATATGTGTATAAATGAAAAGTTACCTGATTTCACCTCTTCGGATAGGGGATTTGGCCAGAGGAGAGCGGTGGAGTGGATGGAGCGGATGAAATTAGGTTCTGTGCGAATGGGCGAGAGCAGGATTTGGGGGAAATAATTCCCAACAGTTTTAAAGAACCGTTGGGAAATAGATGTTAAGGACCCCTTTGCCAATGGTTTGAGGAAACCGTCGGCAAAGGGGTGACCCTTTTCCAATGGTTCTATTGAACCGTTGGCAAAAGGTGTTTACCACACCCCTTTACCAATGGTTTCTTCAAACCGTTGGCAAAGGGGTGGCTTTTCCCAACGGTTTCAATGAACCGTTGGGAAAGGCTTTATTAGTCCTTCAAGGCCAATAGTTTTAGCAAACCGTTGGTAAAAAACCCATTGGGAAAAACAGCATTTCTAGTAGTGTGACATATGAGGAATTATATATTAATCTAGGGACATACTAGACATTGTGTTTAATCTATGATAGTTGGTACGTTTAATGTGTTCAGTATTTGGTGATAAGTGTGTTTTGATGAACTAGATGGGGGGAGCCCATGTGTATCACTACATCATTTGAGTAAAGGTATTTTATTGTCGATTGAGGGTTGGTATCATCACGGTCTAATGAAAATTTCAAGGAACTCATTGCATGAAGGAGTTGATAGATACTAATTTATATAATTGTGAATAGAATGATTGTTTTGGCATTGAACATGTCGGTAGAGTGAAAACTGATGCAATGAATGTATCAAAAAAATGAGTTACAATGAAAATCCTATTAATATGGATTAATTTAATGTATGTTATAACCATCAGTACTTGGAATTGATAATTGGTAGTTCCATGTGATTCTAATACTTTTATTAGTTATTGGTGGATTAGATTAGATATATTTATGGGATGAGAATCCCTAGGGTGTGGAATTTTTAATTATTTGTATAGTTAAAAGTGTTTAATTTTAGAGAAAATTTGAAATTTGATCTACAGAGATGGTGGAATTTTGACAATTCACACTTTAATTTGAATATTAGGGTTTCAAACAGCTCAAATAATTTGTTTTACTAGAGTCTGAGGGTTTTGGGAAATTTTAAGGACATCAGAGGTTGTTCAGGGTGGCCCTACTACTATTTGAATTAGTTAAGAGCCATTAGGTACCCATTATTCCCACAAAAGGTACCATGTGTGTAATCAAGGGGTGAAGGACTTCTAGATTGATCTCCAACTGGTATGAATTCCTATTATGTGTTTCTATTAGGTATCGGGTCCCTGATACTAGGCAATAGGTACCTATTTGGGATTAGGGTCTTTTTAAGGACATTGTTTGTAATAGACACCTTAAAATATATTTTTTGGATTTTTTTAGTTGGAAGATGTGATGGATATACTTTTTATGTGGTTCAATGAGACATGAATAATTGACCCCATGAATTTTAGAGTTTATTGGAAAAAGATAGTGAATTAAATTTCAATTTTATCTATAGGATTGAAATCATACCTTAGTTATATGAATTTATCTATAGCAGGATTCATGTTAGATCAACATTTTGTTGATAGAAGAGGGCTTATCTAATGAGGAATGTATCCACATAACAATGGACCCACAAAATGTTAGTTTATAACCAAGTTATGTTGAGGTTGAGGATATATAGGAATAACTATATAATTAGAATGATTATATTATAATATATCATACTACAATGAGTTATGTTATTCTATAATAAATATATGCTAAATTAGCCTATTTTAAGGGTTGGTATTGTGACAAGTGATTCATTCCATGAAAGTGACCCCATGGAATATTGTTGGACCACTATTTTTTAGTAGAAGGAAAATCCTACCGTAGTATACATAGATGAACCACTAAGTAGTTGGAGTGGATATCTATTGATATTACTAGAAGTTGGGGTTTATAAAATAGAAGTATGATCACACTATTAAGGGTTAAGTAAATGTTATTTCCTTTGATTTTCCAAGTTGTGAAAGTTAGACTTTGATCTAGGAGACACAAAGATAAATGGATTAGCAATGTTAAGGATGTATTCATTCCATAGCGATTTTAGGATTGGGAGTAGTGTCGAACTCAGTTTTTAGGGAAGAAATGACTTACACCACGGTGTTATGGATTTTTCTGCGATAATATAGAGTTATAAAAAATATCTATAATTAATTGTTTTTATATTTTAGGGACTTTGTGTTACTAAAATGTTAGATATTTTAATTGAAATAAAAGCTGTTTTTGAAAGAATTATCTATCCTAATCATATTAAATTAAAGATTAATTAAATGAGAAATGTATATATTCTCTCAAGATTGAAAATATATATTTATTTAAAAAAATCAAAATGAGGATCATGGATTAGGAGAGTTGTAATTATAAATATGTTATATAAATAATGAAATAATAAAATAGAAATATCCAATAATTAGTCTCAATAGAAGATCAAGGAGTTTCATCATGTGGATGAAGGTGGAGTTCATTGATATTAACTTGATAATGTAATTTCATTTTTGGTTATTGAAGAATGAGACAGATTCATAATAAGGATTTTTGAGATTTATGAGTGATTGAGAGTAGAAAATTCTATACTTTGTGATGATGTTAATAGGTTAGGTTTAGTATGATTACTTTATAGAAACAATAAATACACTTAGAGGTTTTATTACAATGAGACAAGGTTAGTGTATACATATTGGATTGACCCATTTTGGGTTAAAATATTAAATATTTATTTTTTCTCATTAAATTAATTATTAGTTATCATTATTATTAATCGACATAGGTGTTCCTATTAATAGTGGAATATGATTATTTTTGTCATTCATTTGAATAAATTGAAATAACATGATCTGCCCCCTCTTAGGTTATTTACCATGTTATGGACTAAGAAGTTGTTATATAACCATATGTTCTTAGTGAAATATCTCTCTTGGAATCCATAATAGTAATAATTAATAATAAATGAATTTATATATTTTATGGAAAATATTTTTAATTGTGAGTTAATTGGGTGAAACTCTATTTCTAATATTTTGGAATAGATTTCTACCTGACTTCCATACATGTGATCTTGGTCAACATTGAAGGTATAACATTATGCGAGAAAGATCATAGGGAGAATGATTCCGATGCAAAGGAATTAATGTATTAGAGGTATCTTTTTCTATTGTAATATATATATAATGGTAATTTTATTTAAATCCCCACACACCATCTGGTAAAAACTTCTCAATTTTTTTGAATTGGATTCTATGATATGTGAAACTAAATTTTATGTTTTATGGGAAAATTATGATCATATAATGATGTAATAAAATGAATACATTAATGCATTCATAGATCAAGTGAATGTTATTATATAGGGAATATATGTACATGGATAAACCCTTTATGTTATCAATATCCTAAAGAGGATACTAAGACGATTTCCAAAATGTTCAATGAAAAAGTATTCGATGTAAATGATAAGGATCCAAAAGATGTAACACTAGATTGTATTCAACACACTCTCATTACATATAAGATAAAGAGCACCAGCAATGAGACCTTGAAAAGGGTAACTCTTATAAATTATAATTCAATGTAGTAAAAGAAACTCACATTGGAGTATGATCCCAAAGAAATGTATATAAATAAGGTTTTTCCTTCCATGCCTAAAATATAAAAAGATTAATAGGAAAATTTAAAGCTAAGATTCCACTAAACTATATTTTATGTGGAAAAGTTTATAAATTAGCTAAAAAATGTCTCATTATGTTTTAATGTGATGATGATGATGGATTTTTCATAAGTATTTTATCAAAAATTTAAGGGAAAGAATAAATATTTGTATATTTTTTCACATATGAAATTATTATTTCATAAAAGGATTATAGATCAGAAGGGAATAATGTGGTATAAATTGAGATTGTAAGGAACTAAAGAATGAGTTATTTGAAACTCTAATTGAAAACCCACAACTAGAGGATGCTGATTATGAATATAATAAAGTTTAGGAAAGAGTATACTTCATGGTTAAATTGGAACCTTATCTTAAATAAATTAATATTTTGAGGTATAAAAAAATGAAAACCAATGTAAATGTTTATGATTTCAAACTATATATATAGTCGTTATAAGAATATGTTAAAGACTAAACTTGAGAGTCTCATGTTTAGAAATATGTAAAACACTGAGATGGATGTTGAGTGTAAACTCAAACTTATTGAACTTGTTAGAATCACCAATAAATTGACTAATATGGTGAATTATATAGTCAAAATAATCAAAGATCTTGAAGTGTATATTTTAAATTTATGGTGAAAAATTGAGGATGAATAAAGGATATGGAATCCTGGTATGACATATGAAAACTAAAATGAACAGGATATTGATACTGTGGAGGTAAAAAAGGATCCAATCAACAGTTTATAGAATTTACCAATTTTTTTCTTTAACAATAAATTAAATTCTATAGTGGTTCTTGATAATAGGGAAAAAATAGTAGTGGTTGATTTAAAGCCACAGAAACCCACACCTTAGAGGAATATTGACTTAGGTGACACAAAAAGGACCCAAATGAATAACAATTCATTAAGAAATACTTGAAAAAAACCATTCATTAAGTCTTATAATTATGGAAAGATGGGATAAACTCAATACATGTCTTCCAAATAAAATATGTATATCAATGAATAAGAGAAAAAAATTAGGTTATCTAAAATTACCACACAAGATTGGTTTATATCATATATATTTTTAGTGTGAATTATTTATAAAACATTCCAGGAATTTGACCTCCAGAGTAGATGGAGGTGTGAAAAAAGACAAAAAAATTTAAATCATGTAAGATATATGCATATTCAAATGGATAATGTAGATTAACATTGAAAATGATAATAAGTAAAATATAACTATGATTGATTTTATAATAATATATTGAGCTGAAATATGGATCATTGAAATGGTCCAATATGAATGGAACCAAATATAATGTCAGGTGCATCATATATAATAATGATAGAATCATTAATTTTGGAAATGGTTAAGTTTGGAAAATTATTGGCTATAGAAAACACAAAAATATGGGAAATACTTCAGGTTCATGGACTTTATGGTTGTTTATGGCCTTGGTCACAATTTACAAAGTTTACAATAATTTTGTGACTCGAGGAATGTATTCAATTGTATTAAGAAGGATTTCACTATCTAAGTGATATATGTTATAGTTGTGATTCAAGGAATATACAGGAAGTAGAATAACTAAATCATTGGAAAAGAATTCATGTGTTTTTTGACCATGTTTGTTGATAATATGCCATGAAACAAAAGTCATGGAAAATTGAGAGAAAATACCATGGAGAATTTGGTGAAGAATAAAGAATCTTATGATATTTATAAATATTAATTTTATCTCACTCACAAGTTTGATATTTGTAAAAAGGGAAATATTATTCAGATAACTTAAAATAAAAATGAAAATTAGTCAAAAGATTAATTTATTTAGTATAAGTCGATGTTTGTGTCAATATTATCTAACGTCGTGGATGGAAAAATGTTATGTGTGTTATTTATTGAAAATTATAGCAGGATGACATGAATAATGGTGATATCTCATAAATATAAAGTGTTTATGTGTATTACACATTATCATATATTGTTGGATAATATTCATAGGATAATATTTTAAAAACCACACGTCGATATTGTAACTGAATTAACCAAAAATAAAGTGGAAAATTATCTATTGAATCATAGGACAATGAACCATATCTCGAGAGTGAGGAGTCCTAGAAAATTATATTATTGAGGGGATGAAAAGGATCAATAAAAATATATCCTAGATGATTCAAATTGATTAGGTTATATTGAATATTTGTGAGAATGAATCAATTTTAATATTAGTCTATAGTTATATTAGTATTTTTTTCTATTCAGATATAGATAAGTCACTTTACGATATATGGTATAAAAAGATGATGATGCTGAAATATTTTTTAGTCTTTAGAATCAAGGGTCATATTCTCAATAAATAGAAACATTAAAAATTTTATTTGTATTGGGATAAAGTTATATTTATTATATAACTATCCAAGATCAATTTATAAAAGTTCTATGAAAAAACTATTAGAAAAATAACTGAATGCAAGGATGTCCCCATTTTGGAAATTGTGCAGAATTATTAAACAAGGGAGACGTTTTTATAGAAAAGTCTTGATTGAATGATATTATAAGGGGGGTGTAATAGGATTTATAGATTATTTTTAAGAATACATTGATTATGATGGTAATGGGACTACTTAATTATTTGGAATTTTTTTTTGAAAAAAGATGAAATTAATGAAGAAAAAACACTAGTGATCTGACAACTTTAGTGAAATTTAGACGAATTAAGATTATAGAACAAACACCATTCATATATTATATAGGGATATATAAGTTTTAGGTGGGTACTATGGATGAGAATGGGATCAATATTATTATTATTGATCTTGAAAAAATAAGAAATAATAAAACATGAGATGTAATTCCAAGGATATAAGATAAAGATATCATTAGAAGCAAGTGGGTATCCCATAAAAAACTCAATGAAAATGGTTAAGTAGTTCTGAATAGGGAACAATTGGTGAGTAAGGGATTTTCCAAAATTCAAAAGAATTTTTTTTCATTCACAATGCCCAAAATTTAGTTTTTTAGTCAGATAAGATTTAATTGTGGATAATGTATGGACCAAGGTCATGGTATTATATGCTTGATCAGTGTCTAACTATTCTTATAATCCAATATGGAAGAATTAATCACAATATCTCAATAAAAAAGAATAATATTGATGGTTCTCATTTCATTTAATGAAATAATATTTAGAGGATCAAGTGAAGAGAATTGTGACAAGTTTATGGACTTTAGGATGTCCGAGTTTGTAGTGTATTTCATTGGGAAGTTAAAATTTTTCCTTGGTTCATATGTTATACATTAAAGTCTAAGAAATTTTATATTAAAATACAAATATTTCAATAATATGGTCAAATTATTTGGAATGAAATATTCCTAGGTTATGAAAACACTAGTCACTACCAGGATAAAGTTTATAATGGATTATAATGTCAAATAGGTTGATGTGATAGAATATTTTAAAATAATTGGGATCATATTGTATATGATAAATACATTACCCAAAATTTTGATTTCACATATCAATTCATACAATAAAAATAAATTTGAAATAATTCCATAAAAAATATATGAAAAGGATACTATGATTTTTTGGCGGAATGGTGGATTTGGGAATATTTTATAATCCTCATTCACATAAAGAGATATTGTTATTTGTATATATATATTATGGTAGTTTATAATATGATCACAATTAGATGTCTAGAAATGAATTTTATTATGGTAGATTAGGTATTTATTGGCTAAAAAAGAAGAAATATTTTATTAAATTGAGAACTAACAAATCTAAGTATATTGTGACTACTAAAGAATGCACTCAATTTTTATATATAGTAAAAACATGAGAATATTTTATATAATGAGAAATCTATTTTCAATCAACTATTAAAACATTAATGTTATCAATTCATGTAAAAAACCAATTCTTCACTCAAGGAAATGTAACAATAAGATAACATTTCACTTCATGAATGAGAAGGTGTAATTAGGTATAATGATGTTGGAGTATATTTTCATTGAAGAATGGAATGAACCAAGAATGTTATTGAAAGGTATTATTTGGATCTTAGAGTCTAACCATCCTTATCAAACAATATGTCTTTGATAAGGGACACCAAATCCCATATAGAATTTTATATTTATGGAAAGGTAATATCTTTCTTTGAAATTAATTTTTTCGACTTATAACTATATTTTGTAACTTTTAATTAATTTTCTCATTAGGTTTATTTAAAATTTTTGATAATTTGTACATGATTTTCAAATATTGGATATGGCTATAATTTTTATCTCTTATTGATAAAAGGGGAGTTATTCCATGCTAAAAATACAAAAAAGGGGAGAGTATTTGAATATCCCTTACAGAAGATAAGATTGGTTGAGATATGAAAAAGATTATGATGATAAAGGAAATGAATTCCTGAGTAACTTTTTATATGTATTATATTTATCAAATTGATCTTAACACATGTGGGATTATCATTAAGGATTTTTGAATTAGCCACACACTATCTGAAGGCATGTGGTTTTAGTTTGTGTTGTTGATTAGTGTTAAAGTATTTAGATAAAGATGTGTTAAATATATTAAAGGTTTTTAAACAAAAATAAATGGAGATATGGTTATAAAAAATAAAATTAGACTATTTTTGGGTTGTGTTTGTTGAAAAATATGATGGATAAATCCAAAGAGTTTAAAGGAAACTTGAATTCTTGATACCATGAAGTTTGAAGTTGATTAGAAATCACCAGTGAAAGCTGGAGTAGTTCTATCTATAGGAAAAATACCACAACATGATCAAATGAATCATTCTATAGTATGTTTGATGTTTTATTAATGTTTTATGGTTGTAAAATTGATTTCCACATGAGGAATAGATTCACTTCTATATTAATCTATTAAAGATTAGTTAATAATTTTTATAATGTGTTTTAAAGTCCATATAGGAATAAATAAAACATGTAGAAGATTAATGGAAAACATATGATGAATAAATGAATTATGTAGGGAAACATTAATAATTTTTTATAATAACCTATTATATAGGTTGGTGTTGTGAACAACCTATCATTTCATGAAGGAGATCCCATTGAAAATTATTTTAGTGTTATCAGGATATGAAGGGGAAATAATTATAAAGTTGGTATAGATGTGTTATGAAGAAATTGGAGTTGATATCTATTGATATTAATAGAATTATGGTTCTATTATATGGATGTAGGATCTTACTGTAAAGGGTTAATTAAAATCCCTTTCTTATTATTTTCCTATGCAGTTAGTGTAAGACTGTAAGCTCAGAAAATTTGAAGTGAAGGGATTTATGCTTTGAAGTATTTTTCATCCCATGATGACATCAATATTGTTAGTAGTATGGATATGAGTTTTCATGTGTGTAAATGAGTCGCACTATGGTGTTGTGGAAGAAGAAAAAATTACATTGAGTTAAGAAAAGTACATGGAATTCATGGATACTATCTTGTAGAGATTTTGTGTGACTCAAATTATATATGGTTAATTAGAAATAAAATGAAAGTTTTTAAATGTTTTTCTTATCCTAATCAAGTTGAGATTAATTTACTTAAAAGGTAAACTTTTAGATTCTATTAAAATATAAGAAATATCATTAGCTATGCAAATCGAAGGAGAATCATCGATCAAGGGAGTTGAAATTCAAGATATATTCAATAAGGAAAGATAGAATAATTTATCAATATCCACAAGTTTATCTTCTTGGATGATTAAGGAATTCCATCATTTAGATAAATTAGGAGTTTATTGATACACCATCAATATTGTAATCTCAATTATTTGATTGTGAAGATCTATATGATTTATATTAAAGGAGAATTGAGATTTCTAGTTACTAAGATATATGGTTTAATTACATTTTTGAAGTTTATAAACCTAGAGGGAAAGGAAAATGTCTCTAAATTATAAAGAAACAAGTAGGGTGACATGCAATTTTGATACATCATCACATTTATATTGTGTTATTTATTGAATTTTCCAATCTGAGTGAATCAGGTAAAAATATCTTATATCTCTCCTTACTTGATTTATGTTTTCACATACTTTATGAGGGATATAAATATACCTAATAATAATTGAACATGACCATTGGTATGGTTAGCTTGAATAAATAATAAATCCTCTATCAAAAATTACTCTTAGGGTATTTAAATTTATGGTAACTAATAGGAAAAAATTTCTATTCCAACCCATTTTATTTGAACTCCCTTTATGGTCTTATTCATCTATCTAGTCAAACTATATGGTAGAGTTTTATCTTACATATCTTATTATTCTATTTTATCTATTGTATCTATGGTAACGAGAGAGGGTTTTCTTAAACATTGAAGGTGAGTCCCATATATATCTTTATCTTTAAATTTATTTATTACTCTCCCACTAATTTATGATTTTCTAGTCTATTATTTTGATGACGATTCTCTTAGATCAAGGTGGAATCATCTTGACCCGTTGGGGATTTTTGGAATAATAGTTATAGGATTCCTATAGAGGTGGAATGTTTCTTGATGCATTTTGTTTCAATTGATGTATTTTTTACATGGTATTTTCTTGGTGTCTACACCAAATTGTCTTGGAATTGGATAATGATTGATTATTGAATCATGGAGAATTTTCTTATAGTTGAGATAAAGGCATTCCACATGCGATTATCATGCTGTTGCTTAAGGTTTCTATCATTGGAGGTGTCTTAGTGATATTTCAATGATTATGACTCCTTGAATTGAATCAAACATCAATTATTAATGCCTATATTTAATTTTTTATTGATCATATAGAGATATAGGGTATAGAGAGGATGGTAATTATTGGTTAAAATTTTGTTCAATGTTAGGAATGCATGACTTGGGATGGTAACATTAATAATGACATAGGTGGTTCATTTAATACATAACCATATGCAGATATATTTTTTACATTCATTAATGTACTATTGTTTTTAAAATAGAGATTTTGTGAAAGGGTCTGGGTGAGTCTTTAATGGTGGGACAACATTAGGTTAAGCCTTTGAATAATAAATATACCGTTCTATGGATGGAGAGTTGTATAGGGGATACATCACCAAGGGTCATGATGTATAATTTTTTTTAAGGGACCCCAAATTATACTTGAATCTTATAATGAGTGGTTGATGGATTATAGTGATATATATTGAATTGGTTAAAGGATTCCAAGTATATTCTTATTGAATAATAGTTCCAGTTAGTATTGATCCTTGAGTTTTTTTGGAAAAGTATATAGGAATATCCTTGAGAACCTAAAACTCCTCTAGTGGGAAGAGTGGAATTTTTGAAATGAGTCAAGTGGTCTTGGTAAGTCATTGGGATTTTTTAACCATGTATTTGGATAATGGGAGGGTTTATTCACTATTATTAATGTGTTCCTAGTGGGACCTAGTAAATGCATTCAGAGGGAATGAAATATCATGAACATGTGACTCTCGGTTGAGTATAATTGGAACATGTGATGTTATTGGTTAGCAAGAGAAAGACCTTGTTAGGCTTAGATATTGGTAAGATGATATGGTTTTAGGTGAACCCAAGTGTGGTTTTTTTAGATTTCAAGTTCCACTAGTATAGGGTAATGTTAGGAAGGGTACTATATGTCTGATGGGACACCATAAGGATTGGTTTGATACTAGTAATGTTTTGGATATAGGAATTGATGTTAAGATATCTGAGAGGCCCTATAGTGTATTGGAATGACTGAGAGGGAGGATTCGTGTTCATTATGGTGATCATTAACATAATGGTTAAAATTATGAGTGAACATGGCCTAGGGTCTTAGATCCATCATGATTATCTTGAGGTTTTATAATTGGATGTGATTTACAAGATTAGTTTTGGTAGATTATGTTGAGTTTCATGTGACACCCTATAAGATAGAGATAGGTAGGGATATATATTAGAGTGACTAATGTAAAATATATATTGTTGTTTTCATGATTTTTTAATTGAAATATCATATATATAAATCATATGACAATATGTGTTATGAGAACTCACCCAGAGTGAGAGGGTATTGGCATGATAATCTATTACAAAACCTTACCCTAAGTGAGAGGGTATTGGTATAAGACTCTATTATGGTATGTTACCCATAGTGAGAGGGTATAAGACAAGGTATTATATGATACCTCACCCTAATTGAGTGTATTGTTGGTTGGGATATAGTGTGAGATGTGGTATGTAATAATAACCTGAGTGAGTGGGTGGTGGTATGATATGTGGTACAAGGTGTGGTATGAGACCTTACCTTGAGTGATAGGGTGGAATTATGATACCTCACTTTGAGTGATAGTGTGGTTGTGCATGATCAGATATTATATATTTTGAATAACATCACCCAAAGTAGGAGATTGGAATTAAAAGATTAAATGGGATATCAGTACTCAATAAAATACCCTACCATGAGTGAGAGGTTATTGGACAAGACAGATCTATAAGCCTTTACCCTAAGTGATGGGGAAATGGGATGGGATATATTGTAAGATAATATTTCCAATACTATTAGTTGATGAAAGCAAGACCGGTGTCATGGGGGTATTTCAAGCAAAAAATAACATGACATTAATTATTTCATGTTTTTATTACTTCCTGATTTATTTTCCCATGTATGCATACTGTAACACCCCAATATTTTTCTATATATCTTTCCTTTAAATGAACACCATACCGATAGTTTTTTTAAAGAAAAAACCAATCTTAAATGGGTTGTAATATATTAGAAGAACATTATTAAAAAAACATAATAATATTAAAAACTATAGTAAATAAAAATACTTCAATGAATTATAAATACTTAAAAAATAGGATTAATACCACTTAAAGATTTAAAATGGTATTTTTAAATAAATACAGTTTATTCTTTATATATTTTATTTCGTTTTGAAAGAAAAATTTATAAATTTTAATATTATAATTTAAAAAATAATAATTTTTTTTATTAATCATGTCGATATTAATTTATAGTGAATTTTTGGTTTTTCCCAAAATAATTGATTTTTAAGTGAATAATTAATAATACAACATTTTCAATAATTGTAAATTCTATAACATTTTCAATACATGACTAAGATAAATAGGTTTGTAAAACAATTTAATTCATTAAATATTTATTTAAGGGTTAAAAATAGGTATTTGAAAATATTATTTTGAACATATAAAACCTATTTTTAATTTTTATAACTAATATAACATTTTATTCTGATTTAATTATTTTTGTATTTTATTTTAGCTAAAAGAGATTATGGTAAAATTAGGTTTTATATTGATTTTAAATCCACAAAAAAATTATTTTTTATAATAAAATAATTTATTTCATGTAATTTAATAACATTAATAATTTTAAACATTGTATAAATTTTAAGCATAAAAACACACTTTTTTCTGAAAACTTTTTTTAGTTTTATGTGAGTTTATTATAAAATTAAATTTTATAAAACTTATAGATTCTATTTGATAAAATTATTTTAAAATATTATGTCAAAATAAAAAATTATATAATAATTTAATTTTTTATTTTTATCATTAAAATTAATTATCATATTTAAATTTTTTTATCAAGGTAAAAACACATTAGGGTAAAAGTTAAAAACTAAAAATAAAAATCTTTAATCAATCCAAATTGTCTCCGAAATGATTTTTGGGAGAATTTAATAGGACTAATAAATATTTAAATTTTATATTTTCCACTTTTTGGGCCTTTGAGACCTGAATAGTGACATTCAATTATTTAAAAGTAAGAGGTGCTCCGAAAAGAACCCTTCTCTTCACTTATAAAAGGGGAACACATACACCCCACAATGACAAAAGAATACATTTTTATTTAATCCTATAGATATTTAATTTTTCTACTCATATAATCCCCTCACAATTTCATAATCCACTAGTATCAATTAAATTTCTAATTTCCTCTATTTCTATGTATATTTCCAAGATAAATATCAAGTTCTCATCATCAGTAATTCTTACTCCTTAGTATTTTCTTCTTAATTTTATTCATCTAAAATTACGTTAGAAAAGATAATAAAATTAAATAAGTATTATTAATATAATTATATGTTATTATATTAATATAAAATCTATTATTCAATCATTTACATCTATTAATAAAATCAAAACAACATCGATTGTGTGTATGTGTAGACTATTACCTTCACGAAGGGATGTGGTTCATTTTTCATCACCCCTATTCATGGTTGTTAACGAGGGTGGATTTTATGGTTGAATATATTTAATATTTAATAATTATAATTATGAAATGAAAATTTATCATATAACTTTATTCAACCCCATTTATTAAAAAATGGTTTATTAATCATGCGTACGTGCATACTACTAAGACATATTTCATATTATGCACTATAATATCTTTGGTATGGTGGAATTATAGACTAATGGATTTATTTTACTATATTCATATAACTCAATGGGATTTAAGAGCCACATAATGTTTTTCCTTTAAATTTATTTCAATTTAAAACATATAAAATTCAAAAGGGTTTTTTTTAACTCAACTATGGTAATTTAGTTATAATGATTTTTCTTGAACTTATTTCTTCCCAGGCTAGTTTCTTACACCATAAGATTTTATTTCATGGAACTTTATCTCACTCTCTCTAGGTAAAATTAAACTTTTTAATCAAATATTCTTCATCTATTAATTTATTCCCCATAAAATTATGGCATTATTTAGAATACTTTTCATCCTTCCCAAGATAGATTTCTCTTCCTTTCCATGTTATAGAATAATATACCAACTAATTTTTTTGATGATTTTGAAAATAAAAGGATATATTATTATATTTTTTTAAATTAAAATATTTATTTTTAAAAATAATTATTTATTTTAAAATGGGTTTTAAGGAATCATACTTTAAGAAATGATTTTTCAAGATTTTAATATCTTCTGAAATAAATTTTTTGAAATAATTTTTATCTTATAATTATTTCATTGAAACCATTATTTTGGTTTTATATTATCATTTTTAAAATATTTATCAATCTCATGTATTTCATTTAAAATAAACCATTTTAATGAGTTATTAAGTCTTACAAAAAAGGGTTATTCGCTTATATTTTTCATGTGATTTATCCAACGTTCATAAAAATTTATTTTTCATCTATAAAAATATCCTTAATTATCATTATATTACATTGGGGATACTTTTAAACTAGCATCCAAATTCTTTATCTTGATGTCTTATGGAATATCATTTGAGAGTTTTTCCTAAAACCTTCATCTTTTATTTGGGTTAATGAAGTGATTTTCGTCATTGATTTTTTCAGTTTCTAATGTCATGTATATATATAGATGATTATCATGTGACATATGAGGTATTATATCACCCTAAAATGCATTGGTTAAGTATTTATATCTCATGGGTTAAGGATAATCATGAAAATTTTGTTTTTTCACAACTTGGAGTGTTATAAGTTTTCTTTTTCATAGTAGGATGAGTGGGAAGATTATTTTTTCACAACATATAGTGTGAGAAGTTTTTTTGTCCACAATATGAAGCTTGTGATTTGTTTTGGTTCAAAATATATCGCATGTGAATTTTATTTTTTCCCAGTATTTAACTTGAGGATTGTTTTTTTTGCTACATAAAACATGGAATTTTTTATCCACAACATGAATCATGAATATTTATTTTGTTCACAACATGAATCATGATCATTTTTTTGTTCACAATTTTATAATTCCTATTTTCTTGTGGTTGTTCCAAATTTATATAATTATGAATTATTTTTATGATTTGAGGTACTGTTATGAAGTATTTTTATATTCCACACCTCAAGAAATGATTTTTAATATATGATTTGTTGTGTATAACTATATTATGTATCCTAATTATATCCTTATGCTCATCATATTCTTACTTATTATATTTTAGTTTAACTTATTATGATTTTACATACTGAGTATCTCGGCTCACCCATTTCTTATATTTTCCTTCCCTAGGTTGTGAAGATGATAATAACTTATGAGAAGTCTAGGAGGGAGCGAGTGTGATTCAATTATGGAGAAATGTACAAAAGTATCATAAAATTAATTTTTTTATATAAATGATACTCAAAGCTACTAAACTATTTATTCTCATGATATTGTGATTATTATGAGATGTAATTTTTAACTTATAGTAATTTTGTAAAATAATTATTGGATTTTACCACTTTTTATCAAATTTATTATTTAAAGAAAATTATTTTAGAACTAGATTTGTGAGTTTATGTTTAGGTACCTTGGTTTGTATTATAGTAGTGTTTAGTTAAATTTAAGGAATAATGTAGTTTTTTTGGGATTATGATAAGAAAATTTTGTTGAAATACCAAGAGTTATGTCTAATGGATAAATTTAAGTATATTATAACATCCCAATGTTTTTAGTAAAGTAGATAATTTTCGGTTCTACTAGAAATTATGTCTCTATATGGATACTGGAAATTAGATGCAGTTATTGAAAATATTATCACATCCAGACCCAAATCATTATGAATTGTAACATGATCGATGGAAACATGTGACCTCAATAACATCTCATTTTAATTTATAGGCTTTTGGATAACATTCGTTGTCTTAGGTTTTACTATTAGAAGACTATACCCATTGTATCAGAGTGTAAAAATATATATCAAATGACCAAACATCATCAATACACATCAATCAAAGTATGGGGAAACAATAAAAAAGAATCAACAACAGTAAATGAAAAGATATAACTATACTTCAGTGGTCATGGTAAAATATAGGATAGATCACCCATTGGTAGGATCAAATAAAAATAAATAAAAATAAATAAATATATAAATATAAAAATAAAAAGATAGGGGTCTCCACTAAAATATATAATCCTCACCTCATACTGATCTACAAAACAAATCATAGCTACTCAATCTCAGAAAAGAAATTCTAGAATCCAACCCAACCTTGACATGAAATAGATGAGGGATGCTCAGGTACCCAAGTTCAATGGTGGACCAAGTAGGGTGTGAGTACATATCTTAGTAGGGAACCACAAAAGTGTTCCCGTACACAGCAAGTAAAGTAGTGTTATGTTCATGATACATGATCTGAATAAATAAATAATTGATAAAAATATTATATAAACAAATTAAGACCATTGATCTTCCATCCCATGATCTAAATTGACCATACTTACTTTGGTTAGTGATGGAGTGTCTCTTAGCATGTCATGCAGATTGTGTTAACCCATATGAGGACATATAAGTATTTCAAATTGATATATTGAAAACAAAATAGTTGATTGATCTACCTAGATATACATAATAATGACCTTACAATTATCCATCCCAGATTGAAAAACATAATAAATCTTGATCTGAGTATATATCGGTTCTTGATATTTGATCCCCAGTAATGCGATAGACTTGACCATGAACACCAAATACCCCATAAGCTCTCGATAGAGAGCACGTGGTAGGAACTCTCTACTATTCACAGAACCAATAACACTAGATTTAAATATATGAAATCCAAACCAATATTATCTATACTACCATACAAGGGGTGTATTCTTTAGTATCACAACCTCCTTATATGGAGTTTTTTCTACCTCCCTATAAGGAGTTTTCACAACCTCCCCATTGGGAGTTTTCATGACCTCTCCATAGGGAAACATTACTTGATCTATACACATTACCCATCAAACCCACCCACTATTGTCTATATAATCCTGAAACCCACTAGGTTCCCCTAGTTCAAGGAAATATCACACTAATAGGTAACACTTATCCCACCTCTCTTTCCAGTTCCAACTCACTTGATCTAGTCTATAAGTAATCTAAATTAAATAAATTTCTATTAGGTCCAATACACTAAACATTAAATCCATTTAAAAAGAAACAACCATCACATGGGTTCCATTCCCTCTATACATATGTCTACAACCAAGGTCCAAACGATCAGTGGTCAGGAAACCAATACAGTGTAAAATATACTCATTGGACTTATCACTTTTTGTATCTCAACCATTCACATTGATTTAATTATTAATAAAATTTTATAAATTAAAGCACACTAATTAATAATTTATTTTCGCAATTCATTTAATTTAACCATGTCACTTACCTTGGTGGAGAAATTTTAGGCAATTTTTTACATAAATAGAATCAAAAACATAAGACAAGGTACCAAATACCACATACCTCATTTCAATGTTTTCCCTTTTAATTATCAAAGACAACAAAACTTCCTAGGCTCTATAGGATCTTTCAAGAACCACTACTTGGCCATCTCATCAGCTGATCTCCTAGCCCTCTCTTACCAACCCAAATTAACTAACTAGAACATTTCTAATTAAATAAACAACTTAATTTCAAAAATAAATATTTCCCATTAACTCACTGGGCATCCAATGAATAATAATTCTTTGAGAAATGAGATGTCAAACACCCTAAGCACACCCATGAACCTACATTAAGCCAAAGCCCCAACATACATTTCCATTAAAATCAATAAATTAATATAATCTAAAATAAAAAATATTGAAAAATTTATGGTATTAAATTCATTCATTGAATCAATGATAAATGTTGTATGGATATCCTCCTCATATGTCCCCAATGCAATCCACATGGAGACCCCATAAATTTAGGAAAATTAACCCATTCTCTAGTGGACTCATTTAAGAAACCTAACCCAAATAATATTGGAATTAGTGAGGGAAGGTTGAGGAGTATAAGGGAATCCATCGTAGTTAAATAATAATCTCAAAATACTAGAAAATGTATCAATGTTCATTCAAAAAAATAGCGGATCAAAGGGGAAGAGGACTGGATCTGGTTAGGTTTACGCACCAAAACAAAAGGGAAAAAAAGGAGATGTCTAAATAAATACCCAAGGGGATTTTTTTTCAACATTTCCCCATTTAAAGACCCAATGTAGTAATAGAAATCTCATCTAGGTCACTAGTCTTCTACCCAACCCATTGATAAGCTAGAGATATCCCATCCAATGTCTTGTGTTTGTTACACTAACTTATCCACACCATCTAAATATTCAATGCTATTATAGGAAACCATGTCACCACTAGAGAATAATTTAAAGTATAAAATGACCTATTTAAGGTGATTAAACTCTCAAAATATGATTTGAGGCCCAATTATCAAAATAGTCCATTTACTAAATTGAAAAATTCAAACTCCCCCTAATATATGTGACCCGTAAAACCATGGGTTCCAAAATAGATTAACCTAGGGGTAATAACATTGAAAAAATGTTTTTGAGTATAAAATAAATCTTCACTATGGTGTAAACTTAGTGGGACTAAGGCTTCACATCTAACTGGACACTATTATGGGATATGATTTGATGATTCACACATTTTTACAAAAAATTATGAGGGATTAGAATAAATTTATGTTAGACAACCGATTAGGAAATAGACAATGAATAACTTATATTTGAACTTAGAGATTTATAATTTAGTGTATGAAATCCATTTATGATTTACTTATTCCTAGTTTATAGTTTCCCTTTTTTGATATATTATTTTTTATACATCTAATTTACATTATTTAAAAAAATGTAAAGAGCTAGGAGAAACTGAGCTAAAAATGGGTATGGAAAATAATGTGTTTTTTATTTCAATGAACACCCAAATAGAATGAAAGTTGTATTATATAACATTGTCGAAATGCTCACCCAACCATCATAAGTTTTGAATAAAAACACAAACCATGTTTATCAATTGAATGCATCAAGGAAGGAATAACACACTATTAGGTATTTCATATGGAAATGTCCACACTCCTTTAGTGGCTATTCAAGTAAACTTATTTCCATATAAGGAAATATTGTAATAGAAATTATATTTTTTTTCTAAAGTGATTAGAACATGAGAAGGCTGTTCGATACATTTATCATTTGGAATGTGAGAGTGATCCATGATGTAATATCATTAAGAATACAATGAAAATGGGGAAGTTGACTCTTTTGAATGAGAGGAATTCAAGGATGTATTCTTTATTAAGTATTTTACTTATTCCTTTTAAACTATTATATAGAACGAATTACTTGAGATGTAACAAAAGGAAAATGAATCATTGGGAAAAAATGAGAGGAAGAATAAAATTATTGTATGATAGAATTTAGTCTTTATTATTGATTTTTATAGGAATATCATTCGATTATTTAGTAATATAAGACCCAATCTATGAAAAGATATTTCAATTAGAGGTTATGGGAGTTATGTGGATAAATTAAAATATTTCTTCAAAGTGGAAATATAGTTTATAGATGAATAGTGGTATCATGGAATTAATTATAACAATATAAGGATGGAGAAATATTTATGAAATAATTTTGATAAATAAATAGAATGAATGAAACAAAAAATATATGAGTGAAGTAATTACTGGAAGAAGCATTTAGGGAATTTACCATAAGGAAAAGAACATTCTATAAATATAAGAGCGATATCTATATAAATTTAGACTATGTTGGAGATGTAAAGCCTAATTTTTTTAATGCTAATGAAAAAGGGAAGATAGTTCCAGAACAAACCTATATGAAATGATTCAAGTGTGGGGAACACATACATTTCATTAATCAATGATCAAATTAGAAGATAATGGAAGGAAGTATCTATTAAACCCAATAGAGGATGGGAGATCAACATAGTGATTTTTCAATCGTGATGGATGAATTCAAGGAACCAAATAATGTTGTGGAAGGCATGCTAACCATACACTCAAATCCAAAAAAGTACATTGCTTTATTCAAGTTCTATGAATTATTTTATTTAATTAATGTTTATAAAGAACATAAACATAAACCCTGAACAAAAAGTGGTAGAGTTATTGGTTAAAAATCACTAGGGATCCATTAATTAATAAAATATATACAAGGATTACACAATTAATTTTGGGTAATATAATATCACTATTAACATGGTGGTGAATCCAAGGGTGGAATTTGAGATAATACTTGGTATGGTTTGGTTTTCAAAGTTTAATTCCATGATCATACTCTAGAATGAATGAAATTTTATTTTTCTGGAAGGGAAAAACTATAATTATCTTTAAAGAACCCAACCTAAGACTTTCTAAGAACCCCCTCCCATTGCCTTCTTTATGGAAATGAATGGTAAAGAAGAGGAAGAAATTGTTCGTATAATGATTGGATATACATCAATTGTTTGGGAATACATTTATTTATTTCCTAAATAGTTACCTGGATAGTAACATCCTTAATAGAAATGTGTGCTCTTTTTAATATTTTAGGGGTGGATTTATAGGTTTGAAGGATGTAGGACATATTTTGGGAGTATCTATAGGGGGATCTATTGGGTGCTTACTGGAGAGGGAATTTATGATTTAAATTCCTGATTTACATCTTAAATATGTCACTAGAAAAAATATGTGATTTTGTTTTGTGGTGTAATATAAAAACTCATCAGAAATCACTTTTTTACATTATAAATATTAATATTTGGATAATTTAGCTTGATATGACGTGTTTTTCAATATAGAAGAGTTATAGTAGATTTATATCATGAAACTATGATTTATGACATAAACCCCTTGTCACTAGTGGGTATTATTTACTACTTGAATAACTCCTCTCTATTAATTGTGAAAATATATCCCTTAATCTGTTGGTTTCTTTTAGGTGTGTTTGGGTGTTTTAGCCCTTATATATTGATCTGTTTGGCATGATTGATCTATATAACAGTTGGTTGTCTCCCTTGGAGCAAGTGTAACTTTTCTGCTTCTCCATTTCTATTAGTTATAGTAAATACCTTGGTCTATATAAATGAGGTTTGTTATCGTGCGATGATGTTTCCTCGATCCCTTCAAGATTATTTCGATCATAATCTTTTGGAGGTCATCCCTTGTTTTGGTTGTGGGGTGGCGTGTGAGTTTCTTGATGTATATTTTGATCTGACCACTCTGTCAAAACTTTTTTATATAATTCAATTATTATATGTGGTAATAAATGAAAGGGCCACCGTTTTTTGTTTTATGTTCTTCCTAGTGTGTGGATCCCATCATGGGTAGTGGGAAACCTGAGTTTGAGGTAGGTAGTTTTGTCTCTATACTTTAATAAATGAACCATATTTTCTATTGGTTTATAATTTTTTAAATTAATTTAAAGGATTAATTTATTTGTGTGTTGAAATGGATTATTAATAAAATCTAATTTTACCCTTATTTGGGTAAAAGAAATGTGTTTTTCCAAGTATCATGAAATGGAGTGAAAAATGGGTTTTTAAAACAGACTTTGATTGAAAAAGGATGTTAGATGTGTAAGACCATTTTAAATGATTTGATAAATGTAGGACATAGGAAAATTAGGTACTTAGGTGGAAGGTGTGGTATTGGGAATCATATTTTGATATTGTAAGGGAGTTCACTTTATGGGTTGTTGTTTTATTCCCAGATGAAGGTAAATTTTCTATAGGACTTGATTGACAGGGTAGGAGGGTTTACATTATAGGGTGTTCCTCTATTCTATAAACCTTTATTCATCAGTTTGAGGGGATTTTAATGTAAACTAGTCATTTTGATATATGAGTAACCATGCAAGCACGTGCATTAGTTATCCAAGGGGTTTTTTTACCTATGATTTGTATTTTTACTATTGGGATTTGATATACCTATTTTTGATATATTTGGCTTGTCTATGGAAATTAATATTTAAAAATAATTTACCTAACCTTTTTAGATATGTGTAAAAGGGGAATTGTTTACCATGATTTTTGATATAAATCTATTTTATTTTTTATCATGCCTTATTTTCATTAAGTTGATCGTATATGGATTTCTTTATAAATACTTGATATTGAACACCTAAGAGGGATCCAATTGAGCTTGTTTAGCTCTCACCTTGTACACCCCTTCAGTAGTGTATAGAACTTGTATTACCATTTTGTGTAGGAAAAGGAAATGGGATACAATGAGTTGGTGGGTTTTTTTCCACTGGGTGTTGGTTGTTTAGGTTGAGATAGTGGAATGTTACATGAATATCACTCAATTTTTTTCCAGGTTTTAGTTTTTATATGGATGTTAGACTTGTGCCTTGAGGTTTTGTTTAGATACTTTGGAGTTATATCACAATCATTGGTTTTCATTTTTATGGAACATATATTTTATGTTTTTTCTTTCAATATTATTTCTCTTGTGTACATATAAGATGTGTATCTTGTTTCAGAATAAGTAAAATAATTCCCTCTATTTTTTTGATTCCCAGGTGCTTGACTCAAGCCTACGGGGATGAGGAATACCCTTCTATAAGGTGGAAGATTGGGTCAGGTGTTAGGATTAGAAGGTATCCTGGTTTGGTTCGTTACAAATTGGTATCAATGGATGGGTTTTATCAAGAGTCCTTATCTTGGGACATTTATTAGACTGGATATAGGATTTTGGAGACTTGATATATAAGTTACAGTAAGTACCTGAACATATATTACCATGATGAGACTCAAGTTACAATCTGATGTTGGTATATATGTCTCCTTGGTTTGGGTTTTGATAATGATCCCAATTTTTTCTTTTTTATCTGCTTCTAACATATATTTTCCCTTGGTCTAATCATTTTTAGTATATTTATAGTGTGTAGTATCATTCCTCTATGGAATCATCCAAAATTTTTATAGGTGTGGGTAATAGATTCTTCTCAATGGAATCCTCCTTTGGATCAAAATATTATAGAGGATATTGTTTAGGTAGTTCATTTCAGAGACTAGAACATACCGTTAATTCAGAATCCAACTACTGAGACATAACATGGAGTAGTAGGAGATAGAGTCTGATCATGAGAGTTAATATGAAATAATCCCATGTACTTTAAATGTATAAATGAACCTAAATAGGTATAAAATTATCTGAAAAATAATAATTAGGTCTTTAACATCCTATATAGACTTGACACTATCAATGTTAAGTATATGACATTTAGGCTTGAGGGTTCCTATAAGCGGTGGTGGGATTCCATGGAACATATAGATCAATATGTGGGATTGTATTGGAATAGTTTCAATACTTCATTATTTTAGTAGTTATACCTAGACTCTTTGATGATGAAAAGTTACTTGGAGTTACTCTAATTTTAAGAGTGATATTGTTCGATTTAGAAATGAACCAATAATTTTACAGGGATAGTTCGTTTTTCTCTAGAGGTGGTGACGAATGATTAGTCAAGAGCTCATAAATAACTACATGGGTTACATCTAGATATATAATCACTAGTTTATATGATGAATCTTACCACCTATGCTGAAATAATAGACTGGGAAGTTATAAAAGAGATAAATATAGTGTGGAGGATTGGAAATGGGATAAGGTTCCCATGGACTCCCTGTAGGAATAATGTTGTATGGGTGGTGGTTAAACAATTGATGGAAATGAATCATTTTATTATGACTAGGACACCACCTTGATTTAAGATTTGTGTAATCTATACATAAAGGATATCATGTGGTTACATGGGGACCCTTCTACCATTGTATCCGATAGGGAACTGAGGTTTACTTACAGATTCAAGTGGAATCTTTAGGAGGTGATGGGGACTCGGGTTCTATTGAGCACAAGAAACCATCCACAGACGGATGGCCAGAAAGAGCGTGCTATTCAGATTCCGGAGGTTATGATCCATTCCTACATATTGGATTTTGGTATATTGTGTCATATCCAAATTATAATGGTGGATTTAGAATAAAATAAAATTTATCACTCATCAATAATAACAGAACACTTTTAGTATTTTTATGGTCAGTTGTGCTGGTCACCTCTTTATTTTGAACATGCAAGAGAGGCCATTATGATGGCACTGAGTCTTGTTTAGGATATTTATTCAATGGCCATGGATATATTTCAATGCTTGGTTATAGATACGAGTCAAAAAAAATTGAATTCAAATGTATAACATTTTCCTTTGGTTACTAAGTTTCCAGAAATTTCATTATTGGTTGGGCCACTGTTATCTTGAGAAATAAGGAAAGAAGGATATGATATATGTTGGGCTGTCTGAGGTCACTTAGAGACTTGGTATGGTTTCTTATCAATTGGAATTATTTGTTCAGTTTACATGTTTCCATGATGATTTCCACATATCTCAACTCAAGAAGTACCATCTTAACCCCACTCATGTTTTGACGTTAGAAGAGATTGAGTTGGGATTGGATGTTTTTTTTGTGGAAACAAGTGGATATCATTGATTCTTAGGTAAAATACGTATGTTTCAAGTCTATTATGTTAGTTATAGTGTTACGATGGCATGGGTTAGATTCTCATGACATTTGGTAGCTCAAATCCTGGATGAGGTAACATCAACCACGCATCTTCCCAGAGCATTCATCATACACATGAGTTCCTGGGGACAACATGTCATATGGGGGTGAGATTATAACATCTATGAAAAAAATCTATGCATTTTTTAATGTTTGAGGGATATTTTGTTGGGTGAAGAGGATTTGGGATATGTTGGTGGAGTTTTTGTAGTGGATTCTATTGGGAACAAATTATTGGGAAGATTTATTTCATAAATTATGGATTTGGGTTGTAAATATGCGATTGGACAAAATCAATGAAAATGGTTTGTCACATAAAATCAATACGCAAAATATATATCTTGTTATAGTGTAAATTAATATATCTGAATAATTAAACCCGTGGTGATGTGTTTTTAGGCATATGTGATTTATGTGATATTTACATCATATAACTTGGATTTACAATGTAAAACCCTCATGCCTAGTGGGTTTTATCTATTGTTCACATAACTCCTCTCTAATCATCTCCCTCGATATATAGTTTTTTTCCAAGGGTGTTTGGGTGTTTTAGACCCTCCAAGTCACTCCATTTGGTGCAATTGAACTCCAACATAGTTGGCCATTTACCTTTGGCTAATTGAGATTCTTATGATTATTCATTGCTCTTAGTTGTGGCAGTGGCATTGGGCTATATTTATAGGGGTTTTGATCAATTAATGATGCTTCCTTGATCCCTTCTTTACCTTTTATATCACCATATTCTAGAGTCTGTCCCTTATGTTGGTTGTGGTGTGGCGTATGAGTTCCTTGTGGTAAATTTTGATTTAATATCTTTACCAACCATTTAATAATTTATGTAATTTGATTTTGAGATGTGTGAATGGATAATAATGCCTTTATTTATTATTTTGTGTTCCTACTTGTGTGGGGATCGTATTATGAGTTGTTTAAGACCCAAGTTTGAGGTATGTGGTTCTATCCCTAGGAAATATTGAATGATCCATATTTTATAATGTTTTATAAATTATTTTATAAATAAACTGGGCTGATTGATTAATTTAGGTGTCTAAATGAATTATTATTGAAATATGGGTATCCATGTGTTGTTGTAGAAGAAATGTGTTTTTAAAATCATTGTGAAATGGATTTCAAAAAGATTTTGAAAATAAGGTTTTGATGGAAAAGGTTATTAAATTAATAATCCATTTTAATATGATTTTATAAATTAAACACATGGGAGCCTTGGGTACTTAGGTGGAAGGTGTGGTATTGGGCCTCATATTTTGATATTTGAAGGGAGTTCACTTTTTGAGGAGTTCTTCTATTCCTAGATCGAGATGCATTTTGAACTAGTAATTGATTGACATGGTTGGGAGGTTCACTTTATTGGGTGTTCCTCTATCCCTTGGACCTTGATTCCTCGGTTATATGGACTTTTATTATACATCAGTCATATTAATGTATGAGTGTCATAGCTATCCTGAATGTGAGTTATCCTTGGATTTTTTTCTTGTACTTTGTATTTTTACAATTTGGATTTTATAGACTTGTTTTTGAGAAATGTGACTTGTTTGTGGAAATTGTGCTTTGAAACTATTTTACTTGGCTTGTTTTATAATGATGGAAAAGGGGAATTATTTACCATTTCTTTTGATTAAATAACATTAAATTTATTATCATTCTATGTTCTATTAAAATTGATCATATTGGGATTATTGTATAGAGACTTTATATGGAACATCTTGGTTAGACCCTACTGGGTCTGTTTAGCTCACAACCTATACACCCCTACAATGGTGTGTAGAAGTTGTATTTTCCTTTGATAAAGGAAAAGGTAATGCACCATAGTGAGGAAGAAGGATTTATACGAGCTGGGTATGGGTAGCTATTGTTGACATAATGGAATGTTTCTTGTACATCACATGGAGTAGTTGTCCCTAGTTTTAATTTTCCTTTAGATGTTAGACTCATACATTGGACATTGGTTTAATGAGATTAGAGTTGTATCACTACCAGTAGATTCCTTTTTTTCTTGGCATTTGTTTTTTGGGTTGTTTATCATATAGTTATTTCCAATTTGTTTATATATTCCATGTGTCTTGTTTCAGGTTGGGTGAAATAATTCCGTATTTTTTGGATTTTTGGGTGCTAGTCACCAACCTATTGGGTTTGGGAATTCCTTTTGAGTATATAGCAAATTGTTTCGGGTGAATAGATTAGAAGAAAACTTGCTTTAGGTTGTTATATGTACCTCTCCCCAAAACATAGGTAGGGTTTTCAATTGAAATCATACTTGTATCTAGGCCTATATCAAAGAACCTATATATAATTAAATGTGTGTAGTTATAGGAATTAATGATTAAAAATTAAGATCATTTTGATAAGGGAATTATTCGACCAAGTGTATCTCCTTTGGGAGAACCTGTTCTCTTTTTAAAGAAGAAGGATGGATAAATGTAGCTAAGCCATTATTATAGATAACTTAATTGGATAGTTGTGAAGAACAAATACCTTCTTCAAAGTATTTATGATTTTTCAAATAGCTTAATGGGGCTCAATTATTCTAAAATATTGACCTCATATTTTGGTAATATTTTAGGAGGGTGAATACAGAAGAAATCTCAAAGACTACCTTTCAAATAATATATGGATATTATAACTTTAGTGCTATGATATTTGGATTCACTAATGATACTTCTATATTTATGGATTTAATTAATAAGGTCTTAAAATATTAAATTGATAAATTTTTGTGCAATTTATTGTTGATATAATAATATATTACAAAAGTTATGAAGATCAAGTGTACCATAAAATGATCACATTAAAGTTTTTTAGAAAATATAATCTTTTTAGAAAATTCAAAAAACATGAGTTTTGGTTAAAACTACTGGAATTCTTGGGACATAACATGAATAGTATAGAAATCATAGTTGACCTAGAAAAGGAAAAGTCCATTGATAAGTATCCACCTCCTATAATAGTGACTAAGATTTGTAGTTTCATTTGTCTATCATGATGCTATAAAAGGTATGTGAATTTTTTTTAATGGTTTTGTAATCCACTAAACATGTAAACATGAAATTTATTCAAGATCATCTAGATAAAGGAGTGTGCATTTTTTTCCATGAAGTGAAGAAGAGGTTTGTTAGGTCACCTGTGCTGACTTTACTCTCTAATGGGGAAGGTTTTTTCATTTATAGCGATTCATATTTGAAGGGACTTGGATGCATTGTCATGAAAAATAAAAAATTTATTGACTATGCATCATGATAGTTAAATCATCATGAAAATAATTATCCTACCCATGATTTAGAGTTAGATATAGTTATATTTTCATTAAAGATATTGAGACACTATCTTTATGGGGATAAGTGTGATATATATACAGACCACTAGAGTCTGATTTATACATTTACACAAAAGTAATTGAATATGAGATAAAGGAAATTATTAAAACTTATTAAGAAATATGAATAATATATCCATTATCCTCCTAAAAAATAAAATTTTACAGATGCATTGAGTTGGAAAGACCCCAGAGCTCTTGTGCTCTTGAATATTTTAGTAGAACTATTAATTAAAGACATGGTTAATATGTACATGAAATTAAAAAGGAAAGGTGAATCATAAATCCCATCCCATGTGATTTACCTACACTTATTATCAGCTAATATCAATATAATACAAATATATAAACTTAAGTTATAAAATAAGATAAAAGATATGAAAAATGGGAAGCTATCTGAGCTCAATGTTAATCAAGAGGGAGTACAATGTTTTGGTATAAGGCTATGTATCCAATATGGTATGGAGTTATAAAATGATCTAATTGATGAAGTTTAGAACATTAATTTCTCTTTATATCATATAATATCACAAATTTATAGAGATTTATGAGATCATTATATTTGGGATTGCATGAAAAGGGAGATTGCTGACCATACTATAAGATGTTTGGTATGTCACCAGGTGAAGGCATAGTAAAAATTACCAAAGGAACTCTAAAATCACAACTGATACCTGTATGGAAGTTGGATGAAATCACTAGGGAATTTTTTACTGGCCTTCTTATTATATCCAATAGAAATAATTATATATGAATAATCATGGGTTGATTAAAAAATCCTTCCCATTTTATCACTATTTGAGAATATTTCCCATTTTGTACCTATATTTATTGCATATTCAAGAAGTAGTGAGACATCATGGGGTGTGAGTCTCAATTTTTTTAGATAGTAATCCATGATTTACTTATATGTTATGAAGTATCCATCAAAAGGCCATGAGTACTGAAGTGAACCTTATCACAACCTATCATATTAAATTTTTTTGGTAGTCTGGAAGGAAAATTCAAACATTGGTACACATTTTAAGGGATACCTCACTTGATTTTTAGGGAATTTATGACCAACATATTCTACTTATTGATTTTATACTATAAATATAGTTTTCACTCAAGAATTCAAATTGATCCTTATGTAGAACTCTTAGGAAGAGGTGTAAAAATCTGACATGATGATATGAAGTTAGATAAGGAAACCTATTTGGAATATAAATTTTCAACTAAACTATGAAGAAGATACATGTGATCCAAAAACCTATGAATGACACTTATATTTAGAAATGAGTTATCTAGAAAATCAAAAGAAATTAGAGTTTCTTGTTAGAGATCATGTATTCCTAAAAATATCACCACAAAAGGGGCCATATGGTTTGGAAAGAAAGGGAAACTAATTAAAAGGTATATTGAACTATTTGATGTTATAGATCATTTTTAGTAGTTATCTATTAGGTATCAATACTTCCAAATATTTCCAATTTATAAGATTTCTTCTATGTGTCCCAATTAAGAAAATATAAATCATAATGAACACATAAACTAGACACAAATGATACATAATTATAACATAATCTATCATATGAAGAAGAACCAATCCAAAATAATTATTAAAAGAAACATGCATCGAGGAATAAGATAACCTAGGTCAGGAAAGTCTTAGAGATAAAAATGAAGATTGAAGAACTGGCATGGTTTCCTCAGGCATCATTTAGGGACAAATACCCTTATTCTTTTGATTTTGGTAAAAACAATTTTAGGAAGTAATTTATTATTGTTGGATAATGTGATGACATAATATTATATAAATGGAATATCTTTTTATATATATAGAAGTTTTTTATACACATGGAACAAAAAATATGATGAAAAAATAAAGATCTATTTCATTAATTGATAACATTAAATTTATATAATAAAAAAATCCATGAGAATTGAAATTATTGTAATGGGTAAATAAATTGAAAAAACTAATATTAAAATAATATGAAAATGAAAATAATATTGATACCATTAAATCAAAACTATCATAAAATAACTTTAAAAATAATTCAAAACATTAATAATCCAATCAACATTTTATAAATGTTGAAAATTGATATGAATTGAGGTAAATGATGAACTAAGTAATTAAGAGGTATTTATTGGAGGTAATGTGATTATTTTAATAGTAAGCTCATCATTTTTAATAGTAACCTCACCATTAGGAATAAAGACATGACCATTTGGAATAATAACCTAATTATTGGAATATAGTTTTAAACTAAAAATAGTAAAATCTAATATAAATAATCTATAACATGAATAATTTAAAACAAAAAAATATTTTAATTATATAAAATAAATATCATTATTAAAAATCCAAAGAAATTATAAGAGGTATTTTATTAACTATATTTTAATGTGTTTCATTAAAAAACTAATTTTAATGTTAGTAATTAATATTTACTTTATCATAAAATTATTTTAATAAATATTAATTTCATATTTTCAATCAACACTTCCAAATTAGGTTAGGTTTAAAATTTTAGAATTTTATGAAAAACATTATTTTTTAGTGAATAATAAAAAAATAGTTTTGTGTTTTAATTTTATTTTAGGGCTTAATAAATATTTTTCAGTGATGTGGTAATTAATAAAAATAATACATGAACAAAAATTATTTATATTATAATATTAATTATTTTAATGAATTAAAATGGTATTCCAAACCTATAAACAATTTTTGAATGTGTAATGTGAAGATTTAGATTTAAAAACATTATTTGGTGGAAAATATATTTTACCATTCCCAAAGTAATTTGAAATATTGATTTCATTTTCACAAAATTAAACATTTCAAAAAATCACCTTCTTAATTTCACAAACCATGATTTAAAAGCATGGTTAAGAAAATATTTTTTTTATTTCCACAACTTAGATTTCCATGTCCTATATTTAGAAATAAATAATCTATCAACACCCATTTTATATAACTACCCACATATCCACCCCATTTAATTAACTCCTAATATAGTAATAAAATATTTAACCTCATTTATTTCTCTCTATATCATTTTCAAATAGTTTCAAAGTATTAACATAACTCTCCTCAAGCTTTAATTTTCTATCTTCCAGGGTAAGGGATTCTGTTCCACTCTTTTTTATCCAAGTAATTCTTCTAAATTTAGTCTTTTAATTTAAATTTTATTATGATATCATGAAATTTTGATCATTTTATTACTTTCCTAATTTTGTTTTTCAATGAGAGTCTACCATAAAATTTCATTATACCCGTTCTATAAACCCCTTTGTATACTCAATATGTTATCGAGATCATCCTTTGATTTACTATGCCTCTATTTTTATTTTATTAATACGCAAAAAAACATTTATTCATGGGAATTCATATATTTTTAATTTTAAATTATTTATAATTAATTTTCATATATAATAACCACATTCATTTCTAGTGGGAAAAAATGATGAAAATTTCAAGTCTTTATGAGCTTATATACTCAATGATTTTATATAAAACCTGTTATTTATCCTCTGCAAGTTCTTGATGAAATGTTTTATTCTGAACTATGTGTGACCTATTATTTAATAAAAATTATGGGTTTGTTCTGATAGTACTCAAATTAATTAGGTACATAATTAATCTTTTTAGATGACATGTTTATGATACTTTCCAAAATAACCTTGTAATATGCCTTACGACACCTTGCTGATGAACAATGGTCATATGCTAATGAATGTATTATTTTTTATATTATGAACACATTTGAATTTTATTTATCTTATTATTATTTGTATACTCTCATTGTATGACTCATGTTTTATCCATGATGATCAATCATGCTTCATTTACTTTTATTTCCTCTTATTAGGCTTCATGATCAGCTTTTCTATTGATATACATACAAAAGAAATCAAATCTAGTTAGGTGAAATTGGTTTGAATAAAAAATGAACATTTAAAGAAGATTAAATAAATTTTATTTCTATTTTCCCTTATTAACTTCAATTATTATATACCAAGTTTACAATACACTAAACCTCAATATGGTCCTTTGAAGTTATTACTATAATACTTTATTAATTAATTTTGATAAAAGTAATATATTAAAAAATAGGTTCACCATATTATTTCATCCTAAAAATATACTATCTTAATCCTAATTTAATCCACTCTCAATTTCATAATCCCCTGGTCTCTATTAGATGGCGTATGGTCTCCATTTCTATAGATATTTCAGAACAAAATATTAGGTTCTCAACATGAGTATTTCCTACTCCTTAGCCTTTTCTTAAAAATATTCCTATTATATAATTATTTTATGAAACCTAATATAATTAATAAAATATATTAATATATTTGGATGTTAATATATTTATGTATAAAATATTATTCATTCCATTAAATCCACTAATAAAAACAAAACAACATCGACCATGCATACATGCAAACTACAACCTCTATAATGCAATGCAGTTAATTTTTCACTAGCACCATTCAGGGTTGGTAATAAGGATGAATGTGATGAATTAATATACATAATATTTAACAATTATAATTTTAAAAAGTCAATTCATCATATACCATCATTCAAAAACAATAATTGAAAAATGAAATATTTAATTGTGCTTACATGTGAACTACCACATCTACGATTGATAAATTTATCTTATAATCACCACCCTATGTGGATGGTTCTAAAATTAAATTTAATGGAGATAAATTATATTTATAACATGTTTATTTGTCTTTCATATTTATATTATCATTATATAAAAATATTTCCTTACTCATAAAATCATTATAACCTTTTCTCATTTGGATCAATTTTACTTCTTAAGTGAAAGATATTATAATGTTCATATACTGAATGATTAAGGATTATTGTAAAATGGTAATATCATGTAATAATAATTTATTTAAGATTATTTAATTTTTATTTAATGTTTTAATGATATTTGACGTGTTTATTAACATATCACATATTTATCGTTAAGTAAATCGAAACCAGTTCTTTATAATTTCCATTTTCACAAACCATACCTTTATCAATAACCAAATGAAAATGGTGTGTGAAGAATCATTGAAACAACATGATCATTTTATCTTGGATATTATTGGAATTAAAAATTTATTATTATTAAATAAAAATTAATAACTCTATTAAAAATGTAGTAAAAAATAAGCAATTCAAATTTCAAGAATTTGATGATGAAAATAAACTATAACTGAATAATATAGTTGTTATAAATCATTATAAATGAAAATTTATATGTATAATGTTATATAATAATTTATTAATATATTTATTTTTATTAAACATATGAGGTTAACATGTTTGTTTAGGAGTGAATACAAGGTAAAGGATTATTTGTCACAATTTTAATTCCATAAGTCATATTTCATATTATGAAACATAATATATTTGATATGATGTAATTAATGACTAAAGGATGTATTTTTCCATATTAATTTGATTAATGGGGTTTTAATATATATATCATATTATTTATTAAATGTATTTAAATTCAAAATATATTAAACTTGAAAGGGATTTTGTTATCTCAACTCCGTTTATTGAGTTAAAATGCTTCTTCTGGAAAACATTTCTTCTAAGATTGCTTTATTACTCTCTAATATTTTATTTAATGGTAATTTATATTTGTATATTTTTAATATTAAACTTTTTATTCAAGTCTTCCTACTCGTGGAATTTTGTCACTAGAAAAGTACACCATTTTAAAGAATACCTTTCATCCTTCCCAAGATATCTCTTTTTATTCATTTCATTATTATAAAATGGGTTTCCAAATGATTTTAATTCTCAATGATTTTTAATATAAAAATAAATGTTATTATATTTCTCTATGGGAAAAGTTAAATTTTAAAAGGAAATCTTGATTTTAAAAGTGTTTTTAAGTATTGGGGTTTAATAAAGGAATTTCAAGTATTATTATATATTTTCAACGAATGTTTTTTAAAGAATAATTATCTTATAAAATTTTCCCTTTAAAAAACCATTTTTTTAATTTTATTTTAATTTTTTATCAATATCAGGCATTTCATTTAAAAGAAACCATTTTATGAGTTTCAAAGCCTTTCAAAAAAGGGAATTCGCTCTTATTTATCATGCGATTTAACCAAAGATCTTAATTTTTTTTTCACGTATGAAAACATACTCAATTCTCTTTATTGTACATTGGGTATGTTTTTAAGAAATAATCCCAAAACTTTCATTATATTATTTCATATTATAATGGAATATATATGTATAAATTATTATTATGTGATGGGTGGGGACTTATATTCCCATAAAATGCATTAGTTAAGGATTTACATATCACGGTTCATGGATGTTATGATTGGAAATTTTTTTAGTTCATAAAAATAAGCATGGGAATTTTATTTGTTCACAATATTAAGTATGAATTTTCGGTTTTTTCATAGTATATAGAGTGTATATTATTTGTTAAAATTATGAATCATGGGAGTTTAATTTATTGAAAACATATATAGAGGGTATTTTTTTCTCACAATGTGTAACATCGGGATTTTTTGTCCACAACATATAACATGATTTTTTTGTTTATAGAATAAAGCATAAACATTTTGTTTGTTCACAACATAAATAATGGACATTTTTTTTGTTAAAATTTTTATAATTTATCTTTGATTATGGTTATGACATAATATTCTATTTATTCCTTATTTTTATGATAAAAAAATTTTCACGATGTATTATTATATACCATGCCTTATAAAATTCTTCTTGATCTATGATTTATTAGATCTAACATTCTTATATATATTGATTATACAATTTTTCTTATCTTATTATCATATATGATCATTGATTATTATTAGTTATGATTACACTTATTTTGTATTTGAGATCACCCTTTTCTTATGTTTCCCTTGTACTGGATATAAAGATGAGTATTATTTATGGGAAGTCAAGAAGGGGGCCAAGTGTTTTTTGATTATATGGAAATGTTAAAAAGTATCATAAAATAGATTTCTTATAAAGTAGATCCTAAAAGACACTAAAACTTACATTTTTTATGATTGTGTGTTTATTTTGAGATATAATGTTTAAATTCTGGTAATTTTGTAATATATATAGGTTTATAACTCTTTTTATCAAATACTGTATTTGAAAAAATAATTTTTAGCACCAGATACCGGAGTGTGTGTCTAAGGTTCCTCAATTGGTTTTTGTGTTTGTTTTAGATATTTATAAGGATTAGTGTATTTATTTATGGGACTAGGATAACATAACTTTAGTTAAAACAGAAAGGATAAGTATAAGGGATATGTATAGTTATAAGATATTGTAACATACCAACTTTTGCAAATGGTACATATCATTTTTTTAGTATAAATTGATTAAAATATCAATTATTTTGATGCATAATCTTTAAATTGATGTATCAGGTGCGTTCAGGGCTCGTTTGAAGCCTAAATTACCAAAAAGTGAGAAAATAGGATGGGATGTATGGATAGGGGAAACCATTCATCCCAGGTGTATGGTTGTGCAACCATTTTTTGATCTAAGGCATTGAGCTACCACACGAACAACACACAGTTAGTGAAACCGTGTGGTTAACAATGTGCTACACCCTAGAGTAGCTAAATCTGCTGCATGGTTAGTGCATAGTTTGGACAACCATACAACCAAAATATTTGAGACCTAATAAAAAGTTTGTTTTATGAAATGTTTTAAACCTTTCTCTCTACCCTAACCCTTTCACTTGGGTTTTTTCCTCTATCTAGGTGTACGGATAACCCTGCCTCTCATCTCTTGGGGTTTTGATTTGTCTCCCTCTGTAGTGATCCATTTCCTCATCATCAGGAGCTACATAGTCCTCTCAATAATCTCTCCCAAACACACCCTTTTGATTTCTTAGTTTCTCCAACCATCACTATGCTATCTACATGAAACATACTTTCCCTATATTGTGGGGGTTCCCTAAATTTCTTGATTTATTGCATTTTAGGTCTAATAAATTATTAATAACGGATATGCATAGTACCATGACATTGAGGTAGTGTGTTTACTCTTTTTACCCATCGATTTCATCGCTTTTTGTATTACGACATTATGCCTCCCCATTAAAACCTTACATTGAGGATTTTTATCACATACTAATATGATTTTATTCTTTTATCATGACCCTTGGGACTATACCTTGTGTAGAAACCCATATTTAGGGTGTTTTCCATGGATTTGGTCACCCCTTTGGGTGAACCTACCAAAACAGCCTAATTTTCCTTTGTTTAAAATGTGGAAAATTGTATTTGGTGTTTGTGGAACCTTGATAATGACATTATTTGATTAATAAGATTACAATGAGAAATATACCATGGATTGGGTCCCTATTGATAATGAATAAGCTTGAACATAGTGGTTTGGTCTATTTGCGGTGCATTATACCATTGTTGTACTTAACGTCTCATTGTAGGTAATACTCCTTAAATGATAAATTGATCATTTCATGTTACATGAGTACCTTGATTTAATTAAATCTTTATGTTTTGTGCTAAAATATTATACTACATGCAATATTCCTTTCTTGTTGGTATTATAGTCAAATGCCATGTGAAATTGCACACCTTATATCACGCCAAATTCTTTTTGCTTGTTTGGTTCTTTTTCTTGAGACATTTATAGTTTTAATGGAATGTGATACTTGAAAAAATATTGATAGATTGAGATATTTAAATTTAACTAATGAATTGTTGGAAAGAGGCATGTTGATTCCATGTGCATTGCATATAGTACATTTCTTATGAAAATCACTTGTTTCTTATTCCCTTGTTAGTGGTTTGAACCACATTAAATTATTTTTAAACATATTGGATGGTTCTATTGAAATTAAAGGTGTTGACATGCACTTGATTAAGGATTATTCCATTTAGATTATTCCTCATACCTGAATTACTCTTAAAATGATCATCGTCTTGATATCTGAAATGTTCCATTGATTTTTGGCTTAAATTGCATAGCTTGGTTAATGGAATCATGTGGTATTGATTAGATTTTTTTGGTTAGAAATCAAAAATGAATTTTTTATTATTTATTACTTGTTTGATATGGAGCTTGACACAACTTTATAGAGAACATGAGTTCCATATTAAGGACCCATGGATGGACTTATCGTGCACGATGGGTTACAACCTGACGTGCCGGGGTTATGCTTGGTCTTGCTAGGAACGAGATTCCCAGGCGATTCTATTATACTTATTAGTGATACCGGTTCCCAAGGAGAGAATCTTTATGGTGAAATTTTAGAAATATGCCTATGCCATGGATTGGGTCACACTCAGGGGTCTTGTGAGATACCTGGGATAGAATCAGTGGTTACCATACGTCGTTGCAATACTTGGGATTCTTTTAGATCATCTTGGATGGGTTCAATGGTATTAGCTTTGTCATATGTTTCAATTGTGATACTTTTTATTATTTTAAATCACTTCGGTTGGGAATGATAATCGACCTCATGTTTTATTAGATTGTTTGGTTTGCATTGTCTACTTGGTTGTTGAGTCATATGAGATTCATCCTTTATGATTATATGATAATTCTTATGAACTAGTGATACTTCTTGTTACTTTCCAGTATATTCATGTGATGACATAGGATTGAGAACCCAAGATAATGAATAGTATTGGGGGTGTGACTTGATAGTTTATTTTCCTACCATGACACATGTTATATATATTATGACATATGGAGGTTTCTTATATAAATTTTTAGCATATTCTGAAGTATGTGATATGGGATGGTGTCCACTTTGAAATCCAGACCAAGCTGTAGTTGTTTTTTATTTACTTCCCTATAATTTAATATATATATATATATATATATATATATATATATGGATAACTATTTCTCATTTATAGCATGAAAATAGAATGGTCTAGACAATTCAGGTGCTGAACAACTAAGATTATTATCTCACACCTTGCTCGAGTGCCATTTGGGACTCAAGTAGACATTATGATAATAGGTATGGATAAAGGGAAGTATGATTATTCTGATGATTGTTTTTCTTTATTCTATGGATTTAGATGGGTGAAGAGGGCCGACCCTGTTCTCGAGATTCTTTTGTAGTAGTTTACAGTTTTTAAACTTTTGATAGCATGTTTTTTATGCTTGTACACCCATTTTCCATATAGTTCTATTCTTTATAGAATCAAAACATGATCATCATCAATTTTATACCATGTATGGTTATTCATCTTCCACAATTAACTTTTTAGTCTATTTGGGTTAATTATTGTTTCAGTTGGTTTTTACTTCTTATTATGATTCCACTATTTTTTTATTGTTTACCATTATACATAATACGATTTATGAGAGAATAATATCACAAAAGACACATCCTATTACCTCACTGCTAGTTGGAAACCTCTAGCATTTGGGTGATGTGGTTGAGGTCATGCTGCCAACCAGCCTCAGGGAACTATTGAGTGGAATCTTGGACTAGGACACTACAAAGTGGTATCATAGGGATTTTTTTTTCTTTTTTTTCTTAAGATTTGGGATTTTACAAGAGACTAGGATATAAGAAATTGGATCTAACCCTATTATTTGACATTGCAAACCCATGTTGAGGAGAAACCCAAATTTTTGGGGTTGGGAACTGCAGTTATTGTTTATGACATTGATGGTTAATATGACTTCATTGTTGGGTTATGAAAATGATTCTTGATTATATAGATATTAGTGTGATTGAAATGGTGATTTATTTTCCTTTGACCCAATGAAACGATAGCGTTGCATTGCATGAATCATACTAGGAACCATAAGGAATGAAATGTCATGCATAATTCCTTTCAATGTTTATTTTCTTATTTCCATGTGATTTATAATTTTCCTTGTTGAAACATCTTATAGTGAATGATTTTTTTATAGAAATATAAGTATTTTTGTTTTTCTTGTAGGGAAATTTTATCATTTGGGTTAATTGGACGCCACTTTAGACTCATGAGGATATGGGCCCTCATAGATTGGGTTGGTGATCCACCTTACACATCCAGAAAAAGGGTAATTAAATCCTTAAATTTAAAATTTAAAACCACATGTTAACAAGAAATTTCCACCTTATATGGTAATGTGTGACTTGAACTTACCTTGGGATGTGATGTAGGATGAATTCCTTTTGAACCTTTTAAGTTCATTCTTATCTAGACCTGGCTCTTGAAGCAAGCTGTCAGTTGTGTTATGCTCGGAGGCTTTCCATTCTCTTGTCCTCGTATTTCTCTCTTTATCTATTTTTCCATGTTTAGGGAGGTCGTGTACCCACCCTTTATTATTGTTTCTTTACCATCTTTCCCTATTTGTATAAATATTGTGAGAGGCATGTGTTTTGTAGTTTTATAGCCATGCCACCATGGAATCCTCCTAATATAGTCCAAGAGAGTGGAGATGAGCACACTCTGAAGGTAGTGGGCCATGGGCCACTCGTTGTACCTCCTGTAGTGCCTCTTGAGGTACCCCTATTGATCTTACACTAGGCACCGATTCTCAGTTCAAGGATAGTTTTCCGAGGTTTATGCAGAATTTTTAGGGTGCTCCCCGACCTGCCCTAACTATGGAAGAGATTACATGGGACATTCACCAACCTAATACTCCCACTTTTTTAGGGGATGGTGGTCCTCATGCTATAGAATCTTGGATATAATCTTTGATATCCATATTTGACCATCTTTAGATGTCTTCAGTTCATAGGTTCAAGCTTTCTACCTATATGCTTCATTACTCTGCTAAGAGTTGGGGGGATGTTGTTTCTTAGCCAGGGTGATACTGATACAAGAGTTGGGAGGACTTCTAGATGGATTTATTTGATCACTTATTTAAACATATTTTGAGGGAAGACCAAGCTAGGGAGTTCTTAAATCTTCAACAGGTCTCCATGATAGTGATTGAGTGTTTAAGTCACTTTACTGAGCTTCTGTGTTTTTCTCCATCTATGAAAGGTGAATAATTGACTACTACAAGGAACTTAAAGGACATGCTTGAATATACTACCCACTCCTAGGGGAATTACTTTTGGTTGACTAATTTTATACAAATAGTGAACCAGGAATTAATCATACAGAAAAAATTATAGAAGCTTGTATTGTGAGCCAGGTCAGTTATGTTTCATGTTAGGGTGACAATTTTTATGGTAGAAAAAAGTACCATTTAAAGGGTGCACGTCGGGAAGTTTGTAAAACATTGATATTTTGTGAATTATTATTTTTGAATTAATTTAACCATTGTGATATTTTTCAATTCACATGACACTAAAAATAGTTTATTTTATATTAAATAAGTATGTTTGGATAGAGTTATACACAAAACCAAGTTAATAGTGCACTACACACAATATAAAATTAATATTTTTCTACATATAAAACCAAGTTTAGCTTGTGACTTGGCATTTGAACCACACAACACTAACTTGGAGTACATTAAATGACAAACCGATGTTTCTATGAAACATAATTTTATTGTTATAATTATTTAAATGAGATAATTATGACCTAGTTGTGAAACTTTGTAATATAAATAGTAATAAATTATAGTCAAATATTTTTATAATGATTTTATATAAATAAAAAATATGTATAATGAAAGATATAATTTTTGGTAAAGTCCTTAAATGTTTTAAAATACTATTTTCTCAAATAAACTGCTTTTAATGTTCTTCTTTGAAAAATAATAAAATTAATTTTTGACACATTTATAAATTGAATTTGATAAAATAAACTTCATTTTTTAATTTTTAATTAACAAATTATCTCAGGTAAACTTTATGGGATTTTTCTAAGAAACATCATTTTTGGATGAATAGTGAAGAATACATGATTTTAATTCAAAATTTCTTTTTCATCTAATTTATTTATAATGTTAAAATATATTTTAAATTGTTTTAAAAGTTTAATTATATAATATTTTTATAAATTAATATAATTTTGGTCATTGAGATCAATTTCACATTGAAATTGGATATAAAAACATAGAAAACTTTTGAATGTTTTTACTTTAAAAACCCGTAATGTCGACCCGACTGTGAGATTAATTTTAAATTAATTTATGAAACTTATGTGAAAATAATTTTAAAAAATATATTTTATATTTATAATAAGATTAATTTATGATTTCTAATAATTTCATCTTAGTATTTTACCAAAAGTATTAGTGAAAGTAACTAAAAATAATTACATTGATTATGGTAAAATTAAACATAACTAAGGACTAAACCTTAAATATAGGAAATAAAACGACTTATAAACTTGTAAAAAACCCATTTTAGATACATTATTGGGCAATTAACCTTCCAGTATTGATTTTTTTGGTTTTTTATGACTTTGTTTAGGTAAAAATGCAAGTACACCTAACATGTTTTCAAAAATACCATGTGCGTCCTTTGCATTCCTTATAAAAGGCGACCACATATCCCTCTTCTTCAAACCTATAAAACCACATAGGATCATCAAGTATATAAATAATAAACTTCCCAACATTCCTACCTTCATCCTAGAATCATTCCCTTGGGAAGAAAGCAATCCAAGGAAGCCTTTTGGCACAAACAAAATGGATTACCCGATTTGGAGGTGACGTCTTCTCCCAAACTCATTTATATTTTTTCTATTTCTCCACCATATCCAATATATTTATTCTATTAATTTATAAAAAACAATTATAATATATATAATAGGATTCTTTATACTAATTTACTTACCTACACTTACACACACATCAATCTAATGGGTAAGAGACATACTGTTTATGTGGACAATGAACTACTGCCTCACTAAACGATGATTGTTCATTTTTCCTTTATCGAATCTCATAGTAGAAATTATGATGGATACTATATTTATATATTTTATATATTATATTTATTATGTACTTATTTTTCTAGAATTATTTTAAAATACATGCCTTTATACTTTCCATTTTTTGTTAATACGATAATTTCATTTGAAGAAGTTTGGACTACCGCCCCCTAAAAGTGATGTGATTCGTTCATAAACTACATGGAATGTATTAAGGATGGGTTTAGTGAATATATATGATATATGTATATATATGATATAATAAATCAAATGTAATAATTATATATATATATACATATATGTCTTTTACTTACTTTCATTCAATATGACAATTAAAAACATTCATGCGTACATACGACTTACCATCTCCATGGATGGTTTATAAAGTTTCATTATTATATATTATATGTATTTTTATAATATAAAAATATTCAATATAAATTATATTTATATTATTATTTAAATTCTGAAAATCATGATATATGTCTAAGGACCAAAGATATAAAAAAATAAGGCACATGAGGAAAAAATTGAACATTACCCGAAGTGAAAACCTAACATTGAATTGTTAACAATTAGGTAATATAAAGCAATAATAAAAACCTATATCAAATTATAAGTAAGGATATTAATCTTTTATATATTTATAATAAATTTATATTTTTTTTATACAAGAGTTTTGAATGAGTATGACGAGAGTCAAGACACAAGGTAAGGGGATTTCATCTCACTTTTCATTTCGATGAGATACATGCTTTATTAAACACCCATTACTTTTTTTTGGTGTGTATACTACCCATGTATGTATTAAATGTTTCCTAAAGTTAAAATTTATTTGTTTTTAAACATCCAATCTATGACCTTTATTTTATGGGGTTTATGTTTCAAAAGTTATCCAATCAATAAAATAGTTTTGTCTCAATTTTCCTTCATTTAGACTCATATTTTTTATGCACCTAAATTAGTTTTTAGGTGTAAATAATTTAATTTTACATTATATATTATTAATATCCTGATTTTTATGATATTATATACTTAATTTAATTGAAATTTCTTATATAGATACCATGTCCTAAGTTACATTGTGATAATAGTTTATTGAAAAAATCTCATCGCTTTTCAAGATTGTCTATATTTATGCTTCCTTTGAGTAAATATTATTACCCATATATAAATAAAATTTATGAATTTTAGTATCCTATGTTTATTATTGATATATTCATGTATTTGTACCGTTTTTATACTTTTTGGTACATAAGTAGTTAAGAATGTGTTTTTAAGAATGCCTAACTTTACCCTCTCTTTGGTCAGAAATATATATTCCTTCAAAACCATGTTTTATAAAAAATGTTTAGAAGAATATTATACAATTATTATATAATATTTAAGGAAATTTTTAGCCTTTTATTCCTTTTTCCAATATTTTCAACTGAATTTTCTTTTCACTATATGAACAAGTAATTTTCTAACCTTTTTACCATCCAAAAAGAATGTTCTTTTTATCACTTTGGACATGAATGGAATTACCTGTCATCATTTATTTGAATATTTATTTTGATTTTTCAATAGATAATTTTAATGAAAATGTTTTAAAAATAATTTTCAAGGAAAATTATTTTCAAAATTTTTTCATGATTATTTAATACGTTTTTAAGGAAAATTAGTTTCAAAATGTTTTCAATACTTATTTATAAATTTTCAAATTATTTTCAATTTAAAAGATTTTAAAAACAATTTCAATATTTTTTTATATGTTTTCAAATTGTTTTCAAATAAAAAGGTTCTTAAAATGTCTTGATGCTTATTTTATATGTTTTCAAGGAAATATTTTTTCCAAATCATTTCAAGTATTCTTTATAAGTTTCAAGGTATTTTCTTTGAAAATTATTTTCAAATGGTTTTATGTATTAAGAATTCACTTTCAAATAAGAAAGGATATTTTACTCAAGAAATAATTTTAAAGGATATTTCAAAACTATTTTCCATCTAATATGACATTCGCTGGTGTTACTCTTGCCCTTCAAGGAAATGATCTAATGTATCCATCCATATTATTTCTATGAATGGATTACACTTAATTTTATGGTCTTTATGAAAACCTTTTCTATTTTATAGGTTATATGTTTATGAAATCCATTTCCCTTTCATGGGTTATATGTTGATTAAATCCATTTCCCTATCATGGGTTATGATTTTGATGAAATTATTATGAAACATTTATCTTTTTCATCAGGTTATGATATGTTTACTTGTTTATGATACTCATTTCATTGCAAGGGTTATGATATGACTATTTATGATTTTGTCGAACATGTATGTATGATTTAATTATGGTATGAGTGGGACCTATATCTCCCTACAATTCATTGGTTAAATATTTTTATATTATGAGATAACCATATATGGAATGAGAAATGAACTTGGTTCAGTATTATAGGGATCGAATGATAAATGAAATAAGTTCAGTAATTCAAGGATCGAATGAGGAGTGAAATAGATTCAGTAATACAGGGCTGGAACGAGGAGTGAAATTAATTCAATAATACATGGGTAGAATGTGGTGTGAACCCGATTAAGTAAAGTACTATGTCCACAAGATGGCCATAGCCACGATGCATTGACTAATATGGAAATAATATTATATGCTTACATATTTTCCATAATTCCATGTTTTATTCCAATGTTATTATTTTATGGATTATGTTATTTACTTTTTTATTATTCATGTCTTATGAATTTCCATGCTTTACGCCATGATTCATGTATATGATATTTAATATGAAGAGTATGATGTTTTATTTTAATAATCACGTTCTCATACCCTTATGATCATTATTACACATATATACCTCCATTATTTAACCTTACTGAGAATTTTAACAGACCCCTTTTTGTGTTTCCTTCCCCAAGTTGTGAATATTTGCATTATCTTTGATGTGTCTAAGAAATGTGTTAGTCAAGAAGAACATAGTGTGAGATAATATGACTCATTTATATACAATTGTTTATGTTTCCATATTTTCAAAGGTACTTGACTAAAACAATATTTAGGCATATATTTGTATTTTATTTTAAGTATTCCACAAAAGTTAAGTAATTTTCATGTATGAAAGGATAGTGCCACTATAGTTTGTATTAGAGCAGAGGCTTAGTTAATAATTGGAACGTATGATGAAAAAACCTTTGTGATAACCCTAAGTAATTGTATGGGGATTATTCATAGGATAAGGAAAAGTATAGGAAAATGTCCTAGAATCTTGGTAAAGTATATAGTGAGTGGTTTCCTAGAAATACATCCCTATCTGAATACTACCAGTGAATGTGTGTCTAGAATAGACATACCTAGGGGTAAAAACTCCAACAAAATGATCAAATAATGACTCAGGGTTATCTAGTACTTGATAATAGGTCATGCTAGACACCTAGTTTGACACACCTGAGGAATATTCTTTGGGAATTCAAAAACTCTTCATGAACTATCATGATGTATTTAAATAAAATTTGGATATGAATAACCTAGTATAAACCTACAATGTCTTAGATTATAAAAGGTTTCATGATTTAGAAATCCTATAAGTACATCTATTCATGATTTTATGGTTTTATTATATGATAATTAATGATTAAACTATGATTCTAGTTTTATTCAATGGTGGGAGTGAGAAGGAACTAGATTAATATTGAATTTGATGGATGGTTTTCTGATGATAAGTAGAGTGGGATAATCATTGGAGTGAAAGATGTTGTGATCATGACTGATCATTTTTCACAAATCATGATCAACAATGTGTACCTTAGAAAACTCTTAGACTCACCAAGGAAGATAAAGAAGGAGGTTACAAAGAGTTTGGGTAATGTATACCATAGATGAAAGAAGATTTAGTTTCCATTGTGTCAAGAATGTGGAAAGAATCCACTAAGTGAATGTCTTAGAGGAGCCATAAGATGTTTTTACAATGGAAAATAAGGAAACAAAGCAAGTGAATGCAAGGTAAAAATGACGAGTTTAGTTAACCTAATGCATGATAATAATATCCTCCCTAAGATATTATCTAAGGTTAAATGTTTCATGTGTAGAATAAATGGTCTTTATTCAACTCAATGTCCCAAAAGTAAAGCTCCTGAAGAGGATCAGCAAGGTGGTTCGAGTAATAGTAATATTTCTGATGATTATGAGACTTTAGATGAAATGTGAAAGGAAAGGGGTATTAAATAATAGTATGAGGTAGAATTGTTAATATAATAAGGATGAAGTGTAGTAATAAAAGTTTTTATGTATTTGAATTAAAAAACTATGTTATATGATTGGTGAAATATATAAGGACTTTTCACTTAATGTTTTTCACTATGGATTTATAAGAAAAAGTTGAATGGTTATGATAGAATAGAAAAGTGATATAATTTAAAGGTTATGTACAAGGGAAAACAATATTATGGGAGACATAACCCTTAATATGTTCATTATATTATGATAATGTTGTTTGGATAAAGATTTGTGTGATATGAATAAGTAAATTGGATGGTATAAAATTACTTTAGAACTAATTAAGAATAAATTGACAAGTTTTTCATGCTATCATGGATTAAGTTTACACATTCATAGATTTGTGGAATATATCCAGTAATCTATGGAGTAAGGAAGCATGCATGTTTTCTAAAAGTATTTATGGTAATTTATTTTGTTATCATGTTCTAAGATAATTTACCATGAGGGTATTCACATGTTTGGAATGTGAAAACCAATAGATACTTTGTGACATATGGGGGATCAATGTTAAAAATTATTTTGGGAATTTATTTATGAATTTTTGGATTTTCATCTTTTAGAGGGGTTATAAGGTTAACCATTCATGAATGGTTTATGTTAAACAACTAAGGATGTATTTATGTATTGAGATTGTATTGAAAACCTTGGTTAAAAGGCTAATTAGTGATTAAACTTATTTCAAGAATGTATATCTATGTTTGAAATTATTTTAGTGATGATTTAGAAAAGACCAACATATATGTCGAGTGAAAATCAATCAAGTTCGACAATGATATGGGTCTTGAACCCATGACCGAAGGATGATAAGGGTTTCATATCTACCACTAGCCTAAATGATGTCTTGGTTAATGTATAAGTATTTTTTATGAATAATTATTTATTATAAAACAATAGTGTTACTTTTTATGTTTAGAGAATAATTTATTAATAATATTGATTTTTATGAATAGTTAAAGGTAAATATTTATACTTTTCTTTCTTTTCTGGGCCTTAATATAAACTAAATGTTTATTTTTGTGCTTTGAGAATCAATGTAATTTTTGGTACATCCATTTCTTGAAGAAGTGGATGAATTATAAATAGATAAAAGTTTATTAAAAGAATTATTTTTTATAGAAATATATCAAGTAAGTATATTTCCTTATATTCTTGTTCAATAAAAGAGTTACTCAAGGGTAGGATAATGATAAAAAAATGTTCTCCTAATTCCTTAATTTGTGTTGAATCGATGGCCTTATAAATCATCATATATTTATGACTTTGAGGCCCTCAAATTTTCTTTGATCATTCAATTGTTTGTGATTGATGACCACAATCACACCGTATAAATATTTATGCTTTTCTTTTATGTCCAATATTCACTCCAAACACATGTTCTCTTTTATGGAAACCTATTTATATGTTACTTTGGGTAATCGTTATGGTTTAAACATTCCCTTTTATTGGAAGTTTTAGTATCCATTTTTACGATGTGGGTTTCATTGAATAAAAAATATCAAGTATTAAACCTTTGAAAACCTAGAAAAAGTTTATAGGAGAAATTTATTTTAAGGGAGGTATAATATAACACCGTAATATTTTTTCAATTTTTTTTTCAAATTAATTTAACCTTTTCACTATTTATCTTTTCATGAAACATTGGAAATAGTTTATTTTATATTAAAGCACGATGTTTGGATTACGTTATATACAACACAAATTTAATCATGCACTACACACAATATAAATTTTAATTTTCTCTACATGGAACACTACGGTTAGCTTGTGACTTGGCATACACTATAAAAAACACTGACTTGTTGTATGTTACATGCAACACTGATGATTTTGTGAAACATCATTTCATTTTTATAATTATTTAAATGAGAAAATTATAACCTAATCATTAAACATAATAATATGAGTAGTGGTAACTATTTTTAAAATATTTTTTATAATTTTGTTCATATAAATAAAACATATTGATAATAAAAGATATAAAATATAGGTAAAGTCTTTATATGTTTTAAAATACTGGTTTCTGAAATGAACTATTTTTAATGTCTTTTAAAAACACTAAAATTAATTTTACACATATTTAGTAATTTAATTTAAAAAATAAACTTTATTTTTGAATTTATAATTTCAAAATTATCTTAGGGTGAATTAATGATATTTTTCCAAGAAAAATCATTTTTGGATGAATAGTGAAAAATACAAGATTTTAATTCAAACCTGCATTTTTCATCTAATTTATTTAGAAGTGTAAATTGTATTTTAAATATATTTCAATGTTTAATTAGTTAAATTTATATCAATTTTTACAATTTATGTCATTGATATTAATTTTACATTGAAATTGGATATAAAAACTTATCAATATTTTGAATGTTTTTAGTTTAAAAGCCCGCATTATCGACTAGACTTTGAGATTAATTTTAAGTTAATTTCTTCCACTTATATGTTTTGAATTTAGAAAAATGGAATAAATATTTTTAATAATAATAATTTATAATTTATAATAATTTCAAGTATGCTTTTGACCAAACCTATTAGTGATAGTAATTAAAATTAATTAATTCAAATAAAGTAAAATTAAGATTAACTAAGGACTAAACATTAAATTTAATATCCAAAAAGACTTAGAAACTTATAAAACACCCATTTTCTAGAAATTATTCCTCCATTAGCCTTTTATTTCGGATTTTTATTGGTTTGGTATGATTTTTTAGGTGAAAACATGGGTACACTTAACTTGTTTTAAAAAATGCCAATTGTGTCGTTTCCTTTTCCTATAAAAGGACACCATATCTCCCTCTTCTTCACACCTCCAAAACCACTTATGTTCAAAAAATGTATACCCAATCCTATTACCCACACCCCTACCTTACTCTGAGAATCCTAACTTTAGGAAGAAATCTATCCATGGTAGCCTTTGGGAACAAGCAAAAGGAGTTATCTGATTAAGAGGTAAAGTCTTCTCCCAAGCTCATTTCTTTTTATTTCCTTTATACACCCATACTGTAGTACCCCTGTTTTTGGTATGTAACCCTTAATTTATGATTTTAAGGGTTATAAAGTTAATGGTGATGAATGAGAAAGTTGGGAGAACTTGGAATGAAGTTTTGAGGCAAAAGGGGAAGTTGCACGGGAAGAACACCGTTTGTCTAAACCGTGCGGCCAAACCATGCGTATTTGGGACTTTGAGGTAGTGGCTTTTTCATGGTTGGAGTAAAGTTCAGGAGACTTTGCGAGGAGGCCATGAAAGGGTCATCCAAGGCAGTAGCTAATGCATGGTTAGCGCACTGTATGTCAAACCGTGTGAACTAACATTGCGAGCACTTGAATGAGATCTATAAAAAGTGGATCTCACTCGTTTTTGCCCCTAAATGGATCGTTTTCCTCATAAGTGTCCATAACTTGGTATTTTTATCCTCCTTAGTCCATATACGTTTCTCCCGTCGTTCCGGAGGGGATCTAAAGGCTTCCCTTGGCAAATCGAAGTCGGATTCTTGTGGTATGTGATCATTTTTCTTCGTTCTTGATTGGTTTCTTAGATCTAGTTCTCATATTCTATTGGTTTCTTAGATATATTCCCATTATGGGTAGATCTAAGTGTTTGGATTCCAAATATGACGAGATTTGGTCTTGGTATTTCTAGGAAAATAGATCTAAGGAGGGTTTTTGAAGAATCAACCCGGTTTTCTTGTGCGTTCTTCGTTCGTTGTGTTTTTTGTTAAAACATTCAAGGTAGGAGGCTTCTTTCTGGACTCCACTTAGTATAATGGATTGGAATTATTTCAAATTGAATGTGTGGTGTTTATTTTATTGTGATTTTGTTGTTGAACACCTTTTGGAAAGCTTCTGGAGTAATGGTTGCGAAATCTGAAAAAACTGGGGATTTTGAATGAGTGCTTTGGTTCTTAATTTTAAAGTAGAGATTTTAAAATGGGGATTTTATGTAATTGTGTAACATGATAGAAATTATATGTTTTCAATAAAAGGGTAATGTTTTATCAAAGTTGAATTTTTCTTTGAAATTGGTTGTGCTTTGTTTTTCAATAAAAATGGTGTTTTATTGAAATGGGTTGACATTGAGATGGTTTGGCATTGAAATGGTTTTGATGGAAATGGTTTTAAATAAAATGTGTTTTATTGAAAGGTGTGTTTTGGCATGATCGTTGGGAATTTGTTGTGTGTGTTCATGTTGCATATAAGGGGCTTGATTGAAATATTACCTTGTGCTCAGTGCCGAAGGTTTAATGGCACATGAGAATATCATACATGGGGCTTGGTTGAAATATGATTTTGTGCTTAGTGCAAAATGGTTAATGGAACATGGGAAATAATTACCTTCTGAAGACTTGGTAGATCAATAAGAAACCTCTCATTTGTATGGAACTGTCATAACGTAGCTTGCATGGTTGGTTGCATGGGTTTGTGGAAGGTTTGGGTATGCCAAAAATGGATGTTATGAAATGGTTCTAAAGCTTGTTTATTTATTTTTCTGAAAAAATAACTATCTGGGAAAATTGGTTTCAATTGAAGTTGTATGATTTTGGTAATGAATGGTTTGTAAACCTGTTTATATTTGGGTATAAACTATTCTTGAGAAACTATTTTATATAATTTTTTTGGTAAATTGTTTTATATAAACTATTTTATATAAATGTGACTATCTTTCTATCCTAGTGGTGGGAGTAGGGAAGTCATTTGGGGAAAACCTACTGAGTATTAGTACTCACCCCCTTCTTTGGTACATTGGTACTTTTACAGATTTTGTCTTCTAGGATACAGGTAAAGGTAAAACATCTAATTGCTAGTGGTTAGTGGTGATGCTTGGGATATACGGCGGTGCTTGGAGCATGGAGCTTGGGGTGTAGTCATTGTGTGTGTATTGGTTTATTTTGGGTCACTTGTTTAGTATTCGGCATAGTACTCTGATATCGTGTTGGATTTTATTGGTTTTGGGTTATATTTTGGAACAAATTGGTTGTCTTTTGGGAATACATGCTTGAATGTTTTATTGACATGCATCATATGGTGGATGTTAGTGGAAGGTTTGGTTGGTTTTTTCTTAAGGGAAAATTGTTCCCCAATTTGTTCTCGAAGCCCTCGACATTTATTGTCAGCCTTTGGTGCCTTGGGAACTTCGCTTAAGGCCAAGTGACCCTCACTGCCTCCTCAATCCAATGAGGTAGGGGGGGGGGGGGGCGTTACAAGTGGTATCAGTTTGGTCCTTCTTTGGTGGTACAAATGGTCATCAGTGTTCTTGGTGTTGGAGTTGTAATTTTTTTCATCTATTTATTAGGTTGGAATCTTAGATCGGAGTAGGATTGTCAGAACATGAAATTTATAGTATAAAAGGATGTAGCTAACCCATTTAAGATGAACTTCAAGTTACTAGGGTGTTGGGTACATAAGTGTTTTGGATACACTTCAAGAATGTTGGAAATATCATTATCATGGGTTTAGCCAATGAGATGACCATGAAATGCATTATAGAGGAATGAATTACCATTAGAAATTCATATCTCATTGTGAGGAATGATTTATGATTTTGTTCTAGGTGTGAATTTTTTTAAAAAAATGCAGAAATTGTTTTTAAGTGAATAATTTTGAAAAAAGGATATTGGGTTTATTTTGAAAATGGTTTGATTTTCAAAAATCATGTTGAATGTTTTCAAAAATGTTTGAACATGGAAAAAAGAGGTTTTGGAAAATAATTTTGTGAAAGTTTATGTGATATAATTAGAAATACTAAGCTATAAGTTTATAGAGAGTGAGACTGATAGAGTTTTTTGTTGGTTTAGAAAATGGCACCTGATTGGCATCGTCGAAACCAACCCGAAGAATCTATGGAGAATGTGGTTGCACCTGAAACACAGGTGAACCTATAGCTAGTACAAAGTATTTTCCAGGATTTTCATGCTATAGATACGGGGAACCGGAGGAATGAACCAAGGCATTTGGATCATACAATCCTGTTCATGAAGCAGAATCCACAGAACTTTCGGGGTGATGCGGAACCCGAGAAGGCATAGGTGTGGCTAAGAAGGATGAATCGTATCTTTGATTTCATCAGCACACCATAATATCTCAAGTTCAAGTTGGTGACGTATATTATCAAGGATCGTGCATGTCTGTGGTGGGATTTAGCGGTTCAGGCTAAATTGGACGAAGGACTTACATGAAAGGATTTTAAAGAATTGTTTAACAAACAATTATATCCTCACATGTTCAAAATATAGAAAATGATGGAATTATTCTACCTGAAATAGGAGTGCCTCTCTATCATAGTGTATGTGTATATGTTCATGAATTTAGTCTGTTTTTCACCAGAGGTTGCGGCAAGTTTATCTTTGAAGGTACGCATCTTCGAATCGGGGATAAGGCGGGTGATTCGATTGAAGATTGCAGTGATCAGTATTACAGATTATATAGAGATGGTGAACAGAGAGATTTTTGCTGAACTTGATATATCGTGATCGATAGGAGGAGGATTGATGATACCTATAAGAAATGGTGGTAATTCAACCACTGGAAACAAGAGGAAAATGGACACCTATTTCTACGGTGCAAGTGGAAATTAGAACCTTACACCTGGATCATTAAACCCTCCTCCACGACCCCAGAGCAAAGCAGGTTGTTCTCAAGGTGGTTCTCTTGAACACATAAAGTGAGATTATATGACACAACCTATAGCATGTCATAATTGTAACAAGATGGGACATATTCAATGCTATTGTCGCAGGGATCCAAGGTCAGGTGCTCGAGACACTTCTCAGCTGTCGCAAGCATCGTATGCTTCGATTGGATGAGGGCAGTTGAATCATTCTCGTCTGCAGAGTAGAGCTATCCATGGTGATTATATAAATACGATGACACCTCAACTAGGGAAACATCAATATGGAAATAAGGAGAACAATATAGTGAAGAAGCCATTGTATGGATATGAGCATATGATTATCGATGATCAGGCTAGACCATCTACAGTAAGAGGTATGACTCTTTGGAATTATACTTTTTTGCAAGTTTTGTTTGATACTGGTGCATCACATTACTTCATTGCTTCTCATGCTGTTGACTTGCTATGTTTAAAACTGGAAATGATGACTTCTGTTTTGAAACTGCAAACTCCTCTTGGTGAAAGAGTATGTCAAGCATTTGTGTGTAGAGCATGTGTTATAACTGTTGATGGATCTGAATTAAAATGGGACTTCTCGATGTTGGATATCGAAGCCTATGATGTAATACTAGGTATGGATTGGCTGAAAACATTCAAGGAAAAAATTGACTATTATAGGAGAACAATTAGTTTCATGACTGGGGACGGTATCGAGAATCTTTATAGAGGATAGAGGACTGTAAAGAAAGGTGAAAATTGCTTGTTAGAACCAATGATGGGAATGATATCTTACCGATTGGCAGCGTTGGATTTGACATCAATTTAAGAGATTGAGGAAAATATTTTTCTAGCCGTTGTGGATAAATTTCTAGTTGTCCTTCCCTAGTACATCTCTGGGTTACCACCTCTAAGGGAAGTGGAGTTTACTATTGATCTCCTTCTATGGACCAGTCCTATTTCCCTTCCATATTATAGGATGGCACCAATAGAGTTATGTGAATTGAAAGTGAAGTTAGAGGAGATAGAAAGCAAGGGTTTCATTCGACCAAGTACGTCTCCTTGGCCAGCACCGGTTTTGTTAGTGAATAAGCCAGATAGAACCTTTTGGCTATGTGTTGATTATCGTAATCTTAACCAAGTTATGGCAAAGAATAGATACCCACTTCCACGCATTAATGATCTATTCGATCAATTAAGGGGAGCTCAGTGGTTCTCCAAGATTGACTTGCAATCGGGATATCACCAATTGAGAGTTCAGAAAGAGGATATTCCAAAGAAAACTTTCAGAAGTAGATATGGCCACTATGAATATGTAGTCATGTATTTCGGTCTAAATAATGCACCAGCAGTCTTCATGGAATTCATGAATTCGATATTTCAAGAATATCTAGATTATTTTTTTGTGGTGTTTGTGGATGACATTTTGGTATATTCAAAGACAAGGGATGATCATGAGGTGCACCTGGAAATAGTGTTACAAATCTTGATAGATCATCATTTGTATGAAAAATTATCAAAGTGTGATTTTTGGAAACAAGAAGTACGTTTCATTGGCCATTTTATTTCTTAGAAAGGAATTTCTGTTGATCCTGAAAATATAAAAGCCATTATCTCTTGGAAACTACCAAATACTGTGTTTGAGATACATAGTTTTCTTGGTCTAGATGGTTACTATAGGCTCTGTGCATGATTTATCTCGACTAGCTTCACCAATGAAAACTCTGAAAAAGAAAAATTCTCCATTCCAATGGATAGACCAATATCAGAAGTCTTTTTAGGAACTGATAATTTGGCTTACATCGACACCTATCTTGACATTTCCAGAATAAGGATAGGGGTATGTGGTGTATTGTGATTCATCCGAATCATGGATGGGTTGTGTTTTCATGCAAAGAGATCACGTTGATACTTATAGATCAAGGCAGTTGAGGGTGCATGAGGAGAATTACCCAACACATGATTTAAAGTTAGCTGAAGTCGTCCATGCTTTGAAAAAACGGAGACATTATCTCTTTGGTGAGAAATTTATTGTGTTTACGGATCAGAAAATATTGAAACACATTTTATAATAGTGATATTTGAATCTGAGGCAAAGAAGTTGGATGTATTATCTACAAATGTTTGAATTTGACTTGATTTATACCCCAGGAAAAGGAAATTTAGTGGTAGATTCATTGAGTAGAAAGTCATATGCACAGTTGGTGAAATAAGCTTTAGATGAATTTCAGTTGATGTCGGTCTTAGCAGGCGTGCATGTGGAATGTGAAAACCAATGTGATGTTGCAATTTTCTTTTCAGATACGCTTGTTCCTGATTTAGTAAAAATGATCAAATATGCACAAATATCTAATGAAGAATGTATAGTTGTAAGTTCAAAAACTCAATGGTGGGGAGACCAATGATGGATGGAAACTTGATGGGGGTTCAGTTTTGTGTTTTAGAGATCGGATGGTTATACCTATGGCTTTTCAGGAATAACTCCTTCATACTTACCACCGTTCAAGATGGGTTGTACATCCAGGTACACAGAAGATGTATAAGGCATTGAAGGCGCAATTTTTGTGGAGCGACATGAAAAAGAAGGTGGCCTAGTTCGTCTCACGATGCTTAACTTTTTTATCGGTTATAAAAAAGCATCAGAGACCAGCTGGTATGTTACAATCTTTTCCCATCCGAGTGTGAAAATGGGATCAAATAGCTATGGATTTTGTTATAGGTCTTCCAATAATGGTTAGAAAACATGATGCTATTTGGGTGATAGTGGATCGTCTAACCAAGTCGGCCCATTTCGTCCCTATTCGTGAAACTCAGATGGCGGAGGATCTTTCAAAAATCTATATCCAAGAAGTGGAAAAGAGGTATGGAGTACTGGTGTCTGTAGTCTCAGATAGCGATATGAGGTTCACATCTCATTTCTAAAAATCATTACCGCAAGCCCTTGAAACTCAGTTGACTATGAGCACCGCGTATCATCCTCAAACGGATGGGCAATCCGAGCAGATGATACAAATGTTGGAAGACATGTTACGGGCTTGTTTAATGGATTTAGGGGGCTTATGGGAAGATTATATACCCTTATTGGTGTTCCCAAACAATAACCGCTATCAAGCCTCGATATGCATGGCTTTGTTTGAAGCATTGTATGGGTGTCCTTTTATTTCCCCACTATGTTGGATGGAAACGGGTGAAACGTCACTATTTGGGCCAAGCCTTGTCCAAGAAACAACATAGAATATAAAATTGATTATAAAGAGGATGGAGATAGCAAAGATTCATTAGAAATCTTATTTAGATCACCTTCGAAGACCATTGTCGTTTGTTGTGGGTGATCATGTCTTCTTGAGGATTTCTCCAAGGCATGGACATCGTCATTTCGGGAAGCAGAGAAAGTTATCTCCTAGATACATTAGCCCTTTTGAGATATTGGAACTGGTTTGAGAGGTGGAATATCAATTTGAATTACCACTATAGTTTAGTTTGGATCATAATGTGTTCTTTGTATCCCAGTAGAAAAAGTATCACCCTGATCCTGACCATGTGATCAGATGGGATCACGTTGAGCTAGAACCAGATGCATCACTAGTACATATTTCAGTGCGGATCATGGATAGACAAGAGAAATTCTTTCATGGGAAAAGCATTGGCCTAGTGCTAGTTTTATAGAAACATGGTCAGATGCAGGAAGAGACTTGGGAACGTGAGAAGGAAATGAAAGAATAGTGGCCGAAACTATTTTCGGCCATCAAGGGTTGTCAGCTTTCTGAGGACGGAAAGACCTATGGTGTGGAGAATGTAGTACCCCCAGTTTCTAGTATGTAACCCTTACTTAATGATTTTAATGGTTATAAAGTTAACGGTGATGAATGAGAGAGTTGGAAGAACATGAAATGAAGTATTGAGGAAAACAATACTACAAATAGGGCTTATAATAGTGCTAAAAACCGCCTTTAACAGCGCTAAAAAAGAAATGTTAATGTCGACGAAGATAAAGGGGGGTCCCCTTTATCAGCGCTCAAAATAGCACTGATAAAGGTAGTCTTTATCAGCACTATTTTCAGGGCTGATAAATGTATAATATATCAGTGCTAAAAATAGAGCTGATAAACATTACCTTTATCAGCGCTATTTTGAGCGCTGATAAACACAACGTTTATCAGCGCTCAAAATAGAGCTGATATATTATCCATTTATCAGTGCTTAACTAGCGCTGATAAAGGCCAAAGATCCTGTGAAAAACAAAAACCTGCATAGAACCAGCACAGAACCTGCACAGAACCTGCACACATGACAACACGTGCACACAGCACAAACAACACCCACACAAAAAGCACCGAAGAACAAAAATTATAGATATATTAACTTGAAATCATGAATACAAAACAAAACAGAGCTATATACATTTAAAACAATGTTTAATTTGGTTACAATTACAATTATCCAACAAACATTTAAAAAACATTGATGTTTTATCCTTTTTGCATCCATCCTCTTTAAAAAATTGTCGTCCATGGCGGCGGTTTCTGAACAAAGCATTCGAACTCCGGAAAAAGATTTGACCTACATAAGAAAACAAATATTATGTTAGTAATACAATAATGAAATAAATTAAAAATTAATATGAAATAATACATTAATAAAATGTCAATTTTTACCTGTTACAACATTTATTTTCATTAGTTCATAGGTATAGGAGAGATGACTATAGAGCGAGAGTTCCTTCCCCACTGTGATGTGATGACCTGGGTAGGTAAATATTTGTGGGATGGTTTATGAGTTGTGGGAAATTTCATGAGGATTTCTGGCTATGATGACACATAGGGGACCCAAGAACATTCCCATGATATATGCGCTCATGTTAGTCTATATAATAAATGAAAAACACCCATGAAACATGACCCTTATTTACCTAGATTACTAGAAAACTACCGGGATTCCTAGATAGTAGAAGAGGACTCACTCTAGTTATACCTAGATGATGGTTTCATCCTTCTTTTGGCTAATCTTGGTGTATGTAAATCCTAATATATTCAAAAACATATTCTATTCTAAAAGAGATTGTATAAAAAGAGTGGTGGATACTAGGGGAGAAGTCCTACAAAGGAAATGAACTAATGAATGCCTATAAAAGATAGCATAGAGAAAGAAGCTCCACGAATCTTAAAAAATCATTTCAGTACGCAGATCGGTGGGTAGGGAAAGACCTCCATAGACAGATACCTAGATAAGAGGAAGGGAAGCACTTAACACACATACAGAATTCACCATACTCTATTCCTGACTAGCAGCATGAGAGGGAGGACTTGGAGAGCTCTGTTGGGATCATAGGGGTAATACCTCTTCTATAAAACAAGTAGTTATGGACTTAGATATAATTCTCATACTTATATTTTAATTTCCCTCTAGAAGAGACTCCTTATTGTAAATATACTCGATCGGGATACCTAGCTAGAAAATGACTCCATTTATGAATTTTATAAGGCCTACCCCTTATAGAAGGAAGAGGTCTTTCAGCACCTAATTGTAGACCAACCATAAGAGGGTCTGAAGGGGAGAAGCCTCTCTAATATTCATACAGGACATAAAAACCACCCAACCTAATGAGGAGATTTAAAAATTATATTTTCAATGTATAAGAGAGACCTTTAGGAACTATAAAAAGAAGTCAACCAGAGGTAGGATGTTAGGTTGCTGTTGTTGATCTCTTCTAGGTAGAAAAATACACAAGGTTGGGCCTAGATCAGAAGGAAAGTGTTGCTAAATCTATCTGTCACAAGGGTCATCCCTCACTCTCACTAGAATAGAGAAGTAAATGATTTCCCATTTGGGATCCCTAGGGGGATCCCTTTTCGAAACGTTCAATTCAAAAAATGATTATCATATAATAACCACTGAAAGCATATTGTCTCCTTTAAAAAGAAAACAACCAAAATCAAAAAGTAAAAAAGGATTCTTCTGATGCTCAAATTATTCCGGTTTTTTTAGAAGGAGACAACTCAACAGGACCCAATACTAAGTCCTTGATTTAGTCCAATGGATCCTGCTTCCTTGTAAGAATAGGATTGATCTCCCAGTAATTGAGACTTTGTCCTGACATTACAGGTTGAATGGTGCTGCCTTATGACATACTAGGGGGTGTCCGGATCATAGAAAATTATTCTTCTTGAGAAAACACCCACTGTAGGACTTCTTCTTGTACTTCATCATAGTAAAATGCCTCTCTCATGTCCAGGGGAATGTTTATCAAATTTGATACCTCAATGGTTTCTTCGAGCTCTGGTGTTGACATTTTGGGTTGGAGGATACAAAAAGGCATAGGGGAATTAATAGAAATGGGAGGCACATATCCTAAACTTGTCACGGTAAGTTCTTTTCCCTCCTGTTTTTCTAGCTTCTTCCTTTGGGATGCACATTTTTTGTCATCTTTGGTTGGATCATACCCCAAAAGATGGGGATAAAGGGGTTCACTATATAAATAATCCCTTGTTTGATCTCCATCCTCACCTTCCATCAACTGGTGCTCAAATAGGGTTTTTACACTATGTAGGAGTTTAATGTATTTTCTTTTTATTGTGTCTATATAAGTAGACAAGCCCTATGTAATTATAGAGTAACATGGGTATCCCAATTAGGAGATCATATCCCAGGGGAAGAAACTCCCTGATATATTTAGGAATTGAACCACCTCGATCATAATAAATGATTTATGATGGTTCAAACCTGTTGCTTAAAGGGATAAAAGGCCTGGCCGATATATCCATAACTCTATCCCCCCTTGGCTCAGGTTGAACTGGAGTCACCTTCCCCCCACTGTGTTCCTCGAAGTGATCCCCTTCAGCAACCAGCACCTTCCCTTCCAAGGCATTCACCCTGCCAAAAATCACCATAGTTCCATGTCCATCCTCGACCAACTCTTTACTAACCTCCTCTCCTCCTTCTGATTAGCCTCCACTATAGGTTGAGCCTCCATGACACTTACTTCTGGTTTTTCTTCCTCTAGAATAGGTACCACCCTCGCACCAACCTCAAACGCCTTACTCAAGAAATATCCTTCTCCTCGAATAGAGCCAAGACCAGCCACAACCTTCATTCTACAGTCCTCAACCAGTTGTTGTTCTAGGGCCCTCCCTTATTGCAAACCGCCACTGAATGACCAAAGCGGTGACAAACAGAACAATAATCCATCCAGTCCTCATAAGCCACCTTCTGTTTTCACCTATACTACTCCAATTGTATTCCATACATGATAAAAAGGTATCCAGGAAGCATCCAATTCCACAAAAACCTGGGGATTAACCAGGTGACGCACAACTTCCGTTCAAGAATCAGAACATAAATACCTTCCTACGAGATTACCTAGAATGCGAATAACAAACGGATTCTGAAAAGGCAGTGGAATACCCCACACATCTTCACCTCCAACGGTAAAAGAGTAAACAAATCCAATATATGGATATAGATAATATATATATATACTTAGTTAGAATAATCCCAAATGATATGGTTAGGGTAGTGTTGTTAAAGGCGCACGCATCCCCAAGTGGCCATTGGGCCTTATTGTGCTGTGTGTATTTGACAACAATGGGTAAGGGGATATCCATCGTACATCTCATTCAAGGAATAAGAGTATCCAACACTTCCAAAAGTCCCTCAACGATAACCATTATCTGATGCATCTACCTAGAAATAATTGTGCAAGTCAAACAACAACACATGTGCTAAAATATAAGTTCAAACAAATAAGATACAAAACATTGAAATTTATTAAAAATGAACCAAGGGGTACACGACGCGTGAGAGAAACCAAATGGTGTTTGGTACCACTCCACCTATGCACCATGTCCATGGGGCTACATGGACCCAACTACACACCATGTGTTCATCCTGGTATAGGGCGTGTAGTCGGGTTTTCTACAGATTCTCAAATACTATCTCTGCATGTTGAATCTGATCCCTCTACATTAATTTCGGCAATATTTATATTTAGGCCCTATATCTAACTGAAAAAGGTGGATATAGACCATATTTTTTTGTTTCCATCCATCGTTTTTTGGAAGATGAATTTTTTTGATCCTCGATGGTTTCGTCGTTCACCCCATACACACTACACACCATCATGCCTTAATTTAATATTGATTTGTTCAAAGATAAATAATATGAATCTGGGGATAGAAAACATTGAGTAATAAATTAATATTTCAATACATCAGAAAATTCTCAATCCACAATTGGTAAATATCCATAGAAGGGATCAATCTGCTCAAACTATTTAATCAACAAGGGTGTAAGCATAAAATTTAATATTTCTACTTAGATATTGGATCATTTTTTAGCAAAAAACATGCTATCTAATGATTGAAGGAAGTCACTATGTTCATTGTATCTCGATCTTCTCTAATATGTCATTTCTTCATCATCCAAGGTTATTCACGAAAGAAGGTTGGAGGATAATCAATGATCTTATATAGATTACATAAGTAGTAGGAATTCACCTTTATCCTATTTGTGTACAATCATCCATCAGGTATGCTGCCCATTTGTTTCTAAACACATCTATATCATCTTCTGAATATGAATTTTTGCTATAGTCATGGTAGTACTGAAAAAATATAAATACACAAAGGATTAATAAATATTTTAAATGAAATCATAATTATTTTCGAAAATACCTCATTAGGTATGCTAGTTTGTTGATGAAATACGATCTCTTTCATAAATTTACAAACATAATAACTACAGTCCTTTCCGTTTGTTTATTTTGGACACTACAGAAACATCAACAACAATAAGTAATTTGTTTTTATATGTGTTTGGATAGTGCAATGTTATTATATATACTAGGATATTTTTCCAGTTGTATATCTTGTAGGCATTCTTATCCATAGGCCCTGCATTCCTTCCATGCATTAGACGATATTGATACACTGCCCTATCATAATAGAATTCTCATTAAAATATAACATAAATTATATAACTAGATATTTTGTTTTAAAATGTTGCATCAAGTGTATTTCAAATTAAAAAATTCCATCATGCGTAGGGATTTTGTTGGATATCCATGCATTGAATCCAGAATATAAATCTTTGGAGTTTCCAAATTGACTGCAATCAGCATCCAATAGTTCCTAAAAATACAAAAAGGAATAAGTAAAGAAAGAAATGAAAATATAGTTGATATTATTACATTTTAGAGTTTTACCCCTACATCATTGGTATTAAAAGAGTTTATCATCCGTAATTTTGATTTCAAATGATTTGAGCAAGGATGGCATTATTGCAGCCTCTTTATCAGAATCTATTTCGTCTTTTGAAGAGGTGGTGTGAGGACTAACGAGTCCAATTTTTTTTTCATGGGAAAATACCTTCAATTGTTTTTCATATATACGCCTGCAACAGATATAAAATGTATTAGTCATAATTATCAGAGTATATCAGCTTTTGTAAAATCAAATCATGAAAACACACCTCATGTATACATTTACAACTGAGGAACCTAGCCCTTCATACATGAAGAGTTCATTTACATTTTCAGCACTAATGAAATCTGATGTTTCCTCTCCATACATATTTTTTTCAAAATCAACTATGTGAGTATTTTCGTCTTTGAACTTTTTATCCACATGAGACTGCAATGATATTAACTGTAGATATAGAACGGGTGGGGTGATGGTGCTCTCAGTAGACCGTTTCAATCGGTTTATTGATCCTTGAGATATTTTTGAGCTGATATTTCATTTCACCACATAGTATATTTCATTCATTAATATCATTCATCAGTTCTGACCTTTTTTCAATAAATGTTAAAGGTCCATCTTGAAAAATAAATTGGAAATGGATACCTTTTTGCCAACATGTTTTTTTACAATAATTGTCAGACATGCAATGAATGTTCCAACAGCTTGTTCAACCGTATGAATGTCATCATCGTCATTTGGAATAGGTAGCTCAGCACTTTTCTCATTAGCTACATTAATTAACACTCTGAGATGATCTTTTGGAAGCTGTCTGTTGTGTAGCATGTCATTTTGCATATTGAACACCGTAGCCCTCGTTACAATCCGATAGTTGGGAGTTGATAGATATAAATCAGAATCATTTTCACCCTGTAGAATATTAGTACAAGAAAGGTATCAATGTATATGTAAATCAAATTTCACAGAAATAATTATTAAAACATTTATTACCTCATCTAAGTCAGGTTTTTAGGGGAATGTCTCACCTCAAAGTTGATGGGGGGGGGGATCATCATGCACATGTTGTTGTTGAGTTATTTCTCCTCTTTTCCTCTCCCCCATCAATTTTTCTATCATATCTCTCTGGTATTGTAATTCTTCTTGAAAAATTGATAATTTTTATTGAAGCTTTTCCGTTTTTTCATTTTGATCCTCCACTTGTTTTTGTTTTTGAAAACATGTTCAGGGTGTCACCCAAAAACCTACACCTCTAACGCGACCATACTGTTCTGGATGCTTCAAGGCTGCTAAAATTATGTCTACATCCGATGTGGTTGTTGTTGATTCTTGTGACTTTGTCAGATATAAAATATAGAAAAATAAGTATTTATTGCAATGTAATAGTGATTTAAAGAAAATAAAATTTATATTATGTCATAATTACATATGTTTCCCATCTCAACCATTTCCAATCTAGCCTTAATTCCATCATTTTTTTCCGGGTGCATTTAGCAACGTGCTGATGACACTATCACATACATTTCATTCAATATTCATAACATCAAGAAAATGTCTGACATACAAACAATTCCAGTATGGTAATTCGAAAAAAAAACTGATATCTTTTTCCAACCAGTTTTTCGAAAATGGTTTACCAAAAGTAGTGTCCAAATCTTTTACTTTCTCAAACAATTGATCACCTGTTAGTGGAGACGGTGTTGTAAGTTCTTCTGAACTTTCGTCGAATGATGTTGTCCAAGATCGGTACTTATGTTGTTGGGGTATAAATCTGCGATGTCCTAGAAACACAGGTTTTGATGAATGTTTCAACCTAATTGACTGTGTACCTTGTTCGCAAACGGGACACCCTTGAGTTCCTTTAATGCTATATCCAAGAAAATTTCCAAAAGAAGGAAATTCATTTATCATCCCGTGCAACATGGATTTGAAAGTGAAATATTCATTTTTGTAAGCATCTTACAATGTAACACCTGAATCCCATAATATTTTCAAATCCTCGATCAATGGGGCCAAATAAACATCAATATCATTACCTGGTTGTTTTGGTCCAGATATAAGAATAGATAACATGATGTATTTTCATTTCATGCATAACCACAATGGTAAGTTATAGTTTACCATCATAACTGGCCATGTACTGTGACTTCTGCTCTAAAAACCAAAATTATTCACCACATCTATAGAAAAAGCCAGACGAAGGTTTCTTGGCTCATTCCCAAATTCAGGATACTTGTGATCAATTCTCTTCCACTGAGGAGAGTCTGCTAGGTGAAGTAGTTTTCCATCTTTAATTCTTGTATCTACATGCCATGTCAATTTTCCTATGGTCTCCTCACTTCCATATAAAAGCCTAATCCTAGGAATGATTGGAAAGTACCATACAACTTTCGTAGGACTAGAATCATCTTTCTTGTATCGAGGAGCACCACACTTTGGGAATTCTTTAAGGGATTTGTGGTCCTTGAGAAACAATATACATTCATTCGTTAAGGCATGTATTCTTTCAGAGATCATAACCATCGATCGTAGCATTCGTTTGGAATCGTATGTTTGGCTTGGGAGTTCATTATCTTCTGAAAGCATGTCATTTAGGAGAGCAAGTAGTTCTATAAAACTGGTGTCACTCCACCTGTTGCTTGCTTTCAAATTTTACAGCTTCAATACGGTTGATAGTAGTGTATATTTATGCAACCAGCATACAATGGCGTTTTTGCACAACTCTTTTACTTCTCAAAAAATTTTGGGCAATCAAAAAGTTTATCTTCAACCGTCCTTGTCATTTCCTCAAATAGATCTTCCTCATCATTCACACCTGTAATCACATCCTCCATACGATCGTCTTCACTGTTCACGCTTATAATCATATCAGATGATCTATAAAATGTCGTGTTATCTGAGCCACTACCTACATTTGTTTTTTCCCTGTGTTTATTCCAACATGTATAATTTCGATCTATTCCATGACAGATCTGGTGTTCTTCCAACTCCTCTGTACTAATTTTTATTGAATAAAAACAACTTAAAAACGTACAAAGGATTTGAGAAGGGTCACATGCATGATATTTTCCAAACTTGACTAACTCTTTCACACCATCTTCATACTCCATTTTCAACCGATTGGAATTCATCCATTCTTTATTCATATTCATCATCTTTATGGGTTCGATCTAAAACTTTCCTAATATTATGTTTTAATTAATCAGGTAGCATTGTTTGGGTTTTATAAAAACAAATCAGGGTACAAATTCCTCTAAACTCATGTGAAATCCATATGCATGGTGTGTCTAGTAGGGTGAACATCGTGTATGGATAACATAACTGATTTATTCTAACATATATCAAATTTATTCAAAGTTATTCTTACAAAGACTAAATCATGCCTTTAAAAATACATGACATATAGAATAACTTGAGCTAAAGGCATGTACTTTAGATACATATTGAGTCACCTCACCAGCTATGAATCACATTTTTGTGGAATACACGGTGTGTAGTCCTTACATGACCACTAGGGGTGTATGTTCTATACACATCATGTTTCTATGGTATCTATACATGGTATGAGTGAAGTAAAACACATTTCATATGTTTCTACCATTATTTCATGGCATTTACATGGTTTCATGCTGAAGTATATGTCTGGGAGATACATTGTGTGTGACCTAGGTTCACATGACATGTAACATTTAAAATGAAACTTATTCCAAGTTTGAGTCAGAAGATTAGTCATGTGGTGTAAATTTTGGAGATAAATGTTGTGTGGCATTAAAATATATATGGAATCCATGTATGATGAAGCATGCTACATTTAAAAAGACTACATACCATGTATTTTAATGTGTCTCATAGAGTCCTCTAGAAGTGGGTTTCTTGGATTCAGTGGTATTTCACTAGTAACAAAGTGGTGGTGCCACTGAAATGGGTAAAGTTTGGATTGATATTCAATGGTGGAAGAACTACAACATGGAAAAAAATGGCATATCAATCATTCCAACAACTGCAACACCATACAAAAACAAAATCGTGACCACAATCGCAACACCATACAAACCAAACAATCACAATCTTAGATTTTACAAAGCATCCCTTATTCAATTTTGTTTGGTAATTCAGGGGTTATCACAGAAGTTTAATCATCCTGGGGTGTTTATTTATAATTCAAGAATATGTAAATTACCAATTTTTATATTCCAATGTTAAACAAGAACCAACCAACATTGAATTCATTTAGTGCGCAAACAAGGACCCCCAACGACCACAATTTTCAGCGGGGTGTTTAGCCCGTACATTCAAATTATAACCATCAATATAAAATAGTAATAACATGAGAACAAGAGGAAACCAATGAGTAACAGGAGAAAACTCACCACGAAGGTGTCGTTAATCCCATTGTAGAGGTGCATTCGTGGCAGAGGAGAGGCACACACCAGAGGAGATTTCCAACTGAAAAGAAAACATAAAATTGGGGATACCCATTAGAATAAAATAATCAAAAATCAAGTACACCATTTACCACATCCCACAAACCCCAAGAACCCACTAAAACCGAAATCAACCCACACCATGGTTAAACACACCTTAAGATAATAAGAAATTATAGAACCCGCCTTCAATATAACGAGTTCAACAGACTTTTAAAATATCAAAGATAAACATACAATGGGTAAGCCCTAACCAATAGGTCCTCCTTAATCATATAATCCCCATGTTTATTCTAGATAGTATATCCCAAATGAGTAAGCCCTGATCAATCCTTTTTTATCCCACCTTTCACGACATGCCCTATCCCAATGATGGTCATTATTAAGAACACCACAATACCACCCTGATAGTGGTTGTTATCCTTAGATGACAGAATGTCCCAACCAAATTGTTCGACATAATTAGATAACACATCACCCTTGCATGAAATTATCTCACCTCATCCTATATCTGATGTATTCTTGACCCATGCATGTTCTACAGGTAATTTAATATCATAAAAAATATACGCTATATAAAAGAATAATATGGAATATCAAGAATAGTTCACAAGGGGGTATAAACTAACCATTAGATCATATATAAAGAACGAGTTTCAAGGTCTACTCACACTCTTGAATGAAATAACATCATGAAAGGGAATCATGCGTAAACCATTACATTAACATTAAAGGAACTCATAAAACAACTAATGGGATAAAAATAAACTCCCATCAACCCTGACATACTAGTCCAGTCAAGCTCAGCCATCAACATCCTATTCATCACATTATCATAAATAGATAGATTCACTAATAAAACCTAAGAAAAAAATTACATCGAATACACATATTAAACCATCAAATATTCATCTTCTCCTTGGACCCAATCATAGGTGAAAACTACAAAAGCTTAGAAAAATTGTTGACATACATCATAATGGTCATATTAGCCTGTTCGACTTTTAAAATATCCATAGCCTTTTCCATCACTAAAAATTGTTGAAGGGTTTTTTTCTTTTGAAAATAAATCTATGATCCTACCACTCAAAGCCCGCATACTACTTTTTCATAACAACCGAATCCCACTATCTACTGTTGGGGCCTTCTAAAATGAAGGGGAAAAGTTTCACCTTAAGAAAACAATGAATCTAATAGTACTCATTCAAACGGTTTAACATTCTACAAAAAATACACATTAAGTTGAGGATCATTATAATCATGTAAATAGTGTCTTCTGGAAGAGTAACTCATAGGAAATATTCCAAGAATCATCCCTTCAATGTTCCAAAATTGGTGACTCATTGTGAAGGTGTGAAGTTGCTTATACCTATGTTTAGACAACACAGAATATTATATCAATAAGATGATTGTCCATATGATTATTATACAATTGTGTGAGAAACAAAGATTATTCATAGAGCATATTCATGGGTATCCTTATAGGAATGATGCAAAAAAACATTAGAAAAATCATTGGTGATATCAGAATATTACTCAGATTAACAACTCAGACTAAAGAAATGGTAAAGTAAATCACATTACATAACAAAACCAGATTTGGATTATTAATCTATTAAAGTAAAAAATAATGGAAATTTATAAAATTATATCATATTATTTCTATAGTTTCCTTTCCCAAACCACCCTAGTCAATTAAGAATCATTATGATGAAACCTGGATAAATAGTTGCTAAAAATTACCAAATATTCCCCCAAAAGATATCCAAAATTGTGTACTGACTTTAATGTAAGATGCTGAACCTACACCTCTATTATAAATTCGTCACAAAATAGCTCTGATACCCCGGTTCCTATATACCTGAGTTGGAACTAACAAATCCTTTTGGGTGTCCCTAATACACATTGGATACTGACTTGCACTTGGCACCATAAAATATAATAGTGGGAATGAATTTTACAAAAAAATATCGAAAGGTAGAAGATACAAGTTAATATTCCCAACACACAATAGGGAGAATTTTCCAAAAACCAAATAGGCATAACAATACCCAAAACAACACATTATAAAAGTATTCAGAAAAAAGAATAATATCCCAAAGGAAGAATAAATCCAAGCAAAATGGATCAACAACAACCACAACCTCCACTTGAAACATTCCCTTTTTGCTGACCTATATAAATAAAATCAACATCCTCCGAATGGAAAAAATTTAAAGTGACCAAAAAACCAAGTAGGGTTTCACCAAGTGTTTCATAACCGATTACATAATAAAAAACCAAATCACACGTTCAATTCAAGTGGTAGAAAATAAAATTTACCTGAAAATGAATACCAATAATGGTAGCAGGGGTGGCAGAGGCAGCGCCGGAGGTGGAGGCAGTGACGATGACAGAGGTAGCGGCAGTCGCAGTAACGGGGGTAAAGGCAGCGGCGGTGGCGGAAGAGGTAGCAGCAATCATAGCATCGGGGGTGAAGGAAGTACAGAAGGAGGAGGACGAGGATGAGGAGGATGAGGAGGTGGATGATGAGGAGGATGACGAGGTCGTGGAAAATGAGGGGCTTGGTTCAACATCCACGAAAGCTTGATCGCGTGCGAGCGAGGAGGGCCTATTAGGGTTATTACATAAAAACCAATGTAAACTTTATAAATGCTCATTAATAGAAACCGATAAAGGTATGTTTTATCAGAGCTAAAATAAAAGTGTTGATAAAACACTCATTTATCAGCGCTAAAAAAAGTGCTGATAAATGTTACCTTTTATCAGCGCTAAAAAAAGCACTGATAAAGGATACACCTTTATCGTCGCTTATTTTAGAAATGATAAATGTAACATTTATCAGTGATTTTGGCTATCTATGATAAAGGAATAAACCATTATCATCTCTTTCTATTTAGCGCTGATAAAGGGTAGTGCTTCCCTTGCCCTGTTTTGTGGTAGTGAAAAGGGGAAGTCGCACGGGCGGCACAAGGTTTGTCTAAACTATGCGTAGTTGGAACTTTGAGGTAGTGGATTATACACAATTGGAGCACGGTTTGGGAGACCGTGAGAGTAGACTATGTGAGGGTCTTCCAAGGCAGTAGCTAACATACGTTTAGTGCATGGTTTGTCAAATCGTGTGAACTAACCATGCAAGCACTTGACTGAGATCATAAGAAAGTGGATCTCACTCATTTTTGCCTATAAATGGACCATTTTTTCTCATAAGCAGCCATAACTCGGGATTTTATCCTCTTTAGGCCAAAAAGGGTTCTCCCATCATTCCAGAGGTGATCCAAAGGCTTCCCTTGGAGAATCGAAGCCGGATTCTTATGGTATGTGATCGTTCTTCTTCGTTCTTGATCGGTTTCATAAATATGCTTCTCCTATTCTCTTGGTTTCATATATCTAAACCCGTTATGGGTTGATCTAAGTGTGTGGATGCCAAATATGATGATATTTGGTCTTGGTATTTCTAGAAAAAGAGATCTAAGGAGGGTTTTTTAAGAATCATCCCGGTTTTATTGTGCGTTCTTCATATGTTGTGGTTTTCGTCAAAACCATCGAGGTAGGAGGTTTCTTTCTTGAGCCCAATTAGTAGAACTATTTGGCATGCTTTCAACTTGAATGTATGGTTTTGATTTTATTGTGATTTGTTTTTTGAACACTTTTTGGAATCATTCTTGAGTAATGGTTGTGAAATCTGGAAAAATTAGCGATTTTGAATGAGTGTTTTGGTTCTTAATTTTAAAATAGGGATTTTAAAATGGGGATTTTATGGAACTATGGAACATGATTGGGATTATATGTTTTCAATAAAAGGGGAAATTTTTATTGAAGTTAAATATTGCTTTGAAATTTTTTGTGCTTTGGTTTTCAATAAAAATGGTGTTTTATTAAAATGGGTTGACATTGAGATGGTTTGGAATTGAAATGGTTTTGATGGAAATGGTTCTCAATAAAATGTGTTTTATTGAAAGGTGTGTTTTGGCATGATCATTGGGAATTTTTGGTGTGTTCTCATGTTGAATATACAGGTTTTGGTTGAAATATGACCTTGTGCTCGGTGCCAAAGGTTTAATGGCACATGGAAATCTCATACACAAGGCTTGGTTGAAATATGACCTTGCTCTCAGTGACAAAGGGTTAATTGCACATGGGAAATAATTACCTTGTGACGACTTGGGAGATCTATGAGAAACTACTCATGAGTATGGAACTATCATAACGTAGCATGCATGGTTGGTTTCATGGGTTTGTGGATGGTTTGGGTGTGCCAAAAAGGGAAGTTGTGAAATGGTTCTAAATCTTGTTTAGTTGTTTTTCTCGAAAAATATCTTGCTGGGAAAATTGGTTTCAATCGAAATTGTATGCTTTTGGTAATGAATGGTTTGGAAACTTGTTTATATTTAGTTATAAACTATTTTTGAGAAATTTTTTATATAAATTTTTTTGGTAAATTGTTTTATATAAACTATTTTATTTAAATGGGACTAACTTTTCTATCCTAGTGGCGTGAGTAGGGAAGTCTTTTGGGAAAAACCTACTAAGAATTAGTAATCACCCCCTGCTTTTTCACTTTGGTACTTTTGTAGATTTTGTATTTTAGGATATAGGTAAAGGTAAAACATATCATTTCTAGTGTTTCGTGGTGATGCTTGGGAGATACGGCGGTGCTTGGAGCATGGATCAATGATATAACAAATTAAGACACATGAGAAAAACAAAGTAGATATTACCCTAAATTGAAACCTTAACATAGAATTATTAACAAGAGGGTCATATAAATCTCTAATAAAACCCTATAAGGTATTATATGTAAGAATATGATTTTGTGATATATGTATAATAAATTTATATTTATTATATAGGAGTTTCGAATGAGTATGATGAGAGTCAAGACACAAGGTAAGGGGATTTCATCTCACTTTTTAGTTTCGTTAGATACATGTTTTATTCACCACCCATTCATTTTGTGTAGTGTGTATACTACCCATGTATTTATTCAATGTTTATTATAGTTAAGTGTTTGGGTATTTACATATCCATTCTATTACCTTTATTTCATTGGGCTAATCTTTCAAAAGTTACCAAATTGGTAAAATAGTTATGTCTCAATTTTCCTTCTTTGAGACTCATGTTTTGTTATGCGCCTAATTTTTTTTGAGGTGTTTATAATTCCATTTTACATGATATATCATAAATATAATTATTTTCATGATATTATAATCTTCATGTAATTTAAATTTCTTACATGTAGAGTATGATCCCAAGTTACCAAGTGATAATAGTTTATTGAAACAATCTCATTGATTTTCAAGATTCTTTATGTTTATGCTTCCTTTGATAAAATATTATAACTCTTCTCTCAAGAACATTCCCGAATTTTAGTATAATATGGTTATTCATGATATATTAAAAAATCAGTACCATTTTTCAACTCTTTGGTACATTAGATAGTCAAGAAAGTGTTTTTAAGGAAACTTGACTTTACCCTCCCTTTGGTTAAAAATAATTGTTACATTAATACTGTGTTTTATATAAAGGGTTTCCAAGAATATTTTACCATTATCATATAATATTTAAAGGAAAATTATACCTCTTGTGCCTTTTACTAATCTATTCAATGGAATATTATTGTCTCTTTATAAACAATTCATTTCATATCCTTTTTACTATATAAGTGGAATATTCTATTTCCCTCATACAACATGTATGAGTTTACCTACCATCATTTATTTAAAGCTTTATTTTCCTTTTTAAATTGATAATTTTTAAGAAAATGTTTTTAAAATTAATTTTCAAGGAAACTTTTTTCAAAATGTTTTAAAGATTCTTTTTTATTTTTTCAAGGAATATTTTTTAATATGTTTTCAAGCCTTATTTATAATTTTTCACATTATTTTCATGTAAAAATGTATTCAAAACATTTTCAATATTTCATTAAAAATTTTCAAAGTGTTTTAAATGAAAAAGTTTTTTAAAATTTTTTGAACATTATTTTATAAGTTTATAAGGAAAAAGGTTTTGAAAATGATTTCAAGTCTTCTTTAAAAATTTTCATGTTATTTTCCAAGAAGTTATTTTCAAATGGTTTTATGTATTAAAAATTTATTTTCAAAGAAGAAATTATTTTTTTCTCAAGAAATTTGTTTGAAAGATATTTCAAAATTATTTTCCATATAAGATGACATCCGTTGATGTTACTCATGCCCTTCAAACAAATTATCTCAAGGTTTCATTCATATTCTTTCAATGAATTAGTTATGCTTAATGTCAAGGTATTTATGAAGCATGATTATATTTCATATGTTATATGTTTATGAAAACCATTTTTATTTCATAGGTTATATTTTTATGAAATCCATTTCTCTTTCACAAGTTATTATTTTGATGACATGATTATTAAACTTATATATTTTTCCATTGTTTATGACATGTTTGCATGTTTATGATACCCATTTAATTTTACGAGTTATTATATGATTATTTATGATTTTTAGGACCATGTATGTATGATTTCATTATGATATGGGAAGGACCTATATCTCCCTCCAATGAATTATGTAAAGATTTATATCTCATGGGATAGACATGGTTGGAATGAGAAATGAAATCAGTTTAGTATTACCATGCCGAAATGAGAATTGAACTTTGTTCGGTAATACATGGTTGGAATAAAGAGTGAACTCAGTTAAGTAATATATGGATGGAATGGGAGTGAACTTGGTTCAGTAATATAGGGCTAGAATGGGGTGCGGACCTAGTTCAATAAATGAATATTTCCATCAACATGGGTAGCTACCATGGTCGCGACAGTCATGCTTCAAATCATCTGTTAGAGTATAGTGGATTTTCTAAGTCCGGTCAGACTATATCTCAGGTCCATGGTTCAAGCCATATATATACATTGTATCCAACATCTAAGGATAAAAATCCAAGGCCATCTATAACTAGAGGTATTATTCTAATATCCTCTACTTTAGTTTTTTCCCTTTTTGATAAAGGTGAATCACACTCTTTCATATCTTCTACATGTGTGGAAATCCTTGGTATCACTATAGAGTAATTCTATTGAATTATGTATCTCAACACCCTACTAGGGGTTAGAACAAATAACATATTTCAGTTTCAAGATTTCCCCCATGAGATAGGTGGGCAACGTTTCTTCTGGAATTTCCTCATCCTCGAGATGATAATCTTTGACGTCATTATCGACATGGAATGACTCATGCTTTATCATTTTAAGTAGATTTTCATTGCCATAAAGTGTATTTTACAATGCATGAGGGAAATGAATATATACAAATTGGTGGGTGGGTTATCTAGACAGTTTGGGATGGACCTAAGAGAGTTGGGCTTAGAAGAGTCATCGCTCAACTAGTGTGTCTCTTTAGGATCTATCAGGGAATGTAACTTGTGGAGTCCCTTCTAGTTGTGGATCATTTCAGGGACATATTCCCTGAAAATTTTGTCACATTACCTCTTGATAGAGAGGTTGAGTTCACCATTGAGCAAGTTCCTATTGTGTAACTGATGTCTATTCCTCCATATAGGATGACACCAATAGAGCTACAGGAACTCAAGATGAATCTTAAATATCTTGAGGCTAATGGTTTTATACGATCCAAAACATCACCATGGGGTTCACCTATTCTTTTCTCCAAGAAGGTAGATGGTACCCTATGATTGTGGGTAGATTATAGAGGGCTCAATCTGTATATAGTGAAGAACCATTATCCATTACCTCATATATATGACCTCTTCGACCAGATTTGAGGAACAATTGTTTTCTCCTAGATTGATTTGAGTTCGGGATATCATCAACATCATGTGAGACCATCAGATATACCACATACCACATTAGAGAGTAGGTACGACTTGTAAGAGTACTTGGTTATGCCATTTAGAAAGTTGAACGCACTGATAGTCTTTATAGCTTTGATGAATCAGGTTTTCACCCATATCTTGATTCCTTCATGGTAGTATTATTTGATGACATCTTGGTGTACTTGCATAAAAAATGACCATGTCATCTATCTTGAGATCATGGTGAGTATAATTAAAGAAAGCTAGATTTATGAAATGAACAGTAAATTTCACTTTTGGATTAGTAAGGTTCACTTCTTGGGTCATATCATATCAGAGGTGGGAATATCTATTGACCTAGAAATGGTGAGCACTGTGGTTTCCTTGAAGTAACCTAATAATTTTTTTTGATATTCATAGTTAATTAGGACTTGCAGGCTATTACTCTAATTTCATTTTGGACTTTTCCTTCATAGAAGTGCCACTAATATCCAAAACTAAGAAGGGTGTAAAATTACTATGTTCTAAAGCTTGAGAGAAATACTTCCAGAAGTTAAAAGGAAGAATCACTTTAGATTTTATTATGATTATGCAAGAGTTAGGAAGAAGTTATATAGTTTATTGTGATGCTTTAGGGATTAGACTGGGTGCAATTCTGATACAGGGTAATTGAGTCATTACGTATGGATCCCTCCAATTGAGGCTGCATGAGAGGAACTATCCTGTGCATGGTCTCGATGTGGAAGCCGGTGTTCATGTTATGTGATGTTGGAGGCAGTATTTTTTTGGGTGAGATGTTTTTTTACATAGATCATAAAATCTTCAAATATATCTCCATATAGAAAAACATGTATCTATGGTTTCATGAGTTAGTAGAATACATACAGTCTTTTGATTTGGAGATTTCTTATACCCCCGATAAGGGAAATGTAATGGATGATTCATTGATCCATAAAAATTATAAAAAATCAATTCAAGTTCCTATTAGTGATTGGAAGATGATGGATATGTTTTCAGAGTTGCATCTAGAGGTTCAAGAGAAGCACGAGAAACCAGTTCTAGAAACTTTGGTCAGGACATATTCTCTCAAAGAGAGGGTTTAGATGCATCAGTTATTAGATTTTGAGGTTTTAATTATGAGGGAGAGTATCATAACAGTGAACCCACCTTTGGGTTTGTTTGTCGATAGCATTGAGACACTTCTATATCATGGGCATGTTTGGGTGCCTTTAGATATACTGGAAGAGATAATATAGGGATCTTACACCTCATTTTAGGTAGTTCAACCTGGGCTTAACATGATGTATCAGGATATGAATTTTCAGTACTGGTGGATAGGTATGGAAAAGAAGATAGAAAGATTCATCACTAGGTGCTGAACCTATTTCCAGGTGAAGGTAGATCATCAACAACCTGCTGGACTTCTACAACCTCTATCTATTCTTGAGTGGAAATGGAATGACATCACAATTAATTTTGTTATAGTCTTGGTGAGGTATCCTCGAGGCAGTGATAAAGTATGGGTGATTATTGATAGGTTGAACAAACTCGATCACTTGTCACTAATCTGTGAGACCTACTCTATTAATGAGTTAGGTATAATTTCCATCCATGAAATAGTGAGACTTCATGGTGTAACCCATTCTATAATTTTTAACTAAGATGCTTGGTTTACATCATGGTTCAAGCAAGGGATGCAGATGACACTGGGTCCATAGGTTCTCCTGAGTACTGCATATCACCCTCAAATCGATGGGAAGTCTGAACTAATGATTTGGGTGTTTGAGGAAATGCTATAGGCTGGCATTCTAAATTTTAGAGGTTTCTAGGAGAAGAATATTCCTCTAGTTGACTTTTCCTATAATAATAGATTTCAGGAAAAAATTCATATGGATTCATATGAGGCTCTCTATGGTAGACCGTTCCATTGACCCTTGTACTATCTACAAGTAGGGCAGCCAACTATTTTGGGATCTCATCTTGTTTAGTAGACTTTAGAGAAAGTCCCACTTATTGAGAAGTGTTTGGATATAGCTTGGTTGAGGAAGAATTCATATATTTATCTTTATTATAGACCTCTGGAATTTGAGGTGGAACATCTGGTCTTTCTACATGTATTGCCTCATTTGGGACATAAATGATTTAGGACATAGGGAAAGTTATCTCTGAGATATGTCAGACCTTTTTAGATAGTGGAGCGGGTTGGGTCAGTGTTCTATAAGTTACTTTTACCACATAGGCACCATTCCATGAATGAAATCTTCAATATATATCAACATACACAACATCATCGAGACTGATCTCATTCATTTGATCATGATAATATCAATCTTGAGGAGAATGAGTCCTTTGAGGAGCATCCAATTTGTATCATTGACCGTAGTATGAAGGACCTCCAAGGAAGGACAGTTCCTTTAGTCTGGATGCTATGGAAGAACATAAGTGTTAAGGATGATACCTAGGAGAGGTTGGATGATGCATGTGTGTAGTGGTCAAAAATTTTCTTATAAGATTTCATACAACCATTAGAAGGGAAACTCATGGAAAAGCTATTTTTAGAGAGGAGGATGTAATGTTTGGAATTGTTCCAAATGTACATAACTTTTAATTTTTGGTTCGAATTCCTTAAAAAGGAATTTATTTTGATGCCTAATATTTATATAGAGGTTTTGGGTGCGTTTTGGGATTATTTGAAGACCAGAGTACTGAAAAGTGGGAAAACAGGTAGGGCTGCACGGTTAGAAGAAACCATGCAGCCCATGCGCATGGTCGTACAACCATTTTCAGACCTGGTGGAGTAAGCTACTGCATGGACAATAAATAGTTAGTAAAATCATGAGGTTTATTGTTGGGTACACCCTAGAGTAAAAGAATCTACCACACAGTTGGCGCACTGTTTGGACAACCTTGTAGCCAAACCATGCAGCACCCGTTAGATGCAACACACAACAAGTTAGAGTGAGGTTTTGAGACCTGAGTTATAATTAAATTAATATAATTATTTAAATTAATTTACTAAATTTAATTTAATTTATTAATATTTTAATTGTGTTATAAAATAATAATTTTTAATACCTAAATAAAATTAATTCAATTTGATTATTAAATTGAATTAAATTAATTAACAGACCGATAAATAATTAAATTACGTGAATTTATTAATTAATTTAATTTAATTTATAACCCTCATACTTATTTAATGAAAATTTATTTTATCTCACATTATTTACCCACATTATGGTCTTGAATACTGAATCATGTATTTAGGATTAATTTAATTAATTTTTTGACTGCGTGTGACGATTGTAATTAATTAAATAACGGCATACACATCGTCTTTAATTTTGGTTGAAATGTTTAAGGACCTGCATGTCCAATTTACCTGATGTACATTTATATATAGTCCCCCTCACCTGTACGCAATTATTTTTGTACTTCAGATGAAGATGGTGAATGACATGGACCCCGCTAAGATGAGGCGTTGCACGTTGATCAAGACAGTGCAAGACAACATGTGGATCACGCCTAGATGAGGAAGTACTCCAAGATGTGACATGGACCCTGCCAAGATAAGATGATACTTTAAATGTGAAGCAGATATACATGATGGGGGTGGGGGGAGCATCATCAAGAGTCAATCTTTGACTCAGGTACGATGCCCTTAGTCCATTTAGATGCTCAAGACCAATCGGGTAGCAGGTGACCTTTATGGATTTATTTATTATTTTATACATTTATAAACAATGGGATAAATACATAAAATAATAGATAATAAAATTCATAAAGAAGTAGAATATGTTTTTCTATTAATGTTCAGTTGTGAGTGTGACAACATAGAGAAACATGATTAATAGAAATGAATCCCATTCATCGAGAGAAAAATACAAAACTCTCAATGAAATATTTTGTCACCACAACCTACCATCTTTCTAATTTTAACAAAACTAAATGATTGGGGTGTCAGTCATGCCATAGCTGAGGGTGACTCTTACTACAAGGGAGTTCTTATTTGGGTAGTTGGTTGACATAACTAATATTACAGTAAAGAAATATCCATAGATAGCTTATTGTAATTTTAGAGGCAACTGTTGAGTAAATCAAGTAATGATTTTAGGAGTAGGGAATTCACTCAACAGATCAAAGAACTGCGAGTTAATGTAGTTGGCCAGCCAAAATCCAACCATGGACCCTCCAAGTAGTGTTGTAGCCATAGCTTGTAGACTATGTGGGTGGTTTAGGGATCCTTGTTACTAGAATACTCAAATGATAGAGTATTCCGATTCTAGTACAAGGGGTTCCTTGAATTCGATAAATTATTGGGAGACATTTAATGATTAAATAATCAGTTAAGCTTAATTCAGTAATCAACATAAAAAGTTATAATCTTCTAAAGTTTATTTGTAGATAATGAAAAGTAATACCTCAATAAAACTGCGATAAGTATTGGAAAAAGTTATTGTCCAAGGAGGCATGAAATTCAAAGTGTAGTATAGGCGTATGCGCACATTACTACAATAACAGAAATTCAAGGTGCTTGTGTCCCTACCTGTTAACCCACCTTAGAAAGTAAGAGTGTTAAATTGCTTGCAGGAGACTCAAGAATTTAGCATATGATGGCTAGGTCATAATTCTATCATAAACATCTGATGTTAGTTTTAGTTGCTAAATCATGACATGGATAATGATACATGTAGTCTCATACCAAGAAGTTTCCAAGGAGAAAGGTAAGAAAGATTTGAATGTGATGATTGCACTCGCTTTGTGTAAAGTGAAAGAAAGTTCATAATATTTCATGGAATCCCATTTTTATACCTTTTACACCCAGTTAATAAAGTAATGATTAAGTATACAGATGAATGATATGGAGTAAGCACTAAAATTTCCTTAAGGTAACATTTTCCAAGTAATTAAAGATAGCGCCATCTTTGTTCCTATGGAGAATAAATTGAAATACAAGGTGAAAAGGCCTATGAAAAGTTATGAGAAAATAACCTCCATCATGTCTTTCAAAGAAAAGTGGTTGATTATTTAACATGAGGTTATTTTTACCATATATTGAAATAAATTTATTGAAGTTTAAAGACATAATGAACTAAAATACAAGAAGCAAGTACCCTCTTCTCGTTCAAGTATATTCATCAATATAAATTAATGTTTCTAACATAATTCATGGGTATTGAATACAATATTCCAATAACATATGTGTATTTATATATGGTAACCATGTAAGTATAGGAACATTATAAGAAGTATAGTTTCTTCTCCAAGTAGCTAATAAATTGTGATTCCTAAGTCAGTGCAAGAAAAACATAGCTTCTAATGGAAAAGTGAGTGATTTTAGTTGAAAAAGTTGTTGAGTATAACCAAATTTTTTTATCTCACTTGCCTTTTTGGCCAAAATGAGAAATTATTCAAAATTCTGGAATGAATGTTGTTTGTGGTGTAACATACTCAACAAATAGTTCTGATATACATGAATCATAAGAAATACACGTTGAATAAAATATGTAAGACTTATACCATTGTGGAAAGATTAATCTTTGTCAAATAAAACCAAAAGTGAATGTAAATGATATACCTAGTTTGGAATTTAGGCTCGGTATATCTAAACACAATTTGGTGTTATTTACATCTTTAGTTTAGATAAAAAAATTGTTATAAGTAAAGGTATGCCACAAAGCTTCTAGGACTAGTTCATCAAGAGAGTGTGAACTATTCCAAAATAAAGATAGAGGTAAATATACTTCTTAAGATTAATTTAAGTTATTAGGAAATGTAATAGTGAAGTATATGCATGGTCAGAAGATATGAGTTTCTTCAGATCGACATGATGAAGAATATCTTGACAAAGCATTCATCGATCATGATGATGTGGTGTGAATTAATTCCTAAATGCACATTACCTTATCTACATCATGGCATTGATGTTCATAAGGAGGATCAATGATGAGTCTTACATGTTATCATTGATCAAAAAAATGTAGTGTGTAGAAATTACTAAACACATATTTTATCCATCAATGTTATGATGTAATTTGTATTAATGTTACAACCTGCAGTAACTTCCATCATATTTCAAGATATGCTTTTCAAATAACAGCATACACCCATAACCAATATGCTAACTAAAATGAAAAATGAAAATCATTTAAGTAATAGTATGATGAAAATTCCATAATTTCATAGGACACGTTTATGATGAAAAGTGTTTGTAAATATTAAAAAAAATGCATCAAGTTAAACACATTGTGCATCCAAGGTAAATATCCGAGCGGTTTCTTAGGATATTACATAAATACCTTGGATAGAAATGATGTGGTCAATTATTAGACTAAATTTCTATATAAGGGTACACATCCTTATTATAGATAGTCAGAATTGGATTTAATTGGGTTTAATCAATGCTCAAGATGCATAAATGGTTGGAAAAGGAACTAGTTCCACACGTACATGTGGAATAGGAATGTTATAGTGACACATACTACGTAGGAAGGATGAAACAATAGTGATGGTTTTATATTCACCACGACTGGTGATAAATTATTCATTGAGGAATAATAAATCCTAAAATTAAGCATTATATGGAATTTATCTAAGATTGACAAGATCGATTAAAATTCAATAATGGATTCCATGTATCAAATTGAAAAGGGGATTTTAAATTGAATACTATGGTGGGTATTCATGTGAGATGATACATGGATGGTATAAGCATGGTACCCATAAGGCTATATTGGTAATACCAAGTCGGTATACTTCAATCCATTAGAACTTTAATTCTCATAGATAACTTCTATGATCATTAAATTGTTTATTAGGTGTCAAAATCAACTTTTGTGGAAGGTGTCTATTTGATGATACCAGAAAGGGATGATGACACCATCAAATGCCAATGAAGGTTGCAGGTTACTGAAATCCAGTTCAAGATTATAGTAAGAAACAAGATCTCAGAGCATTCATTTCAATTGAATCTTTTCCTTGTGTCTACCAAGGGTTAGTGGGAGTGACAAATCATTCCAATAGAAATATGTATAACATATGGAAAACAGATTTAGTTCTTACAGTTAGATAAGTCTAGGTTAAAAGTAATTCTCCAATAATTGACTTAAACTAGAAACCTAAGTTCTTGGTAACTTGATCTATCAAATTAGATCTAATGGTTTCTTGGACCGAGTCAATCAAACATAAAGTGACTTTGTATTGGAAAATACAAGTTGGAATAATTCATGTTCATAATTTTTTTCAATGTCACATGGCTTAATCTCCTCAGGTTGACATGTTCGGAACATGGGAAGAGATTGAAGTGGTTATTTGAGTTCCATACACTCCAGCAATGGATCAATCACATATGGAGTAATATGTAAATGAATTGATACTACTAGGATATACTTTATAATAGATAGATATCAATTATTTCCAAGAGAACTATAAGTGAAGCAATCAGAACTATCATCTTGTACATCAGAAAGTACAAATGATATGTACATGGTATATCAAGAAAAAGGTATACTAGTTTTTGTGGGACACAAATTAGTAAACCTTAAATCAGTTTGATATAGTATCGTAGATGGGCTAAGGTGATGTGTGAGTCAAGATCATAAAAGCCAGTGGTAGCCATACCTACAAATACTGAGTACGTTGTAGCTTCTAAGGTAGATAAGAAGTAGTCAAATGAAAATATATGTTCTATTTCATGGAATCTCACCTAGTGAGAAAAGTATTATCATACAGTAAATTATGATATTATTACAAGCTATGTTGTCAAGTTATGAAAATAGAAAAAAGTGATATACCCAGGGATACCTTTTCTTGAGATGTTTCACTTAAGGAGATGAGGTTGCATACAATAGATATGCCACATGGAAAAAACGTGACATACCTAGAAGTTTAATCCATTACTTAGTAGAAACATGATCTTCATCATTTGAGTAGATAACAATTATGGTTAGCAAGTTGGCTCTAGTGAAAGTGGGAGGGTTGAAATAGTGTCTACCCTAAACCCAACTATGTAGTATTTTTTATCACCATATCATGTGTACAGTTAGTTATACATGATATATTATTACCATTATTGTGTAGATATATTTCCATCCACTATAAAATGGTAATTTACATATATTACCTATAGTTTTGAAAGAATATAGCTGATCCCAGGCTATAATGAGAACCTTGAGATACAATGACATTAATCTTAAATATATGTTCTTTGGTCTAGAAATATTTTACTGACTGGAAACAGTATAATTTTGACTATCAGGTGATAGGGGCTCATAATAATTGAAACTACTTATCATGAAGTTCACACTTGGTGATCTCTAGTAGTGAGATCACGGGGATATACCCACCAATAGGAACACCACATGTTTTGGGAGTCATTAGTGGTTCTTATCTATGGACATGTGTATTGGTCTCCTGACTTTATAATATTCCCAATGTGTATCATTTTATTGCGTGCTTTTATACAAGGAAAAACCTATGGTATTGAAATCGTGGTGAGGTAGCTTGTGCTGGGTGCGTCATTGGTGGCATGACATTGGATGAATGGTCAAGAAAGGATTTTTGACTTCCAATTTGTGGAAGTTGTATATCTTTGGCCTATTTGATTAGCTTGGTGCTACCTTTATATGTATTTGGACAAAGAATTTGAAAGGAAAATACATTGGGTTAGATCAACACATAATGAAGAAAAAAAAGATGACGACACAAGTGTGCATCCTGCTTTATGAGATATTTAATGACAAAGAGATTATACTACATAGTCAGTGTTTGTAGGTTGGTTTTCATTTCTATGTCAATACTTATATCTTTAGGGGCCATGATGGGTTGCTAGACTCCAATGTTGGAATATGGATTTTATTCACTATTATTAAGATAAGGGCATAGAGGGTCACAAAAAATAGTGTATTCAAGAATCCTCCTTATTCAGATGAAAAGGTATGTTGAGCATGGTGGGACCCACCACGGGGTCCGAGCATTGTTCATGTTATCAATCACCAAAGAATTAAATAAATAAATTAATATTAAGGTTATGAATATTTGGGATTGAATTTCTTTTATGTATTTACCAGGTTAGTAAATTGGAGATAATATTAATTGAAAGAATATTATTTTAATATTCAGGGTTCGTTTAATACTAAGAAGGATAGCGAGTTGAGTTAAATGGATCAATTTTTTTCATGTAATATATTTTTTATATATTAAATGTATGTGATAAAATAAAAAATAATATTAACACAGTTTAGTTCATCAAAATTAATTAGTTATTAGACGTTGAAATAAATTGGGGTCAGGGAACCCATCCAGGTATTTTGCAACACCGCTATAAATAAAGGAGAGGCACTCTCTCCATGAAAATATTAATTCATTTCATTGAATGAAAAATGTGAGCCTCTCTCTCCTACCACTACCTAGAGAGAGACGCGGTTGATCCAAGAGCATGAGTCAAGATTTTTTTCAAGCTTGGAAGGGATCTTGATGCAGTGATTGTCGGGACGTCGAAGACATCGTCGGATTGGCATGCTAGAACCTGAAATTTGAGGATTTAAATTTCACTGGGTTTTAGATGTGCTTGTGGATGATCTAGATGGATCCAACTATGGATCCTTCAAGTGATGATCTTCATCAACTAGTTGCAGTCGACCATGAATTAAGATTTGAAACATGAATTTTTTCATTTTAATTTTTGTACTCTTTATAACTTACGTGAGATCCTAGGACCTTACTAGGGCTCGGATCATTAGGGAAGGCAATTTTTGTCATCCCTTTAATGAAAAATATAAAATCCATGGCACATAGGTTTCTGATTTGGGCCATAGAACCATTCAACACAGGCAAGACTAGTCACATTCAGTATACTGGTACATGAAAAAGTTATACAGACATGGCCTGCAGGACACGGGTAGGTTCCCATGTGTGAGGACCGATAGTGTATCTTAGTATCCAGATAAGGGAAGGTTATACTGACAAAAAAATAGTGAATGCGAAGTACCTTGGGTGGCTGAGGCATGCTGTGTAGTCCCTTTTCACATCTTATTGAGCTATACGGGAAGTAATATGTGTACTAGAATGGACAAGGCCAAAAATAGAAGTCATACCACAAAACTTATGAGTCCCTATATATGTAGTGTAGCCACACTTTCTTTTTAGGAAACTTATATCTCCAACATATCCTTCATTTGGACTTGGATTTTTTCCTGTGAGTTTCCTATCATGAGTGTTTTTTCCATGTAGAATGTTATGGTTGTGACATCCCAAGACCTCATGATATTTTCCTTTTATTATAAATATAAATTCTTCATTTCCAAACATTATATGTAATTTTAAACTTATGATACAAACACCACTGAATTAACTTGCGTTACACGCAAGAGTAACTTCTACTGCCTTTTAATGGAGAACATATTTTTAAACTAATTTTTTACACTTTTATGAATTTTATTATTTAAAAAAACTATATATATTTTTGAATTCACAATTTTGATATTAGTTTCGGGTATATTTTTTGGATTTTTGAGTGACATCATTTTTTGATGAATAGTGAAAATTACTGCAATTTAGTTAAACAAAACTTTTTTGTTTAAATAGTTAATAATAATAAATTGTATTTCTGATTTTTTTAGAGTGACATTAGAACAATTATAAATATATTTATACAATTAAGTCCATCAGAATAAATATTACTTTGTAATTGAATATAAAAATATAACAAACTTTTGAACGTTATTCTACTTTACAAACCCGTTATTTCACTCTGTCTGTGGGATTAGCTCTAATATTAATTTTCACACATCTATGATTTGAATTTTGAAAATATTACATACACATATTTAATTGGTATCATATTTTTGTTATAAAAACATTGACTTATTCTTTTGACCAAAATGATTAGTGAATGTGATTAAAGTTAATTATGGTGATAAAGGTATGATTAAGCTTAATAAGGGACACAACCTTAATATTATGGAATGAAATGACCTGTAAACTCATCCAAAAGACATTTTATGAAAATAATTTAACTATGTAACCAATTTATTTGAAAAATATGGGTTATTTGGAAATTATTAAATGGAAGTACCCTATATTAATGGTTAATTGAGAAAAAAATAAAAAAAAGATATTTCATTACCTTTAACATTTATAAATTTGTTTGATATGTAAAAAAATCATATTTTAGGTTATTCATATCCTATTTTAAGATATATGGGATATTTGTATCATAATAATTAATAAATAAATTTTTATAGATGGTTTTGTTACATAAAATGCTTAAGAAATGCCAATGTAGTGATTATTTAGTTAATAATTAACTTAAACAAATGATACTACAAATATTTAAAGTGAAGTTAATTGATTGAATTATTGTATTTATTTATTTTTTTAGATGAAGATAACTTGTTACACACATGTAAACCTAATATATTTGAATTCAAAAATAAGATTAATATTTTAAAATTAAATTAAATAAATAATGTCAAAATTGACATTATTGTTATTGTACAATAAATGAAATTTATTAAATGATTTAAAATGGAAAAAATCCTATATTATTCCAAGTTATTTTAATGTGTTAATAAATTTTAAATAAGTTCTATTAATGGAGAAATTAATATTTTAGAATAAAAATAATTACCCATATATTGTAATAACGTTGTTAACAAGGTTCGGGTTGAAGGAGTGATTTAGCATGTCACATACGCTTATTTCAAAATTAATTTCCAAAACACATGGTAATTTTATTTTATAAATTATATATAATAAGAATAATTTAACAGACTTAATTTTTATTATAAATCTCACATTACATTATCCTTAATGGTTAAATTAATTTTATTAGAAAACTAGATGCTTTAATAAAAACCAAAATTATAAAATTGGGGAATCTTAGAATTTAAGGAACAAAATTATTTAAATGTGCATATTTTTGTGTATTTTAGGTTTTAATTGACCATTATTACTCTTTAATCAATTATATTTCTATTTTTTATCACTTTATGTATGGTGGATCACCCATTAATGAATACCTTTTGGTATTTACAAAAGTGCCACTCCCCCTTTACTATTAAAAGGGAAGCACTCTAACCCTTCCTCAAACCTCTCATGCCTTGTTGGATCATCCAAAACATATAAAAAAGCCTCAAAAAATCCTCCCCTAAAAATATAATCCTCCCATTTGGAATAAAATAGTCCAAGGAATATTTTGGTACGAACCAAAATAAGTTACCTGATTATGAGGTAATACCTTCTCTCATGATTGCTAGTTTCATTTCCAATATCCACTCCCTATAATTTTCTTATTCTATGATTACAGAAAAAAAACAATATCCTAAATACAGTAATATGTTTTATGGTAATGTTTCTACCTACACTTTCACACACCTCCATCTAAGGGGTAATGAACATGCTGTTTTTGTGTACGACGAACTACTACCTCACAAAATGATGATTATTCAAATTTACCCTATCCCCTCTCATCACAGACATTATGATAGACACTATATTTATATATAATATATATTTTATTTATAATGTATTTAGGATTATATAATTCTTATTTAGGACATACCATTATACGTTCCATGTTGTGTAAATATGATAATTTCATTTGAGGAAGTGAGAACTACCTCCCCCTCAAAGCGATACGACTCCTTCATTCCATACATAGAATGTATAAAAGAGGGTTTTAATAAAAATATGTATTATATATAATATATATATGATAATGTAATTATAATATACATATTTATCATTTAGTTTTCATTATTTAAATACAACAATGAAATGAAAGTAGCGTGTATGCGTACAAACGACCTACCGTCTCTATGAACGGTGCACTTCATTTATAATATCCAAATATTATGGACTATTATAAATAAATTTTTAATGAATATATAAGATAATTTATTTATGTTTTATATTATGGAGATGATTAAACCATGATATACTTAATGATAACACCAAATAACAAGTCAAAATGTACTTGAGAAAACAAGGCAATTAACAAATATAATAGTTAAAATAATGAAAAACTGTTAACAAAATTGTAATAAAATTCTGTAAGAAGTTAATATATAATATTATAAACATTATTATGGTTCTGGTAATAGTTAGTAACATATTTTAAACCACTATATATGAGTCTAAATACCACACAACAAAAATAAGGATAAGGTAAGGGATTTTCATATCACTTTTTACATCCGAGAGATAAATGTCATATTCACCACTTAATTAATTTGTGTGGTGTATATACAGACCATTTTTATATATTATATCATTAATTATTTTATCTTCATGGTATTTATATGTTTCATTTTATTATTAAATTTTGGTGTAACCTGGTACAGGACAACGAGCCTTACCACACACCTGGTTTTACAATCTCGGGGGATTAACATATGATGGTACACATTTTATATACCTAACATTATTAAGGATTTATATTTAATGATATCCCCAAATAATCCATGTTTATTATTATGATATTAGTTATGCATTAATTTCTTAATTTATGTTTTTCCATATTTTGAGTTATACAATGTTCTTAATTTTATGAGTTAATCCAGTATACGTTGTTGTTTAGAAATGGTTCCTGAAAGGAAAAATGGTATCATTACTCATGGAAAATATATTGATATTCCTACTAAGGAAACTGATATAACTTGTATTGGAAATGAGGATGTTGTGGAAATATTAAAGCAACTTAATCATATTATGACACAAAACCTTTCTCAGATGGAGCAACCTATTCCACAAAAGACTCTCCTATGTTGGATCACTTTACGTGACATACCCCCATCCTTTAGGGGGACTACAGATCAAATTACAATTTAGAAATGTATTAAGTCTTTGATGAAGATATTTGTGGTGTTGGGATGTAGTGAAAAGGAAAACGTTAAATTTTAGTGAATTTTCTCAAAGTCAATGCCGATCAATGGTGGTCATTGATCCAAAATACTAGAGAAGAAGAGGATATTTAAATAATGTAATTGAAATATTTTAAGAATAAATTATTTAATAAATGCTTTCCTCATGATCAACAAATTGAGATGAAGATAATGTTCCTTAGTTTAAATAAAAAGGGGGAGGAAAGTGTTGTGGAGTATGAAGAAACCTTTACCAGGTAAGAAAGGTATTCTACTGATTTTATACACAAAATGGAATGAAAGATTGATCATTTATTTTAAGTACTTAATCCAAGTGTCTAAAGGTTGATAGTATCTCAAAAAATTTCTTCATATGATAAAATAGTTTTATGCGCTATTAAGATAGAGAAAAAATTATTCAAGTCTTATGGATTTAATAATAAACAAGATAAACAGAGTATGGTAAAGCAAGATGTAGATAAAGTAAAAAGGAAAAGGATGATTTTCTTGTATGTGATAACTATGGAAGGAAACACATTAGATCATGCTTAAAAGGGAAAGGAGTTTGATTCATGTCACGATAAAAAGGCCACCATATGGACGATTAAAAGGGAATGATTTTTTAGTGTTCAATCCTTGAACTATATGGATATGGGGCACTATGAAAATGAATACAAAAAGATTCAAGAGAATATACCTAGAAGAAGATATGTTATCATGGTCAAGTATATGTTATTAAAAAAACTGAAGTGGAATGAATAATTTACTTCTATATTTTTATTTAAGAAATATGTTGTAATAGTATTTTATTGATGATGTTCTTATCGTATGATTTATAAAATATATAAGGATTGTACTTTAATACTTTTGAATTGGGGTTTGAGATCATAAGTTTAATGGTACCATGAAAATTGATTTGGTATAAAGTTATAATTTTTGGAAAATTCATGGTTGATAAGCCTTAATATATCCCTAATGTTTAGTTTTTTTTGGACAAAGAGATGATTCATTTGGATAATATAAACTGGATACTTCTAACTACCCTAAAAATGACTCCAAAATATTGGATCTTAATATTTGGGAAATTTTAACCATTTATCAGATTGTTTAAGTTTTACTTTGGATTTGGTTTTAAATATCGATATATTACATCACTATATGATGAATCTTGTTCTAAGGGATGAATTAGAAATAGTTCAAGGCATTACCAAAGTATAAGATGGTACTTATATAAGCATACTAAGTAAGTATATTTACTTATATTCTTAAAGAGTGAAAGAATTATTCAAATCCATGAAAAGTGATCTTGAAACCATAAATTTTATCTTAATACTAAAATTTATAATGAATTAAATGGCCTCTTAGATCTTCATAGATTTATAGCCTTATGATTGTTAACTTTCTCCTAACCATGTTCTCTTGCACCCTATATCAGAACTTGATTATTAGATTTTTCTTCAATATACATTGTTCCATTTCCCCCTTATTTTCTCTTACTATGGAACTTAGATATGTGACCATTATACTTTCATTTCTCTCTTATTAAGAAAAAGTGATATTAACCATTTTTACAATGTGGGTATTTCAAATATTGTTTATTTTCAATCCATATATTACTGAGTTCATGTTTAAATTGGAAGGACATAATTTAATTTTGGTTAGGAGAATGTAAAAACCCATGAATTTAAAATATCTATCTTTTAAAATAAATATTTTTTTTGTTTTGGTATGATTTATACACAATGTTAAACTTATGCTACATACGACACTGAATTAACCTGTGTTACACGCAAGACAGAGTTTCACAACCTTTAAATGACGAACCTATTTTAAAACTAAATTTTGACACTTTTATGAATTTTATTATTAAAAATTAAAATAAAATTTGAATTACTAATGTTGAAATTATCTTAGGGTAAATTTCTTGGATTTTTCTGAGAGACTTCACTTTTGGATGAATAGAGAAAATTACTGCAATTTAGTTAAAAACATCATTTTTTAAAATAATTAATAATGATAAATTATATTTTAGATTTGTTTTAGAGTCAGATTAGATCAATTATAAAACTATTTTTATAATTAAGTCCATTATAATCAATCTTACATTGAAATTTCATATTAAAACTTAACAAAATTATGAAAAATTTTCTACTTTAAAAACCCGTTATTTCATCGCATCTATGTGATTAGCATTAAACTTAATTTTCCCAATTATATGATTTGAATTCAGAATATCTGACTTATAAAAATTTAATTAGTATAATATTTATTTATAATAACATCAACTTAAATTTTTTTGACCAAAATTATTAGTGATTGTGATGAAAATTAAATATGATGATTAAGGTATGATTAAGCTTAATAAGGGAAAAACCATAATATTAATGAACAAAATGACCTCAAAAATTATCAAAAATCCATTGGATGTAAATAATTTTTCCATGTAACCTCTTTATTATAAATATATGGGTTATTAGGATATTAGTAAATGGAAGTTCCCTATATAAAATGTTAAGTGAGGGAAAAGACAAAAAAGGGAACTTTCCTTACCCATAACATTTATAAAATTTTGAGATATGTAAAAAACATCGTATTTTAGTTTATACATATAATTTTTTAATATATATGGGATATATTTATCACAATAATTTATCAATGATTTTTATAGATGGTTTAGATACTTAAAATGCTAAAAAAGTTAAAATGGAGTGATTATTTAGTTAATAATAAACTAAAATAAATGATACTATAAATATTAAAAGAGAAGTTAATTGATTGAATTATTATCTTTATTTATTTTTTTATATTAATATATCATGTTTCACAAATTTAATCCTAATATATTCTATTTATAATATAATATTTATATTTTAAAATTAACATTAAATAAAAAATATCCAAATTGACATTATTGACATTTAACCGTAAATGAATTTTATTAAATGATTTGAAATTAATAAAAATACTTATACAGACAAGTGATTTAAAAGTGTTAATAAATATTAAATATGGTATATTAATTTACAAATTAATATTTTATAATTAAAATATTGACCCATATATTTTATTATCATTGTCAATATGGTCTGGGTTGAAGCAATGTTTTAACACGTCACAAATGCTGGTTTTAAAATTAATTTTCAAAACACACAGGAATTTTATTTTATAAATAAGATATAATATTAATAATTCATTGGATCTATAATATTTTTTTATAAATCTCAAATTAGTTTATTATTAATGGTAAAGTTATTTAGATTAGAAAACTAGATGCTTTAATAAAAATCAAAATGAAAAAATTGTGGAATCTTAGAAGTTAAGTAACAAAATTCTTAAAATATACATATTTTTGTGTGGTGGAGGGTTTAATAAAATATTATTCCTATTTAATACATTATGTTTTATTTTTATGTAACTTTAGGCTAGTTTCACGACCCATTTATGAATACCTTTTGGTATTTACAAAAGTGTTACTCCCCCTCCACTATAAAAAAGAAAATAAATCTACCGATTCCTCGCACCACGCAAGAAAAATCGGATCATGAAAAATATGTCCAAATAGTCTCCAAATATAAATTACCTAGACATAGAATAATTCCCTTGGGATGAAAACAATCCAAGAAATATTTTGGTACAAACCTAAAGAAGTTACCTGATTAAGAGGCAACACCTTCTCTCATGCTCTCTAGTTTCATTTCCATTCTCCACTCCTTATACTATTATTATTATATTATTACATAAAAAAAATATCCTAAATATAATAGTATTTTTATGCTATGGGTTAAACCTAAATTTACTCACACTTCCATCTAATGGGTAACAAACATACTGTTTCTATGTACGGTGAACTACTGCCTCATGAAACGATGGTTGTTCAATTTTTAGCCACCACCTCTCATGGTGTCCATTATGATGGAAAATATATTTATATATAACATATATGTTATTTATAATGTATTTATGCTTATTTATTTTTAATTTATAACTTATCTTTATGTTTTCCAAGTTTTTCAAATACGAAAATTTACTTAAGGATGTGTGGACTACCGCCCCCTCAAAGCGATATGGATTGTTCATTCCATACAAGGAACATATAAAGGATGATGTTAATAAAAAAAGGTAAAATATATAATATAAATATGATAATTGAATTATAATATATATTTGTCATTTAGTTTTCTTCATTTTAATAAAACAATGAAATGAAAATAGCGTGCATGCGTACGTACAACCTACCATCTCTATGAACGGTGCACTTCCTTTATAATCTCCAAATATTATGTACTATTCTAAATATATTTTTAATGAATATATAAGATAATTTAGTTATGTTTTATATTAGGGTGATGATTAAACCATGATATACTTAATGATAACACCAAATAACAAGTCAAAATGTACTTGAGAAAATAAGGAAATTAACACCTGAAATAATTAAAAAAATGAAATAGTGTTAAGAAATGGGTAATAAAATATTGTAAGAAGTTATCATATGATATTATAAAAATGATAATGGTTCTGGTATTACTTAGTATCATATTTTAAACTACTATACAATAGGATAAATACCACACATCAAAAAGAAGGATAAGGTAATGGATTCTCATCTCACTTTTTACATATGTGAGATAAATGTCATATTCACCACTTAATTTATTTTTATGGTGTAATTACTTGACATTATGATATATTATACCATGAATTATTTTATATTAATGGTATTTAGATGTTTGATTTTATGATTATCGTTTTGGGTCTTTCAATTCATATGTAAGGGAATTTCTTCTCTATTTACATTCTATTGAGACTTATTTGTTATTATGTGCAAATTTAATTTTATGTGGTTTATATAATTCCTTTTTCCAGGTTATATAATTAATCTTATTATTCTCATGATATATTAATTTTCATTTATTGTCATACCTTCCTAGAGATTATTTTTTAATTATTTCAAAGGGGTATTAGACACTTTAGAATGTTTAATGATTATTCTCATCAAAAATATTCTTAATGATTATTTGTGAAATCTCACTTCTTATTTTGATTTTTAAAATTCTTTTGAAACAATCACTTTATTTTAATTAACTTTTATTGGAATATTTTAAAATATCTATATCAATTTTCAAGGATATGTTTTTTTTCCTAAAATTGTATACCATTTTTTAATACGGTGTCCACTGTAAAAGTTTTTGATTCTTTGCATCAAGCCATGACAGTATTATATTCTTTACATGAATCCTAGAAAATATTAGATTCTTGGAATGAAGCCTTTAAAGTATTATATTAATGGTATGAAGCCTTGAATATAATATATTCTTGGCATGGAACCATGAATGTAATTTATCCTTAGCACGAAGCCTTAGAGGCATGTTATAGATATCTATAGTTATGAATTTAGTTCATAGATATTTCAGTTATTGTTTCTCCCTGAGATTTTGTGTCGACATATCTATGGATGTATTATATTCTCATTTTATTGATTATGTGGATTGGGTTTTAGATTCTTACATTTCTATAATCATTTTTCATTATCTATTTATCTAAATGGAATCATTTATTTACCATGCCATGTCAATTTATTCTTATTGATTCATTATTTATTCTTCTTTACATACCATTATTGAGAATTTCATCTCACCCTTATTTTGTTAATTTCCTCAGGTTATTAAGAATAAACCTTTGAATAATAATAGACAGATTTTGTTGGTTTCATTTCATTATGTATCATGTTTGAAATTTCTATTTACCTATGTATTATGGGTATAATGTATGTAATATGGCTTTCTAAGACTGAAAAACTAAACGTCCTTTAGTATTTGATTCTTTTGAATCATTCCAATGTAATATATTAATGCACTATCTCTAGTCTTTTGGGGTTGGGGTGTTACAATGGTGGCCTTTGAGGTGGTCTTTTTGGGACGATGTAAGATTTATGGGCATGAAATTTATTTGGGAAATGATCAATGATAGAATTTATTAGGAATGATAATCAAAGTGACTAGAGTGGTACCCTGATACTAGGTTGGTAATGGGTCCTCTATCTACTATCTGAGTGGAACCATTCTATGGTATTAGGGTATTGTTCCTCAGCCAACAGAGTAGAACCCTTCTTCTTATGGGTCCTATATCATCCATTAGAGTGCCACCATCCTTCTAGGAAGGGAATGAGTCCTCTACTGATCACTAGAGTGGTACCCTTTTACTAGGTAGGGAATGTGTTATTTATTGACAATGAGAGTGACATTCACCTGCTGGGAATGGCATGGTTCCTCTACTGATTACTAGTGTGTCACCCTCCTTTTGGGATGGGAATGGGTTCTCTATCTACTATCTGAGTCGCACCCTCCTATGATATCAAAGTATTGGTACTTGACCAATAGAGTGGAACACTTCTGTGGAGTCAGAGTATGGGTCCTCTATCAACTTAGTGTCACCCACACATAGTTTCAGGGTATGAATCATCTACCTAGAGATTGTTTCCCTAAAAAATGTGGCATAATGGAAAGTTGTGTCTGGAATTTGATGTTTCTTTAAATAGATATGCGAGATGCTAGGCAACACTGTTGGAACTCTTGGAATTATTGGAACTTTTTTCTTGGTCTAGGCCATGAGATAGAGATCCCATTTCTCTATCATTTTGGATTCTTTTATTATGTATATACACACACACATATATATATATATCCATGTCATTGTATTTTGTTACTATCTTTTATTTTGTTGAGTTTTCTTTTCCTATCACGCATCTTACTGCTCCCATTCACCTTTCAGGGTGTCCTACTGGGTATGTATATACCCACCACCGCATATAAATATTTATTTTATTAAGGGGAGAAATAGAAATACAAATCAGTTTGGCCTAATGAAATGAAGACCGAGAGTGTCACTAATAACATGGGACGCCCCACCTGGAGGAAGTTATCTAAGGGTAAAAAACTCCAAAAGGGGGGAATCGGGGGTAGAAAAAGGAGTCAAGAAATTAGCCACCTGATTTCTCTCATGCCTCGAATGGAGGATCTCCATGTCATTGGAGAGAAGGGCCTTGCACTTTTGGATCATGTAAGTGATTATCCAGGTAGAGGAAAAAATACTAATCAGAGAGCTCCACATAAGTCTGGAATTTGTCCCAATCGTGGACAAGGAAATGTTTTTGGAACTTCATAGTTAGAGGGCAGTGAGCAGTGACATCACCTCCACCTTAAGAGAATTATATGGTCCATATAAAGCACTAAAATCAAAAATCATGAAGCCCAATGTGCGATGAACCACTCCTCCACCACAAAATATGTAGGAGACGAAGGCTCCATCGATATTGAGCTTCATAACTGAGGTGGGGGGAATTTATGAAACCTAAAACCCCCTCTGCCTAGGGATGATACAACCTAGTGGATTGGCTTTGGAGAGAAAACGTCATAGAGAAGGCACTTCATCTTGATGGGGAATGAGGATAGACAACTTTGAGGAAAGGTACCTGAATCTGACCAGTAGGGAAAGAGCGGAGAAACTAGCCCCATGACATGCCAAGTTGCGTGCCATCCAGATGCAGTAGCAACCCACCCCAAAGAGAGTTTCCCTGGACGAAGTCTCCTAGCTGTTGTTCAGTCATCCACTAAAACAGCTTGAGAGGAAGTATATAGGGGAGGCCACAATCCTAGAAGGTAGAGAGAACTCTCCAAGAGCATCCCCAATCCGCACAACCCATTCTCTTTGGAAGAAGAGGTGCAGCATGGATTCCTCAGAAGGGGACTGACAACAGACGCAACTGGAGGAAATATGGACACCCTTATCTTTAATCGGAAGATCCTAGTGGAGATCCTAGTGTCTGATTCTCCAAATAAATAAATATAATTTAATTGGGATGGATTTTCACCAAAGTTGCCTCCCCACTAATCGCTCTCTGGCTGGGAAAGAATATACTGGCAATAACCTATGGCCGAGAACTTACCCATAGAGGATCCAGTGAAAGTGCAGCTGTCAGGGGATCCATCCAAGCTAATTCTATCAAAGAGGTCTTTTTGTGTGGGATTGAGAACCTCCTGGATGTGGGACGAGTGTGAAATGGATTCCAGGAAATAAATATTAGGTGTAGGGAAGCCTAGGAAGTTCAGCAGGCCACCCCCTTGTCGCACTTCCGGAAATTGAGATCCCCCTAGACCAGAAACCACTGTGAATGGCATAAGAGCATAGAGAAATGAACCCGATGAGATCTCTATAGGCTCGAAAGAGATCTTCCATTCTCTCGGATTCCAAATCTGTACTTCCCTCGAATAAGTTGGCTCCACAAGGAGTGTCCCTAAATAACCTCCCATGCGAAGTTGCACTAGAGGAAGTACATAGCATGTCCCACATCTCTAACCCCAATGCCTCCCAACTCCACTATCCTAGAAATATTCCTCCATGATGACCACCGACATCTACCTTCCCCTTGGATATTCCAAATGAATTCATTCAAGGTCTTCTCAATAAGAATAACGAGAGACTTTGGGGCCTTGTGGGTGGAAATCATATGCATAGTGAGAGATGAGAGTACACAATTAACAAGGGTGATCCTTACTCCAAAGGACATGAAACTATTCTTCCAGTTGAAGATGCAATTGGTAATTATAGAAACTAGACCCTCAATGAATCAGGCCTAAATTGTGCCTGTGGAAATGGGAGCTACAAGGTAACGAATATGAATGTTTTTGTTCTGAATGCCCGGAGTGGAAACAATGTTTTTCTTTTCTCCTGTTCGGGCATGAAGAGGGAATGTAAACCCCACTCTTTTCCCTAAACATCATTTGTCCACTCTATAAAGCATACTCGTCCATGATTTTGATAAATCCACTAATGTAGGAACTCCCCCATTGATTAAGAAGACCATATCATCCATGAAGAGGAGGTGAGACACTCCTGGAACATGGACCCCACAGTGATAATGTAGGATACGACTACATTTCATAGAGGAGGCCACATACATACTCTGGACATCCTGCACCAAAAATAAAGATAATGGGAGAGATATGGACACTTTTCCTAAGCCCTCTGACATGTTCCAAGAGGCCACATTACCTCCCCATAAAAATCATATTGAGAAAAGTCAAGCTATAACATTGAAAGAGGAGGTCAATAACACATTTGGAAAACCCCATTCTCCTCACGGTGCAGATTATAAAACCCCACTCCAATATGTCATATTCCTTTACCATATCAACTTTTATCATGGTGTTGGACCCTCGATCCTTCTTATTAATCTCACCAATCATCTCCTATGCAATTTCTATTTCCTTCTGAATGGACCTCCCCTGGATGAAGGAATGTTGCTCCTCTACAACCCATCTATGACTAAACTGAGAAAGTATTCGTAGGGATGAGGACTAGGGTAGTACAAGTGGTAGCCCATGAAAACCCTCCGTCATAGAAAAAATACCAAATAGAACTGGTAAGATCTTCCTTGATGATACTCCATGCACTAATAAAGAAGGATCTAGAGAACCCATATGGACTGGGTGCCCTCTCCTGGTTCAGTGAGGTAACTCAATCCCACACCTCCTTCTCCTATTGAAATTGTTCAAGATCCTCATTGCTATGAGTGGAGACAACCCTTGAAACTAAGCTAAAAAGGTTATTCTGATCTTGGGGATACCAATTCTTCTATTGGGAGTTAGGATTACACAAGAGAGAAGTAAAATACGAGTCGACCATACCACCAATGACATTTAAGTAGCTAGTAAAGGATCTGTTTTCACGCTTGATATTTGGAACCCTATGCCATTATTTCTCTCTCAGACAAGCATGAAAGTAGGATTAGTTTTTGGTTTCCCTCCTTGAGTTAGGTGCCTGAGAATGCTCATGAAGGCACCATTCCTGTTCCATAAAACTCTCACTGAAATGCTACTTCTTGAGACTGAGAGAGGAAAGTATTTCCTCATCCTCAAGAACTTCCATATGGGACTCATTCCTCTCAATATTCATCTTCATGTACTTAATATAGTGCTACATAGAAGGAAAATAATTTAACCAACCTCTGAGGACATTTTTTAAGCATCAAAGATTATTGTGGAGCTGATTCCAAGACCCCACTTGGTATGGGGCCACCCAAGAGGAATGAAATAACTCATGAAAATCGAGGTGATCTATCCATATTTTGTAGAAAAAGAAGATTCGTCACCAAGGTGAAGCCGAACTGAGGAGGAAAAGAAGGGGTGAGTTATCAGATAATGTGCGGGTCATTGTATGACCTATGAGTTGGGGAAGTCAGAGATCGCTTGGAGGTTCCCAATGTAGTGGTCCAATCCACTCCATGTCTTAATAACTCCTCAGGCTTTTACCAGAAAAAACCCAGATCAATAATCCCTTCCGGATCCACAAAGGATGATAATTGGACCACATCACTCCAATGAAGGGATCTCCCCCCTTCTTTTCCGATGGGTCTATGATGCAATTAAAGTCACCCCAACCATCCATGGTTTTTCTATAGGGTGAAAAAAACTATGATCCATCCATAAAATCTCATAGATCCACGCCTCACATTTTTTATAGACAAAGGAGAAAAAACAAATGCATTGACCAGAATCCACCTTGACCAAGAGATATTGGTCCGAAGTGGCCAAGTTGTCTACCATGATAGGATATTTCCAATGAACTCTATATATGATGATTTTCTGGCTCTCCAGGAAATAATAACTACATCACTGCTCTCCTATCACACTCCCCAATCTTGGACGAGCTAGACATAGGCCCGAGAATTACCACAATAGAGGATTTGTTCTTAACCACCTAATTGGAGATGAGGTCCATCTTGAATTGTGCCCATAAACCCCAAGAGTTCCAGATAGTTAGTGATATCATTAATAAATAGGGATCCTTATCCTGACCCCATGAGAAGGTCCAATATAGAGATCCCATGAAGATAGGAGTAGGGACTGAGCCAAAGAGTGTGTGCACATCCTGCCATAGGGAGAGATATGAGAAGGGGAAAGGGCCACCAAAGTAGGGGACTTTCCACCAGGTGGAGAGGCTGGTCTTCGTGAGGAGGAAGGCTAGGAAGATGGACTGGGTGGGGAGGCATGTGGAGGACCATACCTTTGTGGGGGAGACCTAGAGACAGGTTGAGATAGAAGGCAGGGCGAAGAGGGGGCATGCGTGAGTGCACTAAAGCAGTTAGTCAAGATGGTAGGTAGGAAGGTAAGGTCAGATTCATGAGAGTGGGAGTGGGGAAGGGGAAAGTAATAGAGGAGGGTGTATTTCCCTTTGGAAAGCCAGCTGGATCTACCTAGGAAGGCAGAGAGTGGGATGAATGCTGGGGGAGGGCTCTGATGGACATAGTGGACCAAAGCCCGATAAGGAGATAAAGCTGGGAGTTGGGAGGATTTGGTTGAGGGGGAGGGGAATTTGGATGACTTGGAGGTTTTAGGTAAGGGGAATGAGGAATTAAAGGGTAGGGAGAAGGGAAGGGAGATTCAGGGATTGAATAAATAGAGGCTGGGTGGCTGGGGGCCATAGAAGAGGGCATGCTAAGAGGAAAGGGAAACTTCGGTAGAAGGGAGGCATGGTTAAGGGCAGGGGATGGAGGGGCATAAACCCTCACCACCAAATAATCATGCCTGCCTGGAGAGTTAATGATGGACACCGCCTGAAATGAGTGCCTGAAAACAGATAATCTCCTGCACTCATAAAACACCTGGAGAAAAAATGGAAGGAATAGGTAAAATGGGGCAACTTTGAGAACACACTATCTTATCTCCAATATAGAACCTCCCCAACACGAAGATGGAGCTTGGATAGAGGGGGAGATGATATTTCCATCGTCACACAAATCTGAGAAGCTGCCGAGCTCTAGAGTGAGATGTTTGGTTCATCCGCACAGAGAAAATCTCCAATGGAGTTTCCAATGAATTCTAGAAACATTGTGCTCATGAATGGCTAGGGTAGGCTGGGTTGAGAATACCAAACCATATCTACCGACGACTCAAGATTCCGGTGAACCTCTAAGGAACATCAATAAAGTAAGAATCTCCATTGACCAAACGATAAGGGACATCTAGAAAAGGCATGGACAAATTCCTCACAGGACTCTAGAACAATGAGGAATGACCTGCGGTTGAGGGATGAAACCCTAGCCGATCGTTAGAGGGCCCAACCACAAATGAACTCTTGTAAGACCCTAAGAGGGGGCTTGGAAACACCAAACCGAGCCAATAGGGACCATCTTAGATGCAATGAGGCCACCTTGAAAGCAGAATTTGACACAAGGACAAAAGGGAAGCCCCACAACCCACTGAAAGCCCCTAGAGGTAGCTGAGGGTGGGGGGGGCATTCAGAAGCAAGGAGGAATGAGAAGGTGGTGCGTTAAGTGTGTTCGACCATAAAGATGAATCCATTTTTCTCAATTCAGTATGTATATAATCACCCTTGTAAGGGATTTTACAAAATGTTTTGTGTCTTTTGCAGATGATAGATTGGTTGACGATGATTACAGAAGAGCTTTGGGATAACCTGGTGCACTAAACCACATATGGTGGTCAGGGCTTGGAGATACGGAGTTATACTCCCTCATCACTTTACATTTATAGTTCTTCTATTTTGGGACATCTTTTTGGTTGGGAAATTATTTTTCCCCTTTTTTATTCTAGATTATGTTTTCATACTATTATACTTCGTAGATGTTTTACATGCATGGTTTATTCTCTAGATGTTTCATTTCATTATTATTACTCTACACTAATTCATGGAGATGGTTTATGGGTGGTATACAGGTAAATTTGGAAAAAGACTCCCATATTAGTTATGCTTTCTGAACTCTTCACTATCCCCTAGACTGTGGAGGTAGGATTGAGGTTTTTTGCAGCTCAATCTCCACTGGGTATATGTTAAAAATTAATGGTCTTTAAATTTATGAAAAAATCACTTGGATTGAGGTAGGATTGAGGTTTTTTTGCATCTCAATATATGATAAAGACCATTAAATTTATAAAACATATTAATTGATTAAATTTATATCTAAAGAGTAAAAATATATATTTTAAAATATTAATTTTAACTTAGAAAACCTATATTAAATTTTTATAACTTAAATAACATTTTGTTCAAATTTAAAAACAAAATTTGATATTTTCTTTTAATGAAATATTTTTATGAAAGAATTCAGTTTTTTATTTTTTTGAATGAAATGTTTTTATTATTTTTTATGACAAAATAATTTATTTCATGGATGTTAATAACATAGATAATTTTAATCAAATTATAAATTTTAATCAAATTATAAATTTTAAACATAGAAACCAACTTTATCTATTTTTTACATGTTATGTGAGTTTATTTTTAAATTTTAATTTCTATTCCTTAAAAAGTGTTTCTGATAAAATAATTTTGAAATTTTAAATATTTATTTTGAAGTTATTTAATAATTTAATTATTAATTTTTTTTATTGAAATTAATTACTATGTTTTGTAATTGTTACGAAAGTAAATGTACATTAGGGTATATGTTAAAAATTAAAAATTAAAAAGCCTTAAATAACTCCAAGTTGTCTAAAAATATGAGTGGTGGATTATATTCAAGGACTAATAACTTTATACACTTATTATTTTCTAAATTTGGAACTATTTAACCTTGAATAATTGTATTCTATTATTGATAAGTAATGGGTACTCAAACAATTTCCCTTCTATTCTCTTGTAAAAGTGGAGCAATTCCAATAGTTCATGACACCACTATACTTTCATATTTTATCCTTAAAATCTTCAATTTGAATTTAAATATTTTTATAACTGAATTTAATAATCATTTTTAACAATTAGATATCATAATGCCTTTATTTATAATGATTTTTTCAAGGGAAATATCAAGTTATCCATGTGATTTTTCTTAATCCTTAGTATTTTATTCATAATTATGCTCAGGTTAAAATATTTTAAAAAATTTAATACAATTAAGACAATATTATTAACATATTTTTATTTTATTATTTTAATTTATCAACCATTACTCAATTCTTTCCATCAATTAAGATAGACAAAACAACACCGATTGGGAATACATGTGAACTACCACCTTCATGAAGTGATGTGGTTCATTTTTGATCACCAAATTTTATGATTGGTTGAAAAGATCAATTTTATGATTTTTTTATTATTTCACAATTATAATTATAAAATTATAATTTATTATATACCGTTATTCCCTCACATTCATTGATAAATGGAATCATTAATTGTGTATACCTATGGACTGCCTCCTCCATGAATTACAAATTTCTTTTTTCACCACCACCCAACATGAATGGTTATTAGAATGAATTAAATAAATATTAATGATATTTTTCAAATTTTTAATCCTATTTTAATGATATATTAACATTATATAAAAAAAAATTTACTCAAAAAATCATTATAAAATGCTCTCATTTGGGTCATTCTTCCACCTAAGTGAATAATGTTATAATGATCCTATCATGAATGAATAAGTAATGATATATAATTGTAATTTCATGTAATAATACTTTATTATTTATGTTTCAATTATTATATAATGGTTTTATTGTGATTTAATGTATTTATTAATATATCACCTTTTAATCGTTATACATGTCAAAATTTGTTCTTCATATTTTCCATTTTCACAAAGCACAACTTTATCATTAATTCGAATAAAATGGTGTGTGATGAATCATATAAGAACCACGATTCTTGTATATTGGAAATTCTCGTAAGGATAAATTTTATATTAATAAACAAGAATCAATAATTCCATTAAAAAATAATAGAAAATAATTTCTCATAACTTATTGCATATTACGATGAAAATAAACCATAACAAACTTGTATAGTTCAAACTAATGGTTATAAATGTTGTGTATAAATAAACTTTTATATGAATATGGATCTTTCATAATTTATTACAATATTTATTTTCATTATATAGGAGGTTATAAGGTGTTTGATTAATCAAAAACATAAGGAAAGGGGTTCTTTGTCTCAAATTTAATTTCATAACACATATTTCATATCATGCACCATAATATATTTAATGTGGTGTGATTACCATATAATGGTTTTATTTTACTATATTAATTTAATTCATGGGGTTTTAAGATGCATATCATATTATTTACTCAAATGAATTTCGATTCAAAAGATACCAAAGTTAAAAGGGTTGTTGTTAACTCAACCCCCTCCATTGTGCTATAATTCTTATTCTTCAACTTATTTCTTCCAAGATTGGTTTATTACACCCCAATATATTATTTCTTGTAAATTTATATTTTAATCTATATAAATATATTATTTTTATTCAAATATTCCTCTTCAATTAATTTCTTCCCAATAAAAGTATGACATTATTAAGATTACTTCTCATTCTTCCCAAGATAGATCTATTTCTTCATTTTGATGTTTTAAAAGGGATTTAAAAATTATTATAAATATTGATGACTTTAAAAATAAAAGAAACTGCTATTATATTTTTATAAAGTAAATTTTTTATATTTAAAATCAATTATTTATTTTAAAAGGGGTTTCAAAGATTTTGTTTTAAGGAACTATTTTTAACTTATTTTTATATGTTCTTAAAGAATGTTTTTGAATGAATATTAATTTTATAAAATGTATACTTTTAATATGATGTTTTGGTATTAAATTGTGATTTTGATATGTTTTATAAGATCATGTACTTATTTTTAAGAAATAAATTTATGGAGTTTTCATGTTTTAAAAAAAATGTATTCCCTATTATTTTTCACAGAATTTATCCAAACATATTAAGAAGTTATTTTTCATCTATAAAAAAATAATTAATTCCCCTTTTGTTACCCTAGGGATTTTTTTTGGATAACAATAAAATTATTTCCTTTAATGTCTTATAGAATGTTATGGGGATTCATTTATGAAACCTTCCCCTATTCCATGGGTTATTATGGTGGTGTTTAAGTATGAATGTTTTCATGTTCTAATGGAACATATATGTATGGATGAATATTATGTAATGGGTAGGGTCTTATATCATCCTAAATTACATTGGTTAAGTATTTTTATATCCCGAGGTATGTATGTTGAGAATGTTCATTTTTTTGTTCACCACATTAAGCAATGTCATTTTGTTGGTTCACAACATGAAGCATGTTCATTTTTTTTCAAAACAAGTAGAATATTTATTTTTTTGTTCACAACACGAAGCATGGGAATTTGTTTTCAAAACATATTGTGTAGTAATTTTTCTTTTTCACAACATGCATCAGGGGAATAATTTCACGACATATAATGTTGGAATTGTTTTGTCCACAACATGAATCCTGAACATTTTTTTTTCACAACATGAAGAATGTACATTTTATTTGTTCATTATGTTTTTATTTATCTAAAATTATGGATGTGGAAAAATTTCCCAGGTATGAATCATTTCTATGATATGTATAATTATAATGATGTATTTTTATATACCATGACAATCCATGATTTTATATATATGATTTTCTTGGTCCTAAAATTCTTATGTATTCTGATTATGCCCTTCTTCTCATCTTATACTTACTTATTATCTTTGATTTTTATCACTTATGGTTACCCATAATTAGAATTTGATCTCACCACTTTCTTATTTTTACCATTCCCAGGTTATGAAGATGAGTATATCTTTTGGAAAGTATATTAGGGAGTCTACTATTGTTCAATTATAGTGAAATGATCGCATATATATTTAAATAAGTTTTCTATATAGCTTATCCCCAAAGAAACTAATCATTTCATAGGAATGTTTTATTATTATGATATTTAATTTTTAAATTATGGTTATTATTTAAATAAAATATAGGCTCATATCACTTTATATCAAATATAGGGGTTGAAGAATGGGTTTTTAGCACTATATATAGGGGTGTGGTTCTAGCGAGCCTCACATATATTATATATGATTATGTTTATAATGAATCAATTGGTGGTACCCTATAGATTGTTTTCAAACTTAGTACATGGGAACCCTGATTCACATGAAAACTCATATTTAGATTATAGGTTGTGGGGTATATGGGGGATTTGTGTGGATTAAATATATTTATATTGAGAGGATTGTTTAAGGAGGGACCAAGGTGTTATTGTTGAGTCTCACCATTTTGTATTTTTAGTTTAATTTTTTCTTTTTGAGCCTAATGGGAAACCATTATTGTTTATATTAATGTAGGATATGGGAGTCAACTATGCTATAACAAATTAATATTATCTATTATTTATGGATTTAATTTAATAATAGTTCCTTATAGTACTTTGATGTCCTATGATATTTTTTCATTTTATCAATTTTTATGTGATAATATAGAGAGTATAATAACCCCATTGAAGGCTATGGATTTTCATGTTTACTGAATATCTTCTAAGAGATGGGGTGGGATGCCAAAGGTAACATGGAACTCAGTCTTAGGTCAGTGGTTAGGTTCCTCAGCAAAGTAACTATACATTAAGCTCTATAAGAAGGTTATTTTTGTTGTTCCTTAGGTAAGGTAATCTATCTTTCTCCGTATTTCAATTTCTTAATAATACAATAATCTAAATCCATGGTTTCCACCAATAATTGTTTTAAAAATCTATCAATGATTGACATATTTTATTTATCTTGAATACATTGTAGTCTTGAAAAATTAATTTGGAAGGTGGCCCATTTTTCTATTATATTTTCTAAATGGTTACAAAAAAAGAGATATGGGGTAGAGTGGGGAATAAACAAAAAATAAGATTATTTTTAAATCACTTCCCAAATGTGTTTACTTATTAAAGTGAAATTTAATAAATAGTTATTCAATAATGATATATTTATATTTATTATTTAACATTTTTATTAATTAAATATATATATTTCTTTGATATGGAATCTATATATTAAATTTTCATTTATAGTTTTTATAATTTATACATTGATTATATTTTTCTTTCTCTGGTATTGGATATATATAGTCATTGTATTATCAAATATGAAATATTTAGGTCTTAAACACCTAAATGGAAAAGTTTTTCGATTAATATTTATAGAAAAACTATATATACAAATAAATGTCTATAAATTAAAGGCATCCTATGTGAGGATGGATAATATTTATATATGGATATAAATATGAACACACACACATACAAAAATTATTTCTTATAAGAAATGAGATATCCTATTGGTGAATGGATATATGTGTGTGTTTGTGAATATACATTGGTATTTACCTCATATATATGTTGGAAAAAATTCACTAGGTTTAATTCTAGGAATAGATTTAAGTATGTTTGGTTAGTTTCCATTATGATTGTATGAGGATGATATTAGAGAATGTTTAGTTTACTTTATACAAATCCTTATTTATAAAACTATAATTATTTGCTTTTCTATATTTATATCCTATATGGATGTTGTATGTGTTGGCGCCAAAATATTGCACGAGAGGTAGGGACGAAAAAAGGCTGGCACGCTGCCTCACGAAGCACCGTCACGAAGCACCGTCGCAAAGTACCCCGAGCATCGCGGGCTCGCGAAGCTCCTGAGGCGGTAACTCTCTGCGAACTTAGTTGACGTTCGCGATCCCGCCGCAAAGCTCCGGAGGCGGTAACTCTCCGCGAACGCATTTGACGTTCGCGAGATCACCGCGAAGCTCCCGAGGCGGTAACTCTTCGCGGACGCCATTGATGTTCACGAGCGCACCGCGAAGCACTTGAGGCGGCACACAAGTTCTGCTTCGCGGAGCCCCTTGCCTATAAATACTAGACTCCCCCTGAGTCCCGGGGATGGACAATACGACCTTTCGGCTTATCCTCTCCTGAATCGCGAAGCACCCTTTGCCCCCGGGAATCATGAGCTCCGCGAGGTACTTCTACTTCACGAGACGCCTTTGCTTGGTCTCGTTTTGACCCCCTCTTCCGAGAGGGATTCCCTTCGCGAAGCTCAAGGGAATTCGCGAAGGAAGGGGATTCCCAAGGGAACCCGGGCAGCCACGGAGCGTTTATGATTCGCGAAACACCCAACCCATACTAGTGATCCCTATGCTAAGAAAGGATCTCTACACATCGCGAAGCACACTGATTCGCAGCACCCTGCTTCGCGAGGCACCCCTTCTTCGCGAGACAGTGCTCCGCGAATTCTATTCCACTTCGCAAAGAACCCTCCACTCACACCTATTCCCCGTGCTAAGGCCAAGGCACTCTGTTTCGCGAAGCACACTCCTTTGCTAGGAAATTCCTCTTCCCGTGTGACCCTCCAGGTTTGCACAATGTGATTTCAAAGTCCCATGGACAATACCACTCGTAGAATTTCATCGCCTAATGATTCTTCGCATAGGCACGCTAACAGATATTTCTTCTTCGCATAGCCACGCTAACGTGGACCCCTCGATGGTTCGCTCCACACCCCCCTTGACCACAGACTTACTGGTACCTTCCCTTCCCCAAGGACCAGAGGGTACCGGTTATGTAAGTCCTAGGGTTGCGGAGTGAACCCACCTCGTCCGAGCTGCAGGACGTTAAACTGCCAAGCATCACATCCTCAACACATGACGTTAAACTGTGACCCGAACTCGTGCTTCGCACGCAGGGTCCCCCCAGCTCGAACATCTTTTACGCCACTCGTCTCCACAGGAGTGGAATCACCCATCCATAAGGGATGATATCCTCTTTATTGGAGTGGCGTATGTTCATAGGAGAAGGGAGACCCTAGTTCCCCAACGGATGGTTGCACCCCTACATCTCCGTACTTCCCCACTACCAAGGTCAGTGGAGGGCGTGATAGGGAACGAGGCACCTCCCATCATTGGTCCCGAGTCCCTCTTTCACTGCACTTTTCCGCACCTCGGGCCTCCATGCTGGAGTAAGTCCCAGCACCATGGGCCGCCTAATGCGTAAGCCCCTCTTCGCTTCTCACGGACGCATCCTTCGTGACGTGATCATCAGGTCCTTGCAACCTCTTGTTTCTCACACCGAGCATGACTCACGTGGGATTAGAGTGAGCACCGACCCTGACCCCTACCCTCAGCGAACTACAAGGACTTTGATCCATGTCAAGGCATGGTACGTAGGAAGCCTCCATGAGGTTCAAGCCACATTACTCGGTCGTTCATTCACATTGAGTTTCTCCCTCGTCCAGCATGATGTTAAACTGCACACCCTCGTCCAGCATGACATTAAACTGCACACCCTCATCCAGCATGACGTTAAACTGCACACCCTCGTCCAGCATGACGTTAAACTGTATGCCCCCTTGTCCCGCATGATGTTAAACTGCACAACCATTTGAACTACGAGGTCTTTGATCCATGTCAAGGCTTGGTATGTAGGAAGCCTCCCTGAGGTGCAAGCCCAACAATCAATGGCCCAGACCGTCTCCTTGTCGGTGTGCCAATCCCCCCCACCCATTTTCACCCGAACTACGAGGACTTTGATCTATGTCAAGGCATGGTATGTAGGAAGCCTCCCAGAGGTTCAAGACCATCTCCCATCGGACCAAGGTCCCTTATTTACGTCGGTTTTTTGACACCCACCGCCCGTCATTTTATTCGCGTCAGGGTTCACTACCGTCCCACATGACGTTAAACTGTATTCCATCAATCCTTTGAACTACGAGGACTTTGATCCGTGTCAAGGCATGGTACGTAGGAAACTTTCCAAAGGTTCAAGCCCACCACTAGTGGACCCACGAGTCTACCTTCACATCGGTTCGCTGACACATCGGGCCAAGGTCCACCCTCATGCCAGTTCACCGGCACCATCTCTAACTACGCGGACTTTGATTCCCTGCCACATGGATACGTAGGAAGCCCTTTTAGGGCTCAAGCCCAACTTCATCGTTTCCCTTGTGACGATTCCTTGACATTCCACCCTCCACTTCATTCATCCATCCACCATCCACCCCGATCCTCGCCCAGACCATCATATCCCGGAGAGACCATGTCGATACGCTCCTCTTCACAGCCGCCAATGGGCTGGCCCCGGTATCGGCATCCCTTCAAGGGAAATCCCTCAATCCAATCTGTTCTAGCTAATGCTCTGATCGGGTTGATCCGTCTCCGCTAGACGTTAAACTCGCGGCGTACCCTGTGCTAAACACGGGAAGCTGAGGAAAACCTTAGATATGTGTCTATGGTATATAATTCCCCGCGCTCGATGTGGGATGCCTCAGGCTTCCACGCCCTCGAGAAGCCCTGTGACCAGGGATAATAGACAAACATGCCAGGTTCCCCAGCATCCAGACACGCTACTAATGCCTCAATGTGAATACTCCCCCGACTGAAGGTTGCTTCCCTGACTAGACCCTTTGTAATGTCCCGACAAAAGAAGTGTAATTAACCGGCGTCCATGGAAACATGGCACTGGGAAGAGTTTCACGAACTACGTATTAAATCTATGAGGGAGACCCGGACTAGGTGATGAGTTCTAAGGAGGAATCCACAGAAGGAAGAACCGACATCCCATCATACCGTTTTGATCAAGGAGAAGACGTCCCTGAACAAGGAGTGAATGCTGCCCACCTTTGGAAAGCAGGAATGCGGGGCAACAAGCGCAGCGCGTCCTCCTCTGCGGATGGACGGATGCGCGCGCCCCGACGAAAGCGTCAGAAACAGAAATTGTGAACCCGACGTGAAATTCTTCTCCTCAATGTGGAGATTAGTAGCGTTTGATACACCAGTAGATTGATGTGTCACCGAATCTAGATATCCGGTGCCTGGTCCCGCCAAGAAAATAGTGGGCCTGTCGTGAAACTCACCGGAAGTTGGGGTAGTAGAACGTGGGGCACTCCGTTCTGTAGCGTGTTGGCGTGGATCCTTCATACAGACGTGGATAATGGAAGGACGTTGGGGCATTGGTTGTCAATTCTTTTCCTCTCAGTGCTGATGAGTTGATCCCTTCGTTTCTTAGGAACCAGGTTGCTGTTACAGAGATGCGATCACCGCCCGCCCGCCTACGCAGGGGCAGGGGAAACTCCGCCACAGCCACCCCATATGGCGCCGCTACCGCCACGATGGCCGCCACATCATGGAACACGGGGTGCCCACGTACCCTTTCCCCATAAGAGGTCATCCAAAAAGGGTGATCAACAAACTTGTGAGCAGGTACGAGGAGGAAGGGGTCATACCAACTAGGGATATGGACCGCTTGGACTTGGAGGCCTCCAGGCCCTGCCATGAACGCTGCCCTAAAAGGCCGCGCAGGGAGCCCTTTCTCCCCACCCCAACGTTCAACCGTTTCAGGAGCCTGTCCCCGGAACTCCTTGACGACTCCTCGCCTTACGCTGATGAGGTGGGCGCCGTCCGGCTTAGCCTGCTCAGGGTCCCGACCCAAGAGCTCCAGGAAAGAGGTCCCTCCCGGCCGCGTCAGCGCCGCCGTCCGACTCCGCAGGAAGTGCAGGCATGCTATGTCCCTGCACCACATCCGCCAGCTCGTCTGACCCGACGTCAGCACCGGGCCCGGACTGAGGATGCCCGCCCAGGTGTGTCAACGTCAACAACTACAGTGGCCCGAGCCACCGCTGACATGCATCATGGGGCCTCTGCATACGCTGAGCAGAGGCACTCCTTCGCCCAACCAGGATCGAGACCCCAACCACCCCACGGGCAGGCTGGGTTGAATCTCCGGGTGGCAGGCCTGAGTGGTGATCGCCGCGAACTAACCCGCGGTGATGTCACCCCGTACGGAGGCCCTCCCCATACCACTAATCCACAGAGCGTGGGCCTTCCCCGCTCCGAAGCTCTTCATGGAGGTATGCCTCGTGCTACCCCCATCCCGAAGGAAGACCTGCCCCGCGGCAGTGATGCTCAATGCGGAAACCTTTCCCGCGCCCACTATACAGGGTATGGAGTCCATCCTCCTGCCCCCGACCGCCGATCTAAAGGCACTATCCGTCCAGTCCTTCTCCAACATGGGGGCCCTCCCTAAGTCCTCTCTGCAACGGGCGGAGGTCCTCCTCACCCCAGCAACATGAGGAGTGAAGGCCAGCCTCGCTCCGCCCGCATAGACCATGGAGGTCCTCCCCATGCTCCTTCCGGTTCCAACAGAGGCTCCGCCCACATGGGTGCTGTTCATGGAGGTCCTCCCCATGTAACCTTCGACATTTTCCCTGGTACCCCTCACACTTCGGCTATCTCGAGTGGGGTCCCCCTCCTCCATGGCACCAGCGCCGCCCCGATGCTACATGATGAAAATAAACCGTGTCCCGAAGATCCACCCCGGGGCAGGAGAGCGGGTCTTCACCGCCACAAGAAGAGTCCTGTGAAGGCCCGGGTGGAGATCAAACATGCCCGCTTCTCTGACTCGGAAGCAGAATGAAACTCAGCAATGGAACCTTCCCCCGCTCCTCTGTGTCAAGGACTGGGGCAGGAACCAGGCGCATTAGCCTCATTCTACCGGAATATGAGGTCCACCAGATTCCCATCTCTCTTCGCAGGTACATCCAGGAGGAAGAAGTCTTGGGAATTCCGCAGGTATCAACTGCGCAATCATCACCATCATCACCATAAGCTCCCTCTACCTCTACCAGAGATCACATAGAGCTATTTTGGGGGCCAACAGCGGTAGTGCGATGACACGACCTATCGCCGGTAGCCGCGACTCCTATGCCGGAAGTTGTGGCTATCAGCCCGTCGTATCGTGACATCGTGGCCAGGTCACCTTACTCTTCAGTGGATGGCCCGAAATTCGGCGGCCAGTCAGCTCGTTCACCGTATTCTCCGGCGCCGAGTTTACTATCCCATAGGTCCACCTCAGTACCGCTACCGGTCCCTCAGCCGCCCCCGGTTGACGAGTGGGGCAATACATGACCAGACCCTGAGTCCGAGCCCAGGAGCTTTTGGAGTATTCTTGCAGCGGATTACTTCCTAGAGAAGTTCTGGCCGACGGCGGCGCTGAATTTTTGCATACCAGAGTTTCTTACCCCTGAAGAAGTGGGGTGTTTTTGTCGAACCCTATGGGCGACACACTTCCGCCTTCGTTACGAATGGGTGGTGTACCCTAGAAGTCGAGAGCACTTCGAAGAAATTGGCGAGCAATGCCGCCTGATCGATTCGGCCGCACCCCTTGTGGCCTAGCACCCTGAGTGGCCAGGCCACCAGAGCGCCCTTCAACAGAAATGCGTTCAGAGTTTCAAAGTACTCCGCAAAATCGTCAGGGAAGCTACCCCCCATGTGCAAGTCATTGGTTGGGGACACTATGCCGCTCTCCTCTTCGACCCTATCCGACGGCAGCCAGATTCATTATGTGACATCGAGGACATGCCCTCGAGAGGGGTCGTAGTCCACATGGATGACATCGTGGACAAGGAAGACAAGCTTGAATTACTTGATAGAGACTTACCCCCCGAGTGCGTACCGCCGCTGCTGGACCCATCCGGGAGGGTTACCTGTCAGCAGAGGAACCTGCTAGGCCTCCCCGTACCCACGGAGTCGCTGGTACTCGGTCGATATACCGGCAAGGGTAAGGAGCACATTAGAATTGTCAAGCACTCTAACCCGTCTTCCTCTACGAAGAAAATAGACAAAGACCCCGAGAAGGCCACGTTACGCCAGCAGCTTGCTGAGCAGAAAAGGCCGGTTGACGAACTCTTGGCTGAGCGCGCTGCAGAGCGGCAACCTGACTATGGTAATCCCAGGCCGGGGCAGTAGGGGCAAGAACAATTCCCCCCCGGTGAGATGCCTCAGGGAAACCCTGATCATGCTACTTCTGAAGATAGGGAAGAAGCCAGAACTTATGGTAAGAGGGCGCGATACGTCTCGCCAAACCCTCCCGAGCGACGGGGCAATCTAATGAATCCAGTCCGGGTTCCCCCAGTCGCCCCGCAGGTTGTTCCACCAGTTGATCCACGAGCTGTCGAAGCCATCTACCATGTTGTGGAACCTGGAAACGCACTTTTGGTTAGAGATCCCCGTCAAGACAGAGACCCCCACCCGGATGATCTTATAGCGGCGCTCACAGCCCGCCTCGAAGCGTTGGAAATGCGGCAGGTGGCTGTCCCACCGGATGGCAAGCCGTATCCCGCGTGGGTGGATGATATGCCCGCACCTCCGGGTTTTGGGAACCCCACTTTCTCGCCCTTCAATGGGACAGGGGACCTTCCATAGCACTTGGCTCAATTTTCTTCAGGTGTGGCCCCATGCTGGGGACCCTGGCTCAGCAAGAAGCCGCCAAGCTCCGATGTTTCGTACAAACATTGGAAGGTCCGACATTCGTCTAGTACAACAAGCTCCCTATCGGATCGGTGACCGGTTGGGAGGATCTCCGCCGACAGTTCTATTACCAGTTCAGCTCCCCCACGTGGAAGACCATCATTGCGGACCTCTTCAAGTGCAAGGAGAGGCCTAATGAGGGAGTCACAGATTTCATCGCCCGGTGGAAGAGACTTACGTATTCCCTCGATATGCCACTGACTCAGGAGAAATTACTGATGATGTGTGTGGGGAACGTCAAGACAGAGCTGTTACCCTCCCTAATTACCTAGAACTACCCTGGAAAGTTCAGAGATTTCTCAGATAAGGCTCAACGCCTTGAGGAAGCCCTGCAACAGGCTAGTCAGGCATATTTGTTGCCCCCTATGATCCCGGCCAGGAGGACCGCCAGGGATGAACCCACTGCGGTGGCCCAAATAGAAGCCCCTAGGCAGCTGGAATTACTTCCAGTGGCACCATCCCCGCAACCCCGCAGAGGTCCTCCACCTCAAGCACAGTCTCCTGCCCAGCAGCGGCCTCCTCAGAACCGACAGGTTCTCCCGCGTAATGCGCCACCGCCACCTAGGCGAGACAATCGGCGCCGCCTCCTCGGCAGGCCCCTCATCAGGGCCAGGCCCCCAGGCCCCCTATCCGGAAAAAAGGCACCAGACTTATTCGTTCAATGAAAATCAGGTCCCTGGATACTTCCGAAGTGCTCTAGAGCAAGGGATTGTGCGTCTGCCCGAGTGCAGAAGGCCGGCAGAGGCGAATCTCACCGATCACCCCAACTACTTCCCTTATCATTGGTTTCTGGGGAACACCCTCAAGCAATGATATGTGTTTAAAGACTGGATTCAAGACCAGGTCAACAAAAACATAGTCAAGTTGGGCCCAGCACCAGCGCAAGTGGTGGGTGTCTTTGCTGGGTCATAGATCGGTAGTGACAACGAAGGCGAGTGGCAGCCGGTTCCCAACCGCGGATCCTGGAAATATGACGATGAGATGGCTCGAAAAACCATCTTTCGTGCCCATGGTATCATCCGGGTGCACCTAAAGCAGCTGGAACCTTCATAAGAAGTAGCCGGTACCCCCGCATTATCTTCACAGTCGACCTCTTCCCAAAAGGGCAAGCAGCGGCGACGCAATAAGAAGAAATGCGCACCGCTGTCGCCGCCATCATCCCGCATTCTCGGCGACTTTATGCCCCCTGAAATGGGGAGTCCTCCTAGAATCTGCCCGGTACTGGATGACTCCTCGAGCGACAGCCAGGGGTACACTTCGGTTAACACCGTGGAGCTGGTAAAGCCCTATATGACTCCCGATGAGGGGGAGCACCAGGCGAACCTCCCCAACATTTCTAGCCGACATCAACGTCAGCGGAATCACAACCGCGCCGGTCATCGAGGTATGTAAGTAGGAACTTCCAGCAAGCCATGCACGCTACTGAGACCAGACAGTAGGCTCAACGCAGATTTCAGCACGAGCAACCCCCTCTAACGCCCTCAGCTCTACCTCCACCACCGTTTGTGCTACTAGATCAGGGAGAGCTGCCCCGTTCGTATCACAGTCAGTCTTTCCCGGCTACAGGCCAGCCTCCGCTGTCCGATCTTAGTCCGGCGACTACTCTCCAGGCTTCTACTAGTAGGCAGTAAGATGAACCCAGTACTAGCCAATCGCTAGTTCAACCAGCAGGACCCGATATGCCTCCAGATGCCGAACGACCTCCTGTAGGCAGAGGTTCACGTTTGGCATGAAAGTATGATGTCCTGAAGCACTTGACTGGCATTCCGACAAGGCTTTCTATCCTTGAGGCCCTTCTCCTGTCATCCGAAATGCGCGAGGCACTTGCCGAGGCCCTAAGGAGCCCCCTCCAGTTTGAGACGGAGGTAGCAGCTGCAGAAGCCTTCCATACTGAGACGATTGAAAACGCTGAATGTCAGGAGGTTATCTCGTTCTCCGGTGAAGATGAGGACCCTCCTCTACATGGGCACATTCGCCCGCTGTACATCACTGGCCACTTCAATGGAGTGGAAGTCCGCCGCTGTCTCGTTGACACGGGTTCCAGAATCAATCTAATTCCAACCCGGACGTTGCGAAAGTTGGGTCTATCTGAAGGTGATTTAACTCCCTCTGACCTTAGAATCCAGGGGTACGACAGGACTGAGCAAACCCCAGTTAGCAAGATCCGCCTGAAGACTCAGTTCGGTGGCTTAATTGCCAGCACCGAGTTCATGGTTGTCTCTCAGGACACCGCCTACAACGCGTTGATGGGTAGGCCATGGCTCCATCTGTATGCAGTGGTCCCTTCATCGTGTCACCAGTGCCTCAAATACTCGCTCAACGGTCGGGTAGGCGTGCTCTAAGGAGATGCGTCCCCTTTCGCTTCTTGTGAGGCCCGCTATCTAGATGCGGGTTATTACAAAAGTAAGGATAAGAAAATCCTAGTAAGTGAGGATGAACCCGCCCCGGTCACAAGTGATCCCTGGGAAAGCAAGGATGACACCTACGTCCTCCTGATCCACCGATTGGAGGCCACGACCCCCGACATGGGGCAATGTTTTGTTGTTTCGGGTACACAAGGAGGGCGTGTTCCCGTGTCCAAGCGATGGCGGAAAATCACCTCGTACTCCTACATCAACCAGGATCAGGTGATCCTGGAACCTCGTACCCCTGTACGGTACTGAGACGTCAAGCTTATGACAATGGTGGTGCGCCATACGTGTCTCTTCCGCCGGGCTGGAATTAACCGACTCGGGCCGACACGTCACCACTTCTTTGATATCATCAAACGTGGCCCCTTAGGCCGAAGGCCAGATGGGATAGGGTCGACTGCCTTCATTGCTACGGTCTCAATGGCAAGCGATTCTCCTGATATGATGACCACTATTGCCCGATCCGACACCAGCTGGCCCTCAGGATTTGATAGCCCAGAAGTACCTCCTATCGTGGGAAATCCCCCCACGGGTGGAGAGGAAGACCTAGAGGATTCTCCCCCCACCTTTGAAGAAGGCGTCTCTACCACGGTTGATGAAATGGTACCGGTGAACCTTGGTAGCGAGGCAGATCCGAAACCCACATTGATCAGTGCAGCCATGTTCCCTGAGGAGCGGCAGGAGTACGTAGACTTCCTCAAACAACACTGTGATGTGTTTTCTTGGAGTTACAACGAGATGCCAGGACTATATCCCCAGGTAGTCGTTCACCGTCTGGGCCTCCCGGTGAAACATCGTGGGTTTAAGCAGCCTCCCAAGAAGATGCAACCTTGTCATGGTGCTATGGTTGAGGCCGAAGTTGACAAGCTTATCAAATCCAACTTCGTTAAAGAAGTCCAGTACCCCAAGTGGCTTGCCAAAATTGTGCCAGTCAGGATGAAGAATGGGAAGATCAGAGTCTGCATCGACTTCCGCGATCTTAATCGCCACTGCCCAAAGGATGATTTCCCACTCTCGGTGACGAAGTTATTGATTGACGCCACGACCGGGTTCCAAGATCTCTCTTTCATGGACTGGTATTCCAGGTACAACCAGATCTGGATGGCCCCTGAAGACAAGGAGTCCACTGCCTTTAGTGCTCCCCAAGGTACCTTTTGCTACCAGGTTATGCCATTCGGTTTAAAAAATGCAGGTGCCACTTATAAGAGGGCCATGCATCGCATATTCAAGCTGATTCTCGGGACATTGGTGGAATGCTACATGGATGACCTCGCAGTCAAATAATGTCAGCGCCAGGACCATCTCAAAGACCTCGAGAAAGTGTTCGGTTTCCTCCGCTCCCATCACCTAAAGATGAACCTGTTGCAGTGTGCCTTCGGGGTCACCTCTGGGAAGTTTCTGGGCTTTGTTGTCAGATACCGAGGTATCGAGATCGACCTGGATAAGATCAAGGCCATCAGCCAAATGCCTCCCCCGAGCAACATTCAGGAGCTCTGAGGCCTCCAAGGCCACTTATCCTATATTTGCCGATTCATCGCGAATTTGGCTGGAAAGTGTAAAACCTTTTCCTGGATCATGAAGAAGGGCACTGCCTACGAATGGGATGAGGAGTGTTGGACCGCCTTCGAGGAAATCAAGCAGTATCTACTCCAACCTCCAGTTTTGATACCACCTGTATCCAGAAAGCCACTGGTCCTTTACGTGACCGCCCTGGAAAGATCCTTTGGTGCACTGATCGCCCATAAGAATAACGAGGGTACTAAGAACAGTCTCTACTATCTCAGCCGCATGTTTCTCGATACGGAGGCCAGATACTCCCCTATAGAAAAGAGCTGCCTTGCGCTTGTCTTCGCCATGCAGAATTTGTGACATTTCCTGCAGCACCATGAGGTGCAATTGGTCTCCCGGTTAGACCCACTGAAGTACATCCTGAACCGACCCATGCTGACTGGACGACTAGCACGGTGGGCGGTGATTCTCCAGCAGTTTGATATCAGGTTCGTACCTCAGAAGGCCATTAAGGGACAGGCGTTGGCAGACTTTTTAGCTGCCAATCCAACCTCCGCGGATCAATCCTTGGACCTGGATTTTCCTGACGAGACGATCCTCTCAGTCGATCATGCCATCCCCTGTTGGAAAATGCATTTCGACGGCGCCTCCCGGAGCCCCACTGGTAAGCGGCTCAACGATCCCAAGCTCAACAGAGTGGGCCTGGGTATTGTCTTCATTACCCCGGCGCAAGCCGTCCTGCCATACTCGTTCCTGTTGTCAGAAGGCTTTACGAACAACGAGAACGAGTACCAGACCCTCATCATCGGCCTCGAGTTGGCCGTTGAGATCCATGTGCCCCATCTACATGTGAATGGAGATTCTAAGCTAGTAATCAAATAGGTTAATGGAAGCTATGTCGTCAGGAAGATGGAGCTTGTACCATTGCTAGAGTACACCCTCCGCCTAATGGCCCAGTTCTCCTCTCGACCAAAGGTTACCCATGTCCCACGGTCACAGAACATTCAAGAAGACGCCTTGGCTATCTTAGCCGCGTCGCTCGGAGAACCTGAGCAAGATGATTTGATCATACATGTGGCACACCGGAGAGTCATTGCCTCCGTCACCCAAGAGGACAATGATGGCCTACGGGTAAGTCATCTCACTGCTGGACCCTCCACGTCAGGGGTCATGGGTTCCTCAGATGCAGTGGTTGAAGACACTCCTGACAGGAGGGCATCTTTTGTCGAGTATCTCCAAAATGGTCGCCTCCTAGACGACCGGGCTGAGCACGAGCGAATTCGACGCCGCGCGCTGCAATTTACCCTCTAGAGCGGCCCCAGTCTTGAACAGATCCTTTATTAGTGGAGTTTCGATGGTATCCTCATCCGTTGCATCTAAGGAGTAGAGATACCTCAAGTTATGCAAGAGGTTCACGCCAGTTCCTGTGGCGCCCATCAAGATGGGCTGAAGTTGTCCCATCAAATCCGGAGGTTGGGGTACTTCTGGCCCTCTATGATCCACGATTTTATTGGGTATGCCAAGAGATGTCACTTGTGCCAAGTTCACGCCAACTTCCTGCATCGGCCACCAGATCCCCTCCACCCCACCAAGTACTATTGGCCATTTTCGGTATGGAGACTTGATGTAGTTGGACCGTATCCACCGGCAATAACCCGCCAGTATAGGTTCATCCTGACTGCTACAGACTTCTTCTCCAAGTGGGCAGAAGCCGTTCCGCTCAATGAGGTCAATGCTCGTTCCATCATTGACTTTGTGAGCTCCAATATTATCCATCGGTTTGGAGTCCCTCACGCCATCCTCACTGATAACGGCACCAACTTCGGAGCAGCTGAACTGAAGAAATTGTACGCCAAGTACGACATCCGTTCGAACCATACCTCCCGCTACCACGCGCATGCAAACTGACAGATCGAGGCGTTCAACAAAACCCTCTCTAACATTCTGCAGAAGATGGTTGGTCAGAACAAGAAAAGTTGGCCGAACACGCTCCCCAACGCCCTCTGGGCTTATCGGACGACGACTCGCAACTCTACCCAAGTGACCCCATATTCCTTGGTGTATGGAGATGAGGCTGTCCTACCCATTGAGATCCAGCTTCCATCGTTACGCACTGCAGTTTATGATCACCAGACATCAGATGAGGTAGCCGAAATCCGTCTAGCTGAATTAGAAGCACTGGACGAGAACCGGCTTCATGCCCTGCACAATCTGGAAAGGCATCAGGATAAGATAGTGAGGGCCTTCAACAAGAAGGTTCATCTCCACTCTTTTCTACCGGGCGACTTGGTACTGGCCCTTCGAGCGCCAATGATTCCTGGTAGGAAACCGCCCAAATTAGAACCCAAATGGGAAGGGCCTTATACCATCCATAAGGTTTACCCCAATGGAGCATACTCCTTGGTGACCACGGATGGAGAGCATATAACCCCTCCCACCAATGCCAAATTCCTCAAGCGATACTTTGCCTTGGAAAAAAGGGTCTTGCACGACCCTAAACTGCAAAATGGTCCCGCATGACTTTAAACTGCACGTTATGGTCCCACACTACCTTAAACTTCATCTTCGTCCTGCAAGACGATAAACTGCAAAATGGTCTCGCATGACTTTAAACTGCACGTTATGGTCCCGCACGACCTTAAACTGCATCTTCGTCCTGCAAGACGATAAATTGAAAAATGGTCCCGCATGACTTTAAACTGCACGTTATGTTCCCAGACGACCTTAAACTGCATCTTCGTCCTGCAAGACAATAAACTGCAAAATGGTCCCGCATAACTTTAAACTGCACGTTATGGTCCCACACGACATTAAACTGCATCTTCATCCTGCAAGACGATAAACTGTAAAATGGTCCCGCATGACTTTAAACAGCATATTATGGTCCAACACGACCTTAAACTGTAGGGTCCTGCCTGATCCTAAACTGCAAAATGGTCTCGCATGACTTTAAGCTGCACGTTATGGTCCCGCATGACCTTAAACTGCATCTTCGTCATGCAAGACGATAAACTGCAAAATGGTCCCGCATGACTTTAAACTGCACGTTATGGTCCCGCATGACCTTAAACTGTATCTTCGTTCTGCAAGACGATAAACTGCAAAATGGTCCCGCATGACTTTAAACTGCACGTTATGGTCCCGCACGACCTTAAACTGCATCTTCGTCCTGCAAGACGATAAACTGCAAAATGGTCCCGCATGACTTTAAACTGCACGTTATGGTCCCGCAAGACCTTAAACTGCATCTTCGTCCTACAAGACGATAAACTACAAAATGGTCTCACATGACTTTAAACTGCACGTTATGGTCCAACACGACCTTAAACTGTAAGGTCCCGCATGACCTTAAACTGCATCTTCTCCTGCAAGACGATAAACTACAAAATGGTCCGAGCTCTATGACTTTAAACTAAGATCTCCCCCCGTCCTTACTGCAAGACGTTAAACTACAAGACCGTTAGGCCTTCCTGACCGAGGCTTAGCCTCAGGCCCCTTGGCCTCCTTGGGCCCCTGGCCCCTCGCCCTTACTGCAAGACGTTAAACTGAAAGCCAGTCAGGCCTTCCTGACCGAGGCTTAGCCTTAGGCCCCTTGGCCTCCTTGGGCCCCTAGCACCACGTATTCACCGCGAGACGTTAAACCGCTAGTTGTTCAGGTCTCCCTGACCGCGGTCTGGCCTCAGGACCCTTGGTTTTCCCCGACTTACCCTCTTGTGGGATTGTACGGTATGGTGTGGGACTACGTCCTCATTCTTGTCAGATTACTTGTCATACCTTACATATCCCCAATTGAGATGTATCCTCGTCCCGCATGACGTTAAACTGCATCCCAAGAACTACATGTGGCTTGATTCCCATTTTAATGGGATACGTAGGAATGCGCAGACGCCTCGTCTTGAGCCCAGCCCCAAGCTTTTATCTTCCACTATCCCCCCTGGGAATAGTTTCCTTGGAGGATCTTTGTGTAGCAGGGAGTAGGATTTCTTGGACTCGCTCATGCAACCCCGCTCACACAAGGATTGTAAGGGTCGCACCATGTGCCCACTCCCGTTCTTCTATCCTCCCACGTCCTCACCGCATGACGCTAAATTGCATGGCCTTCAAGAACTACGTATGGCTTGATTCCCATCCTAATGGGATACATAGGAACGCTCGGATATTTCGTCTGTTGGCCCAGCCCAAAAGCCAAAATCCTCCTCTAGGGTCAAGACATGGCAGGGTGCACACTTTTTCCCCAACTCACATCGAGCAAGCCTCGACCCGGCTGCACATCCCCCCTGGAGATGTTTGCCTCTTTCGTGTATGGATACAGCTATGCTTCACCCACTCCTTGGCTGGGATTCCATCATTTTTCCCACCCAAAGGGACCTCCAAGAACGGCCTGGATACTACGCCCAAGGGCTCTCCTACCGATACGAGCCAATGCCCCCGAGGGTTTTCAAGTAACAAGTTGATACAAGTCCCGCGTTGCGAATTTGGTCAGCGGTCGACGCTCATTTGTTTCTCCCATATTGGGTCACTATGGGGATGCTGTGTTTCGAACATGGTCAACACCGTCCTGGATCTTCGGGTCCACCCCGAGATATCCCAGACATCAAATGCAGTGATTCATTCTACCCCATCCCGAAGTGACAAAATTCTTCCTGGGTGGTGCTCGCGATTGGGCCCACAACCCTGATTCCCCATAGGGGTGTACAGTGTGGTGTGGGACTGTGTCCTCATTCACGTAGGGATAATGTACCACGCCGTATGACTCCCCTTACAAGGCCAAACCTCAGCCCCTTGGCCTCCTCGGGTCCCCGACCCCCATCCTCATGTAAGACGTTAAACTGTAGATCAGTCAACCCTTCCGGAATGATGCCTGACCTTAGGCCCCTTGGCCTCCTCGGGTCCCCGACCCTCATCCTCATTGCAATATGATAAACTGCAAGCAGGTCAGGCCTTACTGACCAATGCCTAACCATCAGTACCCTTGGCCTTTCCGGGCCCCGGCCCTAGGTCCTATTTTATAGGAGTGTATGTGTGGAGTGAGGTTATTTTCTTATTCACGTCAGTCTCGTAATGACCACACCATGGACCTCTCCCTCCTGAGCTGTTTTGTCGATCCCTTTTCGGTAGTTCACCAATGTGCCTAAGAGTACTCTGGTTTATTACCCGGAATACCAAGCTTTACTCTGACACGTCCGCACCCTCTTTCCAGGCTTTGTGTATCCCTGCATCAGGGCTTCCATCATTTTTCACACCCGGAGGGACCCCCAAGAACGACCTGGATACTACGCCCAAGGACTCTCCTACCGTTACGGGCCAACACCCCTGAGGGTTTCAGACAACAAATTGATAAAATCCCGCGTTGCGAATATGGTCAGCGTTCGATGCTCGTTTGTTGTTCCCACCTCAGGATAACGTGATATGGAAGCTGTGTTTCCACCATGGTTAACAATTTTCCTCTATCGCCACACCAACCCATTAAGCCCAGAATGTCGGGTACACAAATCACACCCTTCATCACTTCATCATGTCCAAGTAGATTCTTGGAACTCTTGGTACTTTTCCTCCGTGCACGTCCGCGCGTTGGGGGAACAAGCCGCGTCAAAGGTGTCCTTAGGGGCTCTCTGCCGACTCCCCTTTGATGGACGCCCCAAGTATTGCGATAAGGATTCCCCCCTATTTCCCACACCGAGTTTAACTCACATGGGCTTAGGGATCAGGTTGACATCTGTGCTTACTCGGGAAGTTGTCACCATCCACGGTCCGAGCTCTAAGACCATAACCTTAGATTCTCATCTGGAACTACGTTCAGCTTGATTCCCATCTTAATGGGATACGTAGGAATTCCCAGACCCCTTGTCTTTGGGTCCATCTTGAGTTCAGCAAATTCACCTCTCTGGTCCTGCCTTCAGGACCCTGACTATGGGACCGCGTGGCGTAGTGCGGGATTATGTCCTCATTCACGTCGGGTTTGCAATAGCTACACCACGCGCACCCCCATTCTGAGAGTTAGCCCTCCTATTACTTGTCCATCATGACATTAAAAGGCACCCTTCAGAACTACGTGTGGCTTGATTCCCATCCTCATGGGATACGTAGGACCGCCCGGACGCCCTGTCTTCATGTACAACCCATTTAGGGAGCCATTCTCTCCCCCTGTTTCACCTCTTACCTCTATATGGGCCCCTCGTCCAGAGGTTTCCCTCTCCGAATGGCGTACAATGTGATGTGGTATCATGTCTCCATCAATTGTGTTTTATAACACTACGCACGTTCACCGCCTAGCATCGTCTCTGCTACGTCTGCGCAGCATGATGATAAAATGCATGCTTGGTCCTATCATACGACCCTAAACTGTGACATTATCATCCTAGCTGCACGACGAAAAATGGCACTGCATTGTGGTGACCTCGTTGTAGAGGACATCACGTTGGGTATTAGTCATGTGCCATGCCATTTGTCAACGGCCATCATGGCTTGATCCTTGTGGCGACATCACAGCCTACTATTCCAGGCCTGTCTCTTCACAAAAAAACCATTCACCTTAAAGAAAAAACAAGATTTATCAAATTTCGCTTCTTTTAGTGCAAGGGCCATGACCGCACTCCCCTTTTCCCCTGGCACGGGTACCATACCATTCCGCCTTTCAGAACTACATATGGCTTGATTCTCATCCTTATGAGATACGTAGGAGCGCCCGGGCACTTCCCCGTGGGCCCAACCTAACCTTTGTGTTCGGTCCCTCGACTCGAGCATTTCCCCAGAGAACGCATGGTAAGTAGAGCTTAGGCCCTCCTTTACATCGGGTTTTGTTTCCATGCGTCCCCTACTCCCTTTACCCATTTATGGTCTAAGGTCCATCTCAAGAACTACGTAAGGCTTGATTCTCATCCTTATGAGATATGTAGGTGTGCCCGTGCACTTCTTCCCGAGCCCAGCCTAACTTTCGCTTTCGGTCCCTTGACCAAAAACCTCTCCTAAGGGGGTCGGGCGGCATGATATGGGATTACGTCCTCATTCACATCAGGTTGTTCATCGCACCGTACACACCCCTATTCCCATTCACGCCATGTGTTTGATTTACTCCACCATGTGCCTATTATGTATCCTCCCATCCTCGGTCCGAATTCTACGACCCTAAACTAAGATCTCCATACGTGAAAGGAATCTGATCCCTCTCTCTAATACGTCTCGTTGTCGTATTCAGATGTGTTTCGACAAAGAGCCCGAATTGTGGGACTTTCATACGGACATTCCCTTCGTCCCACGACCAAGATTCGTGAGCTCGCTATTTGGATCCTCATCCTCTTCCACATCCAAAAGGACCCTCGGACGACATGGGTACTAGGCTTAAGGGCTCTTCATGAATGCTGGACATAAGGGCCCTCTAATCATTTCAGGCCAATGTCCCCATGGATATTTGAAAACATTTGTGACATGGTCCCGTGTTTCGAACATGGTCAACGGTCAACCCTCATTTGTTTGTCCCCATTCTAGGATAACGTGATATGGATGCTGGGTTTCCGCCAAGGTCAATAGTTATCCTCCATCGTCACGCCGCCATTATTGTGATCTGAATCTCGAGTGCCATGAGTCACACATTTCCACTTCCTCATGTTCAAGTGGAATTCCATCATACAAGATTCTTTATCTTCGCGCATCTAGGTGCGCTAAATGATCATGTTAGTGTCATTGGGCCAGTATTCACCGAGCGTCCCTTTGCCCTAACCTACCCCTTTTTGTGTCAGGAAATTCCCACCACTACTACTTGTTTCCCACACCGAGCACAACTCACGTGGGCTTAGTAGTTTTGGCAGGATGTGTACCAACATAGTCGGGCTTCTTCTCGTCCCGCATGACGTTAAACTGCGCTTCTAGAACTACATATGGCTTGATTACCATCCTCATGGGATACGTAGGAACACCCGACCACTCTCCTTTGGGCCCAGATTAAACCTCACTCTTGGTCCCTCGACCTGCAGAGTTTCCTCCGGGGGTACGTGGTGTGATTTGGGCTCCAAGTCCTCATTCATGTCAGTTTCATATCTACCACACCACACGCTCCCTGGGATTTTCCATTTTATTCCGCGTCCTATCGTATGATGTTAAACTATAGGAGTCCATGTGTCCTCAATGCATGACACTAAAATGCGGTTCTACCCTGAACTAGTTCAGGATGCCCCAGGATCCCATTGGGAAGCGACAGGCCCCCTCTCCAGAGAGGCCTTGTACCAAAGAAGGAAGGATCCAGGGCCAAGCCAATGCGCCCATCTGGCGTACTCCCACCACTGTGTTGTAACTACCTAAGTGCTGGATTCTGTTCAGACAAACCATCCCTCCATATTCCATGCTTTGCGTGCCCCTTATTCAGACCCTCGTCCCCTTTCATGTCTGAAGGGACCCCCTAACGTCCTGGTCCCATGCCGCATCGGCTCACCTACCGTCCTGGGCCAACGTTCCGGAAGACTGGTCATGTTTAGAAGGACCCCCTAACAGTATGGAGGTTTGACCTATGGTCTGCCAACTTTCCTGGGCCAACATCCTGAAGGATTGATCGACAACATTTGTGACATGGTCCCGTGTTTCGAACATGGTCAACGATCGACCCACATTTTTTCCCCATTACAGGCTAACGCAGTAAGGATACCGCTTCTCCTCCATGGTTAACTGTTGTCCCTTATTGTCACGCCATCCCCACAGTGTTCCGAATCTTGGGTATCACGATTCACACTTCCCATCTTCATCTGTTTGGACCGATTTCAGCTCCCCTGGCGTTGCACCGTTCGTGCATAAGAGCACGTTGATGAAATGGTAATTCGGCTGTCCTAAAAGTTGCTTCTCCGGTCAAGACTCTCCCATATTTCGGAAATCTAGACTTGTAATTCGATTCCCGGATTCCTGGAGCATGGTCTCCACTCCTTTGTTAGGTGGGGCGAGAAGGAAACTATCTCCTGTTTCTCACATCGGGCTCGACCGACGTGGGCTTGGGGAATTGTCGATGAACGTCCCGAAAACATAGTAGGGATGTAACAAGGAGATTCAAACAGAGGAAATCGTGCGCACAACGGCATTCAAAACAAAGAAAGAAAAATTGAAGCATGAAAGTACCAATAAAAGGTTTTTGGTTTGTTACAATACCCGGGGGTCGACTCCCCCCATGGATGGGTTGACCCCGTCAAAAGAGCATTGCATCTCCGCCACCTGTTGGCTTATGGAATCCAAGGATTGCTGCCGCTGACTCAGCTCCCGCTCCTCCTCAGCAGCGGCGGGGCGCAGTTCGTCAGACATGGCCTTGGCCCTCTCTACGCCAGCTTGAACGACATCCATCTTTCCAGAGGGCTGCCTCATATGATCTTCTGCCTCTGCCAACTGGGCCTTCAACCATGAGAACAGCTCAGATTGTGCATTAAGAGAGGCTGAAAGCTCATCTGCCCGGGTCTGCATCGGTTGGACCTCGCCTTCAGCCTCATGGAGTCTCTTGATGTTGGTCACCTTTGTCCACTGCCAGCCCACGCTGAGCCCACGATCATGCTCTTGGATCTTCTCAGCCATAAGATCTCGGATGAGTGCGTGAGGAAGTTGGGCATCCACTCCCCAGCTCACAGTTCGTGCAACCTCGAGCGGAGTCTATCCATTTCGGTCAGCCATTGCACTTGGGGGGTGTCCTTGATGAAGCGCGTGATCAACTTCCACGACCGGCGGCAGACTATGCTGCTGTATTCCTCGTCGGAGGCCGTTTCTTCCCAGTATGCACGATTGGTTGCCTCGTACGCGGGATACACCCACATGAAATCCTCGGCAGGATCAACATCTGGTGTTGAATCCAGTATGACACCTGGCGCCGAAGCAGGCATGACAAGACTGGGACCGACCGGTTGATCCTCTACCTCGGAGTCCACCTCAATGACTTCGAGTACGACCCTGCTGGTGGTCCCACCAGTGATGATGTGCGTCGCAGCTTGAGGAGATGGGGGGACTATCACCACCATCACCGGCATGCCCCTAGGAGGGACGCCACCAGACATCCCGACCAGTCTTGCCGCAGCAGCCCACGCCAGTCGGGGAACTGTACGACAGAGAGGGACATAAACGTTAGTTGGCAGGCATAGTCTACATATGACGATAGGGAAACCAGTAGAGGAGACTTACAGAGATCTAACTCTGGGCACTGCTCTTGAGCTGGTACTGACGGGACCCCGAGGTGAGGCCCTCCATATACTGTTGGAAGGTCTGGAGATTCTAGAGGGGCCACCTCGGGTGCTTTGGTCCCACTAGACGCGAAACCAAACGCAACCACAGGCGTAGGTTCTGAAGGTCCCGCATCATCACCCGCCAAGGGGAGATAATGAGGCCTGCGAATAAGTTCCTCCTGCATGGATCAAACATCGGTGAGAAGTCCATAGTGACCCAAGAATGGATCGTAAGGAAAGAAGTTCGGAATGCTACCTCAAGAGCCTCCGCAAAATCGTCAGAATCTGAGCCCTGATCTCCGATCTCGCCCTCCTCCAACGAGCTCCCTCCTCCAGCCTCATCCTCTAGAGAGGATTCCTCTGATTCTTCTGGCAGGGGGAAGCGCTCCCTTAGATCGGCATCCGATAACTGTGGGGGGACCGTTCGATTCAGCAGTACCCTCACCCGGTCTGTCATTGGGCGAGGGACACCACTGGAGTGAACGTAATCCTCCAGCTCGTCAAGGTATTGTTCTGCCTCCGCCGGAGACGCCATGAATCCAGCCCGGACTGGGACTATGCCCGGTAATTCCATCCCGAGGCGATTCAGGTGGACCCATATCTCGGATGGGCTGAGGAATTGCCGGTTGACATCCCAAATGTCCCAGGCTTCCGGGAAGACAATATACTCTGCCATGTCGATATGACGCAGCCGCTTCCTCGGAGCCTGAGTGGATATCCTACGAAATCCCCTTGGTGGCTGCCCCTCCGGATGGCCTTGCTCTTCCAGAATCACCGGATCCACCACTGCTGCCATACCCTCGGCCGGTGCGGGTCTCGCCGCTATGGCAGCCCCGCTACCGCAAGCGGCCCTAGCTGCCCTCCGACCCCATCCTCCGGATAGGGGAGGACCACCGTCACCGACCCGAATAGTTGGTTGCTTCAGCATCTCCCCTGGTTATGCAGCCTCCCAACTAATGGCATACTCCCTCACCAATCCAAAAGCGGCGGTGGATGGAGTCAACACAATCCGCATCTTCCCATCTTCCCATGTGAATATGAGCCACAGCTTCCTCATCACACATAGGTGCTCCTCGTGACGCACCTCCCAGTAGACCTACGGGGTCAGACGCTGGAGGCACCAGAACTGCCTCACAAACCGATGCGGGGTGTACGGTTCGTAGAGTGTCTCACGATCTATCTGTGCCACCAAAACTCCACCTCGAAAGTCCAGGAGGTAAGCTTGATGTTCTTACGTTCCCCGCCCATCATCAGTAAGTATCCCCGTCGGTAATGGGATGGGGTGGACATTAAACTCATCCGCCCTCCACACCCGATTCAGTACCATCGGCATGGCTAGTTTGAATGGGAAGCTCCCGACCACGTTCAGGATGGAGGGGTGGAAGTTCGATCCCAGCGGAGAAATGGGATTTGGATACTCGTAAATCCCCCTGACATGCGCTGCAATCCACCCATACACGAGGTGGAAGGGCCCGCATATCCTTGGCGGCTTCTTGCCCTCGCTAATGTGCCGCAACATTCTGTACAGTTTGGAGAGCATTGGAATCCCCAGATTGATCCGCTGCCCCATGGCCAACATGGACGCCATAATAAATGAGCTGGGCCGCACCCCCATGCTTGTATCCCTCACCGGTAGGATCCAACCACAGATGAGAGCCATGATGAACGCCTCCAGCATAACTATCGGCTGTTGTTCAGTGCTGACACTGAAAACCCAAGTCTTCCATTGGTTGTCCTCCAAGACCCGCCAATACGAGTGCCCCTTGCCCTGTTGGGCCACCCTCGGACAAGTTCGAGGCCTCAGAGGGAACTCTCGATTCTCTGGGAATTGATGAAGCATTTGAACCATCTCCTAAAGTGGACATCCCTCACTGCCTCCTTGTCCTCTCTAGGGATGAGTGCCATCAGCGCTGACGCCAGTCGCGACATTTGCTCTGTATCCTCCCATGCGCAGATGACCAGGAGGAATTCATCATACATGGCCCCAAGATCAGAACCCCAGAAATCTGGTGGACATCCCACAGGCTTATGCCCACCTCCCCATGATGCATGTGAAAGGTATTGGTCCTAGACGACCATCTGCTCATCAATTCCGGCATCAGTTTCTTCGGTTGGTAAATGTGGAATTGGGAGGCCAATGCCGCCTCATACAACCCCACTCTCCTCAGCTCGGCCCCAAACTCCTCGCATGAGGCGCCTACCCAGTAGGCCCAGGCCCAGTAATCAGTGAAGTTGCCGCCCTGGCGCAGGTCCCACTCATTGGACCATCCCTTCTTCGAATCCTGAAAAGCTGCCTTCAACATGGTACGGTAGAGAGCAAGGGACGTCTCCAGTTGCAGTGACCTCCCATCAATATCGTTCACATGGTTGTAGAGACAGTCAGCGGTGATGGGTGTGAAGTTCTCCTGTGCGTGACCATTGGCCGCCCTGAACCATTGGTGCTGGCATGGTGTGCTCCTGAACCAGCAAGCTGGTTTGTCCCTACTCACCTTAGGGATGAAGATGACATCCCTCAAACCGAAGCCGTACAATGGAAGCTTCTTGCACTGCGGATAATCCTTTTGACCCTCCGATAGAAGATCTGTCAAAGAAGCGTGGTCCGAATGGCTTTAGACCATCTCCCCAAGGCCTGGATGGTTGGCCATCTCATCCCGAAGGGCAGCATCTGCAAGCACCCCCAATACAGCCTCTTGACGGGCCATTTCGATTCCGACCCTCAGAAAAGTTTTTTTTTCAGAACGGATCGCGAAGATGGATCGTGAAGCCCGATCGTGAATGTCGGTCGCGAGACCAAGCTGCAAAGTCTGGCCCAGGCCGACAAGCATAAGTTCTCTTGGCGTGGACGCAGAGTCGGAGACCCACGGTTCGCCGCGAAGCTCGATTCGCGGAGGGCTGTCGCGGAGTATGCGTAGCTTCGCGAAGTCGAGAGCACAAAAGACAGTAAAGTCACATGGAGAAAAAGGAGGTTGACCCCCCTATTTATAGGCGGCGACCCCGAAGCATCGCGGCGCGCCTCACCCACGCGGAGCATCGCGGCTCGTCCGGATCCGTGGCCCCGGTCAGCACCGCGGGCCCCCTTCGCGAAGCCGCATCGCGAATCACCGACAATTTTTGTGATTTTCCCTCAGACTTTGACCCTTCACCCTACGCGGCTCCAAGTCTGAGGGGGGGCATTTTTTGGTGCCAAATTATTGCATGAGAGGAAGGGATGAAAAAGAAGGCTGGCACGCTGCCTTGCGATGCACCGTTGCGAAGTACCATGAGCATCACGGGCTCACGAAGCTCCTGAGGCTGTAACTCTCCGCGAAGGCAGTTGACGTTCACGAGCCCGCCGCGAAGCTCCGGAGGCGGTAACTCTCCGCAAACACAGTTGACGTTCGTGAGCCCGCTGCGAAGCTCCTGAGGTGGTAACTCTTTGCGGACACCGTTGACGTTCGCGAGCGCGCCGCGAAGCACTTGAGGTGGTGCGCGAGTTCTGCTTCGCGGCGCCCCTTTCCTATAAATACTGGACTCCCCCTGAGTCCTGGGGACGGACAATCTGACCTTTCGGCTTCTCCTCTCCCGAATCGCGAAGCACCCTTTTCCCCCGGGAATCATGAGCTCCGCGAGGTACTTCTACTTCGCGAGACGCCTTTGCTTGGTCTCATTTTGACCCCCTATTCCGAGAGGGAAGCCCTTCGCGAAGCTTAAGGGCATTCGCGAAGGAAGGGGATTCCCAAGGGAACCCGGGCAGCCGCAGAGCATTTATTCTTTGCAAAACACCCAACCCATACTAGTGATCCCTATGCTAAGGTAGGATCTCTACACATTGCGATGCACACTGCTTCGCAGCACCCTACTTCGCGAGGCACCCCTTCTTCGCGAGGCAGTGCTCCGTGAATTATGTTCCACTTCGCGAAGCACCCTCCACTCACACCTATGCCTCGTGCTAAGGCCAAGGAACTCTGCTTCGCAAAGCACACTCCTTTTCTTGGCAATTCCTCTTCCCATGCGACCCTCCAGGTTTGCACGATGTGATTTCAAAGTCCCATGGACAATACCACTCGTAACGTTGCTTCGCCTAATGCTTCTTCGCATAGGCACCCTAACGGCTATTGCTTCTTCGCATAGCCACACTAACGTGGACCCCTCGATGGTTCGCTCCACACCCCCCCTTGACCACGACCTTACTGGTACCTTCCCTTCCCCAAGGACCAGAGGGTATCGGCTATGTAAGTCCTAGGGGTGCGGAGTGAACCCACCTCGTCTGAGCTGCAGGATGTTAAACTGCCAAGCATCACGTCCTCAACACATGACGTTAAACTATGACCTGAACTCGTGCTTTGCACGCAGGGTCCCCCCAGCTCGAACATTTTTTACGCCACTCGTCTCCATAGGAGTGGAATCACCCATCCACAAGGGATGATATCCTCCTTATTGGAGTGGCGTATGTTCATAGGAGAAGAGAGACCCTAGTTCCCCAACGGATGGTTGCACCCCTGAATCTCCATACTTCCCCACTACCAAGGTCAGTGGAGGGCGTGATAGGGAACGAGGCACCTCCCATCATTGGTCCCGAGTCCCTCTTTCGCTGCGCTTTGCCGCACCTCGGGCCTCCATCCTGGAGTAAGTCCCAGCACCATGGGCCGCTTAATGCGTTATCCCCTCTTTTCTTCTCACGGACGCATCTTTCGCGACGTGATCGTCAGGTCCTTGCAACCTCTTGTTTCTCACACCGAGCATGACTCATGTGGGCTTAGAGTGAGCACCGACCCTGACCCCTACCCTCAGAGAACTACGAGGACTTTGATCCATGTCAAGGCATTGTACGTAGTAAGCCTCCATGAGGTTCAAGCCACATTACTCGGTCGTTCATTCACGTCGAGTTTCGCCCTCATCCAGCATGATGTTAAACTGCACACCCTCGTCCAGCATGACGTTAAACTGAACACCCTCATCCAGCATGATGTTAAACCGTATTCCCCTTTATCCCGCATGATGTTAAACTGCACACCCATTTGAACTACGCGGTCTTTGATCCATGTCAAGGCATGGTACGTAGGAATCCTCTCTGAGGTGCAAACCCAATAATCATTATCCCAGACCGTCTCCTTGTCGGTGTGCCAAGCCCCCCCCCCATTTTCACCCGAACTACGAGGACTTTTATTTATGTCAAGGAATGGTACGTAGGAAGCCTCCCAGTGGTTCAATCCCATCCCCCATCGGACCAAGGTCCCTCATTTACATCGGTTTTACGACACCCACCGCCCGTCGTTTTATTCACGTCAGGGTTCACTACCGTCCCGCATGACATTAAACTGTATTCCATCAATCTTTTGAACTATGAGGACTTTGATCCGTGTCAAGGCATGGTATGTAGGAAACCTTCCCAAGGTTCAATCCCACCACTAGTGGACCCACGGGTCTACCTTCACGTCGGTTCGCTGACGCATCAGGCCAAGGTCCACCCTCATTCCGGTTCACCGACACCATCCCGAAATACGCGGACTTTGATTCCCTGCCACGGGGATACGTAGGAAGCCCTTTCAAGGCTCAAGCCGAACTTCACCGTTGCCCTTGTGACGGTTCCTTGCCATTCCACCCTCCACTTCATTCATCCATCCACCATCCACCCCGATCCTCACCCGGACTGTCATATCCCGGTGAAACCATGTCGATACGCTCCTCTTCACAACCGCCCATGGGCTGGCCCCCGTATCAGCATCCCTTCAAGGGAAATCCCTCAATTCAATCTGTTCTAGATAATGATCTGATCGGGTTGATCCGTCTCTGCTAGATGTTAAACTCGCGGCGTACCCTGTGTTAAACACGGGAAGCTGAGGAAAACCTCAGATATGTGTCTATGGCATATATTTCCCCGCGCTCGATGTGGGATGCCTCGGGCTTCCACGCCCTCGGGAAGCCCTATGACCAGGGATAATAGACAGACATTCTAGGTTCCCCAACATCCAGACATGCTACTGATGCCTCAACGTGACTACTCCCCCGACTGAAGGTTGCTGCCCTGACTGGACCCTTTGGAATGTCCCGACAGAAGCTTTGTAATTAACCGGCATCCATGGAAACATGGCACTGGGAAGAGTTTCACGAACTACATATTAAATCTACGAGGGAGACCCGGACTAGGTGATGAGTTCTGAGGAGGAATCCACAGAAGGAAGAACCGACATCCCATCATCCTGTTTCGATCAAGGAGCAGACGTCCCTGAATAAGGAGCGAATGCCGCCCACCTTTGGAAAGCGGGAATGCGGGGCAACAAGCGCAACACGTCCTCCTTCGCGAACGGACGGATGCGCGCGCCCCGGCGAAAGCATCAGAAACAGTATGCACCTGATCTTATGAGAAAATATTAGTGGTCAGGTGGTGTCCTCTTATTGGGTATGATGCACACACACTCCATATATGTTTATCTAGAATATATATTAAACCTAATAGATATAATCCAGGAAAAGGTATAAAAGAAATGCATGATGGTTGATTAATATGGGATCAAGGAGTCTTGGAGTTTTAATGTCGATGACGATCATCATGTATGGATATGATCATTATTTTTTTATTACCTTTTAGTTTAGTAAATTATATGACTTAGAATTATGTTTAGTTTTGGCGTGCCTTTCATTTTGGATAATTTTAATATCATATTTTTTTATTAATGTTTAATAATTTTTTTATTAAAATTATATCCATTAGTTTATTATAATTTTTATAAATTCAAAATTTTATTTATATTATTATATAGTATAGTTCAATTACCTCATCTTTACATATAATTTTATTGATGTAGGGGTTTTCATTTCCATTATGTCAAATGTATACACGAGTCATGCCATTTTCCCTACAAGATACTCTTTTATTTTATATATTTTAGGAACATGGTAAATCACTTTAGGAATTATTATAGTTTAGGTCAGGTCCATATGTTATCTTGATACAAAAAATATAAAATGACATCATAGTATTATTTAGGGAAATTGCGATTGCAATTAGCTATGATATAGAAATGTGGTGACATAGGAGATGAGACATAAATATGTTTATCTAGCATAATTATGGTGGAATATTGAGTTATTTGGGATAATCAAGGTATTAATTTATCAATTTTTTACTTAAACGTGTTCTTTGCGAGTCACATTCATCATGAGTTGGTCATTAATTTTAGAACATTATTGTAAAACATGACATATTTTATACTTGTGTGAAATTTGTTTGCGTACATATGAAAATCATTTAAATTACTATATTAATTTAAAATCAATAATAAATAAATAGTTCATTACTACTTATTTATTAGAAATAATTATATTTATATAAAATATAATGTGGGGTTCATTTTTACTACTAATAAGGGGATAAGTATGATAATTTTGAATATTTATTTTCTAATTTTTTTTATTATATATTTTTTACCAAAGAATAAAAAGGGATTAATTGAGAGGGGGAATAAGGCTTCATCCTAGTCATTGATACTCTTTTATTAAATTTGATAATTTTTTTTATTATAATATGGAAAATATATGTGATTATATACTTTAATGTTTGATATGACACCTCAATTATGAACTATATTAACTTATAAAGGGATAGATTAATATTCAAATCCCTTTATACTAGTTAATACCAATGTCACCATTGCACTGTTCACATAAGGTCCCTGATGAAACTATTCACAGAAGGTTACCAATTCACTGATCACAACGGTCTACCATTGAAACTGTTCACCGATGGAACTATTCACATAAATGGAAATTTGGAAAAGTGTTGGAGAAAAGTCACCTCGACCCCCCGAAACACCTCATACACCAGATTTTCGCAAAGGAATAAACCAGAGAGGTCCGGGCTATTACAATTATTTTTTCAAAAATTCATCGATTCCTTCATGGTTATTTTTTCATATTTTTAGATTTTATTCTGAAGTAAAATTACATGGGAATTTTTTATTTTAATATAGAATTTTTATGTGTCTAATGAAAATATAGGAAGGGTTTTCTTAACATGTTCACTACAATGTAGTAATATTTAGTGTTTATTGGGGACTATATGTTATTATCAATATTTTATGCAATATTTTACTAGGATATATTGTCTTATGAAAACATTAAAAAAATATGGGTGAAAGGTCCATTATTTGATATTAATTTGAGATTATTTTTAGAAATTCAAAATAAATATTTTTATATGTAAAACTATGATCTTTCCAGAATCAGGTAATTGGTTTAAAATTTATAGAGATACCACTTCTATTGGTTATTTATGTCTATTTTGTTTTGGATCATTAGGTTTTATCTTATGGTTCTCATTGAATTTTTAAACATAAAAGTAATTATCTAAACCTTAACCTTATGTGATCAATTATAGTACATTGTTTGATATACTGGTGGAACAATAGTTTTTGTGTGTAATTCATTGTATATTATGACTATAAAATACCTATTTATATCTATTTCTTGTGAAGTAAAAATATAATCCACCATAATTATGTTGTTGACCACCAATATTTTTTTAGTTTTATTATAAAGTTAGAGAAAGAAACATGGTAATTGATTCACTTTTTATTATACCCAAACCTCAGATAATTCAAAAAGAAAATGGGGACTTGAGATTTATTTTATTTTTACCTAAAATGCATATGGTTATATTTTTGGTTTAAAATGAGATATATTTATATCATATAAATTTTCAATCATCAGTTATAGAGTGGATAAATTACATATGAATATTTAATCATGATTACATTATTATTTGAGAGAGGATTGACGGTGGAGAGATTTTTGAGTGAAGATATAGAGATCTTGGTTCATTATTTTTGTATCCAAAGAAGGATAGTGGTTCAAAATTTTAATTTGTAAGTGTTTATGATGAAATAACATTCTTCATAATGGTATGTTCATCCTAATGTATCAAAAAATAAATCAAGATATTTATAGTAAGTTTTAGTAGGTTATAGTGAAATAAGAAATTAGAGGTTTCTTTTTCTGATACAAACATTTCTAGAAGAAAAAATGAAAACATGAATGACATATAGGTAATTTATAACCACTTAATATTGTAGTATTAAAATGATATGATACCATAATGGGTTTTTACTAGCCTATATAATATTGAAAAGGATGAGTTATTTCTTGTTTTTTGTTGATTTCTTATTCATGATATCTCATTCACTACCCATAAAATAAACTTATTTTATGTATGAGTTGTGTATGATATTTGTCTTGGATATTTTGAACCATCAAGGAGTTTCTATTTGTATTTTTTTATAAGAACATAAGGATTTCTTAAATTTTCTGATAGGGCTCAGATGATATCTTGGTACTTGGGTAAAAGTGAGTAAAGCTTATTATCATCATATAGATTCATAACTAGAGTGGAACATTCATATATTTTGGTATGCGGTTGATTATTACATTTCTTTATTTTTTGTGGCTCTCTGTAATTCCATTTATCACTCTTCGAGTCTACCTTTAATAATAAAAATCAGTTTTCCTTTTAGAAGGCCTTACCTACAGATCTATATAATTTGATTTCTCATTCTTTATAGTTTTGTAAAAAGATTTTTAAATAATAAATGATTATTCATAAATAATATATAATATTAATAATAAATTAAAGTCAATTTGGAAATAGTTTATGACTAAAAAAGTCACCAAAAGAACATATACTAGTTATAGGTAGTGGACTTTGGAATTTCAGGTTATTGATCATGTATTTCTTTGTATTTCTACTAAACTTGGGCATTAAATTATTGGTAAGAAGTTGAATTTGAATAATTGATTCACTAAATCTATAAATATCTTAGAATATATTGAATAAAAGACTTATAGATTTACAATTTATACCTATATTAGTTTTATGCCGAAAAATATTTATGTTTCTCAACAAAGACAATATATATTGAATCCATCCCACAGTGTTCAACCAGATAGAAATTTTTTGGAGTATAATAGTTCCTTTATAATAGACCCTATTTTTATTTTTGAAAATGTTAAAAGGTATTTACTATGGATCCCTAATAAATAAATTATTATTTACCTAGGAATTCAAAATAGTGTGCACCCAGGGTTTATCTCACGATGAGGTCACTCAATCAACACTGTTCCTTTATTATCACTATCTAAAATATAAATTTTTATATGAAATAAATATACTAAAATATTGGTGGGTTTTAAAATATATAGGATATAAATACATATTAAGTTAAAAAAATTATAGATTCTTGGAGAATATGAAATACAAGGAGTAAATATTTGTAAAGATGAAAGAAGATGCCATCCTGAGGAGTTCAAGGTGATTCAATACTTGTTCTTAAAAAATATTAACTGTCTACATTATATAGAGTGTTGATATCAACCATATCCATCAACACCCAACCATATTTATTGAATTTTCCCCACACCGACCATCTGCATGTGGGATAATATTACTCACAACATTTCTGTAACACTACACGGACCCTCTACATAAAGCATCATGATGATAAAAGAGTGGAATAAAGATTAATGTGAAGAAGAATGAAATAGTATATAAATCTTGGTTTTATTACACCAAAATATATTTGTACACTATTTAAATTATTAGAATAAAATAAAGTGAATACGTTGAAGTGAAATGAAATAAATCTCCTTCCAACAAATAAAAATTAGTTTAGTTCTTAATTCTCATTGAGATGAGAAACATAATAGTTTGTTTATGAAAGAGAAAAAAAGGAAAAAATGTAAAGGGGATGATAATATATATTAAAATTTTAGAAATATATTAAAACAATATAACACCTACATAGAAATAACAATCACCAAACTCTCTTGAAAGGAAATGTAAGTACATTTTTATAGGCAATATGGTGGATCATTTTCTCCCAAAATTAGACCTCAAAACATTGGTGAAATTTGGAACATTAAATTGAAGTATCCCATAATGTGGTAAACTATAAAGCTTTTCTCCAACATCTTGTCCTTATAACCTCAAAATATTATTTCTATTGGCTCAGTATTGCCGATGTTATAGAACTATTACTGAAGAAATTATTTATGTCACGACAAGCTCTAAAAATTCTCCTGATCCAATTTTTAAGGAATTTATGACCACTAAGGAGGGTGAATCTAAATATTTTATAGATATATAAAACTATTTATGGCTTATTTTTTTATCCATACAAAATTTGAGCTCATTTGGTTTTGTTGTTCGGATGATGTGATAACATCTGTAAACAACATCAGGACTATAAATTGATTTCAAGGACTGAATTGTGAGATTATTTTGGTTCAGAAAATGCTGGTTCCAACTATTAGTGTAGTGGAATGAAACGTATCCAATCAATCATGAAATCATAGAAAAATTAATATCATAATTTTGACCATTTTATAGAACCTTATAGCTAGTATAAAAAATTATTTTAAATAATTAAAATTAAAAAATAATCCATCTTCACAATTGAGCCCAAAATATTCCAAAAACCCTAACATGTGATGATTACACTTAAAATATCAATTTTATGGGATTTAAAACATTAAATTATATTTTAAAATATGTGAAATTGTGATCTTTATTAATCCCCTACTCTTAAATATTGCACTATATAGAAATAAACAATACTAAGGATAAACCAAACATCATAGGAAATAATTGGAAACATTACTCAACTCAAAAATGTGGAGAAACTATCATGCCTCTTACATGGATAAATATTATATATCTCCTCTAAAATCATAAACTTTAATTTAATGTCACATTATTCTTCCTGTGATTGTCATACCCACATCCCCATAAATGATTTTTTTTTCTATTCACTTAATGTTTTTTCCACATGGAGTATTTCTCATTCCGAAGAAAATGAATGGTCTCTATAGGATTTTTAAAATTCCTAGATCTCCAAACTTTGATACAAAAAAATTATTAAAATTCTAAGGTCTTTTTATAATGATTTTGGTATCTATGTGTTGGGGGAAAATATTTGAAATTTTAAGGTTTAAAATTGGAGGTTGGACTCTTAAATTAAATTTATTAATATTCAATTTAAAACACTATAAAAATACTCAATGAAACCCCCTTATATATTATAAATGACACAAACACTTTTTCAATGACATGAGACATAATTAAATAAATTAATATAATGAATGAATAGTTCATAATTTTTAATTTTCAATTTTTTTTTTCATTTTTCCCTTTTTAATTTTTTTCCATTTAATTTTTTTTGTGGAGAATGTGATAAAAAAAATGAATGAATAAAAATTAATTCTCCCAATATTTTTAGGGACATAAGTCATAAAAGTAAGCATAATAAATGATTCAAGCTCTTCTCAATATTTGTTAAATTTTTAATTTTTTTACTTTTTATTATTATAGATAGGATGATATTAATGAAATAAAATGAACAATGAATCATGTTACTGTCTAAATACCCTAAATATTTTCACATAACTCATGATATATTTTAATTATATTCATCTAATAAAACATAAATTAAAGGCCCTTCCCCATACTAAAACTTGAAATATATCGGAAAAAATATTAACTGTGAAAGTAGGAAATGATAAATTGGATCGTAAAGTGGAATAAACCTATAAGGAAATTTATTTATTATAAGAGATAAATAATGGTAGATATAAAGGGTAAGTCTTATGTTAAATATATTTATTTCCAAAAACATTCCTTAATCAGTTAATTTTTTGTAATTAAATCCAAATATTTGATATAAAAAAGTTTCATGTTCTGGATTGTACATCATGAATCAACACTCTCAAAACAAATAGAAAGCTATAGATGATGCGAAAAATGATTATAAACTTCTCAAGTTGGTCAAAATGTTAATTTTATATAGTACTAGTGCACATTAGTTTCGCATTCCATAAAAATTTTTTAAATGAAAAGATTGGAAACCAAGAAATAAAATCTATTTAGAAATCACTAAAAACCTTTAATTTTAAATTCAAATAATGTTCCCAAAATTCCAAAATGGTTTGAATTATCCAAATTATATTATTAGTCTCAAGATCATGAAAATACTAGAATCTAAGAATTAAAAATAGTATATAAAGCATTAAAACAAAGGGAAAACCCACAAAACATCCTAAAAATAGGATGAAATCACCTCCTTACAAAAGATCTAACTAACCTTAAGATTTATCACAAAAATAATTAAGAAGACAAGAAAATAAAAATCGTTGATATGGAAAGATATAACTTTAATTTATCAATCCTTGGAGGCCTCAAATTTAGATCCAAGATATTGCTTCTATATTTCTAGAAAGAAAAATCAAAACATAAAAAATGTATTGAAATAAAACTAAATAAAAAGAAATATAAAGGGAAATAACTTATTTTTTTAAACGTTTTAGAGGTTACTGGTTTTTTACAAACTATAATTAGGCAGTTTTAGTGGTTATCACTAATCAGAAGGTTGGTGTGGTTTCATTATCATGAACCACAAAACATGTTTTCTTCTAGAATACTTTTGGATTTAGTTCCCCAGAATTGACTTTATTAGTACTTTATTGAATGTTTCATAGGTACAAAGTGTATTTATTACTTCATCCTTTTAACATTAGTTATTTATAATCAATGTACAAATCCATATAAATTGATTTATCACATCAGTTATATTACAACAAAAATTAAAAATGAATTATCTAGATTTATGATGTCAGATATTTTATAACAGATGTGACAATGCCAGTTTTTTTAAATCTGTTATAGAATAATCGACATGATAGAGAAAACATCATTTCTTTATCACATCTATTATTATATAACCAATGTTATAATTCATTTTTTCAGATTTTTTATATAATAATCGATTTGAAAAACGTAATAAAAAATATTTACCATGTCAGTTACTAAATAACCAATGTGATAAATCATTTAAACTTTTTATGAATCCCCATTTTGAGTAATTATGGTGTTTTTCATTCAGGCAACAACAACTTGGTTATCTCTCATGAGGAAACCCTATAATCAATTCATCGATCATGTGGCCTCCTACCTTGTTTTTCTAGATTCATTAATCATATTTTTCATCAGTACATCTATTTGATTGATCAAAAACTCTCAAGTATGCCTCACACACCTCGAATTTGGTCGTTAGATTTTGCATATGCCCTAAATCTATTCGGTTACTAAAATATCACAATATATTGTTCCATATTCTCATGTTATCACATTTCATCTGTAACTAGCATGAATGTAAGTGTCCATTCCATGTGATAATTTATGTGGGGCGTGGTTTGTATTCCAATTACACATTATGTATTCACTATAAGTTAATGTTTCATCAATTTAATTAAATTTTTACTTTTTTATATATGAATTATTCATTTTCGTAACAAATAGATTCTTTTTTTTCTTAAAAGGTGAACTTTTGAGAGGTTTTAAATCATTTACACTTTTTACACATCCTGAAACCCCTAGAACCTTGTTGCATATGGCTAGTAAATAGGGTGGATGATGTGAAACAACTTACAATTCCCCAAAATACCATGCCATTATTTTTTTTCTCATATAGGGGATACAAATATTTTTATAAGGACTATATTTCTTAGGTTGAAATCATGTATCAATGAAACCTTTGAAAAAAATAGAACCTATATATAATCGATTATTTCTAAAATTATAATAATTCTCTAAAGAGGATTTGGTTTTCACAATAGTAATCTTACCATAAAATGATGTACCCCTTGGAAATTATTCATATACCACATATCATAGAAATATGTTAAACTATAGTGTGACCTAAAATGTGGGTGAATTACTATATGACTTCAAGTGTTTCATTATTATGTATTTATTTTACATTAGTTACATTGAAATATTTTTTTATGGGTTGAAAATACATCACAATAGTGGAAGGTGATTTATTTTTATATAGTGTTTTTCTATCATATTAATCAAAAAAATATCTTTATAATTTTAAAATAAGCATATATTTGTTTTATATTTCAAAATTTTGTTACATTAAAATTATGAAATTTAATATATAAATATAAAATTGGATTATATAATTATATTTTATTTTTTAAATTATTTCCATTCATATATTTTAATGATTTATCATTTATATTTTAACTTATATTTTATTATTGTGTAGAATTGTAATTACATTTTTCCAATATTCATGTCATTATTTTTTATTTAAAATTTGTGTTTATTTAAAATTATTACATATTTCATATAAATATAAAATTGGATTATCTTAACAAGATATATAATTTTTATATTTGTTATAAATAATAATGATTTGATGTTGGATTGTGACACATCGAATGAGTGATTAATATGAGGAAGGTGTATATGCTTTTTGAGAATTTTCTAATTGAAATGTTCCAAAAAACAAACATGTACCCAAGTGGTAAAGGCTACTACTTGGCATCCAAAATACCGAGGATCAATTCTGTGTAGGGAAAAAATTCTCAGGTTACTATAGAAGTACTGTATTAGAGAACTGTAGTAGCAACCAAACTATAGAAGTGGGGGAACTATAGTGGTGGTGTCACTACAAAGGCGAAGGTATTGAAGTGGGAGCTATAGTGGCATTGATACTATAACAGCTCAGGTACTGTAGAGGTACTATTCACTTTAGGGCCCTTTGGGTGAAAAAACGGGCTGTCATTGTAACAACACAAAATTTTATCAATGTAATTTCTCTATTATTTTTGTCATTTCATAATCAATAACATTAGGAAACACAATACCACATCATTATTAAATGAAATACTATGTGACCTTTAAACATAAACTTATCACCTTTGTGGTTTGAATTTTGAAAATCTGACATACATGGGTGTTTCCAGGATGATGTTTGTGGTCTAATGGAATAAACATGTTTTTTGGTGAATAGTAACCCGCCCTTATGAATAGTAACCAACCCTTATGAATATTAACCTACCATTTTGAATAGAAGCCTTACATATGATAGTATATATATACGATTTAAGTGGAAGTATGACCTTCGGGTACGCTAGTGCTCCTTGTGAAGAAGAAGGATGGAACAATGCGGCTGTGTATCGATTACCGGGAACTCAATATGATATCCAAATAGAATAAGTATCCTCTTTCGAGGATTAATGACTTGTTTGAGCAGTTCAGAGGATATCAATACTTATCAAAGGTGGATCTTTATTTGGAATATCATTAGCTAAAGGTGAATAAGGAATATATTCAAAATATTTCCTTCCATACGAGGTATCTTCACTATGAGTTTCTGGTGATTCCCTTTGGACTTATTAATTCCCCTTCAATATTCATGTATTTGATGAATAGAGTGTTTAGACATTACCTAGAAAAATTTGTGGTAGTTTTTATCAATGATATTATCTTCTACTCCAAGAGAAAGGAGGAATATGAAGAACATCTAAGACTTGTGTTAGCGACATTGAAAAAGGAGAAGTTGTAAGGATGTTCAGCCAGTGTGACTTTTGGATAAAGAAAGTCATGTTATTGGGACATGTGATCACAATTGATATAATTTATGTGGAAAATTCAAAAAAATTGCGATTATGGAATGGACAAGACCATATACTGTCACAGAAATCCATAGTTTTATTGGATTAGGTGGGTACTACCAATGTTTTGTGAGAAATTTATCACGTTTGTCAAGACCACTAACTAAGCTAACCAGGAAAGGGGTAAAGTATGTATGGACAGAAGAATGTGAGGAAAGCTTCAAGGAGCTAAAGAGATCACTGCACCTCTACTCGCATTACTGAAAAGTGGAGAATGTTTTGTGATATACTATGATGCTTCAAAGAAAGGTTTGGGTTGTGTACTCATGAAAAATGAAAACATGATAACCTATGCCTCACAACAACTAATGATCCTAGATTAGAACTATCGAAACATGATCTATAGCACACAAAAATGATTTTTTTATTGAAAATATGGTGGTTCTACCATTATAGTGAGAAGTATGACATGTACACCAACCACAAGATACTAAATTATATATTCACATAAAAAGAGTTGAACATGCATCAAAGGATATTGTTAGAGATAATCAAGGAATATGGTTGATCTATTCAGTATCATCCTATAAAGGTGAACAAGGAAGTTGATTCTCTAAAAAGAAATGAACCCACTACTATATCTATGTTATAGATTGAGAATGACCCTATCTTTTTGGATATGCAAAGGAAGGATTTGTAAATCATAAGGGAAAGGGATACATCCTACCTTACCCAAATGAATGAGAAACCATGTATCAAAGAGAAGATTAAGAAGGCATAAAGGAATTATCTAGAGTTACAAAAGAAGGTGAATGGAGTAAAATACAGGAAGCTGTAAGAGTTCCATTTCATTGATGATATTGTGATTCAGTTTGGAACATGGATCTATGTGACTTTTTCACCCAGGATAATGAACAATATATTAGACAATTCACATTGCTCAACATTCTCTACCCATCCTGGTAGCACCAAGATGTACCGAGATCTCGGATAACACTTCTGGTGGGATAACATTAAGAAGTAGATTGCGGAATATATCTCAAGGTTCTTGGTATGTCAGTAAGTTAATGTACTGAGACAAAAGTCAAAAGGGATGATTAAACCATTGCATATACCCATGTGTAAATGGGAGAATGTCACTGATGAATTTTTCATAGGTCTCTTGAAGATTTCAATGAGAAATAATGAGATATGGGTTATGGTTGACCAACTCACAAAGACTTCCCATTTTATCACTATTCGGGAAGACCTCTTGCTTGAACATATTTCAAGGTTATATTTGAAGGAAGTGGTGAGACTGTACGGTGTTCCACCCTTGATTGTATATGACCATTATCAAAGATTCACATCTAATTTTTTAAGGAGTCTTCAACATGCCTTGAGCACTAAATTTAATTTTAGCATGACCTATCACCCCCAACCTGATGGCCAATCTGAAAGGACTATTCAGTAGTTTGAAGACATTCTAAGGGTCTTCTTTTTAGAATTCAATGTTGGATGGGATCAACATATCCCATTGGTTGAGTTCTCATACTATAATAACTTCCACTCATGTATTTAGATGGAACCATATGAAGATCTATATGAAAAGCGATGTAGAGATCCAATCTATTGGGATGAAGTTAGGGAAAGAAAGCTACATGGACTTGATCTTGTGATAGAGATGAAAGAGAAGGTTCAAGTCATCCAGAAACTAATCAAAGTTGTTTAGAGTCAGCAAATGATCTATGCTAACAGATTTCAAAAGGACTTGGAGTTCTATATTGGAGATAAAGTATTTCTTATAATATCACCATGGAAGATAGTCTTGTGGTTTGGAAAGATAGGGAAGCTAAGCCCAAGGTACATTGACCCCATTGAGATCCTTGACTCCATAGGAGTCATGGACTATCTACATGCACTTCCACTGAATATGGATCATGTTCATGATGTGTTTTAAGTATCACTCCTAAGGAAGTACATTCCATATCCCTCACATATACTGAACTCAGAGGTGGTATAGTTAGGAGATGATATCTCTTATGAGGAGCAGCCAATGAAGATTCTAGATAGGAGAGATAAGGTTCTAAAAAACAAGACAACTCACCTTTTCAAAGTGTTATGAAGGAACCAAAAGTATGAAGAAGAAACTTGGGAACAATAGGATGCGATGAAGGAGAAGTACCCTTACCTAATTATATAAAATGAAATTTCTAGAGAAAATTTTCAAAAAGGGTGAATAATGTAACGACCCAAACTTTTATCAATGCAATTTATCCATTATTGTAGAAATATAATAATAAATCACATTAGGAAACCCAATAACACATTTTTCTTAAATGAACTATAATTTGACTGTTAAACATAAATTTGTCACCTCTATGTTTTTAATTTTAAAAATCTGACATATATGGTTGCGTCCAAGATAATTTTTGGGGTCTGGTGGAACAATCATTATTATTTTTGGTGAATAGTATCCTAACCATATGAATAGTTACCAACCCTTATGAATAATAAACTACATTTATAAATAGTAACCTTACATATGATAGTATATTTATATATGATTTAATTGGAAGTATGATATACCTATATCTTGGATAAATAATTTTAAATTGGTATTTTTTGAATAAAAAATTATTTCATAGAAAAATTTAATTTAAAAAATGTAGAAAAATATTTTTGAAAAATGGAGTTCATTTTCGGATTCTACATGTCGAAAAATGGATAGGGTGAATTGTTTTGGGTTTTTTTTGAAATAGATGGATTTTTGATGAATAGTGAAATATGCTAATTTACAAAATAAGTTGAATTCATGAATTATAGAGTCATGGGTGATGTTATGATAATGTAATACAAATGTTTTTTAACTCACATGATTTCCTTACTATATTTATTCATTTAACACTCACTATTAATTGTCTTGATGGATATTAATAAACTAATGATTAAAATATTTGGAAAACCCACCTCCCCTCCACTATAAATACCACCCTTCACACCCTCATTTACTCACACATATCAAGATTAATGAATTGTATAAACTCTTAAAAAAAATATTACCTAGACCCTCCACCATTTCCATTAAATTCTTGTCTTATCAAAATACCAATCCAAGTATCCTTAAGGAGGATTGAAGAGGCAATTCCCCTCTCTCTTTTCTGTTAATTTCCTTTGAATTTCATGTTATTTTTCTAATCTCTCTACAACTATCCTCATAAAGACTATATGATAAGTATATTATATTATTTATATGGTAAATATATGATACTAATGGTATAATATATCATCCAACCCCCTTCTCCTCTTCCTTTTTATTTTAAAACGGGAAATGTTCTTCGTGAGGTGTAAATTTGTGACCTTTTAGAAGCAGAAGTTTTCATTTTCCTTTACCACATTCAAATTTGGTCATGAAACCATTTTTATTGTTGAACCAGATTATTTTATATATATTATATCCTATTTAATGTTATGGAACTATCTTATGTACATATTACTTAATGATTAAAAAAACAAGTTCCGTGTGGTCGAAAAATTGCCTGAATTAACCCAAACAAACCAAATTAAATTATTATCTAATGATTCACTCTTATGGTATATAAAAAAATTATTTATAAGATCATTTAAAGTTATGTAACATCATAAATAACATAAAATTACAATTCTGACTATTTATACACATTTTAAATGAAATTCCATTCATGAATACAAGGTAACCCTTCATGAAAACTATGAAAAATAACACTCCTAAACAATGGATTTCAATGATATAACTAATCCAAAGGCCCATAAAAGAACTTAATGAAATAATAATGAATAATATTCATGTATTAAATATTATGAAAATTTTAATTAATGTATATAATGACATTATACATGAATTTAAAGTAAATAAATCATTTGGATACATGGTAACGAGAAATTCTCGAACCCAACTTTCTTTCTTCGGGTTCTCCCTTTTCCACTTCATTTTTGGAATGGTTACCCCTTAAAAATAATTTTTAATAATTATCCTACCTTTTTTGGTATATTCATGTTTTCCATAGGAGTTTATGTCAAACAAAATGTTTTCAAAAAGAAATATTCTTTAAAAAACACCCATTTTACTATTCACTCAAGGTTGATGGTTCTTGTATCAAGTATGTCAGTCCCTCTTTCTTTTGGAAAGGAAAAGTTTATGAATGTGTTCTCATGAGATGAAAAATATTCATTTAAATGGTTTATTTATGTTCATTATTGATATATGTTCCATGTGTCATGAATGATAATGAAAATGTTATGATGTGATGGGTGCACCCGGAATTTTATAGCGCAATATGAAAGTTTGAATGTGATGGGTGCACCTGGAATTATACAGTGATCCAATGAAATAGGAAAAGTGATGAATCTAATGAGTTAAAGTGAAATGATGTATAAACATAATTATATCTTTGTTCACAACTATGTGTGGTAGTTAACCACTAAGACATGATGTTCCATTTTTATGCATTGCCACATTTCAAGTCTTCTCTTAATGTTTCATCTCATGATTATGATCATATGACTATTTTATGATGATAATGTTTATTCTCATCCAATTTTATGTTGTTTTGTTCTTATTTATACACTTACTGTGATTTTAGCTCACCCTTTTTTAACGTATATCCTTAGGTGAATACATGTACTAAGTAGATGTCAAGAGCCAATAAGAAGCTAGAGAAGAAGAAATTAAATAAGTTATTATGATTGATGTTGTAAATGATATGTTTGGTACTAGTTTTCTTGATAAACTAAATATCTAGGTCCTCATGGTATAATACTATTTTGTTTTTATCTTTATAATGATGTAATAGTAAGGTAAGAAAAGGTAGTGTTTTCTAGTTTGTATCAGAGGCAAGGATTAGTTAATTTGGCAATTAATATCAGTGAACCCTAGAGAAAACCTATATTATGAGACTAAGTAAAAATATGAACACAAGAATATTTAGATATATATCCCATATGTTATTCTTTTAGTGTAAATTGTACTTATAAATAAGTTATTTATTCTTTACTTGTTGACTTATATTTTGTTCTAACGTTTTCTATTTTAGAAAATGATGGGAACCAGGAGAAACCATGACAACAAAACTTGTTAGGGACAATGAAAAGATTTCTTGAAAAACATCCCGAATGCCTTATGATATGGAGTTAAAAAATTTAGGGATATTCTTAACCAACTATCTCAGGTTATGAATAATAACTGGAATAATGTGGAATGTCCCCTTTTTCCAAAGAGAGAGAAACTGAAAATCGAGTGTTTTATGCAGCAACGACTACTGATGTTTAGTGGAAGTTCCTTGTGGAATAGTGGGTCAAATCCATGGAGAATATCTTTTTTGTTCTTCACTATTATCATATAGAGAAGGTGATGCTATCTATTTACCATCTAGAGGGATAGGGTGATCAATGGTGGGACTGGATTAAGAACACGAAGCCAAGAGGCAAAATTGAAGAGATTGAATGGGAAGACATTAAGAGAATTTTTCTTAGTAAGTATTTCTCTCAAAATCTTTGTCTAAATATGGAGAGAGAATTAATAGAGATCAAGAAAAAATAAGGAGAATATTTCATGACCAATGAAGAAAATTTCACTAGGCTTACAAGGAATGATTTGAGTTTTGTAATCAACAATGATAACAAAATTGATAGATGATTTTGTAGATTAAAACCACACATTCAAAAGTATATTTCAATTTTAGACTTTGGGAGTTATGAAGAAGTTTTTTAGTGTGCCCTCAAAGTGTATATAGTGTTTCTAATGGTCCCATGGCTATGGTGATAAGAAACAAAAGATGGAGTTTCAAGTCGAAGGAACTATTGATGAAGGTGGAAAGAAAAATAAACCACCCACATGCCAAAATGTGGGAAGGTGCATCATGGGAACTACCTAAAAGGTATGGGAGAATGGTTCAAGTGTGGGAGACAATGACACCATGCTCATGAGTGTCTAAAATACATGATAAGGAAGGATAATGCTGTGGAAGAAAGGAGAGAACCACCCACGGTCCAATGTGACAACTATTGGGAGCAAGGGCACTATGCCAACCAGTGCACTAAACCTTGAGTCCCCAAGGGTAATTAGCATCAGAAACCACTAAATCCAAAGGAACAAGTTAAGGCTTATTCCATCACTACTATGGATGTGTAGCAAGATAATTAAGTCATACAAGTTACACTCCTATTCACTCAAGAATGGAAAAAGTCTTATTTGATTATACTTCTACGAATTATTTTATATCTTGAAAGTTTGATAGAACTATAGAATCAAATACTTGAAATATTGAAGTAGAGATATCTATAAAAAAACCAAGTGGTGAAATCATTAGAACTCAAGTGTTTGACTTTTCACCTATTGGAGTATGGGGGAAGATTATTTTAGCGGGTCTCATAATACTTCCCTTGGTGGAATTCGATGCATTAATGGGAATGGATTAGACCTCATCATATAGAGTACATATCAACTGTAAAGAAAAGGAATTTTTTTTCATATTCTGAACCATCCCATACTCCTTTACAAATGCAAGGAATATCATGAATCTCCTTGAAAAATTCTTCAACGGTGTGGGTGTTGATTCCTTGTAATGAGGCATACCGTGCTCAAATGGTTGAGTCAAAGGAATGTGTCAACCTAATGGAAATTCCCATTTTGAGGGAATTTTGTTATATATTTCCTAAAGAGTTATCTGGACTTTCCCTAGATCATGAGGTAGATTTCTTAGTATAACTCATACCCAAAGCTACTCATATCTCATTGTGTCCCTATAGGATGGCTCCTATCGAACTGGAGGAGTTAAATAAGCAGCTACAAGAGAATTTGGAAAAAGGGTTTATATTCCCCTTGGCATCACCTTGGGGTGCACCAGTGGTCTTTGTGAAGAAACATGACAGAACAATGAGTCTATGTATCGATTATCGGGAACTCAATAAGATCACTATTCAGAGAAAGTATCCCCTAACAAGGATTGATGACATGTTTCATTAGTTTAGAGGTGATAAATTCTTATCAAAGGTGTATATTTGTTTTGGATATCATTAGATAAAGTTTAAGAAGGAATATATTCAGAATACTGACTTCTTTACAATGTATGGGCACTATGAGTTTCTGGTGATTCCTTTCATACTTAATAATTCTCTTGCAATCATCATGGATTTTATGAATAGAGTCTTTAGACATTACATAGAATTTTTTTTGAAAGTGTTTATCTATGATATTATAATATACTCCAAGAGGAAGGAGGAAAATGAATAATATCTAAGATTGTGTTGGAGACATTGATGAAGGAGAAGTTATATTCCATATTCAACAAGTGTGACTTTTGGATTTAGTAAGTATCATTCTTGGGACATGTGATCACAAGTAAGGTAATGTTTGTGGACCCTTAAAAAACAAAGGTGGTTGTGGATTGGCCTAGAACCTCTAGTGTCACAGAAATCCATAGCTTTATTGGATTATCTGGGTACTACTGACATTTTTTGAGAAATTTTCATGATTGTCAAGCCAATAAACAATGTTAACAAGGACAGGGGTAAAGTATGTATGGAAAAAATAATGTGAAGAAGGATTCAAGGAGAGAAAGAGAAGGAAAATCACTGAACCTATACTCACATTACCGAAAGGTGAAGAATGTTTTTTGATATAAAGTGATGCTTCAAAGAAAAGTTTTGGTTGTGTAAACATGAAAAATGATACTTTCATAGCCTATGCCTCATGGTAGTTGAAGATCCATGAGCAAAACTACCTCACGCTTGATCTAGAGCTGGAAGCTATGATTTTTTCATTAAAATTTTTTAGTAATACCTTTATGGTGAGAGGTGTAACATATACACTAACAAAAAGAGCCTAAAGTATACATTCACAAAATAGGAGCTCAACATGCATCAAAGTGGATGGTTAGAGCTAATTAAGGACTATTATTTCTCAATTAACTATCATAATGGAAAGGTGAACATGGTATTTTACGCTCTAAGAAGAAAAGAACCTACTACTCTATCCATGTTACAGATTTAGAAAGTCCCTATCCTGTTGGATATGAAAAGGATGTATTTTTGAATCATAAGGACAAGGGATACATCATAACTTGAAAAAAGTATTGCACAACCATATATCCAAGAGAAGATTAAAGAGGCACCATGAAATGATCTGGAGTTACCAAAGAAGGTGAATGCAGTAAAGGGAAGCTTCAATAGTTCAATATTAATGATGATGGTTTGATTTTATTTGGATTGTGACTTTGTGTGCCATCATCACCTAGGATATTGTAGGAGCTATGAGGAAATTCACATAGATCAACATTCTCTATCCATTTGGGCAGCACCAATATGTGATGAGATCTCTTAGAACACTTTTGGGGGGATTAAATGATGTAGGAGATTGCAGAATATATCTCAAGGTGCTAGGTATGTCAGCAAGTTAAAGAAGAGTGAAAAAGTTAAATGGGATGATGCAACCATTTCTTATAACCATGTGGAAATGTGAGAATGTCACTATGGACTTTTTCATAGGTCTCTCGAAGAGGTTGGTGGGAAATAATGAGATATGGGTTTTGGTTGACTGACTCACCAAGACTACCCATTTTATCTCTATTTGGGATGATCTCTCACTTAAACATCTTGCAAAGACATATATAAAGGAAGTGGTGAGGATAAATGGTGTTCCAATCATTATTGTATCTGATCATGATACAGGGATCACATCTAAATTCTAGAGAAGTCTTCAAAATCCATTGAGTTCTTAATTGAATTTTAACAAGGCCTATCACCCAGAATCTAATGGCCAATATGAAAGGACTATTCAGATGCATGGAGTCACGCTAAGAGCCTGCTCTTTAGAATTCAAAACTTTATGGGATTAGAATATACTATTGGATGAGTACTCATACAATAATATCTTTCACTCGAGTATTCATATGGATCTATATGAAGCTCTGTATGGAAAGCGATTTAGAACTCCAACTTGTTGGGAAGAAGATGGGGGAAAAAAGCTACATGGACCTGATCTACTGCAAGAGATGACACAGAAGGTTCAAGTCATCCAGAAACACATCAAATCTTCTGAAAGTAAACAAAATATCTATGATTACAACCATCAATGGGACTTGGAGTTTGATGTTGGTGATTAAGTCTTCTATTCAATATCACCATGGAAGAGAGTCATGTAGTTTGGAATGAATGAGATGCTAAGACCAAGTTATATTGGACCCTTTGAGATCCTTGACCACATAAGAGCCATGGACTATCGACATGCACTTCTATGGAAAATAACTCAATTTTAGGATGTGTTTCACGTAACACTCCTCAAGAAGTACATACCCGATCCCTCACATGTACAAAACTCAGAGGTGGTACTACTAGAAGATGATCTCTCTTATTATGAGAATCCATTGAAGATTATGGACCAGAGAGATAAGGTTCTACGCAGATATACAAATTACCTTATCAAAGTGTTATGTAGGAACCATAAGTATGAATAAGAAACTTGGGAACCCGAGGATGTGATGAAAGAGAAGTACCGTCACCACTTCATGAAAAACGAAAATTTTAGGGTGGAATTTCAAAAGGGGGAATAATGTAATAGCCCAAACTTTTATCAATGGAATTTCTCAATTTTTGAAGTAAGGTCATACTAAATCACATTAGGAAAGAAAATACCAAATCATTTTTAAATTAACAACTATGTGACCTTTGAAAATAAAATTTTCACCTATGTGTTTTGAATTTCGAAAATCTGATATTTGCGGTTGCGTCTAGGATGATTTTTTGGGTCTGACAGAACAAACATAATTTTTTTGGGGGATAGTAACATACCCTTATAAATAATAACCAACCCTTATTAATAGTTACCAAACCTTATGAAGAATAAAAATACTTATGATAGTATATATATATATGATTTAAGTGGAAGTATGATATACCTATATATAGGAGTATGTAAATAAATGATTTTAAATTGGTATTTTTCGAATATACTATTATTTTGTTTAAAAAATTTATTTAACATTTTTAGAAAATTATTTTTCAAAATTTTATTTATTTTTTTGGATTTTACATGTCGAATAATGGTTCAGGTAAATTTTTAGGATTTTTTTGAAATACCTGAATTTTAGATGAATAGTGAAATATCATAATTAACAAAATAAGTTGAAATCATGAATTAGTGTCATTGGTGATGTTATTATAATGTAATTAAAATTTTTTAGAACTCAAAATTCATAATTACTATATTTATTCATGGAATTCTTACTATGTATTGTCTTTAGGGAAATTAATAAACTCATGATTAAAATATTTGGAAAACAACCCTCACCTCCACTATAAATACAACCCTTCACACCCTCATTTACTCACACCTCTCAAGATGCAGGAATTGTCTTAATTCTACCCAAAAATATTTTCTATCCCCTTCCCACTTCCATGATATTCTTGTCTCATCTAAATACCAATCCAAGGTGCGTTAATGAGGATTCAATAGGTAATTTCCCTCTCTCTCTTTTCCTTTAATTTCCTCTCCATTTCAAGTTCTTTTCTTAATCTCTCACCAGATACCCTCATACACATGGTATAGAATCTACCATATCTTAAATATAATGGAATGTTATGATACTGATGGGATAATATATCATCCAACCCCTTTCTCCTGTTCTTTTTATTTTGGACAGGAAAACGTTGTTCGTGAGGTGTTAATTTATCACCTTCAAGAATGACATGTTTTCATTTTCCTTTACTGCCATCAGATATGGATATGAAACCATTTTTATGCTTGAACTAGATTATTTTATATTTATTATATACTCTTTAATGTTCTGGAACTATCTTATGTACATATTACTGAATGATTAAACAAAACAAGTTCGTTGTGGTAGAAAAACTGCCCAAATTAACCCAAACGGTCATCATTTAATTCTTATCTAATGATTAATTTTCATGATATATAAAAAAATTATTTATAAAATTATTTTAAGTTCTTTAAAATTATTAATAAAATATAATTACAATTATGTATGTCTATCCACGTTTTAAATTAACTTCCATTCATGAATACAAGTGAACCGTTCTTGAAAAATAAGAAAAAGTACACTTCTGAACAATGGATTTAAACTCTCTAACTCATCCAATGGCCCATAAAAAAACTTAGTGAAACCATAATAAACCATATTCATGTATAAATGGTTCATTAAATTTTATTTAATGAATGTAATGTCTTTATATTATAGAGTAAAGTGAAGAAAGCGTTCGAATACAAGGTTAGGGGGAATTCTAGAACTGAACTATCTTTCTTCAGGTTCTCCCTCTTCCACTACATTTTTTCTATTTTTACTCCATAAAAATAATTTTCTAATAATTATATTACCTTTTATGGGATATAAATGTCTTCCACTAGTTGTTATGTTAAGAAAAGTTTTTTCCAAAAGAAATCTTTTTTTAAAAACACACCTTTTACTTCTCACTAAAGGTTGATGATTCTTTTATCAAATATGTCACTCCCTATTTATTTTGGGAATCTAATGTTTATGAATGTTATATTATGAGATGAAACCCATTCCATTACATGGGTTTTTTTATGTTTATTATTGATATATGTTCTTTGTGGTATGCATGATAATGAAAATGTTATGATGTGACGGGTGCGCCCGGAATTATATAGCGCAATATGAATGTTTGAATGTGACTGGTGTGCCCATAATTATATAGCATTCCAATGTATTGGAAAAAGTGATGAATCTCATGAGTTAAAGTGACATTATGCATGAAAAAATTCTATATTTGTTCTCAACTATGTGTGGTAGTTAACCACTAAGACATGATGTTATATTTTTTATGCATTGCCTCATTCTAATTATTCTCTTAATGTTTCATCTCATGATTATGATCATATGGATATGTGATGATTACTTTGATTATGTTCATAAAATGTTATGTTGTTTCATGCTCGTTTATTTATCCACTTATTGGGATTTTATCTCTGCCCTTTTTGATGTATATTCTTAGGTGACTACAAGTACTAAAGAGAGGTCAAAATCCAATAAGATGTTAGAGCATAAGGAATTAAATAAATATTTTTCCATAATGTTGTAAATGTTATGTTTGGTTATAGTTTTCCCAAGACACTAAACTTTTGGATCCTCAGGGTGTAATTCAATTATGTTGTTTATCTTTATAATCATTTAATAGTAATGTAAGAAAAGTCAGGGTCACTATAGTTGGTATTAGAGGAAAGGTTTAATAAATTTGGGAATTAGGATTAGGGAACCCTATAGAAAAACTCTAGTATGAGACTAAGTAAAAATATTCACACAAGAATCCTTACATAGGGATACCATATGTTATGATTTTTGTGTAAATTTTACAAATTAATAAGTAATTTATTCATGACTTGTTGAATTATGTTTTGTTCTAACCTAACCAATTTATGAAAATGGCGGGAACTAGGAGGAACCATGCCAACAACCCGTGAGAAGGACAATGTAGTGATTTCCCAAATAACAAACCTAATACCTTGGGAGGTAGAGTTCAAATCTTCATGGTGATGCTTACCCAACTATCATTGGATATAAATAATAACTCGAATAATTAGGAATTTCCTCTTTCACCAAAGAGGGAGAAACTGGTTATCGAGTGTTTTATGTGGCAAAGAACACCAACGTTTAGTGGATCTTCTGATCCACTAGTTACAGAACAGTTGGTCAACTTCATGGAGAATATATTTTTTGTGAATCACTATTCTGAGATGGAGAAGATGATAGTTAACCTTTTACATCTAGAGGGATAGGTCAATCAATGGTGGCCTTTTATTAAGAACACCAATCCAAGAGTTGGAATTGACGAGACATAATGGGAAGACTTTAAGATCATGTTTTTAACAAGTATTTCCCATGAAATATTCATATGAAGATGGAGAGAGAATTTATAGAGCTCCATAAAAAGGAAGTATATTCTTTCATGTCCTAATATGTGAATTTCACAAGGCTTTCAAGGAAAATTTTGAGTTTTGTTATCAATAATGGTTGAAAAATTTATAAATTCTTTAGTGGATTAAAATCAAACCATAAAAATTCTCTTTCAATTTGAGACTTTTGGAGTTATTGAAGAAGTTGTTCGGTGTGCCCTAAAAGTGGAGATAGAGTTTGGAGAATTCACCCATGGCTATGGTTATAAGAAATGAAATATGGAGTTTCAACTCAGAGGATCTAATGATAATGGTGGGAAGAAAACTCAACCACCCACATGCCAAAAATGTGGGGAGATGCATCGCGGGAACTACCTCAAAGGGAAGTGGAAATGATTCAAGTGTAGGAACGAAAGATACCATGCTCAAGAGTATCAAAAATACATTAGAGGTAAGGATAATTTTGTGGAGGAAAGAAGATCACCACCCATGGTCCAATGCTATAACTGTAGGGAGAAAGGAAACTATTCTAGCCTGTGCACTAAATCTCAACTCCCTGTGGGTAATCAATGTCAGCAATCACAAAATCCAAAAGAACAAGGGAAGGCTTTTTCCATCACTACTACAGAAGTGGATCATGATAATGAAGTCATACAAGGTAAAATTATTACTCACTAAATAATTGAAGAAGTCTTATTTGATTCTGGTTCTATGCATTCTTTTATATCTTGGAAGTTTTCTAGAACTATAGAATCAAATAGTTGAAACCTTGAAGTAGATATATCTATAAAAACACCTTGTGGTGCAATCAATGCAGCCCAAGTGTTTGAATTTTCTCTTGTTGGTGTATGTGGGATGATTCTTCCAGTGAATATCTTAATACTTCCCTTGCTATAATTCAATGATATAATGGGAATTGATTGGCGCTCATTATATTGAGAACATGTCAAATATCGGGAAAAGGAAATATCTTTTCATATTCCAAACCATCCCATGATCCACTACAAAAGTAAGGAAGATCAAAAATCACCTTTGAATAATCCTTCAACAGTGTAGGTATTTATTCTCTATGAATTGGAATACCTTTCTCAAATGATTGAGTGAATGGAACATGTTAACCTAGTAGAAATTCCCATAGTGAGGGAAAAGGTGATGCATTTCCTAAATAGTTACACAGATTTCCCATAGATTGTGAGGTAGAGTTCTCCACAGAACTTATACCCTGAGATACTCCTCTCTAATATTTTCCCTGTTGGATGGATCCTATCGAACTAGAGGAGTTAAAGAAGAAGCTAGAAGAGAATTTGGAAAAAGGGTTCATACTCCTAAGTGCAACACCTTAGGGTGTTCCAATTCTCTTTGTGATGAAGAAGGATGGAATAATGGGTTTGTTTTTTTATTATCAGGAACTCAAGAAGATAAACATAAATAAAATTATCCTCTTCCAATGATTGAAGACTTTTTCTATGAGTAAAGTGGAGCTCAATAATTCTAAAAGGTGGATCTTTGTTCTAGATATCATCAGCTAAAGTTAAAAAAGGAAGATATTTATAAGACTACCATCCATACAAGGTATGGGAACTATGAGTTTCCAGTGATTCCCTTAGGACTTACTAATTCCCCTAAAATCTTTTTAGATTTACAAATAATGCCTTTAGACATTACCTAGACAAATTTTTTGTAGTGTTTATCGATGATATTCTCTTCTACTCCAAGAGGAAGGAGGAACATGAAGAACATCTAAGACTTGTTTTGGAAAAATTCATAAAGGGGAAGTTGTACACCAATTTCCACAAGTGTGGCTTTTGTATGGAGAAAGTCACATTCTTGGGACATGTGATCACAATTGAGGAAATTTATACCAACACATTAAAAAGCTATTGAGGAATGGCCTAGACCCTCCAGTATCACAGAAATCCATAGTTTTCTAGGATTAGTTGGGTATTCTCGATGTTTTGTGAGAAATTTCTCAATATTTTCAAGGCTTCAAAATAAGTTAACAATAAAAGGGGTAAAGTATGTCTGGACAGAAGAATGGGAGCAAAGCATCAAGGAGAGAAAGAGAAGGTTGATCACTACAACTATACTCACATTACCGAAAAGTGGATAAGGTTTTGTGATACATAATGATTCTTAAGATAATGGTTTGGGTTGTGTAATCAGGAAAAATGATAATGTGATGGCCTATGCATCAGGGTAGTTGAAGATCCATGAGAAAAACTACCTGACACGTGATCTATAGCTGGAAGACATGATTTTTTATTGAAAATATGGAAGCACCACCTTTATGAAGAGAAGTGTGACATATAAACCGACCAAAGGATCTTAAATTATATATTCCCACAAAAGGAGATCAACATGAATCAAAGGATATGGTTAGAGATAATCAAGGACTATTATTGATCTATTCACTATCATCCTTGGAAGGAGAACAAGTTTGATGATGCTCTACGTAGAAAAGAACCTGCTACACTATCCATGTTATGGATTGAGAAAGACCCAATCTTGTTGGATTTTAAAATGATGGATTTAGAAATCATAAGGGCAGGGGATACATACTAATTTTCCTACATGATTGTGCAACCATATATCCAAGATAAGATTAAGGAGGTGAAAAGGAATGATCTGGAGTTACAAAAGAAGGTGATTATAGTAAAGGAAGGGAATTGGTAAGATTTTCATATCGATGATGATGGTGTGATTAGGTTTGGAATATAGATTTGGGTTCCTTCATCATCCAGGATAAAGAAAGAGCTATTGGAAAATGCACATAGCTAAACATTATCTATAGATCTTGGTAGCACCAAGTGTACCGAGATCTCTTATAACACTTCTGGTGGGATAACATGAAGAAGAAGATTGATGAATATATATCAAGGTTCTTGGTATCTAAGAAAGTTAAAGTAGAGTGAATAAATTATAAAGGGATGATGCAACCATTTCCTATACCCATGTGGAAATAGGAGAATGTCACAATGGACTTTGTCACAGGTATCTCAATGACGTTGATGGGAAATAATGTGATATGGGTTGTGGTTGACCGACCCACCTAGACTACCCATTTTATCACTATTGGGGAGGATCTCTCTCTTGAACATCTCGAAAATATATATGTGAAGGAAGTGGTGAGGTGGTATGGTCTTCCACTCTCGATTGTATCTAATCATGATCCAAGGTTCACATATAAATTATGATGGAGTCTTCAAAATGCCTTGAGTGCTAAATTGAATTTCAGTATGATCTATCACCCCTAAAATGATGGAAAATATAAAAGGACTATTAAGATGCTTGAAAACATGCTAAGAGCCTACTCTTTAGAATTCCAAGGTTGATGGGATTAATATCTCCCATTGGTTGAGTCCTCATATAACAATAGCTTCTACTCAGGAATTCAGTTGGCTCTATACGATGCTCAATATGAAAAACGATGTAGAACTCTAACCTGTTGGGATGAATTTTTAAAAAGAATGCTTCATGGACCTGATCTAGTGAAAGAGATGACCGAGATGGTTCAAGTAGTCCAAAAAACACATCAAAGCTACTCAGTGTCAGAAAAAGAGCTATGTTGACAACTGTAGAAGGGACTTGGAGTTCGATGTTAGATAAAAAGTCTTCCTTTAAATATCACAATGGACGAGAGTCATGCAGTTTGGAAAGAAAGGGAAGCTAAGACAAAGGTACATTATCCACTTTGAGATCTTTTACCGTATAAGAGCCTTGACCTATCACCTTTCACTTCCACCGAATATGACTCAAGTTCAGGAAGAGTTTCATGTATCACTCATGAGGAAGTACATACAAGATCACTCACATGTAATGAACTCAGAGGTGGTACAGCTGGAAGATTATATCTCTTATGAGGAACAGGCAGTGAAGATTCTAGACCAGAGAGATAAGGTTCTATGACACAAGAAAACCCACCTTGTCAATGAATTGTGTAGGAACCATATGTATGAGGAAGCAAATTGGGAATGAAAGGATGCAATGAAGGAGAAGTACCCTCACCTGTTTAGGCAAAATTAAATTTTGAGGGAGGAATTTCAAAAGGTGGGAAAATGTAAAGACACAAAATTTTACCAATGAAATTTATTCATTATTGTAGTAATGTCATAATAAATCACATTAGGAAAAAAATACCACATCATTCTTAAATGAACTCCTATGTTACCTTTAGAACAAAAATTTGTCATGCATGTGTTTTAAATTTAAAAAATATGACATACGCGGTAGCATTCTTGGAGATTTTTGGGGTTGGATGGAACAATAATTTTTTTAGTGAATAGTAAAATAACCTTATGAATAGTAACCAACCCTTATGAATATTAACCTACAATTATAAATAGTATACTTACATATGATAGTATATATATATTATTTAAGTGGAAGTATGATATACCAATATCTTGGAGTATGTAAATAAATTATTTTAAATTGTTATTTTTCAAATAAACTATTATTTTATTTAAAAATTAAATTTTCCATATTTATAAAATTATTTTTGAAAAATGGAGTTCATTTTTGGATGCTACAAATCAAAAAATTATTGAGTTTAATTTTTGGTATTTTCCTAAAATACTTGAATTTTTTATAAATAGTGAAATGAAATAATTTACAAAATAAGTTGAATTCATGAATTATAGAGTCATGGGTGATGTTATGGTGATGTAATAAAATTTTTATCGAACTCACATGACCTCCTTACTATTTGCAGTCATGGAATAGTCACTATTTCTTTTCATGAGGAAAATTAATAAACTAATGATTAAAATATTTGGAAAACACCCCTCTCCTCCACTATAAATACCACCCTTCAAACCCTCATTTCCTCACACCTATCAAGCAACAATACTAGTCTAAACTCTACAAAAAGTTCTTACCTATTCCCTCCACCATATCCATGAGCTTATAGTTTCATCAAAAGACCAATCCAAGGTTCCTTAAGGAGGATTCATGAGGTAATTCTCATCTATCTCTTTTCATTTAATTTCCTTTAAATTTCAAGTTCTTTTCCTTATCACTCCCCACCCAACCTCATCTACATGGTATGGTAACTCCAGTGTATTACATAAACTATATTTTTATGATAATAATGGTATAATATATCATCGAACCCCTTTCTCCTCTTATTTTTATTTTAGAATGGAAAACATTGTTTGTGAGGAGTTAATTTGTCACCTTCAAGAAAGACATGTTTTCATTTTCCTTTATATCCATCTGATCTATCCATGAAACCAATTTTATGGTTGAACCAGATTATGTAAAATGTATCATATTATATTTAATCTTCTGGAATGAACTTCTGTTTATATTACTAAATGATTCAATAAAACAAGTTCGTTGTGTTCGAAAAACTGCCCAAATTAACCCAAAAGATCATCATTAAATTATTTTCTAATGATTCATTATCATGGTATATAAAAAAATTATTTTTAAGTTCATTTATAGTTTTGTAACATCATAAATAAAATATAATTACAATTCTTTATGTTTATCCACATTTTAAATGAACTTCCATTTGTGAATACAAGTGAACCGTTCATGAAAACTATGAAAAAGAACACTACCAAACAATGGATTTATACATTATAACTAATTGAAAGGGTCATAAAAGAACATAATGAAACCATAATGAAAAATATTCATTTTTAAAGGTTCTTTAATGGTTAATTAAGTAATATAATTTCAATATACATGACATTAATGTTAATCAAGTGTTCAGATACAAGGGTTGGGGGAAATCTCAAACCCAACATTCTTTCTTCAAGTTCTCCCTCTTCTACTCCATTTATTGGATTGTTAATCCTTAAAAATTATTTTTTTCATCATTATCTTACCTATCTAGGATATAAATTCTTTCCACTGGAGTTTATTTTAAACAAAATTATTTCCAAAAGAACTATTCTTTCAAAAACAAACCTTTTACTTCTCACACAAGGTTAATGGTTCTTATATCAAGTATATCACTCCGTCTCTCTTTTGGGAAGACAAAGTTTGTAAATGTGTTATTATGAGATGAAACCCATTAATTTACATGGGTTATTTATTTTAATTATTGATATATGTTCTATGGGGCATTTATGATAATCAAAATGTTATGATGTGATGGGTGTGCCTGAAATTATATAGCGCGATATTAATATTAGAATGTGAGGGGTGAACCGAGAAATATATAGGGCTCTAATGAATTTGTTAACATGGTGAATCTCATGAGTTAAATTCAAATTAAGTGTGAACATACTGATTGATTTTTTCACAACTATGTGTGGTATTTATCCACTAAGACACGATGTTCTATTTTCTATGCATTTCCACATTCCAAGTCTTCTCTTAATGTTTCCTCTCATGATTATGATCATATGACAAGGATTTTATGATAATGATTATTCTTAAACCATGTTATGTTGTTTTATTTTCCTTTATTTATCCACTTATTGGGATTTTATATCACCCCTTTTTTATGTATATCCTCAGGTAACTACATTTACTAAGGATAGGACAAGAGCCAATAAGAAGATTGAGAAGAAGGAATTAAATAAATGTTTATGATTAATGTCATGAATGGTATGTTTGTTCGCAATTTTCCGAAGACACTAAAACTATGGATTATCATGGTGTAATACTATTATTATGTTTATATTTATAATGATTTAATAGTAATGTAATAAAAGGCAGGGTCTCTATAGCTGGTATCAGAGGCAAGGTTTAGTTAATTTGGGAATTACGATTAGTGAACCCTAGGGAAAACCTCCGGCATAAGACTAAGTAAAAATATTCACAAAAGAATATTTAAATAGGGATACAAAAAATTTATGCTTTTACTAATTTCTTTAAAAATTAATAAGTTATTAATTCATGTCTTGTTGACTTATGTTTTTTTCTAACCTATTCTATTTTAGAAATTGTTGGGAACTAGGAGAAACCTGGCCAACAACCCCTGTGAGGGACAATGTAGAAATTTCCCAAATAACATATCCAATGAATTGGTATGTGGAGTTAAAAACTTCATGGTGATACTTAACCAGCTATATTATGTTATGAATAATAACCTAAATAATGAGGAATGCCCTTATTCACCAAATAGGGAGAAACTCGCTATTGATTGTTTTACACGGCAATGACCACTGACATTTAGTGGAGATTCTAATCCACTAGTTATAAAAAAGTGGGTCAAATCCATGGAGAAAATATTTTATGTTATTTAATTTTCTAAGAGGGAGAAGGTTACACTCCCCCTTTACCATCTATAGGGATAGGCTGATTAATGGTGGGATTTTATTAAGAACACCAAGCTGAGAGGCTAAATTGAATAGATAGAATGAGAAGACTTTAAGATCATGTTCCTTAATAAATATTCCCCACAAAATATTCATATGAAGATGGAGATAGAATTTATAGATCTCAAGAAAAAGGAAGAAGAATCTTTCACGACCTACAAATAGAATTTCACAAGGCTTGAAAGGTACGCTTTAGGTTTTGTTATCAACATTGAAAGAAAAATTGATAGATTCTTTAGTCTATTAAAACCACACCATCGAAAGGCTCTTGAAATTTGAGACTTTGGGAGTTATGAAGAAGATTTTAGGTGTGCCCTCAAAGTGGCGATGGATTTTGGAGAATTGTCCAATGGATATGGTGATATGAAATGAAATATGGAGTTTCAACTCGTAGGATATAATGATAAAGGGGGGAAGAAAACTCAACCACCCAGATGACGATAATGCGGGAAGATGCATCATGGGAATTGGTTCAAAGGGATGGGGAAATGTTTCAAGTGTGGGAAAGAAGGCCACCATGCTCAATAGTATCGAAAATACATTAGAATGAAGGATAATGTAGTAGAATAAAGGAGAGAACCACCCATGGTCCAATTCTACTAATTTAGTGAGAAAGGGAACCATACAAGCCAGTGCACTAAAACTTGAGTCCTCAAGGGTAATCAGTATCAGAAACCACTAAATCAAAAGGAACAAGGGAAGGATTATTCCATCACTTTTGCATAAGTGGAGAAATATAATGAAATTGTACAGGGTACAATTCACTCAAGAATAGAAAAAGTCTTATTTTATTTTGGTTCTACAAATTCTTTTATATATTTTATTTTTTATAGAACTATAGAATTGAAGCCCTAAAACCATGAAGTAGAGATATTTGTAAAAAAACCATGTGGTGCAGTCATTACCACCCAAGTGTTTGACTTTTCTCTTGTCGGCGTAAGTGGGAAGATTCTTCTAGTAAATATTGTAATACTTCCCTTGGTGGAATTCAATTCTATAATGGGAATGGATTGACTCTCATTATATATAGCACATATAAAATTTCTGGTAAAGTGAATTTCTTTTCATATTCCCAACCATCCCATGCTCCTCCTCAAATGAAAGTAAGATCATGAATATACTTTAAAAAAACATTCAATGGTGTGGGTGTCGATTCCCGATGAAGAGGAAAACCTCACTCAAATGGTTGAGTCAAATAAAGGTTTCAAACTTGTGAAAATACCCATTGTGATGGAATACAGTAACGTATTTCCTAAAGAGTTACCTTGATTTCCCCTAGATCCTGAGGTAGAGTTCTCCATATAACTCTTACCCGGATCTACTCTTATCTAATTGTGTCCCTATAAGAAGGCTCATATTGAACTGGAGGAGTTAAAGAAGAAGATTCATGATCATTTTGACAAATAGATCATATGCATTAGTTCATTACCTTATGGTGCACCAGTGCTCTTTATAAAGAAGAAGAATGGAATCATGCAGTTGTGTATCAATTATTAGGAACTCAACAAGATCAACATAAAGAACTAGTATCCTTTTTTAAGGATTGTTGACTTGTACGATTAGTAAGTAGAATCATGATACTTCTAAGAGGTGGATATTTTTTTAGGATATCATCGTCTAAATGTGAAGAAGGAAGATATCCAAAGGACATCCTACCGTAAAAGGTATGGGAACATTGAGTTTATGGTGATACCCTTTGGACTTACTAAATCTCCTGAAATCTTAATAGATTTAGTGAATAATGTATTTAGAAATTACCTAAACAAATTTACTATAGTGTTTATCGATGATATTCTCATCAACTCCAAGATGAAGGAGGAACATTAATAACATCTATTACGTGCGATGGAGACATTCATAAAGGAGAATTTGTATGCCATGTTCTACAAGTATGACTTTTGGATGAAGGAATTCACGTTCATGGGACATGTGATCACAAGTGAGGGAATTACTATGGACCCTTATAAAATTTGATTGAGTATAAACCCAGACCCTCTAGTGTCAAAGAAATATGTAGTTTTCTCGGATTAGTAGTTACTACTGATGTTTGGTGAGAAATTTATATTGATTTTAAATCTTGCTAGCTATTTTAACAAGGAAAATGGTAAATTATGTTTGGTTGGAAGAATGTGAGGAAAGCTTCAAGGAGCGAAAGAGAAGGCTAATCTCTGCACCAGTACTCACATTACCGAAAAGTGGGGAAGGTTTTGTGATGTAAAATGATGCTTCAAAAATGGTTTCGGTTTTGTACTCATGAAAAATGATAATGTTGTACCCTACACCTCACGACAATTGAAGATCCATGAGAAAAACTACCCGAAACATGATCTAGAGATGACAATAGTTATTTTTTCAATGAAAATCTAGCGACACTAACTTTATGGGGAAAAGTGTGACATATACACCGATCAAAAGAGAATAAAGTATATATTCACAAAACATATCTCAACATGAATCAAATGATATGGTTATAGCTAATCAGAAACTATTATTTCTCTATTCAATATTATCTTGGAATGGTGAACAAAGTAGACGATGCTCTAAGTAGAAAAGAACCTGCTACTCTATCCATGTTTGGGATTGCGAAAGACCCTATCTAGTTGGATATTAAAAGGATGGATTTTGAAATCATAAGAGCAGGGGATACATCCCACCATTCCCAAATGACTATAAAACCATCTATGCAAGAGAAGATTAAGAAGGCACAAAGGAATGATATGGAGTTACAAAAGAAGGTGAATGTAGTAAAGGAAGGGAATCTTCAAGAGTTACATATTGACGATGATGGTGTGATTTGGTTTGGAATGTGGCTTTGTCTGACTTCATCACCCAGGATAAAGAAGGATCTATTGGGCAGAGAACATAGATCAACATTATCTATCCATCAGGGTAGTACCAAGATGTACCAAGATCTCTTAGAGCATTTCTGGTGGGTTAACATGAAGAAGGAGATTGTAGAATATATCTCAAGTTTCTTGGTATATCAGTAAGTTATAGAAGAGTGAAAAAAGTATTAAGGGATTATTCAACCATTTCATATACCCATGTGGAAAATCAGATAATGTCACTATGGACTCTGTCATAGGTCTCTCGAAGATGTCGATGGGAAATAATGCAATATGGGTTGTGGTTGACCAACTCACCAAGACTTCCCATTTCTTCACTATTCACGAGGATCTATGAATTGAACATCTTTCAAAGATATATTTAAAGGAAGTGGGGAGTCAGTATGGTGTTCCAATCTCGATTATATCAGATCATGATCTAAGGATCAAATTTAAATCCTTGAGGAGTCTTCAAAATGCCTTGAGTACTGAATTGAATTTCAGCAAGACCTATCACCCCCAAACTGATGGCCAATATAAAAGGACTATTTAGATGCTTGAAGACATTCTAAGAGCCTGCTCTTTAGAATTCAAAGGATGATGGGATCAACATCTCCCATTGGTTGAGTTATCATACAAAAATCTCTTCCAATCGATTATTCAGATGGCTCTGTATGAAGTTTTGTATGAAAAACAATGTATACCTACAACCTATTTTGATGAAGTTGGAGAAAGAAAGATTCTTGGACCTGATCTAGTTCAAGAGATGACAGGGTTGGTTCAAGTCATCCAATAACAGATCAAAGATTCTTATAGTTAGAAAAAGATCTATGCTGACAACTTTCGAAGGGACTTGGAGTTCAATGTTGGAGATAAAGTATTCTTTCGAATATCACCATAGAAGAGATTCACGCGATTTGGAAAGAAAGGGATGTGAATAACAAGGTACATTGGACCATTTGAGATACTTGAATTCATAATATCCTTGGTCTATCTTATCACACTTCTTCCAAATATGGCTCAAGTTCAGGATATGTTTCACATATCCCTTCTAAATATGTACATACCAAATCCCTCACATGCACTAAACTCAAAGGTGGTACAGCTGGGAGATGATCTATCTATTAGGAGCATAGAGTGAAGATTTTTGACTAGATAGATAAGGTTATATGCTACAAGACAAATTTCCTTGTCAATGTGTTTTGGAGGAATCATAAGTATGAATAAGAAACATGGGAACCAGAGGATGTGATAAAAGAGAAGTACCCTCACATATTTATGAAAAACGAAATTTTGAGGGAGAAATTTCAAAAGGGGGGATCAATGTAATAGCCCAGACTTTTATCAATGAAATTTCTCCATTATTGAAGTAAAGTCATAATAAATCACATTAGGAAACAAAATACTACATAACTTTTAAATGAACTACTATGTGACCTTTGTAAATAAATTTTTCACCTCTGTTTTTTGAATTTTGAAAATCTGACATACGCAGTTGCATCCTGATTGTTTTTTGGGGTCTGATGGAACAAACAATTTTTTTGGGTGAATATTAATCTACCCTTATGAATAGTAACCAATTCTTATGAATAGTAACAAAACCTTATGAATAGTGATGATACATATGATAGTATATATATATATATATGATTTAAGTGGAAGTATGATATACCTATATCTTGGAGTATGTATATAAATGATTTTCAATTGGTATTTTTTGAACAAACAATTATTTTATTTTAAATGTTAATTTTGAATATTTAGATAATTATTTTTAAGAAATGGAGTACATTTTTGGATTCTATACATCAAAATATGGCTTGTAATATTTTTTGGGATTTTTATGAAATACTTGAATTTTTAATGAATAGTGAAATACGATAAATTACGATGTAAGTTGAATTCAAGAATTATAGTGTCATGGGTGATGTTTTGCTGATGTAATCTAAAGTTTTTAGAACTCACATGACCTCCATACTTTATTTAGTCATGGAACAATAACTATTTATTTTCATGAGGGAAATTAATAAACTAATGATTAAAATATTTGGAAAACACCCCTCCCCTCCACTATAAATACCACCGTTCACACCCTCATTTCCTCACACATCTCACAATTCAAGATTTGAATAAACTCTACCCAAACAATTTTTTAGCCAATACCCCACGTCTGATATCTTCTGGTATCATCTAAAAACCAATCCAATGTTCCTTAATGAGGATTCTATAGGTAATTCCCCCGCTCTGTTTTCCTTTAATTTCCTTTCAATTTTATGTTCTTTTCTTAATCTTTCCCGACCTATCCTCATCCACATGGTATGTTCATTATAGTATCATAAATATAATTTAATATTATGATTATAATGGTATAATATATCATCCAACCCCTTTCTCCTCTTCTTTTTATTTTAGAAAGGATAACATTGTTTGTGAGGTGTTAATTTATCACCTTCATGAACGACATGTTTTCATTTTCCTTTACCACCATCAGATATGTCCATGAAAATATATATATGGTTGAAACAGATTATGTTATATTTATTATATCCTATATAATGTTCTGGAACTAACTTATGTACATATTACTAAATGATTAAACAAAAAAGTTCGGTGTGGTCGAAAAACTGACCGAATTAACACAAATGATCATCACTATATTGTTATCTGATGATTCATTCTCATGGTATATAAAAAAAGTATTTATAAGATCATATTAAGTTATGTAACATGATGAATAACATATATTTACAATTATGAATGTTTATCCACGTTTTAAATTCACTTTCATTCATGAATAAAAGTGAATCGTTCATTAAAACAATGAAAAAGAACGCACCAGAACAATGGATTTAAACTCCATAACTCATCCAAAAGACCATAAAAAAACTTAATAAATCAATAATGAACTATATTCATGTATAAAAGGTTTTATAATTGTAAATTAATTATTATAATTCCATTATATAGGATATTAAAGTGAATAAAGTCATTGGATACAAGGTAAGGGGAAATTCTCAAACCCAACTTTCTTTCTTCGGGTTCTCCCTCTTCCAGTCAATTTTTTGTATGGTTACTCCTAAAAATAAATTTTCATCATTATCTTAGATTTTCTAGGATAAAAATATTTTCTACTAGAGTTTATGTCAAACAAAATGTTTTCCAAAAGAACTCTTCTTACCAAAACATTCCTTTTACTTATCACTCAAGGTTGATGGTTCTTGTACCAAGTACATCACTCCCTCTTTATTTTGGGAAACCAAATATTATGAACGTGTTATAATGAGATTAAAACCATTCCTTTACATGGGTTATTTATGTTTATTATTGATATATGTTCTATAAGTCATTCATGATAATGAAAATGTTAAGATGTGATGGGTGTTCCCAGAATTATATAGCGCGATATGAATGTTTGAATGTGATGGTTGTGCCCAGAATTATATAGTGTTCCAATGCTTTGGGTAAAGTGATGAATATCATGTGTTAAATTTAAATGATTTATGAACATAATTCTATATTTTTTCACAACTATGTGTGACAGTTAACCACTAAGACATGATGTTCTATTTTTTATGCATTACCACATTCCAAGTCATCTATTAATGTTTCCTCTCATGATTATGATCACATGTCTATGTTATGATGAAAATGATTATTCTAAAATGATTTTCGGTCGTTTCATGTTTTAATTTATCTAGTTAATGGAATTTTACCTCACCTATTTTTGATGTATATCCTTAGGTGACTAAATGTACTAAGGAGAGGTCAAGATCTAATAAGAAGTTTAGAAGAATGATTTAAATAATTATTTATTCTTAGTTGTGTAAATGTTATGTTTGGTCCTAGTTTTCCAAATTCACTAAACCATTGGATCCTTATGGTGTAATACTATTATGTTGTTTATATTTATATTGATGTAATTGAAATTTAGGAAAAGGTAGGGTCACCATTGTTGGTATCAGAGGCAAGGTTTAGTTAATTTGGGAATTTTGATAAGTGAACCTTAGAAAAAAATCTAGTATAAGACTATGTAAAAATATGCACACAAAAATCTTAACATAGGGATAACATAATTTAGGATTTTAGTGTAAATTTTACAAATGAATAACTTATTTATTCATGACTTGTTGACTTATGTTTTTTTCTAACCTGTTTTATTTTAGAAAATGGTGGGAACCAGGAGAAACCATGCCAATGAACTGTGCGAGGGATAATGTAGAATTTTTTTGAATGACATCCCCAATTCCTTAGGAGGTGGAGTTCAAAAAACCTTGGAAATTCTTAACAAACTATCTCAGGTTGTGAATAATAACCTGAAAAATTAGGAATGTATTCTTTCTCCAAAGAGGGAGACACTGGATATCAAGTGTTTTAATCAGCAACAACCACCGACGTCTAGTGGGTATTTCGATCCACTAGTATCAGAATAGTGGGTCAAATCCATGGAGAAGATTTTTTCTGTGCATCACTGTTTTACGATGGAGAAGTTGACACTATCCCTTTACCATCTAGTGGGATAGGCTAATCAATGGCGGGGTTTGACTAAGAACATCAAGCCAAGAGAGGAAATTGAAGACATGGAATGGTAAGACTTTAAGATCCTGTTTCTTAACAAGTATTTCCCACAAAATCTTTATATGAATATGGAGATAGATTTATAAAGCTAATGAAAAAGGAAGGAGTATCTATCATGACCTATAATGTTAATTTCACAGGGCTTGCAGGTGAGATTTGGGTTTTACAATCAACAGTGATTAAAAAATTGATAGATTATTTTGTGGATTAAAACCACACCTTCAAAAGAATATTTCAATTCGAGAATTTGGGAGTAATGAATAAGTTTTTTTATGTTCCCTCAAAGTGGATATGTATTTTGGAGAATATTCCCATGGCTGTGGTGATAGAAAATGAATGATGGAGTTTTAACCTAGAGAACCTAATCATAAAGGTGGGGAGAAAACTCAATCACCCACATGCCAAAAATGTGGGAAGATACATCATGGGAACTACCTTAAAAGGAAAGGGAAATGCTTCAAGTGTGGGAAAGAAGACCACCATGATTAAGATTATTGAAAAAGAATGAGAAGGAAGGATAATGTAGTTGAAGAAAGGAGATCACCACCCATGGTCCAATGCTAAAACTATAGGGAGTAAGAGAATTATGCAAGCTAGTGCACTAAACCTTGAGTCCTAAAGGGTAATCAGTGTCCACAATTATTAAATTCAGAGGGACAAGGGAAGGATATTGGCATCACTACAGCATAAGTGGAGAAATAAAATGATTTCGTACAAGGTACACTTCATATTCAATTGGGAATAGGAAAAGGCTTATTTGTGTCTAGTTATATGCATTCTTTTATATCTTGTAAGTTTTCTGGAACTACAGAATCAAAGACTTTAAACTGTAAAGTAGATATATCTATAAAAACCCCTAGTGGTTCAATCATTTCTACCCAAGGGTTTTACTTTTCTTTTTTTGGTGTATGTGTGAAGATTCTTCCAGTGAATCTCTTATTGGTTCCCTTGGTGGAATTCGATGCTATAATGGGAATGTATTAGATCTAATTATATAGAGCACATATCAACAGTCAAGAAAAGGAAATATATTTTCATATTACAAACCATCCCATGATCCCTTATAAATTCAAGGAAGATCATGAATATCCTTTAACAGTGTGGGTGTTGATTCCATGTGAAGTGGCATACCTCAATCAAATGGTTGAGTTAAAGGAACATGTAAAACTTGTAGAAAATTACCACTATGTGGGAATACAGTGATGTGTTTACCAATGGGTTACCAAGACATCCCCTATATCATGAAGTAGAATTATATATTTAACTAATACCTGGGGCTACTTCTATCTCAAAGTGTCCCTATAGTATGGCTTCTATCGAACTGGATAAGTTAAGGAAGCAGCTGCAAAAGCATTTGGACTAAGGGTTCATATGACCTAGTGCGTCACCTTGGGGTGCACCAGTGCTCTTTCTAAAGAAGGATGGAACAATTAAGTTGTGTTTCGATTATTGGGAACTCAAAAAGTTCAACATAGAGAACAAATATCCTCTTCTAATGATTCGTGACATGTTCGATCAGTAAATAGGATCTCAATACTTCTCAAAGGTGGATATTTATTCTGGATATCATCAGATAAAGGTGAAGAAAGATTATATTCATAAGACTAAATTCTTTACAAGGTATGATCACTATGAGTTTCTTCTGATTCCCTTAATACTTACCAATTTCCCTTCAATATTCATGTATTGGATGAATAAAGCCTTTAGATATTACCTATACAATTTGAGGTAGTGTTTATCAATGATCTTCTCATCTACTCTAAGAGGATGGAGGAACGTGAAGAACATAAAAGACTTGTACTAGAGATATTCATAAAGGAGAATTTGTATTCCAAATTTAGAGAGCTTGACTTTTGGATTAAGCAAGTCACATTTATGGGACATGTGATGACATGTGAGGGAATTTTGTTAGACCCTCAAAAAAAGGTGATTGAGGATTGGCCCAGACCCTATAGTGTCACTAAAATATGTAGTTTTCTTCGATTAGATGGGTACTACTGATGTTTTTTGATAAATATCTCCTGATTGTCTAGCCCACTAACTATGTACAAAAGGAAAGGGTAAAGTATGTCTGGATGGAAGAATGTGAGGAAAACTTCAAAGAGCGAAAGAGAAGGATGATCACTGCACCTGTACTCACATTGCCGAAATGTGGATAACTCTTTGTGATATACGGTGATGCTTCAAAGGAAGGTTTGGGTTTTTTACTCATGTAAAATTATAATTTGATAGACTATGCCTCATGGGAGATGAAAATCCATGAGAAGAACTACCCAACGCATGATCTAGATCTAGCAGTTGTGATTTTTTCATTGAAAATCTAGCGACACAACCTTTATGGTGAGAAGTTTGACATATACACCGACCAAAAGAGCCTAAAGTTTTAATTCACAAAAAAGGTGCTCAAAATTCATCAAAGGAGATGGTTAGATCTAATCAAGGACTATTATTTCTCTATTCACTATCATCCTGGAAAGGAGAACAAGGTGGCTGATGCTCTAAGAATAGAATCACCTGCCACTCTATCCATGTTACGGATTAAGAAAGACCCTATATTGTTGGATATGCAAGGGATGAATTTGGAAATCCTAATTTCAAGGGATACATCCTACCTTTCCCAAATGATTATGCAACCATCTATCCAAAAGATGACTAAGGAGACACAAAGAAATGATCTGGAGTTACAAATGAACGCGAATGCAGTAAAGGAAGGGAAGCTTCAAGAGTTCCATATCGATGATGATGATGTGAGTCTGTTTGGAACATGGTTTTTTTTCTTTCATCTCTAAGGATAAATAAGGAGATATTGGAAAATGCACATTGCTCTATATTGTCTATCCATCCTAGTAGCACAAAGATGTATTGAGATCTTCGGGAACAATTTTAGTGGGATAACATAAAGAATGAGATTGAAAAATATATCTCAAGGTGCTTGGTATGTTAGAAAGTTAATGGAGAGTGAAAAATTTTCAAATGGATGATGCAACCATTGCTGATAACCATGTCAAAATGGGAGAATGTTACTATGGATGTGGTTATGGGTCTCTCGAAGACGTCAATGGGAAATAATTCTATATGGGTTGTGGTTGACCGACTCCCCAAGACTTCTTATTTTATCACTATTTAGGCGGATGTCTTGCTTAAAAATCATTCAAAGATATATATGCAAGAAATGGTTAGACTTCATGGTGTTCCACTTGATATTTTATCTGATTGTGACCCCTGGTTCACATCTAAATTCTGAAGGAGTATTCAATATGCCTTGAGTACTGAATTGAATTTCTGTGCAACCTATCACCATAAACTAATTTCCAATATTAAAAGACTATTCAGATGCTTGAAGTTATACTAAGAGCCTACTCTTTATAGTTAAAAGGTGGATGGGATCAAAATCTCCCATTTTCTAAGTTCTCATATAACAACAGCTTCCACTTGAGTATTCAGAAGGATTCAAATGATGCATTTTATAAAAAGAGATGTAGAACTCCAACCTATTGGGATGAAGTTGGAGAAATAATGCTACATTGAACTAATCTTGTGCAGGATATGACAGAGAAGGTTCAATTCATATAGAAACACATCAAAACTTCTCAATGTCGGAAAAATGTCTATGATGAGAACTGTCAAAGGGAATTGGAGTTCAATGTTAGAGATTATGTCTTCCTTTGAATATCACCATGGAAGAGAGTCATACAGTTTGGAAAGAAAGGGAAGCTAAGCCCAAGGTATGTTGGCCCCTTTGAGATCATTGATCGCATAGGAGACATGGCCTATCAGCTTTCAATTCCAATTCATATGGATAAAGTTCATGATGTATTTTATGTATAAATTCTAAAGATGTACATACCAGATCCCTCACATGTACTAATCTCAGAGGTGGTACAGCTGGAAGACGATCTCACTTATGAGGAGCATCTAGTGAAGATTTTGGACCATAGAGATAAGGTTCTACAAAAAAAGACAACCCGCATGGTCAATGTGTTGTGGAGGAACCATAAATATGAAGAAGCAACTTGGGAACTAGAGGAAGCGATGAAGGAGAAGTACCCTCACCAGTTTATGTAAAATGAATTTTCAAGGGTGAAATTATAAAAGGGGGGAAGAATGTAAGCACCAAAACTTTTATCAATTCAATTTCTCCATTCATGTAGTAATATCATAATAAATCACATTAGGAGAAAAGAAACCACACCATTCTTAAATGAACTACTATGGGACCTTTAAAAATAAAAATTTCACCTATATGTTTTGAATTTCAAAAATCAGACATACACGGTTGCATTCAGGATGATTTTTGCGGTCTGATAGAAAAAATACATTTTTTTAGCAAATAGTAACCTACCCTTATGAATAATAACAAAAAATTATTAATATTGAACTACCCTTATCAATATTAATCTTACATATGATAGTATATATATATATGATTTAAGTTAATGTATGATATAACTATATCTTGGAGTATGTAAGTAAATGAATTTAAATTGGTATTTTTTGAATAAAATATTATTTTATTTATAAATTTAATTTATAATATTTATTTATTTTTTTAAAATTGGCGTTCATTTTTGGATTCTACACATCAAAAAAATAGTTAGGGAAATTTTTTTGGATTTTTCTAAAATACATGAATTTTTGATGAATAGTGAAATACGATAATTTACAAAATAAGTTCAATTCATGAATTATAGAGTTATGGGTGATGTTATGATGATGTTATCAAAATGGTTTCAAACACACATGACCTACATACTATATTTAGACTAGGAATAATAACTATTTATTTTCTGAGGAAAATTATTAAACTATTGATTAAAATGTTTGGAAAACGCACCTCCCCTCCACTATAAATACCACCCTTCACACCCTCATTTCCTCACACCTATCAAGATTAAATAATCTTATAAAATCTAACCAAACATCTTCTCTATCCTCTAACCCATGTCGAAAATCTTTTTGTCTCATCAAAAGAACAATCCAAGGTTTCTTAATGAGGATTCAAGGGGTAATTCCCTTCTCTCTCTTTTCCTTTAATTTCCTTTCAATTTCATGTTCTTTTCTTAATCTCTCCCAACCTATACTCATCTAAATGGTATGGTAAATCATGTATATTACATATAATGGAATATTATAATAATAATGGGATAATATATCATTAAAAACCTTTATCCTATTCTTTTTATTTTAGAAAGGAAATCATTGTTCGTGAGGTGTTAATTTATCACCTTCAAGAATGACATGTTTTCATTTTCCTTTACCGCCATCATATCTGGTCATGAAACCATTTTTATGGTTTAAAAATATCATGTTATATGTATTATATCCTATTTAATGTTTTGGAACTATCTTACGTACATATTACTAAATTTCTAAATAAAACAAGTTCGTTGTGGTCGAAAAAATGCCTAAATTAACCCAAACGATCATCATTAAATTATTATCTAATGATTCATTACCATGGTATGAAAAAATTATTTATAAGATAATTTCATGTTTTTTAACATAATAAATAACATATAATTATAATTCTTGATGATTATCCATGTTTTATATGAACTTTCATTCATGAATACAAGTGAACCATTCATGAAAACTAAGAAAAAGAACACTCCCAAACAATGGATTTAAACTCTATAACTCATCCAAAGGACTATAAAAGAATATAATGAAACTATAATGAACCAAATTAATGTGTAAAATTTTGTATTATTATTAATTAATGATTACAATGTCATTCTACAGGACATTAAAGTGAAGAAACCATTTGGATACAAGGTAAGGTAAAATTCTCGAACCCAACCATCTTTCTTCGGGTTCTCCCGCTTCCACTCCATTTTGGTATGATTTTTCCTTAAAAATAATTTTTTCATAATTATCTTAACTTTTTTGGGATATAAATGTTTTCCACTAGAGTTTATTTTAAACAAAATGTTTTCCAAAATAACTCTTCTTTCAAAAACACACATATTACTTCTCACCCAAGGTTGATGGTTCTTATATCAAATATGCCACTCCCTATTTCTTTTGGGAAGAAAATTTTTATGAATGTTTCCTTATAAGATAAAACCCATTACTTTAAATGCGTTATTTATGTTAATTATTGATATATTTTTTATGTATCATCCATCATAATGACAATGTTATGATGTGATAGGCACGCACAGAATTATATAGTGCAATATGAATGTTTGAATGTGATGGGTGCTCCTGAAATTATATATATCTACAATGCATTGGGTAATGTGACGAATCTAATGAGTTAAATTGAAATTATGTGTGAACATAATTCTAAATTTTTTGAAAACTATGTGTGGTCGTTAACAACTAAGACATGAAGTTCCATTTTTTGTGCATTGCCACATTCCAAGTATTCTCTTAATGTTTTATCTCTTGATTATGAATATATGCCTATGTTATGGTGATAATGATTATTCTCATACCATATTATGTTGTTTCATGTTCTTATTTATCCACTTACTGGGATTTTAGCTCACCCCTTTTTGATTTATATCCTCAGGAGACTACATGTATTAAGGAGTGGTCAAGATCCAATAAGAAGCTATAGAATAAGGAATTAAATAAATGTTTATGATTGATTTTGTAAATATTATGTTTAATCCTAGTTATCCCAAGAAAATAATCCTCTGGATCCTCATGGTGTAATAGAATTATGTTTTTATCTTTATAATGATGTAATAATAATGTATGAAAAGGTAGGTTAGCTATATTCATGACCCTATGCCTTTGGGATATGTAACGGGTCTCCCTTTACCCAGTAAAAAGATGTATTTTCTTTAAATTAATAATAAAATGAGGCTTCAGCTAGAACCATTTAAAAAAATAACCAGAAGGAGGGACATTGATGGTGTGAAAAGTGTTTTATAGAGTTTATACAATTATTGAAAGACATTCTTCCTAAAGACAACGATATTTCAGATTCACATCATAAGGCCAAAAAAATATTATGTCCATTGAGATTGAGATAAAATAAAATAATTGACTTCATGAATGTCTGTGTGATATATATGAAGGAATATGAATTTCTTTCAGAGTGAACTAAATTTGGGACTTTATAGTATAATTTAAATAAATATCACTGGCTGATTTAGAGGTTATAGAGACACTTTCCAAGGTATTTTGGCATCTTCCTATAATTCCTCATTTGAAACATTTATTTTATAATTCACATGATGAAAAAATGTTAAGATGTCATGATGATGAGGGGATATATGAAGTAAAAATACATCATCCAGCTGATTTTCCATAGTGGAAGGAAATTGATCACCATTTTCTTATATTGAAAAATAATGCTTGAAATCTCAGACATTGGTTGTCCATGGATGAAATGAATCCATATTGAAGCCTTAGTTGAACACGTAGTTTGTGGTTTGTTTTATTGGTAATTTACAACCTATATCTTGAATTTTGTATGAATCGAAAAGTATTTCATGATGAGTTTAATGATCTATGGACCAAAAAAACCCAAGAATGTTATTGATGTTTTCTTTTCACCATTAATTGATGATTTGAATCTCTTATGAGAAGATGGTATTAGGGTGTATGATTCTTATAAAATTGAATATTTTCATCTTCACGCAATGATTATGTTCACTATAATAGACTTACCACTATATAAATATTTCTCTGGATACAATGTTAAGGGTAATAAATCATTCCAATTTGTGAAGAATAGAATTCATATATTCAATTTCATCATTATAGGAAAACACTATACATGTGTCATATAATGTTTTTGCCTATGGATCACTCTTATAGAAGATTAATAAAGCAATTCAATGTCTTATAAAAAATTTGATTTTGTTTTGAAACCTTTATCCACTCATGAGTATTTTGATAGGGTGAAAATACTTGATGTGAAATTTGGAAAGACAAATAAATTTGGTAATGATATACATATTTGGAAGAAGAAGTCAATAATTTTTGAGGTTCCATATTAGAGATATCATGAATCTAATGATAACATTGATTTTATCCACGTAGGGAAGAATATATATGATATCTTGATTGAAACATTGTTTGATGTTGAAGGGAATACTAAATATGGTTCAAATGCAAGATTAGACTTACTGTAAATAGGAATATGTTTAGAGTTATCTCCCACTTTTTATGGAAGATGAAAATTTCTTCCCCAGACCTTTCATACATTATCCAAGAGGGAGAAAGTCATATTTTTTCAATGTCTTAAGGGTATTAATGTGCCACAAGGTTATTCTACAAATGTAAAAAAGATTCTCATTGAAGGATTTAATGGTGAAAAATATGAAATCTCATGACTATCACATCATGATGAAACAACTTCTACCGGTTTCATTGCATGGAATATAGCCCATCCATGTCAGAAAAATTGTCATTAAGGTGTGTAATTTTTTCAATTCAATTTGTAATAATGTTATTGATCTGGATTCCTTGAACATTTTTGGAAATGTAAAGACTCGTAAAATTCAAGGGAAATTTTTTCCTAATTTTCTTTGGAATTTTACAAGAGCGCGGTTTCTGACGGCACCTGATTCCGAGGCCCGGAGTGCCCGGAATTAATTTCCGAAGTTTGGCTCGGGTACGTTCAGTGAACGAACGAGCGGGATTTCCTAACTTTTGATCCGGTGCTCGGAATTGAAATCCGAGGACACCGATGAACTCGTAGCGCCGATATTCTCTTAAGGAGACCTTTTCCCGAAGTTGCGTTTGCCTAGGAGGAGATGTTTAATTTTCTGGATGAAATGAAGAGTAAAATAAATTTGTTATACAATATTTATTTTATTTATCTTCTTAAGTGGTTATATCCTAACTGTGGAAGTTGGGGTGGAATCATAAGTTCCTAACTAACCAAGTGAGGATTAAGGTGAGGTGGGGCCCACACGAGCCCCAACCCTTCACCTTCCCCTTAACTCTCTTCTACCCCCTTAAACTCCATTGCACTTAATGTGCCAAAACCCCTCAAATTCCCTAACTCCCCTCTCTCCCTCTTAAAGGCTTGACAACTTAACTTTTAATTAATTATACAACTCATGTATAATTAATAAGTGAGTTTAATTTTGAGTTTTTGAAATTCAAACTCTTGAATTCCAAAGGTTGGGTTGTGTTAATAAATTAAGTGTAAGCTTGATTTATTTTTGGGTTAGTTCTTTTGTTACTTGTGAGGATTGGGAGAATCGTTGAGAGACTTGAAGATCTTCTTCGTCTTCGACGAAGAACGTGAAGAACGGTTCTTCTCCGACAAAGAACATCGATCCCACGACCATCGAGACTCGGCGTCCCGGATTCTTCTGTCTTCATCTTCCTCCTCGACAAGGGAGAAGTCGCCGACCGTGGTAATCATCGCCAACGACAACATACCTCTCTTCTTCGTCTTAAGCGACAAGTGAAGAGACGCCGTTCCCTCCTCGGACGCACCCCGACGTCCACGGAATCTACGTCCGACGCCGCGACGCCTTCCTCCGCGATAACCGACGTGTGACGTCAATTTTCAAGGTAGGGGGTTTGTCCTTTTTAAATTACGTGTTTTCATTCCCTCGAACATGAAAGAATAATCCGTTGGGCGTAGTTCCAATTTTTTATTAAAAATTGTGAAACATTCATTGTTGTGTTTATACGATTGGCCAACTGATATCGTTATAACGGGAGGAGACCGGACCGCACGAACACGGCCGATTCTCCTCCCCCTTCTATTCTTTCGTGTTAATTTAGCGGAGACAGCGCGGTGTCGTCGCAACCGCGCAGGAAAAAAAGAATTAATGGCCGGAGCGAGCTGCGACGAAGAAACGCGGTGCCGACACACCGCGTCGTTGTTTACGAAAGAGACCGCGGCCGGAGACGGGCCGCGGCGGAACAAGGAGGCGACCGGCGGCCATCCGGGCCGCCGGCGCCGGAGAACAGGAAGGCCGCGGCGGAGCAGCCAGAAGGCGGCCGGCCTCGCCGGCCGCCGAAGATCGGGGAAGAGCCGCGGCTACGGCCGCGGCGGAGAAGAAGAAGGCGGCCGGCCGCGGCGGCCGCCGGTTTGGTTAGGAGGCGGGACCCGTGGGTCCCGCGTGAGAAAGAAACGGCCGGCCTTAGGCCGGCCGAGATCCGGAAAAAGGGGGGGTTTACCCCCCCCCCCCCCCCCCCCCCCCCCGCGTGCGGCACAAGCGCGGCCCCCTGGCCGCGCCGCCGCTGGCCGGACCGCGCCGCCGCTGGTCGGGCCGCGCCGCCACCGGCCGGGCCGGGTCCAGCGGACAGGGTCGGTCCGACCCGGTTCTGGTCGGATCCGGGTCGGGTCGACCCGGTTCGGGTCAGACCAGGGGGGGTCGGGCCGGGTCGGCCCGGACCCGGACCCCCCGTTTTCGAGACGACTTGGGTCTTTTGCCCATAACTTGAGCCACGGACCTCCGATCGATGAACCGTCTATGGCAACGCGATCCTTGGATCGAGACGGTCGTTTCGGTATACTATACTCAAGGCACACCTTCTTTTTCGGGAGCCTACGTGGTTAAAACTCCGTAGTTAAGCGTGCTTGGCTTAGAGTAGTGATCAGGATGGGTGACCTCCTGGGAAGTTTCCCAGGGTGGGTGTGAGACGGAAAGGCCGATATCTTTCAGACTGGACGTCCGATTGACGAACCATCAGCGGCGATGCGATCCTTGGATCGAGATGGTCGTTTCGGTTTATCGCACTCAAGGTTCGGATTACTTTGAGTTCGGCCGGGTTGGTTCGTTCACGAAACCAACCGGGCCTTCGGAGCGGAAACGCTCATATCTTGAGCTACGGACTTCCGATCGACGTGCCGTCAGCTTTGTTGTGTTCCTCTTAGTGAGACGGATCTTTTGGCATACTCTGCCGGAGGTTTGGACGCAGGTGGAGTACGGTCGGGTTGGTTTTGCCTTAAAAACCAACTGGGCCCCGTGGACGAAAATGCCAATAACTCTCAGACCGGGCGTCCGATCGACGCGCCGTCTGTTGCGTTGAGTTCCTGTTGACGATACGGAACTTTTGGATACATCAACTCTGGAATTTGTGACAGTTGATGTATCAGCCTCTCGGCTCGTGGAGCGGACCCTCTGAACGAGCTTGCTGTGTGCGGGAACCCTAGTGCTGGCTGCGACTGTTACTGTGACTTCTACTGCTGCTACTGCTACTGTGACTGCGACGACGATAGTACAGAGATCCTGTGTGGATTCGACGACGACGACTTCAGCACTCAGCGATCCTACGTGGATCAGTGCTACATGTCCTGTGTGGGCCCGATCCTGTGTGGGTCTTGCGGTGACTATCTACAGGTCCTGTGTGGGCCCGATCCTGTGTGGGTCTTGCGGTGACTATCTACAGGTCCTGTGTGGGCCCGATCCTGTGTGGGTCTTGCGGTGACTATCTACAGGTCCTGTGTGGGCCCGATCCTGTGTGGGTCTTTTGCGGGGGTTAGTTACCTATCGATCCTTCGTGGGTCCGACGACTTAGATGGATCAGAGATCATCTTTATCGTCCTTTGAAGAAGTATACCTGTGTGAGCTGAATCTGTTGCTTTCCTGTGTGGATTGTGTTGTGCAATCCTATGTGGATTACGTTTTGCTTTCCTGTGTGGAATACGTTTACTTTCCTGTGTGGACTGAGTTGTACTTGGGCTCGGAGGTTGGAGCGTATTTGAATTTGATAACTTAGGTATATGTATGGGCATATACCTAAGCAGAGTCGGTTGTTACTTCGTGATTGTACTTTTCTTCGTGGTTTATCCTTTGTGGATTTGAGAGACCTTCAGGGGTCTCGGGGTCCCTACTGAGTAGCTTATACTCACCCCTGCACGGGCTTTGCCCGCACTACGTTGTGTTGGTTGCAGACGACGGACAGCGTTGACCTTAGCTGAGGCTTGCAGAGCGGGACGGTACCCGGAGGTGGACCACTGGGCGGGACGTGCACGGAGCTGACGGCGGGACCCGTGATGCAGTGGAGCTATCTGTACCCACCCTTCAGGTGGGATTTCCAGTGGACAGCTCTGTGTAGCGGCTTTTACCTTTCAGTTGCTGTTTTCCCTTTCGAGTTGTACTTTACTTTCAGTTTGGGTTTGTATACTGGCCCATTTACTTTTCCGCACTTTCAGTTGTACTCTGCTTTTGTTTAGTGTTTACTTTCCGCTTGCTTACTCTGTGGTGTTTGTTTACTTTACAAAGGCAATGCCTTCCCTTTTTACCGGGATTTACGCCTTGGTGCTAGTCGCCAGCCCCTGGCCTATGGAAGGCGGGCTTGGGGTAGTCACGGCACGGACCCCGAGGGCGGGTCGTGACAAATTGGTATCAGAGGAGTTCGGTTCCACCGCGAACTCTGATATTTTCTATGTGAAGCAATAATGTTTAGCGTATTGAGTGTGGTTATCAGTCCAGGGAGTCCAGTGTTGGTGCGGCGGCCGACGTATCCGTACACCAGGACCCTGACTTCTGATTTCCGACTTAATGCACGAAAACATTGATTGCGTGTGTGTTTCAAAGTTTTCTTTGTGATTTCTTTGTGTCAGCTCACCAGGTATACTGCTTGACCATGGCGCACCTGTTTCCTATTCAGGATGGCCCCACGACGGCAGCCAGCTAGGGTTCCGAGAGTTGTGCGTGACGACAGCCCACCGAGCGACGAGGCCTTGGTGCAGGGCCCTTTGTCAGCAGTGGCACCGGCGGTAGCACTACCCGTCGAGCCCCCGATGCTTCCAGCACCAGCCGCTGACGATGCACGTCGCCTCAGCGCACTGCATGAGTTTCAGCGCCAGCGACCACCTAGGTTTCGCGGGGAGATGGATCCCCAGGCAGCAGAGGACTGGCTGGAGGCAGTGGTACGAGTGTTTAGGCTAGGGAGGACACCATAAGACCTCATGGTGATCCTCGCTGCGAGCCTACTACACGCAGCAGTAGGACGATGGTGGAGCTTGATGCTCCAGGTGCACGATGAGGCATATCTACTTTGGACGGACTTTGAGAGCCTTTTTCGCTCGGAGTTCGTCCCAGCCACCCTTCGTGCGGTGCGTATCCAGGAGCTTCTTCAGCTGCGGCAGGGCAGCATGACGGTCGCTCAGTACGCGGCGAGGTTCACCGACCTTTCTCGGTACTCGACAGACATGGTACGAGACCCCTTCTTCTGGGCCCGGACCTTCGAGCAGGGATTGAGACACGAGATCAGGGCATCACTGATCTCCCTCAGCATCCCGACCCAGGCAGGAGTGCTAGAGCGAGCCCTCCTGATCGAGAGTTTCCTGGCTGAGTCCACAGCGAGACCTACCGCAGGGCGGCAGATAGCGGAGTCTTCGGCAACAGGTAGCCGACGGATGACTCAGGGTTCCAGGCAGACCAGACCTACCGGTGGCCGACTGCACGACTCAGGCTCAGTTGTACGGGGAAGTCGGGATGGAGTCAGAGCCAGGCGTGCCGAGAGTGGGAAGTGTTACTCCTGTGGCGGGATTGGTCACATGGCTCGTGACTGTCCGACCCGCTATGCTGATGATCAGCAGTTAAGTGAAGAACCTCCCAGGCAGAGGCAGAGGTTCGACCGTGGCGGTCCGCAGGGAGGAGGCGGACGAGGCAGAAGAGCTGGACGAGCAGCCGGTGGTGGGCGACGCTTTGAGTCTCTACCACCACCACCACCAGAAGGTCCACCCCGACCGCAGGGGAGAGCACAACTTCAGGCAACCGAGGCCTTCGATCATGGAGCTCTGGGAGCCGATGGACAGGAGCAGAACTAGTGGATACATCCTTTGTACTTCTGGTTCCTTGTTTCATTTGTGTAGCGTCTTGTATTATGAGCTGCAATAATAAAAGACGCATATCTTTGTGATGTTTTCGTTCCTGTCCTCTTTCGTGATGTTACTAAGAGGTTCCAGTTTTGGCTGTTGACTTGACCCTCACTTGTGAGACATCTACTGGAGGAGACCCAGTTACCACACACTGATGCCGATAGTGTGACTCAACCCTTGGAGGCGAGAGTAACGGTTTAAACTCTTAGTAGTAGCGTCGAGGCCTTACGACGTCATCCTTGGTATGGATTAGTATCATCCATGTTAGGATTGACTGTATTAGGCAAAGAATGTGGTTCATCCAGGGGATGAGACCAGATTTCTCTTATCGGCAAAGAAGAAATCTTGCAGCTCTGATGGGACCGGAGATGGTCCAGGCCACGACAGAAAAAGTCCAGGTCATCTAGGAGCGGATGAGGACAGCTCAGAGCCGGCAGAAGTCATACGCTGACAGGAGGTGGAGGCCACTGGAGTTCGAGGATGGCGACCACGTCTTCTTGCGGGTCTCACCACGACGTGGTATTCAGAGATTTGGCCGAGGCGGCAAGTTATCTCCGCGCTTCATCGGACCCTTCCAGGTTCTCAGCAGGATTGGTGAGGTGGCTTATCGCCTGGCTCTACCACCTCAGTTGCACCGGGTGCACGATGTCTTCCACGTGTCTCAGTTGAGGAGATACGTGCACGACCCGACGCACATCAATGACCATGGGGAGCTTGACGTTGACGATGGGGCGACTTTTACGGAGGTCCCGGTGGAGATAGAGGATCGACAGGAGCGGGTCCTACGTGGGCGATCGATTCCTCTTGTGCGCATCAGATGGCAGCACGGGAACCTCCAGGAAAGCACATAGGAGCGGGAGGCTCAGATGCATGCTCAGTACCCTCATTTGTTTCCCTAGTTTTGATGTATCTTTACGGGGACGTAAAGCCCTGAGGTGGGAGTAATATAAAGACCCGTAAAATTCAAGGGAAATTTTTTCCTAATTTTCTTTGGAATTTTACAAGAGCGCGGTTTCTGACGGCACCTGATTCCGAGGCCCGGAGTGCCCGGAATTAATTTCCCAAGTTTGGCTCGGGTACGTTCAGTGAACGAACGAGCGGGATTTCCTAACTTTTTATCCGGTGCTCGGAATTGAAATCCGAGGACACCGATGAACTCGTAGCGCCGATATTCTCTTAAGGAGACCTTTTCCCGAAGTTGCGTTTTCCTAGGAGGAGATGTTTAATTTTTTGGATGAAATGAAGAGTAAAATAAATTTGTTATACAATATTTATTTTATTTATCTTCTTAAGTGGTTATATCCTAAGTGTGGAAGTTGGGGTGGAATCATAAGTTCCTAACTAACCAAGTGTGGATTAAGGTGAGGTGGGGCCCACACGAGCCCCAACCCTTCACCTTCCCCTTAACTCTCTTCTACCCCCTTAAACTCCCTTGCACTTAATGTGCCAAAACCCCTCAAATTCCCTAACTCCCCTCTCTCCCTCTTAAAGGCTTGACAACTTAACTTTTAATTAATTATACAACTCATGTATAATTAATAAGTGAGTTTAATTTTGAGTTTTTGAAATTCAAACTCTTGAATTCCAAAGGTTGGGTTGTGTTAATAAATTAAGTGTAAGCTTGATTTATTTTTGGGTTAGTTCCTTTATTACTTGAGAGGATTGAGAGAATCGTTGAGAGACTTGAAGATCTTCTTCGTCTTCGACGAAGAACGTGAAGAACGGTTCTTCTCCGACAAAGAACATCGATCCCACGACCATCGAGACTCGGCGTCCCGGATTCTTCCGTCTTCATCTTCCTCCTCGACAAGGGAGAAGTCGCCGACCGTGGTAATCATCGCCAACGACAACGTACCTCTCTTCTTCGTCTTAAGCGACAAGTGAAGAGACGTCGTTCCCTCCTCGGACGCACCCCGACGTCCACAGAATCTACGTCCGACGCCGCGACGCCTTCCTCCGCGATAACCGACGTGTGACGTCAATTTTCAAGGTAGGGGGTTTGTCCTTTTTAAATTACGTGTTTTCATTCCCTCGAACATGAAAGAATAATCCGTTGGGAGTAGTTCCAATTTTTTATTAAAAATTGTGAAACATTCATTGTTGTGTTTATACGATTGGCCAACTGATATCGTTATAACGGGAGGAGACCGGACTGCACGAACACGGCCGATTCTCCTCCCCCTTCTATTCTTTCGTGTTAATTTAGCGGAGACAGCGCGGTGTCGTCGCAACCGCGCAGGAACAAAAGAATTAATGGCTGGAGCGAGCTGCGACGAAGAAACGCGGTGCCGACACACCGCGTCGTTGTTTACGAAAGAGACCGCGGCCGGAGACGGGCCGCGGTGGAACAAGGAGGCGACCGGCGGCCAGCCGGGCCGCCGGCGCCGGAGATCATGAAGGGCCGCGGCCCTACAGCCGCGGCGGAGCAGCCAGGTGCGCCAGCCTCGCCGGCGCCGGAGAACAGGAAGGCCGCGGCCATACGGCCGCGGCGGAGCAGCCAGAAGGCGGCCGGCCTCGCCGGCCGCCGAAGATCGGGGAAGAGCCGCTGCTACGGCCGCGGTGGAGAAGAAGAAGGCGGCCGGCCGCGGCGGCCGCCGGTTTGGTTAGGAGGCGGGACCCGCAGGTCCCGCGTGAGAAAGAAACGGCCGGCCTTAGGCCGGCCGAGATCCGAAAAAAGGGGGGGTTTACCCCCCCCCCCCCCCCCCCCCCCCGCGTGCGGCACATGCGCGGCCCCCTGGCCGCGCCGCCGCTGGCCGGACCATGCCGCCGCTGGCCGGACCGCGCCGCCGCGCCGCCACCGGCCGGGCCGGGTCCAGCGGACAGGGTCGGTCCGACCCAGTTCGGGTCAGACCAGGGGGGGTCGGGCCGGGTCGGCCCGGACCCGGACCCCCCGTTTTCGAGACGACTTCGGTCTTTTGCCCATAACTTGAGCCACAGACCTCCGATCGATGAACCGTCTACGGCAACGCGATCCTTGGATCGAGACGGTCGTTTCGGTATACTATACTCAAGGCGCACCTTCTTTTTCGGGAGCCTACGTGGTTAAAACTCCGTAGTTAAGCGTGCTTGGCTTAGAGTAGTGATCAGGATGGGTGACCTCTTGGGAAGTTTCCCAGGGTGGGTGTGAGACGGAAAGGCTGATATCTTTCAGACTGGACGTCCGATTGATGAACCGTCAGCGGCGATGCGATCCTTGGATCGAGACGGTCGTTTCGGTTTATCACACTCAAGGTTTCGGATTACTTTGAGTTCGGCCGGGTTGGTTCGTTCACGAAACCAACCGGGCCTTCGGAGCGGAAACACTCATATCTTGAGCTACGGACGTCCGATCGACGTTCCGTCAGCTTTGTTGTGTTCCTCTTAGTGAGACGGATCTTTTGGCATACTCTGCCCGAGGTTTGGACGCAGGTGGAGTACGGTCGGGTTGGTTTTGCCTTAAAAACCAACCGGGCCCCGGGGACGAAAATGCCAATAACTCTCAGACCGGGCGTCCGATCGACGCGCCGTCTGTTGCGTTGAGTTCCTGTTGACGATACGGAACTTTTGGATACATCAACTCTGGACTTTGTGACAGTTGATGTATCAGCCTCTCGGCTCGTGGAGCGGACCCTCCGAACGAGCTTGCTGTGTGCGGGAGCCCTAGTGCTGGCTGCGACTGTTACTGTGACTTCTACTGCTGCTACTGCTACTGTGACTGCGACGACGACAGTACAGAGATCCTGTGTGGATTCGACGACGACGACTTCAGCACTCAGCGATCCTACGTGGATCAGTGCTACAGGTCCTGTGTGGGCCCGATCTTGTGTGGGTCTTGCGGTGACTATCTACAGGTCCTGTGTGGGCCCGATCCTGTGTGGGTCTTGCGGTGACTATCTACAGGTCCTGTGTGGGCCCGATCCTGTGTGGGTCTTTTGTGGGGGTTAGTTACCTATCGATCCTTCGTGGGTCCGACGACTTAGATGGATCAGAGATCATCTTTATCGTCCTTTGAAGAAGTATACCTGTGTGAGCTGAATCTGTTGCTTTCCTGTGTGGATTGTGTTGTGCAATCCTATGTGGATTACGTTTTGCTTTCCTGTGTGGAATACGTTTACTTTCCTGTGTGGACTGAGTTGTACTTGGGCTCGGAGGTTGGAGCATATTTGAATTTGATAACTTAGGTATATGTATGGGCATATACATAAGCAGAGTCGGTTGTTACTTCGTGATTGTACTTTTCTTCGTGGTTTATCCTTTGTGGATATGAGAGACCTTCAGGGGTCTCGGGGTCCCTACTGAGTAGCTTATACTCACCCCTGCACGGGCTTTGCCCGCACTACGTTGTGTTGGTTGCAGACGACGGACAGCGTTGACCTTAGCTGAGGCTTGCAGAGCGGGACGGTACCCGGAGGTGGACCACTGGGCGTGACGTGCACGGAGCTGACGGCGGGACCCGTGGTGCAGTGGAGCTATCTGTACCCACCCTTCAGGTGGGATTTCCAGTGGACAGCTCTGTGTAGCGGCTTTTACCTTTCAGTTGCTGTTTTCCCTTTCGATTTGTACTTTACTTTCAGTTTGGGTTTGTATACTGGCCCATTTACTTTTCCGCACTTTCAGTTGTACTCTGCTTTTGTTTAGTGTTTACTTTCCGCTTTCTTACTCTGTGGTGTTTGTTTACTTTACAAAGGCAATGCCTTCCCTTTTTACCGGGATTTACGCCTTGGTGCTAGTCGCCAGCCCCTGGCCTATGGAAGGCGGGCTTGGGGTAGTCACGGCACGGACCCCGAGGGCGGGTCGTGACAGGAAAACCAAGCCTTTTTTTAAATTTTTCAATTGGAAATATATATCCCTTCATCATTTTTTGATATAATAGTGAATTTAATGGTTCATAGGGTTTAAGAAATAATGCATCAATGACCTTTATATCTACATTGGATGTATACTTTTGAAAGGTATATGAATATATTGAAGGGTTATTTTAAGAATATATATCAACATGAAGCCCCCAATTTTGAAAATTTTATTTCTGGGGAGGTTGTAAAGTTTTGTACAGGCTACTTGTCTGTGGTGGAGCACATTGTTTTGCCTCCCTCTTATGGTGGAAAGGGGATTCATGTCTTAAATGTCGATTATTTTTCAGGGGAACAGATAAAGAAGGTTAATTTATATATGTTGAATAGAAAAGATTATTCTCAACTATATATATCATTTCATATTAATGAGTTAAAACAATGTCATCCAAACAAAAAATAAATGTAGATTTTGAATGAGCATAACTGAACTTTTTTTTTCTATTGGTTAAAAAGACCGTGCTTAGTAGATCAGCTGAATCAAAGGAATTAAATGTTTAAAGGGAGGTAAATGTTTAAATTCAATAACATGGTCTGGGTATGACATTAATGGCTATACATTTCATACTAAATATCATGAAAACCTAAATGTACTTTAGAATAGTGGTGTGTTGGTGTTCACAGAAACATTGAATTTTTGAAGTTCTAAAGACAAAAACCCAATTTATGCATCAAGTGCATATTATGGAGTCACTGAAGAAAAATTGGAGGTTTATTACCTTAAATTTAATGTTCTAGTGTTTAAATGAAAATGGTTTATCAGTTACAATAGTGTTAGACATGACAAATTTGGAATGACACATATTAATAGGAATAGATTAGAAGACACAACTGATTCTTTTATAATGAGAAAACATGAAAAAAATTCTATGTTCTTGATCAATCAGATATGCAGTGGTCTATTATTTTACAAGATAAAAAAACAATATGTTGGGAATGATCAACTTGATAAAGATGTTTATTTATATGAGATACCTACTTCCATGGAATGATTAATAGATAATAATGACGAGCATGTCATATACACAATTTGTGCCATAAGGAACTATGGTGATGAAATAATTTGGGAAAAAAATCCATTATTACATTCATAATATAACAAGAAACATATGTTTATATCTAGTTTACTTTTTTCAGTTTCATAAAATGTTATATATTTTAAATTTTTTCATTATTAAAACACATATGAAAACTAATAATTAAAAATATTTGCATATATTAGTTTAGTTTTGTTTAGTTTAGAATATTTACCACTATATAACTTATGTATTTAGTCATTTTGTTGAATTTTAATAATTTTAAATCTAATATGTTAAAAAAAAGAAAAGTATTTTATAATATTATATTGAAAAAATATTCTTATTTTTGTAAAAAATGATTTTTCAGGATAAACCATTTTTAATATTCCTGCACCATTTTTTTTCATTCCTTTCCATGGAATTTCATATATCATCACTGTAAGAATTTTAGTTAACCATAACAAATATGAATAGTAATTTTTAGGTTTAAGTTTACTTTTGTGTTTCATAATTATTCATTTTTTTACATTAGTATATTAATAGTTAGATTTGAATATTTTTGAACAAAAATGGTTGATTCATTGATTTTAAGGATAATGATTGATCAATCAGCTAATCAAACACATACTTATGGATATGATCATCCTGATCATAACTCTGGAAGAAACTTGAACATGCTCGTCTTTATGATCCCGAACCTTCATATACTCCCATGGATCAAAAGAAGAGTTTGATGGTTTGTAAATTTGGAAGCACACATTTACCAAAAGTATCAGTTGATCACAGCCAAGACCAGAGGATTGTGATATACTTTGATGAGAATGATATTCCAAGAGGTCGTTATTCAAAACAATTCAGGAGTTTTGTATCAACTCAGGGTAAAATAAAATTCAAAATTTTGTTTAATGATTGGAGAAGTGTTGAAAAAGAAATACTATCTCAGTTGTGGGAGACCATGTTGGTAATATTTTTGATATGTTCTTACTAATATTGAAATGTTTATAGTATAATATGTTTTCTCTCTTTCTATCAGATGAAATTTGATATACTTGACACTGGAGGAGTCAGGAGGAAATGTATATCAATGGATTCTAAGATATAGAGGGATTTCAAATCAACCCTCAATATGAATTCATTTTTGGGCGTAGGAAACATGATAATCCATGTCATATATATATATATCCTTTTACAGATGAAGACACATGAAAACAATTCGTTGAAGGTATAAGAGAAGAAGGATTTATGGTATGTGTAATGTAAAATTTTAGAAGATTTATTATATTAATGATCTTATTAATTATTTTATAATGATTTCTTATTCAAAATTTAAAACAATAGAAAAGACCTCATCATGAGATCCAATATTTAAACGTATACCCTCAAACATTATCTCTAGGAGGGTATAATTTATTTGATGAACAAATTATGGATGAAAAATAAAAAAAAATTGAGAGCTGATTCTTCATGATCTGGAGAGGTTCACCTCCACACCCCAACTAGATATGAAAAATAGAAGAGGGATCAGATGGGAAAAAGGGGAAATATCTTATATAAGAATCAAGGGTCGTAGTCGACAAGATTTTTAGATGTTTATTTTATTTATTTATTTATGTTAATTAAATTCTTTATATATTTTGAATCATTAAATAATTTTTCAAATAATTAATAAAAAATTATCTTGAGGAATGGAGAACACATGGGGTATTTATAGCTGAGGGGAGGCAAGGTATTTTATCTAAAACATTGGGAAATCCTGAACACCCGTGATGTGTTTGAGTATACACAATAGGTGTATCATTGTGAAAAGTTTTACCTCATTCTTCAGTTTATACAATGTATTTTTTTTATCAAAAAAAGAATATTTTGAGGGTAAAGTAAAATATATTAATGTGATTATAGAAGAGAAGATCAGAGCATCGATATGGTCCATGTTGGCAAACATGAAAAGGAAATTTTAGATTATAGCTCCCACTCCTCTACCTCTTATAGTATCCCACACTCCCCCACCTCTACCTGTAGACCCCATTATTTATCCTCCACCTCCTCCAAAAAACCCAATTTTGTATCCTACTCTTACACCCACTCCCCCAACTCCACTTATAGACCCCATTTTTTATTCTACTCCCACCCCATCATCCATAACTTCCTAGTTACTCTGAGTTATATGTTGATGATCCTCACTATAATATAATTACACATGGGCTGATATATTATTTATGATATACCATTCATCATCAAAAATTAATGTTTGAGAAGAATAGGTTCACTTTAAAAGAAATTATAGATATATCAATTGGAGTACCATTACCTACAGGTGAGGTGAGGACAGTTGGACAAAGTATCAGTCATTTTTCTGTTTGATCATCAAGACTTCTGTGACATATTACTATAGGGGTATGTGTATATTTTATATTTTATTTTATTTTATTAAATTTGTCTTTTACATTTGGATGCTAATATATTTATCTATATATTTACATGAATACATTAAAGGTAAAGAAATACTATATTTCTAATAACAATGACAAAGGGATATAAATTCAGATAGAGATTCTAGTAGTCTTGATAGATTTTCAACATATTCAAATTTTTTGTAAGGTGTTTATATGTTTTAAATAGAATCTCACGTGTGTGGGAATAGAATGTAAGTGGTGATTTCAAAAAATGATATCGTGGAGCTTGTAATTAGAGATATGATGGGAATCAATGTGATTAAAGTTTTTTCCATGTAATTCTTAAACATAAATCATTCCATGCATTAAATTAATTTAAAATTTAAAATTATGTTTGTTTTTAGTTATATTTATAAAATATGTGATTAAAATGAAAAGGTAGATGTATATGGATTGATGGACCAACAATTAATTTCAAATGAAGCATGAACATTGACTAATGAAGAAAGAACATTTTTCATTGTAGAAAGACTTGAATAGAATATAATTACGTAGTACTGGATGTTTCATTATATTGAGGGGCATGAAACATATATCTCACAAAATGTTATTTATTCTTTAATATAATAGATATAAAAATTAAATTTTATTTTATATTAGTGACAGTTGGTTGTTAGGTGTTTTTTCTAAGGGAGAAGACACTTTTCTGGATATACTCTATCAATGGAGATGTGTAAAGAAATTTTAAGAACATGTTGAAAAAGTATGTTTTAATTTCTCAATTGTTTTTTAAATTATAATGAATTTTAAATTTATTCCATTTATATTATTTTCTAATAGGGGATGATATTTCTGTCAAAAAACCACAATTAAAAAGAATTCCAAGATCAAGTATGTAAAAGTTAAGGGGAATTTCTATATATAATTTGTACATTTTTGATATATTACATAATAATGATATTTTAAATTGATAAAAAACTCATTTAAATAGCATTTTCATAAAAAAATGGCATCAAAGAATGCAGTTATTATGTGTTAAGATTTATGTATGAAATAATTACAACTGTAATAGTTAAAAAGTTCTACCATGTTAGATTTCCTTATAAATTATTATTTAATATTACATTTGTTTTATTCATTATATATGTTAACTACTTTACTTTTAATTTCTAACTTTTTAATGAACCTCACCCTTATAGTTAACAAGATCTCACACACTTATAGGTGGAATGGGAAAATCATTTTATAGGTTTGATTTTATTTTAGTTTGTTCTTCCAGAATATTGTAATTTTTAATGTCATAATTGTAAATTTGTATTTGGTAGTTATTTTTACTGGATTTATATTTTATATTAGTTAATAATGTAATTTTCTAATGTTAAAATTGTGAATTTGTAAGTTTTATAAATTTTTTTATTTCTAATTGTTAATTCATTTTTCTAGGTTTTTCAAAAGTGGAGAAGAAGGGTAACATGAAATATTAAAAAGATGTTTTTATATCGGTTATTTTATAAATGTCATTAAAAATATCTTTTTTTGGATTTTTACATTGGTTTTAATAGAACCAATGTATTATAGGGGTTTTTACATCATTTATAAAATAACCGATGTTAAAACACTTCATCATGAACCCCTTTCAGATCTGCTTTAAAATAACTGATGTGGAATAGATTTTTTATGTTAGTTAACTATTTACCAATATAAAAATGTTTCAGGATCAGGTTTTTCTACATCAGTCATATATAAACCGACATGGTATTTGATGTTTTACATCGTTTACTAAATAACCAACATAAAAACCCTTCATCTCGAAGCATTTTCCACATCACTTTTATAGAAAACCAAAGTAATAAATGATATTTTATGTCGGTTATTTAAAGAATGACGTAAAAAATTAGTTCCATTATATATTTTCCATGTCTATTTTTGACTGATGATGAAGAAAATATTTACAACATCAACTATAGTAAAAGAGGCTAATAAAAGATATATAAAATAAAAAAAAACTGATGTGAAAAAGCATTTTTTGACTATTGTTTTCATTATTAATGATGTTTATTATTTGTTCACGATTATTCCTATCCTGGGATTTTTTTGTGATAATTTTCGAAGAATATCTATGAAATTTAATGGTCATATAATTTTTCCACTATGATGGGCACCTAGAGGTTCCATTCTATTTTTATTAAATATTATTATGAGGATGGATGCTATTTTTATACGAGACACAAATGATAAAATCTATTTGTGGTAGGAGGATCATAGGATAATGAGACACGTTCTCATGTATTTATGCTTAGAGATCTCCAAGATAGAAAGTTATGAAACTTGAACCATCAATAGGCCATCCATATTTTTATGTGTCCTTGGATATTTCAATATATAGACATGCGTATTGATTTGTATACTTTTTATATTTGATATCAAGACTCTTGTAATTTATTGTATTTTTTAAAATAGTGTTAACATATTATCATGGATAGGTATGATATGTTGGTACATCACACATGATATTTTATTAACAGATAATGTGATAAATGATTTATCCCTTATTTTCAATAATAGAAGTTGATATTTTAGATCATTTAATAGAAAAGTAATTCCTTAGATAATTCCTTGGTCAGAGTGTTTAGGGGGTTAAATTATTTATGAAACGCAAAAGAATTATGCATAAATCATATATGTTTATGGATCTGACATGACACCATCTTGATTTGAGATATCTTGATAAAGATATTATATTATCTAGTAAACATTTATAAAAGGTTGGATGTTATTGAGACGTTAAATTATTTATCAATGATAGCCTTGGAATGTTTATAATTTTTATCCATTGAATTTAGGAACTTATGCCTAATGAAAATGAGAGAGAGAGGCCTAGAGTGTGACACTTGGTGTATCTGTAATCTTGGTCAGAATCAATTACCGAATCTCACAAGTTTGAATAAATTAAATTTATTTGGGTTTGATTTACTTCCATAATTTTATCACAGTTCATTTTAATTATTAATCAAGTTAAATAATAATAAATAGTTTATTTTAATGTTTGGAAATTATAATATTTATAATATTTATAATATAATAAAACAGAAAAATTTATTTATTAAATAGTCATTATTCAAGGATTCGTAAATATTGAGCATGGAAATAATACCAAGCTTATTGGTTAGATTTTAAGTGGTATAAATAGTAATTATCTATATAATTAGTTTGTTTCACATTTCAAGTTATGAATAATAATAATAATAATATTGGACATGGATTCAATAAATAAATATTTGGTTTTAATGTGGATTAGGTGAAGTTTATCAATCTTAAAACGACTATGATAAATATCTAATTATAAATCTATCTATAAACACTTTTAGTGTGAAAAAATAGAGAGATAACCTTAAACCCTAGAGAGAGATATAAAGATATAGAATACACCCTATCTTCCCCCTCTTTCATTCTATAGAGAGAATATCCAGATCACTTCATCCTTAGAGAAGAATTTATCTGGGATCAACAATGAACAATGAAAGTGACCATGATCAGCTGTTCTAGAATCTGGAGATTCTACGATGAGATTGAGAGATTATTTTATACATGTGGATCACATCTAGTGGGATTCTTATGTTTTGAAACTACAACAAAAAAACAACTCATTGGGATCTAGTCAATTAGATCATTAATGGTGATAGAATTTAAAGTTGAGGGAACTCAATATCTGGTAATAAATTAATTATATATTACAAGTGAAGATCCTCATCTTTTGGATCAAATATTTTTCTCTAGCGAAGTAATATATTATTTTCATTGTACATGATATTTTAATCATATTTGAAAATGATTACATGAAAATTAAGAATAAAAGGCATGTTGGTCAAATAATACATGGTTCTTCCACTATTCTATGAATATATAAGTTGTATAAGATATTTCACACATTTAATTTATAATTATTTATTATTCATTTATTTTTTCTTTATATTTTCGTTTTCTTTTAATTATATAAATTTATTTAGATAGTCAACATCTCCATTTCTTCCCATCTTAATTATAGATCACATATCCTATGAATGATTATGATTAATGAATGGAGAAACTTCTAAGGAACACCATCAGGAGGTGCCAAAGAATCTACTTAGATAAAATCAATGTAGATGAGATGTACTACCTGCATACACATCGTGTATTTTTGTTTACATATCCATATCACATGATAAAGTTGTATAGTTTTGATTATACCAGTATTATGATATGGTAAAAGTTTATTTTTGTGTGGATATGTATATACTATTACACAACTTGAATAATTACACATCATGTAAAAACTGTACATGATGTATAGTTCATAGTTTCTAATGGAAGAGAAAATGAGATTTCCCAATAATCCATGAATTAGATATACAACATGTGGACTAACGACCCGTAAAAATTCCAAGCCAAAAATCATGTATCCTGACTACACTCCCTGTATCCGAAACATATTCGTCGTATGAAACATGACCAGTCTCTAGTTTCATGTTGTAGACATGAGTAGAAGATAGTACATGCCATGCGATATAGTACACATTGTGTAGTCTACTGTAGGCAGTGTTCACAATTTCTGAAGGAGAGAAGATTTAAATGTATAATTAAACCTATTATCATGTGATCTATGTGTTATCCATTTTAAATTACAGTTTATTTCATAGGTTTTTTAGTTTTATATTTAATCAATATCCCTGTGAAAATCTTGACAAACACACCCAATTTCCTCCATGTACATTAATTTACTTCACTAAATTAAATAATGAAATTAATTTCTTTTTAAAGTTATAAATGTTCGTGTTTTTTGGATTATTTTAATTAATTTTTGATAAATTGAATTAATTATATTAATTCATGGTTCCTTATCTTAATTAAATAATGAATCAATGTAACTGATATATATATATATATATATATATATTGAAAATATATACTCATTGGCTGATGTGTGGATTTTTATGAGATTATACAAACCATATGAATGTTATTGGTTTCTTTTAATTTATTTTTATTAAATTATTATTAATGAATTTCATGTTATCATATCCTCATTATTATGTAAGTCCCTTCATGCTTGATGTATCTTTATATTAATTCCCTTTATCCAATCCACTGGATCCCCCATCTATGTGTGGTTAAAATATTATGTAAGGATATATCTCTGAGGTGAGTGGAGATGGTCCATGTCCAGAAGCTTAGGAAAAACAAATTAAGGAAATACAAAGGTTCCAGGAAAAAATGATGAAATATAATACAAGATACAATTCATGGTGTTTTCCCCTATGGTTTAGGGTTATATTATTGTCTTCTAGATAAAATAACCATTATATAATCTCATGATCATTCCGCATATATTATATTTCTTTTTTTCATAGATAATTATTTATATTTTTGGATGATGTGATATCAATTAATAAATTAATTAAGAAGTTTGAAATATGGAATAAAATATAATGGAAATATATGGAAATTATAACATCCTCGAACTCGAAGCCACTACACCCGTGCTCTAATATGGGTTGCTACAAGACCTCAAGTGTGCCTCCCAATATTCCAAAGGCTTTTGACTAGTATCTAGGGTCTAATAAATCACATGGGGAGAATATACCCACTATAACAGGGAAATAAAAAATAGATAATATATGCAATAAAGGAATAATAATCAATAAAACATAAACATGCATTACCAACAATTTCCCAAACCGGGTCCAACCACAACCAAGATAAAATATTCCATGTTATGATAATAGTTCCAAAAGTGAAAGAATACACCAATGAAATACCAATAGATGAATCCCCAAAATGGGTCCAGAATAAACTTTTATATCCTCAACCATGCATATACTAATCCTAACTCAACTCCCTAGCATAGGGCTTTTAAACTTGTCATGACCCACAACCATGAAATCTTCTCGCGTACCCAATTGGTAGCATGAGAAGGGTGTGAGTACAACATAATAGGCCACCACAAATAGTGTTTATAAAATATCCAACCTAAATAGATAGTTCCTGAAAGTACTAAATAAATAACATGAAAAAAAAAGATAACTTGGGTGACATTAGTTAAAAATATTCATTTTATCCATTTTCATCATTTATTCAATGGGTTTAGCATTTACTTCATTTAAAATACGACCTAAGCCATTAAATTACAATGAATATGGAAATAATTCATGATCCATATCTCCCTAGGGTTAAACATTTCGTGAATAATTCCATCATAATTACCTTGGATCCTCAGTCTATGTAGTCTCATCAAATTCATCCATTATGGGACTAGAGCCTTAGTACGACTCTGTAACCCATGCATTCTAAGGGCGGGGTTTAGATACTTAGTCCAACAAGACCTAGGGGAGGAGCCTTATTATATTATCCCACACCATGAATCCATTTTCACATATTTATTTATCCATTTACCACATATACCATATCACATATAACACACAATCAATACACTTGATGTTCACAATTTTCATTTCATTCAAAAAATGAACCACCATGAAGCGTTAACCCATTAGCACATTTATCATTTACATAGAATATAACATTAACCCATTTACCTTTTCATACCTTAAACCATTTATAATATTCAATAATTTTTATATGTTAACCCATTTCACATATTTCATCAATTTACATTCATTATCCCATCTACACAATTCAATTACAAACTCATAAGTCATTTGACACATTCTTTTTATTCAATTCAACACTTTTCCACATATTTCCAAACAATACTTTATGCCATTTCAAAGAACAAGACAAAAATATAATTAGTGTCCCTTTATAATTCAAATTAAAAATTCAACACATTTATTATGGGCTCTATTTCAACCCAAATGAACTTTAGGCTTATCATTACAATTTCTCTGTGATTGGGATTAATGGCGCACCACATGGGTGGACCTAATACAGTCTAATCAACCTCAATTCATATGATGGGGGAACATGAGAGAATTAATTAATCATTTATCCAAATATTTTACCAAGTCATACTCAAGGAAACAAATTCCTAAAAAGAGAGAACCATTAACACAACCATACATGAAAAAGTCAACTTCAAGACTTTGGAATATAACTTGTAGACCACCTTCCTCAAATCCAGAGATGAATTCATGATTAAACTTGGCCTTATATATATATATATTCATGAATACTTTTAATCCATAACCTTATATCCAATATAAAAACAGGATTTTAGGGCATCCAATAAAGAATAATGAAACAACAATACCTTATCTAGAAAAGAGAAGAAGGAGAAGCGTTAGAATCACCTGAAGCATTGATCCACTCCCAAAAACACTCAAAATAGAATTAAATTGAAGGATATTGATTCATGGGAGGTATTTGTATTTTTGGATCATCAATATGGATGGATGATAGAGGATGATGAAGAAAATTGGGGGAGGAACTAAAAATCTTGAGGAGGAAAATGGTAAATTCTCACTTTTTACGGGGGTGCACGGTTTGGACGCATGGGTTTTTCAAACTGTTTGATAATTGTGTGATAGAATCTATCCCAGAGGGGTGAAGTCACATAATTACATATTGTTTTCACATGGTTTGAAAAAATGTGCGCCTACTATGTAGAACGCCTCTGTCTAAGCCTGCACGGTTGGGCCTCCCCCTTCACACAGTTTACTCTAACATTGCGCCCACCATGAAACATGAACATGATGACCCTATTTTCCTTTCTTTCTTGTCCTGAACCACTGAAACACCCCTAATATTCCAAATAAACTTTAAAAACAATGATTTATCCAAATTTAAGGTATTTAAAAAACATTAAATGAGATCATTATTCCATGAAGTCTAGAATCTCACAACCTCGCCACCTTTTAATCAATCATCCTCGATCCACCCTTCAAAAGAATTACATGGATTCCAAGGTAAATAGATTTGGTCAGTAAGATTTCATATCTTCATCCCTCAAAAAACTTTATTCCTTACCATTACCATGATTCCATAAGATTTTAAGTTACAACACAATCTTTCCTCACAAGTCTTTATCACTATGATCCATAATACAAACCAGATAATCCTAAAAGGAAACTTTACACTCATGATAAAAATCCTCAAAAATCAATCACATGAGATGGGTAAAGGTGATACTGTCAAAGCTATGACACATGAAATTCATTGTGCATACCACTATACTATTGTGGAAGAGACAATATGTATGCCACTAGTCTGATTCATTCCATAATCACAAAGGCCCCCATGTACCTAGGAACTATATTCTCCTATGTCAAAATATGATGATGAAACGACCATAAAGACAGTGGAAAAAACACATGATCACCCACCAAAAATTAAAAGGGATAATGATGCTGATCCCTATACAAATTCAACCTACTCTAACTTGTTTCCATAAATTTACAAATCCTCTAAATCTTCTCTAACACCTACTGCATGAGACTCGGTCCCAACAACTCTAATTACCCAACTTCCATCCAACATAATGGAGACATACATGACATTCCATAGAGTCCCTCACATGGATCCACCTGAATCGTATCCTGATAACTATTTTTCTGTCAAACTCAAATAGTTCCAAATTCTTTTCCCATGTTATCCCAAAATATAGGACACAATCCCTTTGAATGTACTCTAGAACCTATATAGTATGCTCAAATTTCCAATCCTTCTATGGGTAGTAATCCATACTCAAAAAAACATGGGTACCAATATCCATATGTATTCTATGATATTGGAATTATATAAAATGTGCATCACAATCTGAAACAATATTCTTCTGTATTCCGTGAAACCATAATATCTCCCAAACATATAACTGACCCAACTGGTCCAAGATGAAAGTCTATCAAATTGATAATAAGTGACCCAACTTAGTCAATGGTACCAAATATTCTCACACCAAATCATTATTTCTAGGTATCCATAGGATACCCACCATAAAATCAATTATTACATCATCCCACTTCCATTATATAATAAGAAAGGGTTGTAAAAACCACCCGACTATTGATTCTCAGCCTTCAACCGTTGATAGGTAAGGCATCACTCCTCAAAACCTACAACCACTTTCTTCATCCCTATCCACCAATAATACCTATGAAGACCATGATACATTTTGGTCAATCTAGGATAAAATTATCTCTTCGATGCCTGAAACTCATGCATCAACTGTTCTCATAAAAACATTGGCACAACAACAAAAACAAAAACATAAACAATCTCATCATCACCAATAGTCAAACAAGAAAGTGACTCCCCACCATTAATACATTCCCTTAATGTGAAATTTTTTAATCCTCATGTTGTTTCTCCTTGATCCATATCAGAAGAATAGTCTCAATTAACAAGGATGAAAGGGTCATCTTCTCTTCTCTATCCTACACCTACATTTGTATCTTAGTGAACAATTCCATTACCCACTACTCAAAACTAGATTCATGAACTTCCTGATTTTGAATATTTTATCTCAAAGCATATGAAACCCTATTTTCCCTTCCTAATGTGTAGACCAACTAGAAGATGAAATAATTCATGTATTCAACCAATCTTCACTTCCAAACATTGAAATCTTGTTGAGATAAAATTTAATTGAGGATTTTATGATCAGTATACATGATAAATTGTTCTCCAAAAAAATAATACTTAAAAATCTTTAAAGAATCAAACACCTTGGATAGATCAAGTTCATGTGTAGGGTAATTTTTTAATGAGGCCTCAACTATCATGACCCATATGGAACAACCCAATTATCCTACCTCAACAATGCCCCAATACCAATACCAGATGCATCAAAAAACAAGGTATACCCCTTACCTATCTTAGGTAGGACCATAATCAATGTTGTAGTTAATGACTTATTTAACTATTGGAATGCATTCCCTCATTCCACATACCATTTCAACAAGACACCCTTATTAGTCAAGCCTAAATGTGGTTCTCACAAATGACAAAATTCATTAATGAACCTTCAATAATAGCCATCCAAACCCAAAAAACTCTGAACATTAGATATTTTCTTGAAATTCTCCAAAGACCTAGCTACTTGAAGTTTCTATGGGTCCACTACCACACCTTCCTCTGAGATTATGTTACCCAAGAAATTGACCCTATCAATCCAGAAATGATATTTGGGTAGCTTGGTGTATTGAATGTTCTCCATTAGTTTACTCCTGATGATGTCAAGATGTTTGGAATTATTTTCACGAGTCTTAGAGTACCCTAAGATGTCATCAACCATGGAAACTACAAAATAATCTAGGTAAGGGCGAAATATTTGGTTTATCAGGTCCATAAAGACTAAAAACACATTGGTTAACCCGAACAACATCACAAGGATTGGGGTATTAGTTTTTAACTATCATCTAATTCAGCTTCATATAATTGACAAATAATCATAATGATACATCTTACTTCTTAGAAAACAACATTAGTGACACCCATGGTGACCTTCATGGATAAATAAAAACTTTATTCTATAAATTCTCCAACTTAGTTTAAAGTTCAAGGAATTCTACTAGATCCATTTTATATGGATGAATGCAAACTGGTTATACTCTCAGAAACAACTCTCTCGTGAATTTAACATATCCCTCTGGCCGCAACCACGAGAAGTCCTCTGGAAACACATCCTAAAACTAATCCCCCACTGTAGGAATGATGAAATAATCTAATATCCCATCATCAAGCATAAGGAATGTCGCATGGGACAATAGTTCACCCAACTACAAACAAACTAGCCATTTATAGCCTGCCCAAACATCCCTTTCACCACGATGGACATACGTGTCTCCTTCAAGAGATGTGAACGTTACCCAGTGATGGTAACGATCATTATGGTCTTAGTTAAAAAAACAACCATTACATACCCAATATCATATCAAATCCTTTTATTTCGAGTAAAAATAATTCCCACAGAAAATGGAACCCACAAACCTCGAGGGAACCCCCTTACAGTTCCATATGTTTTCTGCTCACACCCCAAATGATGCTTCAATTGATATTACCATGCACACATGTTCCACTGCTAGGACCAATAGACTCACAAATTGAGTAGATATAAAGTAATGGAAATAACTAGTATCAAACAGAGTATTAGAAATCATAGAATCATTAAGAATTGTACCTCGAACTATCGATGGTCCACCCTCTCCACCTATAAGTGTAGACTGAACTTCATGAAGATGACCAGCCCATTTACCCTGGGCTCTAATATATGTTCTTAGTGATGTAATACCTTTCAGATATTGATGATCTTATCCTAGAGTACCTCATCCATTTCCACAATCGGTACGACCGGTAGAGCTCCAGATGCCTACCTGATATGGGGAAACTGACCCCCTTCCAAGACTTTACATCAACCTAGATCCTCCATCAACACCAATTTTTCTGGGGTTACCAAAGAACCTCTACACCCACATCAACCTGATGTATTCTCAACACTCAACTAGTGGTCGGGGACACTACCCATGCATTTTCCACGTCTTTCCACATTGATAGCAGAAAATTCTATCACTACTCTGTTAGGCTGGATTCATTTTCTGACTACTCTATCCTCCACTTCCCTGGTGTAAACTCACAAAAAAATGATTTCTTCCATCGAAATCCACATCATTGGTTCACATTACTGTAACTTCATTCCCACCACTATAATCCTCCTTGATATTACCTTATGAAATAAGTTCTTGATTGACTATTTTAACAAACCTTTTTAAATGGAAGATATTTACCTACGACTTGATCTCATGACTATTTCCATCCCATAAATGTATCACTATTACTACCTCAACCCCTACTAATACTGGGATCAAGTGTTGCGAGTCTTTTAAGGGGCCAACATAGTCTATCATCGACATAAACCCCTTATTTAGCCTCATAAACTCTACATTTTTCTCATACCTTACGATATCTAGATATAAATGCTGTAGAAACTTATCCTAGAAGACTTTCCAAAACATACCATGCACCTACAATGTCTGGACCAAAACATCCCAACAAACTTTTCCTGATCTCATAGATTGTAAGGCCCTAACTTGAATCTCTTCTCAGTAGGATTCGCTAAATGATCAAGAATCTTTTGAATGGAATATATACAAAATATATCTTTATTTGGTCTATCCTCTCCCTTAAAAGGTAGAGGTTTTTTAGAAAAGACTCCCTAGTCTTCTCAAATGTACTCAGCATAACCCACCTTGGGTCCCATTCCTTTATCTACATGAAATGAGTGAAGTTCTCACATAACTTCTCTTCACCCTGGTTACCTTGGATCACTAGGTTTCCATTCTCCATTTCTAGAATATAATTCGCTACGACATCATCTATTCACCCATCAAGTACACAACACCATTGTGGAATCTTAATATAATTCCAACCATTCACCTTTAAACACATAACACAAGGCATCTACAATTCAAAATGTAATCCATTCACTAGTCACAAACAACTCATCCTACATACACTATCTTAAAGGATATCATCACACATCTTCAAAAACCACCACAACCATGTTTTTACCCATTTACACCATTTCATTAAGCACAAAATTTTAAAATCCTTCAAATTATTTCTATTTAACTATTTGAACCATCTTTAGCAGACATTATTTTTCTTCAAATTATTAAGAATATGAAATGAATTCTACCCTTCATGTCCAACACATCCATCTTGTGCAACCGAATCATGATGCATGCAACATATATACCTAAGTACCTAACATGGTGAATGAATGAATAACCGAATTGAATTCCAACCACAATAAAAATACCATAAAATAGCCACATCACACATCGATCACATAACCACATGGTGAAATATCATTCAACCATTATAACACATATCAAGCATAACAATTCCCACCCCTGGTACTTGGTTTTCCCTCGTACATGGGTTAGATACTCCCAATCACAGGCTCATTAACAATGAACAAAACTTCCTAATATTATATCTACCATCCCCAAATAGTCAATCATAAAAAAATCCTCTGATGCCACTTTATAATATCCCTGATATGGAAGCCACTAAACTAGTGCTCCGATTCAGGTTGATAAATGACCTCAAGCGCACCTCCCCATATTCCATAGGTTCGATACTAGTAGTGAGGGTCTAATTAATAAATTGGGAAGGCTATACCCTATTTTCTAGAGTAATCTACATTATATAACATATGAAATAAGGGAACAATAATCAATAAACCATTAACATGAATTACCAACCATTTCCCCAACTGGGTACAAGCAAACTTAGTATAAATATGCCATGTTAGGCTGATAGTTCCAATAGTGTAAGAAGACCCAAAAGGAAGAACAACATCTGAATCCCCAAAATGACTCCAAAATCCATGCATATATCCTCAACCATGCAAATATGAACCCCAACTCAACTCCCTATCATATGGATTTTACCCTTTTCGAAACCCTAAACCATGAAATCTACTAGTGTACCAAATAGTGGCTCCATTAGGGTGTAAGTACAACTCCATAAGCCACCACCAGTGCCATCTATAAAATATCTAGTCTAAAAATATTTTTCATAAAAGTAATAAATAAATAGTAGTTTAAAAATATGATAGTTCAAGTTCCATTAGTTAGTAATATTAACATTAAATATTTTCATCATTTATTATGAGGTTTAAGTATTTTCAACATTTATAGTATGACCTAAGCCAGTCAATTACCATGAATTGGGTAATAATTCAAGTTCCATATATGACTACGGTTAAACATTTCATAAAAAATTACATTACACATACCTTGGAGCTTTAGTCTAGGTATTCTCATCAAATGCATCTGTTAGGGACCTAGATCCCCAATTTGACTCCATAACCCATACATTCTATGGGTGGGGTTTAGAGCCTTAGTCCAACTTGAACCTTGAGAGGAATGTCATCCCATTATCCCACACCACAAATACACGTGAACATTATTATTTTTCCACTTACCACATATACCATATCAAAAATCCTACCTAATCAATACACCTAATGTTCATAATTCACATTTAATTCAACACATGAACCATAAAAAATCCTTAACACATTATAACATTTATCATTTCTCATGCATAAAAATTCTTTTTTCCCATTTAAATTATTCAAAAATTTCAATATATTAACCCATTTCACCCAATTAATCAATTCACATGCATGATATCATTTATAAAATTCAATTACAAACTCATAAGTCATTTAACACATTAACTTCATTCGGTTTATCCTTTTTCCCATATTTACAAAAAATACCTAATGTCATTTTGAATAGATAGAAATAACTATCATTAGTGCTGCTCCATAATTCAAAATAACTTTCCAAAAAATTTATCATGGGATCTATTTCAACACAAATTAACATAGGGCTTATTATTACAATTTTTACGTGCTCTAGATTACTAGTGCACCGCATGGGTGGCCCTAATCCAGTATAATCATCCTCAATGCATCCCATGGGGACCATGATGGATTAGATTCATCATTTATCCAACTATTTAACCAAATATTACTTAAATATATAAATGAAAAAAAGATATAACCATTAACACAATCATAAATGCATAAATCAACTTCAAGACTTTGGGATACAAATTTTGGACCACCTACCTTGAATCTATAGAATAATTATAGATTAAAAAAACCCATATATCTGGATTGAAGTACCCTTTAATGCCCCAACATAAGATCCACTAGAAAAAATAGGTTAATATGGATTTATAATAAGAATAATGAATCCACAAGCCCTAATCCTAAAAAGATATGAATGAGAAGAGATAGATTCAGCCAAATCTTTGATCCACACCCAACGACACTTCAAACAAACTATAATTGAAATAGATTGATACTTGAGAGTTTTCTGGAGTTTTTTGTCATTACTAGGGATGGAGGGGGAATAATGAGAATGTAAATTGGGCGAGGGACCTCAAATATTAAGGGGGGGGGGAATGATAAATTCTCACATCTTAGTGGGCCCATGGTTTTCCCGCACAATTTTTGAAGCTGTTCACCAAATGTGCACCAAACTCTTTCCGAAAGGGTTGAAGTTGTATGGTTACAGGTGGATTCATCACAATTTTAAAAACTATGTACAAACCATGATTAATTCCTCTATCTAAGACCTTATAGTTTTGGATCCACCTTTTTTCAGTTTACTCTAATTGTGTTCCAATCATTAGACATGCATTGGATGGCTTGATTTACCATTATTTCATGTCTTGAACCCCTAGATCAATTTCAAGCTTCCTCGTACACCTAGAAATTATTTTTTATCCAACATTAATTCATTCAAAACAAATTATAATCAAGAGAATACCTCTATGAATTTTGGAATCTTAAAAAAATGTGTTATCTGATATGGATGACCACTTAAGTAAAAATCACTTAATATTAACAAGGTATATGGAAAGATACAATGGGATTTACGTATAAGTATAAAAAACATCCCTACCAAAATATTAAGTCGTAATAGCCTTACACAAGTTAAGTTTGAATCAAAATCATAGTTCAAAAGTGTTTTTCAAACCCAATATGGGATGCCTTTAATTATCTTGGAAATATTTGTTGGATGTTTTGGGTGGATATAACTTACTTTAAGTAAAGGATTGACTTCCCATGTAAGACATGGTGTAACTGAGAGGAATGTGTTGATGAAATATTTAAAGAAATATTTCAGGAATGAGGATTACACTCAATGGATTATATAAATGAGAGTAATGTATTTGAAAAGCTATACCTTCCAAAAACCCTTAAGATAGCTTTTCATGCCCAATTATGGGTTGTGAGATTGGAAATAAGGATCATTTACACTAGAATAACTAAGTGATGAGATATTTTGAAGCTGCTAGTAAGGGCTATTAGGTTTAAAAAAATAATGGGAGATAAATGAAATTTAGTTAATTTTAAATTTATTAATATGATTTTCTATTCAAAAAAGTAATAATTATCTCCCTATAATTTTTAAAAATGGGAAATCAAACAAATTTAAAATATCACTATGATATATACTAGTTTTGGATAAACTTCTTGTAGGCGTGAATTTATAGGAGTGGTATAGGTTCTTCTGTGTTAAACTCTGCAAAGAATAAAAATTATATGTGCTAAAACCCCTACTTCTTGAGTCATTTTCTATGGATGATAGTGAAGAAGAGCCCAAATGGCCCAAAGTACTTCTTTTTTATTTTATTATAGATAATCCCCCTTTTAAGGGTTGAAGGGGAACCCGTAAATGACCCGTTTCCCCAAGGCCCAAGGCCCAACATGACCCGTAATACATGACCCGAAGGCCCAGAGGCATACCATGGCGAATACAGGACCCGTAGCCCCAGCCCACTAGAAGTGCCCCTCCCCATCTTCTACATCATTGATTGTCTTTAGCTCCCCACCTGAATTGCTGATCATCTAGAATTTCCCCGTACAAAGGTTCACAGTGCCTGGTCCCGATGGCGGTTGCCATACCCTCTCATTCTTCCAATCCGGTTATCTCTGCTTCTGGTGACTGCTACTGGTGCTCTAATCCTCATCTGAGGCCTGATCTATGTGAACTAGGCTACTTCATGGTCTTCAATGGCCTGAAGGACCTATGGATTGAAGGTATTTGATGACCCGAAGGCCCTATGACCTGTAGGCCCAAACCGTTGGCCCGAAAGCCCAAATCAAGTGAATAGTCTGGCTACTATAGTACCGAACAATGCATGCTACAATGCCTGCTACAGTACTTCTACAGTGGATACTACAGTGCTTACTACAGTACCAAACAATTCCTGCTACAGTACTGCTACAGTACCCATAAATTCACCTCCACCCGGTTTTGAACCTGGGTCTCTTTGATGCCAAGAAAGAGCCCTTACCACTTGGGTACATGCTCGTTGGTGGATAGTGAAGAAGAGGTATATGTCTATTTATAGCTTATGTATGACACAATTGATGTCAAATATTTCATTATATTCTCTATGTCTAAGGATATTATAATGTAATATTGTATAGGGATGCATATAACTCTATTTCTCACCTTTTGGATCACAATCAAGAGAAGGTGAGATTATAGAGATATGTGATCTCTAATGCACTATTCACATGAAATCATGGAGAGTTGGTGAAATATAGGGTACATGAAGTCAGGAAGATTGGATACATTAAGTACCAAGACATCTCGGGTTTTATGATCTATGATTATCTACACACAGATATCATTATTTCCTCGCTACCTAAAAATTTATTTTGTTTTACCGTGAATTGAAATATGATCAATAGTGAGAAGACACTTTCAGAACATCTATATCTTATTCTCCATTTGATGGAGACATAGGGTGTGAAAAACATTCAGTATTAATGGTTTATTATAAGAGGAGGAATATGGAAAATCATTCAAATACTAATTCAATGTCTAAGAATCATTAAAACCACCCCTCTAATAAGAATAAGTTTTATAGGTAAGGAAATTAACAAGATGTAGTATGTTTGGAATGTGGCATGTAGGGCCATTGCAAGAGGAATTTAACCCAGAAAATATATTCAAGTGGAATCTTTACTTTCCTGTATTATTTATTTAAATATTTACATAACTAAATGTTGGTTATTAGGTACTACTTATAGTGATCACATTTGTATACAAATATATGAACCTATTATATTTTTTAAGGTTTCAATAGATAAGGTAGATATATGGGCTACCAATGGATAAATGATGGATGATCAAGCCATTAGTGAATACCTTATCAAAGTTCTAATGAGATTGATTGTTTTTAAATAATTGTTATTATGTGCCTGCTATTACAAATATCATTATTTCAATTTATTTTTTTATAAATAAATGGATTTATTTTGAGATTTTTAAATTAATGTTGGTAATTTTATAAAGATATCATATGTTATGGTATGGAACAATATAATTAATGTATTTATATATTAAATTAAGAAAACAAATATTGGAAATTGATAATGAAACAAATATAAATGACTCATATAACTCCCTTTTATGGAATCACCAAATTTGTCCACAAATGAGAAGAATTTGAAAAAGATTTATCAAGATGGTTACTTAAGATTATTTTGAAATGAAGACACATGAAATATGTGAATCTAGTTTATAATGTAAGATGAAAAATCCCCCATTTTAGCGTTATGGTAAAATGGGAATAGAGGTTATAGAATAGGTACATACTGTTGTGTGTAGACCAATTAAACTAGAATATAGAGGTGGATTCTAAAACTTTATTACTTTTACTGATGACTTGAGTAGTTATGGTTATATCTATTTTATGAGATATAAGTCTAAATAATTTGAGCTGTTCATATAGTTCAAGAATGGTGTTGAGAATCATCTTGGTATGAATATAAAAAAAATTAAATCAATGTGGGGAATATATTAACTAATAATTTATCAAATTTACAAGATATTTTTCGATTCTACCTCAACTCAATCCACCTTATAAAATGTAACAGAATGATGTTAGTAAAATTTGGAAATATACACAATCGGATATGGTAAGGTGAATGAAGAGTCACACAAGCCTTCCATTATCCTTTTAGGGATATGCATTGAAGTTTTAAAGGATTGAATAACAACTGAGAAGGGAGTGGGGTGAATAATTTGTCCACTATTATAAGTTTCAATAATATTAAAACTCAACCCTTGTAACCTATTAAAGTTTATATCCATATAATATTTTAGTAAGTACTAATGCATTGTAAATAAGGAAATCAAGTAAAGAACATGAGCTTTAAAAGGTTTGAACATGTTGTGAGAGCCTACATCCTTTCCATATCTAGTCTTGTGGGTCTATTGAAATTCCCTATTATGAATAAGTTAATACAGCTTGTATACACTCCTATTGGATTTCTTATTTTCCCTGATAGAATGATTATACTAAATCCTTTCAGTTTATAATGTTTTGTTAAAAAAAACATGAGCAAATAAATAAAACACCATAAAAATATTTACTCCAAAAAACTTTCTCTGAAAGATTAGTCCAATGAAAAAAATTCCAACTGTTTGAGTATGATAATATCATTACGATGAATCATTTTATCTAACTACACTTATCAGAAAATGATCAAATTCTCAATATGATCTTCTTTAATCTAATATTTATCAGTCTGATATTCCTCAGTCTAGTATGAAAACCTTAAATTGTCTGATATTCTAATAAGATTCTTGTATAGAAATATTACATTCAAATAAAATATAATGTTGTATTATTTTTTTCCTAACAAGTGATATAGTTACAAAGTACAAATTTACAGTGCTTCTATTGATAGAAATACTAGATAAACAATGGAAAAAAGCTAAACGAATTTTCCCTCTTAGTAAAATAACAAAACTTCAAGATGTACACATATTTTAATTTCATGGTTAAACACTTAAACTCTTTACAATGATTTTTCAATATTCTTGAGTCTTATATAGAATTCTTCTTCTCAAACATCCTAAATTTTCTTGAGTATGATGGAACATCCTCATCTCATTACAACATGGATTTATTCCTCTAATAATTGTAATCTTACTTTATTTCTCTGATCATTACAATCTAACTTTTTCACTGAAACTCAGTCAGATTTGACTATCCTCCTTAGTGTCAGTTTGATTGAATTTATTCCTCAGAGCCAGTCTGATTGAATTTCCACTTTAGAATCAGACTGATTGACTTTCCTTTTCATACATAGTCCTATGAAACATAATTATAATAGAATTTTCCATTAATATGAATTTATCAATTATGTGGAAAGTATTTATTAGTTACTACACACATAAAATTTAAAAACATTCAAATATTATCAGATATAACTCATTCAGAATTATGATGACTTCAATGTTCGGTACATATAGATTTGATTAAAACATTGTCATATTTTCTAGAATTGACATAATATTTATGATCCCTTAATTTCTTCTACATCTTTTATCATGATAATTTTTCATGATTTATGAAAACTAAAGGACCATCAAAGCATGTTCTGGCTTGTGGTTAGAATGTTTAAGAAATTTTCAACTCTTACTTCACTTTCTTCGTTAAACCTCTTTATCATCATTCATACATCCTCACACCACATCTTATGAGTTTCCAACCAATGTGATTCAAATTAATTTTGATCATTATGACGATGGATCTGAGGTCAATGGTGCTTTCTATATCACAATTTATAGAATGTACAACTTCCATTTTCCATAAACCTTATACATTGGTACATCTCAGCCTAAAAACTTGTATCCTAGAAAAAAATTATTTACGAAACTTTTCCCCCACTTTATGTTTGGATTCATAAATTCATAAACTATTATCTTCCTATAAAAAATACATTCTGATGGAATGGATCCGATACTAAAGAAACAAAATGTTCTTTTACAAAATGGTTAGTTGTAAAGGAATTTAGAACACTGTTAGAAAGAAAACGTCATAAATTTTCTTCAATCGCCCCTTTTTATTTTTTTTATAACCCTCATTAATTTTTTTTTCAAACTCTCAAAATTTATTCATAAATAATTTTTTGAAACAAGTAAAAGTTTTCAAATTTTATCCCAACACAAACTTTCTAAAAAGAAAGTGTCTTTACCCAACACTATTCTATAAAGTATTTATTTTTGATTGATTTCAATCCCTTGGTGATAATAAAATAATACATACATGTGAATATAAACTCCCCTTGATTGTTATATCCTCATTATATGATCAGCATATTTTCATCTTCATAAAATAAAGATAAGTATAAAATTCTTAAAATGTATAATGTTGTTATATTATCTCCTTATTTTCCAAAATAATCCAAATCATAGTGTGTGGGGGGGTCTTACTTATGAGATTTAGAATGTCATTTGCGCAGGTCAAACCAGAAGATGAAGCCTCAACTCAGATAAACTTTGTTTCAACATTTCCTTTATGAAAATATTAGTAATTCGATCATTTTTTGTGATATATTCTAGGAAAAAATTTATATGAACAACTTTATATTTTACATAGTGAAATGTTATATTAATTTGTTTTTTTCTTGAATGTTTACAATATTTTTAGGAAGCTCAATTTTACATTGATTATAATAAATTATATTTATTGGTTTAGAAACATTTACATTAAAATATTCCATCCAAACTTTCATCAAGAACAACCAAGTACAATGATGAGTAACCACAACATACTCCAATTTAACTATGATCAAAGTTATTGAAAATTGATTCTTACTATGCCAACTCACACAAAATTGACCCTATATAAATATTTCTCTAAAGGTTGATTTTATTTGATTACAATATATAGACTAATCGACATTAGGGTAACCGTGAAACATTGTATCATAATTAATTTTGTAAAACAACCCATGTGAAGTAGTTCTATTGAAATATCTTAGAATTATCTTTGCCTCCAATATATGTGATTCTTCTGGATTAATTTGATACATGGAACACAAAGTCACAACATAAAAAATATCAGTCACTGATATTGTAAGGTAATGTAGACTTCATATAATCATTCAAAACTTTCACTAGAATCATATTTATTCAACTTCAACCCCAATTATATATAATTTGAAACTTATTTTGATTTTTCTATGCCCAAATATTGTAACAACTCCATGGTACATTTTTCTTGAGATATGAAAATTATTTTTTCTTTTTTTTAAACTTTTAAACAAAGGAAGAATGTTAATTCTACAGACATTGAAATCTAAAAGTTCCTTTGTATTCCTTCAAAAAATGGTTTAAAAAAATATTCTCTATCCCCATTAAAAATTATATCACCCATATAAAAAATAACAATTATTAATATAATGTTAAAATATTTCACATATATGTTTATATCATGTTTCCCTTTAGAAAAATTCAACAATCTCAAAAAAATTTCAAGGTTATATTTCCATGAATGTGGAGAATGTTTCATAAAACACCAATATTTCATCAATATAAAAACGTTGTTTTCATCTTTATTAAATAGAAATAAACATTATTGTTAAATGTAAACATATTATTAAATTTTTTCATTTAGAAATGTGGACTTTACATCCATCTGATATAATTTTTAATTTATGTGAGCAACCACTGATAGAAAAATTATAATTGTTTCTAACATTGAAATATGGAAAAGGTTTCATAAAAATACCCAAATTCAACCTATGTATTTACTTTAAAAACAAGCCTATATTTTTTTCTCAAAACATTCCCATGTTCATTCAACCTTTTTTTGTAAACATGTTTTGTTTTGATAACATTTTTAGCGTTTGGATAGTGAAAAAGTTCCCATGTTTCATTTTTATCAATTTGATCCACATATTAATTCATATAATTCTCCAATTTGTTGTGATGAATAGAACCTTAAAATTATTTTGGTTCAACTTTTATGGTGATTGAACTTTGATTTTCTAATTTCAACTTTCTTTTGGTCTGAAGTGGATCCATTTCATTACTATGAATATTTTGGATCTCAACATATTTTTGTAAAGTATGAAATTTCAGAGTTCCTCTTACTACTCCACCTTCCTCATCACATGATTCATCTGAATCTATGCACATTTAATTTTTCATTTTTATTTTCTTTGGTAACTTTTAGTATTTCTTCCCTAACATTCTAATTTTTTTAGGAAGATAGATTCTCGATAATTTTTACATCATATGAGTCCACCAAATTTTGTAAATATCTATTCTAAAATTTATATGTTCTCAAACTGGGTAAATAACCCAAAAAGTTAATTCCTTGGATTTCTCATCAAATTTTCTCATATCTTGAGTTTTGTTTTCAATTTAAAATAAAATTAAAAAAAATTTAAAGTAATTCAATGACAGTTTTTTATTATACCACACTTTATAAGAAGTCATGTTAGATTCCAGTCTAAGAAAACATCTATTATGAATATGTATAGGAGTAATAATATCACCTTTATAGTAGAACATTTAAATTTTGTATTATTCTAAAATAATTTTTCCCGTATCCACAAAAAAATATTCTTTCCTTATAATACTCTATTTGTTTGTATAGTATAGGGAGAACTATAATGATGTTTGATACCATGATTTCATAAATCAGAATAAAAATAATTACTTGTAAATTTATAACCATTATCTATTATAAAATTCATTATATTAACCAAAATTTTCTTTCCCAACTTTATGTCTAGAAAACAAGAATATTTTCACAACCTCTAACTTGTGTTTCATAAACATGATGTTTTTCATATGAGGTAAATAAAAAATAAAAAACAATGTATAAATCTTATTTTTTTGATTAATTCCTCATTTGAGTAGATAAATTAGAATTAATAAATTCAGGAGGTATGGTAGAGTGAATATAAACTTTCTTATGACTTTTATTATCCATTTCCCCTTTCTGAAATGTTACAAAAATATATTCTTATGTTATATACAATACTATAAAATTTCATGAGAATCAAATTTAGAGAGTTTTTTTACACTTTTTTTTACCCAAGGTGGGAAAGTATCTATTGACACAACATATTCTCAACTTCACCACTTACATAACATGAGTTGTTATGTTTACAATATAAAATAGATTCCCACTAGTTATTTCTCCTTTTACAATAAATTTTCCATCTTTAACACTATTGATAAAAGAACAATATTTTATGAAGATCACCTGTCTGCCATCATCACAATGTTTAATCACAGTATGTATGTTATTTTTTATTCTATCATCATATATAACTTCCTTAGATTTCATCTTTTATTCTCTAATATCAACATTTACTAAATCCTTTTATTTTTATAAAACTATCATTCCCAATGGGAACAACACCTCTATAATGATTTTAAACATATTTCAAGGTTTTAAAACAAAATATAATGTGTGATTAACCACCACTATCCAATAACCTTGAGTTGTTCCTTTTTTTTATTTAAGAGCTATCTTAACAATAAAATATCTTTTCTAAACATTATTCTTTCCATCTTCCCTTTATTTTTTAACATAAGAAACTTATTCCATAAGAAGTGTCATACATCTTTCGGCATGGTTGCCAGCCTAGTCACATATTCTAAAATCCGCTTCAAGACAACTATAATGATTTTTTAAAGTTTTTCACATATTGAGAATGTTATTTTCTATTTTATCGAGTGTTAAGAAAGTTATTCATTCTTCTTTCACTATTTATTTCTTTCTATTCAATATTTCTTATGAGAAGAGATAAGTTATAAAAACATTTATAAGACATATTCCCATAGATCCCATAACACCAACAATAACAATTATGTTTTGATTTTATATTGAAGTATGATATTTATCTATAGAAACCATGTTTAGGATGATAACATGTTTCTACTCTAAAACACTCTGGGTGTGGACCAACATTACTAATGAGGGAGTTTTAAAATTTTGTAGATATGATAGGTTTATCACATAACTTAATATCCCATGTTTTAAGAACAATTTTCTTCTCAACTAAAATGTATAAAAAATAAGATAAAACATTATTTTTGTTGGGTAATGATTTCAACTGATTCTTGAATTGAATTTTTACCACAACTTTAGAAGTCTTAGATTTTAATTCCCAATATTTTGTTATGTTTTCATTTATTTTATTCAAGGTAATTTCATAATAAAGTATTTTTTATTGAAACTTTTTTACTTATTATTTCTTATCTTCCAGCTTATTACTGAGATCTATAACCATCATTCCATGTTCCACAACTCTTAATTTATATCCTAAGATCTTCTAAATGAATTCTTCCTCTTTGTTGATGACATATTATCTTCTTTAAAAGAATTTTTGAAAATATTTTTTCATTATTTTTATTTATTTATTAAGAGTTTTATATTTCTCAAATCACACAACAAGTTATAAGTTGAGTAAATACTCTCTATATGATTTTTTACCACCTTCTTCATTATCTGATGAATCTTTTATTTTACCAAAATTTCAATGAAGGTTCTTAATTTTTTTGAACCATAATATTTAGAGTAATTGTTGTAAATTTTTTCCAATTCAACATTCTTACTCAACATACTGATTTTTTCTTTACTGAAATTCTTATTATATTTCATAGATTAGTTTTTCTCTTTTTAATTTTTTTTAGTTTTCCATCGAGGGTTTTCATTAGAATTGTATTAACATTCCATAAATTTTTATTGGGGAAATTCATAGTAAAGTGTATAATTCCACCACCCTCATAAAAATTTAGAGGAATTTTACATCCATTATTTCCTCTTCCTCATTGATAGTTCATCGATAGAAGAGACAAAAATTTTTCTTCCAAATCATCATCCTATTTATCTTTTGAATAACAAGGATTTCCATCTTCAACATCTTGAATTTATATCCTTCTCATAGCTGGAAATGAAATTTCATCTTTCATATTCTTTTTTAACATCAAAGATTTTACCATTTTACAATAAACAAGATGGTTACAAAATTCATCAAGAGGCCAAACATCCTTATCTTATAAAGAAAAAATTTCAAAATCAAGAATATATAAAATGTTTCTCATGAGTTTCTTCACAATTGTAGAATCTTCCAAGACATATCCAAAACCTCTAATATAGCAAAAAATTTCATTTACTATAGTGAATTATTCATCAATTGATTCTTAATCAATTATTATTATATATTAATATTTATTACAAAATATTTGTAGCCTTTCTCTCATCAATTTTGTATTCCCTTTGAATATATTTCTATCTTATCCAAAATACTCTTTGATGTTTTGATACCCATCAACATTATATAATTTTTTTTTCATTAATGAGATAAAAATTTAATTTCAAGACTTTCCATAAACATCTATATTTCTCTTATCAACTAATGTCATAGGAGTATCTTTTGAAATAGGTGGAAAACCAATTTTATCAACATCAACAACATCCAATCCAAGAGATTAAATATAATAAATCATCTTATTTTTTTATCCACAATAATTTTAGTTAAATCAAATGAAGGAAATTCATCAATATTGAGAAAATTATGGTTATTCATTATAAGGATTCAATAAGCGACCCTTCGCTCTGATACCAATAGATGTTCAAAAAGATTGAATTAAAAATTAGAGGGGGGGGGGTTGAATCAGTTATTCACTTTTATATGTTTGAATACTCTTAATATGTAACCCATATAAGCTATTACATTTTATATACTTATCATATATTAGTCAATAATTATACATGGAAAACATGGAAATAATGTAAATCACATGAGATTTACAAGGTCCAGCTAGAGTGTGAGAACCTATATACATTCCATAACTAATATTGTGGGTCTATATAAAATTACTATTATGAATAGGTTAATAAAACTTTTGGCAACTCCCATTGTACACCTTCTATCTCTTGATTGGAATGATTATACTGACTCCCGTTAGTTTGAAATTTTTTTTACAAACAATTTGATCCACAAAATAAATGACCACAAAAAGTTTTTCCTAAAAAAATCTATCTAGATCATCAGCCCATTAACCATGGGTCTGATTATCTTAGTCAGATTTCCTCAGTATGATGGACTTATTATGATGAAAATTTTCTCAAAATAAACTTCTCAAACTCTTCCCAACTGAATAGTCTGATCTTTCTCAGTCTGGTATGAAAAATTCACTTTTCTAATATTATAACAATATCACTATATAGAAAGATAATTTTGACTCAAATTCTAAAGTGCTCCCCCTATTCCACTTAGATGAAAAATATACAATGTACAAATTTAACATTATTATATTTATATGAATCCAAAATAAGAAAATGACAGGAAATTGGAAAACATTTCCCACTTACTCAAATTAAAATACTACAAGATATACAAATATTTTAATTCCTTGTTTTACCACTTATACTCTTTAAAAATATTCTGGAATCTTCTTTAGTATTCTCCAAAACTAGTATTCTCAAACTTTCTAACTTTCCTTTAGTATGACGGAGCTTCCTAAGCTCAATACAATGTTAGTTTTATCTATTCTCATTAGGATATGACTTTATTCTTCTACTCATTATGATATGAATTTCTAACAAAACCTCAGTATTATTTTAATATCCTCCCCAGAGTCATTCTAATTGAAATTCCTCCTCAGAGTCATTCTAATTGAATTTTCTTCATTGAGTCAGTTTTATTGACTTCCCCCCCTCAAAATTATTCTAATGGAACATCATTATGATGGAATTTACAATTTCAATGGTTTTCTTGTTATTATGGAAAGTATTCAAGGGGTACTCCACTAAGGAACTTTAAAATTATTAAAAACATATAAGCTATAACTCATTCAAACATCTAACGACTTCTATGTCCACTATGTCTGGATATGATAAAAAACTATCTTGATATATATAATAGGTTAAATTTTTATTATTCCTGCATTTATTCAAAATATTTTATCATAAGAATGTTTTAGGTTTTATGAGAACTCCATTACCAGAAAATCATCATCTAACTTGAGGTTAGAATTTTTAATAAATTTCTAACTATGCACATCACTTTCTTCCTTCAATCTCTTCAGCATCATTTTAAATTCCCCATTTCAATACTCCTGACATTCTTATCAATGATATGTACGATGAATCTTAAAATTGATTCAAATGAATCTTAGTTCGATGGTGCATCTGATAAATAAATGTACAAAACATACAACTTACATATTCCTTAGAACTTCCGCATCTGGTATAGATCAGTTTGATAAACTGTAACTAGAAAAAAAAGATCTCAAAGACAAAAAACCTTTCTCCTCTTTATATTTATTTTTGAACTTTCATCAACATTAATCTATGTTACAAAAACTTATTCTGATGGACTAGATCTAATCTGAAAGAAAAACACCATTCTTTTACAAAAAGTATAGTTTTCAACAAATACATAAATTTGTTAAAAACATTACAAAGGTTATTCATACATCATAAAAGAAATAATACATACTAGACATCATAACAAATAAGTGTAAAATTGTATTCCCTTCAAGTTATAGAGTGAAAATAAACATGTTTTTTCACATATTCTTGCATGGGGTTATGAATATTGTTCTAGGATAGCTAATGCCACTAAATTGAACCTAGAGGCATGCTATGTATGTTTATAGGGTAACCCAAGGAAACAAGGGGACACTACCTATGAAAACCATCAAAAAATAAAGTAACTATATGAAGATACTAAATCATTATTGAGAGGGGGAATATCTTAAAGACAGATAGTTGGAGAAAGATTGACTTCGATGAATTTTTTGCTCCAGATACACAAGTTTCATTACAAGAATTTATTCCTCAGGTCCCAATGGAATATGTTATTCCTAAAACACAATCACTATATAGAAGTATAATATTGGTAAGAGAGAAAGAGAGATGGTTTTCTAGTAACCAATTATGGTGACTCATTATTGGTTGACATTGACGATCCTCTCTCCTAGATAGTGGTAGAAGAGAGGTTATAAGACACCTGATGGAAAGAATATATAAATAATGAGATGGATTCATTATTTCCAAATTGAGTTTGGGTTCTGATCGATCTAAAAATTAAGAAAATCCTATTAGTTCCAAATGTGTATTCATGGGAAAATTAGGCATATATGGTAAAGTAAATACCCATAAAGTAAAATTTTTGTATAAACTGTTTTAATCACATCATGGGATTAACTATGATGAAACATTTTATCATTTTTTATTGTTTAAATCTATAAATGTTTTCCTTTCCATAGAGTCATTCCATGACTATGAGATTTAATAAATGGATATAAAAAAAATTCCTCAATGGGAGAGTTCAAGAGGATGTGTGTATAATACAACCATAAAGATTTTTGACTCTAGAAAATGATGGCAACATATTAATGATATAGGGATCAATTTATGGATTAAAGAAAACATCTAGATGATTTGATATTTGTTTTGATGAATCCATTAAAGAATTCAGTTTCATTAATAATGATGTGATACAAGTTTTTACAAGTTATTTAGTAGGAGTAAAATAGTTTTTATATTAGTATATGTTGATGAAATATTACTAATTAGAAATGATATACCAGCCTTATAAGAGGTTAATAAATGGTTGAAAAATTTATTTTCTATGAAAGACTTGTGTGAAGAATCCTTTACTCCTATGATCAAGATCATTAATGTTAGATCCAAGAGACTTCTTGCACTAAGTCAAGGTATATAAATTGACCAAATACTAAATACGTTCATTGTGAAATAATATAATATGGTATTAGTTCTAGTTCTATTTGGTATATATATTTATAATAAAATGTGTCTTCAAACACAATATGAAAGAGAAACAATGAGTAAGATCCCACAAAATTATATAATTGGATATATTATGTATTCCATTTTTTATATGAGACTTAATATTTTCTATTCATTGGACATGGTAGGTATATATCCAGAATATATAGGTGAGAAGTATTGGGTTGCTGTTAAGGCTATCCTTAAGTATCTTATGTAAATTAAGTACTTCTTCCTGGTGTGTAGTGGAGATGAAGAGCTAGTCATAAGGAGTCACACCAACTCTGTCTTTCATGTGGATCCTAATGATCCAAAGTCATAGTATATATATATATATATATATTTAATCAATTGATGAACTATGATATGAAAGAGTTATAAGTAGTATGTTTTCCCAATTATATAGTCGAGTGTGAGTATATTGTGGTGCACATGAGCCTTAACCCAGTTGGTAAGGACTCCGTAAGTGCATCCCGGAGACCCAAGATCAAATCTCGGCAGAGACATTATTTTTGGGTTATCGTAGAAGTACTGTAGCAGTACTTCAGCAGGTACTGTAGTAGGTACTATAGCAGTAACTGTGTAATACTCTATCGGGTACTATAGCGGGAACTGTAGTTGGTATTGTTCGGCACTGTAGCAGCAAGGAATATGCCCCCATTTGGGCCTTCGGGCCACCAATTTGGTCCTCGAGTTTTTTAAGGCCTTTGGGCCACCCAGGCCATTGGGTCAGTATGGAATTTAGGCCACCTCAAGGCCTTCAGGCCACCTTAAGTGAAGATGAAAACCATATGACCTACAAAGAATAAGCTCTACAAGGAGGATGAGCAAGGAGCTTTGACCACAACAGAAGCAAAACAGATTACAAGAATGAAATTTTATTACACCTTCCATCAAGACAAGCCTGTGTATGCATGGGAACACATAGCCGAACAACCATGCAGAGGTGGAGAGTTGATTTCATGATGAAGATACTGGGGAGTAGCAATTCCAAATAGTTAGTCTGGGTTGTATGTAATGATTGAATCCTACGGGAAAATTAATTCCTCTAAGGCCTACAGACCATGTAATACTTACGCCTACGGGCTTTTTAAGGGTTCCACCTCACCCCTTGAAAGGTGGATTATAAAAATCAATAAAAAATGAAGGCCTTCAGGCCATTGGATGGAGTATATTGTGGATTTTGATTCCACCAATGAAATATTTTAGATACACAACTTTTCTAATATCTTGATGTGGAACTGAATAGTAAACACCCAATCAATGTTTATTATAATAATACTACATCAGTGTCTCCCTACAAAGATTTGAGGTCACTTTCTTTGGGTGTTTTCTATTAAAATATCTAAGATATGTGGTTATAAGAATAGATATATTAATTGGAAATCCACATTTCTATGTTTCATTATATATTCATTTATATAGGCATGTTTCTTACTCCTTATATTTTAAGGTTATCATTATTGGATAACATGAATCAATTAATTTGATGTGTTGATGAAATATGTGTATACATATGCTCATGGTGAGGAATGATATATTGGGTATGACATAAATGATATTGCATTAATGGATAATGAAAGCAAGGATTTATCCCTTTTATACCTTGATGGAATTTGATATATCATGGCCTTTTATGGGTATGTAATATACTATATAAATCCATGAACATGGTTTTTAGAGGGGTATTTTATTTTTGGAAATTCAAAAAAGAGATGTTTAGTATACAAGTTTATGTAATCAACATAAAACCTTATTGATTTATTATATTGTGATAAATTTATGGTATTACATAGTAAATATTCATAAAAGGTTGGATGTTGTTGCATCATTAACTTCTTTATCTAGGGGTACCTTGGAATGTTTGTATATTCTAACCTTGAAGTATTGGAGGTCATTCCTAATTTTAATGGGGGAGATTCATAGAGGTTCACCCACTAAGTATATCCATAATCTCTGTAAATACCTCAACTGAGAAGCATAGAGCTAGTGGTTACTTTATCACATTTGAACTAGATAAATGTAATTTCACCAAAATAGACTGAATAGTTTAGTATTATAAGATAACTAGATAAATACTAGAATATCACATTGTATTTTTAAATATAAAATACATAACATATAGAAATTAAATATTCTGGACTATTGAATTCATTCAAAGATTCCACCTTAATATCTAAGGGAATGGAAAAAAGGTTGAGCATAGATGCATAGTAAGTATTATATGTAATGGAATATATCATGATTAAATAATTAATAATAAATATGGGAAGTTAAATATTTGAAAACAAATTCCATTTTATCAATAAATTGGGCTCAAGGTATATTCTTACATGTATAAATGACGATCCAATAATTTCATATAAATAATCACATGAGATTGAAACATATATATGGATTTTATAGCTATTCAGATAATAATATAACAATAAATACCTGATTTCATAATGATGGAATTTATAATTTATGATATATTAAACATAATATTGAGGCCTCATGGCAAGACATCTAAAATATACTACCAAGGACTTGTTCCATGACATCCTACATAAAGGGGTAAGGCATTTTCCAAATACTCAATATATTGTACCTCTTGAGGGATATTGTTTCCTTTATAGAATATATAAAAATAGGCCCCAACTATAACTTAATAAGTCTAATTCACTCATCATATGAATAGACAATACAACTTAATCAATTTCCCCTAAAAATCAATAACTATCCATATTAGATGTACTAGAATATAAAATATCAATACTTTCCCCTGTAAAATTGGTCATAAATCATCCGAATAAATATTTAGGATGGTATATTTGCATTATAACTTCATTACATAATAATATTCAATAATTGACACTATAACGCCCCGACCCCAGTTACCCAAAGTCGGTGCATTACTACATAAGATTGGCATGATCAAAAGAAAGATCAAATCTCGAAAGACCGATTGGTTTAGTAGCCTTGGAAACACTAGATATATTCTTAAAGTTTTACATTACAACATAAAGTGAAAACTACTATAACAACATATTGTCTCCATAGTCAACACTATTATCCCCTCATAATATCCCTACAGGTCATTCATAATTTACTTCTTCACATCCAGGGAAAAATAAAACATAGAAAAGGGGTGATCTCAAATGCCCAGTAAGGATAACAATATAACGGAAACTTTCATAAATAAGAATAAACATTTAAGGAAGTGTATAACTAAAACAAAAGCCTTTTTAACTTGAACTTCAACATAGTATGGAAAAAATAAAATGAAATAATTCCATTTACTTATTCACATGGATATTATACTAATCAAATAATTACATGAAATATCAATAACCACTTTCATAATGATGGAATGCATAATGCCAGACTATCATAACCACATAGCCAAGGCCTCGTGCCAAGACTACAAATATGATTTTGTCAAGGACTTGTGCCAAGACACTAGTTTGTCTCATGAGACCTACCGATGCATCGAGGATCTATAGCGGGCTCCACCCGTCACATATTAAGTCCAATGCATTCCCATATGAAAAGGTTTAAACATAACATAAACATTCGTTTTAAAACTAGCATACGAAATTTCAATACTTTCACCATAAAACATGAATGGTATAAAAATAGAACATCCATAGTAAAACATATCACAAAACCTTCAATACAATATAGAAGTTTTTTATCATAATAAGTCAACTTCAAATAAGCATAAAATCCATCAAAGTATGTTAACATAGATGAAATCAAAACTCGTTTTAGAGAAATATCTCTAATTATCATGAAATCATTTAAGAGTCATATATTTATAAAATAAACACTTTTCTTTGAAGATATCCTTATAATATTGTAAGGGAATCTTCGATGATTTTATAACGGCGGAAAATAGCCGCACCCGCCGTATAAGTTAAAAAAAAATTCTTATCTTAATTCTGTCAAAAAGGTTAAAAAACACCTTGCTTGGAAAAAGACGGAAAGATTCCTTTATAAAACTCTTATAAAAAGTCAAACAAGGGTATAAATGATTTAAAACCATATTATTTTAAATAGTAAAAATGTTTTGAAATATATTTTTTAGAAACATGGATGTGGATGATAAAGAGATCCTAGTAGATTATTACGTATAAACAACCTCAGATAATGAAGAGACTGTGAAATAACTCTTACCAATTTGGTATCTTACGAAACATACAACCCAGGAAAGATGTATCATACAATTAATATGTAAATACACATAAATTAAAGTGTATTACACAAAGAATATAATTATGGGCAGTACATACACCACACAAAAGGTAATGGTGGCAATATGGCATGAATCTCACGGGAATAAGGAGTGAGATGAAAACCCCTTACCTTGTAATTTTCCTTGGTTGGGGTAGGTTAACCTCATGTATAATTTTTAAATAATTGTTCTTAAATTATACAATAATCATATACATTAATATGATATCATATATGATCTTTTAACATTGATTCGTTAATAATATCTTAGTATTATCGTTGTTTCAGGTGTTAACTTACTCGTTTTCTTTTATATGTTTTGTTACGTAAGATATGTTTTTCATGGATAGGTTGTATCTTAATCATATAAAGAATGATATAAAGTCCTTATATACTAATATTAATCATAAAATGAGAATTAGACTTGAATGGATATGGTGGAGAATGAATCTTATCGCGTTCGTGGAGACTGTAGTCCGTACGTACGCACGAGCAACAATATCATTCTTTTGATATTAAAATAATATATAATTGGATGGTATAACATATATAAAGAATCATTATCTTGTTATATTTATTATTTACATGAGTTACACATCATTATTATATCCATCCAAATAATAATTTATTGAATAACAATTACATCACGATGTGGGGACGGTAAGTCGTACGTACGCACGTATGGTGACATGTTATTCATAGGATGGATAGAACATTGAATATGTTTGTACCATATTTATAATAACATCTCAGTATATATAAGATACTGGAGTTATTATTTTAGAATGGTAATAACAAAGAAGGAAGAAGTGGAAGAAGAAAGGAACTTGGAAAAGGGCAGTGAAATCATTACCTCTTCTTCGGGTCCTTCCTTTTGATGTGATCAAAAGGGCTCTTTGGTTGGCTTTATGACTAAAGGAAGGACTCTAGGATAAAGTGAGGGAAGTTTAGAGAGTATTTTTTCAGAGTTTGTCCGAACCAAAAGGCTTTTATGGTGATATGTAATGAGAAGGTGGAGTTCCCTTTTATAAGAGGGGTGAGGGGCACCTTTGAAAAAACTAGAAATATTATTTTATAATAAATTAATATTCATTTTATAATGGATAAAAAGTGAGTTATTTAAAGTTTAAGGTGGGGATAGGTCGAAAACCACTCAAAAAATAGAATTTAGACAGGTTTGGGTTATTATAGTAACCTTATCATTAAGTATCAACTCTTAGTTAATTAGTTTCACTTTTACAATGTCTCTTTGTATTTTTATATTATATGGTTAATAAACATACTACATACATCCGAGAGACCCCCAAGTGGTACATTAATGATATAACTATCATGATATAAGTCTATTGGCCAAACCTTAGATTTTTAGAAATTTATTATCAATTAATAATATAATATATGTTTTAAAAATTCTTTTATGTCAATTTTGACACTATTCAATAACTGATTTTTTTGAACCTCATAACAGAATGATTACTTCGAAAAAAGTTACTTAAGTCACTACTAACATGTCATATTAACCTAGAAAATTATTTTAATTCATTTAAAGTCTCAAATTATATTTATTTGGGTATTTATAATATCAATTATTTTAACTTTTCACTATTATTGTAATTCATGTATCATCATTATATCATAAATAAAATAAATTATTTAATGTCCAAAAATTATAAATAAAATATCATTATGTAAGAAATAGTTTTATATTTTTAATAAATATTTAAAATCGAATTTATCTTATTTATAACCTTATATTAAATATGTTTTAGTAAGTAAACTTTGATTTTAACTCTTTTATCTCTTCTTTGAATTAAATAATAATAAATGTCCTAATCTAATCCAAGTGGACCTGAATGATAATATTTTTTTCCTAAAGTTGTTTTTGGTCGAGATACAATTGTCCAATATAATTAGGACATGTGTTAGGGTAATATTAAATTCATTTTTACCCTTAATTATCCTATTTACTTTTAAACGTGGTAAATAAAAGTAAAAAGGTACTATTCACCAAAAAAATTTTGTCTCATTGAACCACATTTTACTCATTGATATTAACCGTGTCTCTTGGATTTTAGAAATTCCAATCACAGAAGCGGTAAAATTAAGTTTTATGAAAAATTCAGTTTTTAACTACTACTTAGTAGTTTCACTATTCATCAAAAATTGAAGTTTTTCAGAACAATGCCAAAATTTCACCCTAAGCTATAATTGATATTCCAAATTCAAAAATGATGTCTGTTTTAAAAAATTCCAAACATAAAATTTTCATTAATTACTTTTATAATTAATTCCCGCTGCCACAACAAATAGCGTGCTTTTAAGAAACAATATATATTAAAATATTGACAATTGTTTATATCCAATTTCAAATTGAAATTAATTATAATGAACCCCATTGGATAAAATGGTAAAAATATATTCTAATTATAATTTAAAACCACTAAATAATATAATTTATCACTATAAATTATTTTGATTAAAAAAGTTGTTTTTTAGTATTTTTCACTATTCATAAAAATTGGACGTTCTCAGAAAAATACCAAAAATTCAACTTAGGATAATTTTGATATTATGAATCCAAAAATGAAGTCCATTTTTAAATATAAAATATATATAATTTCAAAAATTAGGTATTACTATTCATAAATTCTAGTTTGATCGGTTGTGTTGTGTGTTAGAACTCGATGTTGCGTACAACACACGCTATTACATTATTCAAAGGGAAACATACCGTAGAAGATTGGGGTGTTACATTCTCCCCACCTTCAAATAATTTTGTCCTCGAAATTTCTAGAATAATACCACATGAATAGACTCGGGTGGTTCTTCATCATAAGTTCCTTGGGTTCCCACGTTGCCTCTTCAATCTTATGGTTTCTCCTCAAGACTTTTACCAGATGAGTCGTCTGGTTTCTCAGTACTTGTTCTCTCGTATCAAGAATCTTGATGGGCTCTTCGCAATAAGAAAGATCAGATTACAGTTCTAATTCCTCGTAGGTGAGTACATGCGTTGGGTCAGTCATGTATTTTCTCAATAGAGATATGTGGAACACATCATGAACTTTGGAGAGACTTGGCGGCATTGCCAATCGGTAAGCTACATCCCCAATTCGTTCTAGAATTTCAAAAGGTATGATGTACCTGGGACTCAATTTACCTTTCTTAACAAAACATATGACTCCCTTCCATAGAAATACCTTCAGGAAAACATGATCACTGACTTGAAATTCCAAATCCTTCCTTTGATTATCGACATAGCTCTTCTGCCTACTTTGAGCTGCTTTGATGTGATTTTGGATTACCTTCACCTTTTCCATCATTTCCTCCACCAGTTCTGGACCTACAAGTTTTCTTTCACCAATGTCATCCCAACTGGTTGGTGTGCGACATATCTTCCCGTATAACGCTTCATATGGTTTCATCTGAATACTCAAATGAAGCTATTGTTATAGGAAAATTCTAACAGAGGTAAATATTTATCCCACATACCCTAAAAGTCAAGTGAGAAGGATCTCAACATGTCTTCTAAGGTTTGAATAGTTTGTTCTGATTGTCCATCTGTCTGAGGGTGGTAGGTAGTTCTCAAATGAAGTTCAGTATCCAGGTATTTCTAAAGACTCTTCCAGTATCTTGATTTAAAACGGGGATCACGATCAGAAACAATCGATAGGGGTACTCCATGAAGTCTCACAACTTCTTTAATATATAGTCTTGCTAGACATTCCAGTGGTAGATCTTCTCTTATAGCAAGAAAATGTGCTGACTTGGTAAGACGATCAATAATGACCCATATTTCATCATTTGTTCTAGGAGTCTTTGGTAGCCCCATGACAAATTCTATCGCAATATTGTCCCATTTCTACTTCGGTATGGGAAGAGGTTTGCAATTCTCTACCAGGCTGTTGCCTTCCAGCTTTCACTTGTTGACAAACCATACATCCTGACACAAAATCAGCAATCTCCCTCTTCATGTTATCCCACCAAAAATGTTCCTTCAAATCTCTATACATTTTGGTGCCCCCAGGGTGTATAGAGAAATTGGAACTATGAGCATCATCCAACAATTCCCTTTTTAGATCAGGTATATCGAGAACACAAAGCCTCTTCCCGAATCTCAAAATTCCTTCTTCATACACAAAGTCTCTCAATCTACCACCATTCACAGCTTTAATCTTCTTTTGAAATAATTCATCATCGGTCTGAGAACTCGTAATCCTTTTTAGTAAAGATGGTTTGGAAACCATTTGAAAAATAATTGATGTTTCACCTTCCCTGGTTATTCCCATGTCCATATTCAATAGATCCATGAAAATTGGATCGCTTTCAATTCTCATATTGTTCAAAACTCCATGATTTTTTCTTGCTCAAAGAATCTTCCACCTTGTTTGCTTTCCCCGGGTGGTAGTGTATCGTACAATCATAATCCTTGAGTAATTCAAGCCATCTCCTTTGCCTCATGTTGAGTTCTTTTTGGGATAAAATATACTTCAAACTCTCGTGATCAGTATAAATCTCACATTTTTCACCATAGAGGTAGTGCCTCCATATCTTCAATGAAAAGATCACAGATTCTAACTCAATATCATGAGTAGGATAGTTTTTCTCATGAATTTTCAACTGTCGTGATGCATAGGCAATAACCCTATCATTCTGCATAAGGACACAACCATGTACTTTCTTTGATGCATCACTATAAATAACGAACCCATCATTACCTGATGGTAGAGTCAATATAGGAGCATTGACTAATCTTCTATTCAATTATTCGAAACATTCTTCACACTCTTTTTTCCAAACAACTTTAACCCCTTTACGTGTGAGATTCGTTAATGGGTTTTCCAATCGCACAAAATTATGGATGAAACGCCGATAATAACCTACCAAACCAATAATACGACGTACCTCAGTTATACTTGTAGGTGCTGGCCATTCTTGGATTTCCTTGGTCTTAGAAGGATCAACCTAGATTCCATCTTTTGATACAATATGGCCAAGAAAAGAAATCTCCTGAATCCAGAATTCACACTTACTAAACATCCCATATAATTCATGTCTTCTCATAGTTTTGAGGATAATGCGCAAGTGAATTTCATGATCTTCATAGCTTTCAGAGTATACCAAGATATCATCAATAAATACCACCACAAATTCCTTGAGATATTACTTGAAAACTCTATTCATCAGATCCATGAATACAGAGGGTGCATTAGTCAATCCAAAGGGCATTACTATAAACTCATAATGCCCATACCTGATTCGAAATGATGTCTTCGGAATGTCTTCCTTCTTTACACACAAATGATGGTATCCAAATCGAAGGTCAATCTTTCAAAATTATTTAGCTCCATGAAGTTGGTCAAATAAATCATCAATGTGAGGTAGGGGATACTTATTCTTTATTGTTATGGAATTAATCTCCCTATAGTCGATACATAACCTCATAGATCCATCTTTCTTTTTAACAAAAAGAACAGGGGATCCCCATGGAGAAACACTAGGGAGAATAAATCCCTTATTACTCAATTCCTCTAGTTGTTTCTTTAGTTCAACTAATTCTACAGTGGCCATTTTATAAGGGGTATTCGATATCGGCCTTGATCCAGGAATTAAATCAATGGAAAACTCAACTTCTCGTTCTGGAGGATGTCCAGGTAAATCTTCCGGAAGCACATCTACATATTATTTCCCAACAGGTACATCCTCTATTTGAGCATTCCTTTCCTCACCCACAGTAATTTTATTATCTCCCTCCCTAATAATTGAATTTAGTTGAGCTACTGGGGGTGGATCTAGATAAGAATTAGGTGGTGATGATTATACTCTAAAGATAAGGTGTTCCTTATTATCATCATCAAGAATCGTAACCTATTTCTTCTTACAATAAATCTTTGCATCATAGTCCGAAAGCCAGTCCATACCGAGGATTATATCAAACTCAATCACAGGTATGACGATGAGATCAGCAGATAAAGAACATTTATGTTCTCTAATGGGGACAGATTCACAAAACTTTGTTGCAATGATACTTCCATTATGAGTTTTAACTGACAACTCCCTTGTTAAATCAAATTGGAAATATCTAGTTTTCTTAGAAAACTGGGAAGATATGAAACAATGTGATGATCCAGAATCATATAATTCATTTTTTAAACTTTAGGAAACCATTAAATTACCTACCACCATGTCTTTTGGAGATTCTACCTCAGCAGTAGTGATAGCATAAGCCTGGCCTTGATCCCTTGGTCTTTTATGAGGTAAGTTCCCCTGATGATTAGGACATTCATTTTCATAATGTCCAATCTCCCTGCAATTGTAGCATTGAACATTGGTTTCTTCCTTCTTCCCTTTGCATTCACGAGCTTGGTGGCCTTTTTCACCACACTTGTAACAGACACCCATTCCCTTCAAGCTAGTACAGGGGTGTTTCTTCCCACATTTACCACAGGATGGATATTCAACCTTTCCCTTCTTCCCCTTATTTCCATTCCCAGATTGATCAGCAGATCTCTTCTTCTCTTTATTTGCTTTAAATTCATAAAACTTAGAGAATTCCTTTTCTGTCTTGATAGCACATGAGACAATGTCTTCGTTCGACGAGAAGGATTGTGAGACTAATGCTCGATGGAGAAATGGTTTTAACCCATCAAAGAAACGATCAATATTACTTCTTGGGATACGTATATAATCTCCGACATACCTTGATAACCTTGTAAAGTTAGCCTCATACTTTCTGACATTATCATCCTCCTTTTGTCTCAGAATCCGAAATTTCTTTTTCCATATCTGCTCGATGGTCACGAGGAAAGTATTTTTCTAAAAACAGATCTTTGAACTCCCTCCATTACATATTTTATACTTCATCATCTTCCATCGTGTTTTGAATCAATGACCACCATTGATCAGCATCTCCAGTGAGGTGGTAAACTCCCATGATAACTTTTTCCCTTTCACTACTCCCCGAAGCCTGAAATATTTTCTCTAGGGAACTTATCTATAGCTCAGCTACTAATGGATTTATACTCCCATTGAACGTTGGTGGTTTCTGCCTCATGAAGTGATCTAACATTGATCCTCCACGCTGTGAATCAGGGTGCTCCATACGGGTAAGGTTATTATTCATAGCCTGAGTGAGTTTTCCTAGTATGGTGATTAGCTGATCGGCACCAGTTGCATCACCACCTCCACTATAATTATCTTGATCAGGAGGGAAATCCCTACATGGAGTGCGTGCATTGATACGGTTTCCATTTCTTCCACGAGGCGCCATTTCTAAACAATGTCATAAACTAGATCATTTTATAAATCAAAATACATAATCCCATACTTATAAAACACTTAACATAAATTGAAATATTTATGGATATAATCCATAATCATAAAAATGTTTTATTTGAGGAAGTATATACTCATAAACCTATCATAATGATTTGTAAAGAAAATGAGTGTTATCCTAAGCATATCCCCCGGGAGTGTCGTAACCCAGAGTGTAGCAGGGCCCGTTGTCGTGAACCGGTTCCCATTCAAGTCTAGCTCAAAGCGGTGTTTTTGGGGTCTACCCCTAGGTACATCTATGCCAGAGCCGCCTCTACCTACTTGTATCCAGATATGGATGTATTTCTCGTAAAACTCACAAAATCTCTACAATACCAAAATTCTAGGAAGTTCTTCTATACTAATCCTCAATGTCCATCTTAGGTCTATGTGCTCTAATTAGATTTTATTTAAATATAGATTCCAAGGTTTGTACTAAAATTTCCACTAATACCAACTATAATTCCTCGACCCAGTTACCTAGAGTCAGTGCATTATTACATAACATTGGAATGATCACAAGAAAGATCAAATCTCGAAAGACTGATTGGTTTAGTAGCCTTAGAAACATTAGATATATTCATAAAGTTTTACATTAAAACATAAAGTGAACAACTACTACAACAACATATTGTCTCCATATTCCACAGTATTATCCCCTCATAATATCCCTGCAGGTCATTCATAATTTACTTCTTCACATCCTGGGAAAAATAAAACATAGAAAAGGGGTGAGCTCAAATGCCCAGTAAGGATAACAATATAGTGGAAACTTTCATAAATAAGAATAAACATTTAAGGTAGTGTTTAACTAAAACAAAAGCCTTTTAAACTTGAACATCAACATAGTATGGAAAAAATAAAATGAAATAATGCCATTTGCTTTTTCACATGGATATTCTACTAATCGAATAATCACATGCAATATCAATAACCACTTTCATAATGATGGAATGCATAATGCCAGACTATCATAACCACATAGCCAAGTCCTCATGCCAAGACTACAAATAAGATTTTTTCAAGGCCTTGTGCCAAGACAATAGTTTTCCTCATGAGACCTACCGATGCATCTAGGAGCTATAGTGGGCTCCACCCTTCACATATTAAGTCCAATGCATTCCCATATGAAAAGGATTAAATATAACATAAACATTCATATTAAAACTAGCATACGAAATGTCAATAATTTCACCATAAACCATGAATGGTATAAAAATAGCACATCCATAGTCAAACATATCACAAAACTTCAATACAATATAGAAGTTTTGTATCATAATAAGTCAACTTCAAATAAGCGTAAAATCCATCAAAGTATGTTGACATAGATGAAATCAAAACTCTTTTTAGAGAAATATCTCTATCTATTTTGAAATCATTAAAAGTCATATATTTATAAAATAAAACATTTTCTTTGAAAATATCCTTATAATATTGTAAGGGAAGCTTCGACAATTTTATAATGGCAGAAAATAGCCGCACTAGCCGTATAAGTTAAAAAAAATTATTACCTTAATTCTGTCGAAAAGGTTAAAAAACCCCTTGTTTGGAAAATGACGGAAAGATTCCTTTATAAAAATCTTATAAAAATTCATAAAAGGGTATAAATGACTTTAACCCATATTATTTTAAATAGTAAAAATGTTTTGAAATACATTTTTAAGAAACATGGATGTGGATGATAAAGAGATCCCAGTAGATTATTACGTATAAACAACCTCGGATAATGAAGAGAATGTGAAATAACCCTTACCAATTTGGTAACTTACGAAACATACAAACCATGAAAGAGGTATCATTCAATGAATATGTAAATACACATAAATTAAAGTTTATTACACAAAGAATATAATTATGGGCAGTACATACACCACACAAAAGGTAATGGTGGCAATATGACATGAATCTCACTGGAATAAGAAGTGAGATGAAAACCCCTTACCTTGTACTTTTACTTGGTTGGGGTAGGTTAACCTCATGTATAATGGCAAAATAATTGTTATTAAATTATACAACAATCATATACATTAATATGATATCATATATGATCTTTTTACATTGATTTGTTAATAATATCTTAGTATTATCGTTGTTTTGGGTGTTAACTTACTCGTTTTATTTTATATGTTTTGTTACGTAAGCTGTGTTTTTCATGGATAGGTTGTATCTTAATAATATCCAGAATTATATCAAATCCTTAGATACTATTATTAAACATCAAATGAGAATTATACTTGAATGGATACGGTGGAGAATGAATCTTATCACGTTCGTGGAGACGGTAGTCCATACGTACGCACGAGCGACAATATCATTCTTTTGATATTAAAATAATATATAATTGGATGGTATAACATATATAAAGAATCATTATCATGTTATATTTATTATTTACATGAGATACACATCATTATTATACCCATACAAATAATAATTTATTGAATAACAATTACACCACGACGTGAAGACGGTAAGTCGTACGTACGCACTTATGGTGACATGCTATTCAAAGGATGGATAGAATACTAAATATGGTTGTACCACATTTATAATAACATCACAGTATATATAAGATATAGGAGTTATTATTTTAGAATGGTAATTACAAAGAAGGAAGAAGTGGAAGAATAAAGGAACTTGGAAAAGTGTGGTGAAATCATTACCTCTTCTTCGGGTTCTTCCTTTTGAATTGATCAAAAGGGATATTTAGGTTGGATTTATGACTAAAGGAAGGACTCTAGGATAAATGGAGGGAATTTTATAGAGTATTTGGGCAGATTTTTTCTGAACTAAAAGGCTTTTAAGGTGTGAAGTATTGAGAATGTGGATTTCCCTTTTATAAGAGGGTTGAGGGGCACCTTTGGAAAAGCTAGAAATATTATTTTATAATAAATTCATATTCGGTTTCTAATGGCTCAAAAGTGGATTATTTAAAGGTTAAGGTGGGGATAGGTTGAAAACCACTCAACCAATATATTTTAGTCAGGTTTGGTTCATTATAGTAACCTTATCATTAAGTATTATTTCTTAGTTAATTAGTTTCACTTTTACAATGTCTCTTTGTATTTTTATATTATATGGTTAATAGACTTACTATATACATCCAAGTGACCCCCAAGTTGTCGATTAATGATAAACCTATCATGATATAAGTCTCTTGGCCGAACCTTATATTTTTAGGAATTTATTATCAATTAATAATATAATATTTGTTTTAAAAATTCTTTTATATCAATTTTGACACTATTCAATAATTGATTTTTGTGAACCTCATGAAAGATTGATTACTTCGAAAAAGTTACTTAAGTCACTCCTAACAGGTCATATTAACCTATAAAATTAGTGTAATTCATTAAAAGTCTCAACTTATATTTATTTGGGTATTTATAATATCAATTATTTTAAATTTGCACTATTATGGTAATTCATGCATCATTATGTATAACCCTATATTAAAAATGTTTTAGTAAGTAATCTTTGATTTTAACTCTTTTAACTCTTCTTTGAATTAAATAATAGTAAATGTCCTAATCTAATCCAAGTGGACCTAAATGATAATATTTTATTCCTAAGGTTGTTTTTGGTCGTGATAAACTTGTCCAATAGAATTATTACTGTGTTAGGGTAATATTAATGTCATTTTTACCCTTAATTAACCTATTTACTTTTAACCGTGGTAAATAAAAATAAAATGTTACTATTTGCCAAAAATTATTTTCATCTCATTGAACAACATTTTACTCCTTGATATTTACCGTGTCTCTGATTTACGAAATTCCAATCACAGAAGCAGTAAAATTAAGTTTTATGAAAAATTCAATTTTTTAACTACCACTTAGTAGTTTCACTATTCATCAAAAATTGAAGTTTTTCAGAACAATGCCAAAATTTCACCCTAAGCTATAATTGATATTCCGAATTCAAAAATGATGCCTGTTTTAAAAAATTCCAAACATAAAAGTTTCATTAATTAAATTTATAATTAATTCCCACTTTCACAACAGATAGCGTGCTTTTAAGAAACAATATATATTAAAAGATTGACAATTGTTTATATCCAATTTCAATGTGAAATTAATTATAATGAACACCATTGGATAAAATGGTAAAAATATATTCTAATTATACTTTAAAACCACAAAATAATGTAATTTATCACTATAAATTATTTTTATTAAAAAAGTTGTTTTTAAGTATTTTTCACTATTCATAAAAATTGGACGTTCTCAGAAAAATACCAAATATTCAACTTAGGATAATTTTGATATTCTGAATCCAAAAATGAAGTCCATTTTGAAATATAAAATATATATAATTTCTAAAAGTAGGTATTACTATTCATAATGGCTAGTTTGATCGGTTGTGGTCTGTGTTAGAACTCGATGTTGCGTACAACACACACTATTACATTATTCAAAGTGAAACGTACCGTAGAAGCTTGGGGTGTTACAGACACCTAAAAATATGAAAATATTTTTAAAATATTATTAGAGAATTTCTTGAGGAAAATACACCTTTCACTTTGAAATCACTTATCTAAAAGTTTCCCAAAAAATAAGGATAACTATTTCATGGAAAATAGCATTGTATAAATAAATAAAAATATTTAATGAATTGATACAACATTATGGTATGAAATTATGTTAATGTTTTAAAAGTTAAAGAAACATTACTTTCACACTTTTGTAATAAAAGAACCAAATTATGAAAACAACTGGAATATTCATTTTAATTTTTTAAAATTTCAAGCATGATAAGAAATTTATCTAATGAATCATTATAGAATAACAAAAATATACTTTATAACATTTTAATGAAAAAATATGTGTTTATAACATTACATATGTCTTAATGAAGACAATTTTAGATAAAAACCCCTTAGAAGCATTTTATCATTGAAGAGAGAATTAGTCAATGAAGTGACTATTTGTAAAAAATTTAAATACACATCAAAATTGAGGAATTAAATATAATAAAAAAATATACATTAACATATAATAATGTAATGACATAGTCAATGAAGTATACAGATAACCTAATGAATGGAAATTGAGTTCGGAAACCCCTAACCTCAGTTCTGGTATCCTTCATAAGTGTTCAAAAAAACATTTTCATTAATGTTGTTTTATTATAAAATCATTAGAGAGACATAATCATATATATCATACCATATATGAATTTCTTATAATGTTTTGTCACCAATTTAATAATAGTTATTTCTTAAAATCATTGTTCAGGGTGAAAACTACTTTTTTATAAATGTTTTAGTTTTGTTGTTTGAGTCCTTATACTTTAATCAGGGTTACACCATCTCTAAAATCATAATCATGATTTAAATAAAATATATATTCATTATAAAGAAACAGACACACACACACACATATATATATATATATACATATATTGTCATCCATTAAATATAGAGCTGTAGAAATGAATTACACCATTCATAGAGATTGTAAGTCAAACATATGCATGAATACTGTTATCACTTTTTTATAGATTAAACCAAATAATGTTAAATAATATATTACCGTTAAATAATAATTATTACATCATATATAATTATTAAATCTGTCTTTATTATCATTCATGTAAATTTTTAATGGAAAATAGATCACTTCACTTCATGGAGGTGGTAGTCTGCAAATAAACACAAGCTACATTATTACATTCTAATAGATCAGAAGTTAAGAAGGTAGTGTTCAACATGAATTTATTAAATAATTTTATATATTTATTTTTGATTTTTATGCTAAAAAATTACCACATTTTTGTTTCAAATAAATTATATTTTATGTGAATTTAAAGAAACTAATATTTCTTAGAATATTTATTTAGGAAGCATGCTTAGGTCATTGACACATGGGAAAATATTTTATTCTAGATATGTGTAACTATTTTGGAAACACTATTCATACCCTACCTTTTAAATCATAATGTATGGTTTGAAATCCCTATGTTTGGAAAAATATGTATGAATTATGTACACTTCTATACAAAGAATTATGGATCAATAGCTCCACATTTGGGAGAAACCCTATGTTTAATGGAATAAAAATTTGGTTCATCAACCTTAATATTGTGAATAACTGTATAAATTCAAGCATAATTTTGGAGTTTGTCTCTATGTGAGGGAGCCCTATATTTGAACTTTCAATGATGTAGTTTTAAATTGAAGATATTATCCATGTTTTCTTATAATGGTGTTAATGAATGTAAATAACATTTGAAAGAAATTTTACATCGGATTTGAAGTCCCATATTATTCATAATTAATAGTTCTTATTCTTAAGTGAAGTTATGAAACTCTAGAATTATTTTGAATGAAAATATTTTGAATTTAAATATTTTGAATTTATTATGTGATATTTATAGAAGCATTTTAACTATATTTGTTTTAGTTAAAGTATAAATATTGAGGCATTCATCTTCAGAAAAAATAGAGAATACACTACACTATAGATATATGACTTGGATCCAGAAATCTATGTGCTTGTAAATAATAGTGTTCCTTAAACCTCTTTGCTATAAATTACAGACATACATGTTTTGATCTAGTTGTTATTTTTACTATCACTACTACTATAAATTATGATTAAATATTCTTCTGCAAGTTTGGGAAATATTTTTTCAGAATTTAAATTTGTAGAAATACATGTTTCACATATATCTTGTGTATTATTTAGTACTATTTAAATAAATCTTATGAAACTTTGAGATTGTATTTGCTGGTGTGGTATATTATTGAAGATAAAATACATCAATCAGTTGATACAAAATCTATGATAAAGCATGTGTTCTCAATTAAATCAACAAATGTTGATTTATTGGAGTTTCAGATGATCATATTTAGTCTTGGAAGTGAATGATTATCCTCTTTTTTAACTAAGCAATGGATTTGTGGTTCCATGTAAATGAACTAGAAGGCCCTATAAAAGTATTGTTATAAAGGTATCAACTACCTGTACTCAGTTTTTGAGACATTTAGATAATAGGAACTACTAGTGAAAATTATCAATATCATGGAGAGAGTATTGGTGGAGTGGATTAGTGGATATTTGTGCCATTAACCCCTATACATCCCTATTTTCTTTTCCATATTTAATTCTTCTAGTCAATCTTCTGTTAATAGAGAATTAAATGATCATTGCATATCAAGAGGATAGATTTTATCTGTCAACAATTTTAAAGGATAACAACTCACCCCCTATTATGACTTCTTCATAGCTATTCAGTTCAACCGGACATAACAAGTGGTATAAAAGGTATGGATCTATTTTTATATATTCCTCTTGTAAATTATATAAAATTATTTTTTTTATCAAAAAGTAATATCGAAGGTTGTTCTATATTTATCTATCACTTGTATATTATCTTTGATTCTAACATGTTCTTAAGAAGTTTTTTACTCCTATGTAATATCAATAATATATACTAGCTCTAACAAGCTTGATTTAAAGATCTAGATATAGAAAAATATTTAAATTTATGATTTTAGAGAAGGTTTGTTGCTGATCTACACCACTTAATTTAATGGGGATAAAGGAGGTAGTTTGAAATATATAGTGATTATTTATTAGAAAAATATTGAAGTAAGAGTTTATTTAATGGTTTTTAAGACTTATAAAATTTTTAAATAAGACCTAAAAAACAAGAATGATGATCAAAAAAATAAATATGATATTAAATCAAGAGAAATGATTGCTATTATCTTTTCTTTAGGGACTGATAAGTTTAAAAAAATTTCCTAATTTTCTACTAGCTATGAAATGTAGAAAACTATTTTTATTGTATATAAAGGAACTAAAAATTTTAGACAATTAGAGTACCCTACTGTGAAGTTAATGTTTGATACTTTCAGAAATAATGATGATAAAAATATTACCTAGATGAATGAGGGACTGATAGAAATTGCCAATAATATTGCTACTTAGGTAAATTCAGTTAATAAATCAAATCAAGAATTAAAATTACATAGAGTTTAACCCTCTATATTGATGGTAATATCTACTGCTATATGAAAATCTAAACCAATGAATGTTTTAGTAATGAACTAATTAATTTAATCCTTGATGATGTATAAAGATGAGATGAAGGACGAAGCGGAATACCATATAAAATATGAAGAAGATGTAGTCAATACTGCATTGGATGAATCATCTGATTCAATTGATTGAAAAACATATAACAATTTATCCAGTCTTTCAAAAAAGATTAAAAAAATGTAAAACATGAGAATGGAAGAAACTGAGGAGAATATATGTTATGAATGAAATGAAAAAGGACATAAAAAATATAATTACCCTTTAAATAAATATAAATGAAAATATTATTATAAAATAACAATAATGAAAATTATGAAGGCTACTTAGAGTGATTTCTCTGATGAATCTTTTACAAATTCAGAGTCTGAACTTAAAAAACAAATGGTATGACTTATGGATCAGACAGATGAGGCATAATAATCTTACTCTAAAAAATCAAACTATATAAACCAATATTATGATGAATTGAAAAATAATTTCTTTATTTTTCAAGTTAAATTTGAATCCCTAAAAAAAGATCATTGAAAAATTATAAAATCTTATGATGATATATTATTAGATAAAGAAATCTTTGAGAAAAAAGAAAAATTTTAAAACTTAATCTTCCCAATTTTCTTGTGATATATCTGAAACAATAATTAAAGAATTTCAATATGGAGTAACATCATCTAAAGGAGATTCCAGGTCATTAAATAGATTATAAAAATCTCTAAATTAGAATCTTAAAAAAAATTTAATAAAAAATAAAAAATATATATTTTATAGTAATAGTGAAAAACCGTAGTTATATATGAATTATTTTTTCCTGGATTAAGTTGCAAAAACTTATCAACTATCAAATTATTTTATTTTGCTATAAATAAGAATCATGAAATTGAATATTTATTTATAAAACGTCAATTTTTAGGAATTAAAAATGTTAATGGTTCAAATGATTTTGTAAACTATAATTGTGGAATATATACACAAGATAAACAAATTTAGTTACCTAAAAATTAAGTGATAACACTGTTAGACCGAAAATTATATGGGTATCAAAATGAATTCATATTTAATGTTTTGTAGGGACACAGCACTGAGGTACATAATTAAATCATTAAATGGTTAACAGAGAAGTAATGGAAATTTTTATCAGAACAAAAGAGTGATCAACAATGAAGTAGTTTGTTATTTGAAAATTTTTAGAACTGGAACCACTAACACATTATTTTTTTACAACTACACTCATATATGTATTTTATTGAAATATTTATTATAAATTGGTGTATAGAAAAATTTAATTATCGATTTTTTCCTAATTGAGATATACTATAAATCTTAATATATATATTTGTATAACTGAGTTTGATAAAATATTCAAAATTAGATTAATAGAATTTAAACTCCATGTTTAATTTTTTCAAACCTATTATTGTATTTAAATTTTTTGTTCTCAAAATTTGTTGTCTAATGCTAGAAAAAATCTCTTATAAAAAATTTCTCTTAAAATTTTAAAATTTTAAATGATTAAAATCTGCAATTTCATCTCGAGAATAAGAAGTTTTATGAATAACTTTTAAGAATAAATCATTTGGTTTTATTTAAAAACCCTTGAATTTTTCGGTAAAAAATATTGATCAGTTGTTTCCTCTTTTTTCAGAATGAGTTGTTCAAAAACTATTGAAATCAGTCTGAATAAGGATGAAGTGATCATGAACGTCAGGTTCAGAGAAAATAATTTCTCAAAAGAGAATGAAAGGTAATCCTTATTTTAAACTGTCATGAGAAACATTTATTTTTTTTCCAATGTTTTTTATGAATAATATTCTAGAAGGGACAAGAGTGTTCATGGATTTAAAGAACGATAAGATTAATTATCTTAAATACATAAAGGTTAATTATCTTATGAAGAGATACTATTTAAATTCAATACTTGGAAATAATAAACAATGAAGTTTCATTCTAATCCAAATATGTATAGAAAATCATACAAAGATATAATTTAACCATCAATATCTGAAACATATTTTTATGAACTTCAATGCAAGTATTAAAATTTGAAAGAAATTTTTATTTCAATAGAGCAATTTGAATCATTTAAATTCAAAATTACCATTTATATGGATTTTCTCAAACGAAAATGATACTATATTGGATATTGATAAGATGAAAGTGTTTATGGTTGAATTATTTTTGTCTTATTTGATATATCAATGATTTGAAAAGAATAATAGAAAATATATCATGATTCTTAAAAATTTAATTTGAAATTTTTTGATGTTTGGAAAGTGTTGATAACCCATTTAATCCTTCATAATTTTTTTTAATTTTTTTAATATCTTTTGTTTAGTCAATATCTCATAAATATTATTATTAAAATTTTATGATTCATAAGAATATGTTTTATATATTGTTTCATATGTTATTTTATAAATTTATAATATTAATTAGAAAATATATTGTGTAAAAACATGTTAAAATGTATTATATATGGTAAATTATTCTATTATTGTAAGAAATAAGTAATCCTATTAGTAAATAGAAATGTTTTTCTTCTTGTATATATGCTTCTCACATGAATTTAGTGGGAGTTTATATTTTTTTCATTTTATTCTTATATTTTTTATGTCACATAAAGGGGAGAAATTTTTAATGAAAAAATAATAAAAAATGGAGATGGAAAATTTTGAATTTTATAAATAGTTTAAATAAGTGAAATTTATTGATTTAGGGGAGATTGTTGATTAAGAGGATATTATTGTGTAGTTTATGAAATAAATATTGATTGTTTCTTCAGTTTTAATTTTTATTTATATATATTTTTATCTGTTTTTTGATCATTAAAAAGGGGGATATTTTTGATAATTTGTTTATTAAACTATTTCGGTAATTTTTTTGGGTTTTGGGCCCAAAAACTATGAGAATTTTTTTAGTGATAATATTTTTTTTAGTTTATTTTAGGAATGTAATATTTGTCATAATTTATATTCTAGAATCATACTCAAGAAATTGATCAATGGGAAAATATTTTATTCTAAATGTGATTTTGTATTCTAGAAAAACTATTCATACCCTATGTTTGAAATCATAATGTATAGTATAGAAACCCTACATTGGAAAAAACAAATATGGATTATATACCCTATAATGCCTAAATGTATGGATCAATAACTCTATACTTGGAAGATACCCTACATTTAATGGAGTAAACGTTTGGTTCATCTAACGTACTTTTCAAAATAACTATATGTTGTCAACCATACTTTTGGATTTTTTTTCTACATGAAGGAAACCTATGTTTGACCCAGGAATGATGAAGTTTTAAAGTTAATATATTATCTTCATTTTTCTAAAATGGTCTTAATGGGAGTATATAACATTTCAATTATATTTTATAACAGATTCAAAGGCTATTATTTATTGGAGTTAATAGTTCCTTTTCTTATGGGAAGTTACAACCTTCTTGAATTATTTGAATAAAAATATTCACAATTTTTTTTTTGTAATTTTGAAAGTATTTAACATAGAGTTGTTTGAACTAAAAAATAAGTATCGAGACATTTATCTTCTCAAAAAAGAGAGAATACATAACAATATATATATATATGCATTGGATTAAGAATGTGGTCTGCTTGTAAATAATAGTGTTTCATAACCCTTAGTGCTACAATTTAGATACATACATGTTTTGATCTAGTCTCTTTTGCTGAGTTCACTACTGCTATACCTTGTCACTACAAGTTCGACAAATAAATTCTCAGAGTTACACTTTAGAGATATTCATGCTTACACATATGCTTGGTGTTTTCTAAACTAATATTTAAATAAATGCAATAACACAGTGAATATATGCTTACAACTATTATATGCTATTATATATCAAACACATATGTGAGTTTCTATTGTAACTTTGAGAAAATATCTGTTCCCAATCAAATCATTCTATATTGATTTATTTGATTTTCAACTACTTGGACTCAGTCATGGTGGTGAATGAGTATCAAATTATAAAAATAATCTATGGATTTAATATACCCTTTAAAATAACCACATGGACTTGTAAATTGTTTTTTAAGGTATATACACCCAATAATTAGTTGTAGAGGTCTCAGGATAAGAGGACCTATTTTTGAAAATCACTAAGAAAGTGGAGGGAGCGTTGGTAGAGTGGACTAGGGGATATTTTTTCTATGAAACACTATACATATCTGTGTTATTTTACTTATTATTTCAAAATTTCACAATTTTTTTAAGAGTTAAGTAAATGATCACTGCATATCAAGTGAATTTATTCAAATATATCAAAGATTTCAAATGATCACAACTCCCCCCCTCTCATGTCTTCCTCAAAGCCATTCAATTGAGCCCAACCTAATAGGTAGATATGATATTACCATTATAAAAGAATAATTACTTTATAAATATCATATATAAACATTAATACCATCATAATATCTATCCATAATAGATTATGATGAAAAATGAATTGTATTTCCCCAAGGAGATGATAAGGTATACATTTTCATGAACGGTACATTCACTTTTTATTTTATGGAAAAGGTCTGGATAATGATGGTTTCATAAAAATAAATACATTTAATTATATCTAAGATACTAAGTTTATTATTTTATGAAAATTTTCTCAAATTTATTAAAGGTAAAATGGGAAATAAATCCAAAGCGACCGGTCATGAGAATTACCACTTCTTTGAGAACTCCTCTAGATCTCCTATTCAGAACCCTATGATTTGTATTTTTGGAAGAAAAGAACATATAATGCACTATTAATTATTTTTTTAAAAGAAATGGATAGGGGTTGGTCTATATATATGGCTCTAAGTGGTGTGAATAATTTATATAAGTGGTGTCCTTTTATAAGGGATGGAAAGAAAAAACATGGAAATTTAAAAATATTAAAATCCAACGCTTTGTCGCCTCCTGGGGTCTCCAGGCTCCGGCGCAGATCTCGCCTGTGCACCAAAATTATTTTTGCATATCCCTCACTTCGCATGATGACTTCGTGGTTGCTTGGTGTAAAGCTCCCCGGGTTATTGGCCGATGGATGTTTAGCATGTCCCGCTGGTCCATGATACTTCATAGGGGCAAAGAGAGCCCGTTCGCAGTGGTCTGGTTAACCCTTCTTGGGCTGCCTCTGCCTTTCAAGAACAAGGGATTTCTCCAAGATTTAGGTGATGCACTAGGGGGTTTTCTTTTCTCATATGACAGGGTAGAATTTCCGGCCCGCATTTGTGTTGAGTTGGATCTCTCCCAATCCATTCCGGAACATATCTCCCTCCAGGTGCAAGACGGGTTGGTCTGGACTCAGGATATATCCTACCCGGTCTTTCCCCGATATTGCTCTGCATTCTTTCTCTAGGAGAACTCTGTACAAATTTGTAGAAGTCGTCTCCCCATATACCAGGGGGCAGGTCAGCATCAGCAACCCACCCTGGACCCAGGCACCCTTTCTGAATCCTGCTCCGCTGTAGTGCCCCCTCCCAGGCCTGTTTTATCTTCAGGCGTTGCTTCATCCGATCCCGCGGAGGCCTCGATCTCGTTGGCACATTGCCTGTCTGATACTAGCCTGGAGTTGGCCTCCTCTTTTCCTGAAGACAGGGACTTATCATCGTATGTTCTTTGTGCCTGTATGCTGCTTCATCTTACGCTGTCACAAAGCCTGCTTCATGGGTGTCATATTTCTTTCAGGATGACTGAATTTCCCGATGTCATAGATTCGGATCTGTCGTGTTCCCTGAGAGTGGTGCGCTATCTAGTGGTTCAGGATTTGACAGGTTTAGACCTTCTGTCTCAGGAATTCAATCCCAGGAGGAGGTCGGCCTTGGTCTCAGACTGCCCCCAGTCTAGCCTTATTGAGTGGAGGCCTGTTTCGACTGTCCCAGACTCGCGGCGGATTCTGGAGGTAGTTTCCACCTGTCGAGGTCCCTCTCGCCTTGGGCGGCGACCAAGAGGCCACTCCCTTGAGGGCCCCAGGAAGGCTCTTTCACTGGATAGACTGTCGACACCCTGGTCGGTAGGTGTTTTCACCCGATCGAAAACGATGAACCTAAAGGAATCCTATTCTTTTCACTTTGACACGACCATGATTCCTGGGGCCAATTCCAGGACACTGTTTCGCTAAATGAATCCTTTCATCATCTGGAATGCCTGGGCATTGACACTCGGGTTAAGGCGGACTTCATCGCCAGAGAGATTAAAAGACACAAGGCTTCTGTTGTCGCTATCCTCGAGCATAAACAACTGCCTTCCTTCATCAAGGACCTTTCTCGGACAATCAACATGCATGGTTGCTTACATGCAGACATGAAGAACAAGCATATATGGGTTCTGTGGCACAGGTACGTTTTGGTGGATCTGGTGCAGGCCTCCGACCAGTTCATCACCACGAGAGTAGGGTATGGAAGCTTGTCCTTCCTCATCTCTTTCGTCTATGGGATTTGTGATGCTGGACAAAGGCAGAGCCTATGGAGCGATCTCAACTCTTTTGATCCGGGGAACCTTCTTTGGCTCATCGGGGGGGATTTCAACGTGGCCGCTGATGCAGAGGAGAGGAAAACGAGGGGCCCATTTCAGAGGAATGCAAGTTTGGACTTAGCCCAATTCATGGCGGGGAAAGGGCTCTATGACCTCGGTTTTTCAGGGAATCAATTCACCTGGTGCAACAACCATAGGGGGAGTAACCAATCATGGAGCTGCTTGGATCGGTGCCTTACCAACATTCATGCTATCTCTGCGTTCTCCAACACTAAGGTAAGGCATTTGGTACGGGGACTATCAGATCACTCTCCCCTTCTAGTTTCGCTCTCCCCTCGTCAGGAGAATCACGCAGGTTCTCGATACTACCATCACTGGGGTAGCCTCCCGGGTTTTCTTGATCTTGTCAAGGGCACATGGGGAGAGCCTGCAGAGGGTCACTCCTAGATGGCCATCCATAACAAGCTTCGCAGGCTCAAGGCAAGGCTGCAGGTTTGGTCAAGATATCAATCCACTTCGGATAAGGAGATCACGACTACCATGCAGGATGTGGATCATCTGGAGGGGGACTTGGAGGCCGAGTGGAATGATAGAACCTTCGACGATTTGTCCACCAAGAAGAAAGATCTGGCAGACATGCTCCTCAAGAAGGAATGCCTAGCGAGGGACGATTCGAGGATCAAGTGGCTGAGAGAGGGTTACCAAAACATAGGATACTTCCACGCCTGCATCAAGGAAAGGAGACGCATGGTGACTCCCAATATCTTTCTGGATGATCGTACGTACTTCGATGATAGGGACACTCTTGGTGCCTTGGATTTGGCCTCTTTGAAAGATTTACTCGCAGGCCCCGACACCTATTTTCCCAACAGATATTCGGGCGAGGAAGGGGGTTATTTTGATGTGATCCCTAACCAACTCTCGGCCCAGGACAACTTTGACATGAGTACCATGCTGGATGAGAAGAAAAACCATGAAGCCATGATGAGGCTTAACCCAGAAAGTGCTCCAGGGCCCGACGGGTTTTCGCTGTCTTTTTATAGAGCCTCGTGGGATGTCGTTCAGGCAGACATTGTATCTGCTGTGCGGGATTTCTTCCGAGGGGGTAATCTTCCCAGGGCAGCTTGTGCCACGTCCGTTGTTTTCATACCCAAGACCAAAACCCTTGATCCATATCTCACTACTGGCCAATAAGCCTATGCAACTACCCTTATAAGATTTTGGCCAGCTTGATTAATGCAAGACATTCCGCTCATATCTCCTGGTGCGTGTCCCCTGAACAGCACAGCTTCGTGAAGGGAAGGTCAATCCAGGGGGCCATTGCTCTCGCATAGGAGTTTCTCAGGGACTTAAACTTCATGACGTGTGGATCTAATGTGGCGATCAAGTTCGACATGAGTAAATCTTATGATCAAGTTGAGTGGGGTTTCATAAACAAGGTGCTGGCAAGAAGGGGGTTCTCCCCGTGGAACGTCGACATCATTTTTAGGTGTTTCAGTTCTTCTTGGTTGGCAATCACATTCATGGGGAAATTCTATGGTTTTTTCCAGTCTACTCGCGGGTTGAGACAGGGTGACCCCTTGTCCCCGAGTCTGTTCATCTTGTACCAAGATGTCCTCAGTCGACATTTTCACAAGGGAATTGATAGCGGTGAGGTCATTTATTATCACCAGAGAAGGAGAGCCCCTCCTGTATCTCACCTGATGTTTGTGGACGATACGTTCATTTTCACAAATGGTAGCCGGTGGTCTATCAATGGCCTCAACAGAATCTTGCAAGACTATCGCTTTTGGTGTGGGTAGGTCATTAACAAGGCTAAAAGCAACTTCTATATCTCCAATGGATGCAGTATTTCTCGGCACCATGACTTAAAACATTACCTATACATGCACAGATGATATTTTCCCATCAAATACCTGGGTGCCCCGATCTCCTCGGGGAGGCATTGGGTGTGTGATTTCGACGGTATTGTCAATAAGATCACGAACAAAATTCTCAACTAGAAGAACATATTTCTCTCTTTTGGGGGATGGATAACGCTGGTTAACAGCGTTCTTCTTACCAATCCTGTTCACTCTCTATCATCGATCAAGGTTCCCAATAGCATCATCAACAGGATTGAAAAGATTCTAGCTGGGTTTATATGGGATCCCCGAACAGAGGGTAGGCGGCGCTGGGCTTCTTGGGACAGGGTGGTGAGACCAGCCCGAGAAGGAGGTATAAATGTTCACCGGCTCGATGACACGCTCATGTGCATGCATGAAAAGATAGCTTGGGAGGTGTTGGAAAATCACACACTTTGGGGGATAACCATGCACAACTCCTATGCAGGATCTGTGCTCGGGAGCGCCGGCACTGCTTCCCCCATCTGGTCGGTGATCTCACCTCTCATCACGGCGCAGGAATCCAACACTAGATGGATCGTGGGAAGGGGGAAATTCTCTTCTCGCATCATAACTGGGCTGGGACCATCCTCGGATTCCCGGGGTGTCCGGGTACCGTGCTCACTTTTAAAGAGGCTAGTGACCACCCGACCTTCATCGATGTTGTACTTGACGACGATCAATGCGCCACTTACGAGCTGATCGAAATCAACTCCAACCCGGACAGATGTGTTTCCACTCTCTCTACATCAGGATTCTTCTCTTCGAGGGATTTTCGACGATCCTTGGCCATTCCTGATCACAAAGCCACCTGGAATGAGATACTATGGTCCAAGGATTCTCCACTCAAACAGAACATTCTTACTTGGAGGCTACGACACAAATCCATTTCAACGGATGAAAACATTTGGAGGTGTAGTATCCCTTTAGCCTCAAGGTGTCACTGTTGCTCGGAGCATCGAGAAGAATGCATAGATCACCTGTTTTTTGAAGGAGAATGGGCGAGGGCGATTTTGACTCATTTCATTGATTTTACGGCCTTCTCGGATAACCACATGATCGACAGGCCTTTTCTGGATAGATGGTTCCACGGAGCGGTGGAGAGGGGCCCTGAGCAGATGGCCCGAACAATGATTCTCCATGCTGGGTGCTGGATAATATGACAAGCACGGAACAAGGCTCGCCACGAGGGGATTACCATCTCTGGACGAGGGATTATTCTTCATACAAAGTTCATGCTTTTGGATCTTATCAGATCCTTTAAACAATGGAAGGAGGCACCCTCCCTTAGCTATCTTCAAACAAGATATACCAGTAATCTCTCGAGTAGCAGCGCCAATAGAGGCAACTGGGTTAGGTAGACTCCTCCCAGTAGAGGGCTCAAACTCAACTCCGACGGGTCATGCAACATGGGGGTTATACACGGAGGAGGGGTGGTTCAGAATAGTTTCGGGTCAGTTATCATGGCTTTCTCAGGCCGATTGGGACACGGTTCTCCTCTTCAAGCGGAGGCGAAGGCGTTGATGTTGGCTCTCTCACTGTGTCGCCAAGAAGGGATCGTCCTTTCTCAGGTCGAAACTGATTCAAAAATTCTCCATAAAGCTTCGCATGGTTCCGGTTCCATTCCTTGGTCTATTTATTATATTACGAGGGCATGCCAAGGTATGATCTCTAACAACACCAGTGTTACCCACACGTGGAGTGAGGGGAATAAGGTAGCAGACCATCTTGCTTCTCTTGATGTCCCAGGACCAGATCACTTTTGTTTCCATACAGCTAGTTCTATGATGCCAGAGGGGGTCAACATGGTTCGAGGGGATGCTCTGGGCCTTCATTATTTTCGACCTCCTTAGGTCTGTTGTGTGGGGTGTTGCAGACCCGTGTTGTTTTTGTTTTTCTTTTGGTTTGTTGTTTTTCCTTTATTCCCTTAAAATGAAAAAATATCTAATATTGGATAGATATTATAAGGTGAAAATTGTATCATAAATTTCCAATGAATGAAATTTTAGACCATATCTTACACTCTTTTAATATTTAAATATTTTTATTACTCTTAAATAATATTAAAAAATATTATTTTCATAAGATATAATTAATAATAATTTTGACACTATCCATTAAATATAACATCATATGCATCATGAAAAATATATAATTCACATATATCACTTTAAAAAAACACTAATATTTTACATACATATTTAAAATTCAAATATCACTTTAAATCAATGAGATAAAATTAATATTAATATTTTTAAAATCATTTATTTTATTTTTCTATTAACTGATGAAAATCTATGTTGGTGTTGCGTAAGAATTTATAGAAATTATTTTATAAAATATAATTAAGTAAATTTATATTATTAAAAAATTATCATATATCTCAAATAATCAGTTGGGTCTTATATTTACCTATTTTCATCATTAAAATAGTTAGTTATGCTTATTAAATTCAAGAGTGTGACATTTTGTATTTATTCCTTTTTAAAATTAATATATAGGTCCTCATTAGATAAATACGGTGCTAAGTGGAAATATATTAGTGAAATGGGTGGAAATTAAAAAAAGAAACTCCTCAAATATGATAAATACAAGTGATAAGGTCATTTTTAATCCTTATCAAATTATTTTTTACCTTAATTACCCAACATACTCATACCAAAGTGATAATTATTTACTATGGTCACTATTCATAATATCCAAATATAAAAGAAATATATTTTAAAAAAATTACCTCTTGATTACAAATATGTAATATATTTTTCAAGATTCGGTTTCTATAATTGGAGGAAATTAACTTAAGATTAAAACTCAAAGCATAATGAAAAAGTTTTTCCCATAAAAAGGCGTTCTTAAGTTTAAAGATGTATATTAAACTCAATTAAACCATAAATTTGATTCCAATTAAATTAATTGAATTATTAATTTTATAATAGTACAAATTTTTCTTTTATACCATTTTAAAACAAATCTAACCTTTTAAATACTTGAAACAATTATAGTTTTAAAAGAAAATTAGTATTTTCCCTATTCATTGAAAATAAATCATTCATGAAAAATACAAAACATTCACTCTAATATAATCTTGGAATGATGAATAAAAAATATATATCCTCATTTTCAAATTATATTTCTAAAATTTAGATAAATTAATTATAATATCCACACAAAAAAATATATTAAAACCATTCTTAAAGAAACAATATTTTAAAGAGTAAAATGTATTTACTAAAAATTGAGAGATTATATCATAAGAATTAATAAATAAATTTAGATTGATTATGGCCTTAATTTATATAATAATGTGTTTAATACTATACATTTCAATTGATTAAAAAAATATGTTTTAATAATCATATATAATAATATATCATTTTCTGTTTAAACTTGATATTGCGTGATTTATATGCTAACAATTGTAGTGTCATTTTAAAAACATCAGGAGTGACAATATAGGTTAATATATTGTATTGAATCTAAATATTTTGAAGAAATAATATTTATTAGGTTTTGGTTGATATTCATAATTTAGTTACAAATTTTTAGAAAGAGTAAGTCATTTAATTAATTGTAATAATTTTTTTAATATGCATGTTTGGACAAGATTATATATATATATATATCATACAATAGTTAAGTGAAATTTATTTATTAAATATTAATCATCTAGGGATCAACAAATTTTAATAAATGAAAACAAACTGAGTTTAATGGTCCATTTATAAATCGTATAAATGATATTTGTCTATATTTCTAAAGAGTTACATCTGTCAAGCTATTAATAAATAATTTATTATAATTGTTTTACGTGGGGTAAACTAATAATTATTAGGTTTAGATAGGAATTATGTGAAATTTTATATCCATAAAACTTCTATAATCAATATATAATCATATCACTTTCCATAATCTCTTTTGGTGTGAACAAAAGATATGCAGAGAGAGACTCGAGCCTTATATAGATATATAGAGATCTTGAACATGCTCTATCTTCCTCCTATCTCTAGTAATAAAGAGAAAATAATGAAATATTATTAATTAGATGATATTTTATGTTTTTCCAACCATAGAAAACACTAGAAATTAGGACCAGCCATGCCAGCACTTGATGATTTTATGGAAATGTTCAAAAATTAGTGTGTATTTGCAGATCAATTTTAGAGGGATTATACAATTGGGTACTGCAAAAAAAACCATTCAATGAGATATAGTAAACTAGATCATCAATGATGATAAAATTATGAGTTGTGTTAATTCAATATCTGATCATAAATTAATTATAAATTACATGAGAATATCTTCATCTTCTTGTTCTATTATTTTTTTTATAGTCAAGTAATCACTGGTTTCCATTGGACATGAAATTTTAATCATGTATATAAATGATTACACATAAATTAAGACAAAAATACAATTAGGTCATACCATCCCAAGAGTTTCCACTATTTTTAGAACCTATACGTACATCCCTTTAAAATATTTATATAATAATCAATGAATAAAGTACCATTTCTCTATCACATTATCAACGATATATGACTTGGATGGTGGGGAAAGAGAAATAATAATCCCTATATCTATTTGTTTTTAAAAATTGAACACCATTTATTTTTATCCTTCTTAAACTTCATCTATGGCCTCCTCAATTATTTATCTATAGAAAAATTTATTAATATGGAAATTAGATAACAATTAAAATTGAATAAGATTAAAAAATGATGAATTATAATGAAATATTTTCCTTTAATTAGTTCAACATGAAACTAGGTTTCTTCAGGCAAGGATAATGGAATGTTGGAAGAAAATATTATCGCCTTGAGTAATATTTTATTCAATTTTTCCTTATTTGAGATTAATTCCTCTTGGAGTTGGGTTATTGAAGTTAGATTGAGGTTGTTATTATCCTCCAATTTTTCTATCAATTACACCCCTTGGGTGGTGTCTTGCTCTAAAGAAAAATAGAGGTAGTGTGATAGTGATTTTTTTATTTTCAAATATGGAACAATCACATATATTTTCTATAACACCTAAAAAATATAATATATGATTACCATTAAAAAAATAAATGTTTCTGATATCATTCTCTCCATGTAACAAAAAAGTTAAATAGATCTATGATATATTTTAAAAAAATATTATATTTATTATGACCATTAAAACCTAGACATTGAATTAGAGGGGATGAATATGATAAACAAATTTATGATGTATTTATAGAAATAAAATAATGGCTACATTTAATATGATTAAAATTCAATTAGTATATCTAAAATAGCAATGAAAATACCTTTATACATAAAAAAATGTTCTTCTAAAATTTTTTGTTTATTAAAATAAAAAATTTATATTATGGTCAGATAATAATAAAATATATTACTATGAAATTAATTATTAACTGATAGAAAATAATAATAAGTAATAGATAATATTTTTAAAAATATTGTTTTCAATATGAACCATTTCCCACTATATTTTGGGATATTATTAATATATTGATTTATCAAATTAAAGAAATTTATTTTGAAAATAATATCAATTTTTTATGATAATTCATAATAATATAATCAAAATATGAATTCATTTGTTTTTTCTATATTAAATAATTTTAGGAGAATAATGCAAAATACAATTTTTTCAAATAAAATGAATTTTATGAAATTATTAGTATATACGTATGAATTGTAAAATCATATTTTTTTAAGATTAAAAATGTTATATATATATTAATTTAAAAATTTATAAATTTGGGTTTTAATTTTCAAAAATATATTTTATAGTTTAGAATATAAGTAATATTTTCTAAATTTTTTTAACAATTCAAAATTTTTTGTTTTAAAATTAATTTTTATCATATTTATATATTGAATAAAATGAAATTGATTTTTAATTTACAATAAATGGGTTTAAATTATCTAATAATTTCCACTATATTTTTATCCTTAAATATTGAGCAACCTTAAGTAAAAACTAGTTAATTTAGTAAAAACTAAATGGGTAAATGTAATAATTCAAAGGGTAAATGGATTGAAACATGAACAAAATTGTTTATAATTGTATGTTTTTTTTCATTTATTGGCATTATATCTTCCTTATAGAATTATTTCTCAATTTTGGATCCACTCGACATGTTTTACTTGTGTTTCATTTATATTTAGTTAAAATATTTACAAAAATTTAATTATCACCAATTATAAAAGGGGACTATCACCACCCTAAAAAATTCCCTTTCAGCTGGATTTCATAATTTTTTTCCTTCCTATATAATAATACATTACCCAATTAATCTTTTGGCCATAATATACAAGCCTATGAAATCCATTTATAAGTGATCTTCCAAGGAAATGTCAAAGTGCGCAACATGAGTAATTTTTTTTACTTAATTTATTCCATTTCTATTTAAAAATTATAATTATAAGATCTATATTTATTGGAATCCGTATTGTTCCTATTAAAAATTTTACCGTGTTATGAGAATAATAATTAATCCCATTTCCCTTTTTTATTAAGAAAAACTAGAACCTAATTCATTTGTTTTGTGGACTACCGTCTCTATGACACAACAGGTTTAGTTATACTTCACCACCATGAAAGGATGGTATGAATTGGAAATTAAGTAATTAATTATTGTATTTATGTAATATTTATTATTACAATATAATAAACCATATTAATCCATTCTCCCATTCCATGAATAATAAAATTGTCAACATTGAGCTCGTGTGGACAACCACATTCATGGAATAATTATTTTCATTATAACTTTTATCACCACCTTACATGGATATTTATGATGATGATATAAATGAAATATATGATTTTTATGATTTCATTGAGGTTATTGTATGACAAATTAGAGAACCTATTGTTGATTTGATCAAAAAATGATTATCGTTAATATCATTATTTAAAATGAACAGACCAAAAGATAGTTATCTCTTCTTTCTAATTAATGATTTTATAAAAATTATAATAAAATTATAATTCTTTGAAATTATAATATATCATAGTAATAAAAACTAAATATGATCCTTATGCTTCTAGTATAATGATATTACAACTAAAACACCTCATAATCATCCATTAACCATGGTAGGTTCATGTTTGGGTCCGTTTAACCACCTACTTGAACAATCCTATGTATTTATGTCATGGATGAATATTCGAATTTATTTAATAGTATAATATGTTATAAATATGTAAATTATCATTTTTTGGTTCTTTTATGACTACTTTAGTATTTAACACATTAATTAAAAAACACATTTCATTCATTAAGAATCACTGAAACATGATCTTCATCAATTTCCTTTTTATGGGTTGTAACAAAAAAATACTAGGGGGTGAATTATATCCTTAATAAAAATCATGTAATACCAATCCCGTACCTTTATTTATATTTTAATGATTAAATTGTAAAAATTAATGCATACTAATAAGGTTTTTATGAAACTAGTTCAAAATAGTAAAGATAGAATTGACCCAATGTTGGAAATAAATAAATAATAACTAATATTTATTGGTATAGAGTGATTATAAATGAGGATTATAAATCAGTACATCTATGAATAATTTGATTGGTTATATATTTAATGTACATATTTTAATTATTTAGGTTGTTTGGAGTATGTACAAAATGTATCTGAATCGAGGTAAGGGTTTTCATCTCAAATTCCACACTTTGTGACATGTTTGGTATTACACACATAATTAAATTTTTTATTGTGTATATACTATCTATATGAGATATCATATTAAGAGTTTTATTGTAATATTAAAATTTTATGTTCAATTACATTCCCTCAATTTAAAGCATTTTTATTAAAGTGTGACTCAATTCCCAAATCTTTTCACGGTCTCAATTATGACTCTTGGAGACAAAATACATGTTTTTCACCATGATTTCTACGTATGGTGTTATTTTATTCACTATTTCCTTAATTTTTTATATATTATTTACTTATAATTAATTCAAAATTACAAGAAAAATAAATTTCTTTTCTTCATATGTATTTTGAATCAAGTGTTATCCCCGTATTAAGAGTAATTTGTTACTCAATTTTAATTCACTCAGTTATGATTGTTAAATCGAAAATTTTCTCATAATTTGGGGAAATTATACCCTTTTATTTTATATTGTGGTATACTCTAATTGTTTCAATTTTTACTGAATAATATCCATTTAAAATGTTTCATGGAGTATGTTTTCGTATGGGATTTTGATAACTAAAATATAATTTCTTTGAATTACAATGTTATATGATGAAATTTGATTTTACATCATCTGGTTATACCACCTTAATATTTTGTTATATGTTATTTTATAACCATATTTTTGGAAATTAAGTTTTAGTATAAATGAATGTCTCGTTACTCTTATTATAGTGTGAGTTTTTATCAGTGTTATTTTGAAAATAAGAAAAATAGGGTTTGCTTTCAGATTATAATGTTTTTTTCCTCTCATAATTTCTATAATACAATCTTCATATATTTAGAAGGATCCATTTATGGAAATTATTTTTAAAATAAATGGTTTTCAATGTCTTCTATGCCACTTTTTCAATAGTTACCTTTGAGAAAGTAGTGTAAATTTTATTTTTTGCAATGATATTAATATTTTCTAAAATCTCTTTAAGCTTTCACATCCATTTACCTTATTATTTAATAATTTATTTATCATAACAGGGTTAATGATTCATGATATATATATAAATGTTATAATTTCTGGGATTGAACTCGCGATATCATATAATTTGATTATTGTGAAACAATATTAATAATTATTTTGGGAATGTGTTTTTCATCTATATTAGCACCCTTACATTTATTCTTATTAAAATAGGGTTATTCCCTCTTGAGACTGTCAAAATTATTTCTTTGGATGGACTTTGATCATGCTATTTTAATATTGATTTTTAAATAATCTCATTACTCTATATATTATGAACATTAATTTTTACATAATTAATATTGTATAATGTTTACCTAGAATTTATGTTATTCTATTGACATGGGTAAATGTAATAGAATTGTGTATATTATTATTTCTTAATGGATTATTATTATAGTGTTTACTATGTGTGGTTTGACTATACTCCTTCTTCCTAAGGAACTCTTATGATATTTTTATCCCTTTTATTGACATGGGGTAAGTATTAGACTTATGAATAATGTTTTTCCAATATATATGATTATTGGAAAGTGTAATTTTTATTTTTTGACCATCCAATATATTTATCTAGATTAGTTATGATCATGATATCTACTTTATTAACATGGGAAAAATCAATTTCATTCTTGATGATAATTTACTGTTAGGATAGGTTGATCATGTATTTTAATTATGTGCTTATTATTATAAACATAAGTATGTTTTATTCTATAAGGGAATCCTCAAGGAATGGTATGAAAATAATGGATGAATATTATGGTGAATGAATTGGAAATTATCAAGTAATAGGTGGGGATCATAATTATATATCCCATCAATTCATTGAAGGGTCTTATATGAAAAAATATTGGAAATTGTTTTCTATGGATCTTCCTAAAATAGGATAGTGTCTTGGTAGAAGTACTTTAAAGAAGATTTTGGATGATCGATATTATACATTCCCTTGGTTTGAAGTTAGTATTATTTATATTCAAGTTTTCATTTATTTTCATCGATATATGTTTCTCTCAGTTTCATTTTTATTATTTATTCATTTTGATTACCAATTCCTACCGTATTATTTATGCCATGACTACTTTCATTTTATGTTTTCCCTTAGAGGAATTTGATCTCACCCCTTTCATATTTTTATATTCCCTAGGTTATGAAGAAATATAGTACATGAGACATGTATAAATGAATATCCCTTGTTGAAGAAGTTATGGGATATATTGAAGAATTATCCCAAATTAAGTTATTTCTTATATATAATGGAAACTAATTTCAATTAGCTAATACAGACCTGTAATTTATTAAATAATTATGTGTTATAAATCATTAATGATCTAAACATAAAAATATCATTCAGATGTAATAAATTCAATGATAAATATTTATTGTATAATTATAGATAGTTATATCTAGGATTTTATAATAGGTATCAAAGTTGGTATGTAAGTTTGTATTTATGGAACCAAATCCTAGAGCATTGGGTCAAAAACATGATATTTGGTATTATATGAATGATTTAGATAAATTTAGAGATTATGATATTTCATGAGGATAATTTAAGTATTGATAAGTTAGGGTTGATAATAATTTTAAAGCTATATATAATACTTTGGTATATTTATATGATTTAATATAAAGGTTATAATTTATATTATTGTAACAATTATGGTTATAGAACCTCATTGAAAACCATAGAGATGAGTGTATTTATAGATTGAAATAATGATGGTTTGTTAAATATTTGATAACTTGGTTTTCATATAAATTAAATCCCAATATGGATACTATATGTAAATATATGATATGAAAATGATGTTACAATGGGTGATAACCTTGAAAAAGATGGATTTGATATTTACTTGATCACCACCTGATGCATGAAAAAAATGAAAATGTGCATAATTGGGTTGAAACTCCCTGAAAAGACACTTTGGTGAATCTCATTCTCTTTATGAAACACTATATTGGATTTGAATATGTTTAGGTGAGATTTACTAATAAGAAAGTGACCATGGATAAAATTTCTTTAAACATAGAGATTTAAAAATTAATATAGATATTAAATGGTATGTGCTTTCCTAGTTAAAAGATAAGTTGAATTTTGAGAGCATATATTCGAAAGATTTTTCAGGGTATTGATTATTTTTATAAATTTTATTTTAATTAAGGATTAATATTTTGAGTAATATATTAATAAGTATAAGAGAAACCGAATCCTCATAACCTATCATGATCCATGAATTATATAGGTTAAACTAAGATCAATATAAGTTAAACTAAAGTAATTACATGATAACATGATGTCAAGGATTAAAGGTTTTAAGGTTGAATCAATTTTATGCAATTTATTTTGATAATTTCACCATACTAGTAATATTTTAGCTTGAAATATAAGTAACCATGGGTGTGTGGGATAATATAGAGATTACCTCAAGTAAAAATCCATCATAATGAGAGTTAGAGTGAGAATGATCACGATTATTCAAAAATTTCTATCATGTAATATGATTAAAAATTTTAACATAGTTAAAGTCCCAAATATAGATGAAGTCTCCTTAAATATGAACTAATCAAGTCGATGAATGAAAGAAGATTTAATTTCCTACATTCCAAAATTTCTGGGAGAAGAATGGGGAAAATTGACGTAAAGGGATATGTAAATCATATAAATATGGAGATGAAGGTCATTAGATTCATAGGTGTAAGGGAAAGAGATAATCTAAATAATTTTATTTCTTTAATTTCAAGAGAGTTTGGAATTATGAAACTCAAATTCCCAATCCAAGGGCTAATGGGAGAACAATCACCAACAACCGTGCAAATAATTAAAGTCCAATACAACTACTAATAATGAATCAGTAAATGAGTTTTCACTAAATATTATCTAGTATCCTAGTTAATGTAAGTTTTCATAATCTTCTGGATATTGAGTTATAAATTAAAACACATATTGGTGTGATTATCATAAAAATCATCTTCAAGGTATGTGAGAAGTTATTTCTTATGAATCTAGATCTTCTTCCCTTAGTAAAATTCTATGTGAAATTTGAAATTTCTCATAAAACATTATAAATACATTATAATAATATTTGATATAGATAAATTTAATTCCCAATCCTAAATAAAATAATGTTTTTATAGTAACGTATGATTGAATTTAAATTTCATAGAGAAATTACCCTGATCTTATGAGTGAACTTGTTATGAATCAATTTTTTTTAACATGGTAGAATTAAACACCTAGAGATTTTTAATATATTATTACCCTTAAAAAATTCAATGTGTTTGATAATTTACCACACTTTCAATACTAAACCAAAATATAATAATTCTTTATTTTAATTTAAATATGAATAATTAACTTGACCATTAAATACTAGCAATTTAATTAGTGGTAATGAATAGGAGTAAACACTTTATTAGATATTAGTATAAATAAAATAATGACTTCTTTTAATCTGAATAAAATTCAATTAGTATTTGTAAAATAATTAATACAATCCTTATATGGTTGAAAATAAATATTTTCTAAAAATGATGTTTTTTCCAGAAGCTCATAATATTGTTGTTTGATTGTAATAATTTTTATTATCAAAAAATAAATTATTATTTGATAATAAGTAATAATAAAGAATGTTTAAAATTTTAAATAGCTATTTTCTAATATGAATATTTTTTCCCTATATTTTTATATATTTTTAAAATATTATATTATGAAAATTTAGAAATTTATTTTAAAAAAATTAATATCATTTTTTTATAAATAAAAATATAAGATTATTATTAGTCTATTGAATTTTTCTAAGATATTTTATTTTTAAGTGGATAGTGAAAATATAATTTCTAAAAATGAGATGAATTATATGAATATATTAGTTTTTATGTTTCAATTATAAATGTATAATAGATTTTTATAAGATCAAATATATATTATATATGTGAATTTATAATTTTAAAAAATTTGGGTTTAATTTAAAATCCTTTTTTGGTATTTAAGAACATATGTATTATTTTAAAAAAAAAATTTATATACAATCTACATTTTTTTACAGTTAATATTTTATCACATTTATAAATTGAATCAAATTAAATGGATTGAAAATTCAGAATCACAAGTCCAGATAATCTAACAAGGACCACATTGTTTTTAGGCATAGGTTTCCTTAAGAAAAAACTAGTTACCATGGTAAAAGCTAAAAGGTTGAAAGTAATAATTCCAGGACAAAAGGAATTAAAGAAGATAAGAAAATGTCTAAATTTTTTGTAATGATGTTATAATTGACCATATTTCTTTCTAAATTAATTATATCTAAATTGTGGATCCACATTACATATTTAACATGTTCTCCCATTATATTAAGTTTTATTATTTTAGAAAAAACCATTATCACCACTTATAAAAGGTTTCTCTCACAAACCCCTCTATGAAATCCTATACATTAGTGGTATTAATTAAAAAATTTCCTTTATCCATCCCCTATAATACTATTTCACCCTCAAAGTGATCAACACGAGTAATTATTTTTTACTTATCATATTAGATTTATATTTATATTTTCAAATTATAATTTTAAAATAAACATATAATGAAATATTTATTGGTTTTAAAATTAATTATATTATGATATGTGAATAATCATTAATCACCTTTTCACATTTATTTGAAGAAAAATGAAACCCAAATTCATAGGTTGGGAAAACTACCGCCTCCACGGCTCAACGTGTTTTGTTTTCCTTAAAAAACATAAATTAAAGGTATAAAAATATAATTTAGTTAATATTTATGATATTTATATAGAAATTATTATTTTAAAATAGTAAACTATATTATTACTTTCTCTCATTCTATGGAAACAAAAATTTCCATTTTATGTGTACTTCTGGGCTACCAGCTCAATGAAAAAGTTGATTTTAATTTTTTTCATCCCTACCATATATATGTAGACATTATGATGGGATTAAAGGATAATTATTATTTTTATCATATCATTTAGTTTCTGGTATGAAAAATTTGGCAACCTTTTAATGATCTGATCAATAAATGATTATCGTTAATCCAATCATATTAAACAAGCTAACTAATAAGAAAATATTATCTTCTTTATAGGTAATGAAATAATATAAATTAAATTATATTTATAGTTATTTTAAATTTTTACATATCACACTAATATAAACTAATTATGATAATTAATCTTATAGTAAGATGAAATAGTAACTTAACCTCATCAAAATAATCCATCAATCATGGTGGGTTCATGTTTTGGTCACTTGTACAATCCAATGAATTTATATCATTAATGAATATAAGAAGTAATTTAATGAAATAAAATGATATAAATATATAAATAATGAAAATATTTTTGTTTTTCATGTTCATATTATCATTTAACATCTTAATTAATATGACACATTTTGTTGACCAAGTATCACCAAAATACGATCATCATTGATTTCATATTCATGGGTTGTAACCAAGACTACCATGAAATGAATTATAACCTTTATAAATATATAGTAAAATATATCCTAGTACATTTAATTATATTTTATGGATAAAATTTGTTACATGAATGAACACTAATATTTATTTTATGAAGACAGTTTAAAACTATAAAGATTACGTATTCCAACTGTTGAAAATATTTAAAAACTAACTAATATTTATCGGTCTATAGTGATTATAAATGAGGAGTATAAATGTTTATATTTATGAAGATGGTTATATTGTATGTATTTAATGAACTTAGTTTAATTTTTCAGTTAGATTAGTGAATGTGTACAATAAATCAGGATCGAGGTAAGGGCTTTCATCTCAAATTACCCTCTTTGAGAATTGTTTGGTATTATGAACCTAACTTCATTTTTTGGTCTATACACTACCTATATGAGATATCATATCATGAATTATTTTTTAGTCCCCATATTTGAAGTTCAATTACAGTACATCTATTTCAAGGACGTTTGATTAAACCATTACCCCAGTCTTAAGGGTTTTCTTAGACTCAATTTTTATTCTTTGAGACATGATACATGTTATGAACCATGTTTTCTTTGTATGGTGTTTTATTGGTTTACTATCCCATGAATTTTATATACATAAACTCCTTATAACTCATGGGGTAAACTAAGCCATATTAAGTAATTTTATTCTTATGTAATTTTACTAAATTTTTACCTCCGTCGTAAGTATTTTTTGGAACTTAATTTTTTTTCCTTTATTTATAATCCTTCCCTTAAACTTATTTCAAATAAGTTGGGTACATTATGTAATTCCTATGTGTTTTTGTTTTTTTTTTCAAATTAATTTAGTATTTTTGATATGTTTCTTCTCACACAAAACTTAGAATAGTTTTCTATATAAAATAAATATAGTTGGATTATGTTATATAAAACACCTAGTTAATCATACACTACACTCAACATAATGTTTCGGTTGGGCCACACATAACATCGATATCCCTTGCGTTACACATAATAAATAGTTTCTAAGAAACAAAATTTTATTATTATAATTCATTAAAAGTGAGAGTTATAACATATTTGTTAAACATATTTATATTAATAGTGATATTTTTTAAATATTATTAAACACATTGATAGTAAGACATACAATTTCTTTATAGTATATAGAAATTTGAAAAATACTATTTTCTTACAAGAACTGATTTTAATGTCCTTCTATGAACAATAATAAAATTAATTTTAGAAAATTTTAGAAATTTAATTTCATAAAATAATCTTTATTTTTGAACTAATAATGTCAAAACTATATTATGATGATTTTTTTGGATTTTTTTGAGAAACAACATTTTTGGATGAATAATAAAAAATACTGATTTTTTTTTAAATCTTATTTTTCATCAAATTTATTTTTTATATTTATTTTTTTTAATTTTTTTAAAGTCACAATGGATAAATTATATATCTATTAATGCAATGTATTTCATTGGAATATTTTTAATTTTTAATTTAGATATAAAATATTAATGAACTTTTAAACATTCTCACTTTAAAAATCCATTTTCTCGCCATGTTTTTGGGGTTAACATTAAACTTAATTTTTCCACTTATGTGAATTGAATTTAGAAAATAGATATAAATGGTTTTAATATGTATAATATTTATAGTCTAATAATATCAACATAATTTTTCCCAAAAAAGAATTGTAAACGTGATTAAAATTAATTACAGTGAATAAGGAAAAATTAAGTTTAACAAGGGAAAAAAACATAATCTTAAGAGAAACAATGACCTAAAAACTTTTAGAAACCCCATTAGAGGACTATATTTGGACTATATATATTCAAGGTTTTAATTTTATGAGTTATTAGGATATTATTCTATAAAATTAACCTATTTCATAAGTTAAGTAATAAAAAAGACAAAAAATGAACTTTCATAACCCTTAACATTTATAAAAATATGAGATATGGAAGAAAATATTTTATGTTATACATTAAATTTTGAAATATAAATGATTTATTTATATCATAATTTTTTATAATTAATTTTTTTGAGATGAATTAGTCACATTATACCCTTTAAAAATGCTTACACAGGAATTATTTAGTTAACGATTAAATAAAATAAAAGATGCTAAAAACATTAAAAGTAAAGTAAATTTAATGAATTATTGTGTTACATTTTTTATATTAATATATTATTTAAAAAATATGATAAATTAATTAATTTTAATAAAAATATATTTTTTATATTTTTTAAATTAAAATTAAATAAGAAATGTTAAAATTTAAATTAATGTTACTTTACAATAAATTATATTTTATTAGAATATTTAAAATTTATAAAAATAAAATATTCTCAAAACTGGTTTTTATGTTCTAATAAATATAAAATGTGTTTGATCAATTGAATAGATGATTTTTTGTAATTATCATATATAACCCTAAATATTTATATCATTTTTAGCACATTTAGGGTTAAAGCATTCTTTTTACATGTTACATGCACTTGTTTTAAAATTAATTTCAAACACACATGAGATTTTTCTTTCCAAAATTAGATATTATATTTATCATTTCTTGGGACCATAATTAAAAATAAATCATAACTTAATTTATTCCTAAGGGCTAAATTACAAAGGTTAGAGAACCAGTTACTTACATGATAAACAAAAATAAAAAATATAAGGAAACTTATTGACTAAGGAAAAAAATTATAAAAATGAACTTCTTTTTCTGTGGTGAAATATTGGTTTGAAAATAATTTCAATTTTATCCATTATTTTTCTATTTTTAAGCACATGAGGTAAGGTATACTTCCTATTAGTGATTACCATTTGGTATTTACAAGAATACAAGTCCTCCCCTACTATAAAAAGGAATTAACTTTTACCCATATTCACATATCTCAAAAAACATAGGGTTGCCCAATATTTGCTCAAAAAACATTTGAAAATCCCTAAATTAACCATATAATACTATATTTTAGAATAAATACAACAAACATAGCCCTTTGGTGAAAACCAAAAGGATTTACCCAAAGAAGAGTTGACTTCCTTCCTCAAAGCTCATTTCCATTATTTTCATTCTTCACCACCTAAATAAATCTTATTCCATGATCATAGAATAAAAATATTATTCTAAATATAATTATGTATTTTTATTTTAATGGTTCAAAAACCACACTTCCATCTAGTGGGTAACAAACTTACCATTTTGGTGTATGATGAACTACAGCCTTAGGAAATGATGTTTCTCATTTTACCTTTAAAAGATGTCATGGTTTGGAATTATGATGTAAAATCTATTTTTATAGGATATATTTAATATTTTAAGGTATTTATACTTTTTTATTTATTATATAAATAACACCTTTAGGATTTTTAATCTGTGTAAATATGAGAACATTGATTGTGGAAGTGTAGACTATTGTCTTCTTAAAGCGATGTGATTCATTCACATTTTACATGGAATGTACTAAGCATCAGTTTAGTAAAAATATATGATATATATGAAATAATAATTATTCTAGGATTATATTTTCTATATATATATATATATTTTTAATTGAATTTTTTATTTTATATGAAATAAAATAGAAGTGTTGTTCATGCATACATACGACCGGCCATCTCCATGAATAATGTATTTCGTTTAATATTTATATATATTATAGATTACTATAAATATTTATATAATAAATATATATTATTTATAAATAATTTTTTGCATTCTTTGAATAATTAAATCATGATCTACGTAATAGAATCAAGAATAACAAGTCAAAACACATACACTAAACAAAGTAGTTATTACATGAAACATTACTTTAACATGGAATTATTAATAGATTGTTATATAAAGTCATAAGTTAATCATATTTGATATTATATATAATAAAAATTCTTTGTGGTAGATTTATGATAAGCATATATTTATCATACAAGTGGTTTGAAGGTGTAAAAATAAATTCAAGATTTATGGTTAAAAAATTTCATCGCACTTTTTATTTCTATGAGTACATGTCATATTCACTACTTACTTCTTTTGTGTGGCGAATATAATACCATATGAAATTTTATATCAATAATTTACTTTATTTAATTATATTAACATCATTAAATGATGTTATTCTCTCATGATTACAATTATTCTAATGTTAGTCAAGTAGAAAGGGTTTTCTCATCTTGCTTTTAATTTTCATGTGGCACACACCATGTTCACCTCATATTTCTTATATGTGGTGTGCATACGACCCACAGATTTATTATAAGATTATTATACTTATACTTATTGGTATTTTAATATAACTATTATGATATTTTTATCATTAAGGATATGTTTCAAAAGATACCAAGTCTGTATAATAATGTTTTTTTAAATTAGACATTTATGGGACACATTCCATGAATTTTAAAAACAAAATGATTTCAAAAATGATTTTGAAGATTATATTTCAATCTCATTTCATGTAAAATTTATTTTAAAAATGTTATTTGGTTTTCAAAGATTACTTTATAAGTATTAAAACTATTTTTAAAGAAATGGGTTTCAATAATTTTTCAATCTTTCGTTATATATTTTCAAAAAAAATAAAAGGAAAATGTTTTCAAAATGTTTTCAAATATTTATTTATAAGTTTTCATGTGTTTTTTCAATGAAAAATACTTCTCAAAATGTTTTATTTTTTTAAAATAATTTTTCAATGAATAAAATTTATTTTCCAAATGATGTGTTTTGAATAGGAATTTCAAAATTATTTTCTATATAAGAGGAAATCTGTTTGTGTTAAACATTAATTTTTGGGTAAATGATGCAAAGGTTCTATTCCTATTCTTTCTGTGAATGGTATATGTTTTGCTGGAATGGTGTTTATGAGAAGAATTTATCTTTCATGGGTTATGTGTTTACGAAGCTCCTTTATTTTTACCAAGTTATATATATATGAAACCCATTTCTTTTTCATGTTATATATATATATATATGAAGACCTATTATTTTCATGGGTTATTATTTTGAAGAAATGATTATGAAAACAATCTCTTTTTTACACTGGTTATGATAATATTACATTTTTATGATACCCATTCCATTTCGGGGGTTTTGATATTATTGTTTATGAATTTAGGGATCATTTATGTATGATTTAATTATGAGATGGGTGGGACTTACATATTCTTCTATTACAATGGGTAGAGATTTATATCTCATGAGATTATGATGTGAATGAAGTGGAATTGTTTGATCCACTTTGGGAAGAAGGGGAAATTTGATCCCTTACATGGAAAGGACTAAAAATGGGTATTGTGTTATATCCCACCCAGTAGGTTTAGTCACCATGAAGATAGAAGATGGGGAAATATGATCCACTATGAAAATATGGGGAAACACAATCCACTATGGAAAGATGGGTAAAACTGATCAACTATAGGAAGACGGGGAACCCAAACCATTACAAGGAAAGGACTGTGACTGGAGCTGGTGGATTTTCCCTCACAGTTGTTGTAGTCCCCTTGAAGTGCATTGATAAGTTCTAGATATGAGTCTTGGCTTTTATTTTTATGTGTTTTCCACAATTCCATGTCATATTCTGATGATATTCTTTCTTGGATTATGATTTTGTTTCCCTTATGATTAATTTCTTTGAATTTCCATGCTTTATGACATGATTTATGTTTGTGAACTTGGATATTCAAGGAATGATCTTATAATTTTATGATCACGTTCTCATACAACAATTTTCTTGTTTATGGTTAAATGCCTCCCTTATTAACCCATATTGAGCATATTAGATCACCCCTTTTTCTTTTTATATTCCATATTTATAAAAAATATATTAAATATGATGGGTCTAAAAAGGTTTCTAGTAATGAAGATCCTAGTGGGAGATAATGTAGACCACTATTGTACCAATTTTTTCTATGTTTCCAAAGGCACTAAACTAACAATGTCTTTAGGAATCTGTTTGGGTAATGTTTGAAGTAATCTTCAAAAGTGATGTAATGTATATGTTTGTTAAGGCTTGGTTGTTATTCATTATTCCCTTTTATTTTATTATGTTGTATTATCTCATTATTTACTTTTTAACTCATAAATACATTTTTAAAATTTTCATGGTGTATGTTTTCATAAGGGATATTTAGAAATAAAATATTATTTCTTTATGTTATAATGTTTCATCTTGAAATTTGCTTCTCTATGCTTGGAATATATCCCTTAATATTTTAATATATGTTATTTTTTAATCAACTTTGGGAAAATAATGTTTTAATTCAAATGATTTCTTTAACCCTTCTTACAGTGTGAGCTTAAAAAAATCTATTTTGAAAATATATATAACTGTTTCCTTTCAATTTCACTTGTTTTTAATTTCAGTCTTCATTTATATATGATAAAAATTAAGTATATTAATGGATTCAATATTAGATATTAGTTATAAAATTAAATGTTATTAATGGATTCCTTGTGACCTTTTCAAAACTTACAATTGAATGTGATATATAAAATTGTATTTTAGGTCAATGATAATTTCCTTTCTAAAAGAAGTTATATTTTTTCATCCATTTACCATGTAATTTTCAAAAGGATATTCCCTAATGGTCATTATTTTTCATGATATATATATGTAATAATTATTGGGATTGAACTCACGCTATCGAATAATTTTATTCTCGTGATACAACTCATTGTTTTATTTTATAGGTTGTTTCTCATTTTTGTCAACACCATTATATGTTTCATTGTTGAAATGGGATTACATAATCCTGAAACCATCTACCATATTTATTTATATATTTAATTATCATGTTATTATAGTATTTAATTATCCATATACTCATTTATTTATATGTTGTGAACATCACATTTTACACAATCTAGATCAGATGATGTTCACCTAAAATGTATGTTATTATATTAGTATGGGGAAAACTATTCGAATTAATATGTTTTAATTTTAATGTAAGTTATTATTTGAAAGTTGAATAAGCATTGTTTTATGACCCACCTTCTTCCTATGTATGATTTATATTCACGTAATTCCTTTTATTAAAATGGGGAATAATATTGTCATTATGTATATTATTTTTCCAACATAGATGAATATTTTTATGTTGAATATGTTTTGTTTGACCTTCAAAATTATCACTCTCTCATTGAATTATGATCAATCTACCCCTTTTATTGAAATAGGGATATTTATTGGTATTCTTGTTGATTATTTATTACTAACATATTCTGATTATGTGTTTTATTTCAATATTTGTGTTCATATTAGTATCCATGTTTTATTTCATAAGAGGTTCCTCAGGGAATGGTATGAAAGATATTGATGTCCCTTATGGTGAATACATTGGACATAATCAGGTGATGAGTGGGGATCATAATTACATAGAACCTTAATGAATAGACACATTTAATGATATAAAATATGTTGGGTTTTGATATATGTATCTTCCCATAATAAGATAGCGTTTTTGAACCTGGCCTTATAAATATATTTTTGATGTCCATCATTATGAATTCAATCTGTATGAGATCATTATTATTGATATCCATGTTTTTATTTACTTTCATGTATATAGAATTCTCACAATTTTAAGTTTATTGTGGTTTCATGTTGTTTACCAATTCCTATAATGATATTTTTTCCATGATTATTCCATGATTTATTTAGTTATATGTTTACCTAATTAAGCGTTTGATCTCACCCCTTTATTACGTTTCAATTCCATAGGTAATGAAGAAATTTATTATATGTGGATTTTTTATGGATTTAAAATGTGGATGAATTTATGGGAGTTGTTGAAGACATATCATTAATTAAGTAGTTTCTAATATATAATGTCAAAAATGTCCTTTTTTTAGAAAGACATGATTTTTTTAGTTTATGATGTGTCGTAATTCTATAAATATATAACCTGAAATGATACTTTGATCTCATGGGGAGGAAACTAACACAAAAAAATTATTCTATTATCATTATTTAAAATTTAAATATTAATATGAAAGAATATAATAATACACTAGTGGGTTTTTAAATATGTGTAATATAAATATATATATATAAAGCTATATTAAAATATATATGCCTAGAAAATCCAAAATACCAATATGGAAGGTTAATAATGATGATATAATTTTCTATTATCAGGATAATATAGTGATACACTCATTTTTCTATAAAAATATCAATTCAAAATATTCTATCTAGTGTTGAGATCAGGACTATCAATCTACACGTACTTGTTTGAATCATCATTTCCCCACACTAACCATCCACATATAGAATAATATATGTCACCCCATGAAAGGAAAACATAGTATTGGTGTGATCTCTAAGAGGGGGTGAATTAATGGTGCATTATTTTTGTATTTTTATACTTTAAAAAAACATTCACCTTCGGTTAGAGAGAAATGAATTAGCTATAAAAAACATACATGTCCCCCCATCAGAACACAAGAATTTTGAAGGTTTATTACTCTATAATATTATCTAGTACTTGAAATGTTTTTGAAATAATTCATGTCCACACACCCATGATAAAATATTCCTTAAGTGGTTTACTTTGATTAGAGAATATCCATCACTTTCATAGAGTTATATTCCTTCGACAGTGCATGTGATCCTCAAATAATTAATATGATAAAAGAAAATTTTCAATAAAAAATAACCTTCACTAGTAGGATTTGATATTTTTTCACAATAATAATTTAATTTTCTTCAACTTTACTTCTTGTCTGTTTTTCTTCTTCTTTAATTTCTAGCACAGTTGTGGGAAAGAATGCTTTCTTCTCTCACACCACTTTTCACTTTGAAACTCTCACACACACAATCTCTTTATAAATCTTTTAAAATTGAAAAACTATATTTAATAATGATGGGTTCTTATTCAATTTCTTTTAAATATATATATTTATGAAACTAAGTAAATATTTAAAATCAAATCTCCAAAGATATCAAAGTTTTTCTTTTCTATAACTAATTATAACTGCATATGAAATTTTTGGTATATCACAAATTATTCAAACTCTTATAAACTGATATTCCTATATATGAAAAATACATGTATGAATGATACAATGATGGAATTGAGTCAATATAATTCTTTATATCCCTATTCATAAAAGGCATCAAAAAAGAATCTCATATATGTGTATATGTAGATTCAACTATGGGAACAATTCCCAAATATATAAATTCATATACCACATTCTTTTAGAAACATTGAGTTTCCTACATAGTAGAAATCACCAATGTAGAACATACATCTACATGAATCACCAACATAATAGAAATTCCCAACATGAAACATGTAACCATGTGAATATCCTGTATTGCATAAATTACCTTTATGAAATATTCATCAATGTGAATCACTTCCACGAAAGAATCACATACGTGATCTATTCATATATATAGATCAATCTGGAAAAAAATTAACATATTTTATACATCTGGTTATGTGAATCACCTCTGTAGATGAATTTTATATTTTATTTTTCACTTCATCAACCAGCTCTTGAAATTCATCTTCATTTATGTTCTCCAAGTATTTAACTAAATCATATAGAATGAAACACGATTTCCAATATCATCATATTTTACCTTTAAAATAATACTTCACTGAGTACCGATTTATTTGAAATCTCTTTGAGAGACATAAATATATTTATGTGTTGAAAATAAAATACAATAACATAAGACTTTAATCTTCCAAATAAATAGATTATTCACCAAAACAACATAGAATACCCATAGTCTCAACTCCCCAAACCCACACCCCCAGATTTGATACTTTAAACACATACATTACATACGATCTTTGATAATAACTATAGACTCCTAGTCTCAATGATCTGGTAATTACATGCTTATTGAAATTACTTCATTATATTCATTCCTAATACCTTTTAGGTTTAGAAATTTAAATAATTAGGAATAAACTATAACAAAAAATCCAATGGTATTTTTATTAAATGAATATTTTATCCATTATATTTGAAACGATGTAATCCAAAATGATTCATCAATATATCCCAAAAATTGTTTCACACATTTTATCCCTATAAACATGCTGCATGTCTTACTTTTATACATAACCTAGTGAATTGATGCATAATACAGAGTTGATATCAAATACTAAAAAATGTAAATATATAACTAATTATTTCAAGAAACATAATAATGAAATGAATAATATTGTATCAATAAAAAATCTAAATAATTCAATAGTCAACTGAAACTAAGATCATTCTATGTACATGATAATATATAAAACCATAGACATCAATAGGACTGATATCATATTGGAAGGCTGTACAATTTTTGACATAAAAAATAATTTTTCAACACCTTGTTTGAAGACATTATACTGATATGGTGAGAGATACTTCTCAGGTGTTTGAGACACTTATCAGGTGTCATAGACATTGTATGTTTTGATGGGACAAGGGTAGTATAATCAATATCATCATTAGGATAGAAATAGACATTGAGATTCTAGGAATAATATGAAATCTCAAAATGGGAAATATCAATGTGGAAATATAGAACAAATTTTAGTAAGAAAGCAATTATATGTAGTTGAGTAGGTTATTTTGGATGATCGCAAGGCCATTTATGGTGCAATGCATGATTATTTTGAATTATTACCTTATGAAAACTTTATTTCATATGGTTGAATCCCATTACATTATTTCCTCTAGTTTTGTTGATTTTTTGAGATTAAAAGTATATATGATGCCTTCTATGATAAAAATTCAAACTCATCTTGGTAAAAGAAAGTGTCGAGCCTTTGTTTATAAATAATGTTCTATAATAGTTGACGGAGTTGTGTTGATATGGTATTTAATAGTTCTGTGGATGTAATTATATGATATAATCATAGGGTTGGATTGGTTGACCATGTTTAAGTGTCACATAGAATATTATAAATGAAGAGTTAGTTTTAAAACATAGGATGGTATAAAGAATATCTTCAAAGAAGAAAGGATTGTAAAGGAAGGTGAAATGGGCTTGCCGGCACAAGAGGATAGAAATATCTTAAACTAGTTGGTGGAATTGTCTTTGACATTAATGTAAGAGATAAATAATAACATGTTTATTATAGTGTTTGATCAATTTCTAGATTTGTTTTCAAATAATTGCTCAAGGTTTCCACCTATGAGAGATATAGATTTTATGATTGATATCCTTTAAATGAACAGTACTATTCCGATTCCATATTATCAAATGGAACCAACTAAATTAAGGTAGTTGAGTGTGTAGTTAGAGGACTTGGAAATAAAAGGTTTCATTCGACCAAGAACGTCTTCGCGAACAACACTGATCTTGATTGTCAAAAATGTGGATGGAAATCTTCAACTATCTGTAGATTTTTGTAAGCTTAATTAAGTCATGAAAATGAAAATGTATCTAATTAAATGAATTTTTGATCAATTGGGGGGAGTGAAACGGTTCTTTATTATTGACTTGAGATCAGGATATCATCAATTACTTGTGATTAAGGGGGATATTCCAAAGACAAATTTTAGAAGAAGATTGGACCATTATGAATATATGGTAGTGCCTTCAGGTCTTATGAATGAACTAGAAGCCTTTATGGAGTTGATGAATCTGATATTTTGGATATATCTATATTCTTTTGTGGTTGTTTTTGTGGATGGGAAACTGATGTATTCAAGGAAAAGGGAGGGGCATTAGAAACACTTGGCGGCCTTGTGGATAATCTTGAGGGATCATCGTCTGTTTTCCGAATTATTAAATGGTGATTTTTTTATAAAAATGGAATATTTACCTAGTTATTTAATTAATTAAATACTTGTTTATATGGATCTAGAAAAGACTTATGATGTTATTTCATGGAAAACACCAATGAATGTGTTCGAGATATGATGTTTTCTTGGCATAGGTGGTAATAACCAACATGTGATTTGTGAATTCTTGCAAGTGTATTGGATAATGATAGCTTTTAAAAAGAATAATATTCCATTGCAATGGGAGAGGGAATTTTATAACTATTTTCAAGAGATTAAGTATTTCCTCACATCAACACTAATCAAGATTTTACTGGAATCTAGACAAGGGTATATAATATATTGTGATGCTTCGAGATTAGGGTTGGGATGTGTTCTCATGAAGGGAGACCATGTGGTTACTTATGTATCCTTAAAGTTATGATTACATGAGATGAAATACCCCACACATGATTTATAGAATGATTTTGTAGTCTTTTCTTTTAAGACATGGCCCCATTACCTCATCAGTGTTAAAATTACTTTTTCACAGATCATAATAGTTGGAATCATATTTTCTCACAATAAGATTTGAACTAGAGTGAAAGAAGATGGGTGATATAAATCCAAATGTCTGAATTTGACTAGATACATACATTGGTAAAAAGTAATTTAGTGGAAGATGAATTAAGAAGAAATAAATATTATCAATTGGAAAAAGGGGCTTTAAATGAGTCAATGTTGATATCGGTTCTAGAGAACCTAGATTTGGAATGTAAGGACCAAAGTGATGTTATAGTTTGCTTTCAACTTTCAATTTTTCCGGATCTAATAAAAATGGTTAGATAGGAAAAACCATATGATTCAAAATACAAAGCTATGAGGTCAAAACTCAATGTTGGGGAGACCAAAAAGGGATGGGTGATGGATGGGTGTTCAGGTTTTTGTTTCCAAAATCAAATAGTCATACCTATGGATTGAAAAACTTCTTCATGCTTATCACCATTTGAGTTGAGCTATTCATATTGGAATACCAAAGATTTATAATTAATTAAAAGCAATATTTTGGTGGTTTGGAATGAAAAATAAGGTGGATGAGTATGTTTCCAGATGCTTAATGTTTTTGTAGGTTAAGGAAGAGCATCAGTAACATGCTGATATATTGTAGTCTTTTTCTATTCTACTTGGAAATTGGAGAATATAGATATGGATTTTGTAATAGGAATCCCCATAATGGTTTAGAAACAAAATTCTATATGGGTGATAGTTTATTGAATCCCAATGTTGTTCTATTTTACCCTTATGTGTGGATATTAAATGCCGAAGTACTTGTCAAAAATCTATATTCATGAAGTGGAAAAGAGGTATGCATAACAATTTAAGTAGTGTCTGATAGAGATCTGATGTTTACATCTTGTTTATAGAAATCCTTAGAGGTAGTCCTTGGTACTCAGTTGACAATGAGTATGGCATATCTTCCTTAGACGAATGAGAAATATGAAAGGACGATAAAAGTTTTGGGGGGAGATGTTTCGGGCTTGTGAAATGGATTTTGGACGTTCATGGGAAGAGTATGCATCATTGGTGGAAATATCATATAACTATAGTTATCAGGACATGATACATATGTCTCCTTTGGAATCATTTTATGTGAATTCTTTTAATTATCTAACTTTTTAGGTGAAAATAGGTGATTCTTCAGTGGTTGGAGAAATAATTTTCCAAGAAACAAGAGAGAAGATTTATTTGATCATAAAATATATGGGGAAAATTGAGAGTCTTAAAAAATCAAATACAGATCATTGTTGAATATCATTGTAATTCCTGGTGAGTGATCGTATGTTCTTAAGGATTTTTCCAAGGCTTGGAAATCGACATTTTGTGATGTAGGTAAAGTTATCTCCTCGATATATAGGACCTATTAACAAACATTAATGGGGTGGTGTTCCGGAATATCATTTGTCATTGCCACCAATATTCAGTGTGGTATATAATGTGTTTTATTAATCTGAGATAAAAAATTAACTACCTAAGAATTACCTGGTGATTCGATGATATCATGTTGACATAGATCAAGATTCTTCATTAGTACACATGCTAGTGCATATTTTGGAAAGTCTATAGACAATAATTCATAGAAAAAGCATCATTCTAGTGTGGTTTTTTTGTAACAATGTTAGATCTAGGAAGACACTTGGGAAAGAAAGAAAGAAATAGAGGAGAAATGGATAGAAATATTTCTGGGAAATGTTGGTTTTGTACTTTCCACAGACATAAATTCCAATATTTGGGAGAATGTATCACCCCTATTTTCAAGTAATTAACCCTTTATTAATGATTTTTAAGTATATAATGTTTTTGGGTGATGTTTTTGAGAGTTTGGAAGAATCTTGGAATGTTTTTGTGACTTTTATAAGGTCTCATAGTTAGTGACCAATTTTTTGAAACCATAAAACTCCTACAGGAAACTATGAATAGGGAGACAAAGGATAAGTGGAAGGCGTACAAGAAGCACACAATTTTTCCAAAATGTGAAACATCCTAAAAAACCCGTAAAATATTAGATATTGGTATTTGTAATGGTTATTTCATGGTTTAGAAATAGTGTGACACAATCATGTGAGGTTCTTATTTATGGAATAAGCTGGAACATGGTAAGCATATGGTATTCCTAATCATGTGGAATACCATGCATGGTTTAAAAACTATATTCACAGAACATTGATATAGTTTTAGATAATTTTCTACTATATATTTTTTCCCAAACAAACACTAACTTGATTTTTTCTCATCTCAATGGTAGAAGAGGCTTCTACCATCGATCTGGAGGTGTTCCAATGGCTTTACTTATTGATTTGAAGCCAGATTCTTATGGAAAGTCTTCAATCTTGGTTTTTTTCTTGGTTTTTCTTATATCCACATCTCCTTATCCTTGGGTTTCTCAAATATACATATTATTTGGATATATATAGGGTACATGAACCCAAATATTATGATATTTGTATTTTTTATCATATGGGAGTAGATCTATGTTGGGGTCTTGGAGTTTCAACCCATTTATGTAGATGTTTTATTGTCATCTTCAATGTTTACCAAATCTTTCACGGTAGGTGACTACACTCTTAACTACTATATTTATAATATGAAGTATAAGTTTCAAATTAATTTTTTTTCATCGAATTGGTTATGGAATTAATGTGAATTACTCTTTGGAATCCCTGTTTATTGATGATTTGTAGAATTGTGGAAATCAGACATTTTTGTAAAAGTGAAATTTGTAACTTTATTTTAAAATGATTATTTGAAAATATTATTTTTGTTTTGATTCAAGAAAAATTGTTTTCAATAAAATTTTGGTTTTATTGAAAGAGAGTGTTTAAATGGATTTCAATAAAAGAACAATTTTATTTAAATGGTTGTTTTGGCCGTGGTTTTTGGAATAATGGCTATGTGTGTTCATGTGAATTTAGGATAGATAAGGTTAATGAGTCTCCCCAAAATTAGTGGGATGGATAAGGGTCAGGGATTTTCTCTGTCAAATGGTTCATTATGTGAAAACGTAGTGAAAGGATGACTCAACAATCATCAGTATAGGTAGGTCTAGGCTTCATGCGTGGTCAGATGTGTGGTTAGGTGTAATGGAATGGATTATGACAAAATGTAACTTGTGAAATTATTTTAAAGTATTTTCTAGTTTCATTATTTAGAAAATGTTATTGATTTGAGAAAAACTATTTTTACGGATCTTTTTTTCTAATATAAAATGTTTTTATAATTTTATTGAAATAAACTATTTTATATAAATGTTCTAACATTTAATATCCTAGAGGCATGAGTAGGAAATCCATTTAGGGGAAATTTAAAGATTTCTATTACAAACAACTAATTTCGAACTTTTTTTCCTTTTCAAATATTGTTTATTGCGACAAAGGTAAAGGTAAAGTATTTCACATCTTTACTAGTACTTCATGATACTTAGGCTATTTTGGGGGATTTGGAGAATGGAGTGTGTTAGGGGCTTGGAATTTTTCTTTGGAGTCTTTTTGTTCTGTTGATTTTCTCTTCCTCTATATACTTTGATATTGTGGTCTTTCTATGTGTTACATTATTCAAGTTTATTTTTCATGTCAATGATTTTACTTTGAGTTGTTTTATGTTGTTATCATGCGTCATGCAGTGGTAATGTTTTATGGGATGTTAGTTTGGTTCCTTTATTTTTAAATGTAAAACCATCCCTTATATGTTAATGAATACCTTGGAATTTATTTCCAGCCTATAGAACCTTGGGGATGTCTATTAAGACCATGTAATGATCCTATATATTCTCAACCCAATTAGAAGAAGAGGGATGTTACAATGTATGACATCTCATGAGATTAAAACATTACCTAATTCATTGGAGTGCTATATAATTCCAAGAACACCCACCACATGATTAGAAAAATGTCCTATAAAGGTTTTGGGTTCACTCCCAATCCCTTACCTTCAATAACATTATATCCAAGTGAAACGTTGGAAAAAACATTATACCATGTATTTTTCATTATAAGGACTAAGAAGTTTCGTTGAAACTATAATCATTGATATTTATTTCATAAAAAGAAATTACTTGGTTATTCGTGTGTCCTCATAAAATTAGTTTTCGCAAGTGAGAACATATATAAATGTAGATTCATATATATATATATATATCGATTATAGTTTTACATAAAAAGATACTTATATATATGTCTAAATTAGATTACATAAGTATTGATATTTTAATAAAACATGATTGTGCATATACACACACATATATATAAATATCAATAATAATATAAATAATTTAACATAAAATGAAAAATATATAAACATAGATTTATTTACGTACATAAATACAAATACAAAGAATAAGACGGTTCTATATATAAAGTGATTTAATTGTTCAAAAAATATCATGATGGATGATGGTATATATATATATACATGTATTGTTTCTAAAAGTTTTCAAACAAAATGATATATTTATGAAAATATATTTATATACATATACTTGTTTTGGAAATGAAACATTAATTTTGAAAATTCGATAACATATCATTCATTTATAGAGGTATAATTAAACTTCTTTAAAAATTAAAACTAATTTTTGAAGAGTAATCCATGGGAAGACTTTTTTAATTAAGAAATGACGTGTGTGTGTGTGTGTATTATACATACATTTACAATAATATTACTAAGGATTTTTTTTGAAAATATAATTATATTCATTGTATTTATAAGATCCCATTTAAGGTTCTTTAAATGTCTGAAATAATTTAAAAAAATAAATCTCATTGACAAATGAAATTTCATGTTTAAAATTTTTAATATAAAACCATCATGAATCATTGATGAAAAACATAAAAATGATCCCCTTTCCTTCGCAAAAACAATCAAAATACCATTATAAATATAATAATTATGGAATAAAACAATTTTGTATATGAAAATTATAATTCAGAAAACTCATTAAATATTAAATCATAATTTTAATAAAATATCATTACTATCATAAAGATATAATTCAAAATTATCTAAAATTCAAATAGAAAAATATTAATAATATACTGATGTAATTAATAAATATCTAAAATGAAGAAACTATTGGAGTTGTTTAAGAATCTTTTTTCAAAGAAATTACATTAAACATAAATAAGTTTGAAAATAAAACATCTTGGTAATTAAAATTTAAATATAAGCAACTGATTTAAAGAAATATTTCTCTTAAAAACCATAAATTAAAAAATACAATTAAAATTAAAAAATAAATTAAAAATAAATTTGAACATAATAAAAAAATGTAAATAAATAATTTATAAATTACATATAAAAATGAAACATAAAATAAATAATTAAATAAACTGATCCCTTACAAATAAATTCTCACATGAAAACAAAATAAAATAAATTAATTAATCCCTAGTAATATTTAAACTCTAATGAAATTATAATTTTAAAATATAAATTTTCTTCATAATAATAAAATCTTTTATAAATTCATTTTAAAATAGGAATTAAAATATTTTACCTAAAATAAATCCTTTACTTCAATGAAATGTACCAACAACCCTACTTCCCGAGGCTTGGACAGACTATAAATGTTGAAAAATTTACTTGTTTTCTTATAGAATGAAGAAGTTCAGACCACACCCCTCCAATGAGAGTCATTATTTAACCGATTCCACTATTAGTAAAATAATTGTATAAGGGTAGAATAATAATAAAAAAATGTCTTGGATGGAAATAGCAGTTCAACACTACACATATCCTATTTTATAGAAGAATTCTGATGGTTTATATTAAAAGGAAAGACGTTTGGTTTGTTATTGTTAGATAATAAATATAGTATATATATTTATGTTTCTCCTTAATTTTTTTAAGAATCTTGACATATGTAAAAAGAGATAAGGGTGTTTATCAAAACATATATAAGTAGATATTCAATCGTTTTTTTTAAATTTTATCCAATATTAAAATTCAAGTTATACTGAAACTAGAAAAATTCTATACAAAAAATACATAGAGAAAAATGCATAAAATAGGTGTATTTGAAAAAATATCTATAAATTGAAATAGATCAATAATGACTTCCAAATGACTTGGTTAAAAAATGGAGAAATATTTGAACATAGAAAAAATATGTGGATCAAAGAAAAATTAGACGACTACGTGCATATTACTACAGACCAAAAAATGATTCTAGAAATATTTGGAGACTGAAAAACTTAAACACACTCCAACACTAGTTATGAATACTATGGACCCTTTTCCTTCATCAACAACAACTAAAAACCTATGTTGGAACAAACCCCTTAAAAATTCATAGAGTCTATTGCTCATGGTTTAGAATTTTTTGGACTCCATCACAAGAATTCGGTCCTTTCCTGATGGTCAAATCCCAACCTGATCTCAATCCCTCAAATGTGCTTGAATTGAAACCTCTAATCCAAATCCCTATTCAAACTCCTGTGAAACCCTGCGATGACACACCCCCTTCAAAAAGAAATTTCTCTTTTTTTTGTTTTAGGGGTTTATAAAAAATAAAAACTTAAAACATTTTTAGATTTAAACGGTTCATTAATTATTATGTGATCTCTTTTTGTTGTTGAACCCATGGTTTCTCACTTTTTCCATAAGATTGTTTGAAAAAAAATTAATTTTCAGTCACTCTTCCCGTATTTCTATTACTATATTAACAATATCATTTTTCTATTATTCATCATTCATAAATTTAAATATTTATCATATAAATTATGTTATATATATTTAAACAAATTAATAATATAAAATCCAAATTTTGAATAAAAATTATTAATTATAATAATTATATTTATAATTAAAAATAATTATTTCATATTCAACAAAATATATTGTTTTATAGAAATTTTTATTTCAAATACTTCAATTTAAATTAAAATAAATTTTAATGAAAACATAATTTATAAGATTATTTTTTGTTTTAAATTACAAATATTTTTTTATAATTAATAAATTTAATTATTTATAAAATATAAATCATTTTTTAAAATATAACATAGTTTATTTATTAAAATAAATCAATTTATCATCATTCAATAACTTAATAAAAAAATTAACAGAAATTGATATATATTATTTTTTAATTTTTTTTAACTAAAATATCTTTCTATTGTTTTAAAAAATGTATATTTGTTATAAAAAATTATATTATTAAATAAATTATTTTCAATTAAATACTAAAATTAAACCTTGTTTATAGAATTAGTATTAATTTAACACGAAATCGTATTTATAAATATTATAACATAAGAATTGAGAACCATAAATTTCAAAAATTCATTAATGATGATATAAGTTAATGTAATAATATATAATTCTAAATATTTAATTTAACTATTAAATTAAAGTTTGTTTTTATTATCAATTAATCAATTTTTATAATATTTATATTAATTAATTTTTTTTATAATTTATGGGAAGTTAAATTCTTGCTGTCACAACCCAACTCTACGGGTCTTGAGAAGCAACTACCCCAAGGCCGCCTCCATAGGCCAGGGTCTGGCGACAAGCACCGAAGGCATAACAATGTTAGGGAGGCCTTTACCTAAGTACCTGTACACACACACAACCAACTCAATGCAAAAGTGTTGAGTAAAAAGGAAACCAAAGTACAAACAACTATAACCCAACCTCAGTCATGCATCGGCTTCTAAAATAGAACAAGTAAACTGAACAAAAAGGGGAAAACACGCGCCCAACTAGAAAGGTGCCACAACCCAACAATGGGTAAATGAGAGTAAACAGCTGGTGAGTGTCACACCTGAAATTCCTACTACGAACACTAAATGCAGCCAAAGCTCATGTGTCCTCTACGCTCCTCTATACTCCTTATCGACCTGTCCGCCGTCTGCAAGGGCACACCAAGTACGGGAAAAGCCCAATAAGGGGTGAGTATAAATATACTCAGTAGGGTGCCCCGAAAGCTCGAGGGAGCAACAAAGGAGGTAATAAAATGGTGAGCAGTAGACAGAACAAAAAACAGTGTAAGAGTACAATAGAGAGAGTTCATCTCAACCCAACAAAAGAAAGGAAGTAGAATCGTCCAATCCAAGAGGAGCTAGACATAGAAAGCATGTGGCATACCCTACCTGTCGTCGCCCCTCCTAGAAGAAGAGTAACTGAACCCAAGGATTGGGAACTAAAGTAGGGTGTATATATATATAAATATACTCAATAAGAAACCTGAATCAGTTTGTAATGGGGTCTCTATCTCCAAGCTCATACTAGGAAAAGTCACCAACTGTTCTAAGGGAAGCCATCACAGATGCCCAACAATCTCGAAGGTCGAGTGGCCTCATCGCTAAAATGAACAACCAAGGGTCCCACTTCGGTAATCATGGAGAAAAGTCACTGACTAGCCTCATAGAAAGGGATGACTCTGAAAGAAGTCATCGGGTAACCAATTGCCTAGCCCAGCTAGTGGGTAAACACCAAGAGGTCATCGGGTAACCCACTGCCCAGCCCCACTGGAGGGTAAACCATAAAATAAATGGGTAACCCACTTTCTAGCCCCGTTGGAGGGTAAATCCTAAGGTTAATGTTTAACCCACTGCCCAACCCAACTGGAGGGTAAACCCTAAGTTCAACGGGTAACCCATTGCCTAGCCCCACTTGAGGGTAAACCCTATGGTTAATGGGTAACCCCTACCCAACCCCACTAGAGGGTAGACTCTGATACACCAGCATGTATCCCACTACCCAGCCCTGCTGGACTGTAGAACTGGAACTGGTCCGATATCTCTGCACTGCCCATACCATCTCTGGGTGTCACTAACATTGCCACCATGCATTGGATCAGAGTGCATCAAAGGAAACTCTAACCAACGCCCTTTCATGTTTCCACAATTAATATGATCTTGAAAGAGTCTCCCCACACCCAAACATATTACACCATTGCAATCCTTGCAGAAAAAGATACGAGATAGACTATTTACTCACTGGAAACAGAATCCAAACGAAAATGTTATTGAACACTATTTTATGCCCATAAGACTTCTCATGGGGCCCACACCTCGATCCTGAAAGTGGTCAGTTGATCTACACCATCGCGATGCTATCGAAAAAATATGACAAATCCACTATTCATATGCCCCAGATGGATGTCTGATGAAAAAGTCGTAGTACGCTGCACACAACTTAAAAGACGGCCTGTGGGGGCCACTCCTCAACTCCAGATTCAATGCCTGAAACCACCCTGGTCAACTTCGCCTTTATTCGAAGGTCATAATGCTGATGATGACGCCTAAAATGGACTCTGGTTGGAGAATCTGAAACTCCCTGCGTTATGCAAATGGGGCCCTGTGGGGTGCACACCTCGACCCTGAAACACATCACGCAGATCGTACCATAGCGTTCCTTGAAGAAAACCACGATGCATAGGCTATTAATTTGACCTAAATGAACTTATGAAGCAAAAGTCATAAAAACGCAGAATACGATCAAAAGACGCCTTGTGGGGCCCACGCCTCGGGCCTGAATTTAGGTGGGTGGATTGTGTCGTTGCAATCCCTTCGGAAGAATACTTAGAAACGAGTGCTTAAACATCCCAAACGGATGTCAGGTGAAAATGTGGCATTCCACCGTAAAACGTGTGAACCAGGACCTATGGGCCCTGCACCTTGTGTCCATCCTAAATGCTTCGGAAATCATATCAAAAAGTCTACACGAGGATAGGGGTCACACTATCGCTGACAGCGCTTCAATCGGACATCCCATGCAAGAGTTAGGTCCGACGCAAGAATAATTAATTTATTAAAAAATTAATTAATTATTCGCATTAAGCAAGTCATGCCACCGAGCAACGAAACCAAACCGCAATGGTTTCGAACCAACATTGGAAGGACTGTCTCAACTCCAGGGCCACAGCGCCTTTGACGACCGTCAAATGGACGTCCGACTTGCGAATCACGTCCATCCCAACTTTAATAAACAATTTAATATTATTAAATCAAGGTATTCTAGGTCACCCACCATCGGGTACAGAGCTCAAAAACCAAAAAAGCTACTTCAAAAATCCCATCTCATTGACACAAACCTGCAGCCACTGAGGGCGCATCAAACAGATGCGCCGTTTAGGAGATATGCCCCCTTGAACAAAAGGGGCCCCAAAATGGGTCAGTCCAGACCGCCGGCCCGCGACCCAGTAGTGGGTCCGGTCCAGCTCGTCGTGGCCCGCTGGCCACAACCCATCCAAAACCCCCAGAGCCCTAGGGTCCAATTCTTCCACCAACTGGCCTAGCGGCCGGTCTCTTGTCCGCGCATCGCACCAACACGACCCGCATGTTGCGGGTTCTTGTCTGCCGCTCTACCCTCGAGGTCAGCGACTTGGGGCTTCCTCCCGACCACGATAGGCCACCCGCGCCGTAGTCAGCTGACCTCCCCTCCGACCGAGCACACCGCCGCAAGCCAGCTACCCGCGCTACGGCCACCCAGGCTCCCCGCTCCACCGCCTGTGTCCGCCACACTGCACTAGCGCCGCCTCGTCCGCCCGTCAGCCGACTCCCCTGAAGCTACCATGCTCTGCCACCTCCGGATCGACCTTACATGCCGCCGCTGCTCCAGAAACACCTGATGCTGGCCTTCCGAGCTCTGCCTCGGCCTACCTCCCGCCGTGCCTCCGACTCAATATCCAGCCGTCACCCTTTTCCGGAGTCGGACCTTCAGCCTGTCCCTCCGACCACTCCAATGGACAGAAAAAGTATCCGAAACCAGTCTCGGAATCCTCGAGGCCAGATCCTCGCATCGCCACCCGTCACTCCTCAATCTGCCACTATTTTGGCACGTCCGAAATTTTGGACGAAGAATGCTCAAGAATGATATTTAGAACATGGATCAGACATTGGCCGGGTTCATTCGGCCATCGTCCCAATTCTAAAATTATAGAATTAAAATGACGAAAATGAAAAAAAACTCTCGAAATTGACGAAGGTGCAAAAATTATCCAAGTATCCTATCTCAAATCGGACGTACGTCATTGGCGACGCATCGATGACGCTCCTGATTCGATCCACCAAAGTTTCGGTGGAGATCGATCCTCGATACGATGACGAACTGCTAGAGATATAAAGAGAGAGAGAGAGATTGGGTGTTAGAGAGAGAGAGAGAGTGAATTAGAGTTTTTCCATAACCCTAAACACTTAAATTATATTTATAGGGATTCCACTCACCGCAGAATCCATATTCACCGCGCCCTGTCATTTTATATCACGCCTAGGAAAAACTCCCCATTTCGAACTCAATGGAAGACTTGTATTTCCATTTCGAGAAATCTTTCGAAACGTAATTGAAAAGAACTGCAGTGATAAAAATAACTAATTCATTATTTTAAAATGATAATTTTTCCCCTGGGAAACATGTCTCACAGTAGGCCTACACCTGTAACTTTTACACCCCACCTAGGGTAAATGGTATGCTCCGGATGCAACTGTGGACTTGAATTTCCGATCTGAGTTACCGTTTGAGAGTTATTTGTATTTGAGCTATTAAATGAATGAACTAATAAATTAATTCATCCATTTAACTTACCACTAATGAGAGAGGTGTTCAAATGTCCCGCGCCGACATCCTCTATGTCACGGTTAGGATAAAAACCTCGTTCCGGACCCAATCGTGTTCTTTGATTTATGATCTGATCAACCATTTACGAGATTCCTGGTTTCTGTTGTGTGCATAATACAAAAACACTTAACATTTTTGTATAATTTTTTCCGGGCACCCCGGGTCATTGAATTGCACGCCGTCTCAGCACCTAACACTGGAAATATATGTAGAAATATTCAAAAGTCTTACACGGAAAAAACAGGGTCTCTACATCATTCCCTCCTTCGAGCTTTTCGTCCCCAAAAAGAAAAACTCGGAAAAACAACTTGGGATACAGATCTCACTCCTAGTTCTCCCACTCCCAAGAAAACTTTCATAACACCATGCTGTCACAACATGTGAACCAAAGGGATGGTTCATACTCATAAGGTCTACTACTTTAGATGAAATACATAAGAACAAGCACACATCTCATTAGCTGCGACACGTGGAAGACGTCGTGTGCCCACTCCAACTATTGGGAGTGTAGGGAAAGACGATGGGAAGCCTCTAAATCTCTTTCAAAATTCATCAACGGCCCAAAGAAACTCAAGGGACACCCCCTTCCGAACCTCTAATTTCCATGTCTCAACCAAAATCACAATTTGTTCCTGGAACATGGTCTCGTGATTCCCTCCTTCAGAATACCCATCTGGTGAAACACTCAAGGATATATGATCACACAAGTTTCACAGTTGGTGCATCACAACTGAGACTCTCCTACGTGCTCAAAAAGAGGATGATTCAACACTATAGATAGAATAAATGTTTCACTCTCATGGTCCAATAGGGTCAACTACAGGGAAGTTAATTACAATGAAACTTCCCGCAACTGATGAGTTTGGGACTTTCTGCTATGGGAACCTGCAACAACACTGCCATTTTTCCAGAACATAGAATACCTCAAAATCATAGACCTACTAAAATTTAAACCAGCACCGTTGACATAGGTTCAAGTCTCTCTGGGTGAGGATGCACCTGAGAAACTAGTGGTCTGAGAAACCCACAAGGCTCTCTCCCAGAAGATAGCATCTCCACATTTTTAGGGAAAATACTACCACTACCGGCACCACATAGTGAAATTCATAGATCTGTTTATGGGGTGTCTATCACCTCGACCTGTACTTGATAACGGTATCAAGATTGACGTTGAGCAAGCAAGGTACCAATGAACAGGGCAGGCAAGCAAACTCATCAAACCACTAGAGGCTAGACACCGAAATCACGTGGCATAGCTAATGTTTCTTTTCTCTTCTTGGAAGGAGAGTTATCCCCAAAACACGAAATATGCCAAACCCACTTGTGGCACCTCATGAAAAAGGGGAGTCAAGCAGAAACACCCCAATGGAAAATCCAGAACCTGCTCTGACACTCCACCGCACAACCTCGCCCTGAATGCATATGATAGAGGGACTCATCCACCACACGTCAATACTATCTGGTTTGGGTGGCACTGACTCTTCCTCATAGTTTTGATCGCATCACAAAAATGTGTCTCGGTGGGGGAAGTACCCCTCTTTCCCATGCATTCCAAGCTACGTCAGACAACACCAACATAGGGTTACACTGACGCCCTGCGTCACCCTCGGTAACCCCTCGAACAAGGAGTTAGACGAAAAGAGTACCTCACGCAACGTCTTACAATTTCTACTGAGAGAAGTAGAAAAATATACAGAGCGTACATCTTATCATCTCATGTGATGCATGATTATAGACATCCATAGAACACAACTACCCACGGCCCCATCTGTCAGCTCCCTAAGGTTGACATGGGCCACCTAGTGGCGGTGGAAGGACCTCGAAACATCGTCCGCCAACCACAGTTATTCCTACTCTTCTGCCAACACCGCCTCCCTGGGGACCACCCTGTCCTCACCTAGGTGTTCTCTGATCATGACACAGCCTCTGTCATGGCGGTGCATATGCCCACTATCTGGAAAACTCATCATATTTGGTCGGGTTGTCTCACGCCATAATACCTCGCTCGACACAATCATAGCACTATTCCTCCCTAGGTTGTCTCGGTTCTCTACGTTGTCCCCAACCATGTGCCTGAGTCGCATCAAGGGGAGACCTCTGGCGTCGAGACCCTGCCAATTGGCGTCCCTCTGATAGAAATTTCTCTGTCACCAGTGCCTACTCCAGCACCCTGAGATGGGTGAGGTTGAACAAGGGCACAATGTGGGAACATATCTCCTCTACAGAGACCTCTCTCACACTTCTGTTCTCAGAAGTTGTCATCATAGACCACGTCCAAAGATTACCAACTATAGTCTACGATCCTAGTCACGTACTCATCCACTTCCATCACTCACCACTGAAGCTCTAAGAGCTCCTGAAACCGTATAAAGCATAAGTAGAAGGGGTAGTAATCCTCAAGAAAGAGCTGCTAGAAGTCATCCCACGAGTGTACCGACTCATCATGCATCTGAGTAACATTGGCTCTACTAATGCCAAACTACTTGGTGGATGAAAACTATCTGTCAAAGCCACCATCTAACTTTTCAGTGTCCGAACAAGCCTAAAGAGGCGAACCACCAACTCTAGACAACCCTTCACTGTATGAGGGTATGGCTCACCATGGAACCTCAACAGTCTCTTATCCTAGAACTCACGTAGTGCACCCATCTTTCACTCGTCATTGGCCTTCACTACCGATACTATATTCTACTCCATAGGTGGAGATGTTGTTTCCTATCCTCCTAGAGAAAGGGTAATCATATGATGGATCTTGAACCGGGGTCTCGTCGCTCATGGAGTCTTCATCACGAACCATAGCTAGTATCCAGCCAGGCTACTGTCGTAGAGACATCCCGAATCCAATCAAGGAGTACCGCTATCAAATGAGCATATATATATATCAATAAGGATGAGGATATAACTCAAAAAGGATAGTCGAAGACTCAATCCTATATGAATCTTGAACCGAATTCCCTGCAACAAGTATATTAGTGTTCCAAGTGGACAAGAGGGTTATCAGGGTCCTAGTGAATGGATACATTGGCCATCGCACCATCACTGGACTCCTGAGCTTAAGATCCGCTCTCAAGAAATGTTAACACTATTGAACCAAAACTCAACCAATTAATTTTTAGGGAAGTCCGAAAAATGCACCAAGGAATGAACAACCTTTGATACCACTTTTTCATGACCCGGCCCAACCGGTCTTGAACTGCAACAACCCCAAGCCTGCCTCCATAGGCCAGGGGCAGGCAACAAGCGTCGAAGGCGTAAAAATATCAGGGAGGCCTTTGCCTTAGTACCTCTACACACACACACAACCCTCTCAATGTAGAAGTGCAGAGTAAAAAAGGAAACCAAAGTTCAAAAAACTATAACCCAACCTCAGTCATGCATCAAATTCTAAAATAGAACAAGTATACTAAACAAAAAAAGGAAAAACATGCATCCAACTAGAAAGGTGGCACAACCAGGTAATAGGTAAACGAAAGTAAATAGTTGGTGAGTCTCACACCTGAAATTCCTACTATGACCACTGAACGCAGCCCAAGATCCTTTGTCTCCTATGCTCCTCCATAGTCTCTATCGACTTGTTCGTCGTCTGCAAGGTCACACCAAGTATGGGAAAATCCCTAGTAGGGGTGAGAATAAAGACACTTAGTAGGATGCCCTGAAAGCTCGAGGGAGCAACAAAGTCGGTACTAAAATGGTGAGCAATAGATAGAACAAAAAACAATGTTAGAGTACAATAGAGAGAGTTTATCTTACCCCAAAAAAAGAAAGGAAGTATACTCATCCAATCAAGAAGGAGCTAGACACGAAAATCATGTGGTATACCCTGCGCATCGTCACCCCTTCTAGAAGGAGAGTAACCGAACCCAAGGAGTGGGAAAAAAAGTAGGGTGTATATATATATATATATGCTCTACAAGAAACCCGAATGAGTGCATAAGGGGATCTCTATCTCCAAGATCAGATCAAAAAAAATCGCCATCAGTTCTAAGGGTAGCCATCACTGATGCCCAACAATCCCGCACGTCGAGCGGCCTCATCACTAAACCATACAACCAGGGGTCCTGCTCTGGTAATCATGGATAAAAGTCACTAACTAGCCTCATAGAAAGGGATGAGTCTTAAAGAAGTCGTCGAGTAACCAACTGCCCAACCCAGCTAGAGGGTGTACCCCAAGAGGTCATTGGGTAACCCACTACCTAGCCCAGCTGGAGGGTAAACCCTAATGTCAATAGGTAACCCACTGCCCAGCCCCGCTGGAGGGTAAACCCTAAGGTCAACAGGTAACCCACTACCCACCCACACTGGAGGGTAAAACCTAAGGTTAATGGGTAACCCACTACCCAAAACCACTAGAGGGTAGACCCTGATACACCGTTAGGTAACCCAATGCCCAGTCCTACTGGAGGGTAAACCCAGAACTGGTCTGATATCTCCGCACTGCCCATGCCATCTCTGGGTGTCACTAACATCGCCACTATGTGTTGGTTCAGAGTGCGTCAAAGGAACCTCTGACCATTTCCATTTCATGTTTCCACTTTTATTAATATTTTGAAAGTGTCCCCGAACACCCAAATAGATTACACTGTTGCAATCCTCACAAAAAAACACGGGAGATAGACTATTTACTCGCTAAAAACGGACTCCCGACGATGAAGTTATTCAACACTGTTTTATACCCATAGATGTCTCCTGGGGAACACACCACAGTCCCAAAAGAGGTTGGGTGAACTACACCATCGTGATGATCTCGAAAAAACATGCCAAATTGACTATTCATACGCCCCAAACAGATGCCTAGTGAAAAAGTCACGGTACACTACACACATCTAAAAAGACGGCCAATGGGACCCACTCCTCAACTCTGTATTCAATGCCTAAAACCACCCTGGTCAACTTCGCCTTGATGCTAGGGTTAAAACTCTTCTGATGGTGCCTTAAACGGACTCTGGATGTAGAAGCTGCAACTCCCCGCGTTATGCAAACAGGGCCTTGTGGGGCCCACACGTTGACCCTGAAACACATCACGCAGATCAAACCATTGAGTTCCTTGAAGATAAACACAAGTCTTAGGCTATTCATTCTCCCTGAATGAACTTATGAAGCATAAGTTGCAAAAATGCAACATACCTCCAATATCCACCTCGTGGCGCCCATGCCTCGGGCCCGAATATAGTGGGTGGATTGCACCGTCTCAATCCCCTGAAAAGAATACTCAGAAACAGGTTCTCAAATACCCCAAATGGATGTTAGGAGCAAAAGTTTCCTTTCACCTTAAAACGTGTCAACCCAGCCCTATGGGGCCCACACCTTCTCTCCAACCCGAACACTTTGGAAAGTGTCAAAAAAAGTCCGCACGAGGACTCAGGTCATGCTACCACTAACAATGCGTCAATCGAACATCCCAAGAAGGAGTTAGGTCCAACACAGGAATAATTAATTAATTATTCACATTAAGTGTGTCTTGCCACCGAGCAATGAAACCAAAACGCAAAGGTTCTGAACCAACATTGGATGGACCATCTCAAAGCAGGGGCCACAATGCCTCTGACCGCACGTCAAATGGACGTTCGGATCACGAATCATGTCCGTCACAACTTTAATAATAATTTAATAATATTAAATTAAGGTGGTCCGGGTCTCCCACCTTCAGGTACAGAACTATAAAACCATGAAATCTAATTCAAAAGCCCGTCTCGTTGACAGGAACCTGCAGCCACTGAAAACGCATTAAACATACGTTCTATTTAGAATATATGCCGCCTTGAACAAAAGGGGGCCCAAATTGGGTTGGTTCGGACCATCCAGCCCTGTCCAGACCACCGCTACCTACTGCCTGCGGCCCATATGAAACCACCGGACCCCTAGGGTCTGGTTCTTCCACCGGCCGGCCGAGCGACCGGTCTCTTGTCCATGTGCCGCACCAGCAGGACCCACATATTTCAGGTCCTTGTCCGCCGCTCCACCCTCGAGGTCATCACCTCAGGGCTTCCTCCCGACCGCGAGAGGCCAGTGGCGCCACGGCCGCCTGACCTCCCCGCCAGCTGAGCGCACCGCCGAATGACGGTCGCCTGCGCCGCGGCTGCCCGGGCTCCCCACTCCACCGCCTGGGGCTACCCCACCGCACCGGCGACACCTCGTCCACCCCTCCGCCATCTCCCCTGAAGCCGCCGCGCTCTGCTACCTTCGGCTCTACCTTATCTGACACTGCATCTCCTGCCACACATGACGTCGACCCTCCGAGCTCCACCTCGGCCTACTGCCCGCTGCGCTCTGCCACCCCTCCGGCTCAATCTATGGCCTTCGCCCTTTGCCAGATCCGGACCTTCAGCCGGTCCCCCCGACCACTCAAGTGGTCAGAAAAAGTATCGGAACTGGTTTCAGAATCCTCAGGGCCGGATCCTCGCAGCGCCACCCCTCGCTCGTCGATCCACCACGGTTTTGGTGCATTAGAAATTTTGGATGAAGAATGCTCAAGAACGTGAATTATAACGGGGCTCGGACAATGGTCGTGTTTGTTCAGCCATCGTTACAATTATAAAATTATAGAATTAAAACGACAAAAATGACAAAAACTCCAGAAATTGATGAAGGTACAGAAATTAACGAATAATCCTACATTGAATTGGCCGTGCGTCATTGGCGACACATCCACGATGCTGCCACTTCGATCTGCCAATGTTCCGGCGAAGATCTCTCCTCGATCCGACAATAAACGATAATGAATAGCTAGAGAGATAAAGAGAGAGAGAGAGAGCTTGGGTTATAGAGAGAGAGAGAGGGAGTGAGAGTGAATTAGAGTTTTTTCTTTAACCCTAAACACTAAAATTATATTTATAGGGATCCCACTCAGCGCAGAATCCAAATTCACTACACCCTCGCATTTTATATCACGCCTATGAAAAACGACTCTTTTCAAACTCAACGGATGTCTCAGATTTCCATTTCGAGACTTTGTCCAAACATTATTTGAAAAGAAATCCAGTGATAAAAATCACTAAGTCATTATTTTAAAATTAAAAAATTTCCCCTGGGTAACATATCTCACGGCAAGCCCACACCCACAACTTTTACACCCCACCTAGGGTAAACGACACACTCCGGACACAGTTGTGGACTCGAATTTCCAATATAAGTTACCGTTTGAGAGTTATTTGGATTTTAACTAATAAATGAATGAATTAATAAATTAATTCATCCCTTTAACTTAACACTAATGAAAGAGGTGTCCGAACGTCCCACACCGACATCCTTTATGTCGCGCTTATGATAAACACCACGTTCCGGACCCAACCATGGTCTCTTATTTATGATTTGATCAGCCATTAACGAGATTCCATGTTTCTGTTTCGTGAATAATTCAAAAACACATAACATTTTTGTATAATTTATTCTGGGCACATTGATTCTCGGAATTGCACGTTGTCTCAATGCCTAACTGTGGAAATATATTTAGAAATATTCCAAAGCCTTATAGGGAAAAAACTGGGTCTCTACACTTTCCCACATAAAATAATTTTTTCTGAAAAATTATTTCTATGCACTTATTGAAATTATGAATTGAACCATTTAGAATTAGGAAAAATTGGATCATAAGATCCTTCATTAATGGAATATACTAGAAAATATATAGAGGGTCTCCAAAAATTTAATATTTTTCTCTATATCCCGACCTCTAAAGTTTTCTAAACATCAGCTCTGATACTAACCATGATGACCCAAAAACATGTTCCCTTATATATATGGTTTATTTATTTATAAAAAAACTAGATATCACAAAGGTTCGTATTTTTATAGAGTCTGGATAAATCGAAGAATTCTAAATATGCAACCTATAAAAGAAATGAAAAAAATAATTCACATTTATTAAAAGAGACAGACACCGTAGAGAGACCTTGACCACTATCTTACTTCTACACACCCTTATGACATAGGAAAAGAGGTTTTGAAAACATAGGGTGCGAGACAAAGAGCCTAGTAAGTGGTTTTAAAACATGTGAAAACCGATCGAGATTTTTTAATTTAATGTTATACGTAAAACATGTTATAAAATTTTATAATTCAGGCTTAATAAATCATCAGTACGTCTGAAAAATAAACATTTTATCTAAAAGGATTTCAATATATATAACATTTGTAAAATCCAATTATTTATTCATAAAATAAAATTTATTTGACTTGAAATTTTATAATCCATCATAATTAATTATCAAAGGTATCTTGGATAAAAACATGAATTCTTGAATTAGTCCAGAGGAAACATAACATTATGTAAAGAATCCCATGATGGATTAGGTTGACTCCCTAATCCCATAGTGTGTTTGGGATTCACCTCTAGTGTACTACACATGGAATATCTTGAGATTAAAACATTACCCATTAAATTAGAGAGCTGTATATTTCTGGGATCACCTGTCTCATGATTGGTAAAAAGTACCATAACAGTTTTGGTTTCACATCCTATCCTATGCCTTCATTCACATAATATCTAAGCATGACTCTTCCATGAAAACATTATAACTGGTATTTTTTCCTCACAAGGACCATGAAGTTTCAACAAAACCATGAGATTTGATATCCATTTCACAAAATGAAATTAACTAGTTATTTGAGTGTCAAAATAAAAGTAATTTTCTTATGTAATAACATATATAGATATTCATTCATATACTTATATATATGTATATAATATATTTAAATAAAAATGTACTTATAAGTATGTATACAGTTGTTTAAATAATTATCAATATTTGAATAAAACATGATTGTACACCCCCCACACATAAATAAGAATAAAAATAAAAATACTTTCATACAAAATGACACATATATAAAAATACATTTATATAAATAAATTTTTATAAATACCATGAATAATATAGTTATACATAATGTGATTTAATTATAAAAAAATAGCTTTATGGATGATGGATGATATATATATATCTACACATACATGTCTTTTTTTATAAAAAAATTATTAGGAAATGATATATTTATGTGTGTGAATATATATACTCATATAATTTTCTTGAAAATAAAATAATAATCATGAGAATTTAATAACATATCTTACATTTATGAGTAATTCTTGGTGATATAGGTATATAGTTTATCTAGGATAGGGAATGAATTTATTTTTGAATTTATCCAGTAAGGCTTTAGTATGCTTCTTCGACATTGTAAAGGGGGTTTCTAAGGTAGATTCTAGTAAATATATTTGTATTCTCACCCATAATTAAATAAATTTATTTTTTGGATTTTCAATATGTGGTTGAAAGATTGGGAACAATGTTAAAAACTCATGGTGTGTTGATTGGTGGGATTTGATATTTCTAACATAACAAATGATTCCTTTTTAGTATTTTTTATTTAAATATAGATTTCATGTTAATATATAACATCACATGTGTGACAACCAGGTCCCGATGACAGCACATCCACCCCGCATTAACATGGTCGTCCTGTCTTGGCCCACCAGGTACCACTAGTTGCCCCACAGACACATGGGGCCCACCCCAGGGTCCACCCACGTGCCTGAACGGGTCATCTGACTAATGATAGTCCCCACAGGCCAACACATGTCCTTTCCAGTGTGCTTTGTCCTCACTCACACACACCCCGGGAAACTTCCCAGAAGGTCACCCATCCTGATTACTACTCCAGGCCAAGTACGCTTAACTATGGAGTTCTAATCAGTCAGGCTCCCGAAAAGGAAGGTGCACCTTGTTTACATGAGTCATATCATTTAGTAATTTAAGCCTTTATCATTTGGGGATGTTATAATCACCCCCCCTTTAGAGAACAACCCCCTTGTTGTGGGCCCTACATCTCAACCCAGGCAGTGCACCATGCACTTAAGGCTGGGTTCCTCCTCTGATACCAAATGTGACAACTAGGTCCCGATGACAGCACAACCACCCTGCCTTAACATGGCCGTCGGGTCTTGGCCCACCATGGCCATCGGGTCCTTGCCCGCCTTAACATGGCCGTCGGGTCCCGGCCCACCAGGTACCACTAGTTGCCCCGCAGACACGTGGGGCCCACCCCAGGGTCCACCCACGTGCCTGAACGGGTCATCTGACTAATGATAGTCCCCACATGCCAACACATGTCCTTTCCAATGTGCTTTGTCCTCACTCACACACACCCTAGGAAACTTCCCAGAAGGTCACCCATCCTGATCACTACTCCAGGCCAAGCACGCTTAACTATGGAGTTCTAATCAGTCAGGCTCCCGAAAAGGAAGGTGCACCTTGTTGACATGAGTCATATCATTTAGTCATTTAACCCTTTATCATTTGGGGATGTTATAACATGAATTTTTTGGATTTTGTATGGTTTTATTTAATTATGTTGGGAACGATTATTCCATTAAATTATTCAGATTAGGATTATAAAGGGTAATGTATCCTTTAGTATGTGTGGTATAGTCTTAGCATTGGTAGAAAACTCATTACTTATTAGTGAAAGGATTTTGGGGTATCTCTAAGATTTACTCTTAGACAATGCTTCATTCAAATGGGGATGGTTTATGATATTAAAAATATAATAATTTTATTATAATTGGTAAACTAATTTTTGATATATGATTGTCAAAAATGGAAGAGAAAAATCAATAACTAATTCACTATAGTGAATCATAGTGGGATCTCTTTAGTGGTGGCCTCCTTAATGATATCATTTGTAACTAATAATGTATGTTGCTACACATTTTTTAAATATAAATAGGCCAGGAATTTCTCTGAATTTTTTTCTAGTGGATCTAAGGCATGGTAACCAACATGAATAAAAAAGCAAGAACTACAGAATAGTTAACTATGAAGGATTACAGAGTCTTCACATTTCTTAATTTCTTTTTTTTCACGAGGAGAGTAATTTATATCTCAAATTCCTTCCCTATCTCTAATATTGAGCAAATTTCATTGACCATAGTTTATCCCACACACCATCCTTTTCATGCTATGTTATGTTTCAACCAAAAAATTCATAAAATAAAATATACACACACAATAATATAATATTTATGCATATGTAATAAAAAATATATAAAATATTAATAAGCTAACAAATTTATATCTCACTACTAACAATTTAATAATCCTTATTATCCTATGAATTAATACGAATAATTATGAGTATTAATTTATCATAATATAATAAATATATACTAAGAAATATATAGGGATACACAGATTAAGAATACATTATACTAATTTTAATATGTAAATTATTTTTCAAATATCTTATTAAATTATGATAAAAATTTATAATTTTACACTAATATTAATGGTATATTAAAAGTGTCAAAAATTCTAATATTAATATTTATAAACTAATATTACTTATTCACTAATTATTAAAGCAATTATTTTTATAATAAAAACAACAATTAACTATAATATACTTATTTCATTGTAAATTTTATATATGTTTGTATATATTACTGGTAGAATTATATATTAATAACATATAATTACTTATATAAAAAGATAGAATGTAATACCCCTAGGTTTTAAAAATAAATTGAAATTCATGAAACATTGATTACATATATAATGACAATTTGTTTTAAGGATATAGTTGTAAAATAGAGGATAAAATTAATTTTGCTGCTTTTAAGATTTGAATTTCGAAAAATGGATGTCTACAATTATGATGACTAAGTTATTTAGAGTTTGATAGAACCAACTTCATTTTTTGGTGAACAGTAACAAGCACCTAGAAATAGAAATATAAATAATAATATTACACTTATGAATAGTAAATCATATTTTTATTTTATTTTCTTATGGGTATAAGATAACGAGATCTTGATTAATTTTTCAATGTGATAAAAAGTCATTTATATTTTTAAAATTGTTATTTTTTGGAATAAAATATGATTTTTATTAAAAATTAAAATAAATCATATCTAGAAAATTATTTTAATAAAATGGAGTTCATTTTTTAATTCTACACATCAAAACATGGTTGGGGTGAATTTTTGGGATTTTTCTGAAATACTTGAATTTTTAGTGAATAGTGAAATTCCATAATTAGGAAATATGATAAATAAATGAAGTTATGCATCATTCTTGTGTCATGGATGATGTAAATTTATATTGGTTCAAACTCACATGAAATTATTACTATTTTGGGTCTCATAATTTAAGACTATTCATAGTCTTGAGATAAAAGTTTAAACTAATGATTAAAATAATGTAAAACCCCTCCTCTCCTCCACTATAAATACCACCTCACGCTCTCTTCCTCTCACACATCTCATGCTTTGTGCATTGTATAATTTAATCCCATTCCCCTTACCAAGTCTCTTTTCCACACATAAGACCTAATGGTCTCACCAAAAGTCCGAAACCAAAGGCCTTAAAGAGGATCTTAAGGAGAAGAGATGAAGAGGTAAGAATCCTCTTTCATTTTCTTATGTTTTTTTTTCAATTCCTTTTATTTTTCTTATACTAACATCCCCTATACTTATCCAAGTGGTATTAAATATCCGTAATATTATATATTCTGGATGTTTTAATATTTATCGAAAATTTTTATCATAATAATTCCCCTTCTCTTCCACTTATTCCAAAAATAAAAACACCATTTGTGATGTATTGATTTATCAAAATCATGGATGATGAGTATTTAATTTTATTTATTTCCTTAAAAACTAGTTATGAACCCATTTTAATGGTTGAAATAGATTTTAAATTTTATGATATATCCAATTTATTGATTTTGGGTTAACATATATTCATAATACTATGTTATATAATGGAACTAATTCGTGATTAACAAAGAACCACCAAAATGATATAATCGGATATCACTAAAGATTTATATAATAATTAATACTCATTAAATATAACTAAAATTGTTTATAGAATAATTTAATATTATGGAAAAATAATAATACAATTTCCTTCCACTTCTAGAATTTTATTTCTATATGATAAGGAAATCAAATACAAAACTGGCCATGGAAATCACGTACAAAACAAACCCAAAACCTTTGAAGAAACAAAATACTAATAATTAAAGGGTGAAATGATGTTATAAAATGATAATATAAGGTTTTATAAAAATTAATTTGTTTCTTTAATATATTAATAACACTATTTAAACCATTATAATGGAGGTTTAAAAATGTTTTATGTAAGACAAACCTGAGTTAATGGAATTTCTAACCCGATTTCCATTCTTTGGGTTATCTTTCTATTTAATTATTTATGTCATATAAAAATTATTTTTTTGATTAATTTTTTATATATTATGTTTAATTATTTGTATATATAGTATATATACAAATTCCATCCACTCTATTTAGTCTCCATTCAATTATATGATATTTTTAAGGGGATTTTCATTTAAAATCCTCTTATAAAATTTTTTATACATAATTCAAAAGAAATGTTTTTATGAAATTATTCATGTCTTATGATTATGTTATGGTTATTGGACATTCTTTATGAGATTGTTGGTACCTATATCTCCCTAAAATTCATTATTTATGTGTATGTTGGAGGTCGACCATACGGTTACTCCAAGTGTAACTGTGATGGATACCCAATAAGGTAACTACGAGGGTTACATTGTTAGGTATCCGTGAGGATTACATATTACAAGGTCTAAAGGAGGGTTACAATATTATTTAAGTAATTCCCAAAGATAAATTTATGGTTTATTATATGTTATTTTTTTGTAAGTATCATTGAAATCTCAAGTTTCACAATGTAAGTATATAAGGGTGTTAGATATGACTTTTTGAAATTGATTTCAATAATTTTCAGGTATTCATGGACTAATGTTTTCTATACATCATCTTATATCCCTTAATGATAATTTTGTTCTCATCCCATGTTTTTAAATTATTTTTATAGGTTATAAATATGTGTAAGATAAATAAAGAATTCATGTTAAATGTTATAATGATTTATCAAAGGAATCATCATACTGTTTTATGTTTAAAATTTTATGTTTTCGAAGAAATCGATACTATTTTAATTTTCTCAATTTTTTATGTTTTTGGGTTTATATTCTTTAGTTATGTCCTAAATTTATAAACATATAAACGAAAAATATCATTGGGAAAGAAAATAAGTGAAATCCAGTTGAAATAATTCAAAAATGTAATGTTTAAGGTTGGGACCTTATAGTTAGTATCTGAGCACGGTTTAGACAACTTTAGGATTTAGTGTAATGTTGAAAGAATACCATAAATGATTTTACATTACGTTTAAGCTGAAATGGTATAGAATTTAATGATTACCATGTTTTTTCATCTAATATTTGTCTATTCAATGTGGTTTTTTGAAGAAGAAATTGGGATGAAGATGTTTGAAGAAACTGAGAAGCTGATATCTTTCTAAATCTGCAATCGGGAATGATAGGAATGGGAAACAAGTAGTTTGTAATGGTTACAGATCAGTAAATGCAAGATATTAATGGTGGTGACATCTATATAAGAGAACCACTAGAGATACCATAAAGGAACATGATAATTAGGGAACATTTAATGGGGAAACACAGTTATGATTTTAGTGGATCTTCAGACATAGTACAAGATGTAGGATGTATTAAATCCCTTTAAAAGATATATGATGTTATTGGATGTTCAGATATTCAAAAGTTAAGTCTTTATTTTTACTATTTTGAATGTGAATCTAATCAGTGGTGGTCAATGGTCAGGAATATCAGGTATATAGAGGAGATTTATTCTTTAGAGTGGGATGAATTTAAAAGTCTTTTCCTTGAAAAATATTTTCCAAAGGTGGTTCAACATAGGGTAAAGAATAAATTATTTGAGTTGAAGAAAAAATAGGATGATTCAGTGGCCATGTATAAAGAAAACATTACTCGACTAGGATGGTATGCTCTAAATCTTATTTGGGATCTTGATAGAGAAACCAACCATTTTTACTCCGGATTGAAGCCAAGATATCAAAGGGCATTTGATTCCTAGACTTCAAAAGTGATGAGAAAATTATCAAATGTAATGAGAGGGTAGAAATGGAGTTATCTTATGATCATATGTACTTTTATAACAAAGAGAAGAAGAGTTCCATATGTAATGTGATGGGTAATAATCAATCAATGAAATATGATGGTAAGAATGTTTTGTTTCTAGTTTGTGAAAAGTGTGGTAAAAAGAACCCTAGGGAATGCCTTAACAAAACTAGGATGGGTTTTTGATGTAGTATGTTTGGACATATATCCTATGATTGTAATGATAATTATTCTAAGATTAATCTTGATAAAAAAATTGTAAAGTGTTTCAAATGTGGTGAGATGGGTCATTATTTAAATGAATACCAAAAGAAAGATTTGAATTATGGGAAGTAACCAAATTATAAGTATAAAGGTGTAGTGAGATCCTTTGTGACTATGTCAATAGATGTCAGGACATCCAATGATGTGGTCTTTGGTACAATGTTTTTTACTCAGTTTTTCTAGTCTTATTTGATACGGGGTCAATAGATTCACTTATTTTGGAGAAATTTTCAAGTAAATTGGAAATATCGCCAAAAAAATGAGACCAGAACATATTGTTAAAACACCAGGGGGAATGTTACAAAAAATGGTATTTTTTGAATCTTCCTATTGTTTAATATGGATAGACATTACCTGAAACCCCTATTGATTTTTGTTAATAGAGTTTGATGTTATTCTAGGTGTGGATTGGCAATCCGTTTATCATGATAATATTGATTGTTGAGATAAAGAAGTTTTTTATCAAAATGAGTTTCTTTTTTGAATAAAATAATTAACCCATATAATTGATACCATATAAGGAAGGTGATACACTATTGAAAGATGGAAATGAATGCTATCTTGCTCATATTGTTGAAAACAAGGGGACTGTTTGGATTAATGATATGCCAGTTATAAATGAATATCTTGATGTTTTTTCAAATGAGTTACCTGTTGATATACACGATTGGATGAAGAATTCACAAATGACTTAGTTATTTATTCTAATCCAATTTCAAATCCTCCTTATAAAATGTATCAAATGGAACTTCTTTAATAGAAAAATTAGTTGTAGGAGTTCCTTGATAAAGGCCCCATTCGTCCTAAAACATCACCAAGGGGTGATCTTGTTTTGTTAGTTAAAAGAAACAATGGTTCCATGAGACTTTGCATTGATTTTAGATCCTTGAATAACATCAGTGTTAAAAAAAGTTTCTATTTCCTCATATTGATGAAATGTTTGATGAGCTTTAGGAAGCACAATATTTTTCAATAGTTTACCAGAGGTTGGGGTACCATCAGTTAAATGTAAAAGAAGAGGACTACCCAAAGTCTAAATTCCCTACTAGATATGAGCATTGTGAATATTTTGTTACTTTATTTGGGATAACTAAAACACCTAATATATTCATGGATATTATGAATAAAATATTTCATGACTTCTTAGATAAGTTTGTAGGCATGTTTATTGATTAAATTATGGTATTTTATAAAAGTAAAGAGGATCATGGAAACGTATAAGGGTAGATTTTCAAACCTTAATGGAAAATAATATATATGGAAAATTTAAAAAGTGTGGATTTTGGTTGCAACAGATTTCTTTTCTTGGGAATATTATAAATAAGCGCGGAATAACAGCTGATGCTACCAAAAAAAGGGGTTGACTATTGGACAAGACCTACAAATGTTTCCAAAATTCATAGTTTTCATAGATTAGTAGGTTATTAATGATAGTTTTTTAAAAACATTTCATGTTTATCTAGCCTTCTAACTAAGTTAATACAAAAAGGGTTAAATTTATTTGAATAGAATAATGTGATGTTTATTTTTAGGAATTGATGAAGAGATCGGTGAATTACCCAGTTCTGGCTCTGACTTCTAGAAATTGTGATTTTGTTATCTAAAATAATTCTTCTTTGAAGGGACTTAGTTGGGTTCTGATGTAGAATGATCAAGTAATTATTTATGCTTCAATACAACTAAGACATCATGAGTTAAATTATCCAAAACATGATATAGAATTAGAAGCATTGGGCTTTTCTTTTACAATATAGATGCATCATTGTTTCCTCTGGAATTGGGGATGATATCGTTGATTCAAGGATCAAACATTCCAATCAGTTTCTAACTGGTTTTTTTTGTAGAACCAGAAACATACAATGATTCCATATCCATTTGAACCTACTTTCCAAAGGTAGGTGCTCATTAGTTTTGGAATGATGAAGGTTAGGAATTTTCATTGGTCGAGAGGATGGGAGGTCAGAATCATCACACCTTTTTGAGGGGAATTATTATCTACCCCGGGACTCTATTTATAGATTTATGTTTCTGTTCGTGAATCCTTATTACATTACCAAGTATAAAATGAGCTTTCCTTTAGATCTGACAATCAATGATGGATATGTAGGAAATTTAGAGAATATTTTATATGTATTCAAGGTTATTCATCGATAGAGAATCATCTATATTTGTTAGAGATTCTTAGTCAAAAGTATCCTTCAATACATAAAAATCTCTTGGTCATTATGATGACCGTACAGGTTTTAAAGCCACTCAGTGGGGCACTTGAAGTTTATTGTCATTCAGAAGGACCTTCATTATTTCAGAGTTGGGATCATACCCGCAGATGGGCTACCTACGTATCCTTTTTTTTGGAAATGGAATCAGAACCCTCATAGTTCGAGTAAGGGAGTATGATTTTTATGCATGATTGATGGCTCAAGGAAAAATGTCATGATTTCTTTTACACTCTAAGCTCACGTGAGTCATGCTTGATGTAAGAAATAAGAGGTATTGGTGAAACCAGAAAATTGTTTCATGCAATGATGTGGTGATTATGTATGTATGAATGCCCAAATAGACGAGGATTAAGATTTACTTTAGGGAAGAAATCCATGAACTGGGTCCATAAAGGTATATGTGCTTCATGGAGATTTGGATACTCTAATCTGGGGGCTTAATCCTAAGGATGATTCCTAAGTTAGGAGGGGACTTATGATCGGGTTTTACTCCAGAGAAGGAAGCCCAGATCAAAAATAATTATGACTGGTCAAGAGAAATTAATAATGGGGATTACTACTGAAAAGGAGGCCTAGGTTAAAATGGATTTGAAAATTGGGGATTAACTCCTAAGGATAAGGCCTAGGTTAAGGGAATTTTAGAATTAAGGGACTTGGGGCTTACTCTTGAAAAGGATTCCCATATTTGAGACTGGGGCTTACTCCTGAAAAGGAAGCCCAAGTTAAGAGAATTAATATTGGGGCTTAATCCTGAGGAGGATGCCCATATTTGGGAACATGGGGCTTACTCCTAAGGAGGATTCCCATATTAATGAAAATTTGGACTGGGGCTTACTCCTGAAATGAAATCCCCGGTTAAAGAGGACTTAGGGATTACTCCTAAAGAGGATTTCCATATTAATGAGAATTTAGACTGGGGCTTACTCCTGGAAAGGAGGCCCAGGTTAAGGATTCTCTCCTCTTAAAGGATGAGGTTGAAGGAATGAACTCTCTAACTTTAGTGACATAAAGATGTGTAAATTACTAGGTTTTGAGAGATCTTCCATGGAATTTGTTTCCTCTATGGATTTCAATCAAGAAAACATGCCATAAATGGATTTGAAGAGTGTCTTGAAGACTGAATCTTGAATAGAAGAGGTGGAATGGCATAAGAGGGGTTAAATGGATAGAAAGGGCACCAAAAAATAGAAAGGGCGCGCAAGTCCGGGTAGGCATACAGGTTCTGCGTGGGCGTGCAAGTACTGGCGCGTAGGTATACCTGCGCGGCACATGGGTACTTGCGCGACTAATAACCAGTAGGGTAATACTTGGGAGATCCTTGATCAAAGCCTTTAGAATTATCCTGAGGTACTTCCAGAGGAGTGGCGCGCAAGTTTTAATGAGTAGGCAAGGAGGCGCGCAAGTGTGTCCATTTCCATTAAGGGTAAAACACTTTGGCACACAAGTGTTAGTGAATTTTAACACTTAAACCTCATTCCCCTTGTTTAGACCTTCCATTCTAGGGAAACAATTACCATAGAAGTGTTCGGAAGACTTGAAGAAGAGACTTGGGAGTTTAGAGCTTTGTATCTGAATTCTGGAAAAATTCTTCCATCGAATGGGGGGCCCCATAGGGGTATTTATAGGCTAGAGAGACCCTGGGAGAATTTTCAAAGAGGGCGCGCAAGTCACTTGCACGACCACTGATCGGCGTGCAAGTACACTTGCGCGACTATGATAGAACTTGCGCGACCCAAGTGCCTTTGAATCTTGGTTCATTCCTTTGTCAATTTATGATGTTTCTTCAACGGAAGAATCACTTTGGGTTCAAGGTTTTTCCCTTTTCATTCCTTTAGACTCTGTGATGGAAAGGAGAATCAAAAAAAGTCCCCCCTTAGAGTTGGATCTGGAGAGAAAAGAGGATTTGAATCTGAGGAAAAGAAGAAAACCAAGGAATATGCGGTGCGTAAGGTATGGTGTGCAGGTAGTGGCGCGCAACTTCTAGCTGGACAGACTTTGGCGCGCAGGGTACAGTGGTGGCCTACAAATATGTGGCCCCATTTCCATACAAAGCATCCAGATTTTGAACTTTCAATCTCTCACCGCACAAGTGACCATCGCCACGTAGGTTTCTCTGTTTTCCGCTGTTTCTTTGATATCACGCTGCTATAGAGGTAATAGGACTTGTGTGGTGATACTTGCACGCTAAAAACATGCATGACACATCAACACTTTCACGTCAAAATTAGACTTGCACGTCTCAATTCCTTAGCCATTTTTTTCGAATTCCTTCACAAATTTTATGAAAAATAAACTTACATAAGAGTTAATTATTCAACCTTTGTGGAAATTCAATGGATCCCAACAGAATCAAGAACGGTTGATGAACTGGCTAGAAAGTGGGTTGATGACATGATGAACATTGTTGGCCATGATTACTATGATATCTGCGACAACACTTTCCCATATTTGGCTAAGTACTTGCAAAAATATCATCTTAATTTGACACAGAGCATATACCTACCTCTGTATGGTCATGGAAATCTTCAAGGATTCAATGTTCCAGATGTAAAGAACCATATGGCTGAGATGAAGCTGCACCACTAATCCTCTATTTTGGTTATGTTGTGCATTAAGAGCAACAACATTGGTATGAACTTTCAAATTTTTCCTCCATGCTATTTCCTTGCAGATATGAAAATGGAAAACCCATGGGATGAAATGTTTTATGCTACCATTTGGTGGAGAGAAGACAAACATGGCAATAGAACAATATCTGAAAAGAGTACTCTCTCCAAATGGATCTTTACTTCCAATGCTTCATTCTCAAATCCATGTATTCATCTTCCATGTCTCTTGGAAAGAAACAGAGTCACTGTTTGATCAGCAGAAAATTTTCTCAAACCGCACGCAAGAACATTCTTTTACAATTGTTCCAAGAAGAGCTAGTATCACCGCATCTCTTATGGTATCCAATTTAATGAATGAATTCCAAGAGGCTTCTGATGAATCATGGGATTCCGTAAATCAAAGGGAGAGTTATGTTGAAAGTCTTTTGCAATTCCTGAAAAAGAGAAGAGACTCTAGTCTGTGGATGTCCGTATAACTCTTGTGAATCAATGAAAAATATTTTCATCTTCAATCATTTATGCACGTATTTCCTTTGTTACCTGCTTTAGATTTTTACCTAAGCCAATGGGCCAAGTAAGCATGGTTTGATTTTTACTAGGATTGTTATAAATAACCCTACAAACTTTGAATCTTTTAATTCCACAATATTACCTAAATAATACAAAATGTATGTTTAGTGAGCTAGAACTTGACTTTTATTCAGAGTTACCTTGTCTTTTGTGGGAATTTTAATGTCATGAACATCAGACATAAAGAGGCTAATGTTTATGGTCGAAATAGCTTTGACTGAAAGGGATTAAAATTGACTGAATTCCTTGACAACTTATCTGAAAATATTTTACCACACTCAAGTATTAGGGAAAATATGGAAACTATGACTTAAGAAAATTTGAATATGAGGAATGATATGAAAAAGAGCTAAAAGGCATTATAAGAAGTAGTTCCCAAGAATGAAGTTACCATTATTTAACAAACCCGTTAGGGGGTTGAATTATACAGGGCCACCTAAGGGAATTGGATGCATAGTCAATTAAATATCATCTTTTGGATGAAAGGTCCATTATGTAGACTACTTATGCAAGGCCGCCTAAGGGAACATGCAGCATAGTAAGGCAAAAGAACTCTCAGAAATTTACTTTTCTACTGCTAAAAAGCAAGTGGAAGTTTAGGAGGATTCAAAATTTCAAAAGAATAGAGTTTGTTGTCTGGATAGAGGTACTTGAATATAGAGAAGATATTTCCGAACAAGATTTTCTAATAATTGGATGAATGTTAATCCTATGAATGTCTGCCCCAAACGTAGGGAAGGAAAATATAAACCATAGACTTGGATAATTTCAGATCATGAAAACGAGTATGGGAAATATATGTTAAGGATGGACATTTTTTATGGAGATCTACATATTTTCATTAAGACAAATATGGACAAAAGAGACTTTCCAACCAAGATTGTAGTTACAACTATTTGAAAAACCCGTTAGGGGGTTGAATTATGCAGGGCTGCCTAAGGGAATTGGCTGCATAGTCAAATAATAACATCTTTTGGTTGACACATCTGTTATGTATACTGTTTATGTAAGGCCGCCTAAGGGAACATGCTGTATGGTCATGAAAAAGAATTATCAGAAATTGGATATTTTGTGACCAGAAGTCAAGAAAAGGGTTATAATGAAATGTAAGTATTAAATACTATGATTATGACACATAAAGATGGGTATTGTCTGATGTATGCAGAGATACACAGATCAATGATATCCATAATCATGTTGTGGCTGGATCCTGAATTGAAATAATGGACTTCACTACGTATCCCATAAGGATGGAAATCAAGCCATAAGTAGCTCTTAAACTACAGTTTAAAGTCGTGTGGGATGAAAGTATATGACATCTTAGTTTTGGGAGATAGAGCTTGAACCATTATAAGAAATACACAGTGAGTGTTTTTATGGGGACTTTTCAGCCAGGGGACTAAAAGTGGAATTTGGGGTTAGGCCCAAAAGACTTGGGGTTGGATTCGAGGGACACTCGAACATTCCTATGTATCCCATAAGTATGGGAATCAATCCCATGTAGTTCTAGAAATACCTTATGTACAAATTTGGTTCATACTTGTTAAGGATGAAAGGGGACTTTAGTGCAATGATGGTTTAACCCAAGATAAAAGGTTTAGGTATTGCCATGTATGCACATAAATTTGTTTGAATATAACATGATTGAAAATCAATGTAAATAATGATTCCCTCTCAGGTGAGGGTATCAAAGAATAATGTAGTTTATTTTCGTACAAGACAAAAAGTGTTGTACAGTTTAACGTCATATAGCAAGGGTGAAAGTGAACCAATGTAAAGATATTGATTCTGGGGCTGGTTTCACGAATCAAAATCGAATGAGATGGAGGTAAACCGATGTGAAGATATTGGTTTTGGGCTTGAACATTGGCAGGTTGCCTATGTACCCAGCCTGGAAGGCAAGGATAAAATTCCACGTAGTTCATTTTAAGAATTAATTAGTGATCAAGTTGTTCTTGGGGACAACGACTTGAAAAAAATGATGTTGGGACTTACGCATGGTTAGCGGCCCAAAGAGGTTGTTATGGTTGAAATTTTCTCTAAGATCATGTGAGTCATTCTCAGTGTGAGAAACAAGAGGTAACAAAAACCTTAATGATGCATAATTTAATTTCATGTAGAACATATGAAGGTACTATATAGTTTAAAGTCTTGTAGTTAGGACTATTGGTGCTGCAGAGTTTAATGTCATGTAGCAGGGAAAAAGTAGAGTTTAATTTCAGGTAGGACATATTAAAGTACTTTTGTACAGTTTAGCATCATGTAGCTTGGACGATGGGGACAATATAGTTTAACGTCATGTTGGACGCAAGAGAACTTTGCAGTTTAATGTCATGCAGTAAGGACAAAAGAGAACACATTTTAACGTCATGTTGGACATATTAGAGACTTTTTTACAGTTTAATATCATGTTGGATGAAAAAGGGACGATACAGTTTAGCGTCATGTTGGACAAAAGTGAGAATAGTATAAGGTTATATGCATAGACCGTTGGTTATGCAGTTTAACGACTTGCGGGATGTATGTGACTTCTTTACAGTTTTGTGTCATATAGTTAGGACGTCATAGTTTAACATCGTGTGGGACAAAAGAAATGCAAATAGTTTGAAGTCATATGCATGGACTCTGGATGGTGTAGTTTAACGTCGTGCTGGACGTAAGAGACTTCTGTATAGTTTAGCATTATGTAGTTAGGACGTCACAGTTCAACGTCATGTGGGACGAAAGAAATAGTTTAAGGTCATATGTATGGACCGCAACAATGTATTTTGTGTTTATAGAAAATACTTCTTCAGAAATATGGCATTTGTTGGATTATTGATGAGTTCTCCATACATTTAGATTAAAGAATAAGCTCCATTGGAATAGACCTTATGTATTGAATAAGGTCCTTCCCATTTTGGCTCAAGCTTGAGAGGTTACTTTCCTAGTATTATTGGAGTTCTAAGAACTAATACCAATTCTCCCTAAACGAATGAACGAAGAAGAACTTTTTTGTTGAAAGCTCGTGCTATTTGATTCTGATAGACATCCAAGTGGTGCAGGGTGCACAATATTTTCTCATCTAACCATTCCAATTCATTCAATCGCTTTTGAGATTGTTCATCTGTGGATGATTGATCACAAATGGCAACCCTGAGCGAGGGTAGTTGATCCTCAATTGGATAGACTGCTTCTATTTCATATACTAATGAATATGTAGTTTACCGTGTTGTAGTGCGGGTAGTGGTCTGATAGGCCCATAAAGCATGAAGGAGTTTTTCAGGTCATGAATTCTTATCTTTATCAATCATATTTTGCAGTATATTTAACAGAGTCTTGTTGAAAGCTTATATCTGTCAATTGGACGCTGCATGATATCGAGATGAATGATTGGATTTGATGTTATATTCTTGATACAACTTCTTCACCTCAGATGAACAGAAGTTGGTGCCATTTTCCGTCAATATGGTATGAGGGACACAAAATCTGGTAATGATGTTAGACTTGATGAAGCTAACAATGCATTTAGAACTGACTTCCTTGAGAGGTATTTCCTCTGCCCATTTCAAAAAGAAATCAGTAGCAGTAAGAATATACTTAAGCTTCTTGGCCGTAGCTGAAGGGTAATGTCCCACTACATCCATTCCCTATGTGGAAAATGGACACGAGTATTTAGCTGTATGAAGCAAATCTAGAGGTTTATGAATGATGTTGGAATGTACTTAGCATGAATGACACTTCTTTATGAAATCAACCCAATATTGTATCATTGAAGGCCAAAAGTATCCAAGCCTTCAAACCTGACTAGACATTCTATGTCCATACTAGTGGGCACCACAGACTCCTGTATGCACTTCTTTCATGATAGCCATTGTCTCTTCACCATCAATGCATCTGAAGATAACTCCATCAAAACCATGCTTGTAGAGACTTTTCTCTAGGTGATCTAGGATATCATAAAGAGTAAAATTGGACACACGTTGCCAGATTTTTTCTTTCCCAGCTCTATCAGGTGGAAATGTTACATTTTGAAGGTATTCCCTGATAGGTGTCATCCATCCTGTAGTATGAAAATATGGTTCCGGAATGGGACTAATTTAATTGATTTCATCTATTCTGATTTGAACATAAGGTGAAATTGTATGATGGTGGACAATACTGATGGTTGTCTCATCCCGATTTGGATCTGCCAAAGCTATGGCTATATTAGCCAATACATCAGCTTGGGAATTTTGTGATATTGGGACATAAGAAAATGTCACTTCCGAAGGAAACTCTGCTATTAAATCTCTGACGTAATCATACAAAGGGATTAGTTCTTCTTTTCTGATGGCATAATCCCCATTGACTTGTTTGATTACTAGGTCTGAATCACCTTTCACCTTTAAGTGATTCACTTGTTCTTGAAGCGCCAATTATAATCTTGCGATGAGAGCATGGTATTATGCTACATTATTTGTAAAACCTCCCAATAATGAAAAGGAATAAGGTAGCAATGCCTTTTCTAGGGAAATGAGTACAATTACTAAACCAAACTTGTTGAATTTAGGGTTTTCCATTTTCCTCCCTGTTGGACTTTTGGAAGCACCATCGAAGTACATTTCCCATGCCTAAGTAATTTCTTGAATAAAGAAGACTTCCTCATCAGGGAGTTCAATATCTGAAGATGTATCTTCCACTGAAGAGTGTTAAGCTAGGAAATCAGCCAGATATTGGAAATTTATTGCCTTTTGAGTCACATATTAAATATCAAATTGTTGCAAGATAACTGCCTACCTTGCCAGACGTCCTGTAAGCATTGGACGACTATGAATGAATTTGAGCGGGTTATTGCGAGATAACAATTGGACCTTGTAATTTTTTAGGAAGTGTCTTAACTTATGAACTCCAAAGATTAATGCCAGGCATCACTTCTCAATACTTGAATATCGGGTTTCCGCTTCAAGCATAGTCCAACTGAGATTGTATAGGTTGTTTTTATTTCCAGCATCATTTTTCTGAGCAAGAAAGGAACTTAATGATCACTCTAAAGCTATAACATAGGGGATAAGTGGTCTTCCTTAAACATGTGGCATATGTACTGGTAGACTCAAGAGGTGTTTCTTGAGAATATCAAATGATTCTTAACATTCTTCAGTCCACTGGTAAGTGACTCCCTTCTTTATTAATTAGGTGAAGGGTAAACTTTTTCCTTCCAAATTGGCGATGAACCACTGAATATAGGCTAAGTGTCCTCGAATTCCTCTCAATTCATTCAAATTTAGAGGAGGTGATATACCAAGTATTTACTTGGTCTTCTCAGGATCGACTTAGATACCACGATGGCATACAACAAAGCCAAGAAATTTCCCCGAGGTTACCCCAAAAGCACATTTTTAGGGGTTCATCTTCAAATTATGATGCCGATGTTTGTGGAATATGATTTCCAAATCAAACAAGTGATTAGAACATTGTTTGTATTTTAACACCAAATCATCCACATAATATTAAACAAACATTCCTAGAAAGGGTTTGAAGATATGATGCATGGCATGATGATATGTTGCGCCTGGATTCTTTAGGCCAAAGGGCATTACCTGATAGAAAAACACACCCCGAGGGACTCTGAAAGCTATATATTCCTCATATTTTGGATCCATTCAGATTCTATTATATCCAAGATATCCATCCATGAAGGAAAGTGATTCATAGCCAGCTGTTGCATCGATAAAAATTTTTGTAATCGAACCTGGAAAATCATCCTTAGGAAAATGACGATTAAGATCTCTAAAATCAATGAAAAGTATAATTTTTCCATTCTTCTTTTTCACTAGGACAATATTATCCAACCACTTGGGATATTGAACTTCTCTGAAAAAGTTAGCTTTGATAATCTTATCCACATCAGTATCAATTTTGGATGCATAGATTGGGTGTGTTCTTCTAGCAGCTTGTTTGAATCCTCAATGTTCTTCTGGAAAACCGAAACGATAAGTGGAAACATCAGGATCAATCCCTGGAATCATTGTATATCTCCAAGCAAATATATCTTGATTTTTCTTTATAAAGGAAATATAAATCTCTTTCTCTTCAAGAGTCATGGCCACACTGATTAAAATGGGGTGTGGATCTTCTTTTGTACCCAGAATGATTTCTCTAAGTTCATCCAAAGTGGTAGAGATCCCCTATTTAAATGCTGGAGGAGCATCTATGAGATATTCCTCTTCTTCTTTAGCATGTGTTATTTCTTCCATTTCTACTTGCATAGTAGATGATGAAGCCGAATTTCCATGATTAGAAGAGCTATTAAAATTTGAACATCTTGAAGAAGAAGCCTCCTTTTCCGACCCGATTAACAATGAAGGGTCTTCTCTGGGTAATAAAGAGGAGATGATGGATTGAGAATCGACATCATCATTTACCTCTGACATTGCTATAACGTTCCATGGTGTGATTGGAAAAGCATATAATTGTTGGATTTTAGCAGATGAAATGAATACATATCCATTTGAGCTTTCATCATTGCTTGGTGGATCACCAATTTCTTCCATGTTGTCTGGTTTGATTGTCGTGATTGACATTATGGAGGTTTGCATAAGAGTATTTTGATTTGAGTCTATCCTATCAATTTTACTGATAGGCAACACATAATCTATACTCACATGTGCTAATGGGTTTACTGGAATCATTTCCAAACCATACAGAGCATTAACTTTGGTAATCTCCTTTGTTGTGGATTCCTCCTTTCCCTTAATGTGATAGAATTACACCTCAATGTATTGAGATTCACATGTTTTGAATGGGGCCTTATCACAATACAATGTCCCAACATGAACATCGAAACAATACTTGAGACATTGATGGTATGATGAAGGGATAACCGCATATTGATGTAGCCATGGTCTTCCAAGAATGATGTTGAAGGCTGAGTCATGATCAAAAACCATGAAATCTGAATTGGATACAAGATCTCCAAACTGAGTTCTGAGTGTAATCTCGCCCAATGGTTCTTGTTCATTTTTATCATATACTTGTAACATCATGGTAGGAGGAGATAAATCATATTCCGTAAGGCCCAATCGAAGAAGTGTACAAATGGGCATGAGGTTGACTCCTGAACCATTATCAATGAAAGATATTCGGATGTCTACACCATTGACTTTTCCAGATAAGTACAAAGGTGTAATATGTCCATGCATGACATCATTATCATCTTCATTAGTAAAAGATATTACTGCATGGCATTCTTCAGGGTTATTCTCTACATGGTAGACTTCAGCTGCACCAATTTCATTTTCAAACTCCTGAGGAATTGGCAAAGCCTCGATGAGTGCCTCCCGAAGATCCTTTGACAAATTCCAGGCATCCAGAATTGATAACTTGGCCGGTACATGGGCCAGGTGTTTCAATACATCATACTTTTGATCCATAGGTCTGCGTTTCCCCAGAAGAACACATGGTTTAGCAGGTGTCTTAGAAGTTGATGCTTTGGAATTTGATGCATCTTCAATCGGGATAGGAGTTGGAAATATTCATGGTTTTGAATGATTAGACCGATTAGGTCTATTTACCTGCTGAGAGGAAGAAGATAGAACCTTCAACCGATCTTCAAGAATAATTGTGCAAGGGATGAGTTTTCCTTGTATGGAAGAACTTGCATGTTATTGTTGGGCTCGTTGAAGGCCTCTACCACGAGTTTCTGTCGCATAAAAAGTTCTAGAAGGGGTAGAATTAGAATAGTGGCCTCTAAAAGATCCACGTCTTCCCCTGTATCCTGAGCCTCTAAAACTTCCTCTAATTCCTCTATTTGATATAGGGAAATTGGGCACATAAAAATCGAAACTGTGATTGGAATATGGATCTGTTAATTGAATAATATTAACAGAACTGAAAATCAACTCTTCATCCAATGAAGACTCTGCCTGATTAGCCTTTTTAGGGTGTGCCGTTTGGTGGGGCGGTGCCCGTGAATTTGAAGTAGATGGCATGAAGTCTGCCAAATTCAAAGACAATTTAGGCTTTGACATGTACTCATCTTCTTCTGATTTTTTTTATTTCTTTGAATCATACCGTTTCTTTGAGGATTTTTCCTCTGATGAATAGGGTTTTACTGTGGCATTCACAAAAGAAGGTACAATTGGTTTCTTCAATTGCGTTCAAAAAATGGAATGATTTCAGTTGATCATTTTTCTGACCATCCATTCATCATATTTCCGCACATTTTTTATTTTGACTTCTTGCCATTCGCCTTCTTCCTCTAGAACTGTAGAAGTAACACATGATACCTGAGCTGAAGAACCTTTTAGTTTGACTTGACCCATGTTGACCATCTTTTTCAGGAGGTCATTGAAGACAAAACACTCCTCGATGGGATGCCCCAACATTTGATGAAAGGGGAAATAGTTGGGACGGTCTTCATCTCCTTCCTTATTTGGCCTTTTGGGCCTTGGCAATTGATCCAAATTATTTTCCAGATCCGAAATTAAGTAACCTAGAACTTGTACATTTCAGAAAGAGTATGTTTTTCTCTTAAGATCCTCAAATTTTTTCTGTCTCTGATCTCTTTGATCGTCTTGACGAAACGACCTTTGTTGTTGATGCTCCAGAGGTAGAGCCCTTCGAGAAGATGAATGTTTTGAAGTAGAAGCTGGTACAGGTGCTTGTTTAAGCATAAATGTAGCAGTTTCTTCATTACCCATTCTCCTTTCTAGAGCTGATGGAATTATATGAGTTTTATCCTTAGTCTTTATAAGAGAATCTTCAATCTGTTGAGCAATTTAAGTAAGCTCTCAAAACCCTCCTGTGTATTTCACAGGGATCAACGGCGTGCGTAATTCGTCACAAAGATTTTTCTCATAGATTGGCAATAGTTCTTCTTGAGGGAGTGCTATGCTTAGGGAATATGTTAATCCCTTCCAGCGAGCAATGAAATACGAGACCCTTTCATTGTCCCTTTCTTACAGTTGGTAAGATAAAAAACTATTGTCTTTGGAAATGTTGAGCTGAACTGAAGAAGGAATTTTTGGCGAAGATCCTCCCACCCGATAATTGACCGGGATTGCAAGATTTTATACCAAAAAAAGCTGGTCCTTGCAAGGTTCGCAAGAAGCATCTAAGTTTCACTACTTCTTTCTGTTCTAGAGTTCCCATCATAGGATCACAACAAGACATGTAATGCGTCAAATTCTGTTCAGGATCGCCTGATCCATTGAAAATAGGGAAAACAGGGTTCTAAAAACATGATGGGGGAGAGATTGAATCTTCCCATTTATAGTAATCTCTCTTTTCTAGTTGAACCTATGCATGCTTCCCTTCCATAGTCTCTAACCGAGCTATTAATGACTCAATGGTAGTTATTACCTTTTGAGAAACATCTGGTTGAACTTGGACTTGGGAAGGTGAAATAATTGGAGTCTGGACAGGTATGGTGGCTGGTACTGCAAGTGATGGTAGCACCACCGATTGTTGTTGCACTTGACCAGTAGGATTAGACCTGTGAGGGAGTACTGATAGAGGAGGATATTAAAGATCCATTTCAATAGCCACAACAAATTCCGTTGACTGACTGACTCCAACACGCTTAGGAAGAAGACTTCCCTGAAGTAGTTCTGCATTCATCCTCCTCAATTCATTCATTTCTTCCACTTGTTGCGTAAATATTTTCTCTAGTGAGAGAGATTGGACATCTCCAAAGGAAGGGTATGTAACATGGTTCATTCCTTTCCCCTTGTTGAATCCCTTTTGGAGGGGGGGGGGAGTGGGTTACTTGACGGAACACCCAGATTTTTGGTAAGCCTTTGATTTCATGTATGCACACCTTATTCATTTGTGTCTGTGCATACAAATTCTTGAGTAGGATCATCTTCATCTGATCCCTCTGACTGAGCTTCATCTGGTAGATCATAAAAAACAGCATTGATGACATTAATTGATTCATAACGCATCGTATCCCTTTTATCAGCATTTCTGTGATATTGTCTTCTGTCATGCCCCTGACGAGACATTGCCTTCTATTTATTTGATCCCTCAGGAACTTCTTGGAGAACCGTAATTTGGGGAGAATTTCCTGATAATTTGTCTCTTGGTTCCTATTGTGGCTTCTTTCCCAATTGTGAGAAGACCGAATTTTGCTGAGGAGGGGATTGATAATTCGAAAATGTCCCCAGTCCAGTGGACTGGGGTTGTTCCTTCAGTTCTCGCTCAACTCCTCGAATCCTATTTGTTGATCTTGAGGGTTGGGTTAAAAGAGTCCTCAGTCTGGCAAGCTGGGTTGGCTCTTGACATGCTATTTCAGAGACATTCTTAAAATATCTCCTGATCTTGCCGACCATAGTCCAAAAATTAGATGGATTCATCAATCGACATCCACTTTTATCACCTAGCTTGAAAGACCATTAGATGATTTCTGACACTTCTGTCACTTGATGATGTGATTTCTCCATACAAGAGGCCTATTCAATATTCTTGTTTACCTGATGTAGGAGTAATTCAACAAATTGTTCTCTGTATTCTTGATTTTGAGAAGAACTATTTGAGGCCTGTTCTTTGGAAAGATTTTGATTACAAATATAACCCATTGAATATGGCCGACCACGAGCAATAACATTTCATGAAACCATTTTTGGTGGGCTTTTCTGACTCGAGAACACAGTAAAATGTAGTGCTCCATGAACACCCCATCGTCTGACATGAATACCAGATGGGACACTAGCGATTAACTGGCGCAATATTCTTAGTGCGCCAAGGCATGAATGTTGAAGGGATCTCTGCTGCTTTTCAGCCTTCAGATATCAAGAGACTGATAGAGATGCCAAATCAATCTGACGTTGTAACCCTTCTATTATCATAACATGATTTTCATATTCAACATAAGATAATACTTTATTTTTTCAACTGACAAAGAATTTTCCATATGTTGAGACGAATATCATGAATTAAATCTTTGATCAACATCTCTTTAATGTCATACTGAGGGTCAACCAGATGCCAAAACATGAACGGCACATCACCTTTTGCTAGTTTTTTTCTCATGTTTAGCATTTCCTCTTTATCATTCAAAGATGATTCTTCTACCTGATTTTACAAGAGCTGGTGCATCCTTGTTGCTTCATCAGATTGAACGATATTGGTAGAGAAATCACTGATTAAACTAGATGATTCATGAATTAGGGGTGGTTTAGAGAATGACCTACACCCTGGGCTATCTTCTGATTGAGGAAGTATTTCACCTGTTAATGATGAAGCATCAGACATGACTGGTTTCACATTTTCAAGTGCCTCAAGATAAGAGAGTTTTCTCAGCACTACATTTTCCACTGGATAATTTTTAGGGAAATGTGCAGCACTACTGCGGAGAGGACCTTCTCAGCGAAATTTATCATCATGGGGAGGACCACCATGGTGGGTTACAGCAAAAGATGAGATCTCTTGCTCCTCGGTCTTCTGACCACACATAGGGTTCCTATGGCTCTCATTTGAAGATGAAACTTCGAGATCGACCGAACTATCTTGAAGAAAGCCTTAATGAGGATTTTTCTGTTGAAGACCGTCGAAATTAATGTTCCCACTATTTGGAACTGAGAGAGTAGAATCTTGGATTCCAACATATAACTGTCTAGGGGCTTCAAGAACTCTAGCATCAAGCAAGGCTTTTTTACATATCGGCTTATGATCTCTTAACTGTGCTTGGCGGGTCTTATTCTTAGACACCTTCTTACTTGCCTTGGAAACCACTTGTTGACGAAAGTTGAAACTTTGAGCAGGTGTATGTGCCTGATCAGGAGATATGGCCAGGTTAGGCTGACAATCTCCACTCAAATCTAGTGTATGTGCCTGACCTGACTGTCCGTATGATATGGGGGAGTACACCCCACAACCCTCTCGGACTGGAACATATGTGTGTGTCTATTCCGGAGTGAACTTTTGATGTGTGACTCAAATAGTAGGTATAGATTTATGTGTCTTTCCCTGAGATGCTGCTGAAGCTGTTATAATATCCTGTAAAGCATCCAGAATATGAGCTGGGATTTGCTTATGCTCTTTCACCATTGATAGAATATGCTTGGTGACAACGGTTGCCGGAATGGGGATATACGTCCATTACATGCTTGGAGTAGGTGTGTGTGCCTGCTTTTTTCCTCCTTTTCCTGTCAGTGAATCCTTACAGTACTCAAGTGCGGGGGCAGAGAGTTGAGTCTTCCACCTATTTGTCGTCGAAGCTTTCCGACTGACTTCTCCGAGTGCTACAAAGTGAGACTGTTGATAGGATTGATAAATATTATAAGTTTTATGTGCCTACTGATTGTACTTCACCGAACGTGGTTGATGAGCTCCATCATATGTAGTCAGACGAGCCTGATGACTAGCTGATGATGTATAAACCAGTGTATGTTCATGCCTATAGTACTCCGCTGGAATTTCCTGGTGAGATTGGCGTGATGCTGCCAGACGAGTCTACTGGACAACGGAATTAAAACGGATGGGTGTGTGTTCCCGTTCTTTTCATTCAACCAAGTTAGGATGGTGGACTTCTCCGGAGATGACAGAGATGAGAACCCACTCACTGTTGACCAGATTTCACCTCTAGCGATTCGTCTTGCCTGCTCGTGTTTGAGGACCCTGAGCCGAACGCCAAGAGTCGATACACTCATCATGTTGAGGGCACACTGCCGCATGAGTCTGGTGGTGATTTTTGATGGAGCCCTCGGGAAGGACTCCTGTCTCCATGAATTAAGGCCCCGAGGGACCTTCTCATTCACCTCCTCAGAATATGGGAGTGAATGGTGATTTCATTTCGGGGATAACGACCGGAAATGGATGGAGATGGTGGTTAGCACTGCCTGCTTCTTGATCACTAGTCGTCGCTGTCCGGATGACCAGGTTGAATTATTGACAAGGAGGGATTGTCGAGCAGCCTCTAGAGTCAGAATAGTACCGTTTTGATAGTACTCCTTAACCAGTGCATTTGATACACAGCGTTGAAGAAGCTGAGTTGGTGATGTCGTCCTCAGAGTGGACCACGATCCAGCAGGAGTAGCAGCAATGGAATTTGCAAAAGAGGTTTTCAAAGTAGATGTATTCATGGGTGTGAACTTAAGAGAATCCATTCTTGTAATATAGAAGATCTTGGAAAAGAGTGCCTATTTGATATAACAGACATAATCAAGATATGTCCAGCCACTACATCTTTTGGATGAGAAAATATGTTAATGATTTTTTTGTTGTCCCTCTCATTGAGTATTAAATAGGGGCCAAAAAAATAAGCAAAACATCATTTTAACTTGGTTAAGGATTCACGTCGGGTTCACCGATTTTTGTTTCCTCTAGAATTGGGGATGATCTCATTGATTTAAGATTCAAACATTCCAAACGGTTTCTAACAGGTTTATTTGTAGAACATGTAACATCCAATGATCCCATATCCAATTGAACCTACTTTCCAAAGGTAGGAACTCATTAATTGTGAACTGATGAGGCTTAGGAGATTGCATTGGTTGAGAGGATGGGAGGTCAGACTCATCACAACTTTTTGAGAGGAATTATTATCTACTCCGGGACTCTCTTTTTATATTTAAGTTATTTTAGTGAATCCTTATTACATTACCAAGAATGAAATGAGCTTTTCTTTATATTTTACATTCAATGATTGATATGTAGGAAATTTATATAATCTTTTATATGTATTTGAGGTTCTTCATCGATAGAGAATCTTCTGTATTTGTTAGAGATTCTTAGTCAATGGTATCCTTCAATACATAAAAATATCTTGGTCATTATGATGACCATACTGGTTTTAAAGCCACTCAGTGGGGAAATTGATGTTTATTGTCATTCATAAGGATATTGATTATTTCAGAGTTGGGATTGTACCCACAGATGGGCTACCTACGTATCCTTTGTTTTGGAAAAGGAATCAGAACCCACATAGTTCAAGTAAGGGAGTATGATTTTTATGCATGATTGATTGATCAAAGAAAAATGTCATGATTACTTTTACACTCTATGATCACGTGAGTGATGATTGATGTGAGAAACAAGAGCTATTGGTGAAACTAGACAACTGTGCCATGCAATGATGTGGGGATTATGTATGTATGACTACCCAAATAGATGAGGATTAAGATTTACTTCAGGGAAGAAATCCAAGAACATGATCCATAAAGGTAAATGTGCTTGATAGATATTTGGATACTCTAATCTTGGGGCTTACTCCTAAGGAAGATTCCCAAGTTAGGAGGGGACTTATGATTGGGTTTTAATCCTGAGAAGGAAGCCCATATCAAAAGAAATTATGACTGGTCAAGAGAAATTATGACTAGGGATTACTCTTAAAAAAGAGGCCCAGGTTAAAAGGGATTTGAAAACCGGGGCTTAACTACAACACCCCAAGTATTCACGATACACTTCTCTTTCAGTAATGTAATAGCTTCCATTGTACACAAGTTCGAGATCCTAACACACCACGATCAATCAAAGTAGCCATTATGAATAGTAATACCCACTTTTTGAAATTTTATAAACTTTATCTTTCAAAATGGACTTCATTTTTGGATTCGGAATATCGAATTTAGCCTAGGGTGAAATTTTGGAACTTTTCAGATAACTTTTATATTATGATGAATAGTGAAAATTACTAAATTTTAATTAAAAACAAATTTTTTAATCAAAATAATTAATAGTCATAAATTATACCATTGAGTGGTTTTAATGTATAATTAGAATATAATTTTACCATTTTATCCAATGGTGGTTATTAGAATTAATTTCACTTTAAGATTGGACATAAACAATTGTCAATCATTTGATTGATATTGTTTCTTAAAAACATGCTATTTGTTTTGACAACGAGAATTAATTATAAAATTAATTAATGAAACTTATATGTTTGTAATTTTTTAAAATAGAAACCATTTTTTAATTCAGAATATCAATTATATCTTAGGCTGAATTTTTGGTATTTTTCTGAAAAACTTCAATTTTTGATGAATAATGAAACCACTAAGTGGTAGTTTAAAAACTAATTTTTCATGTAAATAAAACATTACCATTTCTGTGTTTTGATTTTCAAAAATCCGACATACATGGTTGTCATTTTGAAGTAAAATGTGGTTCAGTGGGATTAAAATAATTGTTTGGTGAATAGTAGCTTTTACGTTTTATTAATCGCGATTAAAGGTAATTAGTGTAATTTAAGGTAAATGTAATGTTATGATAATATGAAATTATCTTTACACTTGTACTAGCCTTATTGGATGAGTCATGGCCGAACAATACAATCCATGGGTCAACTTGGGGACCCCATGGAGCCACTTGGGTAAGAAAATGACATTAATAACTTTTTATTTAAAGTAAACATTAAATTGTCACAAAGATGTGTCATTTTACTAAAACAATTATTACATGGGGTTAAATAAGTTAACTTTTTGACTATAAATATTAATTGGAATGATAAAAAGATTTACTAAATCCTGGTAATTATTTTTTATAATTTTAGGCATTAAATAAATAAATTTATTTATGACACCATGATGATGCAGCGATTACCTCATTAATTAACGATTTGAATAAAATGAAAAGATAATGTAAAATGCAAGAAGTACACTTGTCAAAAACATATTGAATGAGTATATTTAGAACCCTTATCACCTTATTCTAGAAATATATAATTTTGGGACCTTTGAAATCCGAAAATCACTTCATAATGATGTAACATTTCATGACTTTCAAAGAGTTACCCTCCTATCCTCTTATAAAAGGCCCCCACCACTACCAAATTATTCACATCTAACAAGACATTGGCTCATACAATCTCTTCCCAAATACTCTCTAAACTTCCCTATCTTACTTCTGGAAGCCTGACTTTGTCAAAAGTCTTCCCAGAGAAGCCTTTGGATCAAATCAAAAAGAGTTACCCGATTTTAAGGTAATGTCTTCTCTTATGTTCTTTGGTTTTATTTTTCTTCTAAAACCCCTTAAACTCTTTTTATCCAATTATTTTATAACAAAACCAGTATCTTCAATATACTAGGATGTGTTTATTAGAAGCAGTTGATTTAAACTTACACAAACCTTCATCAAATGGTTAAAGAACATACTGTTTCTATGGGTGGTGAATTACTGCCTCACGAAACGATGATTGTTAAATCTTCTTTTAACACATTTCATGGTGGCCATTAAGATGTCATTTTATTTATATATGATATATATTATGTTTATTATTTTATTATTCTTCTATATTTTTTATTTATGGCATACCTTTATGGCTTCCATTAAGGGTAAACACGATATCTTTATTTTAGGATGTGCGGACTACCGCCCCCTCAAAGTGATTTGAATCGTTAATACCAAATTTGGGACGTATAAAGGATGGATTAAATGATATTATATATTATATTATACTGGAATTATAATATACCATTATATCATTATGATTTAATTCAATTAAATACAAAATAGAAATGGATGTAGCGTTCATGCATACGTACGGCTTACCGTCTCCATGAACGGTGCATTTCATTTCTTACCTCTAAATGTTATGTAATATTATAAATGAATGTATATACTTGTTATATATTATATATATGATATCTAAGTCATTAATATAATTCTGTATATGATGGATATTTTTCCACATGAACAACGTGTAAGTATAGGATGTTTATTTTTGACTCAAGCACCAAAGAACGAAAAAATGACCGTTATTAACATAAATAATTACATAATATTCATAACATGGTAATAAGTCATATAAAAGGAATAATGAAAATTAAAAATATTCATAAGCAACTAAAAATTAACTCTAGTTTATTATTTAGGAGATTAAAGAACGATCGAGTCATGTCAGACACGAGGTAAGGGAACCTCTTAACCCAATTTCCGTTCTTTGGGTTAATCTCCTAATTTCAAATTATGTCATGATATTATTATGTCATATCTTGTATTTGTACTTTATATATGTTTACATATTGTTAATACACATAATAGATCTATTTTATTTAAAAAAATGATCTTTTTAAGGGAACTTCTTAACCCAATTTCTGTTTTTTGGGTTAATCTCCTACTTTCAAATTATGTCATGATATTATTATTCCATATCTTGTATTTGTACTTTCATTATTTTTACATACAGGGAATACATATAATAGATCTATTTTATTTAAAAAAATTATCTTTGTAAGGGACTTCTTCTCAATCTTCTTTCATTGAGGCATATTTTGTTTTAATACAAGTCTGTATTTTATACGGTGTATAAACCCATTTGACTTTTACTTTTATTCAAAAGGAATCTTTTTATATGAAGCATTTTACTAAATGAGAAAAGGGAATGTTTTTGTCGTACGTATGCAGCGACAACTACTTCTCCACCGTCGTGACCATTAATTGAGTTTCATCTTCCTCTACAATCCATAACTTTTTTTTAAATGAAAAATAATACAATGTTTTCATTTTCTTTTATTTTGGTATTGAAAATGGTTTTGATAATGTCTTTATCCTATAAATGTGTTGTATTTATATCTTGTGATTGAAATGTGAAATGTTATGATTTATTTATGCATGTATTATGTGATACTATTATATTATGGTTTTTGATATTTTTAAACATTTTCATATATGGAATGCATTAGACTTAATAAGTTACAGGTGGAGCCCGCTATATCTCCTCGATGAATCGATAGGCCTCATGAGACAAACTAGTGTCTTGGCATGAGGCCTTGATTATATATTATTTGTGTTATTGGCACGAGCCCTTGGCTACGTCGATATGATAGTATGGGATTATGCATTCCATCATTATGAAAGTGGTTATTGGTATTGCATGTGATTATTCGACTAGTAGAATATCCATGTAAATAAGTAAATAGAATTATTTCATATTATTTTCTCCATATTGTGCTAAAGTTCAAGTTTAAAAGGCTTTTGTTTTAGTTATACATTGCCTTAAATGTTTATGTTTATTTATTAAAGTTTCCTCTTTATTGTTATCCTTACTGAGCATCTGTGCTCACCCCTTTCAATGTTTTAATTTTTCCAGGATATGATGAAGTATATTATGAATGACCTACATCGATAGTATGAGGGGAAATGAAGAGATGATATTTTTTAGTTTTGTATTACTTTATGATGTAATGTAAGACTTATGAATGTATCTAGTGTTTCCAAGGCTACTAAACTAATCGGTCTTTCGAGACATGATCTTTTGTGATCATGCCAATGTTATGCAATAATGCACCGAATCTGGGTAACTGGGGTCTGGGCATTACAGTTGGTATCAGAGGTAGTTTAGTAATAACCTTGGAAGCTAGATTTAGGTGAACTCTGATTAGAGCACATAGCCAAAAGATAGAATTTGAGGATTAGTATAGAATAACTTCCTAGAATTTTGGTATTATAGAGATTTTTCGAGTTTTCTGAGCAATACATCCGTATTTGGATACATGCAGGTAGAGGAGGCTCTGGAACAGATTTACCTAGGGGTAAAACCCAAAAACACCACATTGAGCTAGAGTCAAATGAGAACTGGTGCAGAACAACAGGCCTCTCTACACTCTTGGTTATGACACTCCCGGGGGATATTCTTATGATAATACATGATTTCTTTACAAACCATTATGAAGGGTTTATGAGTATATACTTCCTCAAAGAATTTTTTTTATGATTATGGATTATATTCATAAATAGATCAATTTATGTTAAGTGTTTTTCAAGTTTCTTATTATGTATTTCGATTAATAAACTAATCTAGTTTATGACATTGTTTAGTAATGGCGCCTAGTGGAAGGAATGGAAACTGTATCAATGAACGCACTCCATGTAGGGATTGTCGTCCTGCTCAAGACAATTATAATGGAGCTGGTGATACAACTGGTGCTGATCAGCTTGTCACCATACTGGGATAACTCACTCAGGTTATGAATAATAACATTACTCATATGGAGCACCCTGATCTGCAGCATGGAGGATCAATGTTAGATAGCTTCATGAGGCAACAACACCAATATTCAAGGGGAGTACAAATCCATTAGTAGTTGAGAAAAGGATAAGTTCCCGAGAGAAAATATTCAATGCCTTGGGGAGTAATAAAAGGGAAAAAGTTATCATGGAAATTTACCACGTCACTGGAGATGCTGATCAATGGTGGTCATTGATGCAAAACACAAAAGAAGAGGAAGAAGTATCTAATATAGAATGGAGGTAGTTCAAAGAGCTTTTCCAAGAAAAATACTTTCCTCGTGACCATCAAGAAGATATGTAAAGGCAATTTCTAAGTCTGAGACAAATGGAGGATGAGAATGTCGCAAATTATGGGGCCAACTTTACATGGTTTGCGAGGTATGCTGCATATTATATACATAACCCAAGAAGTAAGATTTATCGTTTCTTTGATGGGTTAAAACCATTTCTCCGTCGATCTTTAGTATCAAAATCTTTCTCAACGTACGAAGATATAGTCTCATGTTCTATCAAGATAAAAAAGTAATTCTCTAAATCTTATGACAATAAAGTAAAGCAAGAGAATAAGAGAACAGTGGAACAAGAGAAAGGTAAAGGGAAAAAGGGAAAGAAGGATTTTCCATTATGTGATAATTGTGGGAAGAATAACCTTGGTACTTGCATAAAAGGAATGGGAGTTTGCTACAAGTGTGGTGAAAAAGGCCACCAAGCTCACGATTGTAAGGGAAAGAGAGTTGCTGTCAATGTTGAATGCTACAATTGTAGAGAAATGGGGCATTATGAAAATGAATTCCCAAAGAGCCAAGGAAACTTACCTCAAAAAAGGCCAAGGGATCAAGGCCAATCTTATTCTATTACTACAGTTGAAGTTGAATAATTAATGTATTGGTGCTTTTAGACTCAAGGATTATATTCTGGTTATAAGAATAATGTGATATATATAAGGATTGTACTGAAGTATTTGTTGTTTTCATTAGGTTTTTAATATAATGAAGGTAATCTTTTTTTTAGTACGTGACAATAAGAGAAACGTTACATTGTTGGGGAATCTAATGAACTGATTTTGGAATTTAGTGACCTTTTAGAGAAATTCTGGACTGAAGTATTTTGGATAACAATAAAGGTTGGAATGAATTAGTTTGAACATTAGATAGTATTGTTTAAGGTTAAAACATTTCTGAAGAATATTTTTGGAATATTATAATACTATAGTTTTAGGAAAGGGACAACCTGCAGGTTGGGGGATAACCCGTCGCATCAGACAAAGCTGTAGGAATTGAACCCACAACCATAGTGCGACAGGCCTTTATTACCTTCCACTAGCCTATAGACAGTCCCTGGTTATTACAAAATAGTTTTAGTAATCTAAATGGTTTGTGTTAATATTTGGAACCTTGTACGGTTAGGATAAATATAATATTTTTGAGTTCTATTATCTTTTTGAGTGAAAGATGGGTTTGTGGTAAAAATTTATTAAAGAATGAAAATTCAACATGAAAATTTTGTATATTTCCTTACATTATTAGTAAATATCCAAAATAAATTCCTCAACTTTTTGAAAGGTAACTTAAAACAAAAACGTTTTCGGTTAACTTTTCCTACTGGGGAATCGATGATCGTTTAACCAATCACAAGTTTGTGATTTTCTTGTAGATAAACTCTCTCCTAATCCTGTTTTCTACATCTATCCATCATACCATGATGTATTTTTTTCCTATATATCCATTTTTTCATATAATCTTAGTATTGGCTATCTCGGGTGACCTTTATACTTCTCTTTCTTTATTTTAAATTTTTTATTAACCTTATTTCTGATGTGGGTTTTCCACAAAGGTATTTGTTACTTTAAACCTTTTATTTTAAAAAAACAATTTCAAATTGAGAGGATGCAATTTATTGAAGGAGGGGATAATGTAACACCCAAAGTGTTCATGATATGCTTCTCTTTCAATAATACAATAGCTTCCATTGTATGCAAGTTCGAGATCCTAACTCACCGCGACCAATCTAAGTAGCCATTATGAATAGTAATACCCACTTTTTGAAATTTTATAATTTTTTTATTTCAAAATGGACTTCATTTTTGGATTTGGAATATCTAATTTAGCCTAGGGTAAAATTTTGGAACTTTTCGGAGAACTTTTATATTTTGATGAATAGTGAAAATTACTAAATTTTAATTAAAAACAACTTTTTTAATAAAAATAATTAATAGTGATAAATTTTACTATTGAGTGGTTTTAAAGTATAATTAGAATATAATTTTACCATTTTATCCAATGGTGGTCATTATAATTAATTTCACTTTGAAATTGGATATAAACAATTGTTAATCTTTTGATTGATATTGTTTCTTAAAAACATGCTATTTGTTTTGAGAATGGAAATTAATTATAAAAATAATTAATGTGACATATGTGTTTGTAATTTTTTAAAATAGAAACAATTTTTGAATTCATAATATCAATTATAGATTTGGGTGAATTTTTGGTATTTTTTTGAAAAACTTCAATTTATGATGAATAGTGAAACCACAAAGTGGTAGTTTAAAAAAGAATTTTTTCATGTAAATGAAACATTAAAACTTTTGTGTTTTGATTTTAAAAAATCCGACATACAAGGTTTTCATTAGGAAGTAAAATGTTGTTCAATGGGAATAAAATATTTTTTTAGTGAATAGTAACTTTTAATTTTTATTAATCACGATTAAAGTTAATTAGTGTAATTTAAGGTAAATGTAATGTTATAATAGTATGAAATTACCATTAAAATTGTCCTACCCTTATTGTATGAGTCATGTCCGACCAAGACAATCCATGGGTGAACATGGTGACCCCATGGAGCCATTTGGGTAAGAAAATGACATTAATAACTTCCAATTTAAAGTAAAAATAAAATTGTCACAAACATGTGTTGTTTTACTAAAAATCTTATTTCATGGGGTTATATAAGTTATAGTTTCGACTATAAATATTAATTGGAAAGCTAAAACGATTTCCTACATCATGGTAATTTTTTTATAATTTTTAGGCATTATATAAACAAATTTATTTATGACACCATGATGATGCAACGATTACCTCATTAATTAACGATTTAAATAAAATGAAAATATAATGTAAAGGTTAAGACTTAGACTTGTTAAAAACGTATTGGATGATTATATTTAGAACCCTTATCACCTTATACTCGAAATATATAATTTTGGGACATTTGAAATCCAAAAATTACTTCATAATAATGTAACATATCATGACTTTCGAAAAGTGCCCCACCTCTCCTCTTATAAAAGGCCCCACCACTACCACCTTATTCAAACCATAAAAGCCATTTGGATCGTCCAAACTCTCCAAAATACTCTCTAAAAATACCTATCTTACTCCTAGTAGCCTCACTTTGGGATGAAGTCTTCCCAAGGAAGCCTTTGGCTCAAATCAAAAAGAGTTACTTGATTTTAAGGTAATGTATTCTCTTATGTTCTTTTGTTTTATTTTGCTTCTCCAACCCCTTAAAATATTTTTATACCATTATTTTGTAACAAAACCAGTATCATAAATATCCTAGGATGTTTTTATGATATGTATTTTTTTTACACTTACACACACCTTCGTCTAATGGTTAAAGAACATACTGTTTCTGTGGGTGGCGAATTACTGCCTCACGAAACGATGATTGTTCAATCTTCTTTTAACACATTTTTTGGTGGCCATTAAGATGTCACTATATTTATATATGATATATATTATGTTTATTATTTTCTTATTCTTATGTATTTTTCATTTATGGCATACCTTTATGGTTTCCATTATGGGTAAACGCGGTATCTTCATTTTAGGATGTGCGGACTACCGCCCCCTCAAAGTGATTTGAATCGTTAAAACCATATGTGGGACATATAAAGGATGGAGTAAATGGTATTATATATGATATTATACTGTAATTATAATATACCTTTATATCATTATGATATATTCCATTAAATACGAAATAGAAATGAAAGTAGCGTTCATGCATACGTACGACTTACCGTCTCCATGAACTGTGCATTTCATTTCTTACCACTAAATGTTATGTAATATTATAAATGAATGTATATATGGGATATATATGATAAATAATAAATCTAAATCATGAATATAATTCTCTATATAATGGGTATTTTACCACATGAACAATGTGTAATTATAAGAAGTTTATTTTTGACTCAAGTAACAAAGATCGACAAAAAGACCGTTATTAACTTAAATAATTACATAATGCTTATAACATGGTAATAAGTGATATAGAAGGAATAATGAGCATTAAAATGTTTCTTAAGAAATTATAAATTAACTCTAGTTTATTATTTAGGAGATTAAAGAATGATCGATTCATGTCGGACACGAGGTAAGGGAACCACTTAACCCAATTTCCGTTCTTTGGGTTAATCTCATACTTTCAAATTATATCATGATATAATTATGTCATATCTTTTATTTGTAATTTCTTTATATGTAATTATAGTGAATATACATAATATATCTATTTTATTTAAAAAAAAGTGATCTTTGTAAGGGAACTTCTTAACCCGATTTTTGTTCTTTGGGTTAATCTCCTACTTTAAAATTATGTCATGATATTATTATGTCATATCTTGAATTTGTACTGTCTTTATGTGTACTTATTGTGAATACAAATAATAGATCTATTTTATTAAAAAAATGATATTTGTAAGGGACTTCATCCCAATCTTCTTTCAATGAGGCATATTTTTTTTAATACAATACATTATTTTATACAGTGTATAAACCCATTTGACTTTTACATTTATTCAAAAAGAATCTTTTTATACGAAGTGTTTAACTAAACAGAAAAAGGGAATGTTTTTTTCATACATATGTGGTGACAATGACTTCTCCACCATCATGACCATTATTTGAGTTTTGGCTTCCTCTACAAGCCATAACTTTTTTTAAATGAAAAATAATACCAAGTTTTAATTTGATTTTATTTTGGTATTGAAAATGGTTTTGATAATGTCTTTATCATATCAATGTGTTGTATTGATATCTTGTTATTGAAATGTGGAAATGTTAGGTTTCCTTTATGCATGTTTTATGTGATACGATTATGTTATGGTTTATGATATGTTTAAACATTTTCATATATGGAATGCATTGGACTTAATATGTGACGAGTGGAGCCCGTTATAGCTCCTCGATGCATCAGTAGGTATCACGAGACAAACTAGTGTCTTGGCACGAGGCCTTGACAAAATCTTATTTGTAGTCTTGGTACGAGGCCTTGGATATGTGGTTATGATAGTCTAGCATTATGCATTCCATCATTATGAAAGTGGTTATTGATATTACATGTGACTATTTGACTAGTAGAATATCCATGTAAATAAGTTTATTACATTATTTCATTTTATTTATGCCATATTATGATAAAGTTCATGATTAAAAGGATTTTGTTTTAGTTATACATTTCCTTAAATTTTTATGTTTATTTATGAAAGTTTCTGCTGTACTGTTATCCTTACTGAGCATCTGAGCTCACCCCTTTCAATTTTTTAATTTTTACAGGATGTGATGAAGTATATTATGAATGACATGCAGGGATAGTATGAGGGGATATGAAGACAAGATGATTTTTAGTTTTGTTTTACTTTATGATGTAATGTAAGACTAATGAATGTAAGTAGTGTTTCCAATGATTCTAAACTAATCGGTCTTTCGAGACTTGATCTTTTGTGATCATGCCAATGTTACGCAATAATGCACCGACTCTGGGTAACTGGGGTTGGGGAGTTATATTAACTCATAAGAAGGAGGCCCAGGTTAAGGGAATTTTAGAATTAAGGGACTTGGGGATTATTCCTGAAAAGGATTCCCATATTTGAGACTGTGGATTACTCCTAAAAAGGAAGCCCAGGTTAAGAAAATTAAGATTGGGGCTTCATCCAGAGGAGGATTCCCATATTTGGGAACTTGTTGCTTACTCCTGAGGTGGATTCCCATATTAATGAAAATTTGGACTGGGGATTACTCCTGAAAAGAGGGTCCAGGTTAATCAGGACTTGAGGATTACTCCTAAGTAGGATGCCCATATTAATGAGAATTTGGACTGTGGGTTACTCCTGAAAAGGAGGCCCAGGTTAAGGATTCTCTTATCTTAAAGGATGAGGTTTAATTAATGAACTCTCAAAATTTAGTGACATAAAGATGTGTAAATCACTAGGTTTTGAGATATGTTCCACGGAATTTGTTTCCTTTAAGGATGTCAATCAAGAAAACATTCCATAAATGGATTTGAAGAGTTTCTTGAAGAATAAATCTTGAATAGGAGAGGTGGAATGGAATAATAGGGGTTAAATGGATAGGAAAGGTACCCAAAAATAGAAAGGGCGCGAAAGTCCTGGAAGGCGCACAGGTACTGCATGGGTGCCCAAGTACTGGTCGCGCAGGTATACCTGCGCGCCACATGGGTACTTGAACGACTAATAACCAATAGGGTAAAACATGGGCGATCCTTGATCAAAGCCTTTAGAATTATCCTGAGGTACTTCTAGAAGAGTGGCATGCATGTTTCAATGATTAGGTAAGGAGGTGGGCAAGTGAGTACATTTCCCTTAAGGGTAAAACACTTAGGCACGCAAGTGTTAGTGAATTATAACACTTAGACTAGATTCCTTTGGTTTAGAACTTCTATTATAGGTAAAGAAATACCTTAGAAGTGTTTAGAAGACTTGAAGAAGAGAATTGGACGTTCCGAGCTCTGTATCTGAATTCTAGAAAATTACTCCTTCAAATGGGGGGCTCTTATAGGGGTATTTATAGGCTGGAGAGATCTTGGGCAAATTTTCAAAGAGGGCATGCAAGTCACTTGTACGACCACTGGGTGGCACGCAAGTACACTTGCGCGACTATGATGGAACATGCGCGACCCAAGTGCCTTTGAATCTTGGTTCATTCCTTTGTCAATTTTTGATGTTTCACCAAAGGAAGAATCACTTTGGGTTCAACATTTTTTCACTTTTCATTCCTTTAGACTCTGTGATGGAAAGGAGCGTCAAAAATCATTAATAAAGAGTCAAATTTCAAATATATACTGACCATAAAAGTATGAAGTATATATTAAATAATAAGTAATTAAACATTAGGTAGTGAAGATGGATCAAAGTGATTAAGGATTATGATTTCATGATCAATTACCATCAGGTAAAAAAAGTGGCAGATGCCTTGAGTCAAAAAAATCATGCATCAATAACCATGTTACATTTGGAACACGATCCCTTGATTAATTATTTGATGAATTTTGTCTTAGAAGTTATTGGTGTAGGTAATACCTCTGTTTTGTTTTTGATTTTATTACACTCAAAATTATCATAGAGATTTATATAAGAGATGAAAGAAGTCCGTGAGCTACATAAAAAGGTAGAATTGGTTAAAATTGGTAATTTTTCAGAATTTAACCTTGATAAAGATTATGGTTCATGATTTTGAAAAAGATTGTGTGTGCCTTGTGATTACCAGCTAAAGAAATAGTTGTTGTGTAAAGCTCATATTTCTCTATTTTCAATTCATCTTGGTAGCACAATGAAGTACAAACACCTTTGAGAGTATTACTATTTTGATGGAATGAAAATAGATATTTCAGATTTTACTATGAAATGATAGATATGTCAGTAGGTTAAAGCAAATAAGAAGTTTCTAAAGGAGATGCTTCAGCATTTACCAGGGCTAGAGTGGAAATGGGAAATTATACCCATGGCCTTCTTTGTCGGAAAACCAAATACTTCTCGAGGTAACAATGAAATCTGTGTTATTGTTAATTTACTGACTAAATCTCCACTTTACCTTTATATTTTAGATAATATGTATTTGTAGTAGCTTTATCGACTGTACTTGAAAGAGATTTTCAGGTTACATGGAGTTCCTCATTTCATTGCATCTGACCATAATCCAATGTTCTCTTCTATAATTTGGAAATTCCTTCAAAATTATTTAGGAACATAATTATATTTGAGTACATATTTTCATCCTCAATTAGATGGGTTGTTGGATCACAAAATTTAGACTTTATAGGAGATGATTTGTGCGTGTTCAATCGATTACTAGGGAAGTTGGGATCAACATATTTCTTTGGTTGAATTTTCATATAATAAAAGTTATCATTCTAGTTTACAGATGACACCTTTTGAGGCACTATATGGGATGTGGTTTTGAACTCCATAATTTTGGGATGAAGTCAGATAAATGAAGTTTATGAGACTTGAATTAGTAGAGGAAGTGAATGAGAATGTGAAGATGATCGCACAACAGATGTGGACAACTCATAGCAGGAAGAAATGTTATGTAGATAATAAGAGAAAATAATTTTCTTTCAATGTAGGTGATCATGTTTTTCATAGAATCTTACCTTGGAAAATTGTTATGTTTTTTGGTAATGAAGGGAAGACAAGTCTATATTTTATTGGACCTTATGAAATCAAGGATAAATTTGTAATTGTTTCCTGCCAAGTAGGTTTTCCTCTAGGTTTATATCAAGTACATGTAATTTTTTTATGTTTCGATGTTGAAAAAGTTTGTTCTAGATTTATTTCATGTTTTGAGCCCAGAACCGGTTTAGCTAGAAGAGAATCTTTCTTACAAAGAGAAACCTATTCAGATTTTTGATCGAAAAAAACAGGTATTGTGGAATATGGTAATACAACAGGAAAAAGGTTTTGTGGAGAAACCAGATGGATTAAGAAACTACATGGGAATCTAAAAATTAATTGATAGAAAGGTACCATGATTTATTTAATAAGTAAATATAATTACATGGACACAATTTCCAAAAGGTGGGGAGAATGTAACACCCTATGGGTTTAAAAATAAACCCAAATTAATGAAATATAGATTCTCTACATAATGAAACTCTTTTATGGAGATAGTGGTAAACTAGTAATTAAACTTAATTTTACCTCTTATATAATTTGAATTTCAAAAATAGATATATGCGGTTGGGATTAGTTAGTTTTTTAGACTCTAATAGAACCAAATTTATTTTTTGGTGAATATTTACATACTATTATAAATAGTAATATGAGACTTATGAATAGTAAATCATGTTATTATTTTATTTTCTTAAGGTTAGTAGATAATGAGATCTTTATTAATTATTAAAGGTGATACAAAGGGAGTTATAGTTTTAAAATTGTTATTTTTGGAATACAATATGATTATATTTAAAAATTAAAATAATAATATGTAAAAAAGTATTTTCAAAAAATGGTGTTAATTTTGAATTATAAATATAGAGAAATGTTTGGGGTGAATTTTTGGGATTTTTCTGAAGCACTTGATTTTTTTTGTGAATTGTGAAATTCGATAAATACAAAATATGATAAAGAATTGAATTTCAAAATCCTGATTGAGTTATGGATGATGTAAATGGGCATTAAATATAACGTACATGGATATATTAGCGTTTTGGTTCACATGAATCATGACTATTCATAGACTTGAGAAAAAATATTAAACTACTACTTAAAATAATGTAAAACCCCTCATCTCCTCCACTTTAAACACCACCTCACCCACCTCTTCCTATCACACATATCAAGAATTTTAATTTGTATAAGTTCAACCCAATACCCTTCCCCAGTCTATTAAACATGTCCAAAACGTAATGGTCTCCCCAAAAGGTCAAAACAAAAGGTCTTAAGGAGGATCTCAAGGAGAAGAGATCAAGAGGTAAGAGTCCTCTTTCATTTTCTTATGTTTTCTTTTCAATTCCTTTTCTTTTCATATACTCCCTTCCACTACCCAAATAAATGATCTAAGAAAGCCCCATAATCATATATATTCTGTATTTTATCATATTTATACAAAAATTTAATCATCATTATTCTTTTTCTCTTCCCCTTATTCAAGAAATAAAAACACAATCTGTGATGTGATGATTTTCCAAAATCAAGGATGATGTGTTTTCAGTATTCATTAATTCCTTCAAAACTAGTTATAAAACCATTTTAATGGTTTAAAAATATTCAATATTTCATGAAATATCCAATTTCATGTTTTGTAGTTAACATATATAAATAATATTATGTTATATAATGAAACTTGTTCTTGGTTATCAAAGAACCGCCAAAATGATCTAATCTGATATCACTAATGATTTTTCTAATGATTTATCATCATACAATATAAAAAATAAGATTTATGGAATAATTTTATATTATGATAACATATTAATACCATTTCATTACACTTGTATTATTTTATTTCCATACGACAAGGAAATCAAATACAAATCTGACCATGGAAATCTTGTAAAAATGCACCCGAAACAATGGAAAGATCAAAATACAACAAATTAAAGGGTGAAATGATGTTATTAAATGATCATATAAGTTGTCATAAAAATAAATATGTTTCTTTTATATATTAATAAAACTCTTTTAACCATTATACATTAGTTTTAAAGATTTTTTAAGTAATATAAACATGTGGTAATAGAATTTTTAACCCAGTTTCCATTTTTTGGGTCAACCTTTTACTTCATTATTTAGGATGTATTAAAATTGTTTGTGGGTTTAATTTTATTTATATTAGTTATAATTATATTTATTTATAGTGTATATACATATTACATCCACTCTATTATGTCTCACTTCAATTATATGATATTTGTAAGGGGCTTTTCTTTTAAAACCCTATTTTAAAATGTTTTCTACAAAATTTAAAAGAAATGTTTTTATGAGAATATTCATGTTGTATGATTATGTTATGATTCATAGGAATTTTTTATGATGATTTTTGGGAGTTATATCTCCCTCCAATTCATTGGGTATGTGTATATTTGAGGTCAGCTGTATGGTCACTCCAAGTGTAACTGTGATGGTTACACAATAAGGTAGCCCTGGGGGTTACATTGTAAGGTATTCGTGAGGGTTACAAATCATTATGTAGAAAGGAATGTAAAATAATTATGTAATTAATCCCCCAAGATAACTTTATGTTTCTATTTATGTTCTATATGTTTTATGGAAATCTCATATAAATCTCAATTTTCATAATGTATATGAGTGTCAAGTATGTCTTTTTGAAATTGATTTCATATGTTTACAAGTATTTAGGGAGTAAGGTTTTATTTACTTGTTTTTATATTCCTTAATGAGATTTTTATTCTCATCCCAATTTTTTAAATGATTTCAAAGATTATAAGGATGTTTAAGAGAAAGACATAATTCATTTTAAATGTTATAATGATTTATCAAATGAATCATGTTGTTGTTTTGTGTTTAAAATTTTATGTTTTGGAAGAAATGGATACTGTTTTTATAGTACCTACTTTTTATGTTTTTGGGCTGATATGCAAGAGTTATTTCTTAACATTCTAAAAATCTAAACCAAAACGTTCATTGGGAATGTAAATAAGTGAAATCTTCTTTAAATAACTAAAATTTGTTTTGTTCAAGGATGATAGATTATATAAAATGATATATAATAATTACAGAAAACCAGATTTTTAAATATATCAAAAAAAATGTTTTGACGCAAAATTTATCATTCATAATTATCAGGTATCCCATCGGGTGATTCGAAACACAATGTTTTTAAATATTATTAATAGGGTTCATCTTGGAGAAATCCTATGAGTGGTCATTACCAATTTTATAGGATTTGATTAGGACAATGTATTCGTGTCTATAAAATTATTTGGGAATGATAAATATTAATGAAATTACATATTATTTTTTAAATTTTTCTATGATTCACACCATGTTATGTACCTAAAAAATTCCTCTCATGCATTTTTCATTAATAGTTTATACATGTTTAATATGTAAAAACATCACAAGAATGTAATAAATGAAATCATTTTACACTTGAAAATAAATATGTAACTTTTTTTTCTCAATATGGTAGAAAGTTATCATTATAAGGGGTTTCAATGATTTATATTTTTACAAAGGCATGAATTTCAAAATATCTCTAACTAGGTTTTTATAAAAATAACGGTGTTGTTAGCTAAAATTATTCTAAATAATATAAAATGTAAAATCCAGAAATTTATGTACAATACATCACTAAAATATATGTAATAAAGGATTTTATTTAGATCACAAAGTTTATAATTGAAAATAGGTTGGTCATATCATATTTTTACTAATGGATTTTTCTGATTATAGCAATCGAATTATTTCTTAAGTCAGGAATCCTTTCTCTCCCCAAAGGACCAAACATATCCTTTTATTGTATTATCTTATTTGAGAATTCGTTAGAAAGATATAAAAATAATTTTTGTATATTTTAGGAGAACAATATTGATCAATTAATGGATCCATTAATATAGAAAACTACAATGTTCATGTAGAGTATCTTAATATTAGATATATGGGTAAAAATATTGGATCTTTATAATATAATTTTTAATGAATTTATAATAAAATAAAGCTCTATTTATGATTCATCCCTGATATTCCCAGTTATTAATGAAAGCACTGTAAAATTAAGGTGAATATTTATGGGATGTTTTTAGTGAATTCTTTTATCATTAATTATTTGAAACTCTGTACTTATTGGGATGAATCAATATACTTATAAAATACTATACAATATAAACTATAAGAAACTATAAGAAAAAAGTTGATAGTGGAATAAAATATTTTAAAGGTTCACCCACAATGTGGGTGATTGCAACTTTTATATGTCCAATGTAACTCCAAGACCAAAATATTTAGTATATTGAAAATTTAGTACAATAGTTAAGGTGATAAATAAACACTTTATAACAATTTTCTAGTGGTTACTACATCCAAAAAAGTTATTTATATAGACCACTATAGTATATAAAGTGGGTTCTCCAACCTATTTTGACAAGATATTCCCCAGTCAACTATATTTCTATATCATAAATAATAGATCATCTTCCTAAACCAAAGGATTTTTTACAAAAGATAAAAAAATAATGGAATTGACATTTTCCTCTCATCAATTACATAATAATTAATGCATGTTTGAAAACATGGGATTTTTTTCGGCCTCACGTATGAAAATAATTTTGATGATAAACAATAAGGGAAGCTCACTACGACATATATAATTAATATCAATGTTGTTTTCCCATTGGTATTTTCTCTAGTTATATGAATTATTTCATAGATAAAATATAATTCAACTATTAGATTTCATATAGATATTACTCTCAATGATCCTACTCATTATTTGATTTGATTTATATTTTCTATTTAAACCAAGATTGATCTTGAGGATATTTTCCCTTATTGAAACATAGGAATTCCACAAAAAATCATGCAATGTGATCTATATATTTGAAATTAGAAAAACATTAAATTGTGAAACACTCTTTAACCGATCATCATAAATTTGTTCATATTTTTTTTGGATTATTCTACTTTAACTAACAAATATCCCATACAAAAATAATTTATCCCCTCATTTAATTCACCATAAATTTAGGCTTCATTATTTTTTAAATTTTAAAAAAGCCAAATAATATTTTCCAGGTTTTCATGAACATAAGAATGAAATAATTATTTTGAGAATACCGTCTTGTTATGTAATCTTACCTTTATAATATCACCACAATAAAAATCTTGAATTATAGTTTATCACTCATCATCAGGGTATTTATCAAACTAATATTATCATATAATCATAACATTAATGAGTGAAATCATATTTAATATTAAAAAAAAACTATATATAGATATTACATATCATTTTAAATCATAGTTTATTATTACAAATTCAATAATTTAATCTTACATAGGTTGTGAGGCATTAGAGTTATTCTTACATATAAGAAGATCTATATTACTTAAGGATTAATTATTTTTTGTATAATTAGATCTTATATTACACTAAGTATGGAAACTCAATGTTATTATTATATATCTAATATTTATTATTATGTAATTAATATACCAATTTATTCCATTAAATGACAAAAAAATTTATTTATATTTTATTTTATAAATTAATCTGTTATAGATTCTGAGTTACTCTAGTATAGGTTGAATAAATTTATATTTAATCTTATGTAGAAAATTAAAATTTCATATATATCTCAATGCTTTTAAAACTCTCCATTTCCATAAATCGAAATATCTAGAAGTCAACTTGTAAATTTTCAACACATATAAAAACCTTTTAATGTCATCTAAAAAATGTAAAACACTCAAGGAGTTGATTAGTATTCCATAAAACTCTTTAACACAATTCACAATGCTACTAAAACATATAAAAACTCAATTTGTGTTCTTATATGTATCTTTAACTATCTCAAAAAATTTATTAATTAATATTAATTACATTCTTCCCATTTATAGATCATTAATTAATTATATTATATTACAACACCATTTATATCTCCACTCATAATAAACTCAATTTTTCAATTATTATATTTGTGAAAACATCCAAATATGGAAATGACCTTATTTATTAGAAATACAAGCATGAATCTCATAATGGTGAGTATCTTCACTCTACTCTAATCACATCCATATCATCAAACTACTCATTGATACATTATCATTTTTATGTTAAATACAAAATAAAAATAATAGGTTATATCCCACCACTCTGTTATTTTCATTGAAAAACAATAATATTTGCCTGCCACAGTCATCTCTAATAGATATATAGACCTTATATGACACAAATTTTTTATCTCATCCTCTTTTTATAATGCTCATCAAGAAGAAGAAAACCTAATTTTTTTAAGATTAATCATAGATTATTTTAAATTTCTTTCACCAATTTCCTTTTCCATTTATGAATGGATATTTAGTATAATATTAAATAGAATATGATAATATATATTTTCTATGGAATCTTAATGTTATTTCTCTAACAATTCTCTATTTGTAGCTTCAGTATACCTCTTGGTATAGACACCTCATAGAGATATTCATTCTACTTCCCCATTTCTTAAGTTTTCTAATACCTAATTGGAAAATTCCTTAAACTTGAACTAGATTGACTTTATCAACTATTGACATCAAATAAAACTGTATTCATCAAAATATAATGGGTAATTAAATATCCCACTTTCTATTTGTTTTCAATACCCATTAATGTATTGAATAACACCAATTGAGGGTTATAAATTAATCGACAAAATTTCTACTTGAGAAATGATCATTATATAAAGTATTGAAAAAAAAATTAACTTCATATCTATCCCTTTAAAATACATATTTTCCCTACACTATATGTCATTGGAAATTTGAATTTTACTCCCTTAAATAGATATTCTTTCAATCAATGGATGGATAGAAAAATAAATAATCAATATAACTTTATTAATTAAAATTTATATAGTGTTATAAAATATTATATTAATAATAATTTACTCTAGAAACTTCTCAACTCAACTACCCCAAAAAGGATATGCTCTATTAAATCATTATATAGATTGATCCATTTTATAGTCGAACTCAAATAATATTTAATCAGAATTATCTTCCAAAAAATCGATGCAACTTCCAGTCGTACACTCAATGATAGAAATATTTTTTATTATAGATTTTTGAATATTTACAATTTTATATCTACCCAATAATTAGTCAACATTATCTTTTATCTGGTAAAAAGGAAATAGATATGATAATATAGTAATTTTTATTTTTTCTACATTGAGAGAAAGAAGGTTGAAGAATTATACTCATCCTAAAATATATTTTCATTTTAGATCAAATATTTTGTAAATTATTCAATCCTACAACAATAATTTTATAGAAAACAATCTACATAGGTATTATGGTTCAACTTTATATTATGATATTCTCTCCATGTGGAATATTATTTTTCTCCCCAAAAAATATTCTACTATAATTCCTTTATCCATGTTTAATTTTTCTCACCTTTTAATATTGTGTTGGAATTTGTTTTATTAATTAATTCAAAATATTTCCACCTTTATTTCACCATAGAAAAAGATTATTATTAATTCTTGGATCACTCATTTGTTAAAAATTATCAAAAAAATCAATTTATTGATCACAAATTTTCTTTAACCAAAACAATACTTTGATTTTAATATTGGATTGATTCTGTTTTCATAAAGCTTTCCTATTTTTGTAATAACACTCATGTATTGTTTTAAATGATTTGTGATATATATTTATTCTATTATAGATCAAACTCATTTTTAGTATATCATGCTTCTTACTCTTACAGATTATATTTTATTCAAAACCTTATCTTTACATAATTCCCAAGGTAAAGTTACCATCATTTCACATTTGTATCCTAATAATATTTATCAAGATTGTTACTTAGAATGTTTTTGGTATAATATTAGCGATCTAAACCACAATTTTTCATTACTTGGGCCTTTGGAATTACAGTTTCCATAGAGATTCCATATTATTTCAGAAAAAAATTGATGAACATATCCATTCCCATCATTTATGAACTTGAACCGATGTCATATATAGTCCCCTTTAATATAACTATAATTTCTTATAATAATTAATTCATCATAACTATAAATAATGTCTCTCTATCTAAAACTTTCACAATATAAAAAATGATAAACGAAATATTTTTTTTTGACTTTAATAATACTCTTCATGAACTTAGTAGCATGCTATTTTTTGAAAAAATAACATTCCTTTTAATCTATTTTTGGTGAACTAAATATCCTTTAACTTGTTAAACAATACATTTATGTAGTTGTGGGTTTATAATATTTTTTATCCACTATATATTTGCCTAAAATTTTATTTGAATAATACAATATCAATTGAAACATTGTTAGTATAATTTTTTTGAAGTAGGGGTTACCCTTCTATTTGATATTATTATAGGTACATTAATAGATTATTTTTGAACGTTATTTCTATTAATATAATATTTTTTATTGAAATAATATCATTAGTAACTCTTATAGTAATAAATTTTTATTCACCATATTTGGTATTTTGTACTTGTGACACATCTAGATTTCTCTATTTAGCTTCTAGTGTATAACACTTAGTGTTTAGTGTAGTTTTCTCATCCTTAAATGATATAACTCTGTATTAATGATCTCTATTTATCCTATAAAAATTATTTTCATGAATCTTATGATTATAATGTTAATAATTGTTTTGATTCTTTATCTTCATGGTCATTTTCTATAAATGTGCATTCCTAATATCAATTGCGGCCTTTGTGAATCTAAAAATGCATGTATCCTCTCTTAAAAAACATTATTTATTTCTATTTTCATATCAAAAATATTTTAAAATATTCTTAAACTATGTAATATATTTATTCAAACACCAATTTTTTATAAGTTTATCTTTAAATTAACTGATTGTATTGTTACACACTTGCACGTTCTCATCTAATTCTTTATTAATAAGATCTATCACCATATCGAGCTTCGTTTTCTCTTCCTACATACCTTTAATGAATAAATATATACATGGGAGAACTTAAAAAGGGATATTTATAAAATAATACAGAAGTCATGAACTAAAAAAACATGTGCTTCAATTGGAACACACCTTTAGATATTGAACTAATGTTTCAATGTTATGAATTTTAATAGATGTAACAGATATTTTTCTATTTTATATACTTTATTTATTCGTGAATCTTATTTATATTTTCATAAGAATGAGATCATAATCATCCAAATTTATTAATTTTTTTATTTACCAATTTTTTTAGTATTATCATCTGTAATGTAATTGATATTTAAGTCACACATGTTTTCAAATCTAAAATTTATAAATGAATATTTTAGAAAATAGAGAATTTTTAGATCCAATCTCATGTAGAACCATAAACTCTAAACCCATTTTAATTTCCAATGTATGTTATGGGATTATTTAGGAGGTAGAGAATAAAATCAAATAGTTTTTATTATATAGTTGTTTGTTTATTTATTTAAACTATCATGCTTATTAGGATGAATAGATCTCTTTATGTGATAACTAACATAAAACTATTTATAAAATGAGAAGAAATAAAGTGGATAATAACACATATTATTTTAAAAATAATTTTTTATGGGGTACTCTATTTCATTGTTTTTCTCTATGGAAAATTGGGACATTGATATATTCTATAATAAAAAGATAATATAATAGATAAGGTATTAACATTATCCCTGAGAACTATTTTCTAGTGGTTAATTTCTATTGAAAGTTTATTTATATTTGAACCATAATTTTTACAATTGTATTTCTTCAACATATAATAAATAAAATGATAATTAATCCTCCACATTGATTTAGTAATATTAGTATATCATCATATTCTATAAAATAACATTGAATACTATAAGAATATCAACAACAGTGGAAAAAATTTCATCCCATTCTTCATATTAGTTTAATAAATGTATGTTTTGAACCATTAACAATTTTGTTTATACTTCCTTACCAATTTCAATCCATCAGATAATCCAAATAATACCATTACACTTCAACATAAATAATATGAATTATGAACAACGTTTTCACTTTAATATCCTTACTATTTCTTCTTTATTTTTTTGATAACCATAATATTATTCAATAGATAGTTCTTATCGATATATAATTTTCAATAATATTCCATACTATTTTATATAATTAAACATCAATATTTATGAATATAATTTACCGTGTGTGTATTTACAACATTCAATCATGGTAAATCCCTGAAATTTATGACATCATGATGTCCATATTTAATCTTGGTAAAATATTAAATCATGAAACCATTCAAAATTGTTTTTCTTACATGAACATTAAATAGTACTTTTGAATATCCTTTATTCGGACACAAATATCCTCTAAAATAATCTTTATTTCACCATAAATTTTGGATTCTATATAGAATATTCTGGATTTCAACTTCCCTAAAATCCACAGCTTCTTTTCCAATTTTCCCTAGTCATAGCCATAAAACAATGACTTTGAAAGGTTATTTCTCATAGTGAAATATTAAACTTTTAATCTATAAAACATTAAATGTTTCGATTATTGATCATAATGTAACACTGTGGTATTTATCTAATTAAAAGAAAACATAACCTTAAAATTTTAACTAGAAACATATGGTTTAATTATGTGTAAACTTTAGATAAAACTTGCATATCAATTTAAACCACATATTATTCTTTTGAATTATCTAATTTAATATTACATAATCTATAAATATTCATATTTATTTATAAAATTAGATATATAAATCTTATTTATTGTAAGAATCACTATTCTATACCATTTGGGTGATTCATGAATCCATATTTTAAACTTGGTGTAATTTTTGAATATCATAGATTATCTCTAATATAAGTAATTTTATAATTTCTTCCTTATAAGGTTATTAAATTTCGATTTTTTTATTTTTCTATTAAATTTATTTTTATATATAGTCTGAACATATCTAACATAGAAAATATAAATTCAGATCTACTCCCTTTTTTACTATTCACATATCATTTTAATCCTATGTATCTAAAAAAATTGGAAAATCTTTAATTTAGAAACTCAAAACACAAAGAACAAAACTTCAACCATCTCCCCAGATATAGAAACTATTTCAAATAATCTCAAAATAATGTAAATCTATGTGAAATTTTATTATACATTGATAAAAAATTATTAAAATTCCCAAATCTACTATAAAAAAACATTTATTATGTATATTTAACAAGAAGAACAAATTAATAGCTATGTTTTAATTTAGTTTTTATACTTGATAGTTCATTAAATAATTATCCAATAATCTAGAATCATTTATAACTGTAATCATAATAACATTAGTTCTTATATCACTATCCTTGTGTATAAATATAGATAATACAAAAACATATATGCTTACTAATATAAGGATAAACCTAATAATTCTATCTATATTTATTTTTCTTCAATAACTAACAACACTACAAATTCTTAATAAATTTGAAAATATTTTAAACACTAAAACTCTATGAAAATCACCAATATATTAAATGGTTATGTGAATATCATTACACATCAGGAGACAACAGATAAAACAAATCCAATTAATTCAAATCATAGACATCCATAAATTTTATCATTATATAGTAATCTCATAAAAATATATATTCCATCTATGATATACCACTCCTATTTCATTGTATTCTTCAAGAAACTCATTAAACAACACAAACCACAATTTTCTTTTCCAATTTTCATCATGGATGAACCAGAATCGATTTCATTAGGATCCTTTACATATATATGAATGGATATATAGAAGCATATACAATGGTTGAAATCAACACACATATTTTTTGTGAACTCCAAGATATATCTCAAAATATTTTACAATGGGTTCCTTAATCTCAATCTTTCCATTATCATATTATTTTTCAATTCCGTCTCTTCAACCATTTAGTGAGTTCTCCATTAATTCATTGGATAACCTATTGAAATTAGTAAATATTGAATTCTTTAGCTATTTAAAAAATACAACACAAATTTTTAAAATCTAATGGTCACATTAATTCTTTAATGATTCATATTTTAGCATTGAGTGTACTGATAAAAATTATAAAAATTTATACTCTAAATTATATGAAATTTATGATTATAATTGGAACACATAATTTCAGCGTTGTCTCATATGGAGATATAATGTTCAATCATGAGACACCATCCACAAAACATTTATAGAATTATACTATAAAATATATTACCTGAATTACAAAACACATTATTTATATATATAATATTATCAAATTTATTTTAATCCACATTACCTATGGTTAACAAGGTACCTACATGTGAATTATGGGGCTTTAGTACTGTACTTATGTCATTATGATTATCAAGATTAAGAGAAGGTGTTTTAAATATATTCAATAATTTTGTGTTGAAATGGGAAAATCATGATGGGGTGAATTGATAAGAATTTAGAAAAATTACACTCATAGTTGAAAATAATTTTTTATAATTTTTTTTGAAAAAATAATGAATTACAAAACAATATTCTTTAATATTTGAAAAAATTGTAAAAGAAAAAAGTTTGAGGGAAAAATGTAATTAAAAAAATGTGTATTAAAATGGAAATATAAAATAAAAAATCATAAAGAAAAGAACACACAAATAGTTAAGTATATTTTTATAATAAGTCTCTACATCTATCAATTTTACTAGTTATAGATTTCATCTCTTACCTTTATTAGTTAAGGATCCCACTCATGTAGCAAATATTTAGTGAAAATATAATCATTTTAAATAATATTAGATATAAATGTGAATAAATAAAAATAATGAATTAACCTACAAGGATTTTGAAATAAAATAATTGAATTGAAATTGAGTGCAATATTTTAGATCAAAATTAAATAAAATTAAATGTAGATTTATTTTGATCCTTGAGTGATGAGAGATAGTAAATTTTTATATTTTTCAATAAATAGGTAAATGTATCAGGAAATTTTCAATAGGTGTCAATGGCCCAGGTCAAGAGAAATACAAATATTTAAATATAGTACTTAGTACTTTATATATATTATAAAATATAACTATTGATGAGAGTATTTAAAAAAATGACTCCTATTAATTATTTTTACCAAATCCTTTTAGGATATCAAAAATAAATTAGACTGAATATAATTTCCTTCATAACTAGAAGAATTATTTTGTAATTTTTTTATAAATTTATCATCACGGTGATATAAATTAATATTAGATAATATTTGAGATATATTATTTATAATGACCGGCATTATCCCTGGTTAGTAAATTAAATGGTGTTTGGAACTTTTATCATGTGTATAGGTTAATTTTGTGTTCTAGGATTTTGATTTAAATTATATAGGTTGGGATGATAATAGGTTTCAATTTTACATGTGGTTGATATGTTTTAGGTTTTAGTTATGGTTTAGATATTGGTTCCATAATCACCCAATATAGAAATATAGTATTGGTGTATCCATTACCATATGTTGGGCCATCAGGAACTTGGTGGATTGAGATGTAGAATAAGAGGAACACTAACTTGTTGATGTGTTTGTAAGAGGGTCCTACTGGTGCACTATGTATAGAGTTTTAGCTAACATGGTACCTAATAAGAGGTGAGTTAATTTTTTCTATGGGAATAAAATTATTATTCTAGCCCCATTTCACCACTTACTAGGGTTATTCTGGTTTTTCTAGAAGAAATTGATATAGAGGTTCCCCATCTCTCCCCCTATCCCACTGTATTCCCCAACAGATATTGTGTTGTTTGAGCGTTTTTCTTCTTTTCAAATGGAAGTCAGTATTCTTATTTCTCTATTCTTATTTATTTCTTATGGTCCCTTTTAATTTTTAATTATTTGAGATAGTGTTTCAATGATGAATATTGTGGACTAAGGTTTAAAAATAGTAATATGATATGGATTCATGTAATGGTGTATTTGGAACCTATAAAAGAGTAAAGCCCCAAAATTTCTTTATATGTATATTCCATGGTGAAATTCACAAAAGTGATTTTTGAATTGGCATTGAATTGATGACCAACTAATTATTATTTGATGATGATTTTGTTTATATGCATTAAGATTGCATGAAATGGTTTCTCAGTGTGCCAATTTTTTGGGTTCTAACCATGGGAGTTTATTTAGTGAGACACTATTAATTATCCATCATTATATTAAATTCATTTACTAATTATAAATTCAAAAACATAAATATAAGATCCTTGTGAGTTGTTATATTATCACGAGATCATGGAATGGATTAGTGTGGGTTTTTAGAAGTCTTGGTTCAGAAAACATAGGGATGATAACTATGGTATCATGTTATATGCCCACTATACTACATAAATAAATGTGAGTTTTAATGTTCTTTTATGTGTGTTTTTTGGGATTCATTATAAATATTAAAATGGGGCCATGTGAGTTCAATATTAGGGAATCAACATAGGTAAATCTATTTATATTGATTTTGGTGTACCACACATGTGATAATATTGGAATATCCTAAAAAATCCAAGTTGAATGATGTATTGATTCTATTAAAGGACTACAAAATGGTCCTCGATCATGGGATAAGTTCTATTTGTCATGTACTAAGCACTATATTATTAGTGAAGTAGATTTTAGGTGGTTGACATTAAAGGAATATAATAGTTGTTGTTGGTATTGCAAATTTCATAGCATAGACTCTGTGTATAACCTTAGAACTATGTAACTCCTTGAGTTAGGGAAGTGGGATAATAATAATTAGCATAGTGATATTTGGAAGGTTATGGGGCTTGGGATAATCGAGTGATTTGTTGATGTGGTGGGTAACAACTATCTCTTAAGAGTGCCTAGTGGCCTACAGTGATTTTAAAGTAGTGCTTATGCTACCTTGTGTATGTAACTCCCATGGGAGTAGGACTAGAGTTCTTGATAGATATGAATAATTATAATAAATCCAAGTGAGGCTTTACTTATATTTAAGGTCGTTGGGTATAGGTGAACCACGTGGGATTTTCTGTAGTATATGTCCGTACTCATATATGGAAGTGTTTGGGAAGATTACCAAGTTGTTAGTGAAACACCATAGGTGTTCTTTGGTATTATACATGTGTGATTAATAGAATAAGGATTTATTTGTGTTTATATGAGAACCTCCAAGTTGTTTATGGATTTAATGAGGTTTCATACCATGGTTTGTCTAGGTTTCACCAATTGGTCAAGCATATGAGGTGAGTATGGTGTATGGTTATGAAATTACTATGAGGGTTAAAATATATTGATTTGGTTGATGGTTGTGAATTATGAGGTTATTCAGGGTAAAATATGTTGAGATGTATTGATACCATATAGTTTAGTACTAATTTGGATCTATGAGGAGCTGAGATCTTGGGTATTGGATATATCAATCATGTTTTTTGTATTATTATACATGATGTGTCTAAGATCAGATTAATCCATCGATAAAGGGGTGGGGGGAAGTAGTGAAAATGTTTTTTAAAATTTCTCCAATATTAAATAATCATTTACAACCTCTTAAAATTCAGACCTTATAAATAAAAATTATAATCCTTACTCAGACATACAGAAAATAAAAGAACATCAAACATGAGTATTATTTCAAGGAATGTCCCCTTCATTGGTATCCAACTATGTTATATGGTTGTTTGGCCTCCCCTTCTATATATTATTCATTTTAAGAAAATATATTAATTACCATACAATATTGACATTGAGTAGGACTACGATATTCTAGAGCTACAGTAGACTGATTAGTCTCACAATAATTTGTGATATATATTGTAATGGAATAAAAATGATCACTTTGAGAGTATTCCGTTTAAAAAATATTAGATTAATATATTTCTCTATGGGCCTCCAGTACATTTAAGAATAAAATTATCCATCAATGGAGAATTAAATGCTGATTTTTTCCTTAATGTCAAAAGATAGATCTGATGTAGTTGGGTTTTTTTAGTGGTAATCACCCCGTAATCCTACATGAAAAATAGGGGTTCAAAACCCATTGGGCACAGGTTATTGTAGCAGTACTGTAGCGGTACTGTAGTAGCGGCGGCACTGTTAAATAGCGGGTACTGTAGCGGCGACAGGGCACTGTAGCGGCGGTGGAACTGTGGGGGTACCATAGCAGGCGGGTTACTATTCACAGAATGTGAATTGGGCCAAAAATTTGGGCCTACGGGCTATGTAATGGGCTACAAGCCCAGTGGGTCTTCAGGATATGTTATGGGTTTCCCTCTACCTAGTTAAAAGAGGTGTTTTCTTTGATTTAATAATAAAAATGAGGCTTCATCCCCATCCTTTAAAAAGATAGATATGATTTTGCTGAAGTATTGAGTAGAAAATGGTGTAGACAATGTATTTTTAACTTCATGCGTCCTTACATCTTCTTACAATCTAAATATTTTGATAGAATATTATCTATAAATATCACAGACTATTTTTCCCTCTCTTTTATAGTTTATAATAATCTCCATTTTCAAGACACCTAGAATTAAATTAATTCATGGAAATAAATTCTATCTTAAAATTCTCAAAACATCCTTAAATAAATTCATAAAACATGGTATTAATCAAAATATGACTTCATTCATGATAATTTTAATTCCCCACAATCTATGAATATTTTCACATCTATTTAATTAATTTACCATAATATATTTATAATTACACCCTTATTATCATACAACATCTCATCCAAAACAAATTGATAATAATATCCACCTTAAATCACCATTGAAAACTAATTAAAAAATTATGTATTTGTGAATTTACTTTAATATATGCCTAATTATTCTCCCTATTTTTTATTGAACATACCTTCTTCTAAATAATGGAATAAGAATATTCTTTTTGAATTATCACATAAAATCTCATCTTCTTGTACATCCAAACATGAAATATTTATAAAGAATAATTTTATTAATTGATGCAAGTGATTATATAAATTAATGTTTAGAAACAAATTTCCACATTATCATTCCATTAATAATATATGGATATACTTCAATTGAAAAATTATCTTGAATACGGTCCTAAAATTTTCAATTAGATAATACTCAAAACATTCAACAGATATAAAATGTGATTATTATATTTGAATACTCCAATGAATCATCATGAATCATATTTTCATTATGATATTTTAGAAAATTATTATTAGTTCAGGAATCATTGGTTTTCAATTCCTAAAAATATCACAATTATAGAAAAATGACTCTTCTCAAAGGAAAATTTAATATGAGAAATTATCATACATGAGAAAATATATCCTATAGATTAATAAATCATTTTACATTGAAATAATATCCTATGAATAGATCAACATGATTATATGGGTCCCTAAATATCATATTCCCATATCAAATCAGCAACATATAGGATATATCTTCCACCCATGGATTAGTTCACTTATTCTGGTCACCAAATTTCAATTGCATAGATATATTCACTCAATTATTTGATAATTATCTTATGTTTAACTTAGTTTTCTTTTTATGGTAACCAAATTTTAGATGGGGTGAATTGAATATATTTTTAGAGGACTATAAGATAATTTACTTAGCATGTTTTTAATGTTCAACAAATTAACTCTAGAACATAGATACCATGATCAAAAATTCATTAAATTAAGTCATGAATCATCAATATTACTCAAAGATATTTTAATATAATAAGAAAATATATAAAAAACTATAATTATTCATAATTATAATTGAAAGTAAATTAAAACCATCAAAAAAATATAATACTTGTTCGATCTATACCTTTTGGATTTATTGGAAACATCATTCATCTCCATAAAATTATCTAAGATATATTTAAAAAGCAATCAAATCTGACGTGAAAAATCTAATCATAGTCAATCACTAATGATAAGTGACTCACACTCCACTACTAGATAATGTAAGGATTTTGGAAAATTCTACACCTCGGTGTCAAGGACATATTTTACTAAGTGAATTAAATGAACAAATATAATTTTATATACTATTTTCACCTTTAATGATCTCCTCAATTATGAATTATTCTAATCTTCTAATTCAATAGGTAGTTTTAACTCTGAAAAAAATTTCTCTCCCCCTTCTGTAATGAGTTTTTCTTACTATTTCTACCCCTATTTCAACACAATAAAACTCATAGTGGGGGAATTCTTATAAATTTTTTTTCAAGTGATTTGTGATAAATGAAAACCATTTTTAACATCAACACAAAGAAGATATCACTTGGCATCAAATATTTTGAGGATATATATGATTTGATTTGGATCTAAAAAATAATTTATCTTGAAATGTCTGTTGGAAAATATTTTCAAAATATGATGATTATTAATGACCAAGATTTTGGATTTGGAATACTACATAGGGTTTATAATGATTTTTTACACTCTAATTTTCATACAACTACTTCAACAAACTATTGATCTCAAAATTCAAGTTTACCATCGGAATACACATTCATAAGACCTATGTTTATGAATGAGAAATAGATATATATTAAACATCGGTTCTGTTAAGTACCATTGAATTTTGGTTTTTTAATTTACCTATCCACATGTCCCTAACTAGTGATGAAAATCCCAGTTGAAGTATATCGTTGGTCTATACATTCACCTACTTAATATGTATAAGTGAAAATAAGTAAATTCAAATTCAAATTATTTTTGTATAATAACCCATAGTTTATTATATCCTTAACATATTAAATAAATCAAATTACTATAACCATGTGTGACTCCCTTGGGTCACCTTTAAATCTATCACAATTTCACTGTAAAGGATATGTCTGGTCTAGAAGGTATGTTATAATATAGCTTATATCCTCTCTTCTAAATACATTTTGATCAAGAATAATACCATTATCAATCATAACTTTTTTGGTCCGGAACAAAATTGCTGTTGCAAATTTTCATTTAGTATTTCATTCTATTTAAAATAAATAAATATCTAGTTTTTTTATAATAAAAAGATATAATCAGATATCCAATCAACATATAATCCCTAAAAGTTTATTGAGTATTCTAATAAATACATCTCAAACTGATTTCTTATGTTGTAAAAAAACTCCCCACATTGGAAAACATTATCACAAGTAAAAATTATATATTCCTTTTACACTATATAATGATGTGTTCCAATTGATAAATCATTTAGAAAAATTACTATCAACATTCCCTTTTGAAAAACCCATTTCCAAAGGCCACAATCATGTTTTGAGTACCATGTTCTAGGATCTTATTTTAATTTATATAATTAATTTTTTTAATTAATTTCAACTCCCTCCAACAATTAAAATTGTGGTTAAAATCATATATTTTCTTAAAAACTCTTATTCATTCTCACCATTCACGAAAGTGGTTTTCACATCCATTTAATATAGTTTAAAATTATTATATGGAGCTACAAAAAGTCCATATTTTTTCATTCCATGTTTCAGGATTTGATATAGAAAAAACATCCTTGAATCTATCTCCATATTTGTGTTTTTTAATTTGTTTGAACTCATATTGTAGGTATTATTCCTAGAAATTATTCTTAATTTAACCACCCCTAATCCTTAGTTTAATATATGCTATTAGTGGTTTTTGGTTTTTTATTCTTAATCATGTTCTAGTTTTGACTACTGCTTCCTAGATTCCTACTATATTCTCCATATCATTATGATATTTCAATCTATATTTTCTCTAACCATAGTTTAAGGTATCCTAACTATCAATATTTTTATCTGATTTAATATCAATTGAAATGTAAAAAAATCCTCTAATTATAAATTTTTACCTGAAAAATGCGCATTGATATACTTTTCTATGTTATATTGAGCCAAAAAACACCTAAATTTATTCCAATTTTCAATTATTTTAATATTAAATCATTCAACATGCATGTATAGACACTTTTTCCTACACTTGTACCAACAAATACTAGATATGTACCACATGTATATCAATTAACCAACTTTCTATTTAATCATTCCAATGATAACATTTTTTATCATTATAATGAATAGAAATTAAAAATATATGAAATGCATGAAATTTTGGATTATTCTTATAAAAAATAATACAAGGATTATAATAGGTCCTAGATCTCTAAAGCCATCAATTTTTAATGCATATAATGTTATACAAAACATATCTCCACAAATATTTCAAGACCTTATTTGGAGCTAGAATCATTTTTACCATATCAATAATACTTAAATCCATCCTCTCTAAAAGACAATGATTTTAAAGAGTTAATGGTGTATTGAATTGATGCTTTATTACATGTTTTAAGAGATATATTTTAAATTCATCAAATTTTTATTCCATTGAAATATTATATGCCAATTTCATGATGATGTGTTTAAACCCAGTTTCAACTTGTCTCCTAAAAATTTTAAACATGTTAGTTTCTTATAAATATTACATAATAGAAATCACAGTGTCTATTCAAGTATAATCATAAAAGAAAACAATGAAATATAAATTCATTTTTCTTGCAGTTTTTTGGATCGCAGGAGCACATAAATATGCTAAAATATGTTCTAATAGAATAAAAAAACAATTTGAACATTATATTGATATTTATGAGTATTTTTTTTTGATTTTCTACAATCTATATTACTTTATATTTTTAGATTGGGGAGATCATTCACATGACTATAATTCTGAATTTTTCTCTAGAATGTTTGGACATGATGAAAAAATTTCATATTCCCAATAATATTCTTATAATTTTTACCCATATAAAAATTTATTGGATCACCATTTAAAAACGTATTTTCATTCATTAATATTCTCTATTACGTGATCCTTCAATCCCAAATTTTTTTTAAGGATACATGTTTCATTTATGAAAAATTATTCTTGCCCGTTAACATTGAAATCAACCACCCTAAAAGTACCATGATTCAGTCCTCCAAATACAGAACATCATTAAATTTCATATTTTGAGTGTCATTTTTAGTTGTGAATCCTCCCCTTGATTTTCAGAGAAAAATTAATACTGTATTTGATAACTAATCAAATATTATATTCTTAATAGTTTCCAAAATATTTAGATTACCTGTTATGTATGAAGGGAACAAAATATCCTAGGAAAATGAATTAGTTATCCATTAATAAAATTTCTTTTGAAAATTATTATTTTTATTATTTATCTAATGAATACCCCTCATTTCTTTAACAAAGACACCCAACCCTGGAAATTTTACAATACATTTATTTATGCTATGAAATTTTATTAGACCCCCTTCTTGTTTTGTTTCAATTGTCATTAATGTATATGGTTATTATGAAGGATGATATCAATATATTGGTGAAGAATAATTTGAGTGAAGAAGAATATCATGGAGGTTTCGAAGATGTTCCCAGATGTGTTGTAAAATTATACTAGGTTAATATTTTTATAAAACATTAGTATTTGATGTTTTAAGTTTATTTCTATTATTTATTTGAAAAACAATTAGTCCAAACATTGGAATATTATGATAAATATTGTTTATTTAAGGTAAAATTTTTTTAGTATTTGATATTCCATATATATTTTATATGAGGACGAAAAATAATGTTAGATCATGTTTTTTATAAAAACTATGTGGTCTTGTGGATGAATTTATATATAAATTAGAATATGGTTTTTATGATGTAATTTAAGGTGTATTTTGAAAATATTTACCCACCTAGTGATAGCTAGAGACCCAAGAATATTGGTAATCTACATAGACTTCTCACCAATACTATGGGTGAGATAAAACAAAAAAAAATTATTTTAGAACATAACATAGTAGAAGAAAAGTGTGTCTCAATGTTTATCCTCTAGTGTGTGGATCGACCAAAAAAACCCCTAGACACCACTATCTCCAGTTGTGATTTCAATAGGATACTAATGAGGCATTGTGACTTTTTATGGAAATCAAAAGAGAATAGTGTTTTGATGTGGGATGTTCTAAAATTGTTACCATTAAACATTTTATGAGTCATTTCTAGAAGAATGTGGTATCAATAATGAAGATGGCCAATATAAAAACCGTTTTTTAAAAATTTTAATCACTATTTAGTTAATACATTTGGTTTCTTGTCTAATTTACATTGTTGATCCTCATAGTTTATCTATGCATTCAATCCATTTATTATGGGATCATCACATGGACAATCAATTGAGTTCACTACAGACATAGAGATGGTTACTTATAAACTGATGGGTAATTTTTTGTGATTATTTTTACAATTCATATCATTAAAAGTGTTTACATATGGGAGAATAAATTGTATTGGAAGTGTGGAATAGAAGGATACCATTCCCAATGTATTTTATATGGGAATTTTGGTTGAGAACAAGATCATAAGACTCTTATGAATATGATTTTAGATGAAATTTTTAAAAATTATTATTGTGGTCTTTTATAGGACCATTAAAATAATAATGAGTGTAATTATTTTAGATTAACAATGGATGAATTATGAGTTGTCTATCTCCTTTAGACATAGAAATCTTCAGAATATGATACTACACAAAAAATAAGTGTTTATTTGTTTATTATATTCTGATTAATTCCAACATTGTCGATACAAGATATTCTAATATCAAATAAAAACAATATTCATGATCCATTATGTATTGAGAATGTTAGAACTAATAAAATATAGGTAGAAATATATTTGAAGATATTTTAGTCCTTAAATAAAGGATCCGCAATTATAGTTGGTTAATACATGAATGGATATATGTATATGGATTATAAATTTGTATAGATATCATGGATTGAAGGAGGAATAATTATAGTATTATATAAGAAATGTCTTTGGAAATTCAGTACATATTTTATGCAGTTATAGTTAGTTAAAAATAATATAAGTGATAATTTTGAATTGAAGAGATCATTGAAAATTATAATTATTGAGATTTATGATAATTAGAATTCATTATTCCTGATACATTATGTATAGAGAAAATAATACAGAAGGATAAGAAAAAATTTACACTATAAATTATTATTCAATATACATATATATTCTTCTTGGTTTAAGAAGATAAATATGCAACACTATAATTCCATAGAGTATAATTGGCATGTTCAATGTTTAAAGGAAGTAATATGGTATTATTCTGCATTGAATACACTCTTGGGTATTCAAGATGATGTGAAAATAAAATATTTATAATTAATCTAAGTGTATTGAGGATATAGTGAAGAATATAGATCGATTGTAATTCAGTAATTATATACTGATGTTAAATAATAATGGAAGAAGAATAAGGATGAATAATTAGTATATTCTATGCATTTTAGATTTCATGAAAAGGGGAGGAGTAGAAATATTATTCCATTAGTATGAAAACGTAAAAGTGTGTTTGTGTAAACTTTCATATGTATATATATTTTTTAAATTGATTAGAATTACTTGAAGGATTTTTCTAAAGATAGAAAAGATGAAAATAACACATAGGTAACACATTAACAATTATCATGTTTCAAATTTTGTGAAGAAAATTATTCAGTTGTTACAAAAATTTTTATAATTATAATTTTAGGGATATAATTTTGAGTTGGATAAACTGAAGAATAGTATATAGACTTAAAAAATTCAAGTTTATAGTTTAAACACTACCAATTCTTATACATATAATGATTTCAATAGGCAGTTTCATCTACTAAGAATCAATATCACCCAAAGGACTAGCCATCAAATTTGATAGGTGAACCATGTATATCACAATTCCATTTCTTTTATTTGAGTGTGTATGTTTTAGATGTGATTCATCAAATATATGAATTTCATAAAAGTGAAAAAGAGATCCAAATTACATTAACTAGTGATAGAGTTAAAAGGAAAAAAATCTAGATATTAGAATGATTAAAAATTTGTTCCACTAATTCAACCTCACATAGTGTGGTATAAATCACTAATTTATCAACTCAAATGCTATCATAAAATGGTTCACCTCTATCTACAATCTCCATTTTTTAGGTTATTTACTGTTATATATTAAAATTTCACCTTTTGATTTTATAATGAATAAAAAATTTGGGATGTTTTTAGAAGAGAATTTTATTCAAAATCAAACCAAAGAATAAAATTATATTCTTTCATATAAAAATATATAATTATCTACCAAGGGTTTGTTAAAAAGGAAAATAAGAACATATGATATTTAATAATTTTTCCTTCCTGTAACACTCTAAAATTATAAAATAATTACGTTTTATTCAATATCATTTGTGACACACAACACCTGGTGTATAAGTTAATATTATAACCCATGAAATTCTAATTTATTTACTATTTCAAATAAATTAAATATATTCTGTAAATTTTAAGGAATGAAAAATTGATTTAGTTTGTGTTAAACATGACGACATTTTTCTCTCATAGTTTGTGTTACATGCAAGACCATGTTTTACCGAATTACTATATATTATTAATACCATTAGTTAATATTAAAATTACCACCTAGCCATTGGAATGACAGAAGATAAAATGAATAACTAAAATATGAATATATATTATTTACACATAGTTTTTAGATATAAAATTATTGTAAATAAAATTAGAGTCATTTAAAATAAAATAAATGTTATCTAAAAAAATATTATTCTAAAATATGGTTTAAGTTTTTATGGAACACGTAATTAATTTTAAATTTTTTTAAAAAATTAAAATTAAAAAATTAATTGTTTTTGAATTTTGAACACCAAAATTACCTTAGGGTGATTTTTTTAGATTTTTATAAGATGTTTCATTTTTATAAATAGTGAAAATACTTAATTTTAATTTAAAACTACAATATTTTAATTAATTTATAATGCTAAATTATATTTTAATTGGTTTTAAAGTAAAAATAGTTCAATTATACATATAGTAATTCAATTTATGTCATTGTAACTATTTTTAGAATGATTTTTGACATAAAAACATTCTAAATTTTTAAACATTTTCAATTTAAAAACCCTCTTTCTTATCGCGTTCGTGAGAATAATTATAAATTTACATTGTTCAATTTTGTGAATTAAATTTAGAAAATTGGATTCCATATTGTGAATTAGAAATATGTAAAATTTATAATGATTTAACTTAATTTTTACCTAATTATTAGTAAAAAAAATTTAAATTTGATACAATGATTAAGGAGAAAACGAGTTTACTTAGTGGTTAAAAATAGAATATATCGTAAAAAATGACAAAAAACCTATCCAAAATCCATTTTATATTCATAGTTAAAACATTTTTATTCTTTTATTTATAATGGACCATTATTTAGGTTTGGTAACTTCAAAAAATGTGGGTGGAATTCACTCTTAAAAAATTACATTTGTTCCACGCACCCCACTTATAAAAGGCCACCCATTATCCTCTCCTCCCACACCCTAAAAAAAATTTGGATTGTCTACGAACTTCCTTGATAACTTCTATAACTCCCTCCTCTTTTACTAGAAGTCTTCATTTTAAAAAGAATCGATCATTTGAAGGATTTAGTGAAAACCTAATGAGGATACTCAAAGAAGAGGTAATGTTATTCAACAAATGTCTTTATTTTATCTCATTCACCACCTCCATAAATTTCTATTATACCATGTTAATATAATAAAATCATTATCTTATATATACCTAGATTTTTTTAGGGGTATTCACTACAAAAAAATACACATCCATCAAATGGGTTACAAAAACATCATTCGTGTGTGTGGCGAACTACCGCCTTATGAACTACTGTGATTCACTATTCCATTACCACTACTCAAGGTAATTAATAATGATGGATTAATAGTTTATATATAGAATATATGATACTTATAATGTTATTATTCTTATGGAATTAATATATCAGAGATACCTTAATGATTTTCATTTTTTGGAAATACGATATCACCGCCCTTGTGTATGACAGACTACTACCTTGTAGAGTGGTGTGGTTTGTTAACGCTTTACATGAAATTTATTAAGGATGGGGATAATAAAAATAAATTACAAATATGAAATAAAAATTATACTTTAATTATAATATATATATATATATAATTTACATTTCATTCATTCCATGTGATGATAAAATGGAAACAACATTCTTGCATACGTACAAAGCACCATCTAAATGAACGCTATTTTTTATTTACTATCACCAAAATTTAGGAATTAATATTAATACATTTATATTAAATATATATTATTTATTTAATTTTTTAAATTCTGGATATGATGAAATCATGATCTATGTAAAAGTAACAAAAAATAACTAGTAAAAAATCACTCAAAAAATAAAGAAGTTATTACTCAAAATAGTGGAAATAGTGAGAGATTAGAAATAAATGAGTGATAAGAAATATAAAAGTGTCATATATGATATTATAAAAATTAATATAGTCCATGTTTAAGTTAATAACCTTCTTAAAATAAGTATACATGAGGTTAAAGAGCGTTCAATCAAAATTAAGTGGAAGGTAAGGGAGTTCTTCTAAATTTAATTTCATTGAGGCATAATGCAATGTTATAAAAAAAATTCATTTATATTGTGTATGTATTTTCACTTTAAAAAATTATATAAAGCATAATTCACTATTTAGGGTTTTTTATGTTTTAATATGAATTATTTTTTTCAAAGGTGATTTTAATTTAATGTTACCAAGTAGTAATGAAATTTTGTCACAAAATTTAATTTCATTAGGTTATATTACTTCTTCATTATCCTTGATATTATTTGATTATGAGTATAATGTATTTTTATTATCTATTGTTTTATATAAAATTATTTTATGTGTATTTATAGCTGATACATGCCATTTATTTATTGATTAATTCTCACTTGGACATTATGATCATTTTAAGGATTCATTTCACAATCTCATTCTAATCAAGATTTTTTTCTTGAATTCCCATAAAATTAACTTATATGATCATTATTTAATAAACCATATAATTTTTTTCTTCTATTTATTCATTTTCATTTTCATATGATAGTAAATTTTTCCACTCTTTGATACATAAATTAGTTGGGAAAATATTTATATAAAATCCGACATCATTTATCTCTTCGGTCAAAACTTTATTTTCTTATAAAACCTTATATTTTGAGAATGATTTAAAAATTATTCTAACATTATAAAAATGATTTATTAAAGTAATTTCATGCATTTTGACTTAATGTTTTTTCTATATTATGATTTGTTTTTGTTTTCAAAATAATTCCCATTTGGATATAATCGAAAATGTGAGTGAAATTATCTTATCATTTTAAAAGCATGGAACATTCCAAAAAATTTAATAGTGTAAAAGGAATGTATTGTTGAATTCCTATAGAATGTAAAAAACATCCCATGGTTATGAAAATCATTTCATTTAAGCTTCCCTGGAAGGTTTATGATATTCTTTTTAAATTGAATTATCCACAAAGAAATGTATCTTCTATGTTTTTTTTCAAAGTGGAAATGATATTGTTCACATGGAATTTTTAATGATCCTTTTATGATATTTTTATTAATAAATGAAAAAACCATTTTTATTAATCCAATGGGTATATATGTTTATACCATTATTATTCTTCTACATTGTGGTTTATGGTTATTCTGAACAAGGAAACAATTGACATTCACTCCCTTGATTTAATATTTAGTCAATAACTTTCCCTTTAAATGTTCACTTTCCTATGATCATTGGATACTAAATATCACCTAAATATCCATATTATTTTTCAGTAATATATTCATTTCCAAAACAACATACAATATTTACATATAGTTTTAACTTTGATTGTTAATTTATTATATGTGGAAATATTAACCAATATTTTTCTTTATTCAATACTGATATTTGGTAAGGAGCATTTCCTAAAATATAAACAAATTATTAGATATAGGAGGAAGGATTTCGACTTAAAGACATGGGTGTGGACTGGTTAATGGTTGAACTTGATACATCTGTAGTCTCATGGGATGAATTCGTTCGATAACCATTGATAAATATAAATATATTGATTAGTTTTAAACTATCTTGAGAATATATGTTGAGATTAAGGTGTAGTGTTCCTAGGAAACATGAAATCCAATATTTAATCACTATCTTCATTCAGAAATTTTTTATTATGATCCTCTATATTTTCACTATGATATTATATATGGATTCATTTCACTCACAATTTATTGATAAATTGGAATTTATTTTTTGTTATTTACCTTCCCATATCGATTATTCTATATCTAGTTATTTAAATGGCCTATGGTCCTAGATATTTACCATTATACATTGGTTGTTCAAGTAAATTTATATAAATTTCATATATAATAAATTATTTACCTTTACATATATATTATTCTAATTAATTAAATATTTATTCCATTGTACATAACCCTTATTGAGAATATGAGATAACAGTTATTTTCATTCCTTTCCCTAGGATTCCATGAAGTGTAATAAGATTTATATACAAAGATATACTTTAGGTAATAATGATATTATTAAAAAAATTATGTTTTAAGTTATGTATTCAATTGTAATAAAATAATAATGTATCTATCTAGTTTACAAAGTCTTATAAATTAATTGGTCCATTGGGATGTGAATATTTGTATCTTATGTAAATGTAATGGTAGAATAAACTAAATCCGGACTACTGGGGCCATAGTTACAACAGTTGGTATCAGATCAATTTTATTATAATCCTTGGGAACTATATTAAGGAAAAAATAAAATATGGGACATGAACCTAAGTAATACTTTTAGTATAAGTATATAATAACATCGTAAAATTTTGGTAACATAGAGATTATGCGGTCCTTCCAGGAAATAAATCCCTCTCCGGATAACATATGTAGACATGACTTTGGGACATATATACCTAGGGGAAATTGCTCCAAAAAACAAACGTTAGTATTGAATCAAGCATTAAATGGTACATGAAAATGGGCTTTACTGCACACTTTGATTGAAAATATTGTGGGATATTCATAGTATAATATAAATTTTCTTTACAAACCATTATGAAATATTTGAATAGAAAATGATAATAAATAACCTAGGATTGACCCTAGACAAATGGAGTACCATTGTGTAAATAAAACGAAAGAAGTATTTATGTATTGGGATTCAAAAAAATAAAATTTAAAAGTATATTATCAATGGTATTTTTGTTATATACATAATGAATAATAAAAGGGATGTGTTAAATTTTATAAGAAATTCTGTATTTATTAACATAAGAGTTATGGATACCATCAGGGGTTAATGAGTCTAAGATTCATCATATGTTTAAATTATTAAACACCTCTTTATAGGTTTTATATGGTAGGAACATCATGATAATTTAAGATATTTTGGGATCGATTTATGGTAAGAAAATGTTTTAGTGGAGAAATTGTTGGTTGAATAATACCATCACATTTTATAGAAATAATTTTAATGGAACTAATAACCATTATGGTAGATATAATCATTAATAAAATTTTAATAGTAGTCAAGTAATATTTTTATACTTTTTAATGATAATAAATTGTATTGAAAACTATAGTAAAAATATTTTTTAATGATTTTCTTATTTCAAGGATGTCTATAATATTTTTTTGGGAATAATATTGAAATTATATTAATATTAATTTTTAAAATGGAAACATGTATGTTTGGTGATAACCTAATGTGTCGTGAAAGGCCATGAGGCATGAACTTATGACAGAAGGATGTAAAAAGTTTCACTCCTACCACTAGAATACCTGATGTCCGATTTAATTTGTCGTTAATTTTTGAAAAACCTCATGAAAAATAAATATTACTGGTGAACCATAGTTATTATTTTGAGGATAAGAGATTAATTTATTATATTAGATAAACTTTTATAATGAAATTGTTTTTGTATAATCATTTGATATAAATAAAATGTCTTTAAATATTGATCATAATATATTGCTAAAATTGAATTTTAGTGGATCATGCAATTTTTTTGGATATTAATTTATTGGAGTGAGGAATCAAATGGAAATTGATAGAAGCATAACCAATGAATGAAATTTTGTTTAAGAAGTAGAAATATATTAAGAAAGGTTATTTTATAATTTTATTGGGTAGTAATAAATTACTCAACATTAGTTAATTTATCCCGAATCAAAAAATTTAATCAAACACCTTCATTTATGTTGTAATAATGGTCTTTTAAATCATCACAGATTTATATCTTTAATCCCCTAAAAATCTCAATTAATCATTCAATTTATTTTAATCAATAAACTCAATATATCTCTTTAAATATTTAATCTTTTCATCCATGTCAATATCGTCACATTCCACTAATGTTCTCTTACTTAGAAACATAGATACGCGTTATTCAATACGACCCTTGTACTCCCCATTTCTCTCTTAGGTAGCATATGTTTTTAAAACATTTTTATATGGGGTTTTCAACAATGTTATTTCCAAATGTAAAACCTTTTATAATATAGATACATTTGGAATTATAAGGATGAACATTATTTATGGTGGGGAGACCATAAAACCCTGAATTTTGAAAAGAATTACATTTTATTCAATAACATATGTGACACACATCACCAAGAATAGAAGGGAATATAAACTAATGTTAATTTTTCATATGTTTAATATTTTAAATAAATGAAGTCTATTATACAGATTTAAACTCATGAAATACTAAGTTATATTTTTTCATATGGAACAACTAGTTTTTCAGAAATCTTGTGTCACACACAATGCCATTTTCTACCGAACATTAATATATTATAAATGTTATTATTTGAAATAATAATTTTCCCCCAAAAATTGGAATGGTGGATGATAATAGGGTTAAAATACTTATCAAAATATAAAATTCACACATTTTTAGTAGATATATATTGGTTATAAATAAAATATTAACAATATAAATGAAAAAAATGTTTTTGAAAAAACAATATTTTTATAAAAGATATTTTAATTGTGAATGGAATACATAATTAATTTTCCATACATTTAGGAAAATTATATAAAAGTATAAAACTAATTTTTTAAATTAAAAAAAACTATTCTTTGGGTAATTTGTTGGGATTTTATTCGAGAAGTTTAATTTTTTGATTAATATTGAAAGATACAGAATTTTAATCGAAAATTTCCATTTAGTTTAAATAATTATAATGATAAATTATATTTGTAATTGGATATAAAGTATAAATATTTCAATTATACATATATTAATCCAATTAAAGTCTTTGGAACCATTTTCACATAGAACATTGAAAACAGAACCTTGTAATCTTTTTAACATTGTCATATTAAAATCCCACTTTCTCATCACGTCTATGAGATTAATTTTAAATTGATTTTTTCTACTTATGTGAATTGAATTTTTATCAATGTATTAAATATTTTTAATTAAAATAATTTATAATTTATAATGAGGTCAACATAATTTTTTACTAAAATGATTAATGAAAAATGTTAAAAAATAATTATAACTATTGAGGAGAAAACAAGTTTACTTAGTCGTTAAACATAGAATATAAGGTGTAAAAATGACCCAAAATTTTTTTAAACCCCATTTTACTATAATATTTAGAAATTATACCATATATTATCTATAATGAACAAATAATGGGGCTTGGAGACATGAATAAACATTGGTGGAAATTATACGTTCAAAATATTACAAGTGTGCCACTAACCCTACTTATAAAAGGCCACCCCTATCTGAATACACAAACTAAAACCACTTTGGATTTGTTAGTAAGAGTCCAAATAATTTCCCAAATTACCTACCCTCATCCAATAATCCTTAATTTGAAAGGGAATCCAACTTTTGAGGGATTCAGTTCAAACCAAAGGAGAATACCCGATGAAGAGGAAATGTTCTTCAATGCGTTTCTTTATTTTATTTCTTTATCAAGCCCCTTTAATTACTGTTATATAATTTATATATATTAAAATCAGTATTTTACATAAAAAATATTTTTTATTTTAAGGGTATGACCTACAAATTTACACACTTCTATCAAATGGGTTACAAAATCATCGTTCGGATGTACAGAGGACTACTGTCTCACGAACTGATGTCATTCATTCTTCAATTACCACCTCTATAGAATGTGAATAATGATGGATTTATAGTTTATATATAATATATAATATATTTATTATATTATTTTCCTTTTTTTATTTTTTATATCACATATACCTTTATTTTTTCCATTTCATGGGAATATGATATTGTCGCGGATGTGTACGGTAGAATACCTCCTCACGAGGTGACGTGATTCATTTAAACATTATATGGGATATATTAAGGATGGGTTTAACAAAATTAAGTGATATATATGAAATAAAAATGATACTATAGTTTTAATAAATAAATAAATAAATAAATATATATCATCTATTTTTCTTTCATTCAATATGATAAGAAATTGTATATAATGTTCATGTGAACGTAATACCCACCTTCTCTATGAATGGTGTATTTCATTTCCTATTAATAAATTTGAGGAATTACTGCAAATATTTTTTACAGAATATATATGATATTTATATCTTTTTTTAATTCTGGTGATCACAAAATCATTATCAATGTAAGAGGAACCAAAAAATTACAAGTGGATACATACTTGAAAAACAAAGCACTTAATACCTGAAATAATGAAAATAATGAAATATTAGTAATATAAGAGTGATAATAAGTTATAAAATAATAATATAAAACATTTTAAATTCTAATATTGTTCTTTTGTAATATAATAAAAATATTAAAAAAACTATACCAGAGGTCGAAGAGCATTCAACCAATTGGATGTTTATAGTAAATTATTTCATATCAATTTTAGATCATTAAGGCATGTTGTAATTTTATGAACCTAATTTATTTAATATAGTGTATATATTTCTGATTTAAAATTAAATATCATGAATAATTCATTCTTCATGGAATTTTATTTTTCAATTTTAACTATTTTATATAAGGGTATTTCAATTTTAAGTTACAAAGTCGTAAATAAATCTCATAATTCAATTTCTTTTTATTGAGTTGTATTATCTTGTCATTTCATTGATATTATATAATTAAATATATATTGTTTTCTATTATGTATTTATGTATTTCCATTTGTTTTATGTTGATTTATAGTGGATTCACATAATATATCCATTGATTATTTCTCATTTCAATGTTAATATATTTTTTTTTGTTTATTTTTTAATATTTTTCTAATCGACATTGTTTATTCATTAATTCCCCCAAAATGAAATTATATGGTCATTTTTTAATAAACATATTCATTTTATCCTCTAGTTATTAATGATATTTTCATGTGACAATACCATTTCCAACCCTTTTTTCTTATATTAATTGATAAAAAGTTTTTTTTGTAATACAACATCATTTCTATCTTTGGTTGAAAATTTGTTTTTTCCATTTTTTTTAAAAATGATTGGAATTTTCTTAACATTTTAAAAATTATTTATTAAAAAAAATTCACCCATTCTTATACTTTTTTAAAAAATTTATTCAATGGAATCTTTTGTCATTTTCAAAAAAAATTCCACTTGGATTTTAATAAAAATGTCTAGGAAATATTCATATAATTTACAAAGAAGGAACTTTACAAACCTTTTTACAGTGAAAAAGTAATTTTATTTTAACTTTTATTGAAAATACAAAATTAATTTCCTTTATAAACATAATTTTAATGAAAATTATCTTTCATGTTTATTATCTGCTTTTTAATGAAAATGGTTTAAAATAATTTTTTTTTCAAATTTGTTTTCAAAATGAAATGGTTATTTTCCTCAAAAATATTTTTAAAATATATTTTTATGAATTTTATATTCATAAATTAATCAAAAACATCTTTCTCACTCCAATGGGTATATATGTTGATACAATATATATTCTTCCTCCGTATGGTTTATGATTATTTGTAACAAGAAATGTATTGGCATCCACTTCCTCAATAAAATTTTGTATTCAATAACTTTCCCTTGAAATTATCTATTTCCAATGATCACTGGATATTAAATTTCCCCTATATATCCATATTATTTATCATGGATGTATGCATTTCAAAATTTATACAATATTTTTAAATATAATTATTAATTTGAATGTTATTTGATTATCTAGAGAAATATTGATAAATTCATATTCTTTACTTAATATGGATATTTCAAAAGGATAATTGCTTATAAATTAAATTAATTATTAGATATATGTGGAATAATTTGGACCTATAGTTAATATTGGGGCCTAGTTAATGATAAAACCTCAATGCATCAACAATCTCCACGTACAAATATTTTAGCTAGCCTTACTTAAATGGGGTTTTACTCGTCAGTTATAGACTATCCAGAGAATAAATATTGAAGGTAAAGGTATCTTGTGCCTAGGAATCCTGACATCAAACATTTAAGAATTTCCTTCATTCATAATTAATTCATTATCATCCATGATATTTTCTATTTGATATTATGTATTATTAGAGTTCATTCCTATTTTATAGTTTTAATGGAATGTGTTTGTAGTGATTTACCTGTTCAAATTAGATATGCCTTATGTAGTTATTTATATGTCTTGTGAGATCATTTATTTACATTTCTATATTAATTATGGCAGTGAAATTATTTAAATGGAAAGTATGTTCTTTTATTTACATTTCCATATTGATTATAATCATTAATTCATTATTTCATCCATTTTACATAACCCTTACTAAGAATTTTAACTCGCTGTTATTTTACTTAATTTCATCAAGATTCTAATTCGTGTACATAGAATGACGTGCAAGGAAATTCTATAGGAAATAATGTCCTTCTCGAAAAAGATATGTTGTAATTTTTGTATTCAACATTAATTAAAGAGTCAAGTATATATCTTGTATACCAATAATAAAAAAATATTCGGTTCTTTAAGATGTGATTCCTTGTGTGTTATGCTGATGTAATGCTATAAGACAGTGAATACATGTTGATGGGTTCTCTATCTCTACAATTCATATAAAAAAAGAATAAAGGTCAATATATGGATGCATTAAAGAAACTAATGATAAATATTATCTAAAAAAATATGAATAATTGATTTATTCAATAACCAATTAGGTTGATAGTTATTCAACGTCAAGAGGATTAAGCAATTCAAGTGATCACGATGTATTTAGAAATTATTATTATGAAAATTATCATAAATAATATTTAAGATCTAGTGGGATTGATTATAAGTCATCATGTTGATGTATTGATGCATTAAAGGATTCACTTTATTTTTATTCCCGAATGTAAAATTAATATTTATTATAGTATTTTTGAATGCAAAAAATAATAAACCACATAAACTTAATAGGAATTAGATAATATAGATATGGATTTGGATGAAACGTTTTTATCCTTAATAAGTCTAACCAAATAGGTTAAAGAGAAATAATACACGAATGCTAATCTTATGAAGACTTTCTCAAATATTATATAATAATGGATCAATAAAATCTAATAAAAAATATGGCCACTATAGAGTATAATGAAAAGATCCATTCATTGAATGTGAATGTGTAAAATAACATTGATGTAAAAAATGAAGAATTAGAAGTTAAATCCAAGAGAATCATGGAACCTGCATCATTGAATTGATGCATTAAAAATGTTTTAGAAGATATGAATTTTTTTGAATATAGAGTGGAATTGTTTTCAGACTAGGATAATTATACTAACACGATGTGTTTAGAATTATATGTAAAATTAGACACTCTTCAAATGAACGATGTTGATTCTTCAAAAAATATTAGTTTAAAATATCGATTGTTATAAAGGATATTCTTGCATTTGAATAAATATATTATTTGGAATGAACAAAAATACATAACATAATGATATTTTTCAAGAAGATATGAGTAAAGGGGTACCAAACATTCATATTTTTAATGATTTATCTAAATATAGTTTTACAAAAAATATAGATTTAAAATGATTTGTACATTTATGGGATAATAAAAATAAATTGAATATATCTCCATGACTATGATGGATTTAATAATGAATGTAAAGGATAGTTCTCAAATAAAATATCATCTAGTGGTGAAGACATCCCAAAAATAGCACACTCCAATGTTTGGAAATTCTAGAAATCATGCAGGGGAGAATAAGATGTCATGGTTGGATGATAGATTTTAGTGGTATAATAGGTTTTTGAACTGTTTATTAAACTGATAGATTAATTTTAGAATCCTTTAAAATATTATAAATACCTATTTTGGGTGGAGTAGGATTTATAATAACGAATAATCATTTATAAAGATGATAAATATATGTTCTCTAAATATATTTGGGTAAATTAAATATGTATATGATGTTTCCAAATGGTTTGGTCCCATATGTAAGGCATAATTATCTTAGTATCATTAAAATATAAATAAAGAGGCAAGGAAACAAAATGTAAATAATAAATAGGAGGCATAATTGGGTAGAAATCAAAATAAGGATGAAAATAATAACATTAAAATGAATAATAACTTTTCCATGGATAATGAGAAGATGAAAGATCAAATCTAAAGTATGTATTAGAGTTTTAAGTAAAGTGATACCTTAAAAAGGTTCGATGAGAAATATAATACCATTATAAGAACAAATATGATGACTCTATAATGGATTACAATATACCAAAAGTTATTTTAGTTATTTGGATTAATATTTTGAACAAAGAAAAGAATATTTAAGAGGAAAAAGAAAAAAGCTAATGTGAAAAGATAAAAATATTTTCCACATGATGATCTCAACTTTCAGGAGTAGTTGTAAAAAATCCCTTTTTTAAAGATGATTTATTTTGGAAAATTGAATAAGATAAACATAATTCTATATGTTTTCAAACAATTCTTCTAACAGAATTAGATTTATTAAAAGGATTAAATGTGAATTAGGCATGAATGGTATTGAAAAGGGAATTTCTCCACACAATGTAGTAGAGGTTGTGATGAGATCCATGATTCTAAAATCCAACTCATATATTAAATTAAATCATGGAAGCTTGATGTATATTAAAAGGAGGAGACTTGGATTAGAAAATACTTTAGACATTATAATTCACATTGAGGAGAACATAGTTCTCAACATATTTACTAGGACTTTTTGTGTTCAATTTCAAAATAAAATGTATGGAATTTAAGGTAAACTATATCATCAGGTGTAATACATGAAAAGGATTTATTTATGTAAATTTATTCAAAAACTTGAAAATAAATATATTTGATAGATTTTTTAGTCTTTATAAAAATAGAAATATGATGAAAAAAATCAATTCTTCGTAATAATTTGGAAGTTGTAAATATTAAGATAACCACAAGATGTTTTCCATTTTTCTATATTCTCATTATGGAATAATTTTTTTTTCATATTTTTATGAGATCAACAAAATCAATACTATTTGTTGTGTCTCTTTAACAGAGAGATAAGGGAAGTTTAAAAATCTACCAGAATTAATATCTAATGTAAAATTATTATTCGAAAATATTCATGTAATATAAGTCATTAAATAGGTATGTTTTATTGTACTCTAATCCTTGGAATGGAAAATACTATTTAAAAAAAGCGATAAATTTATTTAATAATGACATAGAATGATTATTTTTTAAGAATATACCGAGTTGTTTCTAATATTTTTATATTTTTATTTAAATTCATTTAACTCATGTCCTTAAATGGTTATACAAAATTTATTCAATATCTCTCTTGAAAAATTAGTCCCCATTGATAAACTTATATTCTGAACCAGATAAAAATTAAAAAAATCCCAAAAAATAGACTTTATGTAGTTTTATTTGTGTTCATATCATATTATTTTATGCTTTATTTTTGTCTAAATTATACCCTTTATTTTTTAAATTGAATGTGGATCGTGTCAATATAGATTTGAATGATTGATGCCACTTTTATTAAGTTTGAATTTATACAACTTTCCCATGTACATTGGGTAAATTAACAATTAACAAGATAAAATGTTAAATTAATTTTTTATAATAAATTTGGATAGAGATAACATATTACAAGTTGACACATAATTTCATATGGGCATTGTCATCACATACGAATCGATAGATTATTGTCCCTAGTTTGCATGTGTTATATTTGTTTTCATTGTTTATGGTGATTTTAAAGGATGATGTATATATATTTGATGTTGAATAATTAAAATTAAGAAGAAGAGATTGATCATTATAAAGAAATTCCAAAGTACATTGTGATATTATATTATGCAATGATTTTTCACACATCGTAGTAGTTGATGAGCGAGGTTACATGTCATTATTTTTCTAAAAAATAAGAAGTTATTTACTTTAAAATTATAGTGATATATTTATTATTTACGGTAAATTTATTTTATGTTTTGTGTTTACATACATCTGTTTGATGATAATTAAAAATATATATCAATGAATATTTAAGTAAAATGAGGTTATTAGGTGGTTGTTTTTATATATTTTATGGTAAATGGTTTTTTCAAATGAATTTATAGTCTTTGCTAAAAACATTTACTAATATAAATCATCTATAGTCATGAGGAGCTAAGGAATGAAATGTGGGACCTTATCCATCCCTTACGTGAGATCCAACATTGAGTGGTGGTTTTTTGAAATGGCATGGCAGAGGAAAACTGTTAGTTACTACTTAGACTATACAATGATAATCAGAACAACATACCCCTAGGGAGCATTATCTCCCTTTTTTATTTTAATAAGAAGATATTGAGGAACTATGAATTATTAATGACTACAATATGGAATGATATTTTGATGTGGGATAAACTATAACGGTCATTGTTCATCATTCAAACACTGCATTCTATCAGAAAAAAATGATTTCATCACCTTTCTTATGCAACCCATTTTTTCCATAACTGATTCAACTACGCCATTATAGACTGACATCTAGTTCTTAAATCTCTAAGAAAGTGAATTTATATTTCCCACGATTTTTAACACATGTATTTATCATTTTAATAAGTATACAGAAGTTTAGAAGATTGAAAATGATGCTATGAATAATGAAAATGGAGATTCCCACATCATGCCACATCAATTATGGTTTTTTTTGAGAAGAGAGATTCACAAGGTTGTCTATAGATGAATTCATTTATGAGGATGTTGATTATAAATGAAATAATCTTTTTTATAGAAATTTAACCAACATGAAATTATAACATGTTGTGTATTTTCTTCTTTACATTATCCATCCTCATGGTTGATCAATATAGTCGATCCATGTCATGTGTTTGCTTCACAAAATTGATCCATTGAGTTAAGAATATAGTTTCCAATGATTAAATCTAAATCATAGTGTATAGATGGATACAATTTCGATGAATTTATAATTTTCTTGGTGTTTATATATGAATGAATGAGTCAGATGGGAAGTGTGAAATGAGGGGATCCCATGATGTAGTATAATATCTACGGTCAATTTGGTTGAGATTATGAATATAATACTCTAATATATAATTCATTTTAATTTTAGTTTATGCATTACAAACAAAAGATATTAAAAAACCACAATCCTTTTGAATCCCGGCCTTCTCTCTTAACCTCATAGTCCTTATGAGTTGCGTAAGTATTTCTAACATAGATTTTTTTTATGTTTTCGGCTCATTTCAAATTCAGTGCCTCTAAAATAATTTTATTTTGAATTAAATAAAAAAAAATCAATTCTAGATGATAAGATATCATATGGAAACAATATTTCAAAATAGTTATAAAACAATTTAGGTATAATTGAGAAGTTATAGGGAATTTTTTTGGGGAGATTCAATAATACAATTAAATGAATCCACAATAGTAACATAGTCTATAATTCGTGTATATTTTTATATAGTAAATATTTACCTATAGATATCATGGATCGAAAGGGTAAGAAGTTGATGATTATAAAATACTAAGCACCTGATATTTACTAATTTTTTATTATAATTGATTTTAAATTGTCTAGAATCATGGTAATTTAAATTCAACATTCATGTGATATTTTTTATAAATGAAATTAGAATAAGTAGTTAAAATTGAAACTACTAAGAATTATTCTATACCAACACAAAAAAAAATATATTTCGTAGTTGATTAAAATATATTATTTTTACTATTTTTCTAGGGAAAGGTTTTTTAATTTTCCATGTTTAAAGAAAGTGATCTAATACAATTATTCTTGGAAAAAATTCTAATTTATTAGAGAAAATTTGATTGTAAATAATTATTGAATAATCTCTATGTGATGAATCCAAATTTAGGAAGATACATCAACTGTTATAAGATTATTTTTCACTGAAGAAAAATATTAAAATAAGAAGAATATTGAATAATAGTAGGTAACTAAAATACATTTGGGTTTATAAATAATGAATGCACTGAGCAACAAAATTGTCTCAAATATTTGAATAATACAATGTTATTTTGTGTAATATTGTGTACACATTAGATAGAGAATAATTAGTTTCATAATGTTACTTAATTAATAAATGAATAAAATTATACCAAAGGATAACATTAATAATTTTATAAGATCTAAATTGGGGGTGGAAAATTTTATTTTTTACCCAAATTGTTATCTTTGGGAATTTCATGATTCACATTTGTAATGGATGCACATAAATATTGTTATATAATGTGTTAAATTTTTATAATTTTATACCTAACTCTTTTATACTCATAGGATGATTCTGGCGGGTAGTGTGATCCTTGTAGATTCCAAACGACACCAATGAATAGATTTATTTTAAAAAATATGGGCCTCTATATATTCATGCCTTGTGTGTGTGTGTATTTGGGATTTTTTGTATGGTATGATAAAGTGAGATGAGATAACAAGAAAACTAATTCACTATATATTGGGTTAAAGGTTAATTAAAATGTGATTTAAATATAAATGTATTAAGAGTCACCGACACTGATTCATCCCCAATTAGTGTGGAGGGAATCCCTATCCAATCACCGAATATTTATTCTCACACCTACTATATATTTCCTAAAGACACTCAAATATATTATGAGCAGGGAAATTAGAAATATTTTTCTTCATGATAAATCTCATCCAAGAATCAGAGTTTCTACTTTTGTAATGACTTCCTCTCACTTCATACAATATTCCAGGTAGGGAAATATTATAAAATAATATGTAATTTGTGATTATAAATACACCATAACACTAGTAGAATAATTGGAATCCGAATACTCTGAGATCATAAAAATTCTTCCTAAATTTTTTTCCCTAATTTTAATCTTGTCGTACAATTTGGGTCTAAATGTTTTTCTCTTTAGGGGAATAATGTCATATATATACATTCCTTTACTATAATGATACAGGTGAATACTTCACTTCATTTTTATGGGTCTATATTGGACCATATTTTTTTTAACTTTAATCATTAGTAAAAATAGTATTATATATAGATTAATCATGTATAATTTTAAATTTATCTCTTGTGAATATTGTTTAGGACAATTTAGATGTTGTGAAATTGAATTTATTATAATTTTTATGTCCTTATTAAACATCATTAGAATACTATTATACTCAATACCCTTATATTATTTCTTATAAAATTATTGTAATTTTAGAGAAAATTTTCTATAAGGATTTTTATCATCATCTCAGGTTCCATAGTTTTCAACTTGATTTTTTTTATTTCATCAACAAGTGGATATAATATATTTTCATACTCATCCTTCTCCAAAATAAATATTTTTTTTATATTTTTCATTTCTTTTTTGAGAATAATATTCTATGTAAAAAAATATTCTTTCTTATCCTTAAAAATATGATCTATCTTAATTGGTTTTGAATAAGATTTTTCATTATATGAATTTAAAAAATATTTAACACATGAGCCATGAAATTTGTAATTTTATCATCAAATTAAATTTTTGTTTTATTGATAGAATTACGACCAATGATTTCTTATTTTATCATCATATTTCTCCACATTCTTCTTGAAAATTTGTTTTTTATTCTAGAATATTTAGATGTTTATTTTTAAATTTTATCCAACATATTCTTATAAGTTTTATAATATGATTGAAATTAAAAATACACACCATTGTTCATTGGATAGTTAACGAAAAAAATATATAATTCCATTACATGTGTAGAATCTAAGATGAATTTTTACATTTTCCATTATATTATCCATATTAAACATATTTGAAATAAGATAAATTATTATTTGAATATATCCACCATCCGATTCATTTTTAGATTCCATTGAATATTCAACTTCATCATTTTTTTGGGACTCTCAACACTCACATGGCATCAAAGGATATTTAATATTTAATCATTTTCTTTAAGATTGTAATTTTGATCATTTTATAAGCTATTAAAATATTATGTAATTCATATAAGGAAATACCCTCTATATATTGTAAATATGAAATATTAGCCTCTAACTTGTATTTAAAATTTATTATGAGATTTATAAATATTATTGAAAATTCATGTTTTTCACCAGACACCATGATATTTCTATCAAGTTACATTATCCATTTAAAAAAATCACTGATTTTTTATTTATCATCCATCTTGAAATATACAAAAATTCTTATCCAAATATGTAATTTATCATCACTGAGATTAAAATAACTTTAATTTTTAATTTCCAGCTCGTCCTATATTTATTAGGATGACTAAAATCCAATCACTTGTGTGTAGTATATTTTTGAAAATAGATTAAAACTGTAATGTTTTTCTTACTATAAACCCCTATATTTGTTTTATCTATAAATTTAATTATATAATTCCCTTAAATGTGTGAAAATATATATCTCTACACTTTAATTTATGGGATCAAAGATATGGAAACATTATATTTTTCTATTTAGTATAATTTTTTCTATCAAATATAGAAGCACAACTATAGTTCAAAGAACTCATACTTTATATTATTATTACATTATTGAATGTAATAAAGGGACCTGAATTTTATTTCCATTTAATTTTGTATGATTGTACTACACCCTTGATAAGGGTGGGAGGAATAAGTGGAGAATAGTTTCAATAATTACTTCCGAATGAAATCTTCCTATAAAAAATATTAACATTTGATACACTAAAATATAAATTATCATCTTGAATCATATATTTTTAAAATAAAATAAAAATTAACATAGATATTATTACATGGTTTTCCCCTTAAATAATTACCAACTCCTTTTCATGGTTTTATTAGTCTCCCTAACCATGGATTCTTTAATACAAACACAACTATTTACAATATTTCTACTCTGGTATAGAGTCACACTATTATAGTCCAGAGTCACATAGAAATGAATAGTTTCGAATTTATTATATATAATATAACCAAATGAGAAATAACACTCTAGTATTTTGGTTTCTTCATCCATAATAATTTAAAATATTCCTAAATGAGCTTCTATGATATTATAGGACATCTTTATCTCCTAACTAATAATTAGATAATGATCTTATCTTTGATACTAAAACTCAAATTATCTTAAGATGAATCCTTGAACTTAATTAAAAGTATATATTTTAATGGAATTTTTGATTTAGGATCCCCTCTAACTCACTAAATATTTTAATACTCTATTTTCTATAGATATCACACAAAACCATCTCCCTATCTATTTGATAACACTATACATTCAATATTTTCATAACTACTATAATTAAGATAATTAGTATAAATAGATTATATCTAAATATTGTTAAAAAACGATTCATTTGAACCATATGACATGATATGCTTTCATTTATATATTTAGTTAGGATAATTTTCATGCACCACAATATATGAATGTTATCACAATTAATAAATTCTTTTATACTATAGAATACCACTTCTACCCCTGTTATTTTTCACTAGTTCAAAAAGAAATATTCAATGACCCTATTTATATTCAATCACCATTTAAAAATAATTCAAAAGTAATGAATATTTGAATTTTATTCAAAATACATATTCTAATTCCCACCATATCAGCTCGAACTCTTCATATTACAATTTTTATAAGGAAATTCTATATAGATCAAATGAAAAAAATAATTATATTTTATGCCAATATATGAAAAATATTATTATAAAATCACTACATCATCTAATTTAGGTGATTATTCAAATGAAATTATATTAGAACATCGTCACATTAACATTATCAAAATAATATTAAGATATTCTTTAAGCACATACACAAATTTACTGATATTCTCATTTTCAATGCTTTAAAAAATTAAAAACATCCAATGGATATGTAATATGATCACTATATTTGAATATTCGTATGAAAAACTTGAATTATTGATTAAATAATATGTTTAGTATAATGGATATTGATTCCAGTATCAGTAGTTTTGAATTCATCAAAAATATCAAAATACTAGAAACATGATTTTTTATGATGGAAAATATATTATGTGAAATATTTATAAGAATTGAAAAAATATTATATAAGTTGATAAATATTCATACATGACATGGTTATACTATAGGTATATTAATTCACTTTAATAGACCACCAAATTTCATAATCATAATTCAATTATATTAGAAGGGTAAAAATATTTCATGCGCATATATCAATTCACTTATGAAAGTGATAGTTAACCCACATTTTGATTAATTAACTTACATGGGTCATCGATATTAATAATCATATATCAATTCAATTACCCATTCAACAATTCGTATATGAGTTGATTAATTCATATACATGGGCCACTGAATTTCATATGTAGTGAATATAATATTTTAAGTCAGAATCAATAGATAATTTACTTTTCCATATTTTTTACACCTATTTAAAAATTATGGACAATACAAAACACCCATAGTGAATCTTAAAATGGACTTTATATTTTTAAAAATTACTTAAAAACATTTTAGTTACACCAATAAACTCTTGTACATTCCATAATGATTCTTAACCATTCTTAAAAACAACTGAAATCCTTTAACAACTCAAATATTACATCTATATGGTGAAAATGTTATGATGATTTTGATAATGAGTCTATAGTTTGGAGAAATATATATTGGGGGTGTAGAGTTTTATTTCATAGAAACTCATATTCTCCAATTTAATAATTTAAGATCAACCATGGTACCACACACATAATATTGTGATGATTTAGCTCTTCTCGGATGATTTCTATTTGAATTAACTCTATTAGAAACTTGTGATAATATAATATCTTCATTTTATCAATAATTATAGATTCCCAAAGTGGATATTTGGTTTTCCTCATAGGTGAGGTTGGGTATTGAGAACCACTGAGATGTTTTTTTATTTGGACCAATTGATACAAGTTTTTATCATGACACTATATGATTATGGGATAGTTTTTCATGTGTGATATGTTTAATATTTAGATATTATCCTTATATATATATATATATATTTATTTTTACCTATTTTTGGTTCCTGATATTTATGGAATTAAGAAATTATATTTTTTTTCTTGGATAAGTTACTTATATATTTGGGATAGGATATTAAGATAGCTTCCATGAAAGGAATATAATAATATGTGACTATGAAATAAACAGTTAATAGGATTGGATAAAGCATTTGGGGTTGATAATTGTGGTGGTTTTGTTATTACAAGATGATATAATTAGGTATCTTTATTGTTGTATATTGTTTCATGATTTTTACATTAAACACATGAAAAAAAATATGATTGGAAATATAAGGGGAAATTGATGAGATACTAATGAGTTATATAATCATAAAATATATAGTAACTCTAGTTTATATATAGAACATGTGTTTGAATTTCTAGTCGAACGATATACAAGGTGTCTGGGTTAGGGTAACTTCATGGATATTGGGTTAAAGGTTCGAGGAGGGACACAATTTATATATTTGAGCCTCCCATATTTTATTTTGAAATTATATTACAAATTTAAAATAAATTAGGTAACCCTTATTAATTCTATATATAATGGGTATATGTAGAATTTAAATTATATCATTTGTATATAATCTATTATTGATTTTTAGAATGTAGTTTTAATTCTATATAGTTACAATGATGTTTTAAATTATGATTCTATTATTGATTTTTTTTATTTTATATGGTACCTAGTTGATAGTATCCCAATATTGGTTAGAGAATCTCTCCACCAGTAAGTATATTGTAGTGTATTGGGAGAAAAATCAAAGGTTATACAGTGCTCTATTATAGGTGATATTTTTGTGATTTCATCTTGGTAATTACACAATACCATAAAATAATTATATGAGTTTATTATATATTTTTGTATGGTTATTATAGGTAGTATGTGTTGTTAGAAGTTGGGATGGATTGTATACTTTGGCATAGATAACCAATGAATAAGGAAAATCCACATTAATAGAGATGAAAATTTTGTTCATTACTTTTCATTACTCTAATTGATTTTTTACCCAATAATAAAAATATATGTGACATTGCTAGTAATTATTTTAATACTTGTTTCAATATCAAAATTGATGTTTGTGTTCATGTATTATTCTAGGGAACTTATATATGATGGAAATGTCTATTAATTATTATGTATATGAGATTATTTTGATATGATAAATGATTTTTGAGAACACAAAAAAATGAATTTTTTATAGGGAATCATTTTTTAAAATACAGGCTCTAATTAATTAAAGTGTAAAAAATAATTTTTTCATTGATTTAAAAAATAAAGTATTCATGGATCCATAATTAATTTAGACTATTTGAATGTTTATTATTTATATTGGTATTCAAACATAGTTATTCTCATGGTAAATTACTATCCAATATTGGATAGGTCAAAGTATAAATTACCTTGTATCAGGATCAAGGATGAGTTCACATGTATAGAGGTACACCTCAATGATATGATTTATTAATTTTATATACTCATGTATATTGATATGGTTAGTGTCATATCCTTAGAATGGGGATATGTTTCTTTTATTGATGTGAGATGGGTTAGTACCAGTGTAAGGCTAGAGGTTAGACCTATTATGGAGATCAATTTGGTTGTCAAGTATGAGTTTGTTTATCCTCATTCACCTAATAGATGAATAAGTGTGTTTTTCATTGTTCTAGGTTTCAAGGTATGTATCATTGGTTTGAAGGATCATGTTTATATACTTTTGGTTTATATTGTCTCTTGATTATAAAGTTATACTACATGTTTGTTTTTTTTGTATTTACTTGTGTATGTTTGGAACATAGGAATCATTTGTGGTTAAAGAGGAGTATGATGATCTTTTATAATTGAATATAAGTTATTAGATCATTATTTGTTTGAAAAAATATTTTTAATTGGTTCTGGTTAGAGATAGTCATTATATCTGGAATATAAGATATAGGTATTGGAAAATGTTTAAATTGTGATGTTTTATAATGATTATGGGTTTTGGCTCAAAGTTGTTTGAAGAACCTTTGAATATTATATGAGTAATGGTCTGATAAGAATTTATGGGTCATTCTATGTTTGAAATATTCTATTAAAATGGGATTAAAGAACAATTAATAGAAGGGATTTTCTCTGATAACATCATGTGTGACCAATATAATGAATTATTATTTTCAAACACTGATATTACATCTTATTAGATGATTATTCAATTTATCTAACAAATAAATTCATGAAGACCATAAATGTTTAGTTTCTATAGAGAATAGATACCCAATATTCTTATTTCTGGAAATATCTTCAACATATCCCATGAAGATATTCCCATTTTGTACTCTTCTTAGATGTACCCCATACAAATATTTCTTCATTACCTGAGGGGAAAGGAAACATACAAAAGGTGAGAACAAATTCTTAGTAAGGGTAAATATGGAATATATTAATTGATGATCATATAAAAGAATAAGATAAGAATAATGGTATGAGAATATGAATAATACTTATAAATTTATTAAAAAATATATCTTGGAAAATAAACACAATACATGACATAAACCACTATCATTTCAAAAGACATAAACCATTAGAGTCAGATATCATCATAATTCAATCATGCACTATATCATCTTTTTGTATAAGTATATAATCACCATATGTATGATTTTTTTTTCTTATTTCATGTTTTTCATAAAAAATGTAAAATCACAACATATCATGAATCATCACCTATTTTTAATAGTGGATTATGTACGTCAATGTTATTTAAAGAGCGGATCGACCACATAAACTTATTTCAAATCGTTATCTCATTAGATATGTAAATATTTCTAATTAATTAGTGGGATATATAATTTTATCACCACCTATCACGTAACAAATACCATACCTATGTTTTCCAAAAACTCATTAAACATTAATCATATCATCATATCTTAACTCATGCAAGGAAACAAGGTATCATAAGCATTTGATCAACACATAATAGAATAACATATGGATAATAATTGGGTTTCATAAATATCTCTTTATAAAAATTATAAACCATACAATGAAATAATAAAGATAGTACCATTTTATCATATCACAAGTAAAACATAAGAAACAAAAATTATTTTTGTCCTATAGGAATTGAATGTCCCTAAAAATATCATTAAAACATTATTGAGGAAAATATAATTTAAATTTTAAAATGAGTAATATAAAATCTAATAATTTACCAAATATTTATAAAGATAATTAATTTTAAAATTAAATTATAAAATTATAATTAATTCATTAAATCATTTAACTGTCATAATGGTGGGAAATACTGTTCATGCCTAACATGTGAAAACAAATACTCCTTCCATATTTTCATCTAAAATTTAAAAATTAACCCATTAAAAAATTACAGGAATATTATATTAAATAATTTTTTAAAATCTAAACATGGTAAAATATGAATTTAAAAAATCATTTAAGAATATTAAATACATTATCTGAAATATTTTTAGAAAACAAGAACACGGATGAGAAATTATTTTTGACCAAGGAAATAAAGACATCAATTTGTTCATAAAAAACTATTTTTGCTTATTTTGTTATTAATGATAGGAAAATTAAAGGAAAAAATATATTATATGAAAATTACTTATCTATAATTACATTCATGAATTACTTGAGATATATATCACAACATTTTATCATCAGAAATATAATCCTAAAAAAACCTGGCAAATAATGAGATTGTAACAAAAAATCATCTAAAAAATTAGAAACTTTTGTTCACAATCCCTATGAAAGAAAAACGAATTCATAGATATGTAAATACTAAAAAATAATTATTATAATCATAAAATACATTTATGGTTTGAATATACACCATAAAAAATAATCAGTCGGTGAATATGGAATGTAACTCACAAAGACAAAAGTGAGATGAAAACCCCTTACTAGTTTAGAAACATATGAATTATACAAAACATTATAAGATAAAATAAAATATAAAATATAAAAATCTTATAATTAAGTATATTAATTATATTACTTGTGAAATTGGATTTATACACCCCACACAATATAAATGAGTGGTGAATTTCTCATAAGTCGCCAAAAAATAAAAGTGAGAATAAAAATCCCTTACATAAAGTCTTAAATTAATTCATACACATTAAAAGTTCATGTATAATATATATTTGTTTCATATAAATATTTTATATAACCATAATTATATATATCAAACCATATATTATTTTTTATGGGGTTTTAAAAATAATTTAGTGATAATTACTTATTAAAATCACGTTCCTAGGTAGTAACTGCTTCATTTTTCATATATGTTTTGGTTTGGTATTTTAGGTCCTTTTACAATGATTATGTAACCATAATATAAATAATGATAAAAATGATATAAAAAACATATATTAATTATATATTAATTTATAGTAATCTATAATATTAATGTATTGAAGATTAGTTGCACCATTCATGGTGATGATAGGTCGTACATATTCATGAATGTTATTTCAATTATATCAACGGATAGAAAGAGGATGGTAAATATTATATAAAAATTATATAATAATTTTTATTTCATTAATATAACATATATTCATTAAATTTATTCTTATTATATTCTATGTGAGGTGTAAGTGAAAAATGTATCGCATCTCTTCATGAGGCGGTAATCTGCCATACACATTAGTGACATTATCATTTTCCCATAGAACAGAAAGTAAGAAGGTATATATGATATTATATTTATATAAGAAGAATTATATTTTTAATATCATATATAAATATATATATATATATATATCATTATATCATTTTGTGACAGACAATGATAGACAATTAATAACATCTATTTGCGATGCGGTAGTCCTCCATACACATGATCGATAGTTTTGTTTCCCATTTAATGGAAGATGAGATATATTTAGGTTATTTAAATAACATAAGAAAATATAATGACATTAAATATACTTATGTTATTATATCTTCATATTTTAATGGGGTTGTGAGGAGGTGCAATAAGAAATTAAATCGAAACTCTTAGTTACAAAAAATATAACTTCTTTAAGAAATGTCTGTATACTAGCACCAAAAGTATTAATTATACTGTTTACTAATCATAATATAGACTCTATGATGTGTAGGGAGAATCATGGAATTTAATTATGTAGGAAGTTTCCGAAAAAATTGTTTTGGAAGTGTTAATGGGAGAGAAGAATGGGTGGCCTTTTATCAGTGGGGAGATGACACACAAGGAATTCTTGAAATGATTAAGGTGTACCTATGTTTTAAAAATTAATCAAGGACCAAAAATAGGTATATATTTAAAATTATATGATATAAGATCTAAATATTTCTATAAAAGTGGATTTAAGAATGTCTTTATGTCTGTTTTCCCTTTAGCGTTTTATATTAAGCTCTAGTAAACCCGTTTTAACCTTAATTGTTTTAATTTATTTTTCTATTATTCAATTCATTAGGACATAAAATTTAGTTGAACATATTATTAAATATTAATTATTATATTTTCATATATTTAATATGTTTCTCAAAAATTCAATTAATATATGAAGAAAATTTTAAATTAATAATAAACCCACAGACGCATTGAAAAAGTGGTTTTCCAAAGGGAAAAGATTCTTAAGTATAGAAAGTTTTAGTACCAAAGTTCAATATTAATATGTTTTAAATGACCTAAAATAGATTTTGTAATATCATAATTTATCTATTTTTTTAATTTATTAAAATAATATGAAACATTGAAGATTAAATAATCTTAAATGCAATATTTAATAAAAAATGATATTTTAAACTATTCATAGAGAAATTAATATATTGAAAATATTATAAAAAATTAACTACAAGATAATTTTGACATGGTGAATACAAAATGAACATTAATTATGTGTAATTAATGTTCTAAATGTTTTAATAATTAGTTTCATTATTTGGTAATACAAATAAGTAAAATCATTTATTGAGTAAAATGGCATTTTCAATGAAAATAATGTCTTAACTAAAATTTAAGTACTTATTAATAAATATATTTTCTTTGTTTGAAACATTTATATTTAATTTTATATATTTTAATTCTTATTAATAACACCTAATTTAATATATATATTATACTTATAATGTTAATATAATAATATTCTTAAAAAATATCTTTGTTTCTTAAGACATTATGTTGCATGTAATACAAGAAATTGAATAAATTATATTTCTTTGAAAGAAATATTTAAAAAAATCATAGGGTGTTACATTACTACCCCCCCCCCCTTAAAATAACTTTTCCACCAAAATTTTATCACTTTGATATGAACTATCATGAACCAAGATCTTAATACATAGATATTACATTTTAATACATCAATATTCAGTACATTTCACAAATACATACTTTAAGGATATAAAATTTTATCATATTTGGAGAATATATGTACAATATTATTATTTCATGAATGATCTTATACATATACCATAATTAAATTACCACTTTTTACTCTTCATAAACATACCTAACTTTAACCATTATTCGTTACCTAAGGGGAATCAATGAATAAGAAGTACCGAGATTAGATTCTCAGAAAAGTTAAGCATAAAAGAAACCAATCGATGATTATATGAAAATAATATAATAATAAGGGTATGAGATTATGATTATAAGATAAAATGTTATTACCCAATCTATAATGGATCGTATACAATATCCATGAAATAAAACATTATCATTTAAAAATGAAGGAACCCTAAGAGTGAGAAATCATCATAAATCAACAATCAACCATATGTTGATGTTATAAACTATGTTTCCATCATACATATAAAAATAATTTCATATTTCAAGGTTAAAATCCAATTACATCAAATCATAGTAGATTGAACATTTCACATTTAATATCGGATCATTTATCACCAACTATTTCCTATAGCGGATGAAGTACATATGCCTTTTTCACATAGCAAATCAAGAACATCCATATATTTCTCATCATTATATAATGTGATATAAAACAATAATTAGTGAACATTATGGATATATAAATTAATCCCACCCATAATTAAATTAATATCTTATATATGTGCTCCACAGACTCACTAAAAATTTATCATATTATTATATGAAATCCCCTAAAAATAAATAGTGTTTCATTAAAATTTCAATAATCTATCCTAGAATAACCCCTAAAAAAGAAATGAGTTTCATAAATATCTCATCATCATAATAATAAAACAATGATACAAAGAATACAGATGGTGCAATTGTATCATATCCCCAGTAACACATAATAAACACCAAATGTTGTCATCATTGATGAACAAAATTCTATAGAAGTACAATTAAAACATTTTGGAGGAAAGTATTCCTTCCCTTTGGAAACCAATTATTCAAAATATAAAAAATAACCAAATATTTAATTAAAAATTTCCTTTTAAAATAACCATGGAAACTCATAAATATATATTTAAAAAATTTAGTAGACCATACGGTGAGAAGTACAATTCATTCCATAAATATAAAAATAAATATTCCTTTCACGTTTTTAGTAAACATCCCAGAGTACAATTTCATAAACTGAAAAAATATTCATATTAATTTTTTTAAAGTGTAAAATGCATAAAAATTTCATTAAACAATATTTTTATAACAAGGACATTTTTATCATATTCTTAAAATCATGGATTTGGAAGGGAATTGATTTTCGACTTAAGAGAGAAATAAAGGAAAATTATTTCCAAAAAAAATCATTATTTTATCCTATTTATTTTTTTATAGAGAGGAAAATGAAAGAAAAAAAGTATTCTAATGAAATAAAAACTAGGGGAGTAATGTTATGAGCATATTTAGTGATATATCAAAAATTTTCATCACAGAAAATATAATATTAAAAAATCCTATTAAACTGTGGGATTGTAACATAAAAACCTCTAACACATTGGTAAATTTTTAAATATATTCCAACTAAAACATATAACCATATATGTATATTTAAATCTATATTAAATTAATAAGAATAAAAATAAAATCCATTCATGGGTAGTATATTTATAACAAAAAAACCTTGGGTGAATATGGAATGTGACACATATAGATATAAGTGACACAAAAACCCCTTACAAATTTTGGAATATATAGAATCATGAAACCCATTAAATATTATAAAAAAACAAATATTATGTAAATAATTTTATTCATGTTTTAAAATTTAAATGGCCCAGTATATACACAACAAAAATGAAATGATTTGTGAATTTGGAATAATTATACCTGAAATAAAGGAGGAACTACAAATACCTTACCTTAACTATAGAGTTCATTTATACAATTTAGGACCTCCTTTAAAATTCTCCCATAAATAAATTAGGAACTAAAAATACCTTACCTTCACTATATAATTCCTTTGTACACATTAGGACCTCCTTATCAATAATATCTTGTTATAATCACGTTTTAGGTAATAACTACTTTGTTTTTGTTATATGATTCAATTTTTATTTTATTTTTGGTCCTTTAATGTTGACAATGGTTTACTAATTTATTTAGTTTTTAAAATTATATAAATAAAATATATATTAATTATAGACATATGTATTTTAATCTGTAAAATCTACAAATATAAAATTAATTACACCATTTAGAGAGATGTGAGGACCTACACACACATAAATTCTATTTCTATTTTTTGTGGATGAAAGAAAGGAATGAAAAAAAGGTATCACCTTTAATGATTTTTATGATTACATATATATCAAATATATTTATCAAAATTATCCTTATTACATTATATTTTAATGTTCTAGTGAAAAATGAATTAGATCTCTTCATGAGGCGCTATTCCTCCGTTCACTGGAGAGACATTATCGTATTACCACCAAATGGAACGTAAAAAAAGTATCTGTGATAATATAATTTAAAATGGATAATTATGTTATTAATATTATATATATAATTTAAATCCATAATCGTATCATTTTGTGAGAAACAGTGATGGAAAATGAATTAAATCAGTTCTTGAGGGGTATTCTGCCGTACACAGGCGCCCCGATTATATTGCCCATTTGACGGAAGAGGATAAATATTTAGATTATAAAATTATCCTAATAACATCATTGTATGTATGATATAATTAATATATTATATTAGAATACATTATGGAGAATTAAAGGAGGGGTATGAGGAAATAAATTAAAAAATCTCTATTAAATACATTTTAACGTTAACAACGATAATATTAATTATGATTATTAAAAAAATTTAATCGAATTAAAAAAATTCCATAAAAAAACTAAAAGAAATAAAATTTAAAATAAATCTTATATAATCAATACAAAATCAATTTTTCATATATAAAATTTTCATAAGTATTGAATGCTCTTATATTAAACATGAAAAAATTTTGATTATAAGTTACATAAATTAGTTTTATAATATCACATTTAAACTAATTTTACTTATAATTTTTTTAAAAATATATAATTCTATAAATGATTTATATGAAATTATATTTTTTATTAAAAATAGTATTTTACACCAATAAATAAAAAATTAATATTTTCATATTATTTAAAAAAATTCCCAAAAAATAACTTTTAGATTTTGATAATAAATATGGTGTTATTTAAAAAAAAGGTTTTTAATATTGTTAAAATTTAATTTTATTATTTTTTCTCAACAACCAATAAAAATAATTCTTTTATATAAAAATATTTTCAAAGAAAATGAAGACATTACTAAAAATTATGTAATTATTTATAAACTCATTTTATTTTTCAAAACCCTATAAAACATATTTTAAATTTTTTCCCTATTGAATCCTAGTAATTAAATGTCTAGATAATAAGGATCATGTTTAAATAATAATATTTTTAATAGTATATCACGGTTCCTTAAAACTCAATGTTGTGTGTAACTCCAACTATCAAATAAATTATATTTATTTGAAAAAACTAATTCATAAAATATCAGGGTGTTGTTTCCAAGGACCATATTTACTAGGTTGTTCCTCAATGAATCTTCTCTAAGAGTGGCCTTATACAGAAACATCAAAATTCTAAGTTATTGTTTTGTAAATAGATAGATTAGAGAATATGCTTGGGGTCTCTATAGAAATATGGGCAGGTTCTTGGAGGATTTTTGTACATGTTCATGAATCAAGGGAAAATCAGCAATGGGGTTGATTTATTTAATAAAGAGGTGGCAGTTGTAGAAATTTTATAGAAACAGGTAGTTTGGATTTCATAGAGTAATGTTCAATAATTTGATGATGGATAAAGGAATGTTTTGGTGGGGGTGATTTGTGACCTTGGTAGGGATCGTTAGTGCCTCTATAAGAGAGATGAGGCATAACATTGTATTTTCCAAAAATATGTATGAGAGTGGATAGTGGGTACTATGGTGAGTAAAATTTTGATGGATAATGTTTTTGTGGATTTGGGGGATTGAGTGTTTAACTAATTATAGAAAATATTGAGGGATAATTGGATCAACAGAGTGCTATTTATGACTGTTTTATTTTTGGTGACCCATAGTATTGGCTCACGACCTAATTGTTTTTTGGGTTTCATGATCAAGTCTTTAATGAGGGAAAACCCACTAATATGTTAGTGTTTTAGAATATTTTATAAGTGGGAAACTGTTAGAGACAATGCTATAATGGTGAGTTTCATACTTATCCTTTGGTGGGTAATAATTATATAAGGTTTGTTTTAATTGATGTGTAAATCAATAGAAATGTAAAGATACTATTATTTTCTAACTAATTCAGTGAAATCATGGTTTGATTATTGAATAATCATATATATAATGAGAATCATATCATATTTTTTGAATTTAACTTTGATGGTGGTTACCATTATTACATTTGAAACCTAAAAAGAAGTATATTTTAGTGAGTGATCTTGGAGAATGTCCGGTTAATTAAGGGAATTATCTATTCATGTGAGTAAACTAGTGTTTTTTACATTTAATTGAGTAATTTAAAGACTTTATGACATCATAAATTCTATTAAAATGATGACTCTTGTGTTTATGGGGATAGTCTCGTTGTTTTCTTGTATAAATTTCAATTAGGATTGATCAGAAATCAATGTTCGGGAACCATGAATTGTTGGAATCAAGAATAATTAGTGTTATTAAATTTTGTTGGTGAGAATCCCAACAATGGGAGAGCTTGTAATGACCCAGATCACTATTGATTTTTAAATTTAAATAAATTTTGAATTTTATTATCTAGTATATGATAATTTTGAGATTAGGGATTCATATTGAAATTTTAATGTTTAGAAAGGCTCAATAATAATCTTTCATGTGGGTTTTTGAGGTTTTACTTTTAGAGACTATGTGTAGAAGAAAACAAGGGACACACCATGATGAACATTCAACATCTGGGTAATTCTGACATAGTATAGTGACCTCAGGATCCAGATGGTAAGGGAAGCTTCCAGGCATGACCATGATCCCTACTAGATTACTGGTTCATATATAGTATGAGGATGGTGCAACACCATGTATCAGGGTTTTAAGAAACCAACCTAGGTCAACTAAGAAATCCACCCATACCGTCCCATCATGTAATATAGGACATAAACCATTCTTGAATATAATAAAAAATATTGACATTTAACTAGTTTATAAAGTATAAATAGATGAGATTCCACAAATACCTATAATCTAAGCCATAAATTGGGTAAACAAGATAGTAAGTCAAATACTAATGTTATAAAATGTCACCTCCAGACAAACCTAAAATTAATGTAGTAGTAACAAGGGATTCAATTATATTAAAAGATAATGCTCCCAATACTTGAATCCTAAAATAAAACATCCAAAAACACCAAGAGGAACACGGATTTTGTGATCCAAATCCCAGTAGGATACCAACATAGTTTCTATACAAGGTCTAATATCATTAATGAAACAATTATAGGTTTTAAAACAAAATAATTTAACAATGAATTTTTATAAATATAAACAATTTATAAATAACTTCCACTTTTTATCATTTGGTTCTCATAAAATCCTTTGATATTATAAAACATGAAATTTGAAAAGTAGAAGTGACACAATAGGAAATCATTTTCCATACATGAATAGGTAAATAGGTAAAAAAAATATTCGAAAAACATTTCAAACTATAGTTTAAAATGTCATATATAAACCTGTGAGAAACAATCCATGATAAAAATAATCATGTGATAAATAACCATTAATGAAAAATCACATCACATATAGGATATATCCTCTTAAGAGTTGTGAACTAGGCACTAAAGAAAATACTATAAAGGAAAAACATGGGATCCAATGAATATTTAGTCTTACTAATCTATATCATAACTGATATTGATTCCTTCTAGCCTATATCACAAAATGTTCCCCTAGTGGTTTCATACAAAAAATTAAGGATTCCCATGTCTCTTTCCCAAAAATCCTAAGGTTACCAATGACATTTTTTTCCATATATAATTATAAAACCATTATCATAATTTCATAAAACATTGTAAAATCTAATATGATCCACTTCAGAGTTCAAAAACCAATTTCTAAATCAGGAAAATTGATTTTCAAATCAAAATCTATTTTTGAAATCATTTTCCTTTCCATGAAATAATTTGAAATCACATATCGATTATAATAAAAGAAAAACTAAAATAAACTTATCAATATTGAAATTACATTCATCAAATTATCCCATTTTATTGAGACATCGTACTCAACATGGTATAATTTTATCCAACTATGACTAGAAACCATGAAAAAGGACATAAAAAGACATGTCATTCCGAGAAAATCAAAAGGATAATAAAAAAATATAGTCTGATCATAAATTAGAAGATGAATATACCAAAAAAACAACCAAAACAAAAACAGATGAAGAAATAGAAGGAAAAAGTACAAGGGAAAAAAATCCAACCACAATTGTAATAAATTTATAAATTAAGTTATCCAAAAGAATTGGGGATCCCCAAAATCACCTTGGATAAACTACAAATTGATAATGACTGGATTCAGGTTGATTAAAATAAAAATTCATCTTCAATTCCTCCTTAAAACCTCCCTCATGATATTTAAACTGAATGTAATCCCACTACACATCACAAAACCCTCAATTCTGACATATGATTAAAATTGAGTTTCCCTATTATTAAAAATGAAATATTGTACATTATATGATTTAAACGTGTTATATAGTGTGTAGGTCTTTAAAATCCTTTATCCATTTCCTTGTTTCTGATTGGTGACCATTACATGATGTGTACTCCCATTACATGACATGTAATCACCCAAAAAATAGAAAAAAACTATTGGTTTAATGTGAAAATTAAAAAAATAACAAACTTCACCATTACTTGTATTTTATAAATTTCATTTCAAATTTATTAATCCAACAAAAAAGGAAACAAAAAATAAAGGTTAATATATAATGGATTTAATGTTTACAAGGTGTTACAATATTCCTCCGATAAATGGTTGCTTGCCCCATAAATCCCCCATGATCCTGGATCCAAAAAAGGGTTGTCCATTGATGCCTCACCAATAACTCTAGCTCCCACATCATGTGGTTATCCTGCCAGCATTTCCAAAGTACCTAGACAAGGATGATGATTTTACCACCCAAAAAAATATCCCGGTGATTCATAATTTGAATCAGCTACTAGAGAAAAGTTGTAGTAGGCTCAAGATCAACATCCACCCATCTAATCACATGGGAAGGATCTATTATATACCTCATAAAATTAGAAAAATAAAAATTATTGGTTAACTGGAAATTTAGATGATAAAGACAACATATTGTATACCCTCCTTAGTAGTCTAGTGATCTCAAAGGGTCGTACAAACCTCTATGAGAACTTACCATGATTAACTAAAAAAAGATTTCCAAATTGAGGTGTAACTCTAAGAAATACCCAATTGAATACCTCAGACTCTATTAGTTGATGATGACTGTCCACATAATATTTATAATAACTTTTTTCCATGACCAATATCCTCTGGATCAGCTACACCATCTCTAGCATCTCATGTACAACACTTGGCCCAACCAAGTACTTCACTCAGAAGTTTTCCCAACACAAGGAACATATAAATGTACTCCCTAAAAAATCCTTAAAGGGATCCAAATTTTTGAAAGCCGGATAACTATTTTTATAAGAAAATTCAAATAAATGAAACTAATTTTCCCAATATCCAAAAAAATCAACCAAACAAACCTAAAGCATATCCTCTTGAAACTATATTATTCTATCCATCGATCCATCCATTTAGATATGATAATATAATATTAATTAAATATGGAAACAATCACCTCCAGTAAACCATTCTTATACCTATATGTGATCCTAAAGTTCCTGTTAGATTCAACTATAAAGGGAACCCCATGAATCTTTAATGTCTATTGGATATATAAGCAATGAAACTGGTCCTCTTTCTTTATTTATGTGATAGTTAAGAAATGTACTAATTTAGAGAGTCAATCAATGATAACCCAAATCAAATCCTTCCCACTATAAGTACATGGAAAAATGATGGAATCCATGGAAATCTCATCCCACTTCCATATTAGAATCGGTAAGGGATACAATAGCATGACATGTCTCCATTGTTTCAAAATAATTTTTAGAATGGTTTGACATAATTTTAAAGAAATACGAGACTAACCATATCATCCCATTCTACCAATATTGACATATCAAATAATGATACATCTTGGTAGTACCTTTTTGAAAAATCAAACATCAATGATTTACAATATCTGAAAACTCCTAACTCTGGGAAAATAGAAGAGACAACCTACTACAAAGCAAAAATATCCAATAGGATACCGATACCACCCTTCAATAGTATCCCTACCATAATGGATTTCATTAATGTGTTGTAACTATGTTTTTATCACTTTCTGAATATGGACTCTCTCATCAAATGTTGAGTTATCTTTCATTTAATCCTAGAACATCAGTCTGGAAAAAACATACACTTCCTTGATCATATCAGCAAACAAACTCATCAAAGACCACTCCTCAAGTTATTCCTTCATGGATTGTGTAGGTAAATTTTTACTCAATAGATTGGAAACCTAATTCCATTTCCCAGGGGTATAAGAAAAGTCAAAATAAAAATTATGAATATTCTCCACATAGCGTCTCTACCTCAAATTAGGTTCCCTCTCTATATAAATATGTATTTCATGGTCTTATGATCATAAAATCTCATAAACTGCTAACAAAAGAGATAGTGATGCCACATTTTATGTGAATTCCTAACTACTGCCAACTCATCCACATTGGTTGGGTATATTTAAGAAGTATGGTGTAACTAGAGAGGTCTATAATCCACAACATATTTCACCTGCATCAATGGATATCCTAAAACCATAAAATTTGTATTGAAAAAACATCATAACTTAAACAAAAATTTGGAAGAATGAAATCTACTTCTAAATTCAACCTAACCATTATCTCCTCAAAATATTTTGGAAACTTTTCATTACATTCAAAATTTACTCCCATATGGGTTAAATGTGTCCTCCAATATGAAATCGTGGAGATGTACTCAACAAACCATCTATAGGAAAAAATAATCATGAAGATATGAATCTCACTGCATTTCAATGGTACTCCTAGGAAACAATTACATGTACCATTTCGAGATCATCTAAGATGCACCTATAAGATATCACATCCCCCAGAAAAATTATTTCCTGGATCCCAAAATCACTTATGGAAAGAATACTTTACATACGATGATCATTTGGGGCTTGAAGAATTGTATCCAAATGGTATAGGTTCTCCTAATCGGATTTTGAGTACACATAAATATAATTCACAAATATAAAATAAATAAATCTAAGAAATGATAAAATATCATGTTCATCTAGGCCACAAAAACTGTAGGATTTTTAGTAAGACTAAATGGACTAACGAGAAACTCAAAATGAATATATCAACCCCTAAACAATGTCTTAGGTATATACTCTTCTCAGACACTCAACTGGTGATACACTAATGGCATTTCAATCTTCGAAACCTAATGACCCCCTCTAAGATGATCAACAAGATCAACAATCCTTGGAAAATGATATTTGTTCTTAATAGACACCCGATTTGACTTTCATATAATAATACAATGTCTGAGGCTCCGGTGTGCATTATCAACCAAGAGGTCATGAGAAAATCAAGGTGAAACACAAGGGAGAATTAATAAAATAGCCTTCAATACCTCAAGTTGAACCTTACGTTCTACTAACATAGAGGATTCCATTCAATAAGATGGAATATAAATGAGCATTATAGTAGAGAAAAAGTTTATAGTAACCTCAACCGGTCTCCCTGGAGGTAAACAATATAAACCATTTCGAAGCAATTTTGGGTATGCACCAAAAATTGAGGGAATTTGGCTGCCCAAAAAAGGGTAAACTAGATCAGGAAGAATCTATGATAATTGGCATGAGATTACCCTATTATAAGAAACTAAAGAATATGCCTTTCTTGATCTTATTTCTCACTCACCCAAGAAAACATGATTATCCCCATTGGTATATAAGGAATAAACTCGATGATTATAAAAATATATATTATCCTTCCCATTGATCTTAAAATCAACATCGATATTCAAGTTGATGATGTAAAAATGAAGAACCAAATAGTCCTACAACCATTAAATGTTGGAAATCACCACCTGACATGCAGGAAATATAAAACCCCATTCGGACCTCTTTCTCTAAGGCATGGACAAATCCAATCTAAATGGAAGAATATCCAAACAAAAATCTAATATGTAAACTAAATTTGATGGTATAAAAGACATAGTACCACCGATACGAAAGAAATCTAGGACCATAAAAGATGAGATAAACATCGTACCTCTAACAGTGGCTAACCCTACATTATATTCCTCTGGGGAATACACCACTACATAAATATGTTCATTCTTAGTGACATGAACACCCCATTTGTCCTAAGTATTGGACCCACTTCACATGTGGGCATATAAATGGGCCTGTGAACCCATGGTGTGAGTAGATCCTTCCCTACTTCTCTTTGGTATATTTCCATAAAAATTAGATATATGGAAATATCATCAATGATGATGAAAAATATTAGGATACACAACACAATTAGGATTTATGTGACCTCACCTTCCACACATATAGAAGAAAACCAGCAACTACCTTGATGAATCCCCTAAAACTAGTCTAGAAAAAGACTGACCACTCTTACGCTTCCATTTCGGGTTAAAAGATACACCATTCATAACCAATGAACAAAATAAAGTTTCACCTAATCATTTAATCCATGTTATGTCTTCCTTAGCCAAAGATACCTTGTAAACTACCTTCACAATCATCATAAAGAACATGAGTTTCGATATCTATTGAATATAAGGCCTCAATCCTAACACAAACCTCAATTCCTTTAGATACTCATTAGTGAAACACTTCGATGCCTGATGTTTCAAATTAGTAAAATATGTTGAATATAGTAGGATCTCGATTCTCTATGGTTAGAAACTACTAGGTCTTAGATACAAAAAAATTCTCACTGCGAAACTGCTAGATAATGAATTTATTGAAGGAATCCCATGCATGATCCTCCTGGAAATGTGCTTTCACAAGTGAGTTACACTATCTCATTCCCATCCCATTGAGCATATGTGTTGAAAAAATCACCACGAAGTCCTCATGAGTCTTATGAAATTTAAATATTCTATATATTCACTCCATACACTCCTCCGATTCCTTGGCTTACCATGAAATTTGGATGGATCTTTCCTTGAAAATTCAGATCCATGATACACCATGAATCCTGGGTCCCTGATTCCCATTTTACCGTGAGTTGGAATAATGTGGATAAAAACTTCTACCAAAGTAGGTTCAACTGTAGGGTTCACCTTTAGAACCTTTATTGTAGGTTCCTCTCTCAGATTTGGAAGATCTCTTCTTAGAGGCAGTCTCTAAAAAAACCTATTAGGAACTAGTAAATTCAAAAATCATTGGACCAACATTAGGTATTGACAAAAAAACTTGACCAAATTAAAAATTTAAAGAAATAATGAAAATACCTAAATTAGGAGAAACAAGATAGTTTTGATAAAAATCCCATATAGGTCAATCAAATGACATAAGACATCAATTCTAAATCATATTAAATTTCATTGAACAAGGATTGTAACTCAAATTTAGTCATAGAAGTGAGCCAACAAGGCCCCTTTTCTGAACCTACTATTTGAATCTCAATAGTCTTAATAGTTGTCTACCCAAGACACTGAGCCAATGCTTGGTTATGATAAAACTATTAATGATGAACTTCCCTTTTATAACAAATTGTAATGAACTAACCTAGGACAACTAGTAATACTTCCTCAACCAGCAAATCAAGTAATATCGGTAAAATATGATAATAAAAAGAAGTCACAAATATAATAAAAAAAGAAATTCAAGTATATTAGTAAAAATTAATATATGAGATACCATAGATACATACAATCCAATCTATGAACATGTAAAACTAAATAGTAATTCAAATCTCAATATTACCAACATTCACTACCAAACAAACCCGAACTCTATGTAATAACAAAAATAGAAGACAATATACTAAAAGATAATAATCACTTTACCTAAATCCTATAATATAGAATCTAAAAATAGACAAAGGAACAATTCAGTTGAATTCCAATTCCTAGAAAGATACAACCACAGTTTCTATATAGGGTCTAATATAATGAATTTTACAATTATAACTTAAAAATAGTTTTATAAGGAAATTGCATAAGTCAAAAAAAATTATAAATAATCAACCCATTTTCTTATTTGGTTTTCAAAAAAGCCTTCAATATTCTAAATCTGGATATATGAGAAGTAATAGTGAGAAAAAAGGGATCATTTTCTATACATCAAGAGGTAAATAAGAAAATACATATCTATAAAATACACAAGTATAAGTGTTACAACCTCATATAAAAACCTATGATAAATAATAAACGATAAAAAAATCATGTGATAAATAACCCTCAATGAAAACAGACCTCATATTTGGGCTCTATCCACTTAGAAAATGTGTACTAGAAATAAAAAAATCCCAAATAAGAATAACGTTGTATCCAACACATATCAATTCATAAAAATGACATCACAACTAATATTTGGTCCTGCTATTTGATATCATAAATGGTACCACCTATTGGGGTTTCACACACACACACACACTATTGATACATTTATCTCCTTCCAAATTCACCAAAGGTCACTAATGTGCATTTATTCAACTTTCCTTTCAAAACTGCGCTCAAAATTTCATAAGAAATTTTCAAAGAAAAGAAAATAATCATCAAGATTATAAGTATATTTCAAATAAATAAATTCCATTTCCAATTAAATGAAAACAATTTACTTTCCAAGAAATAAATTTAATGAAAATATCACATGAAATCAATGAACAACCCTAGTGAATTTATCATGAATATCATGAAATTCTATAATACACTGGGATTTTGTGATATATTTGTTTTGATTGAATTAATTTTCAATGTTATCTTTAATTTCTTCAATTAAAAGATTCATTTCACATGGCATTGACTTTTCTTTCACTATATGTTGCATTGACTAGGTGTGTGTTACACACGATGCTGAGTTTCTAGGGAACCTCATTTTATTATTATAATTTTTAAACGAGATAGTTACAACATTGATGATAAACATTGTAATAGCTATAGTAATAAATCAATTTCATGTATTGTTTATAATAGTTTTATATAAATAAAACATATTGATTATGGAAAATATAATTCTCAGAAATGTGTTTATTTGTTGAAAAATACTATTTTCTCAAATAAACTGCTTTTCATATCCTTTTATGGAATATAAAAAATTAGTTTTTTTTACACTTTTAGATTTGATGTTTGTTAAATAAACCCCATTTTAGAATTCATTATTTTAATATGACATTAGGGTGTATTTTTGGGATTTTTATGAGAAACTTAATTTTTTGATTAATAGTGAAAAATATTATATTTTAGTTAAAAAATGAACTTTAATTTAAATAATTAAAATATTAATTTATTTAAATTTATTTTTTAAATACACAATATATCAATTATACATATATTATACCAATTTTTTTTATTGTAATTACTTTTATATGTAAAATTATTGTACTATTGAATGTTTTTAGTTTTAAAACCTTCTTTCTCTCCACGTTTGTGGGATTAAAATTAAAAATAATTTTCCCACATCTATGATATGAATTTTGAAAAAAAAATAAATAACTGGTTGTAATAAGTATGATATTTTTTATCTAATAGGATTATAATTATTTTTAACCAGAAATATTAGTGATGGTGATTAAAATTAATAACAGTGATTAAGGTTAGATTACACTTACTTAGGGAATAAACCTTATTCATAAAGCCCAAAATGTCCTAGAAATTTTTACAAAATTCATTGGATGAAAATAATTCGATCATATCACCTATTGGTTATAATTTTATGGGTCAGCAGGATATTATTAAAAGGAAGTCTCTTTATGAAATGCAATGTATGTAAAAGACCAAAAGGGAACTATCCTTACCGTTAAAATTTATAAAACATTGAAATTTGTACAAAAAACTTCATATTTTTGGTTATAAGTATCCTTTTGGAAGAGATATGATTTACATTTATCAGAATAATTCATCAATAATTTTTATAAAGGATTTATTTACATAAAATGCTAAAGAGGTGCCAACATAGTGATTATTTAATTGATAATTAATAAAAATAAATGATACTATAAATATTAAAAGTAAAGTGAATTTATTGAATTATTGTGTATATCATTTGATTTAGAATAATATATTGAATTTGAAAATTTTTATATTTAATTTAATGATTTTAATGTACTCTGAGTTAAATTATTAAATAATATTATTAGCTATATTATCATCAATTCTAAAATATTCTTAAGTGTTACCTGGTTTATATGTTTGATCTAAACAGAAGAGATTCCAAATATCATTGTTTTTTTCTATTGAGTGGTATGATAGATTTAAATAAAAGAGATAGTATATGTATTGTCTTAAAGAATAAGTTTGTGTGTTTAATTGGAACAATAATTATTATTTATGTATTACAATGAGGAAAATTTCACCCAAAAAGTGAATGAGGTATCTATAATACTTCCACAGTGGAAATTTGAATAGATTGTTGCGTATATATAGACATAAAGAGTAGAGAATACCTATGAGAATTTATCATATTATAGAAACATTTTATATCGAATCTATATCCTTCGATGTGAGTATCTAAATTAATTTGGGAAGTTTTAATCCTCTCTGGGGATAGAGAAAACGTTGGTTAAATTTTCCTTTGATTTATCAAATAATCATATCCATGGAATTTTGATTAGACTCTATGAACATTTATTATAATCTTGAACATAGAAATCTAATAAAAAAAATATATTTTAATTTATATTGACCATAACATAATCTTGATCAATCCACTATAATAATTATGATACACTAGTATCCTAGATTAAAAAAATATCTAAATTACATAGGTTAATAACTAGAGTTCTTATACAAGAAGAATTTTAAAAAAAAAACATTTACTATGTATAAGGTATACCAGACATGTGCATGAATATTACCTATTAAAATATATAAAATTCTAAAAATAGGATGAAATTAAGTACACACATCATGCTTATTTTAAATATAATTTGAATAAGTTTTTCAAAATATTTTTCATGATTTTTTGACATTTATCTAAAGATAACAGATTATATCAGTTTTGGTTACCATAAAAACATTCTAAATAAATTACGTGGAATATGTCATTAATTTTATCAAAGCATAAGTAAATTAAAATTTAATAAATCATTATACCGTGAAATGAGATCATATTTATGTCTATGAGTAGCCTTTTTTATTTCCAAATTACAGATATGAAAGATGGGAATTTTCAATACTAAGAAGTTTCATAACATAAGTTTCATCCTAAACAAAAATAGTTTTATTTATATTATAGAATAAAATTTAAAAATGTGAGATTCAATTCTTTTGGGAAGGCATGTATAATTTTATTATTTTTTAATCTTGCTAAAAAATCAATGGTTTTGTTCTAGTTTATAAATTATTACTAGTAATATCATTTAGTAACAAGTGTATACTTGATTTAAATAATTTTACCATTTTAATAAGACATATTTCTAATGTCCTCTTTATATCCAATAATAATTTAATTCATAATTATTATTTCTAGAATGAAAAATTGGTTTCTTTATTGATAAATCATATAATTTTACATTGATATCATATACATTTTCTCACTAATTTCTTCATCATTAATTTCTTGTTTGAATTGTGATAAAAATATTACATGAAAAAATTAATTCAATAAAGTAATTATAAATTAAATTGGATAGTTTACATAAAATAGTAATTATCAGTAGAACGACACTTCGTTAATCTCCAGGTTCCTGGATGAAAAGAATATTTTCCTTATAATAATGGAGAATCACATTATTAATTTTCAATTTTATTTTATAAATTTTTAATATTATAATTTTAAAAAATATGTGTTCTTAAAATTTCATTCAGATCGTCTTCTAAGTGGTTATAAAATGATAGTCTAAATAGGTTAGATTCATTAAATTCCACAATTAATATTTCCCCAATGGTATAAATCCCTCTATTAATGACATGATGTGACTAAAATATATCATAATAACTTATAAAGGATCCTTGATAGAGTTTTAAATTAACTTTTCCATTTTTATCCATGGTGTTTATACCAAACACTTTATATCTAACAAATTTGAGTTAGCAACTCTTCGGTTATATTATGTTTTCTTATTTAGAAGAAGTTTTTTTAATAGAGTACTAAATATCAATTTGTAACATCAAATGAAATTTTCATATTGATGTAAAAAAATATATTGGCTATTAATATTCACCTAGAATAATTCGTTAAATTTCATAGAGTGTTCTATTTCTTCTTTCAATAGTACCAATATTATATTGAGTTATTATTTTAAAATGTTTTGATGACCTTGAACTATAGAAAATATTGAGATTTAAATTTTCAAAAACCCCAAAGGGAAGTTATGGATAGTTATCAATGTTTTCTAATTCTATTTAAAAAAATAGAAAACATAAAGAAAAAACAAAATAGTTTGGAATATTTTTAAAAAATAAAACCAAATTGTAATGAGAATAACCATCTGATGAACAAAAATATAGTGATCTATGTTTTTAGGGGAAGAAAAATTTGTGATCTAGGGCCCTATTTTGGTTTCCATTAGTTTTAATGGACAATATCAGAATGACCTAAGGAACACAAACTAATAATATCATAGTGTGAATTATTTACATATTAAATATAATTAAATTAATAAAAAATAATCTCAGAAATGATAATCCTCTTGATTAATTTTTATTTTTCCTATATTTATTCCCTATCATTATTATGGATAATCTAATATAGTATTTCTATAGGTGTATCCACACATGATCCAAAAATCCTGAGAGGAAATTTTTGGTATTCTATGTGTTCTCGGGATGATTAATAGTGCATCAATTCATTCATCATTCATCATAGAATTTTTTTTATTATTATCTCTACGTTCTTGGTAGGGGGATGAGAGGATGATTCTATTTAGTGATCAATAAACATCTAGATAACTATATATTATGCACATTAAATCTCTTATATAGAGAAATCAATTTTTTTTCTTTATATGCTTCTTGTCAAACATTGGTAATTACACATAGGTACTTATTAATATATGTAATATAAGTAATACCACAACGTCAAATAATAATAATAATAATCATATATCCCATTAAAAGTGATTAATTTAATATCATTTTGTAAATTAATAAATTTATGTTTATTTAAATTATATTAAATAAAATATATCATTTCTATCAACTAGGTAACTTGAACCGTCAATCCTCTCATGAAATTTTATGAATCACGAATAATAAAATATTTATTCAAATAAATATTATTTATTTTATTAAAAAGGGAATATTATATTCACTGAAATAATGAATAAATATTTATATTAATATTTACATTAGGTATTAAATATTAATATTAATCTATAAACTAATCAAGTGAAAAAATAATTATTCATTTATTAACTTTGGAATAATGAAGAAGAGTTTAAATTAAACTAATATATATTCAAAACTCAAATATCTTATAATTGAATATTTTAAATCAAATATACATGAATATATATTATTATATAAGATAATAATGTAATTTATTCTTATTATTAAATTGAATAAAATTTATTGTTATTTTTGTTTCAGGTAATGTGTGAGCCTCTATGTAGTATTTCTGAGTGGAATTAGGTGATCTTAACTAATGTCATAGTTTAACGTATAACAAAATTTAAAGGAAATGGAAGAAACGAATTTCATAATATACTGATAAAAAACCATCTTATGAACACTACTTTGTAATATTATCTATTTACTAACCCATATATTATCTACTCTGATGCTTAATTTTTTCATAACCCTATAAAATTTTTTTATTTTTATTTGAATTTAAAAAATGATCAAGTTGATGAACTACCATGGTCATGGATTTAATCAGATAGTTCCATTTTAAAACGTCATCTTATAGTATATTCTACCATTAATATTGATGATAAAAATTCATTCTTTACATATAAATTTAATTCCATGTCTCTCCTTATGAAATAAATTCTTACAACGTATCCAGTATTAAATTTTACTATCATTTCTTTACAAAAATCATTCTAGGAAATTCCAGACGTACATTAATAACAATATCAAGTAAGGGAAATTATAATTTTTTTCACATATAAATTTACCATAATACATAATCATGTGTAGTTCCTATTAGTATGTATAACCTCAAGACCTCCATACACTAATGTCAACAATTAGATACTTTATAGGATTATGTATTAATGTCTAATGAGCCTTAGACATTTAACAATTCATAATATTTCTATCTAATCTGATGGATGTTTTCTAGACTATTGGATATTGGTTTCTAAACATTGTAATATAATATCATGTTTCTTATTATAGTGGAGATGTGTTATAATGATTCAATGTGAAACACTATTTAATAAATATATGGGATTCATGTTACATGGAATAAAATAATTATATGTTAAGATATTAGTTTATATATTAGTAACTCAATGTAAAAAATATAGTGGGTTCTAGCGAACTATCTCCAAAAGTTAAATATCCTTATCCAATAATTTTTGTTTATGTGTTTACCCAATATGTGAAAACCCTATATCCAACCCTTCTAATTTTTTATAATTTTATATATTTCCTATCGTTTACCAATAAAATGGTTATCCTCTTACCAAACATTTTTCTTTATTCATTTGGTACTCGATAAACTATCTTATAAATGTTGTTATAATATATTATTGTACTCATGTTTATTGGGTCTATAAATAGTTTAAAATAAAATCTTTTAGACCCTATTTTTTTAACCTTAAAATATTAAATTCCAATAAATTTTTTAATCATATTATTCAATATATCAAAAGGATTATATTTTCCTTAACGAGTATCTACTATTATAATTTCCTCTAACATGAGAGTAAGTAAAAAATGGTCTCAATTGTTTAGAAACTTATTATACAAAAAAAATTAATTGAATATATAGAGAAATCAATTACAATTTTAGAACTTATTTTTTTCTAGATATAATAATAATTATAATGATTCTCTATAGAGAACATAATCATTTATCTATCCTTTTATATGCCTTTATATTTTTATGTGGCCATATTTAGTTTATATTTATTGGATATTTTATTTATGGAAAACATAAAAAAAGAATATAATTTGGTGTATATTGTTTCTCTTTTATCTATCCTATAAATACATATCAACACCAATGAACTAATGCTATTTAATGGAAGCCTTGTGTATTGTCTCTCAATTGTTTAATTTATCTTGACAATTTATTACCCCTTATTAATAGTAATTAATAATTTTGTGGGAATAATATTTCAGTGAGTTCATTTGAACATTCCAATAAATCATCTTTGAGGACCACGGGTATGATTGAAATCTCATTCTAGAACAAATGATCTTTATCCATTTATTTCTTCTTCAATTTATGTTTTGCTTCAAACTATGTTTATAGATCATAAATCAATGTTATGATCTGGTTTCTATTTTTTAGTTGGTAAATGAAACATCATGAAAGAATGATCACCAAAATTTCTTTGATATCAGTTTATCTACATATATTAACAATATATTACAATAATCCATTGATTATAAATGGAATTAGAAATCTAGTTGGGAACTTATTATACAATGATTCACTTACTATTAAAATGAAATTAACATTAGTATTAGTGCTTCATTATATAATACTTTATACTAAGATAACTATCTAACAAAGAAAAGTATTTTATACTTTACAATGGTGGGGGGTTAAATATTAATTTACTTATTTATGGTAATATGTATTCTAATTTGTGGATGTATACTCAGATAATCATCCATGTTAGTCATCCTAATGTGAATGGTTGTTCATCATAGGACCCCCACTATGTTTATTAGTGAATTTAAAAGTAGGTTATGATGTTCCTTATTCTATTGTTATTCCTAGTACACCTAAAAAACAAAAAATCCATAGTGTCCATCACATTCAGAGTTGTCTCTTGGGTGTTATAAATGGTTAGTTAGATGATGGGGTAGTTTTCAGTGGTGCTTCTTAGATTTAACCAAATAAGGTGGTTCTAGTGTTACCTATTGGTGTACATTAATACAAATAAGCGCGTATTAAGGAAATTGTTCATGGTATATAAATCCAATGTTTTTCCACTCTTATAGACTCTAAAAACGATTTGGTGGACCTTCCAATAAGAGTATTATATATATTCATTGGTATTGAGGGAGATAATATTAGTGTAACATATAAGGTTCTCCCAGTAGACAACTTATCATTATCACATATGGATTAATAATACAATGAGTAATATGGTAGAAGGGTTGCAATAGTACGTGATTTGGAATTTGGTGAAATTACTATAGATCCTCTGTAATGTTAATGAATAACCCCCAATATATGAATTATATCCATGAAAAGAAAAATGATTTATTTTTGTGAATTCTCTTATTAAATAATGATTAATTTACAAACTCATGTAATAATTTTAATTCAATTATAAAATATTTAAATTCTTATTGTCCCTCGAGCGATGTTCCATACTCTTAATATAGTGAAAATTGTTTAGGTCTAGTGGATAGTTTACCTACTCTATATCCCTGAAACATGAACCATATACTCTCTCATCTCAACATAAAGGAACCTTTTATTATAACATGTCTTAAAACAACCCTAATTCTTGTCTGAAATGATCATTTGAAATGTTATGCATCAAAGAGTGACCATGTAGTGTGTATTTATCTCCAATGAAATTATATTATACACGGTATCTAGTTTTTATTCTTAAACCTAAAAAAATACATTTAACGTTTATTATTTTTTGCTAAAATTATACATGCATGAAGATATTCACATTTTGAGGGGTTACATGAACTAAATTTCCTTTTTTATAATGAAAAATAAATATTTATTTTAAACCTCCAACATAAGTATTTTAAATCTTAATTAATTGTTTCTTTAATTAAAAAAAATTACTTAATTTATATGTGTACAAATCTTTATTTGTGTAATTATAATTTCTCATAGTTGGATTAAGTTTTAATATTATTTTATTTTGTCATTTTTTTTATTCAGTTTTTCATTGATTATATTATCATTTCTATATATAGTTTTCTCTAGTTTATCATTTTAATTAAATAAAATAATATTTATCATTTATAAATTATTTTGATTCTTTATTTATTTTTACTTTAGATTTTATGATTTGATTGGTTATATCATTTTATACAAGTTTCATATTGATTTTGTAACATAAAAATATCATTAAGGACCTAAAAATATCATTTATAATTGTTTTTCACTGTTACAAGGTAGCAAAAATATTGTTCCAATGTTGAAAAATAGAAAAAGACATGTAGTCAAATGTGAATCCATGTAGCCAAATATGTATCCCCATTATTAAATTTTTGAAATAAGTTACCTTATATATCATAAACATACCATTAATTATATAATTACTAATTGGGTGTTTCATTTTGTGTTTGAAATAAAAAATTTTCTAAATTGTAATGGATTTATAAAACTACAATTCGATCTCTATCATGTTGTAAATTAGGTTTCAAATTTACATATGTTTTCAATATGAAATATGTAGTTTTTTTAGAAAAATTTAGATAAAAAAGTTTAACAATAACATGGTATATGGAGGTTGAGTTAAATTTGTTCTTGATTATATAGAAATAAAATGAAATTACATAAATATAATTCAATTTGATATAAATCTAATTCCAATACATATGAGGTCTATATAAGGTGTGAATTTGGAAATGTAATTTTGTTTCTCCAAAATTCTATAAATAGTTGTGCTAATTTGGTTATGTGTGAAATTTAGTTAGGTGAGAAATGGATATATAAATATTTAGCTATGTAAGATGTATTCACTATGTGAATTATTTTTATACATAGTAATAAATGTTTGCATGAATTTTCTGATGTGAAATTTGTACACAAAATTTATTATGTAAAACAGTTATGTGATTTCACTTATCTGAAATTAAATATTTTAATCAGTATTATAGATTTATCTATTTAGATTATCCCGTGAAAAATTGATGTGTTGATTTCTTTATGTTATTATTTTATGTTAAATGATTAAATGGATTATCCTACATGGTTATTATAATTTGTGTGGATTCTTAAAAAAATTGAGAAGATGATCTTTTTACGTATTTTTCACATATCATTTTTATATAAGCTTAAAATTAACATTTATTGTGTTTTCATTGTTTTGAAATTAGTCATTATTTATATAGAAGCTGCCTAAACAGTTTTACATTATTTTATGAATAATAAAATTTGTTTCCCTTGGAATTAAAGGATCATTGATATTCACAAAAAATATTTTGGAACACAAGATATTCAAATTCAAAATTATTTTAATATAAATAGTTTATCTCAAATATTTTATGGGTGTTTTTAATGGATATTAATATTTATTTTTAACTAATATATTATATTTTTAATTTTTTTTCTTTATAAACAATGTGTATCTTATAGAATATTGTCAAAAAAATAAAAAATTGAAAATATATATTATAATTTTTTTAGAAAAATGATGAGTTAGTTATGCATTAATTATTGGAGAATAAAAACATATTTATTATAAAAAAATATTGATATATTAATTTATATATTAATTGTTTATTTATTCTTATATTAGATTTTGGTTTACACCATGTTTTTCATCTTATAGTATACTGAAAAAACACACCTCAACATGAAGATTTTTAACTATTCAATTTATGAAGGAGTATCGTTGATTTTAAGGTAGAGAAAATAGTTACTGCTATTTTAATTATAATAATTCGACAAAATGTAGTTTATAGATAAGAGACATGAATTTTCTTGTAATATTTCAAGTTTTATAAGTTTAAAAATGAGTTTTGGGACTTAATTGTTTAATTACATGATAAAATAAATTACCTGTTTCATGAGATTCATTTTTTAAATATAATGAAGGGACATAGAACTACCTCATCCAAACACCATCATTTATATTCACGATAATTCATCAGGTGAAATATATTTAGTCATTTTTTGTTCTATATCTGCTTGGGCAATGTTATCACAGAAAGTGAATCTTACTTTTGGTTATACTAGCCTATCAAAAGTTGAATCTGGGCTTCGTATTTCCCATTATAATATTGGGTTTATTCTTTCCCTTTTGAAGCCCGGGTTTCAATAAACCCATAAAATAGTAGAAGAAAGGACCTTTAATGTAATATTTTGGGTTTATTATGTCTCCTTAGAAGAATGTGACCATCTTGACCCATAACATAGAAGAGGTTATGATTGATCTTTTGAAATTCTAGGTTTTTTGTACATCTATAAGATAAGGGTGTTTGTTTTATCCCATAAAATATTTGTTCCATTTAAAACCATAAAGGGAAAGAGGTTTTTATTGATTGTGTAAAATTATATGTTGTTTATTCTCCGATAAAATGATACGTTTTTTTGTATAAAATTTTCAAATTAAAGATAATTTGGATGATCCTCTTGGTGTAAAAAAGGTAGATGTAAAAAGTTTTCACTCTCTGTCAAATGTGATATACCATAGTGGGTTCCATACAATGGGTTAGTGCGTGAAGAGTATATGTAGGATCATTTAGATCTAAACTGAGATAAAATTATTGTGTTCATCTTTTACTTTTAATCATTTTAATTTTTCTCTCTTTTCTTATGACATTGTGGTTGAATTGGTTAATAATTCAACCAATAAATTTACACTAATAATTATTATACTGTGACTAATTTTTAAAATAAATTCTACTGACAACACACATTTTTTCTATTTCCATATCCTCTCTTTGACCATACATTTTCTATCAAATTGTGTCTCTTATATGGATAGTGTTTTCTTAGTTATTCATTATGAGACCTAAAATTTGGTATCATAGTAAGATCCTTTTTTAATATAATTAATTTTGTAACATTTTTGGACACCACATAATTAGTATCATATATTGGTTATATTGAAGATATATTATGATTCATTTGATTTTTTATATTGATTTTTTTGTAACTTTTTAAAATATACCTTAAATATAATAAAGGAGTGATATTTTTTAGTGATAGATGATTTGTGGATTAAAAGGAGTTCCAATATGACATTTACACTACATTTCAATGGAATTATGTATAATTAGTGGAACAACGAAATGAAATATTATCTAAATAGTATTGATATTCTAATTTGGAATATTGTGATTTATTCATATTATTTACAAAAATCTGATGCAATTTATTTGAAATTAATATTTTGTGTTAAGTACGATCATAATTATATAGATATGGATATTCATTATTGTTTTTTTCTGGAAATATTTTTGAAAAAATTGTAGTTTTAGACTTATTATGAGATTTGGGAATAGCCTGATACAACTAAATTTGATGAAAGAGATTACATGGATATTCCTTGAAAGTATATAAATTCTATACACATTAAAATGGAGAATCCATCCATGAAAAGAGAAGAAGATCAATTTACTAATAGATATATCATTCCTGGTAATTAAAATTTAAATTTAGAGTTTTCTAATATTATTTTTTATGTTTTTAGGATGACAAGAAACATTCAACACAATTTTCCAAAGAACAAAAAACTAAAGAAGGTCAAGAATAATTAAAATATTCTTGACATCATGTATTCATTAAAAAAATAATAAGAATAATGAAAAAATTCCAATACAAATTTGTAATGTTTCATTTAAAAAAAATATTATAAGGAAAAAATCTAAACATAGAATTCATTATTAATTTATATTGGTTCAATTTCTTGAAAATATAGAAATATATTTTTGAAAATTATAATTTATCATAGTGAGTTTAGATATTATTCTCATGTTTTTATCAATTTCAGAGATTATGAGCCAAGTATTGAATATCTGATGGTAACATTTGACTCATATAAAGATATAATAAATTAAATGGCTTCTGAAAGATATCACCCAAATAAAAATATAAAATTTTCCTTCAAAAAAATATATATTATATTTTATGTTTTATAAAGTTATTGATGATAATGTGGTTATATATTTTGTAATTGATAACTTTAATGTTTCATATCAAATGATGAATCTTAAAGATAAAAAATAAAGGAAAAAATATTTTATTTACATGAATAATAAAATCATGAAAGTATATTTAATTTATTTTTGGATTATATTTCTAAAGTTGACGATCAATGTATAAAGCTAAAAAATCAAAATGAAAACAAACAAACATAGATTCTTCCTCACATAAAAAGTTTTACGAAGATTTGTAAATTGTTTAAAATTAAAATTAAAGGCTCAAAAAATAAATAGATAATGTTATTTATGATATTTTTAGGAAAACCAATATATAATCAATTCGATTGAAATGTAAATTTTGGAAAGAATTCTTATTTCATGAACTATAATGATAAATTGAATCAACTTTGTGATGAGTATTTTTTCTTTATTATGTTTAAATGTAATTTTTTAGGAAAATTTACTGTAATTTATTTAGTTAATTTCGTTAAATGTGGATCTTATGGTGATTATTAATGTGACTACCCTTTGAGTTTGACTCAATCTTTTGGTCACAAAATGAATTTCATGTCAAAATCTGATTTCATGGTCATAAATTCAAAACTGTATATTGATTGGGTACCTAATGGTATATATTCTCATTCCTATGATATTAAAAAATTACTTTTACCTAATTTATATGATATTAAACCATTAATTATACCTAGTTAATATATAAATTCACATTCATATGTACACCATTAATTCCATTTTATTTATCTTTGGCATGTTGGGATGATATTTTGATATTCTTTTTTATCATTTTTGGATATAATGCATTTCATTTATATTATTAGGATTCTACCAAATCTTTGTGATTGGGTTCCACATTAATTTTGTGGACATATTTATATGGCCAGTAATTATGTGGTCTTATTCGTAAATTATGGTTTACTTTTATGATATTATCATTGCATTACGTTCAAAATTCATTGATTATATTATGATATGTTTCATTGATCCTTGTGAAATTAATCTATATTTTTTGAGGTTTTTTCATATTTGGAATTAAAATTATTCTCATAATGATTGGATTTTTTTGTTTTTAAAAGAGATTATCAATTTTGAGGAAGTTAGTAACATTATTCAATTTTACATATATATCTAAATATGTATACTTAAAATGTGTATTATATATTTTATCTATACTGGAACTAAGGTGGAGATTCTCATTTTAAATTAAAATTCATTTAATTGACATATACAATGCATCAATTAGGGGGGATTAAATATTATTTGAATAAATTAATTTTATGTAGAAAATAATTCAATTTTATAAATGTTTGATTATGAAGGGAATTTTTTTTGGAATTTTGAAATTTTAAATGTTTTTAAATATTAAATATTATTCTTGATTAACTTGTGATATTTTCAGTGTAACTCCCCAACCCCAGTTACCCTGAGTCGGTGCATTATTACATAACATTGGCATGATCACAAAAGATCAAGTCTCGAAAGGCCGATTAGTTTAGAAGCCTTGGAATCACTAGATACATTCATAAGGTTTAAATTATATCATAAAGTTAAAAACTACAATAATATAGTCTCTATAGTCCACACTCATATTCCCTTCAGACTATCCCTGCAGGTCCGTCATAAAATATTTCTTCAGATCCTGGGAAAAATAAAACATAGAAAGGGGTGAGCTCAGATGCTCAGTAAGTATATCAATAGAGCAGAATCTTTCATAAATAATCATGAAAATTTGAGGCAATGTATAAATAAAACAAAAGCCACTAAAACTTGATCTTCAGAATAATATGGAAAAGTTAATATGAAATAATCCCATTTAATTATTCACATGGATATTCTAATAGTTGAATAATCACATGAAATATAAATAACCACTTTCATAATGATGAAATGAATAATGACGAACTTTAATTTTTGTGTCAAGGCCTCGTGCCAAGACCTAAGGTATAACTGTAACTGGAACCCAACCCGGAGAGCCTCTGTAACCAGACTCCATCCCAGAGAGCCTCTGTAACCTGACTCCACCCCAGAGTGCCTCTAATAACCGGAAACCAACCCGGAGTGCCTCTAATAATCGGACACCAACCCGGAGGGTCTGCTGTAACCAGACCCCAACCCTGATGGCTTACTTTTACCGGTCCCCAACCCGTAACTTACTAGTCCAACACATTCATCTTAAGAAGAGGATGCAATATAACATAAACATTAATATTAAAACTAGAATTCCAAAACATTAATCATAAAACATTAATGGAATAAAAATAACTCATCCATAGTCCAACATATCACAAAACCTTATATACAATATGGATGATTTGTATCATAATAAATCCACTTCAAACAAGTGTAAAATTTATCAAAGGATGTTGTCATAGATGAAATCAAAAATATTTTACAGAAATATCTCATTTTTTTAAATCATTTAAAAGTAACATAATTATAAAATAAACCATTTACTTTGAAAATATAATTATTATATTTCAAGGGAATCTTTGAAGATTTTATAATGGTGGAAAATAGCCGCACCTGCCGTATAAGTTAAAAAGACATTCTTATTTTAACTCTGTCGAAAAGGTTAAAAAGGACCTTTTTTAGAAAATGACGGAAATACTCCTTTATAAATTTCTTATAAAAAGTAAACAAGGGTAAAAACTAAATTAATCAATAGTCTATAATATATTAAGAATAATTTGAAATAATTTTTTTAAGAAACATGGATGTGGATGATAAAGAGATCCCAGTAGATAATTATGTATAAACAACCTCGGATAATGAAGAGATTTTGAAATAATCCCATACCAATTTGGTAACTTACGAAACATACACCCCATGAAAATGGTTTCATACAATGAATATGTAGATACACATAAATTAAAGTTTATTACACAAAGAATACAATTATGGGCAGTACATAAACCATACAAAAGTTAATAGTGGCAATATAGTACGAATTTCATGGGAATACCGAGTGAGATGAAAACCCCTTACATTGTAATTTTCCTTGGTTAAGGGTAGTCTAACCTCTTTTATAGTGGTGAAATAATTGTTATTAAATTATAAAATAATCATATACATTAATTTTATATCATATATGATCTTTTAACATTACTTTGTTAATAATATCATAGTATTATTGTCGTTTCGAGTGTTAACTTACTCGTTTTATTTTATATGTTTTGTTACATAAGCCATGTTTGTTATGGATAGGTTGTATATTATTAATATCCAAAATGATATAAAGTTCTTAAACATTATTTTTAATCATCAAATGGGAATTATACTTGAATTGATACGGTGGAGAATGAATCTCATCTCGTTCGTGGAGACGGTAGTCCGTACGTACGCACGAGCGACAATATCACTCTTTTGATATTAAAATAATATATAAAATGATATTATATCATATATACAGAATAATTATCATGTTATATTTATTATTTAAATGAATTACACATCATTATTATACCCATCCAAATAATAATGTTTTGAATAACAATTACACCACGACGTGGAGACAGTAAGCAGTACGTACGCACGTATGGTGACCTGTCATTCAATAGATGGATAGAATACTGAATATGGTTGTACACTATTTATAATAACATAACAGTATATAGAGGATAACAGATTTATTATTTTAAAATGGGAATAACAAAGAAAGAAGAAGTTGAAGAAGAAAGGAACTTGAAAGAGGGTGGTGAAAACATTACCTCTTCTTTGGGTTCTTCATTTTTATTTGTTCAAAAGGGATCCATAGGTTGGCTTTATGATAAAAATATGTGCTCTAGGTTTAAGTGAGGGGAGTTCAGAGGATGTTTGGGTAGGGTTTGGCTGAGCCAAAAGGCTTTCAATGTGTGAATTAGTGAGAAGGGAGAGTACCCTTTTATAAGAGGGGTGAGGGGAACCTTTGGAAGAGCTATTAATATTATTTTATAATAAATTAATTTTCTATTTATAATGTCTCCAAAGTAGATTATTAAAAGTATAAGGTGAGGATGGGTCTAAAGTCTTTCAACCAATATAATTTATACAGGTTTGGGTCATTATATTAACCTTGTCTTTTAGTTTTAACTCTTTGGTAATTAGTTTGACATTTACCATGTCACTTTGTATTTTTATAATATATAGTTAATAAACTTACTATATACATCCAAGAGACCCCCATGTGGTCCATTAATGATAAAAATATCTTAATATAATTCCTTTGGCCGATCGTTAGATTTTTTTGAATAAAATATCAATTAATAATATAATGTTTGTTTTGAAAACACATTTTTGTCAATTTTGACACTATTCAATAAATAATTTTTGTTAAAGTCGTAAAAACATTATTAATTCTAAAAAAATTTATTTAAGAAATCATATCATGTTATATTAACCAATAAAATTAATTTATGTCATCAAAATGTTCAAATTATATTTATTTTAACATTTATAATACCAATTATTTGATTCATTCATTAATAAGGCAAATACTGCATCATTATTGTGTCATAAATAAATTTAATTATTAAATGTCAAAAAAATTATAAATAAAATACTATTTTGTATGAAATATTTTTATCTTTCTAATGAATATTTATAGTCGAAAATCCAACATATTTTACCCTATTAAAAAATTGTTTTTATGAAAGTTATATGCTTTTGTAATTTTTGTATTTATTTTAACATAATTAATATAAAGTGTCCTTATCTCCAAAAAAGTGGCTTCATGGGGTCCCAGAATCGACCCAATGATGGCCATGGTCAGACATGTATCAACTAATAATGTTACTACACGTTTTAGGGTAATTTATTATTATTATAATATTATTTTCTTACCCTTATTTACCGGATATACCCTTTAACCATGGTAAATAAAATATTTACTGAAGTAATTATTCAAAATGTCTAAAAATAAAAGTTACCTATTTACACAATCTGGACATCCTGATTCCAAATATGGAATCCATTTTTAAAAATTCAAAACATAGAAGTGGTAGAAATTTATTTAAAAATAATTCCCGTTGTTAAAACAAAAAGCGTGTTTTTAAGAGATAATAACTATCAAAAGATTGACACTTGTTTATGTCCGGTTTAATTATGAAATTATGTACAATGAACAAAATTGTATTAAATGGTAAAAATATATTCTAAATATACTTTAAAACCACTCAAATTCATAATTTATCATTGATAATTATTTCGATTAAAAAATTTGTTTTTAATTAAAATTTAGCAATTTTCATTATTCATCAAAATATAAAAGTTATCCAAAAAGTACCAAAAATTCACCCTAGGATAATTTCATTATTCTGAATTCATAAATGAAGTTCATTTTGATTGATAAAATTTATAAAATTTCAAAATGTGGGTATTAATACTCATAACGACTAGTTTGATTGGTTGTGGTGTGTGTAAGAACTCAAAGTTGCGTACAACACACACTATTGTATTATTAAAAGAGAAGCGTATCGTGGAAGCCTAGGGTGTTACATTCAATTTATATAATTAGTATTTAACTAAGTTTATGATGTAACTACCTTAGTTTTAAAATATGTTTAGATTTTCATTTTCATTTTTTTATGGATTATAAAATAAAATTTCATTTATTATATAGAATGATTATGATTCCATTACACTCATGGATAATGATATTTTATGCTTAAATTTAGGTGAATTTTGAGAATGATTATTTATATGCTGAAATTTTCTTATCTCTATAAAATCTGTTAAAATCCAGAATTTATATTCTCTGATAAATAATTTTTATTTCAGTAAATAATTGTTTTTATCTTATTAGTTTTTTATGAAATCCATAAATACAATATTATGATAACATATTTTATAAAAATTTATTTTGTATAAGACAATATTTCATGAATGATTTATTGTAATTTTTAATAAACTAATTCTAAAATTCTACTCACAATACAATGTTGGATGCTTTTAATGTGGATCATTCATTTATGTTTTTGAAATATGGATGTTTAGGAATGTTATAAATTATCATGTGTTTTATCAATATTTTTATATTTAATGTGAATGAATTTTTGAGAATTTACATAGAAGAGTTATTTTTTCTGTTAAAACATTATCTTTATGATTATTTCCAAAAGGGGGAGACGTTTTGAAATTATACACAGTTTTACAATTAATATAAAGGGGGATAATGTTGCGTAGATCCTTAAACCAAATTATATTTTTCATAATAAAAAGATATATTTTTTTATTCCTCCAATGCATGTTTTTAAAATAATCATGCATCAATTTGATAAATGTAAAAAACTTTATTTGTTTTATAAGTATAAATATGTTAATTTTTCTAATTAAAATTTGTTAAATAATTATTTTGTTTAAATATTATTTTATTTTGTTATTAATTTTTATTCATTTGTTCATTGATTATACTATCATAGATTAATTTGGTTTTTAATTATTTTATCATAAGTATTAATTAAAATAATACATTTTTTTGACTATATAATTTGATTATTTACTTAATTTATCTTGATATTTCATTATTTTATTGGTTATATCATGTTCTACAAGTTTTATATTGGGTTCCTAGGACAAACAGTAATTTAGGGACATTAAATATCATTTATAAATGTTTTTTTCTCTGACCATAGAGAAAAAACATCGTTTTCGGAAATAAATATTGAAAACCCTTATAGCCAAATGTGAATCCATGTAACAAAATGTGGATCCACACTGTCAATTTTTTAGAATCGGTTACCTTGAATATTTTGAGAAAATCATTAGCAAAAGAACTAAAAATTGGGTGATTATTTTTTCATTTGGTAACAAAATTAGATAAATTTTATGAGAATAAATTAAACTATTAATCAACATCTATCATGTTTTAAATTATGATTTTGTTTTGAATATGTTTTTAGTCTGAAATCAACAGTTTTTCAGAATAGTTTAATGTGGTATTTTAATGGAAACTTTTTGTAGAGAGGTCAAATTATAGTGATTTTTCATTATATGGAAAGATAATTAAATTAAATAAATATAACACAACTTAATATAAATATAATTAAAACATTCATTAGATTTATATATTGTATGAAACTTGATAAGTTAGTCTTTTTTTTTCAAAATTCAAGCATTTGTTAGGTGAATTTGGCTACGAGTACAATTCACTTATGTGAGAAATAAATATGTGGATACTAAGCTTTGTAAGAATTATTTCCTATGTGAATCATTTTTATATGTAGTGATAAATGGTTATTTGACTTTGATTATATAAAATAGCTAATTAAAATTGATTATGTAAATCACTTAGGTGATTTCCCTTGCATGAAATTGGATTTGTGAATCAATTATGAATATTTAGCTACATTGATTTTCTTACATGAAATGGTTACATGAATTTAATTTTAAGAATTAGATATGTTAAATTATTATGTGGATTATTTTAGGTGGATATACTATATTATTTTGGGTTTTTAAAAAATCTATAAAAATGATCTGTTTTACATAGTGTTTCACATATCATTTTGCTATAATTGTATTATTATCGTTTTGGGTGACTTATTTATTATAAAATTAGTTGATAATTCTCTATAATCTAGGATAACAGATTTTACATAATTTGATTAAGAATTAAATGGGTTTCACATGGAAGTAAGTGTGTATTGACATTCACACTAAAAATTCTAGAATATGAGATATTGAATTTCCAAATGATTTGAAATGAAGTTGTGTCTAAAAAATAACCATGGAGTTTTTCAAGGATATTAATATTGGTTATTAAATCCTAAATTAATCATTATATATTTGTTTCTTTCTATATTATTTATGTTTTATAAAATATTATAGGATAACCAAAAAATTTGAAACCGTTATATTTGAATTATTTTGGAAAAGGGAGGGTCTATATTAAAAAATTCATGGAAGTATTTTAATGTATTTATCTTCAAAATGTTTGCATGTTTTCACCTATATATTAATTTTTTATTTATTTATTTAATAAATCTTAGTGTTCTATTTTTTATTTTATATTATATCAAATAAAAATAAAACCTACAAGCACATGATGATTTTTACCAATTGAATTTATGAAAAATTACCATTGTTTTTAATGTATATAAATTAGGTTTTTCTATTTTCTATATGAAAACCCATGGAATGTAGTACTGTGATAAGAAACATGACTCAACTTTTACTATTTCATGTTGCATAAGTTCAAAACTGAGTTCAAGAGCTTCATTGGTCAACTACATTCTAATATTAAATATTGTTTTCTAAATCTTTATTATTTCAATATCATGAAGTTCTTGAGTTATACTTGATCCAGAAAACTGAATCTCAATTTAAGATCATTAAATTAGTAAATTATTTATTTATTACTTATGTTATAAATATCCAAGCTATATTTTTATCCTTAGTACATCTTGCATGTGTTATACCACCATAAAAATGTATATATTTTCTTGTTATATTTTCATAAAATATTGGGTTTAATCTATCCTACTAAGAGGAATGGGTTCTCTTAACCCATGAAATATAATATAAAAACAATTTACTTATATCATTTTGGGTTTAATATATCCCCTTAGAATATTGAGTTCCTGTTGACACGTAATATAGAAGAGGATAATACTAAGCCTATTAAAGTCTAGGATATAATTTAATATATAAAATATTAGGTTATATTTTCTCCCTTAAAATACTAGGTTCCACCTAAACCCAAAAAATAAAATATGATAGGATTGACCCTATAAAAGTATATGTTGGGTCTTCCCCTATAGAAGGATGTGTTTTTATTGAACCCATAAAAGGAAATAGAATTGGGTTGAGCCTCATGGTGCGACAATGTCATATGTAAAGAGTTATTAATCTCATTTAAAATTGATATACTGTAGAATTTTACAATCATTGAGTTTGTGGATGAAGATTAGAATTATGGTCATTTATATTTTAACTTCTCTAAAATCTTTGTGTTCAAAATTTACATTCTTGTAATTTATTTTCATTATATTTTCTTATATCTTTGTGGTGGAACTATTTAAAATTTTAACCAATCAATTTCCATACAAATATTTTATACTAAGTTTAATTTTTGAAATAATGAAATCCCCCCACTTGTCCATCACCATCACCCATATGGGACCTTATATCATGTTGGTTGAGGCAATAACGATAAATGGATTATTTGGAGTGAAACTCTATAAGTGGAAAAAATTATCTCATACCTACAACATATTACAATATGGGTCAATCATATCACTTAATATTCCTATGTCACATTCATATATTCAAAATATGTTATTTGAAATAAATCTTCTATGGAAAGATCACTCTAGCTTCAACATAGTTCATATTTGAATGATTATTCATGGGAATAGTTGCCTTCTTGTCAATTATAGTAAATAAATGATGGTGTCTCTTCTCTCACAAATAATTTTATTAATTAAACATCTTCTAAACTATTATTAAAATTATTGGTATTTATTTCTCTGATTGATGATTTTCATAGTGTAATTATAAATGTGGTCATAAGAGGAATATTTATTTTCCTAATAGATCACAAAACCATCAGAATGTTATTTTTTCAATTCCATAAGATATGTGTTGCAAAAATTGCATGGTATTTGTCATATTGTACCCCAATAATTATTATACACAAATTATTCACATAATTTAAAGAAGAATTCAATTTCTCAAAAATTTGGTTATTGTCAAATGAATTCATATAGGTGTCTCATGATTCATGAGTTAATACCATGAATGTTATTTCTTGGGAGAGCCCTGAAAACATGATTAGACATATAAAATTATTTTTCTAGAGTGTTTAAGTGGTAAAATTGAAAATAAAAAAACATTGACTAATTTTAGTCCAAATGTATAACTTATTTATATGTTTCTTTTTATATAGGATTATTATATATTTAAATTTAATTAATTAAGAAAAAATATATATGATATGTTATTCGATTATAATTATAAGACTATAGATATGTATAGAATTGACTAGATTAAATATTGGAAAAAATCAATATTTAATTTAATGCATGCATTAAAGAGACTATATTACTTGGTAATATACAATTGTAATGGTATCATAGGATATTCACAAACCATATCAATATACTAAATCACCTAATGGTGGATCACTTATTTTTATGGTCATGGGTTCTGGAACTATGTGTGAAGGTGGTTACCTAGATTGTAGTGAATTAATATATTTTTAACATAATACTTTCTAGTATCACCAACCAATGTAATAGTCTACTATAGAATAATATAAGTTAATATATGATATATAATTTCATTTAAATATTGAATTTTTATAGTAATCTAGGCCCTTATAGGTTCCCATATCATTCTTAATTGATGGAATGAATTTTTTGAAGAATTATTTGACTATGGGGATTAATGATTTGTTTAAGGTGGAATTTTTTCTTAAGGATTAATGTGTAACAACTGATGTTCTTATACCAAAGTTGTGATATTTTACTCATTTCAAAAATTTCACCCAAATACTTAGGGTAATTTTATTTATATTTTCATTGAAAACATTCTTCGGTGTGAGTTGCATAAGAGTTGGTGAATTCAGTACCCAATAAAACGTTATGTTCATGATTAGGTGAAAGTTAAATCCCCTTAATAAAAATAAACTTTTTAATTAACCATAACTGTATATTGATATATGATCTAGCATTTTAAAATAATTCTAAATGAATTATAAAGTCTCAATTAATATATTGTTTAGAGACACATTATCTTTTCAAATCATTTTTTTAAATGTCAACATTAGTTAAGATTAATTATCAAAGTATTAGAATTGTTTATAAATATGAAAATAATCTAGTATATTATAGTAAAACAAAATATAATGACACAGAAAAATAAACAAGAGGTTCGGTATCATGTTCAGAATTAATACCCTCCACATGGAAATCACCTAATACCATGCAGGTTATAATTATAATGAAATGAATCCACAACTTAGATCAGGTAAATAGTCAACAGAAACAATATATCCATTCTAAAAAACCACTTTCATAGTTATTCATGGGAAGAATGAAATATAGAGATCATATAGGGACCACTTCCACATACATGGTGGGAAGAAATATATAAAGATAATATTATAAATAATATTCTCCAATTAGGTTCAAGAGATAGTACGTGTATGAAAAAAAGATAACAACACAATTCTCAATATAAAATGGATAGAATAATAAAAGTATAGCAAAGCTCAATATAATGTATTAGAAGTGTTATTTGTCCTTTTATCAACACTGGTGTTGACTATTAACGTTTTCTTGTATGTTTTTAGAAGATAGAGGATCACATAAAATCTATATTCTGGTTCCTGTTTGATATCTATTATTGTCTCAATTGATCTTCGTAAGGTATTCTTTGATATCATGTCATTGGATCTCCATAGAATGCGAGTCCCCAAGTTTTCATATTATCTTGTTCAGTAATGTGGGATGTTTTTTATACAATGATGTAGTATATTATTCTGGTCGGTTGGGTTCATTCAGTTTCATTTTATTAATGGGAGGGAGATACCTTTTATGTTTAAATATGAGAATTAGATCCACAATACTCAGATCAACCATTGACAAATTCATGAAGACTCATCAAGAAATATCTTCATAAATAATTAGCCATTGATCTATTCACATTGAGTACACTGAACTACAATGGTAACAAGATTATAGCAGTTACATTGCATGTTGAAGTAACTCGACCCCGATGGTGACTATTCTGGTGGTAACACTTTTGGATGTAGCTCATTTGGCGATAACAGGGACTCAAGTTTGGTGGTAGCTAACCCATAGAGGGTTTATCCTATAAATTATATTATCAAATAAATAGCTTTTAAACAACATATAAAAAATTAGTACTAAAATAATAATGTTCTGCGATTGTTAAAATAAGAGAGTGTGAAGCGTACTCCACAAAGGGAGGTTCCAACATTCTCCCCCTTTTGAGGATAAAAAAACAGGACATTTTATAACATGTATACTGAATGATCAACCATAAATGGTTATAGATGTACTTTAGTTTAAAAACAATATACCTATCATTAAAAAATTGAATTCCCATTATAATATCCCCTTTTATGATTAACAAAAAGTAAAAGAACAAGAGTAAAGTAAACTATCAAATTATAAAAAACTCAAGGAATGTGAATTTCATTAGGTTCCATTTTCTTTTTGAAACAGTACAGAAACACGAGGATAAAAATATATAGACATGATCCCTATGAAAATTAATTTATCTACAAATATTTACAGGATAGATGGTGCTGGCTCATCAACCTTGTCTTTCCCTATTTCTTTTTTTGTCTCTGTCTTGGTAATGGGATGAGACAGTAGAGGTATAGGTTGGAGAAAATGTTGTAATCTAAGGAAGAGTGGTAGCAGGAGGAACTAGATATCTCTCCGAAATAGACCTAACGTGTATTCTAGTACCCATTGGAGACAAATCCATAGGTTGTGACTATGAAGGCATAACATCATCAGATGGATTCATCACTGCTGGCCGAAAACTAATTGGCTCTGTTGAAATTGATGATGGAATTATTGACACATGAATAAATTATTTGTCTATAAAAATAGTATGATTCACCTATTTGAATGGTTTTATAATATTGAGAAAATCCAAGATTATATTACCTCCTCATTCAATTTCACTAAATAATCCTCCTTTCACGTCCTTAAACCTATGTAGAGCTATAGTGATAACATTTAATTGATTGAGTTGTTCTCCGAAAATCCTTGTCACTAAAAGAAGGCTTAAATTATCTATAAGAAATTTTAAATTTTATAACATGTCTTGCTTGGTATAGATATAGGATGTATAATACTTGATTTCTTTCTTGATAACTTCCTTATAATTATTGAGGTCATGGAAATATTCCTTTATCATCTAATATACATGTTCTCCACGATGATGTATTTGTTGAATCTGATCCTCTTGAGTAATTACATCACCTAGATCATTTTTTTTCTCTTATATGGTAAGTTGTGGAAGCAGAGTTGTATCAAGTTGTACTGGAGTTGGAGGAGGTGCAGTTGATGTAGATGCAACTATAGTCATGTTGTCCATCTTCTGAGACATAGATGTCATAACCTCTAAATGAGTCTCTCATAGTCCCCTTACTGTAGTTTTAAAACATTAAACTTCTTTTGCCTATGTATCATTTGAAACACACATTTCCTGAATATGAAATATTATTTGAGGTTGGATATGATAGATTACTATCTCAACCAAATATATGGTGCTTTATTAAGTAATATTGGATATTAGAAATGGTTAAGATCTCAAGAAAGTTGTGAAATATGAAACTAAGTTCCTTCTCAAGGAGTCTAAATCTGAATTCACATTTCATTGAAATGAAAACAAATAAACTTTAGCCACTATATTTGGAGGGAAAACATGTTTACATGTAGGAGTAACCTGTTGCTCTGGAGGTACTTCAACCTCAAGTGCTCAATATATATCCATTAGAGTAGAAAGATATAACTCCCCAGATTGATCTACCGGATCAACTAATGATCCTTATAATCTTACGAAAAAACCATTATAATCTATTCAGTCAATACAGGCCAGTCCAAGTTTAACAAATCCTGAATACTTCTCAAATTCGTCAAAATAACTTATTAATTATATAACATAGTGAAGTATTTGTGAATATTTTGAAATAAAGGAACTTGGAAAAATTTTAGATGTTGAGGTAACATAAACTATCAATTGAGACCAGTCAACAGGTACTGAATGACTAACATGAATGGAGGTCATCTCCCCCTCACTTATAACAGGTAATTCATTTGATAGAGAAATTGGGCGATTAATTATTAGATTAACTTGTAGTTAAATTTCTTCTTTGTTGGAACATGATATCATTTGATAAAGAATTTTGACTATTTTTTTATTTGTTAATAAATACAAGAGCATTCCCAAACTCATCTCTGTCAGAGTTAGAACTTATATCGGTAACTTGATCATCCCCATGATCAGATTAACCACCATTTTTTCGATCATCAGTATCCACATCTTGATCCTTATCATCTCTATCCTAATCATATTTTATTGATATATTATTTTGACTCTCAAGATCCATTACCATTGTTCAACAGTTCCATCATCTTTTCTCATAATTTACTTGGATGAATTATCCTTGATGCCATTCCCATTTCCACTTTGGTCATATGAGGTTCTAGAGGATGATAATTTGAACTTATCTTCTCCTAAAACTATATTATTTTCTTCATCATCATTTTTAGCTAATAAAGACTCTCTAGTATAAAAAATGTCTTATTAACTGATAAGATCAATAGTAATTTTAGCCAGAGATTTGGGAATCTATAGATCCCATCCCTCTTCTAATGATAAGGCTTCTTCTTCTTCCACTATAGGTTCAAAACATTTAACCTCATCATGAAAATAATCAACTAATTAATCTAAAAATAGATCAAAATACATCAATTCATTAGATGTTGTAGGATGATCAATTGGATTGAACTCATCATATACGTATTCATTATTTGTTACCCAATATCCCTTCTCGGTGTTCAAAATTAATTTTAACCTCTTACAAGATGTTTTTGATGAAGAAACCACCAATTTCTTCTTCTTCTTCTTCTTCTTCTTATTTTTATTCATCTTTAATATAAAACTTTTCATCTAATATTTATGAAATCATTTTGGGATATATTATAGAGGTCAAACATGAAATATTTTTGAATATCTCATGCATATGAACCTTAAAAATATATAAAGGATAATTCTTTTCCCATTATTCATCATATATAGATAATATAAATACTTTAATATCATTGTATTAAAATATAATTTCTTTGTACCAAAGATATGTTGAACAAACATAAATAGTAGCTTACAGTCACCATCATGTTCTATATCTGTTGGACTCCTCTTGGTTGGATCTCCAATGAATTCTTGTAGGGCCTCTTCTAATTAATCATTCGGTATACTACCCTAAAATTAGTCATATACATTTTTATGAGGATATTTTAAATGTTTTCCCATTCAGTTGTGGAGAAGGAGATATCTTCTCTATCAATTTTTCTTCAATCTCAATCCATTTGTTTTTGAAAAACAAATTCCACATTCTTTTAAAATTCATATACCAACCTTGGAAAATAAATTAAGTGATTTGAGGTGATCCAGTTCATCCACATTTTATTTTCTATATCTTTTAGTATCAGTGTACTTCTCGTAGCGATCCATTGAGCATCAATTTCTTTTTTGGATTAAACAACTTATTTTTCCACAAGCGATTTTGAAGAGACAACATCCAATACTCTAGTACATACCTTTTTCTTCTTCGATTTTCTCATATTTTCTTCACTCGATTGGATACACACTTTACTTGGGCTATTTAAATTGGCATAGTGATTCACTAAAACAAGGAAGAAGGTGATTGGTTTGAAAATAAGGTTTAGAGGTCCATGAGACTATGGTTTTATGGTTTAGGGAATTGGTTTATATGTATCCCAATATTTATTTAATTTATTGATTCTAAATAAATAAAAAGTTTTTCAAAAAGAAATATCTAATCATGAAATAAAAATTTATCCTTAATAAAACCATTGTAACATAAAAAGAAATGGTGAATCGTTCAACAAAGACTCATCAACGGTGAATCATCAACAGTGACTCATCCAAGGTGATTCATTAACAGTGAATCATCAACAGTGACTCATCTACAATGACTCATCAACGATGACTTTTGAGCGGTCACTGATCAATAGAGACTCATTAATGGTGACTCATTAATAGTTACATGTCGATGGAGACTTATTAATAGTGACTCATCAACAATGAATCATCAATAGTGACACATCAATGGTGACCTATCAATAGTTACTTATAAATGATGACTTATCATGGGTATATTCTCAAAAATAGTTTATCATTCCAAATTCTTCTTTGATGTAGTTTAATCTCTAATAATTTAAAGGATTTGTGAATATATTAGCTAACTTTTGTTCAATTCCAATAAATGTAAATGTTATATCACCATTTTGAGAGTTATTTCTCAAAAAGTGATGTCTTAGATTAATGTGTTTTGTTCTAGAGTGAGAAAATAGATTTTTAAAAACAATTATCACAGAAGTATCATCACAATTAATAGGTACATGTATAAATTGTTATCCAAAGTATAGTAAATTACATTTCATCCACAGGATTAGTGCACAAAAACATTGCACGAATATTTATTCGAATTCAATAGTAGATAGTGTAACAAAATTTTGTTTCTTACTACACCAAGATACATGAGATTTTCCTAAAATATGACATATTCCTAATGTAATTTTTCTATGTAAATTACAACCACCAGAATAAGCATTTAAATATCTTACAAAATCAGAAGAACTTATTCATGGGTAGAACAATCCTAAATTAGATGTATATTTGAGGTATTTAAAAATTATTTTGAAAACTAATAGATTTGACTCTTTTAGATTTTCTTGAAAGAGTGAAAACATACACACACTAAACATAATATCAGGGTGACCGGAAGTTACGTACAAAAGACTTACCATTATACCAATGTAGTACTTTTACATATTGATTTCCCAAATTTATCTAGATTTAGTTTACAGGTGTTAATAATAGAAGTATCATTATTTCTGGTATTATCTAGAAGAAAAATATTTTAAATATCTTTAGTATAGTTACTTTTATTGAAGATAATTCCTTATTTATATCAAAAAATATGAAATCAAAGAAATTTTTTTTGAGTTCACCCATGATACTCTTTTGAAATTCATTTTTCAATTATTTTGAAAAATAAGTACATAAGGAATCATTAGTAGAAACAAAAATAATATCATCTACATATAATTGTACTATTAAAAAGTTTTTGGAAATTATTTTAATATAAATAACTTTATTAGAAATACATTTTGAAAAAAAATTGAAACAAGAAAAGAGGTAATCCCATCATAGCAAGCTCTAGGATCATGTTTTAAACTATATTATGTTTTTTAAATTTAAAAACAGGATTTGTAAAATAAGTATTTTGAAATCCATGTGGTTGTTCAACAAAAACATCCTCAATTATAATTCCATTTAACAATGAACTTTTCACATCCATTTTATATCATTTAAAATACATATGTGTTTCATATGAAAGAGGTATCTTAATGAAATCATGTCTTGCTATAGGTGAGAAAACATTCTTCATAATCAATACATTCTTCTTGATTAAAACCTTCTGAAACCAGTCGAGATTAATTTCCTGCTATTGTTCCACATTCATTAGACTTGTTTTTAAACACCCACTAAGTTTACAATAATAATGTTGTCATGAGGATTGTCAAAAAGTTCCCAAACATTGTTTCATTAAAATTTATTAAGGTATTCTATCATGGATATTATCTAGAATTCAAAATTTATGGAATCATTATTGTTCTTAGGTTCAAGATATGATAAGAAATTTTTGAATTCATTTTTATTTCTAAGGGGATATCTGGTTTTTGTTCCCATCTAGATTTACTATTACAAAATCTAATGAGTGATTTTAATGAGTCCTAATGGGTATCTAAGAAGAGGTGATGGTAGAATCATTATCGTCTGAAAATTTAGGTTCTGGATGATTATTGGTTCAACTAACAGTTTGATTAATTGAATTTTTAGATGGTTTAGAATTGATATTAACAGTTCAAAGATCATCATCAATGTTCTCTATGCTAGACTTAGTTTCATTTGGATCAGTTTCATAAAATTTAATGCGTATATAATATTCCATTTTGGGAGATATTTTATTAGACACTCTATATTCATTACTCAATGATGAATACCATAGAAAAATACCTTCATCGCTTTTGGAAGAAAATTTTGAAAAATTATACTTTGTATTTTGAATAAAAATATTTCTTAAAAAACTCTAATGTAATTTGTCATTGGATTCCTATTATTGAAAAACTCTTATGGTGTTCTCCTTAAGAGTGGTCTTATTAATAATATTTTTATTTTTTAATAGGATTTATTAACATCTTCACCCCTTTAGTAGATAGGTTAGACATATTCAATTAGCATAGTCTTGACTATCTCTTGAAGTGTTCTATTTCTTCTTTCAACTAAACAATTTTTCTATAGTGTCCTTGGGGAAAGAAATTTGTTATTGTAACCATTTATTTAGTTAAATGACTCAAATTCACGATTTTTTAATTCACAACCATGATCACATATTAATTTCTTAGTCCTATGTCCAAAAATACTTTCTACAGATTCACCATATTTAAAAAAGTAAGAAAATGCCCAACTATTGTGAGATAGAAAGGATTCTCATGAGTATCTAGACATGACATCTACATGAACATAGACATAATATATTCCATTTACACATAGACTCTAGAAGGTCAATATAGATCCAAATGGATTAACTCTAATGGAAGAGTGGTTGAAACTTATTTCCTGGATTTAAAATAAATCTAATGATGTTTCTATTCTTGATTAGTATTACAAATTCAATCATTTGAGAATTAAATAATTATTAGGTCTCTAACAAACACTTTCCTATTTATATTTCCAAGTGAATCATTATTTCAATGGCCTAGTCTTCTCAGGAAAAACAATGATTCTTTGTGAAAGAACTTAAGAAAGAAATATTTTTAGATGATAATGAATTTAAATCAATAGAATAAATACTATCATTTCTTAAGTTATTTAAAATTATAATATTTTTATCATTAGTAACCTAACATGAATTGTTTTCAAATTTTACATAAAATCCATCCTAACATTGTTTATATATTCTAAGAAGATTATATTTCAAACCATCTACATATAAAACCTGAGAAATTAATATTGAATTAGAATTACCAATTTGGTCGAGGACGATGATATTCCCTTTTGCGTAGTCACAAAAAGTGCATGTCCACCATCAAATTTGATCAAAATTTTGAATCTTGAATACTCAACAGACATATATTTAGAACATCCAGTATCTAGATACCATAAGTTTTTGCTGGGGATTTTCAAACCTGTTTCTTACAAAACAAAGTGTACATCAAAAATGATTTTTGAACAATAATTATCATGGGTCTAAATATGTTAGCAATAAGATATTTCAGTATCTATATTTTCTAAATTTGTTTCTTATAAATTGATTTTATGTTTATAGAAAAAAAACATTATTTGTAAAATTGAATTGGTATTGAATGTATATGGATTCTCAAGACTTGTACTAGATGTGAATCAAGTTTTTTTAATTTTTATCTACCCTGTTTGGTTACCTAGGCCATTTATATAATCGAGAGGAACTTTTTTCCCTAGTATTTGAGTTAATGTTTTCTTACCATTGGTTAAACTTTATATGTCTTTATTAAAATTTTCATTTCATAGTTTTATCTGTTTTTTTCTTTCAATTGTCGATAATTTTTTCTTTTCCAATAGTGATTTCATTATTAACATTTTCTACTAAAGAATTTTTTTTCTTATGTGACTTATATTAATCATTAATCTCATTAAATGTGTCATCTAGAATGTAACAATAATCATAGATATCATTAATATTAATTTTTCAACATTATCATCATTTTGTTCATTTTCATAATGAATGAAATATTAGTATAAGAGTTAGGTAGAAAATTTTGTATCTTTGATATACTTGCTATAAATAATATATTTTCCCAATTAGAATTATCTTCTTGATTAGTGTTTGAATCACTTGAGCTATCTTCTAAGGTGCTCCATGTTTATTTCATGGCCATCTGGTATCTTCTTCCCTTATCAACATACTTATTTAAATATTTAAATTATAGACATTTATCTTTAATGTGTCCTTTCCTCTTACGTTAATTGGAGGGGATCTCATTTTGGGTGTCATCCCTTTTTAAATTCTTTTTCCATTTTCTTTTGTTTTCATCATTTGCACTAAAATTTTACTTTTTGACGAATTTATATTGCATATATATTTTTTTAATCTTCTAGACATATTTTTAATTTATTCGCCACTATTATTAGGATATTCTTCTTCATTGGTAACATTGATTTTTTTATTTTCTCATTGCCTTGAGGTAGTAGTCTTGAAGGCTACAGATTATCTTTTTGGTTCAACATCATTAATCTCTTTTTTTACTTTAAGATCATATTGATACATCATTTTACTTCATATTAATTCCTTGATAGGTAGTTTACTAACATCACACAATTCTCTAATTAAAATAGATGTTCCTCTACTTCTCTACGGAAAGAATAAGAAAAGTCCCATCACTTGATCTTTATCTTTTAGTTTCATTCCAAGTGACAATGTAGTATTGACTATCTCATTGAAACTAAGATACATATAAAAAATAGGCTCATCATATTTAATTCTAAAAGTATCAAATTTAATTTCCTAAGTATGTAATATAATTTCTTTGAAATGTTATGTTCCTTCATGTGATACAGATATTGTATCCTACATATCATAAGTGTATTTTCAAGTAGATAATCTATTAATCTCATCATTTCCTATATCACAAAACAAAACATTCATATCTTTACAATTAATATTGTTAGTATCATTTGTATCATCATTCCAATTTCTTCTCGGGAATTTAGTTTTTCATAACGGTTTTCTATTACGGTCCATATTTCAAATCCCATACTTTCTAAATAAATTATTCTCATGAGTTTTTATTTAGCATAATTTGTACTATTAAAATAAGGATGTCTATTGGAAGAAGAACCTTATGTTCTATAATCCATAAATAATAAAAATTTAGAAATTACCAAAATTTTAGATCTTCAGAATAGAAATATAATCATAGAAGAAAAAGATAATAATATATATAAGGAACTATCCTTGGATACAAAATATTGGTCGGAGTTAGTAACTCGTGAGTGAGAGAATTGAGATCCCAAGAGAAATTTCAATTCAACATTTGGTTAGAGTAAAATCACATTAATAAAAATAAACCAGCCGAATACCCAATATAGATGATTGAAATAATATTTATCCATTTAAAATATTTCTTAAGGAATTATTAAATCTTGGTTAAAATATTTTTTAGAAATTCATTTCCATTTGAAATCAATTTTTTTAGAAAAAAGAAATATCAAATTTGTTATGATTAATTATAAAATTAATAGAATTATATATAAATGTAACAATAATATTGGATATAATAGTAAAACAAAATATAAAGACATAGTGGAAGAAACAAGGGGTTCGATCTCATGGTGAGACTTAATCTTCTCCACATTGAAATCACTTTCCTAAAAGAAGATTATAATTATAATCAAATGAATCCAAAACCTAGATTAGGTAGACAATCAACAACAACATGATGTACATGATAAAAATATTTCCAAAGTTATTCATGGGAATAATGAAATATATAGAACACATAGGGAAATCTTTTACATACACAGTGAGAAAGAAGATTAATGAGAAGAGAATAAAAAATATTCTCTATGTGGGTGAAAGTGATAGTATGTGTTGGATAACATGATAAAAACACACTAATCAATATAGAATTGAAAAAATAATACGAATATAGATAAAATTAGTCTGATCTGTTTTGAGTGTTCATAGTCCTCATATTAGCACTGGTGTCAAGTTTAGGTTTTGTTCTATAAGTTTTTAGCATACCAACGATCACAATAAATACTCTAGTATGTTCTAATTTGATATTTTCAGCAAATCAATTGATCTTGGTAATGTTCTTTGTGCTTCTGTGTCATTGGATCTTCACAGAATGTGAATTAGCAATTTTTCATATTTAGTTGATTACTTCTATTGGATTTTCACTAAATAGTACTATAACATATAATTATGGTTGATGTGTTTTGTTTTGTTGTCTTTTGTTACTTGAAGAGAGAGACATTTGATGTTTAAATAGTCTCATTTGATCCACAATTATCAGATCGACCATTTAAAAATTCCTAAAACTTGGTCAAACATATCTTCATAATGAATTATCTATGGAGAAATTCATGGCCATATCCTCGAACAAAAATGCTAACAAGATACTGACAGTGACTCACCATCTGGCAGTAACTCCCCTCTAGTGGTAACTGATTTGGTAGTAACTCTTCTAGTGGTAGGTCTTCTAGTTGTAACAGTGGCTCATGATTGGAAGCAGCTCACCCTTAGTGGTAATAGTGATTCAAATTTGATGTTAACTCCCCCTTAGAGGTATTATCACTAAAACATTCTTATCAAATAAAAATATACGAAACAACATCTGAAACATTAGTACAAAAAATAATCAATTTTTTTGATTATTAAAATAATATATGGTCAAGAATACATGACATTATGAAGTGAAAAAAGATAAGATCGTTAAAATTGACTCATCATACTTTGTACACACTTACTATTGAAGGAGAAGCATGTTTTTGTTAAGGGAAAATCCATCCTAGGTGACATCACTATAGTGTAAGATATAATAAAAAACCATTAATAAATATTGAATGGGGGTGACATCATTCATAATGTATACCTAAAAACAATTATAGAAAAATTGGAATTTTTTTTCTGAAGTTAGTGTAAATATATTGTTTTTCAGCATGACACCATGACCTTGATTTTTAGTGATTTCCTCAACCTATTTTATAGTGACTCTACTTTGAAAAAGATTAAGTTTCATTAAGTCCATTAAAAGACTAGTATGGGTTAACCAACCGTCACCTAGTATCATCACATTTTTAATGAATTATTCAGCAAACACCTTAATATTTCCTTTTAGTCTCGATGTGTAAGAACATTAGAAAGTTAGATTGTGATTTACTATATTTATCACATCATGATATTGGATGATATGATGTTATTTTAAAGTGTAACATAATCTTTCCTATAGAATGTTTATGAAATATTATAAAGATAAAAAATGTATAGTGGGTGGAAAGTTTACAAAATAAATAGTGACATGCACATCTCTTTTATGCACTCAAACAGCATGGCCCAGACATTAGAATGTTGGAGTTTTTTATCCATGTATTATGTCCCCTTAAAAAATCGAGGATGCTTTATCTAAATGAATGGTATATATTCACCATTTGATTGGTTGGTTTATAGAAAGTTTTTTGAATATTACAATATAAAAAATAATATCTAATTTTTATGGGAGAATAGTTCTTATCAATAACTTCCCCTTGTATATGACAACATATATCTTATTGGTTATTGCAATTCAAAGAATACTTTACAAAAACATTAAAATGACCATAAATATTATTATAGGATGATCAGATAGAGGATTTTAGTTACTAGAATTGTGGGGAGTTTTAATATAGGTTCTTTTATGAGGATAATTTTTGTATAAAAAACATGAATACACTAATCAAGAGTTTATAGAAAAATGTTCATGGGATTTTATTACAAGTAAGCCATTATAGGAAATAAATGTTATGCCTATATAGTGGAGTCATTGGATTTCAATCATAATAAGAGTTATCCTGCCTATCCTTCATATCACATTCTCAAGGGACATATAAAACCATTTTATTAAAATCCAATTATATTTCCAAATGTGTGAACATTATTTATTGGAAGTTCAATTTTCATGGAATGCACAATATTTCTTCGAAGTCCAACACCTAAAACAATATTCAAAAAAAACTTTATTTATACAATCATCATTACAAATTTTATAAATAAATATCCTATGGAGTTGATTTATAATATTAAAAATTATAACTATGATGAGGTTTCAACTTTCCCCTATATCCTCTAGTTGTTTTAGTTTCAAAGATCTATATAAAATTAGACACATTTAGTTGGGATTCCATCACTTAGATATCCTCTTGTGTAGGGAAGTAGTCTCAATGAATGTAATATTTTAATATGGTATGGTTATTATAGTGAAAAAACCTTTTATAAATAGGTATTATTTTTTTAGATGAATATTCATTAAATTAAATAATCACATACCAGTGGATTATAAAGGTATATTGTCATTGTAATCTTGGACATAAAACAATACATCTATAAGTGTGGTATGTCATCTCCCACTATATTATTCATAACTATCACCCTTCTTAGACATATAATGCATACTACCTTTCATTATATACTTTGGAAATGATATATAATAAAGGTGACCACATATTATCCGTAAGGGAAAAATGAAATATCAATATAAAATGAGGATATGGGTACAAAAATAATAAAATAATATATGCAAATAATATCATTCATAAAGAAAATATCATAAACATTACTCGTGGAATAAATAATGGCTATTCATAAGACATGAATCAAAGTGAAATCATATAACATGATCCCATAGAGCATAAAATTATAATAAGACAGAATTTTCACATATACATAACATTATAATAATTAATGTCAAGGATACCCACAAAGACACTCATAACATGTTTGGATTTGGATAAAGACCCTTGAAACTCCTTTAGGATTGGGATAAACTCCTGTGTACAATATTTTAGGCTTGGGATAACCTATAATTTACCCTCTCTTGAGATTGATATATTTTCCCATATACCCCCTTTTCAGCTTTGGATAACCTCCTAGGTACCCTATTTTGGACTTTGGATAACCTCCCATATTCCCTGTTGAAATAATGTCACATTGATCATTACCAAATGCATTGGAGGGAAATATAGTTCCCACTCATCACGTGATTAAAACCATACATACATGTTTTAAAAGTTCATAAAACAGTCATAATATCATTAAAAAATAAAATAAATGGGTTTTAGAATCATTTCATCATTTCCTCAAAGCATACCCCATGAAGACAATAATAAGGTTTCATATATAGTTTATCATGGTATAACCCAGGGAAGAGAACTGGGTTTCATAAAAATTATATCATCATAAAAATAAAACATACAAATAAATATTAATAATAGTATCCTAGGTTCACATATTCAGTGAATAAACAGTGACATGAATAAATTTTATGTTTCTTGAAATATAATTTTGAAAGAAAAATCTCATGGAACTTTTCTTGAGGTAAATAGCCTTTCATTGAAGATAAAATAGTTAAAATTAGTTTTTTAAAATACATTTGTAATAGTTCTCCCTGATTTAATCTTGATTAATTATGAAGGAGTATTCAATGATGACAATTTTCATGTTTTTTAGAACTTAATTAATTTCATACATGTTAAAATAGAGATTCTTTTCACATTTTTTATAAAATCAAAAAGAATATTTTTAGGAACAAAATAAATATACCTATAATTTGGTTTGTAAAAATACAATAATGTGAAATGATTTATTTAGTAAATCATTTAACTAATATTTAAATCACTTTTAATTTTTTAAGAAATCCAAATATTGGAATTAAATATTTTTTTGACCAAAGAGAGAAATTTGGAGAATTTTTCATTAACACATATTTTTGAAATATTGAGAATAAAAAAATTATAAAATTAAGTGAAAATGTTAAAAACAAATTAAATTATCCCAAAAAAATTAATGAGTTTATATAGAGACATAACATAATATTTTAACATTGGAAACATAATAAAAATCCAATAAAAGATGAGTTTGTAACATAAAACTCGTACCACATTGGTACATTATAATTATAATAACCCTAAAAGAATAACATAAACCCAATATTATATTATCATAAAAATAATGAGATTCATGATATAAAATTTCAATGAGGTAGTATACATACCTCACAGTAGAAGATAGCTCCATTACATAACTTAGATATCTAAGAAGGAAATTTGAGATAAAAATTACTTACCCCTATAATATGTTTTCAACCGTAAAACCAATGAAAGTTAAATAATAAAATGGATATATAAATAAACATAAATTTAAGGATAACAATCATAAAATACATACAAGGGTAGTATAAACACCACCAAAAAATAGATAGTGAATATGATGTGTCTAACAAAAGTTTAAAAGTGAGGTGGGAATCCCCCACCATAACTCTTTACATCCTTTGTAGTCATTCAAAAATACTATATAATGAATATGAGTTTATTAAAAATATATTAATGAACCATAAACACCAATATCATACCACATATTATTTACTTATTGTAATGCCCAGACCCCAGTTTCCTAGAGTCGGTGCATCATTTTAATACATTAGCATGATTATAAGGAATCATGTCCCAAAAGACTGATCGGTTTAGCAGTCTTTGAAAATATATTATATACATGAATGTTACATTAAAACTTAGAAAATAAAACACAACATAAATGGTCCTTTGAGAATGCCTTAAGTCCCCTAGATTAACCCTACTTATCATTCATAATACACTTATTGGAATCTTGGGAAAATAAAACATAAGAAAGTGGAAAGCTCAAACTCTCAGTAAGGGTAAGAAATACCGCGGAAGATAACATAAACATTAGGCATGAGGAATAATTTAAAACACATTCCATTAAAAATAATAAACATGAAAATTTTTTGGAAGGAATATGAGATAAGTAAAAAATTCCATAATAAATCATAGTCATGGGTATTATACTATTCAAATACCCACATGAACCATCAATAATATTTTTACAATGTGGGAATTTATAATGTGGTACATTCTGAAAAATTTAGTCAAGGCCTCGTCCAATACGTCTAAAAATGTTTAAGGCCTTATCAAAAACCACATATCAAAATTTGGAAAGGCCTTGACCAATTCTTTGTCTAATTGTCTCATGTGACCTACCGATGCACTTAGGAGCTATAACGAGCTCCACCCGTCACTTAATAAGTCCAATACATTCCTCATATGGAAGGGTTGAAACATAATATAAAAATTTGTATTAAAACTAGCATAAAAATGTCCATACTTTAACCCTAAACAATGAATGGTATAAAAATAACACATCCACAGTAAAATATATCACAAAACCTTCAAGTCAATATAGAATATTTGTATCATAATAAGTCATCCTCAACCATGAATAATATCCTATAAAAGAGGTTGATGTAGTTGAAAATGATTAGTAAAAATATTTGAGAGTTTTCATGAAATCATTTAAAAGTCACATAATTTATAAAGGAAGTCATTTAAAATATAGTTTTGAGTCAATGTTTCCTAAACCACTTTGAAACATTTGAAAGTAATTTTCATTTTAAAACATTCATGTCTATAAAAATAAATCCTTAAAACCATTTTGAAAACATAGAAAATAATGAGAAAGGTTTAGAAAATAAATCATTAAAACATTTAAATTGATGTTTTCATAAAAAAGTACAAGAAAAAGAATACTTTTGAAAACTATTTTATGAAACATGGACATGGATAATAAATAGGTCATAGTAGATACTTACATAAAAACAACCTCGAATAATAAAGAGATTGTGAAATTAGTCCTTACCTTGCATTTTTATTTGGTCGAGGGTACGATTAACCTTTTGTATAATAAACTTATTATGTTATTACATATTACCAGTAACATATTTATATTTATTATATATTACATCATTCATTTATGACATTATACTACCCATTTAATAATGATTTCCATGTCAAATTAACATTTTCGGTAATAATCGCTTTCTTTATCGTACATGTTTTAACTTGTTATTCTTAATCGTATCATTTAGGTCATGATTTACATACTTCTAGAATATAACAAAATATTTATATAGCATATATATTTAGAATATAAATATGTATAATAGATAGATATATGAAATGGAAAACATTGTTTATGGAGATGGTTGGTCATACGTATGGATAAATGTTTTCTCCATTTTCATATCGTATTGAATGGAAGGTAGTGAATAATATATATTTAAGTATATGAATATATATATATATATATATATATTATGTATCATTATTACAACTTATAATACATACTTATTAATAATTTATATTTTTATAATCATCGTTGAATGGTGACAGTGGAAATGAATCTCATCGAGTCGTGGAGACGGTAATCCGTATGTATGCACGAGCGACAATATCATTATACTGATGGTGAAATCATATGTAATGGGATAGTATAGAATATAAAAAAATCATTAATATTTTATATTTATTTTTTACATCAGTGATACTCATTATTATACCATTCAAATAATGATGGGTTGGAATAACAAACTACACACCTGGAGATGGTAAGCCATACATACGCACGTATGGTGACTTTGTCATCTATAGGATGGATAGACTAACGAATATGATTGTACCATATTTTTAAAAACATCACAGTATGTAGGAGGTAATATAGATATTATTTCAGTATGGAAACAACAAATAAATGGGAAGTGGAAGAAGAAAATAACTTAAAAGAGGGTGGTGATGTTATTTCTTCTTCTTCAGGGGTTTCCTTTTGAGTTGATCAAAAGGGATACTTAGCTTGGCTTTCAGATCAATGCAAGGACTCTAGGGTTATGTGATGGAAGTTGGGAGGATATTTGGGTAGGTTTTGGATGAGACAAATGGCATTGGGGAGTGATTTTGAGAGAAGAAGAGAGGTTAGGGTCACTTTAGGGAAAGCTTGAAATATTATTTTATAATAAAATCATTTTCGGTTTCTAATGTCTTAAAAATGATTTATTTCTAGGATAAGGTGAGTATGGGTAGAAGAAAACTCAACTAATTGGTTTTAGATAGGATTAGGTTACAATATTAACCATATCTTTTAGATTTAGTTCTTAGTTAAATAGTTCAACTTTTACCTTGTCTTCTTGTATCCTTACAATATATGGTTAATAAACGTACTCTAAACATCACAAAGAACCTATAGTGATTAATTAATGACATATACTTTATTATTAATCCCATTGGATGATCCATAGATTTTTTTTAATATTATATAATTTAAAAATATTATATTTGTTTTAAAAACTCATTTCTGTCAATTTTGACACAATTAAGTATTTAGTTTTGGTGAAAGTCATCACAACTTGATTACTTCGAAAAAGATACATTGAATCAATATTAACAAGTCATATTCCCCTATATAATTCGTGTATGTAATAAAAACATTGAAATTATATTTATTTTAATATTTGTAAAACCATTTATTTGATTCTTTCATTATTAATGTAATTACGACATCCTCATTGTGTCATAATTAAATTTAATTATTTAACGTCTAAAACTTTTAAATAAAAAACGATGATGTAGGAAATAATTTTATCTTTTTAATTAATATTTATAGTCGAATTTAATTTATATATAACCCTATATAAAAAATGGTTTAGTAATAAACTTTGAATTTAACACATTTAACTATTCATTAAATAAAATAATAATAAATGTACTAATATAATCCAAGTGGACTGAAGGGGGTAATAATTTTTTACTAAGGTTTTTTTAGTTTAATTTAACTTATCCAAGAGAATTAGGACATGTGTTAGAGTAATTATAATATCTTTTTTATCCTTAATTACCATATTTAGTATTAACAGTGGTAAATAAAAGTCAAAAGTCTCTATTCACCAAAAAATAATTTCATCTTATTGAACTAAATTTTACTTAATGATGTCAACCATGACTCTTGAATTTTTGAAATTTAACTCATAGAAGTGGTAAAATTAAATTTTATGCATATTTTCAAATGCTCATAGACGGTGGGTAAAAGACGGTAAAAAGTTCAATAAAAATTTATACATCTAATTTTATTATAAAATGAATCCAACGAATTATATAGAACTTATATAGGTACTATATATATATATATTTACTTAAAATAAAATAAATTAAAATAAATAATTATTTAAATAAAAAGTTGATTTTAAACAATTACGTAGTGTTTTTCCCAATTAATAAAAAATTGGATGTTTTCAGAAACACACTAAAAATTCACCTTAAGCTAATTTTGTTATTATGAATTCAATAATGAATTCTATTATACAAAATTAAAAACATAGAAGTTTCAGTAATTAATTTAAAATTATTTCCTGATGTCAAAACCAAAAAAGAGGGTTTTTTTAAAAGTAAAAACTATCAAAAGATTGACATGTGTTTATGTCAAATTTAAATGAGAAATTACTTATAATGACATATATTGTATTAAATGATAAAAATATAATCTAATTATACTTCCAAACCGTTCAAATGCTTAATTTATCACTATACATTATTTCGATTGAAAAAAATGTTTTTAATTAAAATATAGTATTTTTAGCTATTCATTAAAAAATGAAAGTTATCAAAAAAGTACTAAAAATTTATCCAAACTAAAATTTTATGTCCCAATTATAAATAAGAATTTAATTTCATTAAATTTTATATATAAAATAATTAAATATTGGTTTTAAAAGGGGCTATCCATTAAAAGGTGGTAATACTGTATTTTTTTAATAATACTTCTTTTATCTGAAAAAAAGAATTTTTTCTCATATTATGTTTAGGAAATATATAATATGGGTATTAAAATTATATAGAGTATATAAGATTCAAAATGCAGTTAATACTATTCATAACCTCTTTTTGAACAGCTATTTGGTTAAATTGTGGTGCTCTCGAACTCGGTGTTGTGTGTAACACTAGTTATTGAATTAATTTAATGAGATAAAGTAATATGGAATCATGAGGTGTAAAATTATCCCCCTTCAATAAATTGTGTCCTCGCTATTTGAAATTGTTCTTCGAAAATAAATGGTTAAAAATAGAAAAATACCTTTGTGGAAAACCCACATCAGAAATTGGGATAACAAAATTTGTTCTTAATAAGAGGGAAAGGGAAATAAAAAAGTCCCCACCAAATTAGATCTCGATTTGGAGAACATTGGTGGAAATTAGAGACATATACTTGGAGGAAAAATGTAAATATTTATAAGGAGTGATTGAGGTCATCAATCACAAATAAGTGTAAAATTGAGGGCCTCAAACCCATCAATCTATGGTGATTTAAAATATTGTCAGTTCCACAAAACATAACGTATTAGGATAACAGATTTTTCGTTTTAAGATCATTTCCATAAATATTTAGAATTATTTTTTTCCTAGAATAATAGTAAAAATATATACATGATTAGTAGAGTTTCATCCTTCAACTAATTCCTACCATAAAATCACATTTCACATCAATAGATAATAGAATACAAAAATATTCTATTTATCATAATTTTATAGGGTTACCAAAATAATGAATTTATAATTCATTTTTCAAACTATTTTTAAAAAATACATTACACAAACCAGGACATCACATATGACAATAGAAGGCGATACACCCTTGTTGCCCTTCGGTTGCAGGTTCAAGTCTCGCACCCTTTCCAGACGTGATGTGTTGTTGCCCGACCACCAGGTTGTCTATATTATAACAATAAAAAAAATAATCTTATGAAATGCTTTAACCATAATAATAGTATCCAACATTAAACTTAATCCATTCCAACCATTAGAATTATCCAAAATACTTCAGTCCAAACTGACAGTCAAAAATTTATAAGGAAGGTAAACCAAATGAAGCTCTCTTTTTCCACGTAATAACATTGGAATACCTTCACCATGTATTCTTTGAAAACATGGTAACACCCTAAATTAAAATAAACCTTATTAATTATCTTCATTCTCCGTTATTCCTTATATAATACTTGATATATTCCTTATATCCAAATTTTTTGAATATTCCAACCATAATGGAATAAACAAACCAATAATATGTTCCAAGGATGTCAAGAATATCAAATATAAGTTATCCAAATCAACCATATCTTATTCCAAAATCACTACCTCAGTATGAGGACAATATTACTCATTACCTTTCCTTAAAACATTTATTTTCTGAAATGTTTAACCAGAAACTGTGTCACTTTACTTGGTACCAAACAATCTCAAATCCTTAATGAAATAGTATTCCAATAGAATCCTTATTTATTTCCATACTTCATATAACCTATACATCATTGATACAACACTCAAATAAAATAAATCTCTAATAACAACATAATAACACTACTCATTCCTCTTTATCTGTGGTACTATCATAACATGATTTTTTTTCCAATAACATCATTGGGGCATACTTTGATGATTTGGACATTAATTCTTGTAGTGTCCCAACTCATTATTGATGAAGCATTGTACATTTTAAAAGGTTTTATTAACCTTTCAATCACATACTTTGTGTCCTTTTTTCAACACTTATAACAAAATCCCATTCCCTTCATGAATTTACCAAGGAGATTCTTTCCATAATTGTCATATATGGGAAAATACTTCTTTCCCCTCTTCAATTAATCCATCTTTCACACTACCATCCTATTATTCTCTTGCTTCCCTTCAAAGCCATAGGACTCAGAGAATTATTTACTTATCATATTGACCCATGATACTATTTCTTCATTTGACAAGAATACGTCGGAAACTATTTACCTTTTAAATATTGGCTTAATACCATGAAAGATATGATCCTTATTAATCATTCAATCATGTGTACTGTAGGAATTATAATTCCCTCTACTAGGAGACATTTATAAACAACGGCATACACCAGGTTAGTTTATGAATCTCAATGCATAATTCCAAACTTGTAAAATACCTAACAAAAATTGAAATGTTTATGCATATAATCTATAATCATAAAATGTTTTCTTTGAGAAAGTATTTAATCCTAAATCCATCATAATGACTTGTAAATAAAATATGAATTATTTTAAACATATCCCCCAGGAGTGTCATAAGAAAGAATGCAGCAAGGTCCATTGTCATGTACCAGGATACCCCAGGTCAAGATCGAAACACCTTATCAGAGTTTTTACTCCTAGGTACATCTCTGTCAGAGCCGCCACTATCTGCTCGTATCCTGGAAGGGATGTACTACTTTAAAAATTCACAAAATCTATACATTACCAAAATTATTGTAATTTCATCTATACTAATCATGAATGTCTATCTTAGGGTATTGTTCTCTAATCAGAGTTTTTCTAAATCTAGTTTCTGAGTTATGTACAAAAAATACTCTGATACCAACTATAACGCCCTGACCCCAGTAACCCAAAATTGGTACATTATTTTAATACATTTTCATGATTACAAGGAATAATTTCCCGAAAGACAGATTAGTTTCGCAGTCTTGAAAAAAATATTACATACATGAACGTTACATTACACCTTTAAAAATAATACACAACATAAATGATCCTTCGAAAATGCTATTAATCACCTATCTTAACCCTTCTTATCAGTCATAATACACTTCTTGTAATCCTTGTAAAATAAAATAGCAGAAAAGGGATATCTCAAACGCTCAATAAGGGTAAGCAATAAATCATAAGATAACATAAACATTAAGCATGGTTAATAATTTAAAACACATGCCTTTACAAATAATAAACGAGAACACTTTATGGAAGGAATATAAAATGAGTAAATAATTATAAAATAAAACATTGTCATGGTTATTCTACTATCCAAATAACCACATGAACCATCAATAATATTTTCATAATGAAGGAATGTATAATGCAGGACATTCTGAAACATTTTTTCAAGCCTCAACCAAGATGACTAAAAATGATTGAGGCCTCAACCAAAACCATATATCAAAATTTGGAAAGGTCTTGACCAATTCCGTGTCTAATTGTCTCATTAGACCTACGAATGCACTGAGGAGCTATAGCGAGCTCCACCCGTCACTTACTAAGTCCAATACATTCCTCATATGAAGATGTTGAAACATAACACAAACATTCATATTAAAACTAGCAAATGAAATGTCAATAATTTAACCATTAACCATGAATGGTATAAAAATGACACATCCAAAGTAATATATATCACAAAAACATCAATAAAATATGGAATATTTTTATAATAATAAATCAACCTAGATCAAAAATAATATCCCTTAGTGTATATTGACATAGTTGAAAATGATTAGATAAAATCATTGATAAAAATATACCATTTTCATGAAATCATTTAAAAGTCACATAATTTATTAATGAATTCATCTAAAATATAGTTTTTAATCAAAGTGTCCCATCCCACTTTGTATCTTTTGAATGGAATTAACATTTTAAAACATTCATGTCTATATAAATAAATCATTAAAATCATTTTGAAAACATGGGCAATAATGAGAGAGGTTTAGAAGAATAAATCATTAAAACATTTAAAATAATGGTTTAGTAAAAATTTCGCATTAAAATAATCCCTTTGAAAACACTTTTATGAAACATTAACATGGATAATAAATATTTCCTAGTATATACTTACGTAAAAACAACCTCGGATAAGAAAGAGATTGTGAAATTTACCCTTACCTTGCACTTTCCTTTGGTCAAGGGTACATTTATCCACATATATAATGACCATAGTATGTTATTAAATTATACCAGAACCATATTCATATTTATTATATCATACATGATTAATTTATGACTTTATACTACTCATTTAATAATGATTTCAATGTTAAATTAACATTTCTGGTAATAATCACATTCTTTATCGTACATGTTTTATCTTGTTATTATTGATCGTTCCATTTAGATAATTATTTACATACTTCTAGAATATAACAAAAAATTTATATATAATATATATTTATAATATAAATATTTATAATAGATTGATATATTTAATGAAAAACACCATTTATGGAGACGGTAGGTCGTACATATGCATAAATGTTGTCTCCGTTTTCATATCGTATTGAATGGAAGTTTGTGAATAAGATATATGTAAGTACATATATATATATTAATATATATATGTATATATATAATAAGTAGCTTTATTATTCTATATATTATATACTTATTAATAAAATATATTTTTATAATCATCATTGAATGGATAATGTGGAAATGAATCTCATCGCATCGTGGAGACAGTAATCCTTACTTACGCACGAGTGACAATATCATTATATTGATAGTGAAATCATAAGTAATTGGATGATATATAATATATACCGAATTATTAACATGTTATATTTATTATTTAAATTAGTTATACTAATTGTTATATCAATCCAAATAATGAAATGTTTGAATAACAAACTACACCATGATGTAAAGACGGTAAGTTGTACGAACGCACATATGGTGACTTTGTCATTTATAGGATGGATAAAATAACAAATATGGTTGTAACATACTTATAATAAAATTAAATTATGTAGGAGGTACTGGAGTTTTTATTTTCGTTTGGAAACAACAATGAAAGAGTAAGTGGAAGAAGAAAAGAGCTTGAAAGAGGGTGGTGAAATTATTATCTATTCTTCAGGTGTTTCCATTAGAGTTGATCGAAATGGCTCTTTAAGTTGGATTTATGATAAATTTAAGGACTCTAGGTTGATTTGATGGATGTTTTTAGGATATTTGGGCAGGTGTTGGCCGAGCCAAATGGCCTTGGAGGTGTGATTTTGAGAGAAGGGGAAGTACCCTTTTATAAGAGAGGTGAGGGCCACTTTAGGGAAAGCGTGAAATAATATTTTATAATAAAATAATTTTCGATTTATAAATTCTATAAAAGAATTTATTTCTAGTATAAGTTATGTATGAGTCTAAAACTACTCAACCCATAGGTTTTAGATAGGTTTAGGTCACCATATTAACCTTATCTTTTAGATTTAACTCTTAGTTCAATTGTTTAACTTTAACCATGTCTTCTTATATTCTTACTCTATATGGTTAATAAACATACTCTAAACTTCAAAGAGAAGGTTAAGTGCTTTATTAATGACATACATAATATTATTTAATCCCTTTGACCTATTATTATATTTTTCAGAATATTATATAATTTAATAATATAAAATTTGTTTTAAAAACTCATTATGTCAATTTTGGAACTATTTAGTATTTGGTTTTTGAAAAAGTCATCACAACTTGACTACATCGAAAAAGATACATTGAATCAATCCTAACATGTCATGTTCACCTATAAAATTTTATAATGACATAAAAACATTGAAAATATTGTTATTTTAATATTTATAATACCATTTATTTGATTCTTTCATTAATAAGATAATTACTACATCACCATTGTGTCATAAATAGATTTAATTATTTAATGTATAAAATTAAAAATAATATACCATGATGTATGAAATTATATTAGATTTCTAATTAATATTTATAGTAAAATTTATCTTTTGTATAACCTCATATTCAAAAAAATTTAGTTATTAATCTTTGAATCTAACACTTTTAACTATTCTTTCAATAAATTAATAATAACTGTCATAATATAATCCGAGTGGATAAAAGAGGATAATATTTTATTCCTAAGGTTTTTATGGTCTAATTTCACTTATCTAATAGAATTAGGACTTGTTTTAGGGTAGTTATAATATCATTTTTACCATCAATTCCCATATTTACTTTTAACCGTGGTAAATAAAAGCCAAAAGTTACTATTCAAAAAATTTAATTTTCATCTTATTGAACCAAATTTTAATTAATGATGTAAATCGTGTCTCTCGTAATTTTAAAATTCATCTCACAGAAGTGGTAAAATTATGTTTTATGAAAATTTCCAAATGCTCTTAGAAGGTGGGTAAACGACGGTAAAAAGTTCAATAAAAATTTTTATATCTAATTTTATTATAAAATGACCCCAATGAATTAAATTGAACTTATATAGTTACAATATATATATTTGGACTTAAAATAAATTTAAATAAAATAAATAATTATTTAAATAAAATGTCGGTTTTAAACAATAACTTAGTGTTTTTCACAATTCATCAAAAATAGGATGTTTTCAGAAAAATACAAAAAATTCAGCTTAAAATAATTTTGAAAATACGAATTTAAAAATTAATTCTATTTTACCAAACTAAAAACATATAATTTTCATTAATTAATTTATCATTAATTCCCGTAGTCAAAACCAAAAAAGAGAGGTTTTTTATGTAAAAAATATCAAAATATTGACATGTGTCTATGTCAAATATAAATCTAAAATTACTTATAATAACCAAAATTATATTCAATGATAAAAATATAATATATTTATACTTCTAACAATTAAAATGCACAACTTATCACAATAAAATATTTCTATTAACAAAGTTTTTCAATTAAAATTTACTTTTTTTTTATTCGTCAAAATACGAAATTTATAAAAAATGTAGCAAATATTTATCCAAAATAAATTTTTTATGTCCCAATTCTAAAGAAGAATTTAATTTTATTAAATTGAATATATAAATGTTTCAAAAATTGGTATTAAAAATGGGTTGAAATTAAAAGGTGGTAAAATTTCATTTTTTGAAAAATACTTCTTTTATCTGAAAAAATGAATTTTCTCTCATAGTATGTCTAAGGAACACATAATATGGGTGTTAATGTTATATATTGTATATAAGATTTAAAATACTGTTAATACAATTCATAACCGCTTTTTGAATGGCTAGTTTGTTAAGTTGTGGAGTGCTCAAACTCGGTGTTTCATGTAGCACACGTTATTGAATTACTATAATTAGATAACGTACTATAAAATCTTGGGGTGTCACACTTTTGACATTTTTTATTTGTTTATTAATAATTCAATGTTAATGTCATGTTTCAAGAAATAAATGATCTGTTTTTTGTGTATATTATAATTTTTTATATTTGGTTATATTAATTTGATCATGGTTCAATAATATTTATAATGTTAACCAGGAATAAAATATTATATATATCCAATATAATTTTATTCACTATGATCCATAGAAGGTTGAGATGAAAAAAATAAACTGTTCATTGAGATAGTGGGTCGAACATATGCATGAACGTTGTTTCCTTTTTCCTAAAGAAAAAAAATAAATAAAGTTAAATAATATATTAAAAATAAATAATATTTTTTATTATATATATATATATATATTATTCACTAAAAGAATCCTTATTATCTTCCATGTAAATCATGAAAGAACCACATCACTTTGCAAGGCTGTAGTCCTCTGTACACACAAGTGACATTATCATGTTCCCATGTGAAGTAATGTAAGATAGAATATATGACATAATGAGTAAATAAACATAATAATATCATATATATCATATATAAAAAATAAATCTATCATTATATTCAATAGGTATTTGTGGTAATGGAAATATAAACGACATTAGTTTGTGAGGCAGTACTCCACCATACTCACGAATGATGATTTCACAACCCATTTTATGGAAGAAGAGATGGTTTTAGGACATTAAATTAATATATAATTATATCATTTTAATTAATATAATTATGTTACTAAAAAATTATTTTTTTAATAATAATTGATGGATGTGGAGGAATAAATAAAATAAAAATGCTTGTTGAAGAATGTTACTACTTCTTCGAGTAACCTACTTAGGTTTGAAAAAAAACTATCCTATGTTTTATATATGAGCACAAAAATTTTTATAATATGGTATGAATGAAATTATGATCTGATTTATATAGGTAATTTCCAATTCTATGGGTTTTTAATGTTCCATGATGAGAGAAGAGTTGGTGGCCTTTTATAAGTGAGTTGAGTGGATGACTTGATATTTTGGAAAAGAAAAAGTTGTTTCCATATTTTTCAAATGTTTAAATTATTAAAAAAGGACCATACACGATTATATAAAAGGTAAGTTCAAAATATGGATATAAATTGTGTGTTAAAAGTTTTTTAGTTCATTCATAACCCATATATGTTTTTTTTATCCCCAGGTAAAACCATTTTTACCTTTACAACAGAATTGTTTACTATTTTTACAATTAATTATGGTTAAAATTTAATTATAAATTATAAGATATTATAAATTTATCTAATTCAATATATTTAGTATATTCTTTAAAATTTAATTTTCATAAGTGAAAAATTTAATTTGAAAATAATCCCGCTGACGTGATTGGAAATTGGGGTTTTAAAGGGAAAAGGTTGAATAGATTAAAAAGTTTTATATAAAAGTTTTATATGAAAATTAATATAACGAAATAAATTGGACTAATTTATACATAATTGATATAATATTTCTTTTAATTCCATCTTTAAATAATTTCTATTTTATTAAAATCTTTAAAGAAAAAAAAAATATTCTTAATAAATCTATTACTTTTCACTACTCATCGAAAACATTATTTTCTAAAAAAATCACAATATTTGACCCTAATATAATTTTTAAATTTCCATAAAATAAATGAAATTATTTTTTCAAAAAGTTTATATAATATTTTCTGAAATTAGTTTTAATATAATTTTGAAAAAGGTAAAAAATTTGTTCTCTGAAAAAATATTTCGTTTGAGTGTAAAATTGGATTTATTCTTTTATTTTTTCTAGAAAACACATTATATGAATGTTAAAAAAATTATAGTATTTATAATTTATAAATTTCATTTAAAAAATTCACAAAATTTGGGTTTTAATAATTAATTTAGAACACATTTGTTTTCTTAAAAATAGTTTTCTTGCAAAATATTTCTTTTATTTAAAAAAGTTTTTATTTTCATTTGTAATTAATAGATCTCTAACAGGTTAATTTTATATAATTTTCAACATCATATATATCAATAATTAAGTTAATCCCATTCACACCCTCCATTCCAATGGATCAGGGAAAACTATCATATAATAATATTTTAGTAGTACAACCTCTATGCTAGTTGTTCATCATAACAAAGATCATGCTCCGGCGGTACGACCTCTCTGTTGAGTACATGTGATGTATTAGGTTTGATCAAACTCAGGAGAGACACATGTAACACACCATGATCCTAAGTGAGGATAAGTGGGATCACAAAATTATAAGTTACTATCCAGATATGATCAAGTATTTCAAATGGACCGATCTTCCTAGAGCATAATTTACCTTTCATTTTTGCATTGTGGAATTTACAGAAACAACTTCTCACTAACATAAATATATAGTTCATGTCAATGATTATCAACATAATCATTTTATCTATATTGGGTTTACCATGTCTATTATTAAATTTTGATGACCTTCTCTTTCATTTCACCAACTAGCTCTGGTCCCAATAGATCTTGTTCTGCAATGCCATTCTATTACATTGTTTTTCTGTAGTTCATTCCATAAAGGGTCCATAAGGATCCATATTAATGATTGAGATAATTATATTGTTGTACAAAAACTCAACTAGAGGATGTTTTTAATCTGAAAAAAGTTTTAAATCCATATAATATGATATTATAATATCCTCTAGGTATTTTATTATTCTCTTGCACTGACCATCTTTGTGAGGATGATATGAAGTGATGAATCTCGATTACCTATCATGATCTTGGAAAAGAATTTTCCAAAACATTAAGGTAAATTTTGGATCTTGGTAAAATAAAATTGAAATTGGTGAACTATAAAATATTACCATTTCATTAATTTATATTCTAGAGAGTATATCTTGAGAAAATTCTTACTTGATAGCAATAAACTGTGCATACTTTATAAATAGATCAACTAAAACCCATAATTTCATTAACATGAAATATAATATAAACCCTTAAGGTCACTAATTCCTTTAACAATATGTCCACAATGTGTTATGTAATTCCACCTCTAATAACATTTTCACTAACACATATAAAATACCATCATATTTTATTTTCATAAGTGTGTCCCCAAATATAATTAATCTTGACAAACTCTGATCATGAAAACCATAAAGTGAGTTGTCTAAGACATTGAAATTATGATAAAACATAAACATATAAACCCATGATGGAATCCATAACTATTAAGATAATATTACGTGTAGACCTATAAACCTTTAGAAATAATTCACCCTTTATCCCTTAAATTAAATCTTATATAAAATAAAATTATTCCAATAGGAAGCATGGGTTTAGCCTTGCACCAATAGAATATAAATAGTGATTTCATTATTCTATAATAAATTAGAGGGAGATAATAAATGATGAAAATAAAATGAAATTCCCTAAATGGTTGAACAATATGATTTTCATATGGCTCATTCATACCAAATCAAATATTAAATTCTATATAAGGGAGTGAAAGATGATTTCTCCCTAATTATCATATTTCAAATCAACCATCATGATTACATAAGGTTTCCCTTTTTAATTTTTCATTAGAGGGATTTTGGATTATCATCCCCATCATCCATTTTATAGGGGAATTATTTCTCATAATCCCTATAATCTATTCAATTGAAGAAATTTAGTAGGGGTGGTTCATTCTGTATAGCATTATCATTGTTTTATTCACTACCTAAAATGTTATTATCACTTTGTAATTCAATTTCCTAATGAAATTACACTAAAAAATAAAATATTTAATAGTTCCTTTAATAAAATTTCATCCATATTACTTCCCCCACTTTATGCATGAATGGATTCCCATATTATTCTCCCCAAGTTTTTTGGTTTTCATTGGAATTATAAATTCCACTTTTTAAAATAATTATAATATTGATTCATAAGTCCAACCTCAATTTATACCTTGATATCTCACCAAATAGACTCTTCAGATCTTCTAAAGTATCTTTTAGAAAATGAAATTTGGATACATAGTTTTATGATACTGAAAAATCGATCAAACATACATTCATGTTGGATGATAATACCGGAATCATACCTCACAGTTCTTGTAAATTATTTCTTGTATGTATAAAAAATTAACCATCATTTTTATTTAGATTAATGAACTCCTTATACATATGTTCATGAAGAATATGAAGAAATTAATTATTGAGAAATATGTTCTTAAACTAATTAAAATCAATGGAGTCGATTTCATTCTATTTCCATGTATTTTAGATAAGATACCACCATTGATTTATTTCTCCTTCCAAATAGTAGAAATCCAAAATGAATTTCAAATTATTTGAACACTAGAGGATAGAACAAATGTTTTCAGTGGTTTTGATGAATTTATTTACAACTAGTGGATCATAGGGACTAGTGAAAAAAGGTGGAAGTTTCATCATGAAGGAATCAATAAAATGTTTTCCCACTTTTCCTCGTTTGGATGTCCAACATGATTTATTGATTGAGAAATGTTTGTGAATGTAGTAATTCAATTTTTCATTCCATATCCCATAAAATTAGGTTACTCAAGGGGTTAATTATTTAATTATCCATAAAATTCATTATTAACCAGATTACATTGGGTTCCCTCCATCAACTAGAATCAAAAGAGTAGCGTGGGAAACACTAATCATGGTTAGGAACCACATAATAATGAAAAATAACTTAATAATATCAAAATACTGACACATTAATTTTTATATATGACACATTTGGTTAATACTAGGATATTAAATACTGTCATCTATTTAAATCCTTTATAACTTTCTACAAATATTTTGTTAATTTCCAAATAATATCCACAAAAGAGTGGCAAACTAAGTGTGAAAAAGTCTCCTTTTCATGCACCAGGTGACGATTGAGTCCAGTCAAATGCACCATTTTAAGAATTATTACCATAAGGTACCAATGTGATAGATCCACACCCACTTTTAGTATCCATTAATGGATGAAAAATCATAGAAATAAATCCCTCTATCCTTTACCAAAATTAGAGGACAATTTCTTATATTTTAACACATTGTTAGACTTAACCTTAGTCATATACTTATTGTTCCCACTAAATTCATCATACCCTAACTTCTAAAGGTGAAATAAACCTACCATATAATACAAGATATAGTGACCTGGTATATTTATAGATAGATATCTCATATTTTTAGAATAATATTCATTACATTACACAAACACACACCTATAAATCATAATGCTATTGTACCTTTGGAAACATAGAAAAATAAAAAACCATTCCATAAGTGATCTATGTCATCTCCCACTATGTTCTTCATAAATATAACCCTTATAAGACATATCATACATAATTTCATTATTCATATGTTATGGAAAGGAAGTATAATAAAATAAGAGCTTAAATGCCCAATAAGGGTAAGCATGGAGGATATCAATATAACATGAGCATATTGTTATGAGAACATGATAATAACATATGAAAATCATACCCTATATTTCATAGATCATAATCACGAGTTATGGAATATATATTTTCAGTTCAAAATACCTGAATAATGATTGAATCAAATATTGTGATCAATGAGAGCATAACACTATAATAAAACACATATTATTGGAATATACATAATCATAAAAAATATAATGGCAAGGCTACCCAACAAGACCATAATAAAATTTTAGTTTTGGTCTAATGAACCATTACCAACTTTAGGCTCTGGATAACCTCACGCATACCCTCTATAATGCTTCTGATAAACCCACATTACCATATATTAATATTGTTATAACCTAACATGTAACATATTTTGGGCATTGGGTAACCACTTTTGTACCCTATTTTGGGCTTGAGATAACCTATCATGCACCCTTTGATCTCAGATAACATTAATCCATACCAAATGCATTGGAGCGAGATATAACTTCAACACATCACATGATAAAAATCATAAAAACTTGTGGAACATGTTCCTAAATATTTCAAAACTTCATCATCCGTGAAAATAATTTTTTTCCATAATTATTTCATCGATTCCATAATAAATAACCTATGAAAAATTAATCATGATTCATAATCATTTTATCATCATATAACTAATGGAATAGAATGGGTTTCATAAAAAAATTTCCACATGAAAAATAAAAAATAAAAATAAAGAGTAATAATGGAATCCTTGGATTATATCTCTATCAATGAATATTTAAAATAAAATGAAATAATTTCATATGGAAAATTATTTTGTATAAAAAATTACTTAGAATGTTTATGTATCAAAATTTTCTTTATATGAAAACAAAAATATTAAAACTAAAAAATCATAAATTATTTTGGAAATAATATTATTTTAATTTTTTTTTGAAAAGAAATAATGTAATCTATAACTAAAACAATGTTCCTGATTATGGGAAACTCTGTTATTGATGTACATGTTAAAACAAAAAAAATCATTTGTCATTTTGGTAAAAATAAATGGGAATTTTTTAGAAAAATACATGAGGATTACTTTAAATTTTTTTAATTGAAACACGGGTACAAATTTATTTAACAAAGAATTTGAGCAGTGTTTAAAGTAATTTTTTTTAACAAAACTTGGTTTTGAATGAAAAAGGTATTTGGACAGAATATAGAAATAAATATGATTTTTTCTATTTTTTTTGAAATATAGTGTAAATAAAGAGTTGAAAATGAAGTTAAAATATATAATCTATATAAATAATGAGAATATAATAAAAGTTATATGTTTATCAAGAGATAAGTATTAATATTTTAACATTGGGAGAATAATCATAAACAATTCTAATAAATGAAAATATTGTAATATAAAACTCATAACAATTTGGTAACTTTGAATCATAGTAACTATGAATGAATAAAATTAAATGAAACTTTTAATATTATGAAAAGATTTAGAATCATTGTATAATTTATTAAATGGTTATTTTATACACTTTCTGGATGGGGATAGGTGCATAACATAATATAGTTCACTGAGAAGAATATTTGAGATAAAAATCCCTTACCACTTTATGAGATTTTGAATTGTAGAAAATAAGAAAGAGAGAAAATTAAATGGATATTTAAATAACTATAATATAAATTATAATTATTATAATATTAATTAATGGTTATTATATAAACTATAGAAAATAAATGTGTGGGGAATATGACATGTGTCTCACAAAAGTAAAAAACTGGGACGTAAATCCTTTATTATAAGTCTCTACATCCTTAGTACTCATTTGAACTTTATGTATAACAAATATAACATTATTATAATTCTAATATTTAAGCATTAACATATAAACCATAAAATTATTATATACTTGTTACTTTTTATTACCTATTAATTAACAGTTCCATGTTAATGTCATGTTTCAAACAATAACTATGGTTTTCGTGTTTGTATTGATTTTTTATTTTCTATTCTATTCTATTGATCATTGTTCCACCATATCTTGATTTTTTATCATGATATAAATATAATATATATTAATTATAATTTTTTTTATACAAAACCATAATTGGTTGAGATAGAAAATGAAATACACTATTTGTGGGGTTGGTAGGCCGTACATATGCATGAACATTATTTCCATTTTCCAAAGAGAAATAAATAAATAAGGGTAAATAATATATTAACTTGATTAAATAATATTTATTCAGTATATATGAAATATATTCATTATATACATCATTATTAACTTCTATGTAAAGGGTGAATTAATCACATCGCTTCGCGAGGAGAAACTCTACCATATACATGAGCGATGTTCTCATATTCCCATGGAATAAAAAGTAAGAAAGAATAAGTTATACCAAAATTCTATAATAAGAATAATATAATATATATAAAATATATATAATAAATAATTAAATATATAAATCCTGTAAATGTTGTAATAGAAATATGAATGAAATTGGTTATCAAGGTTATAGTCCACCGTACACAAGAATAATGATTTTCGAACCCATTGGATAAAATAGAAGATGGTTATAGGTAAATAACATAACATAAAAACATATAAATCTATGTAAGATAATTTTGTTGTTATATTAAAAAGTTAAAATAGTAATATGAGGATATGGATGAATAAATAAAATAAAAACACTCATTGATGTACATTACCTCTTCATCGAGTAAACTCATTTGGTTTTCACAAATATATTACCTTTTTAGATAAGCTAAGGCTTATCTGATAATAGTAAGGAATTATGTAATTTATTTTTAGAGGTGTTTTAATATCAAAATAGTTATGATGGTGTTAATAAGAGAGTATAGTGGGTCGCCTCTTATAAGTGAGGTTAGTGGCAGACATGTTATATTTGAAAAGAAAACTTTCTTCCCACATTTTTCCCATGCTGTAAGCATTAAAAAATATTATTGATATTATAAGTGATAAGTCAAAAATATTGAAAACCATTATATTTTTGACATTTTTTGAGTCCTTATTAAAACAATCCTTTTTGCTTAACCCCCAGTAAACCCATTTTTACCATAACCACTGTAAATATTTTTTTTACTATTGTTACTATTCATTTTGGTAAAAAATTAATTTGAGACCATTATATAACATAGGTTATTATGATTCCAAATATAGAATATATTTTTTCCAAATTCCATTCACATAAGTTGTAAACTTATAATAAAAATTAATCCTGTAGGTGTGTTGAGAAAATGAGTTCTCAAATAGAAAATGTTAAAAAGTTTAAAATGTTTTTTATGAAAATTTAAAATTAAAATATATTAAATGGAATAAATTGAATTAATAAATATATTTTTGAAAAAAATATCCTTTTAAAACCATCTTAAAATAGTAATTATTTTTTAAATGATTTAAATCAAATGAAAATTCTTAACAAAATCTAGTATATTCCATTTTTCATAAAACAATTATATTCTAAGAAAATTCTAAAAAATACTCCCTTAGATAATTTTAAAATGATGATTTCGAAAAAATTTATTATATAAAATAAATTTTCTAATAGTTTTAAAAAATAGAATACATGTTCAAAATACAAGAAAAATTATTTTAAAAAATAAATTTCTAATCGTAAAATTGTATTAATTATCATATTTTATCTATAAAACACATAATAAAAATATTATAATTTTTATTCAATATATAATTTAATTTTTTTATTAAAAAATACACCAATTGTGGGTTGTTTAATTCTTAATGCATAACAGGTTTGTTTACATGCAAATAGTTATATAAACATATTTCTTTATTTTTGTATAGTTTTTAATTTATAATTAATTGGTCACAAAATATTAAATTATACATATATGTGTCTATAAACCATATATTTTTGTAATATTTTTAACCATATTCATACCTTTTAGTAAAATTTCTGGGTGATTACTATGACATAATAATATTTTAATAGTATGTCATCTTTCAATTAAAATAGGGTTATCATGTAATTATTGAAAAAATGATTGTTTCTTATACCAAATATTAATGTTAGTGTTTTTGTAACAAAAAATATTGAAAATATTTAATTTATTAGAGAAAAATATATCAATAAAATATCTAGGTGATACAATCAGCCTAGTTTTATAACAAAAAATAATGTGATTTATAATATTGGGATTTTATTGTTTACTAAATGTTCTAAGTATTATCACTCTATGGTTGAAGAAAATAATAATTTTTTATAAAATTATAGTGGATGATATTTTTGTAGAAGATACTATATAGAATACAAGATATCTAAAATAAATTTTCATCTGTTGATATCTTCCTGGATTTGTATTTCCCAAATATTGATAATACCACATATGAATATCCAATTTTCTACATCTGTCTTACCTCAATCAAAAATTAATAATTGGATCCCTAGAATACTTATTGATATAGTAAGGATATTTTTATCCTATATCATATTAAAATTAATTGCCTCTATAATAAAATGGATATTTCTACCTCACTAGAAGGAAATGGATTCTCTCCTAGTTTAACCAATATTATTCCACTATAAATTTTCAATTTAGCCTTTCTAGAGAGAGTAAAATTATTTTCAATAGGGCTACTAAAATTTGATTATAATTGACTATTTTGGTTCTTGTATCAATGGTATCATGATATTTGGGGTTATCTTCATGATTCTAGTATTTATTAATCTTGATCTTCCAAAATATGTTTTATAATAGTAATCCCCTTAATGGATGGCTCAATATATTATTGAAGATCTATTTCATTATAGAGATATGAAAATCCCCTTGTAATACATGGAAACATACTCCAAATTAATTATTCATTGGATTTTGTGGCTGAATAAAGATAATTAGTTAGTAGAATACACAATTATGGAGTAAAATATGGTGACTAAACAGAGCATTAAGTTTTAACCTACCTAATAGGATGTTAACATGGAATAAAATTGATTATATATTGGATTAGAACCATTTAAAAGATTTATAATTATATTCATTTTTATGAACCCATCCAATCTGTTGTAAAAATGTTTTGTGTAATGATGTTCTTAGTCTGTGATAATATAGGCCACCATCATGAATTATCTCCACATCCTTGGCCCTTATATCTGTATTATAAAAATAATTATTTAACTTAATTTTCACTCTTACATGTATTAAATGTGTTCATCTAAAACTATGGTTTCTACTTTAGAATTATAAAATGGACAAGAATATAAATATTCATAGGTATGTGATTCAATAATCATTATTATAAGGAGTGAATTCATTATAGAGAAATAGAATCTGGAATTCTTCTTGTTATCCTACATCACAATGACAATTTTTAACAGATGAGTCTTCACTTCCACTACAAGATTATACCATTAACACCTTATTTAAACATCCCTTTTTGAACATCATTGAATCTATTAATTTTTTCATGGGGAATCATGAATTATGTGTATGTATTGTTTTCATTCTTAAAACAATCCACCCCTTTCTGCTTTTTCTATTACTTTTAAATGTTTTTTTTGTATCTTTATTCTATGAAATCAGGGATTTGTCAAATTACTTCTATAGAAAATTAATACAATTTTAAAGGAAATTTGAGAGAACTCATACTTACATTTTTTACTCACTCTTATAAATTTGGTTCATGGTAGTAGTAAATGGAATGGAGACTCCATTATTTTTATGTTATTAGTATAAATGAAATTTTATTAAAGGAAAGTCAATGCTTATTGTTATTAATTATGAATTCATAATATTTTTAAAAGTTACAAACCCTCATAGGGTTACATTTAAGGATATGAAATGAAGAATTATTTTCGTGTCAATATATATTCTATATAATATAGTTCATATAATAAAAATTCAAAATGTGTTCAAATGAGATTACATAATATGTTATGAAATGTGAGTACTGTAAATAATGATTCATTATAGTTTTCATATTTAAATTTATATATATATATATACATACACACACATAAACACGAAGCATGTAACTCATAACTTTGATAACATTACAATGAAATAATTTTCTTTATCATTATATCAATATTATATTTAAATTTATATTTTTTATATACATAATAAACATTATAGAACATATTTTATTCAATTTACTAAAAATTAGATGACATATTTAATATGTACAACATACAAGTTAATTTTTAAATATATCAATGTCCAACATAATTCAATAATGTTAAAAATATATTTTATTGAGAAAATCCCATGTTTTTCTGGGTATTTTATGAAGTTCTTAAACTTAAGTAGGATCCATTATATATTATCGGAGGTATATAAAAGGATTTAATAGATTAATTTTTTATGACACATATTTTATATAAATTATGGAAAAAAAATATATTCTTATTTTTTATTATTGTAATGTTTTAAGTACTAGAATACCGTAGTGAGATGAGATACTTAACAAAATTGTTCAGTGTTATCATATTTAATTGAAAAAATTTGAAGGTATTTTTTCGAGTATTTTCATCTACATCAATCACACAATTGATGATATTTCAATAAATTTTGGTATAAGTTGTATTTTTTTCTCCATATTTTTCATTTATTTTTCAAAATAATACTTTGATAATGGTTTCTTATTTAATGGTATTTGATATAACATATGATATTTAAATACAAGAAGAAAAACTAAAAATGTTAAAAAAATTAAAATTCCCTTGGAATATTATTATTCAATTAATTAATTCAAAATATAATCTCTTATAAAGATATGTTTTCTGGTACTTGTTTTTATTCATGTATGAAAACCCGATTGAAATAATATCATGAAATAATTTTCAACCAAAAAGATAAAATAATACATTATTTTTTAATGAAACTGTCCGTTATGGGTAATGAAACATATATGGAATGATATGTAAAATTATCAAGGTATCCAATAATCTTTTATTATACTCATATTTCATGATAATTATATATTTAATAGAATGAGGTTTCTGTTCCTTTTTAATAAAAAAATTATGAATATCAACAGTCCTATCTCCATGCCTACCATTTATTCCTCATTACCCAATATAAATATGTTATTTATACAATTAACAAATAACCTATCTTAGATGAACGAATCGAAAACTTCAATATGTTGTCTCCACCTGGACTCATGTGTGTAACCTTATCACTAGTGGATTAATATTAATTATATGAGATTGTAAATATCTAAATTCATTAATTTTTCTACAATGGATGAATTAAACGATAAATATCATGAGAAATTATAAAAACACATCAAAACATTATTGTGTCCAACAAAAAATTGTAATATGACAATTTTTTAATCATAGTGTTATGAAAACGGCTATAAAATAATTCCACATAGAGAAAAAGAAATGAAAAATATAAATTATTCCTCATATAGACTCTTCTATTGACTCACTCTCCATATTTTCATTGACGTATATTAAACTCACCAAAAATAATCGATGAAGTATTCAAAATACATAAAATGTAACTAAAATTTTATAAATAAAAAACACGTATGAATCAATTTGTGAATACAAAATCCATTATTATTTTCCCCAAAAAAACCTAATATTTTACAATCAAATGAAAATAAAAAATCAAATCTGGTTCCCTAAAAATACTTAATACCTAATCTAATGACTAAAAAAATAAAAATATACTTATAATACAAATTTATCATAATTAAAAATATTAAATTTTCATATAAACTTTTTATACTAAATATAAAAAAAATCATTGATCCAAATTCATGAATTTGTTTTTAAAAAGGCATCATATTGAATACAATAAATATTCCATTTTTTCATCTCTCAATATCCTTTTGAAAAACACATAATTTTCTTATTTAATTAAACTTTTGATAATTCCTTGATTTTCTAAACATTTTCTATAAATCATGAAAACTAATACTTAAAATATTCACTTATTCCTAGTTAAATCATGACAATCAAAACTAAAAAAATAATCAAGTGACTAAAACTCATTAAAATGTGTAATAATTTTTTTTCCAAATGGATAGACAATGCCATCAATGTTTTACAAATCCAACCTCTTATTTTACCAAATAAGTGACCCACCATATTTTAAAAATGGAGTTATCCTTATGTCTTTAACAACACTAACTATTGTTAAATGATACAAACACCATCCCTCACCATCACACTTTAGTTTCCTACCATAGTTAATGTTTTTTATTTAAAAACCATTACACACAATTACCATCTTTCAATCGTCATGAAACTAACATGGTTTTTGTTTATGATTTTTAAATAAAAATTCCATTTAATTATTTTATATCTAAATAAATGTCTCTACACGACCCATCCATTAAAATATAATACCCCAATCCTTAAATTTTAAAAAAATATCCACATTTGATTTAAAATCACATCGTAATATCAAAACACAAACAAAATGTGGAAAATAAATTTATTTACATATTTTCAATTCATAATTCATTATTTTTTACAAATAATTTACCATAAATCTATCAATAAATCATGTATTATCCTCTTAAATAAAAAAACCAGAATTTTGATTCAAAAACATTATGAAACTCAAAATCCCCAAGTCTGCCAAAAAAGTAATTTTTTAAAAATTTATTATTCTAAATCATAAAACATATGATTTATTATAATGAATCTAAAATTAGAAAAATATTTTAATTAAAAGAAACATCACAAATTTTGATTACTCAAAAAATAAAAAGAATCCAGAGCCAAAATAAAACTATTTTTAATATAAAAGTCCATTAAAATATGGTTTCATAAACTATCTAAGGATTCAAATATTTAAAAACAATAAATTAGAATTATTAATTATAATAAAATATGAACGGTTACCCTAGTCCAGCATCAGTAAATATATTTCAGTAAGAGTGATAAATTAAAAATTTGTAAGAATGAAGATTTAGATCTTGTTACCCAAGATTAGGGCCCTGATAGGTCAAATAAATAAATATTATTTGGTTTATAAGGTCATTAAATCACTATTAAAAACCTTATATTCTCCTAAAATATACTACAATATATTAAAATAGGATTTCTATTTCAATACCACAATTAATTACCTGATGATTGAAAATTCTCATTTACTATTTTAGACAAAAAAATATTAAAAATTTACCTTTATAAAACAAAATAAGAGACTTTATAAAATAATGAAAATATATAAAAAAATAAAAAATAACAAATCAATGTTATATCGATGTCATAAACTCTATATTATATATAAATTTCAAAAATATAAATAATGTAAAAGAATAAATATGGAAAAAAAATAAAGTATAAACATTCAAAAAAACTCCAGATACCTTGTATACCTCTGCCAATTATGAACTAATAATCAAACACTAAATTCTTACAACATTCCATAGTTAAGGTGATTACATCACATGAAACCTCCACGGACCTGATCCTATTACTTTTTATACAAATATAGTATTAATTATTCCCACATAATTTATAGGTTTTCCACAAATTAGGAACAAAAAATTCAATATAAAATAGTCATAATAATCAAGGCATTAAAATCATAATATATAATTACAATCTTATATATTGATACCATCACATATAAATTTTGAATAAAAATTAAATAATATACATAATAATCACCAAGGGTTATGGAGAAGCTATAGGTGAGTCTATTTCTTTCTTGAAATATATATATCTCTATCCATAAGTCTAACTCATATGAGTATTTCATTCCCAATAGAACCAAATGCATCCCCCCATGAATAAAAATGTATGTATAGGATAAATCATGTGTCAAATATTTTAAGGGAACCCTAAAAGAACTACCACATTTTTGTAAATTTATACCTAATGCCTAACATCCTACAAATAACCAACATCCAAAACAATAAAATATCTATATCAAAAATAGATACTCAATATATTTAATCCATGATGACCACTAAGATAATACTGGGAACGTAATATTGCTTATCTAGTTTTATTTATCACTATCCAAATGTTATTCACACCTTAGAAAACCATAGGTGTTGGTTTTATAGTAAATTACACATCCATACCTAAACTTTCACTAAAAAATTATAATAAATAACATTCATAATCCGAAACCTTTATTAAATTAAGAAAATAAACTATCATTGCGGGAAAAACTATGGAATCATCTACTAACCAACAATATTTTACTAGAAACTATAACATGATCATGTAAATCAAGTTGATAACGTCTCAAGTGAATACCACATGACATAACTACAATTATATCTGAAAATATAACCTTTTTAGTAAATCATTTTTGGCTAAACAAGTTAGCTAATAACCTTATAGACATGTGATATATATATATTGTTTATCTTATCCAGTTAGTTTTTCAAACCATGGGATAATACACCACCTACCTTAATTCCACATTCCTTTTATAATAAACACTACAATAAGAAAATTTATGGATAAGAGTATCATAACATGCATCAATGTATTAATGGAAAGTAATTGATCTTTGAGAACTTGTAAACCATAATTAAATTATTATATCACATGATCTATAAATCATTGTAAAATTAGTCACTATAACAATTAAACCCTATAATTATGGAAGAAATGTAACGACCCAACCCCAGTTACCCAGAGTCAGTGTATTATTAAATAATATTAGCATTATTACAAGAGATCAAGTCTTGAAATGCTGGTCAATTTAGATTCCTTGGAATTACTATATACATTCATAACTTTTTCATTAAATTATGAAAATAAAAATAAAAACCATTTTCTATATTTTGAAAACACTCATATACCTTATCCTATCGCTACAAGTTAGTCATAAAATAATTCTTCCCTTCCTGAATAAATTATACTTATGAATGGGTTGAGCTCAGATGCTCAGTAAGTATAATAATATAGCGTAAAATATCATAAATAAGCATAAACATTTAAGTTAATGTATAAGACAAAAATAAAAGACATTTAATCATGAACTTCATCATAATATATAAATGATAAATTAAATAATTACATTTAAATAATTACATGGATATTATACTAGACGAATAATCACTTGAAATATAAACAACTAATCTCATAATGATGGAATGCATAATGCCTGACATCATAACCCCATAGTCAAGGCCTTGTTCGAAGACTACAAATAATAACATTGTTAAGAACTTATGCTAAGACACTAGTTTTCCTAATGAGACCTGCTAATGCATTGAGGGGCTATAGCAGGCCCTTTCCATCACTTACTACGTCCAATACATTCCACATGTGAAAAGATTGAAACGTAACCTAAAATTTTGTATTAAAACTAGTATACAAAATGTTAATACATTTACATTAACCTAGAATGGTAAAAAAATGTCACATCCACAGTCAAACATATCACAAAACTTTCAATACAATATGGAATATCATATCATAACAAATCAACTTCCAACAAATTTAAAATCCAAAAAATGATGTGACATGGATGAAATCAATAAAAAACTATTTTAGTGAAATATTTATTTTAAATAATTTAAATGTAATGTAAACATTTATTTTGAAAATTTTCTTATAAGATTGTAAGATATCCTTTGAAGGTGTTATTATGGTGTAAAATAGCTGCACCTGCCGTATTATTTAAAAAACATTCTTTCTTTAATCTGTCAAAAACATCATGAAGTTCCTTGTTTAGAAAATGATAGAAATATTCCTTTCAAAAAATTTTAAAAAAAATCTAACAAGGGTACACATTATTTTAACTCATAGTCTAATAAATAGTAATAATGTTTTGAAATATATTTTTATGAAAAACATATTTGGATGATAAAGATGTCTATGTTGATACTTATGTGTAAACAACATCAAATAATAAAGAGATTAAAAAATTAACCCTTAATTTATACATTCCCTTAGAGAAGGGTATGTTAACCACATATATAATGGTTAAATAATTTATATTAAATTATACAAGATCAATATACCTAAATATTATATCATATATTGTCCTTTAATATTCATTTGTTAATAATATTTCAAGAGTATCATTGTTTCGAGTGTTAACTGATTCATTTTCATTTATATGTTTTGTTATATATGTAATGTTTGTTATGGATAAGATTAATTTTATTCATATTCATAATGATATTATGTTCTTAAAAAATATTTTTAATCTTCAAATGAAAATTATTCTTGAATGGTTGTGATGAGGAGAAAAATCTCATCATGTTGTGGAGACAGCAATCCGTATGTAAGCACGAGCGACCATATCATTCTATTGGTTGTGAAATCGTATATAATTGGATGGTATATTTTATATAAAGAATAATTAACCTGTTATATTTATTATTTACATCAATTATACTCATTATTATACCCATCCAAAAAATGGATCATTGAATAAAAATCTACACCACGACGTGGTGACAATAAGACGTGCGTACACACATATGGTGACTTTGTCATTCAAATGATGGATATAATAATGAATATGGTTATACCATATTTATAATAATATACCAGTCTATATAGGGTTCTTGATTTATTATTTTAGTTTGGAAACAACAAAAAAAGTTGAAGTGGAAGAAGAAAAGAACTTTGAATGAGGTGATGAAATAATAACTTCTTCTGGAGGTGCTTCCTTTTGATTTGAACTAAAGGGATCCTTAGGTTGGATTTATGATTAAAGTGAGGCCTATAAGATGAATTGATGTTTGTTTTGAGGAGATTTGTGTACGGTTTGGCCAAGACAAATTCCTTTGGATGTGTGAATTTAAGAGAAGGGGAAGTAACCATCTATTAGAGAAGTGAAGGAAACATTATGAAAAGTTTGAAATATTAATTTACAATAAATTTATTTTCATTTTCTAATAGATCCAAATGTTTCATTTTGAGGATAAGTTAGGGACGGGTTGAAATAATCTCAACCATTAAATTTTATATAAGTTTTAGTCACCATATTGAACTTATCTTTTTGATTTAACAATTAGTCAAATATTTGAATTTTACCATGTCTTCTTGTATTTTTATACTACATGGTTAATATTTTTACTATAAAATGTCATCTTAACCACAAGTGGGGTTTTAATGACATATATGACATTATCTATGTCATTTGTATGAATAAAGTTTTTTAGGATATCATTTAATAAAATAGTTTTTGTTTTAAAAACTCATTTATGTCAATTTTGACACAATTTATTATTTGGTTTCTGTGAAAGTCATAAAAAAATTATTACTTTAAAAAAAATACATTAAATTAACACTAACATGTAATATTCACTGAGAAAATTATTATATGTCATAAAAAGTTTAAATTTACATTTATTTTAATGTTTATAATATAAATTATTTTAATCTTTTATTAATAAGGTAATCACTGCATCATCATTGTGTCATAAATAGATTTAATTATTTAATATCTAAAAACTATAATAAAAATATTTTGATGTAATAAATCTTTTTATATTTATAATTAATTTTTATAGTCAAATTTATCTCTTGTATAACCCTATATTAAATTTTTTTTAGTAATTTTAATTTGGATTTAACACTTTAAACTCTTTTTTAAATAAAATATAAAAAATTCTCTAATCTAACCCTAGTGGTAAAAATGATCATATTTTTATTGTATGGTTTATGTTGATAGAAAAACACTTATCCAATAGAATTAGAAAATGTTTTAGGGTAATTGTAATATCATTTTAAACTTTAATTACGCTATTAACTTTTAACTGTGGTAAATTAAATTCAAATGTTATTATTCACAAAAAATTATTTTCAAAATAATGATCCAAATTTTACTTAATGATTACTACCATGTCTTTCAGATTTTATAAATTCAACTCATTGGAGTGGTAAAATTATGTTTTATAAAAATTTGAAAATGTGCCAAGAAGGTGGCTAAAAGACGTTAAAAAGTTCAATAAAATTTAATATATCTAATCTTATTATAAAACGAATCCAATGAATTACATTAGACTAAAATAAGTAATATTTATTTATTTTAAAATTAATTTTGAAATAAAAAATAATTATTTAAATAAAAGGATGGTTTTAAACAATAGTCCAATATTTTTCACTATTCATCAAAAATTGAATGTATTCAAAAAAATTCAAAAAAATAAGAATAACCTAATTTTGATATTCTAAAACAAAAAATGAAGTCCATTTTAAAAAATTAAAATTTTAAAATTACAAAAGCGGGTATTACTATTAATAACTACCTTTTTAAATTGCTAGTTTGATTGGTCTTGGTGTGCTAGAACTCAAACTTGCATACATCACATGATGTTGTATTATTCAAAGAGAAGCGTGATATGGAAGATTGGGGTGTTAGATTCTTCCCTCCTTCAGATAATTTCATCCGTACAATTTTTAGAATACAAATGCATAAAAAGATTTGGGTGGTTCTTTATTATAAATTTCTCAGGTTCCCACATTTCCTCTCCCATTTTATGGTTTCTCCATTGAACTTTTACAAGATGAGTCCTTCAGTTTCTCACCAATTGTTCTCTGGTAACAAGAATATTGATAGGCTCTTCACAATAAGATAGACTAGGTTCTAGTTCTATTCCTTCATAGGTGAGTGCATGCGTTGGGTCTGGCACGTATTTTCCCTATAATGATACATGGAACACATCATAAACATTAGAGAGACATATAGGCATTTCCAAACAGTAAGATACAACTCTAATTTGTTCTAGAATTTTGTAAGTTCTTATGTACCTGAGACTTAACATTCCCTTCTTACCAAAATGAATAACACCCTTCCATTGAGATACCTTACAGAAAACATGATATCTTACTTGAAATTCCACATCCTTCTTTCGGTTATCATTGTAGATATTTTTCCAAATTTGAGATAATTTGATGTGGGTTTAGATAATCTTCACATTTGCCGTTTTTTCCTCAAAAGTTTCCATGCCTACGAGTTTCCATTCACCAACATCATCCCAAAAAGTTGGTGTGCGACATCTCTTTCCACATAACACTTCATATGGTTCCATTTGAATACTTGAATGGAAGCTATTGTTATAGGAAAATTCTACCAGAGGTAAATACTAATCCCACATACCTTGAAAGTTAAGTTAGAAAGATCTCAATATGTCTTGTCAGTTTTTAATAGTCTGTTCTGATTTTCCATCAGTTTGAGGGTGATAGTAAATGCTCAAATGAAGTTCAGTATCTAGGGATTTATGAAGACTTCTCAAAAATCTTAATGTAAAATGGTGATAATGATCAAAAATATTTGATAAGGGTACACCCTGAAGTCTTATAACATCATTAATATATAGTCTTTCGAAATGTTCATGTGGTAAATATGCTCTTATAGAATGAAAATGAGCTAATTTGGAAAGATCATCAACATTGACCCATATTGCATCATTCTATCTAGGATTCTTTGTTATCCCCATGAAACAGTCCATCCCAATGTCACCCCATTTCCACTCATGTATGGGAAGATGTTGCATGAATCCTCTTAGATGTTGTCTTACATCCTTTACCTATTGACAGACAACACATCTCGGCACACCATCAACGATATTCCTCTTTATGTTGTCCCACAAAAAATGTTCCTCCAAATCTATATACATCTTAATGCTATGAGGGTGTCTAGTGAAATTGTATATATGAGAATCATCCAAAAATTCTTTTTTTATTTTAGATATATTGGGAACACAAATCCTCTTCCCAAATTACAAAATTATTTCTTCATATACGAAGTCCATAAATCTCCCATCATTCACAGCTTTAATTTTCTTTTGAAACTCTCTATAATCAGTCTAAGAACTTTTTATCCTTTCTAGTAAAGATTTTTTGGAATCCATTTGAAAAATTATTTATGTTTCACCTTCCATGATTATTCCAATATGCATCATTACTATATACATGACCATAGGATCCCTTTCACCTGTTATCTTTTTTATAACTCCATGATCCTTGATTCTGAAAGTATATTCTACCTTATTTTCCCTCCCCAGATAGTAGTGTATTTTGCAATCATATTCCTTAAGTAATTCAAGCCATCACCTTTGCCTCATTTTGAATTATTTCTGTGATAAAATATACTTGAAACTCTTGTGATCTGTATATATATCAAAATTTTAACCATATAGATAATGTCTCCATATCTTCAGAGTGTAGATTACAACCGCTAACTCAATATCACGACTATGATAGTTTTTTCATGAGTTTTTAGCTATAATGATGCATATGAAATAGCTGTATCATTTTTCATAATTAAACAACCAATTCCTTTATTTGATGCATCACTATAAATCACAAAACCATCAAATAATCAGTCAATCATACTTCATGGGTTATGTTTATAATATGCATCATGCCTTGCTATCCTTTTAAAGTTAGCCTCATTCTTTGCGTCATTCTAATTCTCCTTTTGCCTCAAACCCATAAGTTTCCTTCCCATATCATCTTGATGTCCGTGAGGAATGTATTTTTCTAATAAAAAATCATTAAACTACCTCTATTTCATATTTGATACTTTTTCATACTATTTTGTGTTTTGAATTAATGACCACCATTGACATGCTTCTCTTGAGAGGCGATATACTGCCATGAATTTTTTTCCTATTCACTACTATCCAAGGAATGAAATATTTTCTCTAAGGATCATATCCATTTCTCAGTTACAAATGGATTTGTATTACCATTGAATTATGGCGGTTTTTTCTCATGAAGCAGTCTAACATTGATCATCTATATTGTGGATAACGGTGCTCCATATGGGTAAGATTATTATTCAAAACCTGAGAGAGTTGTCCCAGTATGGTTATAATATGTTCATCACCAATTGAATCACCATCTTTACTATAATTAACTTTTGTAGGAGGTAAATACTTACATGGATTACGTGTGTTGATACTTCTTCCATTCCTTCAACTTGGGACCATTTCTAATCAATGACATACACTTGGTTAGTTTATTAATAGCAATATATAATTCTATTCTTGTAAAATACTTAACATAAATCTATCAGTTTATGCATATGACCCATAATACTAAAACAAATTTCCTAGGGGAATTATTTATTCTTAAATCCTTCATAATGATTTGTAAAGAAAATTTGAATTATCCTAAGCATATCTCCTAGGAGTGTCAAACCAAGTGTGTAGTAAGGCCCATTTTCATGCACTAGGATACCCCTTGTCATGCCTGAAACTCCTTTTTGGTGTTTTCACTCCTAGGTACATCTATTCCCGAACCACGTCCACTTTTAGTATCTAGACATGGATGCATTTCATAGAAAACCCACACAATATCAACATTACCAATTTTTTTGGATTTCCTTCTATACTAATACTCAAAGTCTATCATAGTGTAATTTTATCTAATAATAATTTTTTTCAAAACTAGTTTCCATGGTTTTTAGTAAACTTAATTTGATTTCAACTGTACCGCCCCAACCCATGTTACAAAATGTCGGTGCATTATTACATAATATTGGCATGATCACAATAGATGATGTCCTGAAAGATCAATCATTTTAGTAGCTTTGGATGTACTAGATACATTCATAAGTTTTACATAACATTATAGAATGAAATTTTTTTTGGCTCTTTTGAACACACTCATATTCCTTGTCCTATCCTTCCAAGTCAGTCATAAAATACTTCTTCACATCCAAGAAAAATTATTCATAAGAAAGGGGTGAGCTCAGATGCTCACTAAGGATAACAATATTGAGAAAACTGTGATAAATGAAGAGAAATATTTAATCCAATGAATAAGACTAAAAAAAAGCATTTTAATCCAATATGGAAGATTTTATCATAATAAATTAACATCTAACAAGCGTGAAGTCCAACAAAGGATGTAAAAATAGATGAAATCGATCCAAAAACAATTTTAGTGAAATATCCATTTCTAATTTGAAATAATTTAAATTTAACGAATAAATTTATTTTGAAAATGTTCTTATAATCTCGTAATGGTAGCTTAAAATGTGTTATAACGTCATAAAATAGCTGCAACCACCGTATAAGTTAAAAAGACATTCTTTCCATACATTTACAAAATGGTCATAAAGTAATTTTTTTGGGAAATGATGGAAAGATTATTTTCAAAACATTCTATAAAAAGTAAAACAATGTTATAAATGAATTTAAACCATATTCTATGAAATATTAATTTTTTTGAAATACATTTTTATGAAACACGGATGTGGATTATAAATAAGTCCTTGTAAATAAATATTTTTAAACAAAATCATATAATAAATTGATTGTAAAATTAAACTTTTCCTTGTACTTTTACTTAGTCGAGGGTATGTTAACCTCCTGTATAATGGTTGAATAATTGTTATTAAATTATTCAATATCCACATACATAAATATTATATCATATATGATCCCCTAATATTGCTTTGTAAATAAAATTTCAATAGTATCATTATTTTGATTGTTAATTGATTCATTTCCGTTTATATGTTTTGTTACATAAGTCATGTTTATTATGGATATGATTTATTTAATGAATATATATAATGATATTTTATTCTGAAAAATTATTTTTAATTGTCAAATAAAAATTATTCTAAAATGTTTATGATGGGGAGTGAAATCTCATCGTGTTGTGGAGAAGGTAAGCTGTTTGTACGCACGAGCGACCATACAATTCAATAAATGGAGAAATAGTATGTAATTAGATGGTATATTACATATAAATAATCATTAACCTGTTATATTTATTATTTAAATCAATAATACTCATTATTATACCCTTCCAAATAATTAAGTTTGAAATAAAAAACTACACCACAACATAGAGATGACAAGTCGTACATATGCACGTATGGTGACATTGTCATTCATAGGATGGATCGAATTATGAATATGGTTGTATCATATTTATAATAACATATTAATAGGTATAAGTAACTGGAGTTATTATTTTAGTATGGAAATAACAAAGAAAGGGGAAGTGTAAAAGGAAATAAAATTTGATAGATGTGATGAAATAATTACATCTTCTTCTGGTGCTTCCATGGAATTTGAACAAAAGGGCTCCTTAGGTTAGATTTATGATCAAATTAATGCCTATAATATGAGGTGAATGTAGTTGGGAGGATATTTGAGCTGGGTTGGGCCGATATAAATGGTTTTTAGGTGTTTATTTAAGAGAAGGGGAAGTACCATTTTATAAGAGAGGTGAGGGGCACTTTAGAAAAGTCATGAAATATTAATTTATTATAAACTTATTTTTAGTATCTAATCTCACAAAATGAAATTATTTAAAGGAAAGGGTTGGTATGTGTCTAAATCCATTCAACCAATAGGTTTTAGACATGTATTGGTTACCATATTTACCATATCTTTTGGATTAAACACTTAGTCAAATATATTATTTTTTACTATGTCTTCTTTTATTTTTATACTATGTGGTTAATATATTTACTATAAAATACCAAAAGAACCTCAAGTGGTTAATTAATTACATATATAACATTATCTATGCCCTTTGAGCTAATTATAATTTTTTAGTAACATTATATCATTTAATAAAATAGTATTTGTTTTAAAAACTCATTTATGTCAATTTTGACACAATTTAGTATTTGGTTTTGGTGAAAGTCATAAAAACTGGATTAATTCAAAAAAATACATTTAATCAACCCTAAAAAGTCATATTTATCTAGTAAATTCATGCATGTGACCAAAAGTTTCAATTTATAGTTATTTTAATATTTATACATCAATTATTTTAATCATTCATTAATAAGGTAATTAATGCATCATCAATGTTTCTAAAATATATTTAATTATTTAAAGTCTAAAAATTATAAGTAAAATACTATTACGTAATAAATATTTTTATATTTCCAGTTAAAATTTATTTTCTGATTTATCTTATGTATAACCCTGTATTAAAAATGGTTCAGTTATTAACATTTTGATTTAACACTTTTAACTCTTCTTAAAATAAAATTTAATAAATGTTATAATCTAATCCATGTGGATAAAAAAGGACCATATGTTTGTAATATTGTTTATTTTGGTGGAAACAAAATTATCCAATAGAATAATGACATGTGATAGGGTAAATACAATATCCTTTTTATCATTAATTACCCCATTGACTTTTTAACTATTGTAAATAAAATTCAAAAAATATTATTCCCAAAAAATTATTTTCATCGTATTGAACCACATTTAACATACTAATGAAAACCTTATCTATCAGATTTTTTAAATTCAAGTCATAGAAGTGGTATAAATATATTTTATGCAAATTTAAAAATTTTCCTAGAATTTGGGTAAAAGACATTAAAAAGTTCAATAAAATAATATATATATAATCTTAGTATAAAATTAATCCAATTAATTATATTAAACTACAATAAGTACTATTTACCTATTTTAAAAAAAAATTAAATTAAAATAAAATCATTTAAATAAAAATTCGGTTTTAAACAATAACATAATTTTTTTCTCTGTTAATCAAAAATCGAATGTTTTCATAAAAGAAAAAAATATATCTCTAAGCTAAATTTGAAATTCCAAAACCATATATGAATCACATTTTATAAAAAAATTATAAAATTTCAAAACGTGATTATTACTATTCATAACTACCTTTCTAAACGAATAGTTTGTTTGGTCATGGTGTGCTAGAAATCGAAGTTGCATACAATGAAAGAAATAATATTGGACAAGTGTACTGTGGATGCTTAGGGTGTTACAAAAAATTAAATAATAACAACACCAATTTTCATATTTAATTGTTTTAACCCACTCAGAATCTATATAATTCATTTCAAAGAACCCAATAGAAATTAATGATTTATATATTCTCCATATTATATGTTTTTTTCAAATATTCATATAATGTTGATTCTTTGGTTAATATGTATAATCATATTCATAACCAGGATTGTGTCCTCAAAAATATCCCAATATAACATTTATGATCACAAATGTATCTTAATCTCCCATGTGTATATGAATATTGAAAAAGTTCCTTCGGAAATTTCAACATCCTAGGATCTCCAAATTATCCAAACTGAATAATAATTTCATTATACTCATGAAAATTAACAAAATGATACCCTCATAATGATTTTGGTTGATTCACCACCATTCTCAATATTTAATATTTCTAAATTTGAAAATTCCCACTAAACAAACTTCTTTGGCACTAAAAATCTAACACCCAACATTTACATCAGAAAATGAGTAAAGTATAATATATATATATATATTATACACAATAAATAGAAAATATAGTTATATATCTACCTCTATTTACTTATATATATACTAATTTATGAATACCCCCATAAGAAATTTAATTTAGTGCACTATATCTTTCCTGTATCCTAGAAAATCCAAGAATATATGGTCAGGTCTCTCCCTAGAATCCCACTTTTATTCATGGATTTTCATATTCCCTAATATAAATTTCATCCCCAGAAGTAGGTCTAACATATCATTGTCATCCAATCTAGAATGATGAAAAACCATTTTTCTCCTCCAAATCAATTTACCTTCAATGTAGTAATCCTAATCCACAATCTACACCACTGAGGAAAAATTATCACCACAAGATTCTTAGATCAACAATAAACTAAGCCACCTCTATTAGGACAAGTATTTATGGAACCTTATCCTCTATCCATATAATACAATTATTGACTGATTCATACCTCATTATGGACCACTCCTATTTGTGAAAATCTATATTAAATATTTTGGTGTCCTTAGAAATATTTTTAGTGACATTGATTGATAAAAATACTCAATTTTTTTTAAATATGAATAAACTATTTTTTTCAAAGCATTTTTTATGATTGGTGGAAATTTTTATGATACATTTTATTGATTTTGTGGTTTCAATTTTTCATGAAATTAAATTATTAGTTAATACTATAATAACTTGTTTTTATAGAAGTGTCTTAATTTCAATGGCTTATTGAATATTGATTTAGATGGAGGGATAAATTTTGAATCAAGATTTTGAATGGAATTATAAATGGCTCGATACCCTAAAGTGATTTTTTAGACATGTTTTGAGGTCAAGAAGTTGATTTAGGTGTTTGGGAATGAATCAAAATATTTTGGACGATTTTTGGAGTTTTTTTGGTTCTTAGTCCAAGGTTCATTGTGTTGTGCAATTTTTAGTGGAAAATTCTGGAACCTTAAATATGGTGTTCTTTTTAGTTAATCTTCTCCAATTAATAGTTGAGATTCATGGTTATGTAATGGTTTAAAGAAATCTATGAAATGTTAATGGGGAACCAAGAAAGGTGGAATGGATATTGGGCATGTGAAAAGGTTAGTTAATAGTTGTAGATAAACCATTCATATTGTTACATATAGTTCTAGTTCTAAATTACATGGTTGATGCATGATTTATAAACAATATTGTAAACCATGTAAGTTGTGGGGATTTCAAGATTGCTGACAACTTGGTTGGTGCATGGTTATGAGAACCTTGTGTCTAGATTTTGCATCCCATAAAATGTGGGATTCAAAACTTTTAAACTTATTAATTTTTAATCATATCCCATCTATTTCTCACATCCCTTTACTTATCATCCCATGTGTGCCTCCCTCCCTCACCTACCTTTTATATATTATCTCCCACATCTCTCATCTATTTATTCCACTGCCACTTATGATAAAAAAAATGGTTAATCTATGACTCATTCCATACCTTCCCACCTCTCTTTCAATTTGGACTGCCTCTTTTGGTGGCCCATCCCCATTATTCATACATCTAAGACACTAATATTGCAAAAGGCCCAACATATCTAAGGGAAGCTAGCCATGTGTAATCCCTAATTCCATACCTCATTGCAAAGCTACGTGGAAGTTATCCCTATCTTCTTCACAAGGTACGTAGGAATCCTACCTGAGGTTTAATCTCATCATTCGTTCCCATCATGGTATTTACCTTGAGTCACTATGTCTTGGGAGGATCATTCCCCATCCTGGAGGTTCCACTTCTTTTAGGTTCCAATAAATATTCACCCTTCTCATGGGATTCCTTTTAAGGTGTCTCATCCCTCCATCCAAACTACATGGGTTTTTATCTCTGTGTTGTTCACAGGGTATATTGGAATCGTCCATGAGGTTAAATCCTAGTTTTCAATATGAACTAAGTGGGGTATGATCTATTTCATCTACAGAGGCTATGTAGGATTCTACCCTAGGGTTCACTACTAGTTTTCCAGCCAAATTATGTGGGTTTTTATTCTTATCTTCTACGTTGGGTACATAGGAAGCCTCCCTAAGGATCAATCCCTTTTTTCCATATCAATTATATGTACTTTTATCCCTCTCTTACAAAAAGTGTTTGTAAGAAGCCACCGTGAGGTTCAAACATATCAACTTCACACTCAATCCAGTCCATATCTTACACATAAACCATATCAATCATGATACTAACTCAATCCACCACATCTCAATGAGATCAGGTCATCCATCAAGTCAGTATTAGTGCATAAGCTCAATTCACCTCACCATTGATCTCAGTAGATCTCGAGAAACTAACTATGCCTAATCCCCACACAATCTATATTAATTAAACTAATAAATATCCTTTTCTAAAGGGAATATATCACCTATTGGAACTATGTGGGTTTTATCCTTGTCTTCTACACTGGGTATATATGAAGCCTCCCGAAGTTTCAATCCCAAATAGTGGTAAAACATCATACCCCCTAGTTGGGATGCACTTCCCTGGTCCTCCATCAGGGGAGTGCATATTATCCTTCACCGTGGAAAACATTCTCTTTATTAGATACACCACCCCAGGTCCTTTCTCTTTTGGAATTCTAATCCATACATCTGGAAAATCTTCCAGGTTTCCCCTCATAGGGATCAACCACTTTGATCTATCTTCATGGAAAATTGTAATTGAGTTCATTCATTCTCCACAAGATGTTAAACTCACGGCTTACCATGTGTTAAACATGGGATGCAGGAGGATGACCTCAGAAGGCATTCCTCTAGAGTAAGATAACTTGTTATCACAATATGATTCATTGGGTTCCACTCCCTTGAGAATCCCCCTTATAAGGAAGAATACAGGTGTTCTAATATTCTAGTGCCAAGATGTTCTATTGATTCTCTACATGAATACTCTCTTGACCAAATATTTCTACCCTGACTAGACCCCTTGGAATGTCTATAATGAAGTAGCGTAATAAACTGTAATCCACAAAGATATGGAACCATGAATGAATTTCACAAAATATGACTAAAATCAACAAGGTAGACCCAGACTATGCAATGAATTCAAAGGAGGAATCCATGGAAGGAGGAACCAAAATCACATCATCTTGTTTGGATCATTTTGAAGATATCATTGAGAAAGTGATGAATGTAGACCACCTTTGGAGAGTAGGAATATTGGTTAAAAAATATCCATCAGTGAATATCAATGCAAACGAACCCCAAATTGTGATTGAAGGAGAATGATGATGAGGCGGATGCACCCCAATGGAATATGTGTGAAATAGAAATGATGAACTTGATGTGAATCTCAACTAATAAACATGGGACTAGTAGTGTTTGAGTCATCAGTTCACCAGATTGTTATATTTCTAGATCCAGATATCCAACACTAGGGCATGATAAGAAACTCGTGGTCCCAACATGTAAACTACCAATTGTTAGGGAATTCCAACATTTTGTATCATGTTTTTGGTATTATCTATGTGGGTCCTTCTCTCTATCCATGGAATATTGGACAATGTTGGGTAATTGAACATTGATTTCCTTATATCTATACTAAAAACCAAAAGAATAAATCCTGGAAGATCTATGTTGATGTGCATAAATCCATATTCTCTTATTATACAGATGAATGAGCCCCATTGATGGAGCCTTCCCGCTAGTCTTATGCATCAGAGTCTAGGGAAGGGTCCCGGTGGGTGGATCTCATCATTGGGAATGGCGATGTGTGCCATATACCTAAATCTATTCACAGATATATGAAAGTGGAGGAATATTTTTATACCTTCTAAGGTCTCAATGTGCACATGTTTCTATTATCACCATCATCATTCTCAACCTATACCCAAGATCATCGAAAGTGATTCTGGGATATGATAGACCACCAGTACCTAGAGGACTCATAAATAACTACCACTGCCATCACACATGAAGTAGTGGTTATTACCCCATCCTATAAGGATTTGATGATGTGGTCGGAACCACCACCATGTCATGAATCAACACACATTGAATTTTTAGTTAGTGCAGAAGTCACTCCATTAGTTAGTCCACCACTACGAAGGTCCACATATGTGACATTTCTTGATTTTTAAATAGTGAAGAATAGATACAGGGGAAATAAGGAGTCCGGAAATGATTCCAAGAAGGGATGATTGTGGGACACTCTCACCACTAACCATATTTTGGAAATGTTTTGGCCAAATGCAGCTCCAGACTTCAACATTCGAGTACACCTCACTAAGGAAGAAGTTTTATGAATTCTCCAAACCATCTTGGTGATGCGTTTCTGGCTCCACAACAACTATTTTTCCAATAATAAGATTCAAGAAAACATTTATGATATCGGTTAGCAATCCTTCATGGTTGATTTCGCAAAACTCCTAGTAGTCCAACATCCCACGTCACTCAATTGTCCCTAGATCCTATAATGTTGATGTGTCCAAAATTGTATAGTTCTCTGTAAGATCATTGAAGAAGCATACCCACACATGAAAATCTATGGTTGGGGTAGTATGCTAGTATCCACTTCATTCCCATCAATAGGAAGAAATATTTACTTGGTGCCATAAATAGTACACCATGTGTTGTCACGGTAAATAAATTAAAGGTTATCCTACCAAAGGATGGGGAGATAGTCATAAATCACAATGATGTGGATTATCTTATTAGTGTTTCATAGCATGTTAACGACCCTCCATGTTTAATAACAGCGTTACAGGGTAGAATATCATCCTAGAAGAACCCTCTACATCGCTACCTATTGGTTGGAATATAGAAAAGGGCGAGGGAACACATTAGCCCTTAGATCCACCCGAAGTTTCATAAAAGTTGAAGAATGGTCCTGCTATCACAACATTGTGATAAAAATTGTAGATGAAAATTGGATCGTCAATAAGATTAATGTGAAGAAATGACCAGATTATGGTGATCCCTGAACATATTATGATCTTCCTTTATTTGTTATGTCGTGGTAGTCTTATATCATTCTTTTCTAGTTTCCCCCATTTGAGCTTAGTGACCCTGTGAAGCTATAAAGAGAAGAAGGTGAAACCTATGGAAATATTTAATGGTATTCATAAAAAATTCCACATGAGTAGTGTGAAAAAACCCCTTGAGATCTGGATCAAGCAATCCCACAAGCCACTCCACCATCTAATCAATATATTGTTCCATGAATTTAATTTCATTATTATGATGTTGATGAGCATGTTAATTTCATGGTGTCCAGTAATCCTCATCTTGAAGTGAATCCCTAATAGAAAGATGTGATAGACACTATCACTACTTGGATCAAGGCCCTCAAAACCATACGTGTGGAAATCCAACCTGATAGAAAACCAAATCTGATGTGGGTGGACAATATATGAGCACAACTAGTTTAGAGTAATCCAACAGTCTCCCCAACCATAAGGATAGGTGACCAGCTGCAACATCTGGACTACTTTATCTTTATGTGAAGACCCATGAAGGGAACTATAGATCAGTTGTAGGTCACCAATCTCCAATGTTTCGTTAAAAGGTTGTAAGGACCTACATATTTTTTTGTGGCCAGTTACCCATTGGGTCCATTAGAAACTAGGAGGACCTTCGTAGGTTGTTTCTCTATCAGTTGAGCTCTACCACCTACAAGATGATTATTTCTGACCTTTTCAAGAGAATGCAATGGACAGTTGAATGGAACACTATCTTCTTTGTCATGTGGAAAGGCCTCATGTACTCTCTAGACATGAAAATAACTAAAGAGAATCTATTTAAGATTTGAATTGTTAAGTTAATAATCAATTGGCCCCTTTTTCATTACTCAAAACATCATTGGTTGATTCAATTATTTTTTAGACAGGGGTCAACACCTATAGGAATCCTAGAAGCATGCCAAGTTGGTAGACTCTTTCCTACCTCCATTCCCTCTGAGAATATTTTCTGGGACTAAGATTGATGCCGCAATGATGTTAGGGGTGTAGAAATTCTAGAGTAGTTTACAATAGAACCTCACCAGGAACCACCATGACGAGAATAGAAACCTTAGCAAGATGCACTTATTCACCCTTATAATTGGAAGGGACCTCCTCAACTCGGATCACTAAACATATAAGAGAATGTGGTTTCAACTGCTCATCCACCACTACCGCCTTTCTAAAATCTATCTCCTCAGATTCCCCCTCCAGGCATGATAAACTGGACCTATTCTTTCCTAGAGTCTAAGGTTCCCAATTATTTCGATATTTATTTAGATCAAGGATCCATAAAGCACATTGAAAGAAAAAATCCCTAAGACGTGGACCTCACTGACTGTCTTTATAACCGCCCTTACTAGATTCCTTTTACATAATATAAAGAAGTGCTATTTTTTGTGGACTCACACCAAGACATGATAGATAGTGGTGTGATTAGGTTGTGAGAACTCCCGGTACATGTAGCACATATATCTACCAAGCCCATTAGTGTTTGTGACGGTTTTGGAAAATGGAAGAAAGTATCGATCCTAAAGGTTCAAAAGTATGATGTCTGGTTGGCTCACAGGTAGATTCATGGTCCTATGGAATCATTTGTTCCCTTCTAGTTCATCCCAATTCTTAAGAAGTCATTGAACCTTATGTAGTTGTTTTTTATGAATCCACCTATCATCCCTCATCATCTCTAAAGAGTAGGAATCAATAAAGTAAGGGAATTTGAAGTAACCCACTATTAATGAAGTTGTCCCATACCCATGGTGATTTTATTTCACTAGAAAGGGATATCACACATAGGGATCATCCCACATTGGAATACTACTCTAATGATGATCAGGAGTGTGTGTTTGTGAATACTATCAAACTGGTGGATCCTGACGCACACCTGTCATAGGGCATGGTCAAAAGAGATATTATTGTTTTTCTTAATATAACACAGTGGATGACCAGAGTCGTCTCACTTGAGAATATTCTCAGTGTATCCACTTACTTATTCTATATCATCAAAAATATATATATGTTTCTATTATATGAATAAAATGAATTTTTTTTAATGTTTTCTGGTTTTGGTATATTTTTATAATGGCATGAAATATTTAAATTTAACCAAACATTTAATTCTAAACAGAATGAGTTAATAAGAATGCACCTGTTTTTATGGTTCAATTTAAGGATCAATCATCATTCCAGTTTATATGTTTGATTTCAATTTGATATTTAAAACATGAAGTCTAGTGTTTAAACTAATTCTATTGATTTATTAATTTTCGAATATCATTGAAGTTCAAAGAACTCTTAATTTCACCTCATCCTGTAATCAAGGTAGATGACACTTCTTCGTCTAGGTGGTGCCATCTTCTAGGACCCAAATCTATCTGTGTTTTTTCTTCCAATGAATACATCAACTCTAAAATTCATAGAACTAACTATTTGAGAAATATAAAAGTTATTAAATAAAATAATAGAGATATATTGAGTTGCATGTCATTAGGGGAAGTCACCACATCAGGGACATTCACCTCACACATGCATGCTGCTGAATTCTATCAACAATCATAAAATTAAACATTAATGAAAATTCAAGAACACCATTACCTCCCCAGATCCAAGACAACGTTTCAACCACTCATTTCCTAGAGTAAGAGATTACAAGGTGGAGTTTGTGGAACAAGTAAAAAAAGAAGGAAGAATAAAGTAAAAAATAATGGTGAATGAGATAATTCAAATAAAAATTCAGTAATGGGAGACAAGAAGAGAATGGGGGAGATGAATTTATTGAGTAAATTATGATAAAATAAGAAAATATATAATTTAAATTGAATGAAAAAAAGTGTAATAATATTAATAATAATAATTATTTTTATATTTAAGAGAATTGTTTTTAAAAAATGATATGAGAATAAGAAAATAAGAAAAGAAAAATAAATTATAATATAAGAATCATAAAGTAGATATAATAATAATAATATTATTATTAATTATAATAATATTAATTATTATAATACTTATAAAAATTAGTATGAATAAGAATTATATAAGAGGATGAAATTTATGGAATCAAAATTAAATTAAATGCATGATTTTAGTAGAAAACGTTATTACAATTGAAAACTAAAAAATAAACTAAACGAAGAGGAATAAGAAATGGGGGAGGAATAATGTGGTTCCTCATTTCTTATTAGTGTATATATCATCTTGGGTGGTTGTATGATGGTATTATATGGATTGGAATGGGGGGGGGCTTGCCTTCTTTTACAGTCCATAATTTATCATTGGAGGTTTCCACATGTTAGCCCAAAAATATGATAGATTGATAGATGTACTCCTTGAAAGTTTTTCATTAATGTGTTTTTCATCATCCATATAAATTTTATCATATCTGGAACTGTGTAAGAAGAGTTATACTCATTTGACTCTGAGCATTTAATCAACCCATGAAGAGTCTTAATATTATATATCTTTGGTTTCCATTCTATAAATGGACTTTAGAAACGCTTATTAACTAACAAAATTCTTTATGAAAGTTGTCCATATTTGTATTTAATCTCTCCCCTCCAAATTTCAGCATTTTAGATCCTTCAACATAAGAGATATAATCCCCACATAAAACATCTCTAGAAATATGAATAGTTTTCAAGGACCAACTTGTGATCTAGTATTGGGATTCCAAATGGTTGGATTAACTTTGGGTTCAGAAGGTAACGTTGAATCCCAAATATCCCGGAATCCTAAAAAAATCAATGAAATTGGAATTATATTTTAAACCATATAGTCAAAAAACTATAGTTATTAGTATCATTAAAAAATCTATAAATAAAAAATTTTCATTGTTTAGCCAATTTTCATTCTATAATTAAAATTACACATTATTTTAATAAAAAAGTAAAATACATGAGTTTTATAATTTTAAATCATGAATAAATCATTATAATTTGAATTAAAAATTGTAGATAAATATTTTATTTCAAATATTAACACATTTAAATCCATGATTGTGAAAAGAATAAAATATCAACATTAACTTAAAGAGGGAACCGATATTTTCAATATTCAATATTCAATGCAATACAATCAGTCAATTTTCAATTTCAAATAAAATTTTCAAATTACATATAAAATATCAATTCAATTTCTCATTTTTCAATTCCACAAAAAATCCATTTATTTTTATTCCAAAATTGAAAAATGATGGGGCTACTCTTTTAATTCATTCGATGTACTCAATTTATTATTATCAAATATAAAAAGTTATGGTTTACATAGATTTTTATTATTTTATATCATCACTCAGGATACAATTCATGAATAGTTATGTTGATATCATATAAACATGATCTTTATCCATATGATTGTAAAGGAACAACATTCTCAACGTTATAAGGACATAAATAACATAAAATCATGAGGTATTGTGATCAATATTCAAATGTCTCTAAGGTTTAGGGTTGGTAGGAATTTATGTTTATAATTAAATATCACGGAGGAGGTTTATATTTTAAATTATAAATAATTATATTCAATGTAAATTTTTAATTACATTCTCCCCTTCAAATTATATAAAATCCCAACTTCCCCAAATTTCCAAATAAGGATTATGATTAGTTTAAGTATAATGACATATTTGTGCACTTTATTGAATATATATTTATTATTTTTTTCATAGATCCTTTACATTATTTTTTATTTTATTTTAATGTTTTTATTATAATAATCTTCACATCACCACCAATATAGATATGATAAATATCATAGTGTAGTAACGGTGATTTTTTACTTACCCAAATCACAAAACATTTTTCTAATTTTTTGGTTCATTTTTTCAGTTTAATTTTTTTATATTCAATAGGGTAAAAAATATAGTACAAGGAATAATTTTATAACCTTTTGAAATTACCATAATAATAACCCACATACTTCTTCTTAACAATATAAATAATCTCATTCTCCATTATTCAATTCATCCTCTCACTTCAACTTCAAAATATCATGAAAATACTAAGAGGAGGGTGGGAATTGATAATAATGGCTTAAAACATGACTCATTACTAACAAGGTCATTCATGGTCTTTATGGGATACATAAGGATTTATTTAACAGTGGTATTTTTAGGATACGTTGTTATCAAAATATTCATCAATCATGTGAAATGTGTTTTTTCACAGTTATATCTTTGAAATGTTCTAATTAAAGTTGTTGTAAGTGGAATGTCCTCATATCACTATAGAAATAGGATTAAGATAAAATTAGAAGTAATTGGCATAGAAATACCCTCATAAATTGATATATGATATTAGAAAATTACTCAATGCATGATTAAAAATAACAAATCAATTCACATGAATTTTTAAAAAATAAAATCTTCAAAACTGGTTGGGAAGTTTCACTTATATTAATAAATAAATTCCCTTAAATCATGAGTCCCCATTTTAATATCCATTCTCCTCTATAATCATATAATTTTCTATATTACGGATTCAATTTCATTAATATTTGAGATCTAAAACATAAAATCACATGATTCCTAAACAATATATGTATACTAGACAAGTCAATTAAATAATAATTAAATTGTGGTAATAAAATTTATTCTTTAACGCTCAAAACATGTTTTTAGGAAAAAAACATTGGAGAGTTTATAAGATAAAAACATTTAACACCCAGTCCCATGAAGTATGGTCCTTCCCCGTAACTATTTTAGGCTTCCTCCTTCCATTATTATCCTATAAAAGAGAACTAAATAATTAATAAAAATGAAAAAGTCATTAATGCCCAAAAAGATATGACAGATTGGGATTCATTTTAAACTGCTTCCAAATAAATGAAATTGAAATAAAAATTTCTAGAAAGAATGTAAAGATAAATCTTGGTATAATCCCTCAAATGGGCCTTGATGTTTTACAGCCTCTAGAAGGGAAGTACCATATATTATCCATAATCATTCGTTGGGTGGATATTCTTAGATTTGAACCACTAGATGTGGATCCTTCCATCTTTGTCTTATTATCTCTTTTAAAAAGGTCTCCATGGATAGATTATGCTAGATCTTCTCTCCTTTGCAATGTGGTTCAACTGTCATGATGGGGTTAGAACATAGAATGGAACATTTTCCTCTTCATTTTAGATATCAAAAACCTTTCTTTCTCCATCTAGTGTCTTCTCTAGTTAAGCTACACTAAAATAATAGTCAAAAGGAGAGTTAGAAGGTATTTTTTTTTACAAAATTATTATCTGCAAATTCAATATTATATTCTCTCCCTTTTATGAAAGCATCAAAAATCTTTGGTTCTTTAGGATAATCCACAGGTATCTCATCATGGGTTTTCTCTAATAGATGTTGAATATGTTTAGGTAGATCTATGTGTTCCAAAATAGGTGCATTTTTTCCCACCATCTTTCTCAATGAAAAAATGTAAAGTCCAAATAATAGGAAGTGATACTCAATTCATTTTCAATAAAATTAGAAGATAAAGAGTTCATAAAATTTTAAACACACTAAATTGGTTCATATGGATTTTAGTTTTTAAATTTAAAGCGTCTCTTGAATTCGATCTTCACTAAATTGACATAGGTAGTATGGGTCTTCCGGTCATTCTTTCAATTTCACAACATTGGTTGTTTCTACTTATTCATAGTCTATAGAGAGGTACAACGGTGGTGATTCTACTATTTTATTAGGAATGAGGATATTTTTCTCATTTCAATTTATTCCCAACTACTAAAAAATTTATCCAAATTCACATAATCTCCCACTCGTAAATTTGGCGAAAATGATCATCAATATATCTCCTCTAACAATGGATGAGTTAGGTGGAATTAATCTATAGGTACATACCCCTATACATCCTTAGGTTCTTCTATTTTAGAGATGAGTGGTGAAATTTCTTCAACCACTACCTTATGGTCTTGTTTCGACTCAGGGTCGGGTTGCTCTATTAGTGCACGAACAAATTTGAATGCTCTTTTAGCTTTTGTTGTTAATTTTTATATGATTTATATAAGTGTTTGCACCTGAGCTCTATTATAATAGTCTTCTTCTTCCTCTTATTCTTTATTTTTGTTGTATTTTATTCAACTTCTATTGCACGAATGAGAAATCTACCCATGCATAATAATCTGAATTTGAATATATCATGGATAGAAAAATATTTATTTTTTTTTCAATCAAAAATATTGAACTCTTTCTATATTGTGAACATATAAAAAACAAGTAAACTAATTATTAGATCCTTGAAGACGATGTTAGTTTGTATGAATTCTTATCACAGGGTGTTTCCCTCTGGAATTGGGGATGACCTCATTGATTCAAGGTTCAAACATTCCAATCGGTTTCTAACATGTTTGTTCGTAGAACCAGAAACATCCAATGATTCCATTTCCATTTTAACGTACATTCCAAAGTTAGGTGCTCATTAGTTGTTGACAGATTCCATTTCTTATGATTGCATCTTTCATGGGGCACTTGATGTTTATTGTCATTTAGAAGGACATGGATTAGTTCAGAGTTGGGATCGTACCCGTAGATGGGCTACCTACGAATCCTTTATTTAGAAAAGGAATCAGAACCCATGTAGTTCATGTAAGGGAGTATGATTTTTATGATTGATGACTCAGAGAAAGATGTCATAATTACTTTTACACTCCATGCTCATGTGAGTCATTCTCGGTGTGTGAAACAAGAGGTATTGGTAAAACCGTACAATTGTTCCATGAAAGATGCAATCATAAGAAATGATGTGGGGATTATGTATGTATGACTACCCAAAAATAGATGAAGATTAAGATTTAATTCATGGATGAAATCCAAGAATAGGGTCCATAAAGTTATATGTACTTTATGGAGATTCAGATACTCTAACTTGGAGCTTACTCCTGAAAATGAGGCCCAAATTAGGAGGGGACTTATGATTGGGTTTTAATCCTGATAAGGAAGCCCAGGTCAAAAGTAAATTTGGACTAGTTAAGGGAAATTAAGACTGAGGCTTATTCCTAAGGAGGAGGCCCAGGTTAAAGGGATTTGAAAACTTGAGCTTACTTCTGAAGAGGAGGCCCAGGTTAAGAGAATTTTAAAATTAAGGGACTTGGGTTTTACTCTTAAAGTGGATGCCAACATTTGTAGATTTGAAACTGGGGTTTATTCCTCAAAAGGAAGCCCAGGTGAAAGGAATTATTGTTGGGGATTACTCCTTAGGAGGATTCCCAAATTAGGGGACTTGGGGCTTAATCTTGAAGAGGATTCCCAATTAAGAGAACTTGGACTGGGACTTACTCCTGAAAAGGAGGCCCAGGTTAAGAGAAATTATGACTGGGGCATACTCCTATAGAGGATTCCCAATTTAAGGGAATTATTACTGGGGCTTACTCCTATGGAGGATTCCCAAATTAATGAGGACTCGGGGATTACTCTTAAGGAGGATGCCCATGAATAGGGTTATCTCATCTTAAAGGATGAGGTTCAATGAATGAAATCTCTAATTTTAGTGACATAAATATGTGTAAATCACTACATTTTGAGATATGTTCCATGGAATTCCTTTCATATAAGGAATTAAATCAAGAAAACATGCCATAAATGGTATTGAAGAGTGTCTTGAAAGATAGAATCTTGTATAGGAGAGGTGGAATGACATAAGAGGGGTTAAATGGGCAGAAAGGGCACCCAAAAATAGAAGGGCGCGTAAGTCCTGGTGGGCGCGCAAGTACTATGTGGGTGCGCAGGTATACATGCACGACACATGGGTACTTGCGCGATTGTTAACCAGTAGGGTAATACTAGGGAGATCCTTGATCAAAGCCTTTATAATTATCCCGAGGTACTTCCAGAAGAGTGGCATGCATGTTTCAATGAGTAGGTAAAGAGGTGTGGATGTGTTTCCATTTCCCTTAAGGGTAAAACACTTAGGCACACAAATGTTAGTGAATTATAACACTTAGACATTATTCCACTTGTTTAAAACTTCCATTCTTGGTAAAGAATTACCTTATAAGCGTTCGAAAGACTTGAAGAAGAGACTTGGGCATTCAGAGCTCTGTATCTGAATTGTGGAAAAACTCCTCCTCAAATGGGGGGCCCACCCGGGGTATTTATAGGCTGGAGAAAACCCTGGGCGATTTTCAAAGAGGGTGCGCAAGTCACCTGCATGACCATTTGGGCGACGCATATGTATACCTGCGCAAACATGCTGTAACTTGCGCGAACTATGGGAAATGTTATCCTTGTTCATCCCTTTCTCTTTTTTTGATACTTATTCAAAGGATGAATCTTATTTGATTGAGGTATTTCCATTTTCATTTCGTTTGACTCTGTGATGAAAAAGGAGCGTCAACAAAAGTCCTCCCCTCAGAGTTGGATCTGAAAGAAATGAGGATGTGACTCTGAGGTAATGAAGAAACCATGGATCTTTGTGGTTATTGACAGTTTAAAGTCATGCTTGTCAGACATAATAAAGGATAAGGTTTAAGTTCTAAAATAGTTTTTACCTAATGGGTAAAAATTGACTCAATTCCTTAACAACTTATCTGAAAACATTTTACCACACTCATGTATGAAGGAAAACATGTAAATTATGACTTAAGAAATTTTGAATCTAAGGAATGATATGGAAAAGTGCTAAAAGTAATTAGAAGAAGTGGTTCCCAAGAATGAAGTTACCATTATTTAACAAACTCGTTAGGGGGTTGAATTATACAGGGCCATCTAAGGGCATTGGCTACATAGTCAAATAACATCATCTTTTGGCTGACAAGTCTGTTATGTAGACTACTTATGCAAGGCCGCCAAAGGGCACATACTATATAGTTAGGCAAAAGAACTCTCAGAAAATTACATTTCTACTACTAAGAATCTAGTTAATGTTTATGGGGATTCAACTTTTCCAAAGTATAGAGTATGCTGTATGGAAAGAGGTACTTGAATATGGAGAAGATATTTTCAATTACGATTGTCTAAGAATTGGATGAATGTTACTCCGACGAAGGTCTGGCCCAAGCGTAAGGAAGGAAAATATAAACCATAGACATGAATACTTTCATATCATGAAAAAGAACATGAAATAAATATGTTAAGGATGGCTATTTTTTATGGATCCTTACATATTTTTTATAAGACCAATAAGGAAAAAAGAGTCTTTCTTCCCAAGAATGATGCTACCAGTATCTGGAAAACCCGTTAGGGGGTTGAATTATGTAGGTCCACCTAAGGGCTTTAGCTGCATAGTCAAATTATAGTATCTTTTGACTGAAAAATATGTTATAGAGACTGTTTATGCAAGGCCGACTAAGGGCACATGCTGTATAGTCAGGAAAAAGAACTCTCAGAAATTTGACATTTTTTTGACTAGAATTCCAGAAAAGGGTTATAAAGATCTGAAAATATTTAAGGTTAGGATTATGAAACACAAAAAAGGTTGTTGTCCAATGTGTTCAGGGATGCACAGATCAATGCTAACCATAATTATGTTGAGGTTGGGTCCTGAATTGAAATACTGGACTTCACTACGTATCTCATAAGGATGGGATTCAAGCCATACATAATTCTTGAAATACAGTTTAACGTTGTGTGTGACGAAAGTATGAGAGATCTTACTTTAGGGTCATAGAACTCGGACCATTACAAGAAATACACAGTGTGTGTTTTCATGGGGACTTTTCAGCTAGGGGACTGAAAGTGGAATTTGGGGTTAGGTCCAAAAGACTTGGGGATGGATTCAAGAGACACTCGAACGTTCCTACGTATCCCATAAGGATGGGAATCAATCCCATGTAGTTCTAGAAATACCCTCTGTAAAAATATGGTTCGTAAATGTGAAGGGCGAAAGGGGACTTTAGTGCAATGATGGTTTAACCGAAGATAAACGGTTCGGGAATTTCCATGTATTCACGTAGTATTTGGAATGAAACATGATTGAAAATCAATGTAAATAATGATTCCATCTCAGGTGAGGGTATCAAAGAATTTTATAGTTTATTTTCATACTGGAAAAAAATAGTTGTACAGTTTTACGTCATATATCAAGGACGAAAGCGAACCAATGTAAAGATATTGATTCTGGGGGTGGTTTCACGAATCAACATCATATGAGATGGAGGTGAATCTATGTGAAGAGATTGGATTGGGGATTGAACCTCAAGAGGTTTCCTAGGTACACAGCCTAGAAGGAAAGGATCAAAGTCTGCATATTTCAATTAAAGAATGAATTAGTGATCAAGTTGTTCTTAGGGACAATGACCTTAAAAATAGTGTTGGGACTTACACATGGGTAGTAGCACAGAGAGTGTTTTATAATTGAAGTTTTCTTTGAGGTCATGTGAGTCATACTCAGTGTGAGAAACAAGAGGTAGCAACAACCCTAACAATGCACAGTTTAATTTCATGTAGGATATATGAAGGGACTATGCAGTTTAATGTCTTGCAATTAGGACTATTGGTGCTGCACAGTTTAATGTCATGTCGTAGGGAAAAAGTACAGTTTAATGTCATGAAGGACATATTAAAGGACTTTTTTACAGTTTAGCGTCATGTAGCTTTGACGATGGGGATAATATAGTTTAACGTCATGTTGGATGAAAGGGGGACTGTGCAGTTTAATGTCATATAGTAAGGACAAAAGAGTACACCATTTAACGTCATGTTGGACGTATTGGGGACTTTTTCACAGTTTAACGTCATGTTTCACAAAAAAAGGACGATACATTTTAGCATCATGTTGGACGAAAGTGTGAATAGTTTAAGGTCATATGCATGGACCGTTGGTGATGAAGTTTAACGCCATGATGGACATAAGGGACATTAAAATAGTTTAAGGTCATATGCATGGACCGTTGGTGATGCAGTTTAACATCGTGATGGACATAAGAGACTTCTGTACAGTTTAGCGTCATGTAGTTAGGACGTCACAGTTTAACAACATTTGGGATGAAAAGAAATGAAAATACTTTAAAGTCATATGCATGGACTCTAATAATGTATTTTGTGTCTATGAAAAATACTTCTTTATAAATCTGGCATTAGTTGGAGTAGTGATGATTTATCCATCCATTGATATTAATGAATGTGCTCCATTAGAGTAGACCATATGTATTAAATAAAGTCCTTCCCATTTTGGTTCAAGCATGGGAGGGTTATTTCCTAGTATCATTGGAGTTCTGAGAATGAATACCATTTCTCCATGAATGAATGAACGAAGACGAACTTTTTTGTTGAAAGCTTGTGATATTCTATTCTGATAAACTTCTAAGTGGTGCAGAGTGCACAATCTTTTCTCGTCTAATAGTTCCAATTCATTAAATCACTTTTGAGATTGTTCATCTGTAGATGATTGATCACAAATGGTCAGTCTTAGCGAAGGCAATTTAATTTCAATGGGAAAGACTGATTCCGTTCCATATACCAGTGAATATGGAGTTGACAGCGTTGCAGTGTGGGTGGTGGTTCGATAAGCCCATAAAGCATGAAAGAGTTTATCAGGCCATGAATTCTTATATTTATTGACCATCTCTTGCAGTATATTTGATAGAGTTTGGTTGAAGGATTCTATCTGGCCATTGGCCGCTGCATGATACCGAGATGAATGGTTGGACTTGATGTTGTATTCTTGATACAACTTCTTCGCCTTGGATGAATAGAATTTGGTGCCATTTTTTGTCAATATAGTATGAGGGAAACCAAATCTGGTAATGATTTTAGACTTGATGAATCTGACAATGCATTTATAACTGACTTCTTTAAGGGGTACTGCCTCTGCCTATTTAGAAAAGAAGTCAGTAGCAGTAAGAATATTACTAAACTGCTTGGCTGTAGCAGAAGGATAGGGTCCCACCACATCCATTCCCCACGTGGAAAATGGACACAAGTATTTAGCTGTATGAAGCAACACTGGGGGTTGATGAATGAAGTTGGAATGTACTTGGCATGAATGACACTTCTTTGTGAAATCAACATGATCTTGTATCATTGAAGGCCAGAAGTATCCAAGCCTTTGAATCTGATCAGATAGTCTATGTACAGACTGGTGGGCACCACAAACTCCTACATGCACTTAATTCATGAAAGCCCTTGTCTCTTCACCATCAATGCATCTAAAGAGAACTCCATCAAAACCACGCTTGTAGAGAATTTTCTCTAGGTGATCTAGGACATCATAAAGATTAAAATTGACCACACGTCGTCATATATGTTCTTTCTTGGCTCTATCAGGTTGAAGTGTTCAATTTTTACGGTATTCCCTAATAGGTGTCATCCATCCTGTAGTATGACCATGCGGTACAAGAATGGGACAAATTTCATTGATCTTCTCTGTTTTGGTTCAAACATAAAGTGAAATTGTATGACGGTGAGCAATACTGATGGTTGTCTCGCCATGATTTGGATTTGCCAAAGTTGTCGCTATGTTAGTCATTGCATTAGCATGGGAATTTTTCGATCCTGGGACATAACGAAATGCCGGTTCTGAAGGGAATTCTTCCATTAACTCTCTGACGTAATCATACAAAGGGATTAGTTCTTCTTTTCTGATGGCATAATCACCATTGACTTGTTTGATTACCAGGTCTGAATCACCTTTCACCTTTATCTGATTCACTTGTACTTGAAGCGCCAACTCCAAGCCTACGACAAGAGCTTGGCATTCCACTTCATTATTTGTACCGCCTCCCAACAATGAGAAGGAATAAGGTAACACTGCCTTTTCTGGAGAAATGAGCAAAATTCCTAAGCTAACCTTGGTGAATTTAGGATTTTCCATTTTCCTCACTGTTGGACATCTGGAAGAACCATCAAAATACATTTCTCATGCCTGAGGACTTTATTGAATAGAGAAGACTTCCTCATCCGGGAGTTCAATATCTGAAGATGTATCTTCCACTGAAGGGTGTTCAACCAAGAAATCAGCCAGATCATGGCCCTTTATTTCCATTTGAGACACATATTGAATATCAAATTACTGCAAGATAACTTCCCACCATTCCGGATGTCCTGTAAGCATTGGATGACTAAGGATGAATTTGAGAGGGTTATTGCGAGATACCAATAGGTCCTCATGATGTTGTAGGTAGTGTCTCAACTTATGAACTACAAAGCATAATGCTAGGCAGCACTTCTCAATATTTGAATATCGGGTTTCTGCTTCAAGCATAGTCTGACTGAGATAGTAAAGGTTGTTTTCATTCCCAACATCATTCTTCTGAGCAAGAGAAGCACCCAATGATCGCTCTAGAGATGTTACATAGAGGATATGTGGTCATCCTTCAATAGGTGGCATTAACATCGGTGGACTCAAGAGATATTTCGTGATAATATCAAATGCTTCTTGACATTATTCAATACCCTGGTAAGTGACTCCCATCTTCATCAATTTTGTGAAGGGTAAGCTTTTTCCGGCCAAATTGGCGATGAAACACCGAATATAGGCTAGGTGTCCTTGAATTCCTCTCAATTCATTCAAATTTTGAGGAGGTGATATACCAAGTATTGACTTTGTCTTCTCAGTATCAACTTCGATACCATGATGGCATACAAAAAAGTTGAGAAATTTTCCTAAGGTTACCCCAAAAGCACATTTTAAGGGATTCATCTTCAAATTATGTTGTCGAAGAAAGCGGAATATGACTTCTAAATCATCCAAGTGATTAGAACGTTGTTTGTATTTGACCACCATATCGTCCACATAACATTAAACAAACTTCCCTAAAAAGGGTTTGAAGATATGATGCAGGGTACACTGATATGTTGCGCCTGCATTCTTTAGGCCAAAGGGCATTACCAGATAGAAAAACACACCCTGAGGGGATCTGAAAGCTGTAGATTCGTCATCTTCTGGAGCCATTCGGATTTGATTATATCCAGAATATCCTTCCATGAAGGAATGTTCTCCATAGCCAGCTATTGCATCGATTAAATGTTCTGTAATTGGAACTGGAAAATCACCCTTAGGACAATGCCGTTTAAGATATCTGAAATCAATTAAAACTCTAATTTTCCCATTATTCTTTTTCACTAGGAAAATATTAGCCAACCACTTGGGATATTGATCTTCTATGACAAAGTTAGATTTGATAAGCTTATCCACTTCAGCCTCAATTTTGGAAGCATAGGATGGGTGTTCTCTTCTAGCAGATTGTTTGAATCCTCGATGTTCTTCTGGAAAACCCAAACAATGAGTGGCAACATCAGGATCAAGCACTGGAATCTCTATATAGTTCCAAAAAAATATATCTTGATTTTTCTTTAGGAAGGAAATATACATCTCTTTATCTTCAAGAGTCATTGCATCACTGATTAATGTGGGGCATGGATCGTCTTTTGTACCTAGATTTATTTCTATGAGTTCATCCATGGTGGTAGAGATGCCTTCTTCAAATGATGGAGGAGCATCCCTGAGATCTTCCCCTTCTTCTTCAACATGTGCTATTTCCTCTGTTTCTACTTGTATAGTAGATGATGAAGCATAATTTCCATGATTAGAAGAGATGTTAAAATTTTAACATCTTGAAGAAGAAGCTTCCATTTCTGACCCGATTGATGATGAAGGGTCTTCCTTGGGAAGTAAAGATGAGATGGTGGATTTAGAATCAACATCATCATTCACCTCTGGTATTTCTATAACTTCTTCTGTCCTGGTTAGAGAAGTATAGACTTTCTAGATTTAATCAGATGAAATAAAGACATCTCCATTTGAGCTTTCATCATTGCCTGGTGGATCACGAATTTCACCCATGTTGTCTGGCTCAATTGATGTAATTGACAGTATGGATATTTCCATAAGAGTATTTTGATTTGGGTCTATCCTCTCAATTTGACTGATAGGCAACACATAATTTGTACTCACATGCGCAAATAGATTTACTAGAATCTTTTCCAAACCATTTGGAGCATTATCTTTGGTAATCTCCCTTATTGTGGATTTCTCCTTTCCCTTCATGTGATAGAATTCCGCCTCAATGTATTGAGATTCACATGTCTTGAACGGGGCCTTATAACCATACAATGTCCCAACTTGTCCATCGAAACAATATTTGAGACATTGATGGTAGGATGAATGGATAACCGCATGTTGATGTAGCCAGGGTCTTCCAAGAAAGATGTTGAAAGACGTGTCTTGATCAACAACCATGAAATCTGAATTGGATACAAGATCTCCAAACTGAGTTCTGTGTGTAATCTCTCCTTGTGGTTCTTCTTCATTTTTTATCATATCCTTGTAACATCATGGTAGAAGGAGATAAATTAGATTCCATGAGGCCCAATCGATGAAGTGTACGAATGGGCATGCAGTTGACTCCTGAACAATTATCAATGAAAGATCTTCGTATTTCTCAACCATTGACCTTTCCAGATAAGTACAAAGGTCTAATATGCCCATGCACAACATCATCTTCATCTTCATCTATGAAAGAAGTCACTGCATGGAATTGCGAAGGATTATTGTCTACATGGTAAACTTCAGCTACAACAATTTCAGTTTCAAACTCTTGGGGACTTGACAAAGCCTCAATGAGTGCCTCCCGAAGATCCTTTGACAGATTCAAAGCATTCAGAATTGATAACTTGGTCAGTACATGGGCCAGGTGTTTCAATACATTATATTTTTTATCCAAAGTTCTGTGTTTCCCAACAGGAACATGTGGTTTGGCAGGTTCCTTGGAAGTTGATGATTTATAAGTAGATGCATCTTGTATCCATATAGGAGTAGGAAATATTCCTGTCTTTGGATGATTAGACCGATTATATCCATTTACTTATTGAGAAGAAGAAGGTGGAACCCCCAATGGATCCTCCAGAAAAACTGTGCCAGGATTGAATTTTCTACTGGTGGAAGAACATGCTTGTTCTTATTGAGCTCGTTGAAGGGATCTGCCACAAGTTTCTACTGTATACACAGTTCTAGCAAGGGTAGAATTATATTAATGGATTCTAGGATATCCACATCTTCCTTTGTATCCCAGACCCCTAGAACTTCCTCTAATACCTCTATTTGATACAGGGAATTCAGGCTCATTGAAATTGAAACTGTGACTAGCATAAGGATATGTTAAATGAATCATATTAATAGAACCAAAGATCAACTCTTCATCCGATGATAACTTTGCCAGATTAGCCTGTTCAGGCTGTACCGTTTGGTGGGGTGGTACCCGTTTCTTTGAATTAGATGGCATAAAATCTTCCAAATTCAAAGCCATCTTAGGCTTTGACACATACTCATCTTCTTTTGATTTTTCCTCTTTATTGAAATTATGTCGCCCTTTTGAGGATTTTCCCTCTGAAGAGTATTTTGTTGTGGCATCCATAACAGAAGACACAATTGGTTTCTTCAATTACATTTGCAAAATGGCATGAGTTCGGTTGATCGTTTTTCTGACCATCCAATCATTATATTTCTACACATTTATTCTTTTGACTTCTTTCCATTCACCTTATGCCTCTAGAACTATAGCAGTAACACATGCTACATAGGATGAAGAGCCTTTTAGTTTGACTTGTCCCAAATCGACCATTTTTTTGAAGGAGGTCCTTGAAAACAAAACACTCCTGAATGGGTTGCCCCAACATTTGATGAAACAAGAAATAGTTGGGACGGTCTTCATCTACTTCCTTGTTTGGCCTCTTGGGCATTGTCAATTGAACCAAATTATTTTCTAGAGCCAAAATGAAATAACCAGGATCTTGTTCATTTGGGAAAGAGTAAACTTTGCTTTTCAAATCCTCAAATTGTTTTCTTCTTTGATCTCTTTGATCATCGTGACAAAACGACCTATGTTGTTGGCGCTCAGGAGGTGGAGCCCTTCAAGAAGATGAAGGTTTTGAAGTATAAGCAGGTACAGGTGCTTGTTTAAGCATAACTGTAGCAATTTTTGCTTTACCCATTATCCAACCTGCAGCTGATGGTATCACACAAGCTTTATCCTTAGTCTTTATAAGAGAATCATCAATCTATTGAGTGATTGAAGAAATGTATCAAAACCCTCCTATGTATTTCCCAGGGATCAGTGGTGTGCATAACTCATCACATAAATTCGCCACACAGATTGGAAATAATTTCTCTTGAGGGAGTGCTAAGCTTAGGGAATATGTTAATACCTTCCAGTGAGCAATGACATCTGAGACCCTTTCATTCTCCCTTTACATACAGTTTTTAAGATAAAAAATTGTTGTATTTAGCAATGTTGAACAGAATTGAAGAATAAATCATTGGCGGAGATCCTCCCATCTCGTAATTGACCGAGATTTCAGCTTGTGTACCAGAAAAAAGATGGTCCTTGAAAGGTTCAGATGAAGAATCTGAGTTTCACTGCTTCTTGATGTTCCGGAGTTCCCATCATAGGATCAAAACAAGACAAGTAATGTGGAAAATGATGTTTAGGATATCCTGATCCATTGAAAATAGGGAATTCAAGGTTCCCAAAACATGATGGGGGAGGGATTGAATCTACCCATTCAGGGTAAGCTCTATTTTCTGGTTGAATCTACGCATTCTTCCCTTCCATAGTCTCTAATCGATCTATTAATGACTCAATGGATGTTATTAAATTTTGAGAATCATCCGGTTTAACTTGGACTTGGGAAGGTGCAATAATTGGGGTCTGGACAGGTATGGTGGCTGGTACTGTAACTGATGGTAGCACCACCGATTGTTGTTTCATTTGACCCATAGGATTAGACATGTGAGGGTGTACTAATAGAGGAGGGTATTCTCGATCCATCTCTGTAACTGCAACAAACTCCCTTGGCTGACTGACTCCAGCACGCTTTGGAGGAAGACTACACTCAAATAATTCTCCATTCATCCTCCTCAATTTCTTCATTTCTTCCTCTTGTTGTGCAAATATTTTCTCTAGTGAGAGAGATTTTCCTTCTCCAGAGGGAGGGTATGTAAGTTGATTCATTCCTTTCCCCTTGTTGGAACCCTTTAGGAGTGGAAGAAGTGGGTTACATGAAGGATTTCCTAGGTTCTGAGTAATCCTTTGGTTTCAAGTATGCACACCTTCTTCATTTGTGTCTGTGCGTACAACTTCATGAGAAAGTACCTATTCATCTGATCCCTCTGAATGAGCCTCATCTGGTGGATCAACAACAACAACATTGATGACATTAATTGACGCATAATGCATCACATCCCTTCTATCAGCATTTCTGTGATATTTTCTTCTTCCATGTCTTTGATAAGACATTTCCTTTTGTTGATTCGATCCCTCAGGATCTTCTTGACGAATCGTAATTTGGAGAGAATATCTTGATAATTTGGCTCTTAGTTCATCTTGAGTCTTCTTCCCCAATCTATAAAAGACTGACTTTCTCTATGGTAGGGACTGAGGATTTGAAAAAGACCCTAGTTCGGTGGACTAGGGTTGTTCCTGCTGTCTTTGATCGACTCCTCGAATGCTATTTGTTGATTATGAGGGTTGGGTTGAAAGAGTCCCCAGTCTGGAAAGCTGGGGTGATTCTTGAAATGCTATGTATGAAACTTTCTTAAAATCTCTCTTGATCTTGTAGACCTTAGTCTGAAAATTAGCTGGATGCATCAATCGACATCCACTTTTGTCACCCGGATCAAAATACCATTGTATGATTTCTGAAACTTTTGTCACTTGGTGATGTGCTTCCTCCATAAGAGAGGCATGTTCAATATTCTAGTTTTCTTAATGCAAGAGTAATTCGACAACTTGTTCTATGTATTCTTGATTTTGAGAAGAACTAGTTGAGGCCTGTTCTTGGGCATGCCTTTGATTACAAACCAAACCCCTTGACTGTGGCTGGCCATGGGAAATAACATTGCATGAAACCATTTTTTGCTGGCTTTGCTGACTGGAGAGAATAGTGAAATTTAGTGCTCCATGAACACCCCATCCTCGGACAGGAATACCAGATGGGGAATTGGAAATTCACTGGCGAAATCTTCTTAGTGCACCAAGACATGAATGCTTAAGGGATCTCTGTTGCTTTTCAGCCTTCAGATATCGAGAGACTGATAGAGACGCCAAGTCAATTTGGTGTTGTAACACTTCTATTATCTTAACATGATTTTAAATTCATCATAAGATAATACTTTCAATTTCAATTGACAAAGAGTTTTCCATATTTTTATTCAAATATCATGAATTCTATCTTCCATTAACATCTTTGGAATGTCATACTGAGAGTCAGCCAGAGGCCAAAACATGACTGGCACTTCACCTTTTGCCAATTTTTTTCTCATGTTTAACATTTCCTCTTTATCATTTAATGAAGATTCTTCCACCTATTTAGACCATAGATGGTTATTTCTTGTTGCTTCATCGGATTCAACAAGAACGGTAGAGAATCCACGGATCAAACTGGAAGAAGAATGACCCAGGGGTGGTTCGGAGAACGACCTACACCCTGGGATATCTTCTGTTTGAGAAAGTATTACTCCTACGAATGGTAAAGCATCAGAAATGACTGGCTTCACATTTTCAAGTTCCTCAAGATAAGAGGGATTTCTCGACACTACATTTTCCACTAGAGTATTTTATGGGAAATGTGCATTACTACTGTGGAGAGGACATTTGTAGCAAAATTCATCATCATGGGGAGGACCACCGTGGTGGGTTACATAAAAAGATGAGATCTCTTGCTCCATAGTATTCTGGCCACAGAGATGGTTATTGTAGCTCTCATCTGAAGATGAAACTTCAAGATCAACCGAACTATCATGAAGCAAGAATTCATGAGGATGTGTCTATTTAAGACCTTCAGTATTAATGTTCCCACTATTGTAAAATGAGGGAGTAGAGTCATGGATTCCAATAGATAATTGTCTAAGGGTATCAAGAAATCCAGCATCGAGTAAGGCCTTGTTACAGATTGGCCATTGATTTCATGACTGTGTTTGGCGGGTCTTCTTCTTATATGCTTTCTTACTCAATTTGGCAGGTGTGTGTGCCTTCTCAGGAGAAATGATTTGGTTAGGCTGATTATCTCCACTCAAACCAGGTGTATGTGCTTGACTTAGTTGTCCGTATGATATGGGGGAATACACCCCACAACCCTCTTGGACTAGAACAGATGTTTGTGTCTATTCTGGAGTGAATTGTTGATGTGTCACTCCATTAGTAGGGATAGATTTATGTGTCTTTACCTGAGATGCTGCTGAAGCTATTGTAATATCCTGGCAGGAATCCAGAATATGAGAAGGGATTTTCTTCTACATTTTCACCATTGATAGAATAGGCTTAGTGACTTTAGCAGCCGTAACGGGGATATACGTCCATTTCGTGCTTGGAGTAGGTGTATGATCCTTCTCATGTCCTCCTTTTCCTGTCAGTGAATCCTGACAGTACTCAAGTGTGGGGGCAGAGAGCTCAGTCTACCTCCTGTTTGTCGTCGGAGCTTTCCGACTGACTTCTCCGAGTGCTACCAAATGAGACTGTTGGTAATCTTGATCAATACTAGAAGGTGTATGTTCCTACTGATTGCACTTTGCCGAATGTGGTTGAAGAGCTCTATCATATGTAGTCATACGAGCCTGCTGACTAGATGCTGATTTAAAAACAGGTATATGTTCATGTCTATAGTACTCTGCCAGAATTTCCTGGCAGGATTGGTGTGATGATTCCAGACGAGTCTGTTGGACAATAGAATTAAAACAGACGGGTTTCTGTGCCTGTTCGTTTCTTGCCACCAAGTTAGGTTGGTGGACTTCTCTGGAAACAACAGAGATAAGAACCTGCTCACTGTTAACTGGTTGTCGCCTCTAGTAGTTCATCTTGCCTACTCAGGTTCAAAGAACCTGAGCCAAACGCCTAGAGTCGATACCCTGATCATGTTGATGGCGCACTGCCACATGAGTATGGCGGCGATTGTTGATGGGAGCCCTCAGGAAGGACTCCTGTCTCCTTGAATTAAGGCCCTAGGGGACCTGCTCATTCACCTCCTCAGAATATGGGAGTGAATGATGATTGTGTTCTAGGGATAATGACCCAAAATGGTTGGAGATGGTGGTTAGAATCGCCTGCTTCTGGATCACTGGTCATCGCTGTCCAGACGACCAGGTTGAATTACTGACTTGGAGGGCTTGTCGAGCGGCCTCTAGAGTCGGAATCGTACCGTTTTGATGGTACTCCTTAACCAGCACATTTGATACCCAGTGTTGAAGATACGGAGTAGTTGATGTCATCTTCAGAGCGTATGACGATCCATAAGGAGTAGTAGTAGTGGCATTCGATCCAGATGTTTTCACAGCAAATGTATTGACGGGTGTGAACATAAGAGAAGCCATTTTGGAAATGCAGAAGATCTTGGAAAACAGTGCCTGTTTGATATAACAGACATAATCAAGATAAGTCTGATCACTACATATTTTGGATGAGAAAATATGTTATGGATTTCTTTGTTGGCCCTCTCATTGAGTTTAAATAGGGGCCTAACAAATAAGCAAAACATCATTTTATCATGGTTAAGTATTCCCGTCGGGTTCACCATTTTATGTTTCCCTCTAGAATTTGGGATGACCTTGTTGATTTAAGGATCAAAAATTCCAATCGGGTTCTAACGGTTTTGTTTGTAAAACTGGAAACATCCAATGATTCCATATCCATTTGAACCTACTTTCCAATGGTAGGCACTCATTAGTTGTGGACTGATGAGGCTTTTGAATTTTCATTGGTCGAGAAGATGGAAGGTCAGACACATTACACCTTTTTTAGGGGAATTATTGTCTACTATGAGACTCTCTTTATAGATTTAAGTTTATGTTTGTGAATACTTATTACATTACCAAGTATAAAATTAGCTTTCTTTTAGATCTGAAAATTAATGATTGATATGTAAGAAATTTAGAAAATCTTTTATATGTATTCGAGGTTCTACATCAATAGAGAATCATCTTTATTTGTTAGAGATTCTTAGTCAATGGTATCCTTTAATACATTATATAAAAGTCTCTTGGAATTATGATGACCATACTGGTTTTAAAGCCACTCAGTGGGGAACTTTATGTTTATTGTCATTTATAAGGACATGGATTATTTCAGAGTTGGGATCGTACCCGCAGATGGGATACCTACATATCCTTTATTTAGAAAAGGAATCAAAACCTATGTAGTTCATGTAAGGGAGTATGATTTTTATGATTGATGGCTCAAAGAAATATGTCATAATTACTTTTACACTCTAAGCTCATGTGAGTCGTGCTCGGTGTGAGAAACAAGAGGTATTGGTAAAACCAGACAATTGTTCCATGAAAGATGCAATCATAAGAAATGATGTGGGGCTTATGTATGCATGACTGCCCAAAATAGATGATGATTAAGATTTACTTCACGAAAGAAATCCAGGAACAGGTTCCATAAAGGTATATGTAATTTATGGAGATTTGGATACTATAATCTTGGGGCTTACTCCTAAAGAAGATGAACAAGTTAGGAGTGGAGTTATGATTGGGTTTTACTCCTGAGAAGGATGCCCAAATCAAAAAGTAAATTAAGACTGGTTAAGAGAAATTAAGACTGGGGCTTACTCCTAAGAATGAGGCCCAAGTTTAGGGACTTGAAAAATTTTGGGACTTGGGGCTTACTCCTAAAGAGGATTCCCGTATTTGCGACTGGGGCTTACTCCTAAAAAAGGAAGCCCAGGTTAAGAGAATTATGGTTGGGGATTACTCATGAGGAGGATGCCCATATTTGGGAACTTTAAGACCAGGGTTTCTTCTAAGGAGGATGCCCAGATTGTGGGACTTGGGGATTACTCCTGAGGAAGATCCCAAATTAATGAGGACTTGGGGCTTACTTCTAACAAGGATGCCCAATTTAATGGGAATTTGGACTGAAGCATACTACTGAAAATGAGGCCCATGTTAAGGGAAATTATGATTGGGGCTTACTCCTGAAGAGGAGGCCCATGTTAGGGAGGACTTGGGGATTAATCCTAAGGAGGATCCCCATGAATAGGGTTCTCTCTTCTTAAAGGATGAGGTTGAATGAATGAAATATATAATTTTATTAACATAAAGATGTGTAAATCACTAGGTTTTGAGATATGTTCCATGGAATTACTTTCGGAAAAGGAAGTCAATCAAGAAAACATGCCATAAATGGCTTTGAAGAGTGTATTGAAGACTGAATCATGAATAGGAGAGGTGAAATGGCATAAGAGGAGTTAAATGGGAATGAAGGGAAACAAAAAATAGAATGGCGTGCAAGTCATAGTGGGTGTGCAGGTACTGCATCGGCATGCAAGTCCTGGTCGCGTAGGTATACATGCGCGATACATGGGTACTTGCGTGATTGTTAACCAGTAGGGTAATACTTGGGCGATCCTTGACCAAAGCCTTTATAATTATCCCGTCGTACTTCCAGAAGATTGGCGCGCAAGCTTCAATGAGTAGGTAAGGAGGATTGCAAGTGTGTCCATTTCCCTTAAGGGTAAAACACTTAGGCACACATGTGTTTAGAATATATTCCTCTTGTTTAGACCATCCATTCTAGGTAAAGAATTACCTTAGAAGTGTTCGGAATACTTGAAAAAGAGACTTGGGTGTTTAGAGCTCTGTATATGAATTCTGGAAAAATATCCTCCTCAAATGGGGGGCCCACCGGGGGTATTTATAGGCTGGAGAAGACCCTGGGAGATTTTCAAAGAGGGCACGCAAGTCAACTGCACGACCATTTGGGTGGCGCGCAAGTATAATTTCACTACCATGATGAAACTAGCACGACCTATGAGAAATGTTCTTTTTGTTCATTCCTTTCTCTTTTTTTTTGATGTTTATTCAAAGGATGAATCTTCTTTGTTTGAGGTATTTCTGTTTTCATTTCTTTTAGACTCTGTGACTAAAAAGGAGCATCAACACAATTCCTAGTCCAAATAAATATTATAGTTTTTTATTATCCATCATGGAGGCTAACGAGGGTTGCCTCACTTGTTTACCATATCGGCACGTTCACTTACTTCTTATAAATAACCTAGACTATCTCTTTTTTTGTATTATGTTTTAAATAAAAACAATGATAATGTTATTGGGTATTTGAAAAATTTACTAATGACGTGAAATATGAAAATTTAAACATGAAAATACAAATATAAAGAGTTAATAAGAAAACACTTGGTTTTAGGGTTTAGTTTATGGTTCAATCATTATTATATTTTATATGTCTGACTCCATTCTGAAAATCAAAACATGAAATATCATGTTTTAACAACTATTATTTATTTAAAATTGTGGAATATCATTGAATATCAAAGCACTCTTAATTCCGCCTCCTCCTTTAATCAAGGTTGACGACACTCCTTGGTCTAGGTGGTTCCATCTTTGAGGACTCAAATCTTTCAATGTTGTTTCATCCAATGATAATAAAAACTCCCACGTGGGAATAAATAACCAATGAAGGGAGTAAAAAGTGATTAAATAAAATAATAGAGAAATATTATGTTACGTGCCATTGGGAGAATTCACCACATCAGGTACAGTCACCTCACCCATGTGTGCTACTCAATTTTATCTATGAACATTAAATTATAAATTATAAAAAATTCAATAACACCTTCACCACACCCCAAGTCAAGCCTCAGGGTTATTATCTCATTTTAAAGAGTATGTGATTACATAGTGGAGGGGATGTAAGTGGATTATAGAGAAATAAGAAAAATGTAAAATTAATGCTGAATGAGATTAGTAAAATAAAAACTGAATAATGGGGGATTATAAGAGGGAGAGAGAGAGGGAGAGAGAGATTAAAAGAAAATAAAATAAGAAAATATATAATTTATAAATAATGTTAAAATAATATTAATAATACTAATATTAATAAAATCTATTATTATACTTACAATAATAATATTTGAAAAAGTTGAAGGGAATAAGAAAAAAAGAAAAGAAATATAAATTTAAAAATAAGAATTATAAAATAAAAATAATATTAATAATAATATTATAAATAATACTTATTATATTAATTATGATAATACTAATAAAAATTACAAAGTAAAAGAATTATAGAAGATGATGAAATTTTTGGAAAAAATTAAAAAGAATTGAATGATTTTATTAGAAATTGATTTTAATATTAAAAACTAAAACTCAAATAATTAAAACCTAAAAAATAAGGAAGAATAAGAAATGGGTGAGTGAGAAGATGGGGCTTCATGGATCCTTAGTGTAGATATCCTCCTCTATGGTCAATTGATGGTTCTAGATGGAGTGGAATGGAGGTTCTTACATCCTTTTAAAAAATATAATTCCACTTGAATGGTTGTCGTGTGTTATAAAAAATAAATTGATGTTTCAAACATGCAATACTTCATTAATTTTTTTCTTTAATTTATTTAGTCTCTTCTATCCAAATTATAGTATACTTTGACATGCATAGAGAGAGTTATTCTTTTTTTACTTCGTTCATTTAATCTGCTGAGGAAGACTCTCCATATTTCTTATATCTAATTTTCCATGAATAAATGTCCTTGAAAATGGCCACATTATGTTTGGAATACTTCATATAAGTTTCTTATAAAGTCATGTATATATTACCGTAACTTTTCATCATTGTTTGTTGGTCCAAGTGGGAGATATAGTCCCAATATAAATAATATACTGATTTGTGGACAATTTTCAATGCAAAATATGTGATGAGGTTTTGGGTTTCCAAATAGAAGGTTTAGATTTTGGTCTCGAACAAAATGTTGTAGCCTAAAAGTCCAAGAATAATAAAAAAATAATTCCTCAGTGTGGAATAATGTTTTTAAAATTTATACTCCTAACACTAAAGTGATTAGATTCTATCAAAATTACAGAAATAAGAAATTTTCACATTTTAGATTATTTTCATTATATAATTAAAATAACACATTATTTTAATAAAACATTTAAATATATGGGTTTATTCATTTAAAATAATTAATAATTATTTAAAATTATAGTAAAAAATTGTAAATAATTTTGTAATTTTTGATCCCTACATGGTCCCTGATGATGAAGAGTATAAGGAAAACTCTCTGAATATACCTATCTTACCCAATCGAAGAAGAAGATGATGATAGGAATTCCACAAGAATGATTGGTTTAGTGGTACAAGATTGAATGTGAATGCCACCAAGAATAGACAATAGGAGTTTCACTGAGCTCATGTGGAACAATAATTCCAGTCCACTCCGCAAAATCCCCCACCACCAATGACTATGCTCATTGACTAGCCAAAACATCCATGGTTGTATCAAGATCATCCAAATTCAGAATCACATCATTCAACTAGAGATCCAACTATGGTGATTTATGGAAACATTTCAAGTTATAATAATTCTTCCAAAACCACTTGGAACCCTATTGTGCCTCCATAAGTACCCATCATGATTCCCGCCGCAGAGCAACCCCCTACGAGCAAAAGTCTGCATCTAGCATAGAAGTATGATGTGTTTAATCATATCGCTATCATTCATGAAAAAGTATCAATCCTTGAGGATATCTTATTGTTAGTAAATATGTGATAATAACTATAATAAAACTTTTAGATTCCCCGGTAGTTTGAATCCTAGATTTTGATTACCATGATTTCCACGTAGAGAATGTCGAGTAACCAATTGACAGACCGTCATCACTTTTTCTGGAGAAGATGGCAGTTCTTAGGTGAGAGGTCATATCCACCTATTTTAAATAGCATGAAAGTTCCATGGTAGGGAGATCCATAAATTCATCTCTGAAATGGGTTATGAGATCACTCTCATCTTGATACGGACACTCCATAGGCTGGGAATCTCTAATTAATATTTGAGCGCCAATGACATGAAGATTTTCGGTTACAAGAAGACCGAACATAGACTATGTAGAAAAATCAATTTGAAGACCAAGTTGGGAATTCTGATGGAAGACACTGAATTCCTAGTAGTCTCATTAGACACCTCTTATAATGCATTGAATGGTTGGACTTGCCTTTATATACATGCAACAATACCCTCCTTTTATCACCAATTCCTCAAGTACTCCCTCAATGTTCGAGTATACATTCAAAAAGGTGATTCTAATCCCATTACCTATTTTTAAGCTCACTATATGGATTAAAATTACTACCAGAGAAAGGAAAAGCCTACTCAGACCAAGGAGGTCAGTCGAACCTTCATTACAACTGACCCATTGAAGGACATGGATGATGCATCGGTCATACAAATTCACTAGTTAAAATCCATGATGCCAGACATGGGGGACTTGTTTTTCATTTCTGAGAGTAAAGGGATCAATGTTCCCCAGTTTATGGAATTCCAGAACATTACCTCATATTAATATGTGAGTCAATATCAGGTCATACAAGAACCCCCAACTATTATCAGATATCTAGGTGTTCTCCCGGTAGTTACAACTATCCATCAGACTTTCTTGTTCCACTAAGCTGGTTTGAACCGCCACAAACTAACCTATCACCATAAAATTGAAATAAAACATGGTCCCATTGGATTAAATCTCTATGTAATCAAATCAGAATCCTTTGTGTCCCTGGTTTCCATAGTATAGGATTATCTTGATTTGGAATCCACTACCACTCTAGCTGATACAATTATTCCGCAATAATCAATTAGTTTAGAAGAATTAAATCATCCTGATGACCCCTTTAACAAATGATGAATAATATATGGAGTAAAATATTTGATCCTTAATGAAGGGGTCTCCACCACTCTCTATGATCTAGTTCAATTGAATATTGGCACCAAGGTAGAAAAAAGGCCAACAATGATATGTGAATCCATGTATGCTTAGACACATCATTAGTACATGGATTTCTAGAAGAATCAATATCTTTTTTTCTTGGATATTTTATTAGAATCTAAGACATGAACATCATGTCACTTTCCATTATCATGGTATCATTAAAAGCCATCATTTATTCCAAAAGACTTCTTAGAAGATGCACATATCTCATGGTGTCATGGTCAAGGCTGAAGTTTATAAGCTCATCAAATATATCTTCATCAAGGAAGTTCAGAACCCCATGTGGATAGACGACATCATACCAATTAGGAAGATGAATAGATAGATTGGAGTTTTTATAGACTTCTCGGATTTCAACTGCCACTGAACAAAGGATGATTTTCCACTTTAGGTGACAAATCTATTGATTTTCACAAACATTGGATTCAAGAATCTCTTCATTATAGATGGGTATTATGGGTTCAAATAGATTTAGATGTCCCTCAAAGATTAGGATTATACTACCTTCAGAGCACCACAAGGGACCTTATGCTATCAGGTAATTCCACTTGGTATGAATAAAGTAGGAGAGACCTATCAAAATTTCATGCATCGCATATTCAGGACAATCCTAGGGATGTTATTGGATCACTACATGAAAATTTTGTGGTCAAACCATGCTAGAGTCAAGGCCATATCAAAGATATTGGGAATTTGATCATATTCTGTCCTTCCTGAATGCTAATGATGGACCATGTGAAATGTTCTTTTTGTTTTACCAATGAAATGTTCCTCATTTTCATTGTCAGGTATAGAGTAATCATGATTTTCCCAAAGAAGATGAAGGCTATTAGAAAAATTTCATCAATATGAAACCTTCAGGAGCATTGAGGCCATCAATTACACTTATCCTACATATGTCTATTCATTATTAATTTGAATGGAAAGTGTAATACCTTTATTAGGATAATGAATAAATGTGCCACCTATCAATGGGTTATGGTGTTCCAGACTACGTTTGAGAAGATTAATAAGTACCTACCACAACCCTTATTTTTCATGTATCCCTTCTTCGAGAAACCATTGGTACTCGATGTGGCCACCTAATAATGATAAATTGGTACCCTACTCAGTGATAATAACAATAATTGGAAAAATAATACATTTTAATTTTTTAGTACTATGCTCCTCGATGTAGAATTTAGATTTTCTCCCATCGATTTGAGTTTCCTCACAATTGTTTTTCACAGTGAAGAAGTTGCAGAACTACTTGCAGCATCATGAGATGAAGCTTGTTTCTCACATGGATTCAACAATTTAAATCCTAAAATTCCCTATGTTTACATGGACTGTATCTCATTAGGAAGTGATCCTTTATTATTTCCACATCAAATTAATTATTAAGAAGGCTATCAAGGGTCCTACGCTGGAAGATGTTCTAGCATCTCATCCCTCTCTTAAAGAAATACCTCTAGATGATGAGTTCCTAGATGAGGAAATCCTCTTAGAAGAACAGGACATGCCTTTCCAAAAGATTAATTTATATGGTTCCTCTTAGAGTCCAACTAGCAGATGGGTCTATGATCCCATGGTCAACAGATTATATCTAAGAATCATTTTCATCATGTGTACATAGGCTGTTCTACTTTATTCATTTTTACTCTCACAAGGTTTCACAAATAATGAGGCAGGGTATTTGATTCCCATTACTGGTCTCAAGATGGCCCTCAAGATTGATTTTCTCCCCCTTCATGTGAAATTGGATTCTTAGTTAGTCATGAAGAATATAAACAGTGACTACATCATCAATAAACCAAATCATGTTCCCTTTCTTAATCATACTCTCCATATGATGGCCCGATTCCATTACCATCCAGAGGTGACTCATATTCCCCAGTTAAAGTGTGATTGATCTGATACCGTGATGAGTTTGGAGTCTTCTCTCATAGATCCTCAATCAGATGATGTGTTCATTCATGTGGTGTATCAACGATTCATCGCATTAGTCTTATCAGGTGATGATGACATCTAATAGGAAAAATAACCTTACCATTGGTGCTTCCACAGCAGGTCCTTTGGATCCCCACATAGTTTTAGAAGCCTTAAATTGGATGAATCCATTCTTTGAGTATCTCTAGTATGAAAAAATCCCTTTGAAAAAATCAGAAAAGGGGTGAATTCTCCATTGTGAATCTTAGTTCATTTTCCATAGTGATCCTTGACTTGGGAAGACTCTCCCCAAATATGGGTTTCTGGGATTCCTCCAAAGCTACATTCATGGAGGGAAGATTCCGTGGATTATTTAGGAAGTTCATGTAGCTTCTTGAGGAGTTCATCAGGCCATGTTAAAGCTATTACACCATATTCTAGGACTGAGCTTCTTATGGAGCACCATGGTCCACCACTATATCATGTTCTTCAAAAAGAGACAAGTGTGTTAGATCCATGGAAATTTTGTGCATTTCCCACCAGATCTCCTCGATACTACATAATAATCTTGGACAATTGTGGTCTAGGGACTTGGTGTTGTGTGAACATAATCACCAGTGACAATTTTCCATAGTAGATTCATTCTGACTATAATAGATTTCTTTTCCAATTGGGCAGAAGAAGTCCCCCACAAGGAAGTCTAGGCCAATTATAATTTTGAGTTAATGATCTTGAACATCATTTATTCGTTCAGATTGTCCAACTCTGTTATCCTTGAGATTGGAACCAACTTCTAGGAGGATAATATGAAGAAGTTATATTCTATGTACGACACTGGTCTGACCAAACTTCACGCTACTATGCGTAATACAATGGGCAGATTGAGGCATTCAATAAAACCCACACCAAAATTATATAGAATATTGTTTTTTAGAAAAAGAAATTTTTTCCATACAATGTCCCTATTTATCTCAAGGATTATCGAATGTTGACTCACAATTCCACTCAGGTGACACCATATTCCCTGGTGTATGGAATAGAGGCAATCCACCCCTTTGAGATTCAGTTTTCATCACTCCTCATAACTATTTATGATCAATAGACATCAAAACAATATAGCATAATTTCATCTAATAAAACTATAATCCTTCAAGAAGAATAGACTTCTATCCTGGCATAAACTAGACAGGAACCAAAATAAGATATCTAAGGAATTCAATAATAAAGATAATCTACACTCTTTCCTTCACAGTGACACAATATTGAGTCTAAGGATTCCAATGATATGGGGTAGGAACCCACCAATGATGGATCCCAAATGAGAAGTAACTTATATCATCAACAAGGTTTATCCTAATGGTGTATAAACATTAGATACCATGGATGGTGAGTGGATCCCTCCTTCCACTAATTCCATGTTACTCAAGCATTACTTTACATAAGGGTGTCTATGTTCCAAGCTCAAAGACCTTAAACTTGGATACCATGGTCTAATAAGCATGAATTTATATTTTATGCATTATTGAATTTACTTCATGATGTTAAATTTAGTGAAATATTCCTTGCAACATTACTTTAATCTTTGATGCATATCATTAGGTGCGTGATGTTAAACTGCATAACATTTCACATCCCAAGAACATAATAATAAACTACGTGCATGTTATTCTCCGATATTTGTCATGTGGGGTTGGTCCTCCTTTTCCCACATTCACATGATATTACTTCTTGGATCCACACTACATATTTCAACTTTACGACCCTCATACTATGGTTCAAGATCTATGATCATAAACTATGATCTCCAGCATCTTGATTTCACGACATAAAACTGCAGAAAAATATTTATCCTATACATATGATGATAAAATGAAAAGCACAAAAATATACTCACCTGAGAGAACGTTTCTTCTAGATTTGATCATATATCATGAAATCGTAAGAACTACGTATGACTTGATTCCCAAAACCCTGAGATATTTAGGAAGGTCTAGACATTTATTATTGGGGACCTGTAAAAAAGTCAACATTTCACACAATTATCCTGAGTTTTCCTTGGGAAAATGTTATATGATGTGGGCCTTCATGATTCTTATTCACATTAGGTTATTTTTCCATGCCACACACATCCCCATTTGGATACATTCCCCCCACATCCCAAAAACATGACATTAAACTATGTGTAAGTTATTCTCTGGATTGTGTTGTGTGGTGTTTGGCCTCCATCACCCTCATTCCCTTCATATTTATTCATGGAATTACACTAAAAATAGCAAGCATCATCCTTAGGTCAAATCACTTCACACATAAACATTGATTTCCTATTTCATAGTCACACGACAATAAACTGCATAACAACAAATACATTCTCATTTGAGAGGATATAGCCCATGGCGTCGTTCATCTACCATTCCATCATTAAGAAATAACGGTATCTTGATTACCATTCCCATGGGATAATTAGTCAAAACCAAGCATTTTGACATTGAGTCAAGCCATAGGATCACAAACCCTTTTGTACCTTGTTCTGGAATTCCCTTAGGGTGTTCATGGTATGAGGTAGATATCTTCGGTCCCCATTCATGTCAATTTATTTTTTTCTCCTCTCACTTCTCCTTTATGATAACTCTAATTCCTAAATGTCTGAGTTTCATGAAAATAATCTTCATAACATTATGTATCCTAACTACACTATTCTAAAATTCACTAAAGTGATGCTCCGTTCAACACGAACTGAAAATGAATATTCTCCAAATCCTTATAACAAGATGTTAAATTTTACTGTAATGTCCAAGTTGCATGAAAATAATCATTGTAACATATTTTTCCTCTATTCGTGATGTAAAAAATCCTAGATATATCCTAGGTACAAGATGCTAAACTGAGTTCCTATGGTCCAAAATCTATGGATTTAAACATGGAGGGTTGATTTAAGAAAAAAGAAATTAAACTATTTTTGACATCATGGTATTTTATCTTGATTTAAGTTGGGTCCTACCACTCACATGCTCTAATGTACTGGGGGCATGATACATAAGGTATCGAGTCCCACATGGACATTTCTCTGACTCATCTCCATATTCTGACTCTTTCCAGGATTTGTTTTACACCATCATTCAAATCAAGATGGACCCCCAATGGTGATGGATATTCTATTTTGGCTCACCTCCCATCATGGACCATTGCCCTAATGGATTTTTGGAATCATATAGTCAATATTGTGATTCAAATTTGGTCAATAGTAGATTCTATGTTTTTATGCCCCACTGTTGACTAGTGATGTTGTGTACCCTATGTTGAGAATATAGTCGACTATGGTGCTTACCATTATTCATACCTTCTAGGGTTTGTACATCAAAAGTTTCAATATGCATCCATTCCCCATCCTTTTATTCTAGTCGATCTCTAACTCCCTGTGTGATTCTCCCCATGCATCTTTGCATGTTGAGTGGCAATGTAGGTATTTTCAGAACATTCTCAACCAAAAATTCTCTCACTCATACTATAAGCTTCTACATGTGGTAGGGAAATCCTAACAACACTCCTTGTTTCTAACACAGATCAAGGATCAATTGATCTTAAGAGTAATTAGTATGTTTTTTTACCCACAAAAAAGGGCTGCAAAGTATTTGGCCCAATCTCTATGACCTTAAACTAGGATCCCATATTGTCCAGACTCTACGATCATATTCTAAGAGCCTCTCCATGGTTCGATTAATAATGTGTTCTGTATTGTGGTCCTCCATGGTTATCATTTATGTTAGGCTATTTGACTATGATATAAAAATCCCTTTTAGGGTATGTCTCCCCCAACCATTGTCCTTACCACATGATGTTAAAAAGAACAAACAAATCCTATCAAAACATCATAAAACAAAACAATACCTTCCATGTCGCATGATGATATATGGAACATGATGGTGGTGTTCTCTCCTGAGAAGGAATCACTCTGGGCATTGGCCATCGACTATGAAAATTTTCAAGACCTATATATAGATTGATTCCTATAGAAACACCTATAATTTTTTATCCATGTCCAACCAGTAAAAGAAAAAAAGAACAATAAAAAACCACAAAAATGTAATGCCCCCATTATCTGTGTATGGGTCAAACCTACACAATGAAATTTTCATTAAAAAACTATGTGTGTCTTGATTCCCATCCACATGGGATTTGATATACGAAGTGATCACCTGGCCATAAATTTCAGGTCAAGACATAATATACTTCCCTTTTCACATATGTTCATCTCATTCCTCACCACATGACTTCAAACTACATGAATTATCATAACTACATGTGTATTGATTCCCATACCCTTGGGATATGTAGGGATTCATAGGGACATTACCTTTGGACCCAACCTCAACATTTCCCTTCTTTCATGTTGGGTCACCCATGGTCTGAGTTTGATGACCTTAAACTAGATCCTCAAGTCCATGAACTATGAATTTAAATATTACATAGTCCTCTTCTTGGATATGTTATGTGGCTTAGACCTCTCTGGTCCTCATTCATGTCGATTTTATCAGAATACCACATAATATATACCCATTTGAGACTCCTCATTGGTCCAAAATCCTTGACTTTAATATACAAATCAACATCCTAAATGCACGATGTTAAACTACAACCCCATCATAGGCAAGTTCAGGTTGAACGTAATAATTATGGGATGTTTCATCTTCCTCAATAAAGTGAATTTCTCCCACCAGTGTTGCTCTCCAACATTCTAACTGACATTGTATGAAATTTATAGATAGGTATCATGTTTTGAATACAGTTAGCGGTTGACCCTATGTTGGTTGTCCTCATTTCAGTCTAGTGGTACAGATGCTATGTTTCATATATGGTCAGTAGTCCTGTAGGCCCACTTCACGACAACCACACACCGGGCGCACCAATAAAAATAATGTCACGACACAACTGAGTCCTGCAACCCCGTTACCCCAACCACAACCAAGAAGCAGTCCCACTACACAACAATATCAATGGAAGAGAACATAAACCAAAGGATGTCCCATTACCTACATGTTTATCCATTCCACACTCAGTCAATCTCTCAACCTGAAATTCCATCACACCTCATGTACCACCCCAAACACAATGCCCAAAACAAAACACCACTAAAAAGTACCACCATTGCACAAACATACAATTCCCATTCACACGAGAAACCTCTATATCCACCCCAGCACACATATAAAGATGAAATAATGAAACAACCCAGTCCTAGAGCCCTGCTGCCATCCACTTCCCTATGTAGCCCCACTGAACAAGAAGTTTGATGATGACAACATAAAACAAAGGTAGTCCCACAACCTACATGTTTATCCATTACACCATCAATAAATCTCTCAACCCGAGATTGTATCACACTTTTAATTCCACCCCATACACAAATCCCATAGAAAAACACCACCCAATAGTAGAACCACTACACAAACATGCCTCTCCCCATTCACATGACCAACCCATATGTCTACCCCCAGTACCCAGAACCATGCCTCCCACAACAACACCACCCAACCCACACAAGTATCGAACCCCAGAAAACATATCACACAACCAAACCCTCAATCCATAGATATTTATAATTTGGAAATATGGGTGATCACACAATAGGTTTTATCTTGGGGAACCCATTTATTTTACCAAATATATATGAGTAACTAGATTTGATATTGAAGCTAGTTAACAATGCATAAAAACAAAAACAGAAGATCACCAGTGCACAAGCAATGAAAACTAATGACCATTTTTTTTCAAAGGCATACAACCACAGAAAACCATAAAAATAAACAATGATAGTAAATAAAACAAAATATTCACATCAAATATTTTCAATTACTTACCTATTATCTTTTAATTTTCACTTCCCATCCATTATTGATTACTCATTTAGGAAATTTATTCACAATTTATTTAAAAATAATCACTAATACACCGACCCCAAATGATAAAAAATTGAGATAGGAAGAATAATTCCTACATGGAACAACATTCCACCAAAAAAATTCTTTATTCCAAAATAGAGGATCGTGTGAGTAGGAGGAAACTCCAAGAAAACTGAGCAAGAGGGGGATCAAGCATAGGTGCATGACCCATCTAGATATGAAGGCATTAAGTGCACCAAGAGGGAATGGAAACACACTAGGAAGGGAAGATCCTGACATTGAAGAGACTGATTCTATATGGAAGGAATAACGGATTAAAAAGTCATTAATGTGGTATGATGGTCAAGATCGCATTGTTTGAATATCTCAAAGTCATCAGAGCATTAGTATATTAATGATATAATTAATATCCTTTGAAACACCCTTAAAAATTCTTAAACAGGTCTCTAAAATCAGTTTACGTCCAATAAAATGTAAGAGGGAAGAATATGGAAAAATTCAGGAAACTGGAAATTTTGATAAGGGTGAGACACTGTTTGGTGTGCCACCATTTCAGGGTTCCATCATTATGGTGACACTGTTATTGTGGCACCCTTTCAGTCTTCCACTATTTTGTTATGCCACCATTTTGGTGTACCACTATTTTGGTGTTCCCCTGTTTCGATGTGCCACCGTTTCGGTGTTCCAGCGTTTCGATGTTCCACCATTTCGATGTCCCACTATTTAGGTTCCACCTTTATAGTGTGTTGAAATCTCGGTACAACCATTACAGTTCCACCATTTCAGTCTTCAACATTTTCAGTGCCATCATTATGGTTCCACCATTTTGGTGTGCCACAATTTTCATTCCACTGTTTCATTGTCCCACCATTGTGGTGTCACCATTTTGGTGAAACCAGATTTTTGGAAAACAATTTAAAAAACCACTACAACCCCCAAGAACACAAGAAGCACTGGATTTTCATAAAGGAATGGTCCAAGGAAATCTGAGTCATTATATCAGATACATCACAAAATATTCTCACCCCCAAGAATTCAAAACCAAACTCATAAAAATAGGGGTCCGAACAACCCTCCTGTAAGATATCTCTTTGGAAAAAACTACCTAATGGTGTTCAAAAACAATAGTGGAAAACCCTAACATTCAATAAAATATCCTTGAAATCTATCCCTTGAACAACTCTACAAACCCTATGGCCCCACTACCCAAACATATGGATTAGGGAATCTCTTCCTCTATGTCATGATACAATCCACTCTGGGTGACACTAACTCACCCACAGGTGTTTAACTACATCTACATTAATTTGTCACTATTAGAGATTAGGTCATCCTATCTCTACATGTCGAGACTTTCCACACAAAATTGAGAATAAGTGAACAATACATTTGATAACAAACATGGTTAGGGACTACATAATTAAACAAAGAACAATAGTAAAACACAGAATAAAAAACATATAATAGCTCTGGATACTCTTCATGCATTTATGCCTCCCACCACAATGTATTATCCTCGTGGCCACCAAACCTCTATGTCACACAAACCAAAGGAATAGTCTATCCTTGACGCACCTTCTCCTCATGATCCTTTATTCTTACTAGACACTCCATGAATGTCACATATTCCTCAATATCCAACTCCTTCCAGTCGATGAAGTTGGAGTCATCATGTATGTATCGATATAGTTGAGAGACATGGAAGACATCGTGGATCCTCTCCAATCGTAGTGGGAACGCCAGCTAAAATGACACCTCTCCAACTCATCCCAACACCAAAAATGGTCCAATGAACTTGATAGAATGCTTTCCCCACCTCATATAAAGCTCCACTTCCCACATTTAGGGGAATCCTTCAAGAATACCTGGTCCCAAACCTCAAACTCCAAAGGCATACTCCTATGATCAGCATATCACTTATGTCAGTCATGTGCTCCTATAGTCCTCTCATGGATAGGTTTCACATTATATGAAATTGAGTAAATCAAAATATAGCCAATGAACATGATGAAAAACAAGTCCGAGAACATGAGGGACACAAATTTCTTGAGCCCCAGAAACATTGTCGGTGCATTCATAACACCGAAGGGCATGACCACAAAAATGAAGTTCCCATACATGCACCAAAAAGTAGTCTTCAAGAATTCAAACTCTTTCACCCCTTGACATGTGATATCCGAACCACCGGTTAGTCATGGAGAAGAAACCATCTCCCATTAACCGGTTGTAAATATTTTATATTCTCAAGAGAGGGTAACAGTTCATGACTATTACCTGATTTAGTCTATTGTAGTATATGAACATCCCTAGGCCACCCTCTACCTTCACCCCAAAAAAGACTGGATCACCCCAAGGTGACACACTCAGCAAGATAAAACTCGGTTTCATTAGTTATTCAATATTAATATGCAAATCCCACAACTCAGAAGGTACCATCTGATTGGGAGCCATCTAAATAGGATGGGCACTGGTTTCATGTCTATTCCAAACTCAATGTCATGTCAAGGGTGTAATGTCCAAAACTCATAAGTGAAAACATTTAGGAACTCCCCAACAACTCCCAAAACCTCCACCATCTCAGCACCCTTTAACCCCTCTGATTTGTTCACTAACACAAAAAAAGAGGCTCCACACTCAGACTACCCTACTGACAACTGCACTCACCAACAAAAGCTATACGCTGGCTATCCATTTCTGAAAACACATCTCTCATTTGAAAGTATTGGATATCGTCATGAACAAATATCAACCAATAAATTCCAAAGATGACATCATATGGCTCCATCTATAGTTGCAGGAGATACCCACTTGAATGATGCAGCCCCAACATTAGTCTACACCCCTAGAAAACATCAATTAGACTAGTTTGAACTCTAATTGGCATGCACAACACTAGGAGGAAGGAATGTATCTCTACGCCTAGTCCCAAGCCACGAGATAGAATGGATGCATCAAAGAATTTAAAAGACCCCAAATAAAACAAAGCATATGTGAGAGTACTAAACAAACCAATCATACCTCAAACAAACTCCAACCCTTCTGGAACTACATCCTAGGTAGCATCAAACTACCCACACCAAGCTCTACTACCAATATGTTATTGAACACCTCCCCGAACATTCCCTAGTTGATGTCCCTAAGGAGAAACCTTATTTTTTCCTCCTTGGGAATCGCCTACCCTTGGTGGAGTGAGATATTTATTCCCTTACTATAGGAAAGGTCTGACCGAAAACTACTTCTACTGAGGTGGGGGCTGAACCCGACCACCCCTATGGCATCCCGCCTTTTTATTACATAATGTTTCATTACATTTTACAAACATAGGATCTTTAATGTCTATTCTCTTGGAAATCAGGAACGTAATACTTGAAAACAACATAAAAAAATATTCTAAAACACTCGTAAAGATTATTCTTAGGTTCATCCTTTGTATAATTACTTCATCTCTTATCCAGGAGACATACATCAAAGGAAACGATGAGCAGTAGAATCCGTAAGTAAAACAAGTGAAACAATTGACAAGTGTTCATAAGCAATATTAATAAAAACATGATAAAAGTCATAAAGGCATGATAAATGGAAGAATAGGAATATCATAAAAAATGAACATGAATCATAACTTGAATATGTGGCTACAACATTTCATTTAGACATTAATGAACATATCACCGAGGTTTGTCCCCGAGATGTCATAAAAATTATCGAGGTTATTCCCCAAGGTATCGTGAAACAAATTTATCTCTATAGATTAATTATTTACCCAATGCATTGGAGTGCTATCAAAGTTTACCCTTAATATGTTTTTATTTTCATCTGATCCACATAGATCATAATTAAACATTTCATAAATATCCCAAAAAGAGTAAAATAAATGGGATTCATTTCAAAATCATCACGTTTAAAAAGGGCTTAAAAATAAGATCGTTATTTCATTTATAACCCATGGAAAGTGAGTGAGGGTTAGGTGTATGTCAATTACAGAAGAAAATATATCATTTTTGTGTATCTAAAAACTCCCATAGAAACGAAATAGGTCTGGGTATTAAAATAAATAAAACATCAATATTCCATGAAAAAAGGAGAGAAATTTTGACACGAAATTTATACAGCATAACGACTATATAAGATGTTTTTAGAGTATAATATAAAGAGATCAGACAAGGATATACCATCAATAATTAAATAATTTTTATATTATAGGTACATAATTAAAGGAAATAGGATCATGTTGTGGAAATTGAATGACACACCACATGAAAAGGGAACATTCAAGGAAAAAAAGAATATTTTTTTTTTCCGAAAATTCGGCAGCCTAACGACGTCACATAAAAATTCATAAAATCAATTGATGAGAACGGAAAGGGAATCTAGTCATTTGGAAATGAAATTTAAAGTATTAAATTTATATAAGAACAATCCCCTCATAATAAAATTGAACTATAAGACATAACATAAAGGAAGTCATGACTTAAAAGAGGAGGGTGGAAGGTTCCCTTACCTTAAAGAGTAACTTCGAAAGCATGAAGGTCGGGACCTTGTGAGGATAAAGGGAACCTTGGGAGGACCACTTGGGAGGTAAAGAGACGTTAAATTTGTTGGGGAGGATTTTTTAATGAAATTAATTATGTAATGGCTTGGTATTTATAGGAAAATAGTGGGGATAAATTATTAATTTCCAAGAGACACCTCATCGGTGGTATTTGAAAAAACATGGGATTTCCAATGGTATTTTCCAATGGTATTGTACACTTGGGACACCTCATAGAATATATCACTATTAATAAGTCTACCAGAAATCATACATAATTATTACATCATTAATGATGCCATTAAACACTAGAAACTCAATACTGTATTTTTACTATTGATCAAAAATTCAACTGTTTCAGAAAAATCCAAAAAATTCACATTAACCTAATATCGATGCTCTAAATTTAATAATGGACTCCATTTTATGAAAATAATTTTCTAAATAATGTTAGTTTAATTTTAAAATAAAATCATTATTTAATCATAAAATTCATCTTCAAAAATATTACTCATTTTGTAACACCGTAAAAAAGTAATCAAGGTCCCATAAAATTATCGTTTCATCATAATATAATTAAATAACAATTTATGATTACATTTTATGAAAATATATTTACATTTTAAATTATTTAATTAATTATAAAATTTTTAATAAAATATTTATGACATACAAAAATACCAAAACTTATACTAAGATATTTTTTTCACTTTTAAGATGTTTAAATTGTATTTATACATTCATGTGTAAAGTTTATATATTTTTGGACAATTAACTATTCATTGCTATCCATACGGGTATGTTACTATTCATACTTTACAATTCAATAAAAATCAAGTTGATCTTATTAGACTCTAAAATTCACACTGATCACAACCGTAATAGACTTTTTTGAAAATAATTTCACATTATTAATTATTTAATGAATACTAAAATATTTTAAAATACCGTTTTTCCCCTAAATTCTTAAATAATACACATCCTATATTTATCCAGATATTTTAAATTCACTAACATTTCCCTAATAAGAAATAACAAATTTAATTATATAAAAGGATTACACAAAGAAGCTAAGGTCTCATTAAATAGACACTTATAAGACCAGCATAGGATCTAAGTGTAAGGTGTGCTATTGTGATAGAATCTTGCGGTGGCATAGACAACATTGCCTGAGTTGTGATTTCTATCAGCTTGAACTTATCCATTAGGCGATTCTATTCAAGCTTCATATACTGATGTTCGGCTTGGGTTTTGTCTAAAACAAAGCCCGGTGATGTTACCTCCTTCCCAAGATTCGACATATGGGATTCATATGGCCCGAGTCTACTGGATGAGGCCATTCAATCATCTTTCTGTTTTAATTAACCAAGATAACTATATTTATAAAAACACAATGGTAGGATTATTTTTTCCAACAGTTATATTGACCAACAGTTATATAATAGTCTAAACCCAACAATATCATTTTAATTATACCCACTTCATTAATTAAAATATCTAGTTTTGTTGAGTATAAAATAAAATAACACACAAATTTAGGAAACAAATATAATTAAAAGGTTTGGGCCGTTACCTTCTTCCCCCCCTTAAGTAATTTCATCCTCAAAATTATATTTAATACCCTTTGATGAGAAAAGTTTTGGGTACTTCTGGCTCATAGACTCCTCCAGTTCCCATGGGGCTTCTTCATATTTGTGGTTCCTCCACAATATCTTAATAAGGTGGGTAGTCTTGTTGTATAGAAACGTGTATCTATGATCAAAGATCTCCACCGATGGATCCTTATAAGAGAGGTCATGTTCTAGTTGTACCACATCTGGATTAAGTACATGTGAAGGGTCTGGTATGTAATTACTCAAGAGGGATACGTTGATGAAATCATGAACTTGTGCTAGATTTGGAGGAAGTGCAGGCCGATCGGCCACTGCTCCCACATGGTCAATTATTTCATAGGGTCCAATGTACCTACGATTGCGTTTCAATTTTTTGCCAATCCTCATGACTCTCTTCCAAGTTGAAATCCGAAGAAAGAATTTGTCACCAACATCAAACTCTAAGTCCCATTGATTATTGTCATCATAGATCTTTTGCCGACTCTGAGCATCCATAAGGTGTTATTGATTGGCATATGAATTTTCTATTATTTATTACACTTGATCAGGACGAAGAAGATTTCCCCCACAAGCTTCATCCCAACAAGTAAGGGTTCTACCTCACTTCCCATATAGAGCTTCATTGGGTTCCATTTGAATACTCGAGTGGAGGATATTGTTTTAAGAGAACTCAACTAGAGGGTGATGTTGATCTCGTCCTCTTTTAAATTCCATTGAGCATGTTCTTAGCATATCCCCAAGTGTTTGAATAGTTCTTTCAGATTGGCCATCAGTTTGGGGGTGATAGGCCGTTCTAAAATTCAATTCAGTGCTCAGAGCTTATTGAAGACTTTTTCAGAATTTTGATGTGAACCTTTGATCATGACCAGATATTATAGAAAGTGGAACTCCATGTAGCCTCACATCTTCCTTCACGTAAATCCTGGCAAGTTGATCAAGAGACAAATCTTCTATAATGAAGATAAAATGGGCAGTCTTTGTGAGATGGTCCACTATTACCCATATCTCATTGTTTCCTTTGGAAGTTCTCAGGAGTCCAGTGAAAAATTCCATAGTGATATTTTCCCACTTCCATGAAATTATGGGTAGTGGTTCAGTACCGTTTTAGGAATTTTTCACTCCACCTTCACTTGTTGACATACCATGCACCTTGGCATGTTTTCAGCAATCTCCCTTTTCATATTATCCCACCAATAATGATCATGAAGGTCCCTAGACATTTTCATGCTACCAGGATTTATAAAGAATGTATAGCTATGAGCTGCATCCATCAGCCCCTTCTTTATTTCTGGAATAGATGGAACACATAGTCTTGTACAAAATTTTAGTACACCTTATTCATTAGTATTGAACTCAAGAATCTTCCCATCCTTCACAACCACAAACTTCTTTTGTAACAATGGATCTTTTTTTCTAATTTTTCCTGATCTTCTCTAGTAGTGACGGCTGAGAATTCATTTGGGTTAGTATTGATGATTCCCGTTCCTTTATAATTCCGATGTCCTGTTTTACTAGTTCATTGATCAAAGGATCTCTTTGAATTCTCATAATTGACAAAACATCTGGGTAATTCCTCCTTAATGCATTAGCGACTTTGTTTGCTGTTCCGGGATGATAATGAATTGAACAATTATAGTCTTTATGGAGTTTCAACCATATCCTTTCTCTCATGTTCAATTTAATTTGTGTGAAAATATAATTCAAACATTTATGGTCTGTGTATATATCACATTTCCCCCAATAAAGATAGTTCCTCCATATCTTTAGAGAAAAAACGACTGCAACCATCTCCATATCATTCGTAGGACAGTTCTGCTCATGATTCTTTAGCTGTTGAGATGTATAAGAAACGATCATGTCATTTTTCATGAGTATTCAACCAATACCCTTCAGATATGCCTCGCTAAAAATAAATAAACCTTCCCTACTTTAGGAAAATGTTTACATGGGTGTAGTAACAAATCTCTTCTTCAACTATTATAAAATTCTCTCACACACCTTTGTCCAGATGGACTTGACCCCTTTCGAGTTAACTTGGTTAATGGAATATAATATTTTGAAAATTTTTTCATGAACCACCTATAATATCCCACAAATCCAAGGAAACTACAAATCTCAGTTATTGTTTTAGGCTGAGGCCAGTCCTTTATAACTTTTTTCTTTACTGGGCCAACTATGATTCCTTCATTGGTAACAATGTTCCCCAAGAAAGAAACATATTGTAACCAGAATTCACATTTACTAAACGTTACAAAAATATTCTCCTTCCATAGTGTTTTCAAAATAACCCTTAGATGATCATCATTTTCCTCATGACATATCAAATATATAAGAATATCATCAATAAAAACTTCCATAAAGTTATCAAGGTAGTCCTTAAAGACTCTATTAATCAAATCCATAAAAAATTAGGTGCATTAGTCATTCCAAAAGGATTAACAAGAAACTCATAATTCCCATATCTTGATCGAAAAAAAGTATTTGGAATATCTTCTTTCTTCACTGTCAATTAAGTATAACCAGATTGAAGATCAATCTTAAAGAATAATTGAGCCCAAAAAAGTTGGTAAAATAAGTCATCAATTCATGGAAGTGGGTATTTATTCATTACGGTTATCCCATTCAGTTCTCTATAATCAATTCATTGCCATATAGATCTATCCTTCTTCTTCACAAGGATAATAGGTTCTCCAGAAGGAGACAGACTCGGTAGGATAAACCACTTCTTGAAAAGATCTTGGAGTTTTTTCTTTAATTCCTCCATCTCCACATTTTCTATCCTGTATGGGGTCCTTGATATTGGTTGAGATCTAGGTATGAGTACAATAGAGCTCTCTACCTATCTTTCTAGGGGAGGTTTAGGAAACTCATCAGGAAATAAGTCAATGTATTCTTGGACGATGGGGAAATTTTCAATCCTCAATCACTCATTAACTTATTCTTCACCTATCGATTGCATAAATAATGATGTAGGATGTTATTTTAGACAAAGACCTGGTTAAGATATCTCTCAATGGAAGATAACTATATGTTTCCATTCAAGACTACTGAGATTTCCATAATTCATCATTTGATCTTAGAATTATACTTTGAGAGCCAATCCATCCCTAATATAATGTTGAGTTCCATAATGGTAATGAATACTAGATTTAAGATATTATTGTGCTCACCAATGTAAATATTATAGTTTCTAAACACTGACTATGCTGGGATAATACCGCCAGGATTCTTGACTGATAACATTACTTTTAGGAAGTCAGGGGTTGATTCTAAATTCTTTAAAAAGATAGAGGGAAAAGATGAATGTGTAGAACCAGAATAAAACAATGTACTTCCTAGATTTTAGAGAACAAAAAGAGTACATGCTACCACCTCATTTGGAGATTCAACTTCAGATATCATGATAGAAAAAGAATGACCTTTCTCCCATGACCTCTGTTGAGACTGATGGTGGATCCATCCACTTCCTGTGGACTTGGACAGTGATTGGAAAAGTGCCCATGTTTTCTACACTTAATGAACATGACATTAGGTAGGGAATGCACCATCTTCCCCTTGCAGTTAGTTTTTGGAAGATGAGGTTTCACCACAACACTACAATTCCTCACAATATGGACATCTCCTCCAAACATGTATCATTTCCCGCTCTCGAGAAGGGAGTTCCATGATACTTCTTCCCACATTTATTAAACATGTGATGTTACACTTTATTGCCTCCTCTTCCTTGATCAAAGGTCCTCCCTAAGCTGGGCTCCATCAATATCTTTTTGTCATTCGATTTATGAGACCACTGCATCTCACTGAACTCCAGTTCAAATTTCATTGCACTTCATATGTCTCCTCATAGCTGTCATAGCCTCAGTTGGATAGATTCTTCTGCAGATTAGGTCTCAACCCACCGAATAATTTATCAACCATACCATTAAGATCCATGACAAAGGTTGAGGTATAATGGGAAAGTCTTGTAAATTTCATCTCATAGATTCCCATAGATTCATTCTTCTTATGATTTAGATTGATAAATGTCTTCCCCATTATTGTTCTCATTGAATGAGGGAAGTACATACTATAGAAGAAACCTCTGGACTCTTCCCACTCCATAGATTCAACCTTCACTCTTTGCCTCCTATTTTAAATCAGTTCCTAACACTAATAAGCTTCTCCCTCTAAGCGATATTCAGCCAGGGTGACCTTCTCTTGCTCTGAACCATGGAGCACAGAAAAGATATTTTTATAGAGCTGATTCATTGTTCATCAATCAATGGTTCAGTCATTCCATTGATAGTTTATGGTCATTGATGCATAAAGGAATAAACGGAATGTTGTTCCGTTTGTGGTGAGATCAGTCTCTCAGCTTGATTCAAGTTATTTCCCATAACCTGAGGCAGTTGGTTCATCATTCTCATGAATGTTTCCATTCCAACTTCCATCTGAGGGTTGTCAGCGCATGGTCCATTTCGGTCACCATTTGCACAGTTCTTCATATTACCCACCATTTTTAAACAATAAAACCTTAGTGAGAAACTTATTTCATTTACGAATATTTTAATAATAAAGGGTTTTATGTCATAAAACTTTTTAAAAAAATCACATTTCTCTATAAAAACTTCATAATGATTCATAAAAATCTTATGATTAACCAAACATATCCTCCTAGAGTGTCATAACTAAGAGGGTTTCAAGGCCTTTTTTCATGTACCAGGATAACCTAGGTCAAGCCCAAAACTCCTTGACGGAGATTTCCCTACTAGGTAACTATGTGCCAGAGCCGCCTCTACCTGCTCGTATCTAGACAAGGATATATTTTCATGATAATCCACTTACTCAATACTCACCAAAATAACAAGACTTTTCCCTATATTTAAACATTTCTATAGGACTATTCCTAAAGTATTCATAGAATAATTTACAAAAATAACTAAACTATCCGTTTATACCAACTACGGAATCCCGCCTTTTTGTTACATTACTTTTCATTACATTTTACATACAGAGGATCTTTAAAGTCTAGTGTCTTTGAAATCATGAACATAATACATGAAAACAACATAAAACATTATTCTAAAACACTATTAATGATCAATTATAGGTTCATCTTTTATAAAATTACTTCATCTCATATTGTGGAAACATACATCAAAGGAAAGGCTTATGAGAAGGCTTAGTAAGATAAACAAGTGAAACAGTTGACATGTGATCTTGAGAAATATTAATAAGAACATAATAAAAGTCATAATGGCATAAACAATGGAAGAATTGGAATATCATAATAAAAAAAACATGAATCATAACATGAATATGTGTCTACAACATTTAATTTAGACATGCATGAATATATCATCGAGGTTTATCCCCGAGGAGTCATAAAAATTACCATGGTTATTCACCAAGGTATGGTGAATCTTGTCATCTCTTGAGATTAATTCTATACCCAATGCATTGGAGGGCTTTAAGGGTGCACCCTTAATATGAATTTATTTTCTTGTGATCCACATAGATCATAATCAATCATTTCATAAATAACACAAAGAGAGTAAAAGTGATGGGTTTCACTTCAAAATCGTGACATTTTAAAAGTGCTTAAAAATAAGACGGTTATGTCATTTATAACCCATGGAAAGGGAGTGAAGGTTACATGTATGTCAATTACACCATAAAATATATTATTTTTTTGTATATATGAACTCCCATAGATACTAAATAGGTCTAGGTATTGCCATAAATAAAACAAGTGAATTTTTTGAGAAAAAGAGAGAGAAATTTTGAGACGAAATTTCTACAGCATAACAGCTATATAACATGGTTTTAGAAAATAATATAAAGAGAGAGGAAAAGGATCTCCCATAAATAAATGAATCATTTTACAGTAAAGGTACAAAATGAAAAGAAATAAGATCATGGTGTGGAAAATTAAATGACACAACACATGAAAAGGAAACTTGCAAGGAAAGAGAAAGTGCAATTCCTTTTATGAAAATTTGGCAGCCTAACCGCGTAACAAAAAAATTCAGAAAATCAATTGATGAGAGAGGAAAGGGTATCTAATCACAAGTAAATGAAATGTATTGTTGTAAAGATATAGAAAAACAAGCCCCCTAATAATAAAATGGAACTATAAGACATAACAAAAAGGAAGTCATGACTTAAAAGAGGAGGATGAAAGGTTCCCTTACCTTGAAGAGTAACTTCGAATGCATGATGGTCGGGACCTTGTGAGGCTTGAGGGAACCATGGGAGGAATACTTGGGAGTTAAGGATAAAATAACGTCATTTAGGTGGATTTTGGAATGAAATCCAAGATGGAATGTCTTGATATTTATATGAAAAGTGAGGGAATAAATTATTAATTTCCAAGGGACACTTCATCGGTGGTATTTGCAAAACCAGGGGCTTTACCAGGGTATTTTCCCATGGTATTGGTCAATTGTGAAACCTAATATCATATCTCACTATTAATAAGTCTACCAGAAAGCATACATCATTATTAAATAATTAATTATTTCATTAAATACCTGAAACTCAAAACTATATTTTTACTATTCACCAAAAATTCAACTCTTTCAGAAAAATCCCAAAAATTCACCCTAACCAAATATCAATGCTATGAATTCAAAAATGAACTCTATTTTATTGCAATAAATTTCTAAATATTTTTAAATTTATTTTAAAATAAAAACATTATTTATTCGAAAAATACAACTTTTAAACTATAACTCATTTTGTAACACCTTAAAAAGTAATAAAGGTGCAATAAAATTATCATATAACCATAATATAATAATATAAAAAATTATGATTATGTTTAATGAAAATATATTTTCATTTTATATTATTAAATTAATAATAATTTTGTATATAAAATATTTACAAACTACAAAAAATACCCAAACATATACTATGATTGGGGTTTTTCACTTTTAAGATATTTAAATTGTATTGATACATTCATGGGCGATGCTTCTATTATTTTGGCCAATTTACTATTCATTACTATTCATATAGGTATGTTTCTATTCATACTTTACTATTCTCTAAAAATCATGTTGATCTTATTATGCTCTAAAATTCTCACTGATCACAACCTTAATAGACCTTTTTTTGAAAATCATTTCACATATTTAATTATTTAAAGAATAAAAACATTTTAAAATACCGTTTTTCCTAAATTCATCAATAATATACATCCTATATTTATCCGGATATTTGAAATTCACATAATTTTCCATAATAATAAATAAAAATTTTATTTATATAAAAGGATGACACAAAGAAGCTACAGTCTCGTTACATAGCCCTTATAACACCAGCATAGGACCTAAGTGTAAGGTGTGCTATGGTGATAGAATTTTGGGGTGTCTCAAAAAACATTTCCCGAGTGGTGATTTCTATCAGCTTGAACTTATCCCTTAAGTGATTATATTTAGGATTCATATGTTGATGTTTAGCTTTGGATTGGTCCCAGGAAAAGGCCAGTGATGCTACCTCCTTCCCAAGCTCCGACACATGGGCTTCATATGGCCCGAGTCTACTGGATGAGGCCATTAAATATTCTTTCTTTATTAATTAACCATGATAACTGTATTTATAAAAACACTACGTTACGATTATAGTTTCCAATGGTCATATTGACAAACGGTCATATTGAACAATGGTCATATTGACCAACGGTCATATTGACCAATGGTTATATGACAGTCGAAACCCAATGGTCTCATTTTAATTATACCCACTTCATTAATTAAAGGATATATTTTTGTTGAGTATAAAATAAAATATCACACAAATTTGGAAAACAAATATAATTAAAAAAATTGGTTCGTTACAACCCCCATCGTAATAATATCGAACTGGGAACTAGCTCCAATGATGTCCACGACTGCCATATACAAAGCACCTCATTCCTGGCCCCATGGGGAAAAGAAGAGTATTAGAAGGTTGGTACAAGAAATGTTGAGGGATACTTCTTACTGGATGAAAACATGAAGGCCCTCATACTAGAGACCAACTTCTAATTACCTTCCCCTTTGATGAACTCAGCTGGATCACCTCTCGTGCTACATCTCCCTGCGAGTGCATCCTGTCCAATACTTCTCAATTCCTATGAACTTAAATGTTTGTTTATAGGGTAAAGGGAGTTATGTAATACTGAAGAAAAGGTCAGAGTGTCTCCTCCAAGAATCTCTCCTTTGAATCCTAATTGGAAAAGAGATCCGGAGAAAATCATAGGATATCCTTGATCTTGACCCCTTGTTCCCTCACCTACATACTCCCCTTCTTTAGGGAGAGAAGCTCTGGGATCTTCACAGCCATCATCATCGAGGAAACAAACTCTACACAAAACTCCTTCTCAAAGTTATCCGATTAGAAATTGGTCTCCTTCCTTTATCAAGGGGAATGAATCCACCACTAGTGCATCACACCTCACATCTGAGTCATTCCAGAGGAACCCATAATTCCATTAGAGCACGAATCAAGGTAAAGTAGATTTTCAACTCCTAAAGCTAGCCCTTCGCCTCCATGTCTTAAATACTGCCTTCATACTTTTCTAGGGTTTATCGTTGGAAGGAACAAAGGATATTTTTCCACAATCCATCCTCCTCCTCTCGATCGACCCTAAGTTAATCAATAATGTTATCTTACGAGGCCTCAAATACATATACTACACGTGGGTGATGTTCGGGTGCCATAGAAGAAAATGGTAATCAAGGAACTCCTAAGACTGAGTAGTATGAAATATTATTTTAAAATTAATTTTAACTATTTATTTAAATTAAATTCCTAAAAAACCGAAAACACACAAGAACATAAGTAATTATGATGCATGAACCTTTTATAGGGTCTCCACCCAGCAATCAGTGTAGCCTCATTTGGTCATTTAGTAGTTCTAGGGTCTTTGTATCAGACCATGGGGGGGGGGGCTAAAATCCCATGTCCTAGCCAGTCTTCCCTAGCGTAATCCACACACTATGATTGACTAACACTATTTCCATACCGTCCCATGAAATCCTCCCTATGACTAACTCTAAACTCCATCCCATACATAAAACATCACCTATGATACAATTCTATCATGACACACCTTCTTCAAAATGAGGTAAGGGTCAACAAAGTACCACACCCTTCCTTATTCTAGATTAAGGAGAGATAATGAACCCAAGAGTCCTGCCTTCAATAGACCTCGAATTGGAGACTAGCACCAAGTGTATAGAATATCACACAAAATAGATGGAATTACCCTTTTTAATGAAAATAGGATCATGATATATGATGGTTAAAATCCAAGCCAACATTAGTCATTTATAAAAAGAAAACCATAATCCAACCCATGCCTGGTTTAAACATAAACTACAACAGAAATACTACCAATTAACCAGAGAATATTCCAAAAGGAATAGACAATGTAGAAACACAAAAACTATACCAACACCCAAGCTAGTAATGTTTAACATGGTAATAAAATTCTTCTAGGAAACCTAAATATAGTTTTTAATAATGTAGTGTGAATATACATTTATACCAAGTTGGAAAACTAAAAAAACCCATTAACATGTGGGGGAACATAATAATTCCCCTATGAGAAAATAGTAGAACCTCAAAACACTTACCAAGCAGTACTAACTAGCCTAGCCTCACCAAGTCACACTAACCAAATAACGCAAGTCATTGTAAAGTAGTCGTATAAGAACTTCAAAATTTTGGTACCCTAAACCACTTTCTCACTAGAGAGATGCTCATTCATAATGGCTAATTTATTGACACTACCACTCTTCCAAAATGTAGTCCCACTTACAAAACCTTCCCACACACACTCCCCACCCACAAACATCAGGGACACAACAACCACGCCCCTCACCCGAAGACACTTGAGCCTCATCCTGAAGAAAATTTGGAATACAATCATGGCCCATAAACACCTGGGACCCTTGTCCACAACAAAACCCGCCTGAAGGATCTTGGAATTTGGTATCCCTCAATCCATTATGGCCTATGTAGATACGATCATGTGATGTGAACTTAGAAGAGGGTGAGAGGAATAAATTCAGTAACCAACCATCCATGCTCCAACCAGAGTGTAGGGAAATAAAACCTCCCCCATGAAATTGGGGGTGTACAACACATGGTACTCAATAACAGTGGGGTGCATATAGAAGTCAAAAGGGGAAAAATTTATACATATAGGTAAGAAAACACTCATCCCAACCTAAATGTTTCAAACAAACAAATATCCCACATAGAACCGCATTTTCTACTACCCCTATATAGAAAACTACAAAAACATCCACATTAAAACACTTGCCTAACCCCTTTTTTAATTTATCCACTTTCTATTGACAATTTTAGGCGGTTGATTTTAATTTATTCCAGCACTACCCGTGGAAAATTCCAAGAACAATATCTACAACTATTTCAGAAGTCGAATTGTCCCTAAACAATGCAGAGGCGAACAAGGATATGGGGAACAAGGTAATGAAATCCATTTTAACAACCATTATAAAAAACAACTGAGAAAAACCAACCTGGAGTCCCATTGTACACCCCCTTCTTCCTAGGAACACATTAAATCACTTCCAAATATCATTCTTAAATGTCTTCCCCCTCAATATTCTCTTAGAACTAAACTAGGTATCCCCACTGCACAACAACAACACACCCAACACACATAGAAAGATGAATTCACCACACAACCTTGTCCTTCAACCCAATTTCCCATACACTTCCCAGAAACCATCCCATTACACAACAAGTTCAATAGCCACAAAATAAAACAAATACAATCCCACTACCTACATGTCTATCTATTCCACACTCAATCAATCTATAAACATTTTATTCCATCACACATTCTGTACCACCACACTCACAATTCCCACAACAAAACACCACCAAAAAGCATCCACACTTCATTAATGTTCCCTTCCCCATTTAGAGGACCAACCCCGTTTTCCACTCCTGGTACCCAAAACCATTCCTCCCACAATATAACTACACAACCCATAAAATGCTCAAACCACATAAAACACATCACACAACCACACCATCAAGCTAAATATATTTAGATTTTTTTAATAAGGGTTCTTTAATTCCACTTTGATAAACATGGGTGATGACACCATATGTTTGGTCTTTTGGAATCCATTTATTTAACCAAATATACAGGGTTAATTAGATTTCATATGGAATCTAGTTAAATAATCATCACAACAAAAATAAAACATCACCAATGTGTAAGAAATTACCACCAATGACCATGATCTTCAGAAGGAATAAATCCACAACAAACCATAAAAAGAAACACAGATAGAAAATAAAACAAAAGATCAACATCAACCATCTTTAATTCCCTACTTGTTATATTTTAATCAATACTTCCCTATGATTATTTATTACATGTTTAAGAAAATTATTCACCCATTCTTCACAAATAATCACTAGTAAACCCATCAAATTTGATATACAAATAAAAAGAGGCAGAAGAATCCCTAATTGGAACAAAAGGTGACCAAAAATCTTATTTTCACTAAAAAAGAGGGTTGCACGAGCAATAAGAAACTCTATGGAAACTGAGCAAGAGGGGGCTCTATCATTGGTGGACGACTCATCAAGAGGGGAAGGATTTAAATTTACCACATGGGAATAGAAACACACTAGGAAAGGGCGATTATGTCTTTTAAGATCCAGATCCTATATTAATGGAAGAAAGGTTTCAAAAGACCTTAGGGTTGGATCGTTTTCAAGATCAAGAAATTATAATATCTCAAAGACTTCAGAGCATTTGGATATTTGATATTTACTTAATATCCATTATAAAACCCTTAAAAACAAACAAATAAGGATTTAAACTCAATTTTCATCAAATAAAACGTATGTGGGGTGAATCTGGGAAAACATAGGAAACAAGATATTTGGAAAAGGGGGAGACACAGTTCGGTATCCCACCATTTCGGGGTTCCACCATTTTAGTGTGTCACCATTATGGTTCCACAATTATGGTGGCACCACTATGGTTCCACAATTTTGGTGTTCCACCATTTCGGTGAGACTTGATTTTTGGAAAAATCCCAAAACAAACAACTACGACCCCCAAGAACACCACATGAACTAGATTTTTACAAAGGAATGTCCCAAGTAAATCCAGTTCATTACATTTTATCCCAATGCATGATATCATGATCTTAAATATGCAGGATAAATTTTTTAAATGTTATGTTTTTATGTCTTATGATTATGAGATGATTGATATATCCCTTGTTTACCCATACTGAGCATCGGATATCACCCTTTCATATGATTATTTTCCCCAAGTCGGGTAGAAGGGTATTAATTAAGATATGTCAAAATAGGGTCTATTAATGGAAAAATAAGTGGGAGAAAATCAAGATGTATTATAAACCAGTTGTTTTTGTTTCTTAGATTCTAAAGACACTATACCCATATGATAATTTCATATATTTTTGTATTTTATAATGAATATTATTCAAAATTGATGTAATATCAATATTTTTAATGTATGGTTCATTATATATTTATTCCTATTGTTTCTCACTACAAGCATGACTCACATGGGATTAGAGGTTAGTAGTGATCATGAAACTCTTCATCCAAATATCCCTCCCAGATTAATCCAAATATCAAACTTCCAAACTATTTAGGTTTTGAAACCTTTACTCCACATAGGGTATATAGGAAGCCTCCCTATTGTTCAATCCCATCCACGTGTAAAATCTAGTTCTCCCTCTTTATCCATCCTCTATCACTTATTCCACGAAATCACCCTTATCCTAGTGAGATCACATCATCGACCTCAATCCATTTTGTCTGTCTCAGTTCATAAACCTGAACCACATAACTCATTTTATTCAGGGATTGATCCTAAAGTGACTAACACTAATCTACATCAATATGGGTTTCTAATGATGTGTAACCCTTGTCATGTCTTCCGGAATCTGTCCATGTGTAAGAACTGATTCCATACCCCATTCCAAAACTATGTGGAATTGGATTCATATATTCTACACAAGGAATGTAGGAATCGTGCTTAAGATTCAGGCCCATCATTCATTCTCAGCTTTTTCTTTCCATCGAGTCTTCGTGTATTATAATATTCATGCCCCTATTTAGAGGATTCATTTCATTTAGGTTCACATCAATGTGATCCATTCTCATCGTCCACCTTCTTAGTTGTCTCATCGCCTGATCCAAACATCATGGTTTTTGATCCCTGTCTTCATCATAAGGTATGATGGAATCCTCCTTGATGTTCAATCCCAGTTTTCCATCCAAACAATGTTGATTTTGATATCTATCTTCTACACATGGTACATAGAAAGCCTCCCTAAGGTTCTATCTTTTTTTTCTTATGAAGTACACAGGTTCTGATCCATTTCTTATTCACATGGTATATAAGAAGACTCCCTAATGTTCAATCCCAATTTTCTCTCTGATCTAAATAGTCTTTGATCCATGTATTATGAAAAAGGTATATAGGATGCCTCCCCAAATTTCAATCCCATCACCCCTCACATTCTATACATTACACCAATGCCATTTCTTACTCTTCATCAATATCTTTCCAAATTATTACCCAAGACAACTCATCTCAGTGATATCATTATATCCTTGAGGTCAATCTTAGTAAATAATCTCCATTCACTCCATCACTTATCTCAGTAGCACCCAGGTAGCTATCCACGCGTAATCTTCAGACAATCAATATTAATCTCACAAAGATAAATCCTCATGTGAAGGGAAGTTATCCATGTGTAATCCCCATGCGTCATCATCCCTTAGAACTATTGAGTTTTGATCTTTATCTTCTACACAATGTATGTAGGAAGACTCTCTGAGGATCAATCCTATCCAATGAGAATCCATGGTGTCCCCCTATTTGGGGTAAACTTCCTTAGTCTTCCCTCAGTGGTGTCTAGATTAGCCTTCACAGTATGAAACCTTCTCTTTATGAGACACACCACCCCATGACATATATTTTTGAGTGTTATGATCTATCCATTAGGTAAACCTTCCTGGTCTCCCCTCCTAGGGATCATCTTCTCTGATCTGTTTCTTTGGGATGTTCCGATTGATATCATCCCATCTACGCAAGGCATTAAACTAGCATCTTACATTGTGTTAAACATTGGATTTCTGAGGAGAAAACATGGAAGATATGACTCTGGAATAAGATTCCTTGAAATTTTCATAGGATTTATTAGGTTATATTCTCTTGAGAAGTCCTATTATGAGGAAGAATATAGGTGTTATGATTTTCAAGGGCCAATACGTGCTATGAATTTTCAAGGCGACTACTCTCTTGACAAAAGGATGATGCCTTAACTAGAACCCCTGAAATGTCCAGACATAAGCAATGTAATTAACCGAATTCCACAAATATGTGGAACCGGGAATGAGTTTCATGAACTATGACTCAAATATATGAGTAAGACACATACTAGGTGAATAATTCCATGGAGTAATCCATGGAAGGAGGAAACAACATTTCATCATCCCATTTAGATCAAGGAGCTAAAATCGCTGAGATAATGATGAATGTTACCTACCTATGGAAAGTGGGAATGAAAGGTTCAAAATATTTTTAGTGAACACAAATGAACATGCACCCTCATGTACGAGCGAAGGAACATTCGAACTAGGCGGACACACCCTAGTGAAAAATTTCGGAAACAAACACATTTATATTCATTGAGGGATGATGATATAAAATTAATTAATCAAGAAAATTTATTATTTTTAGATTCTCTACTATGAATGGATCTATGTGGTTCCCCAATAAATTATGTTAATGAATTATTTTTCTAATTCCAATCATTAATTCCATGTATTCTAACCATGTACCTAGGTCGAATCCATGGGATAAGATCCTTGGATTATGATTAGAATATTTTTGAATAATGCCTCAGGCATAAGCCATGGATTATAATTAATCCATGATTCTCAACTTCACATATGGTTATTTGAGTTTATATTGGTAGAATAGTTTTAGTGTAAATCGAGGGGTTTCCCCCCTGAATTCCCTATGTGTTTTTTGAGAGGTAATGTCCACTAGAGCCATGTGGGTCCCCTAAAATTTTCGGAACTAGGGTTTCCTCAGTTATATATCTTGGAACCACTTATAACCTGACATATACTATGATTATAGACTTTTAATTTATGGATGAGGAATTTATTGGTTATTGTTAGTCTTTACTATAGTGCCTGGGGTGTCAAAAATATTTTTTTTATTTCCCTTATATTGAGGATATTATTTTATTACATGGTAAACTATAGAAAAAATTATTTATATAACTTTTTTCTACTACTTATTGTGGGATTTTTATTTCAGGTACACTACTAGTGGTGGCCTAAAATGTTTCTATTATAGCCTTCATTTTCCACCATGAGACTTGGAAATCCAGTTAACTATCATTATTTCATTGAATGTTTAGGTTTGTGTAATTTCTCAATTCCATGTTTTACATGGGTTATACTATGGAGAATATGAGTTAAGATCGGGTTATGACCCAACTCTATTTTTTACTGCCATTATGTTGTCTTTGGCTATTTTAGATATTATTTTTTTCTTTTCTTGATGTATTTCTTGTCTGAAATATACTCTCTATATCATTTATTACATAATGGTTATTTGGTTATTTATTTTCATTTTACTATTTGTCATCCAACAATCTTGTTTTTTTGATGTTATAAATATTTGGTTTTATTTATAATATTGGGTTTTCAATGATATGTGGTTATAAAATCCTCGCTGTTCTACCCTGTACCACACTACTAATCATCAACCACTAAGATATGAGGACACATGATTATGGAAATATATAAAATACTTGTTAGGGAACCAATTTTGGTTTTTAGGGGAGAGAATTATGAAATCATATGGGATATTTTTTTTACTTTCTCTTATTGTTTGGGCTTAGTATATAGAATTATATAAACAATTCAAAAAAAGGATATAGTAATTATTTTCTGTGATTAACCCCTACATGTATGGGGAAATTCATTGTTCCTCAAGATTGCATTCCTATTTATACATTTCTCTATTAGTATTGACCCAATTTAACCTTGAGTATTGAAAATGATTATGAGGTTACTGATTTATGGGATTTTATCTCATGGACCTATATAGAAGGAGAGGGTATGTTCATGCATCAAATCTGGGACATAGGATTCTTATGTCATTTTTGTTATTTAATATAATTGGTTACCTGATTACTTAAACTATTACCCTAGACAATTATTTATTACATTTAAATCTATTTATACAATTCCAATTTATAATTTTATGGTGAAATTTTACATGAATTCTTCCTATAAATTTTTAAAATGACTATTCCGTGACTATTTTGGTTTGATTTTGTGGAGGTGTCACCTAATTGAAATATAATTTACAACAAAGAGTTTTTTCTTCTACTTTTTAGTGGAAATATTCCATATCCAATTTTAATTTCAGAGAACATGGAGATAATGTAAATAATTAAAATAAAATTATGAGAAACAATTCGATGATTGTTAAATGATGTTACCTAAATAAAATGCTAGGTACAACTTATAAAGTGTTTTCCTCACCTACCTTTTATAGATTACCTCCCATATCTCTCATCTATTTCTTCCACTGTCACTTATGATCAAAAGAAAATGGTTAATCTATGACTCATTCCAATCCTTCCCACCTCTCTTTCTAATTATTATTTCTCCATGTTAGGGATTCACGAGATGGTTTTACCAGAGGATATTTGACCATCCTTGTATAATATGTCATCTATCCTTCTTAGATTGAATAAATCTCTTGAACTATTTTTCATGTTTTCGCCCATAATTTTATTATAGGTATGATTATAGGTGATTTTAAAATGGTTTTGAATCAAATTTAAATAATTTCTATTATGGTTTTGGTTCCAAATGATAGGGCCATAGTCTGACTTAGTGTCAGACACTTGGAACAAACCTTTGGAGGATCATTGATTTTTCATTGGGATTTATAGAAGAAAGTGATGAGTTTTTTTCCATTTATACATATGTGTGTCACCTTGGTTGATTAGTTTTACATTTTAAATTAATTATAAACCGTGTATAATTAATTAACAAGATATTTTAAGTACAAGATTAAACCATGGTTTGTTGGGAATTGGTTGTAGGCCTTAGATGAGCTCGAACGGTGGGGTTCTAAAATGGAGTTAAATGGAAGTATTTTTCAATGAGTTAAGTGTTAAATTTTAACAAACAATATAATTATTTAATTTTTAATTCATTATTTGTTCGGTCTCAATATAATTTTGGGATATGAACCGTGAAATAAAACTGATCCCTCTGTTTTGTATTTTCACTTAATAAATACATTGTAAAGTGTATTGTAAGCCCATTATATGGGGGGTACAAATGGGACAACCTTATGTCTGTACTAATGATATTGGTTGGTATAATGGTTTATGAATGGGGGAGTAGGTAACATATTTAATATGTAATTTTCAACCTCTAGTGTTTATTAAATGTATTCCAATAAGTATCGTATACGGTGTTTTACACTATAGATTGTGAATGGGATCACATTTAGTCCAAAAATGTATAAGTTTGAATCTTTTTAAAATCTGAGAATATTATATGTGTACCTTGGAAGATAATTAAATGGGTGATATGTAAGAAAATGAGGGGTTTCCTTGTTATTAAGTAATAAATGGGAACATTGGGACTTGGATACCCAATAAATTATAGTTTTTTATGTTGAAAGAATATAATGAATTAATTTATTGGATAAAAATGTTTTTCTATTATTTGGATAATGTTTTAAAAATTAATTGGAAGGATTCCCTGAATTTTTTTGAACCTTAATGGTGTAGAATGTTGTGAGAAATAAATGAATTCTGATATGGAATTCATATCATTTCAAGGACGTGATAACAATTTTTGGACTTAAATATGTTTCTTAATATAGGTGGAGAAGCTCCACTGCTGCTTAGGGATGTGATCCAAGATCAAAAAGCATAAAATCATTCAAAGGAGGCTGTTTTGCAAAGCCCCTTCATGGGGACCATTGGCACAGTAACCATGAAAATTAATTTGGTGTTACTCCAATGAGTGCAACACCCTCCGCAACCAAGAGAATGTATTTAATGGTACTTCAGTTATTCTGAAAGATCTACCCCTACTGCGAACCGGTGTTTTTCTTCATGACACGCCTTCAAGCTCCACGATACCCCATTCCCAATAAATTTATGGCTCACTTCACCTAAAACGGATGGTTACTCTGACCTTTCCACTTTTGAGATCCTATTTTCCAAAGCCCCAAAGAACTATAAATTAGAGGGAAAATGGATCATCCAAGGTAATTGAGAATTGGGATATGCCCTTTCCCTTGTTCCAATTTTCCCCTTCTTAATGAAGTTACTCGTTTGGCGAAGGCCCATTCCTTTCACAGATGAAATATCCCCATTGGGTCAATCATGGCTTCACAAAGCATTAAGACATCGTGGAGAACTCATCCATCAAGAATGGGATTCATTCTAAGGAATGGTCTCCATGATTTTTGAATCCTATTACTTATCCAATCCATATTTCCTTAAGGTGAATTAGAGATTTGCAAATCCCCTCTCAGTGTAGCCCCTTTCCTCATGATACATTCTTTCATAAATCCCTCAAGGATTGTATGTAGTGATTTATTGGTCCCTCGTAAAGTTTCTCATGTTACATTTCTTAGAATATTTCTTTTCATCATAGGTATGATAATGTATTTCTCTTTTTATCATAGCTAAGATAACTTGGACCGCATGATTGACATCTCATCCCCCACCTCTCGTCAGGCATTACATGGGTCGTGCACTACCCAAAGGTGCACATCTTATAGCCATGTATGTCTAAGGGGGTATGTAGAGGGTCCTCCCCATCCAAGAATCTGGACATTAAATTTCTAAACCCCATCATCCTCAGAACAAAATGTTAAATTGTAGTCTCATCCCCTGTAATGCACATGGGGTTCCACACCATGAGATTGCACTATAACCACTCTTCTCCATGCGATTGATGGAATTAGATCCTCCTCACCTGGAATGAGATCCTCTTTGGGAAGATTACATTCATAATCCATACACCATCACTCATTGATGCATATCTCATGATGCAATCATTTGGTCTATTACATTATCTTGATTCTCAAACGGAGCATTACTCACTTGGGCATAGTGGTTACTAGTGACTGTGAAACCCTTATTATGGTCATCCATCCTTGAGTAAACCCAATATCACCCATCCAAACTATATGGGGTTTTATCTAAGTCTTCTTCACATGGTACGTAAGAATCATCCCTGAGGTTCAATCCCAACCCCCGGTAAACTCAGGTGATACCTCATAGAGATGCAACATCATTATGTGACACCTTACCTTTAAGGGTAAAATACCTCAGATCCACATCCATACATCATTCTGATCCATCCACCCACACTTCATCTATCACATCACCCTTATCCTAGTGATATCACTTCATCCACCTCCATTCATTTGATCCATCACAATAGGAATTCCCTAACCACTTGCCTTATTTCAATCTGGACTGCCACTTTTGGTGACCCATCCCCATTCTTCATACATCTAGGACACTAATCTTGCATAAGCCCCAACATGTCTAGGGGAAGCTATCCATGTGTAATACTTAATTCCATACCTCATTGAAAAACTACATGGACGTTATCCCTATATTCTCCACAAGGTATGCAGGAATCCTACCTGAGGTTTGATCTCGTCATTCATTCCCATCAGGGTATTTACCTTGAGTCACTATGTCTTGGGAGGATCATTCCCCATCCTGGAGGTTCCACTTCTTTTAGGTTCCAATAAATATTCACCCTTCTCATGGGATTCCTTTTAAGGTGTCTCATCACTGCATCCAAACTACATGGGTTTTTATCTCTGTGTTGTTCAGAGGGTATATTCGAATCCTCCCTAAGGTTAAATCCTAGTTTTCAATATGAACTAAGCGGGGTATGATCTATTTCATCAATAGAGGCTATGTAGGACTCCTCCCTAGGTTCACTAATAGTTTTCCATCCAAATTATGTGGGTTTTTATTCTTATCTTCTACGTTGGGTACATAGGAAGCCTCCTTATGGATCAATCCCTTTTTTCCATATCAATTATATGTACTTATATCCTTCTCTTATAAACAATGTTTGTAAGAAGCCACCATGAGGTTCAAACATATCAACCTCACACTCAATCCATTCCATATCGTACAAATCACCCATATCAAGCATGATACTAACTCAATCCACCACATCTCAGTGAGATCATGTCATCCATCAAGTCAGTATTAGTGCATAAGCTCAATTCACCTCACTGTTGATCTCAGTAGATCTCGAGAAAATAACTATTCCTAGTCCCCACACAATCTATATTAATCAAACTAATAAATATCCTTTTCTAAAGGGAATATATCACCCATTGGAACTATGTGGGATTTATCCTTGTCTTCTACACTGGGTATATATGAAGCCTCCCGAAGTTTCAATCATAAATAATGGTAAAACATCATGCCCCCTATTTGGGATGCACTTCCCTGGTCCTCCATCAGGGGTGTGCAGATTAGCCTTCACTATGTAAAACATTCTCTTTATTAGATACACCACCCCAGGTCCTTTATCTTTTGGAATTGTAATCCAAACATCTGGAAAATCTTCCAGGTGTCCCCTCATAGGGATCAACCACTTTGATCTATCTTCATGGAAAATTATAATTGAGTTCATTCATTCTCCACAAGACGTTAAACTCATGGTTTACCCTGTGTTAAACATGGGATACATGAGGATGACCTCAGAAGGAATTCCTCTAGAGTAAGATAACTTGGGATCAGAATAGGATTCATTGGGTTCCACTCCCTTGAGAAGACCCCTTACAAGGAAGAATATAGTTGTTCTAATATTCCAGTGCCAAGATGTTCTATTGATTCTCTACATGACTACTCTCTTGACCGAATCTTTCTACCCTTACTAGACCCCTTGGAATGTCTATAATGAAGTAGCGTAATTAACCATAATCCACAAAGATATGGAACCATGAATGAATTTCACAAAATATGACTAAAATCAACAAGGTAGACCCAGACAATGCAATGAATTCAAAGGAGGAATCCATGGAAGGAGGAACCAAAATCACATCATCTTGTTTGGATCATTGTGAATATATCATTGAGAAAGTGATGAATTTAAACCACCTTTGGAGAGTAGGAATATTGGTTACAAAATATCCATCAGTGAATATCAATGCAAACGAACCCCAAATTGTGAGTGAAGGAGCATGATGATGAGGCGGATGCACCCCAATGGAATATGTGTGAAATAGAAATGATGACCTTGATGTGAATCTCAACTACTAAACAGGGGAATCGTAGTGTTTGAGTCATCAGTTCACCAAATTTTTATATTTCTAGATCCAGATATCCACCACTAGGGCATGATAAGAAACTCGTGGGCCCAACATGTAAACTACCAATTGTTAGGGAAGTCCAACAATTTGTATCATGTTTTTGGTATTATCTATGTGGTTCCTTCTCTCTATCCATGGAATATTGGATGATGTTGGGTAATTGAACATTGACTTCCTTATATCTATACTAAAAACCAACAGAATAAATCCGGGAAGATCCATGTTGATGTGTATCAATCCATATTCACTAATTATATAGATGAAAGAGGCCCATTGATGGGGCCTTCCCGCCAGTCTTATGCATCAGAGTCTAGGGAAGGGTCCTGGTGGGTGGATCTCATCATTCTGAATGGTGATGTGTGCCATATTCCTAAATCTATTCATAGATATATGAAATTGGAGGAATATTTTTATCCCTTCTAAGGTCTCAATGTGCACATGTTTCTATTATCACCATCATCATTCTCAACCTATACCCAAGATCATCGAAAGTGATTCTGGGATATGATAGACCACCAGTACCTAGAGGACTCATAAAAAAATACCACTGCTACCACACATGAAGTAGTGGTTATTACCCCATTTTATAAGGATGTGATTATGTGGTCGGAACCACCACTATGTCATGAATCAACACACATTTATTTTTCAGTTAGTGCAGAAGTCTCTCCACTAGTTAGTCCACCACTACGGAGGTCCACATATGTGACATTTCTTGATTCTTAAATAGTGAAGATTAGATATAGGGGAAACAAGGAGTCTGGAAATGATTCCAAGAAGGGAAGATTGTGGGACACTCTCACCACTAACCATATTTTGGAAATGTTTTGGCCAAATGAAGCTCTAGACTTCAACATTCGAGTACACCTCACTAAGGAAGAAGTTTTATGATTTCTCCAAACCATCTTGGTGATGCGTTTCTGGATCCACAACAATTATTTTTCCAATCATAAGATTCAAGAAAACATTTATGATATCGGTTAGAAATCCTTCATGGTTGATTTAGCAAAACTCCTAGTAGTCCAACATCCCACATCACTCAATTGTCCCCAGATCCTATAATGCTGATGTGTCCAAAGTTGTATAGTTCTCTATAAGATCATTGAATAAGAATACCCACACATGAAAATCTATGGTTGGGGTAGTATGCTACTATCCACTTCATTCCCATCAATAGGAAGAAATATTTACTTGGTTCCATAAAAAATACACCATGTTTTATCACGGTAAATAAACAAAAGGATATCCTACCAAAGGATGGGGAGATAGTCATAATGCACAATGATGTGGATCATTTTATTAGTGTTTCTTAGCATTTTAATGACCCTCCAAGTTTAATAATAGCCTTACAGGGTAGAATATCATCCTAGAAGAACCATATAGATCGCTACATATTGGTTGGAATATAGAAAAGGTTAAGGGAGCACATAAGCCCTTAGATCCACCTGATGTTGCATAAAATTTGATGAATGATCCTGCTATCACAACACTGTGATAAAAATTGTAGACGAAAATTGGATCATCAATAAGATTAATGTGAAGAAATGACCAGATTATGGTGATCCTTGAACAGATTATGATCTTCCTTTATTAGTTATGTCATGGTAGTCGTATATCATTCTTTTCCAGTTTCCCCCACTTGAGCTTGGTGACCCTGTGAAGCTATAAAGAGAAGAAGATGAAACCTATGGAAATATTTAATGGTATTCATAAAAAATTCTACATGATTAGTGTGAAAAAACCCCTTGAGATCTGGATCAACCAATCCCACAAGCCACTCCACCATCTAATCAATATATTGTTCCATGAATTTACTTTCATTATTATGATGTTGATGAGCATGTTAATTTCATAGTGTCCAATAATCCTCATCTTGACCTAAATCCCAAATAGAATGATGTGATAGACACTATCACTACTTGGATCAAGGCCCTCAAGACCATATCTGTGGAAATCCAACCTGATAGAAAACCAAATCTGATGTCGGTGGACAATATATGAGCACGCCTAGTTTAGAGTAATCCAACAGTGTCCCCAACCATAAGGATAGGTGACCCGCTGCAACATATGGACCACTTCATCTTTAAGTGAAGACCCCTGATGGGAACTATAGATCAGTTGTAGGTTGCCAATCTCCAATTTTTCGTTAAAAGGCTGTAAGGACCTACATATTTTTGTGTGGCTAGTTTCCCATTGGGTCCATTAGTAACTAGGATGACCTTCGTAGGTTGTTTCTCTATCAGTTGAGATCTACCACCTACAAGATGATTATTGTTGACCTTTTCAAGAGAATTCAATGGACAATTGAATGCAAAACTGACTTCATTGTCATGTGGAAAGGCCTCATGTACTCTCTAGACATGAAAATAACTCAAGAGAATATATTTATTATTTGAATCGTTAAGTTAATAGTCAATTGGCCCCTTTTTTATTACTCAAAACATCATTGGTTCATTGAATTATTTTTTAGACAGGGGTCAACACCTATAGGAATCCTAGAAGCATGCCAAGTTGGAACACTCTTTCCTACCTCCATTCCCTCTAAGAATATTTTCTAGGACTAAGATTGATTCCACAATGATGTTAGGGGTGTAGAACTTCTAGAGTAGTTTACAATAGAACCTCACCAGGAACCACCATGACGAGAATAGAAACCTTAGCAAGATGAACTTATTCACCCTTAGAATTGGAAGGGACCTCCTCAACCCGGATCACTAAACATATAAGAGAATGTGGTTTCAACTGCTCATCCACCACCACCGCCTTTCTAAAATCTAGCTCCTCAGATTCCCCCTATAGGCTTGAGAAACTGGACCTATTCTTTCCTAGAGGCTAAAGTTCCCAATTATTTCCACATTTATTTAGATTAAGGATCCATAAAACTATTTGAAAGAAAAAATCCCTAAGACGTGGACCTTACTGACTGTCTTTATAACCTCCCTAACTAGATTCCTTTTACATAATATAAAGAAGTGCTATTTTTATGGACTCACACCAAGACATGATAGATAGTGGTGTGATTAGGTTGGGAGAAGTCACGAAACATGTAGCACATATATCTACCAATCCCATTAGTTTTTGTGAAGGTTTTGGAAAATGGAAGAAAGTATCGATTCTAAAGGATCAAAAGTATGATGACCGGTTGGCTCAAAAGTAGATTCATGGTCCTATGGAATCATTTGTTCCCTTCTAGGTCATTAAAAATCTTAATAAGTCATTGAAACTTCTATAGTTGTTTTTTATGAATCCACCTATCATCCCTCAGCATCTCTAAAGAGTAGGCATCGACAGAGTAAGGGAATGTGATGTACCCCATTATTAATGAAGTTGTCCCACACCCATGGTGACTTCATTCCACTAGAAAGGGATATCACACATAGGGATCATCCCACATTGGAATACTACTCTAATGATGATCAGGAGTGTGTGTTTGTGAATACTATCAAACTGGTGGATCCTGACGCACACCTGTCATAGGGCATGGCCAAAAGAGATATTATTGTTTTTCTTAATATAACACTGTGGATGACCAGTGTCGTCTCACTTGAGAAGATTATCTGTGTGTCCACATACTTATTCTATATCATCTAATATATATATATATTTCTATTATATGAATAAAATGATTTTTTTTAATGTTTTTCGGTTTTTGAATATTTTTATAATGACATGAAATATTTAAATTTAACCAGACATTTAAATCTAAACAGAATGAGTTAATAAGAATGAACCTGTTTTTATGGTTCAATTTAAGGATCAGTCATCATTCTATTTTATATGTTTTATTTCAATTTGATATTTAAAATATGAAGCCTAGTGTTTAAACTAATGTTATTGATTTATTAATTTTTTTAATATCATTAAAGTTCAAAGAACTCTTAATTTCACCTCATCCTGTAATCAAGGTAGATGACACTCCTTGGTCTAGGTGGTGCCATCTTCTAGGACCCAACTCTATCAGTGTTTATTCTTTCAAGGAATACATCAACTCTAAAATGCATAAAACTAACTATTTGATAAATATAAAAGTTATTAAATAAAATAATAGAGATATATTGAGGTGCATGTCATTAGGGGAAGTCACCACATCAGGGACATTCACCTCACACATGCCTGCTACTGAATTCTATCAGCAATCATAAAATTAATCATTAATGAAAATTCAAGAACACCTTTACCTCCACAGATCCAAGACACCATTTAAGCCACTCATTTCAAAGAGTATGAGATTACATGGTGGAGTTGGTAGAACAAGTAAAAAAAGAAAGAATAATAAAGTAAAAAATCATGGTGAATGAGATAATTCAAAAAAAAAATTCAATAATGGGAGATAAGGAGAGAATGGGGGAGAGGAATTTAGTGAGTTAAATATGATAAAATAAGAAAATATATAATTTAAATTGAATGTTAAAAAGTGTAATAAAGTTATTAATCATAATTATTTTTATATTTAATATAATTGTTTTTAAAAAATGATATGAGAATAAGAAAATAAGAAAAGAAAAATAAATTATAATATAAGAATCATAAAGTAGATATAATAATAATAATAATTATTATTATTATAATTATATTAATTATGATAATACTTATAAAAATTAGTATGAATAAAAATTAGATAAGAGGATGAAATTTATGGAATCAAAATTAAATTAAATACATGATATTAGTAGAAAATGAAATTACAATTGAAAAATACACAAATAAACTAAACGAAGAAGAAGAAGAAGAAATGGGGGAGGAATAATGTGGTTCCTCATTTCTTATTAGTGTATATATCATCTTGGGTGGTTGTATGATGGTATTATATGGATTGGAATGGATGGGATTGCCTTCTTTTACAGTCCAGAATTTCTCATTGGAGGTTTCCACATGTTAGCTCAAAAATATGACAGATTGATGGATGTACTCCTTGAAAGTTTTTCATTAATGTGTTTCACATCTTCCCTATAAATTTTATCATATCTAGAACTTTGTAAGAAGAGTTATACTCATTTGACTCTGAGCATTTAATCTACCCATGAAGACTCCTAATATTATATATCTTTGGTTTCCCTTCTATAAATGGACTTTAGAAACACTTATTAACTAACAAAATTCTTTATGAAAGTTTTCCATATTTGTATTTACTCTCTCCACTCCAAATTTCAGCACTGTACGTCCTTCCACATAAGAGAAATAATCCCCACATAAAACATCTCAAGATATATGAATAGTTTTCAAGGACCAACTTGTCATCTAGTTTTGAGTTTCCAAATGGTTGGACTAACTTTGGGTTCAGAAGGTAATGGTGTATTCCAAATATCCCAGAATCCTTAAAAAAATCAATGAAATTGGAATTATATTTTAAACCATATATTCAAAAAACTATAGTTATTAGTATCATTAAAAGAATCTATAAATAAAAAATTTTCATTGTTTAGCCAATTTTAATTCTATAATTAAAATTACACATTTTTTTAATAAAACAGTGAAATACCTGAGTTTTATAATTTTAAATCATGAATAAATCATTATAATTTTAATAAAAAATTGTAGATAAATATTTTATTTCAAATATTCCCACATTTAAACCATGATTGTGAAAATAATAAAATATCAATATTAACTTAAAGAGGGAACCGATATTTTCAATATTCAATATTCAATGCACTAAAATCAGTCAATTTTCAATTTCAAATAAAAATTTCAAATTACATATAAAATATCAATTAAATTTATCCTTTTTCAATTCAACAACAAATCCATTTATTTTTATTCCAAAATTGAAAAATGATGGGGCTACTCTTTTTATTCATTCCAAGTACTCAATTTATTATTATCAAATATAAAATGTAATGGTTTAGATATATTTTTATTATTTTATATCATCACTCAGGATACAATTCATGAATAGTTATGTTGATATCATATAAACTTGATCTTTATCCATATTATAGTAAAGGAACAACATTCTCCAAGTTATAAAGACATAAAGAACATAAAATCATGAGGTATTGTAATCAAGATTCAAATGTCTCTAAGGCTTAGGGTTGGTAGGAATTTATGTTAATAATTAAATCTCACGGAGGAGGTTTATATTTTAAATTATAAATAATAATATTCAATGTAAATTTTTAATTACATTCTCCCCTTTAATTTATATAAACTCCCAACATCCCTAAATTTCCAAATAAAGATTACGATTAGTTTAAGCATAATGACATAATTGTGCACTTTATTGAATATATATTTATAATTTTTTTCATAGATCTTTTACATTATTTTGTATTTTATTTTAATGTTTTTATTATAATAAACTTCACATCACGACCAATCTAGATATGATAAATATCATAGTGTTGTAATGGTGATTTTTTACTTACCCAAATCAAAAAAAAGGTTTCTAATTTTTTGGATCATTTTTTCAGTTTAGTTTTTTTATATTCAATAGGGTAAATAATAGAGTACAAGGAATAATTTTATAACCTTTTGAAATTACCATAATAATTACCCACATACTTCTTCTTAACAATATAAATAATCTCATTCTCCATTATTCAATTCAACCTTGCACTTCAACTTCAAAATATCATGCGAATACTAAGAGGAGGGTGGGAATGAATAATAATGGCTTAAAACACGACTCATGACTAACAAGGTCATTCATGGTCTCTATGGGATACATAAGGATTGATTTAACGGTGGTATTTTTAGGATAAGTTGTTATCAAAATATTCATCAATCATCTGAAATGTGTTTTTTCATAGTTATATCTTTGAAATGTTCTTACTAAAGTCATTGTAGGTGGAATGTCCCCATATCACTCTAGAAATTGGATTAAGATAAAATTAGAAGTACTTGGCGTAGAAATACTCTCATAAATTGACATATGATATTATAAAATCACTCAATGCATGATTAAAAATAACAAATCAATTCACATGAATTTTCAAAAAATATAATCTTCAAAACTGGTTGGGAAGTTTCACTTACATTAATAAATAAATTCCCTTTAATCATTAGTCCCCATTTTAATATCCATTCTCCTCTATAATCATATAATTTTCTATCTTACGGATTCAATTTCATTAATATTTGAGATCTAAAAAATAAAATCTCATGATTCCTAAAAAATATATGTATACTAGACAAGTCAAGTAAATAATAATTAAATTGTGGTAATAAAATTTATTCTTTAAAGCTCAAAACATGTTTTTAGGAAAAAAACACTGGAGAGTTTATACGATAAAAAAATTTAACACCCAGTCCCATGAAGCATGGTCCTTCCCCGTAACTATTTTATGCTTCCTCCTTCCATCATTAACCTATAAAAGAGAACTACATAATTAATAAAAATGAAAAAGTCATTAATGCCCAAAAAGATATGACAGAGTGGGATTCATTTTAAACTGCTTTCAAATGAATGAAATTTAAATATAAATTTCTAGAAAGAATGTAAAGATAAATCTTGGTATAATCCCTCAAATGGGCCTTGAAGTTTTACAGCCTCTATAAGGGAAGTACCATCTATTATCCATAATCTTTCGGTGGGTGGATATTCTTAGATTTGAACCACTAGATGTGGATCCTTCCATCATGGTCTTATTATCTATTTTAAATAGGACTCCATGGATAGATTATGCTAGATCTTCTCCACTTTGAAATGTGGTACAACTGTCATGATGGGGTTAGAACATAGAATAGAACATTTTCCTCTTCATTTTAGATATCAAAAACCTTTCTTTCTCCATCCAGTGTCTTCTCTAGTTAAGCTACACTAAAATAATAGTCAAAAGGAGAGTTAGAAGTTATTTTTTTTACAAAATTATTATCTGAAAATTCAATATTATATTCTCTCCCTTTTATAAAAGCATCAAACATCTTTGGTTCTTTAGGATAATACACAGGTATCTCATCATGGGTTTTCTCTAATAGATTTTGAATATGTTTAGGTATATCTATGTTTAACAAAATAGGTTCATTTTTCCCACCATATTTATCAATGAAAAAAATTAAAATCCAAATAATAGAGTGTGATACTCAATTATGTTTCAATGAAATTAGAAGATAAAGAGTTAATAAAATTTTAAACACCCTAAATTGGTTCAAATGGATTTTAGTTTTTAAATTTAAAGTGTCTCTTGAATTTGATCTTCACTAAATTGACATAGGTAGTCTGGGTCTTCCGGTCATTCTTTCAATTTCACAACATTGGTTATTTCTACTTATTCAAAGTCTATAGAGAGGTACAATGGTGGTGATTCTTCTACTTTATTAGGAATGAGGAGATTTTTTTTTTCATTTCAATTTATTCCCAACTACTAAAAAATTTATCCAAATTCACATAATCTCCCTCTCGTAAATTTGCCAAAAATGATCATCAATCTCTCTCCTCTAACAATGGATGAGTTTGGTGGAATTAATCTATAGGTACCTACCCCTATACATCCTTAGGTTCTTATATTTTAGATATGAGTGGTGAAATTTCTTCAACCACTGCCTTATGGTCTTGTTTCGACTCAGGGTTGGTTTTCTCTATTAGTGCATGAACAAATTTGAATGCTCTTTTAGCTTTTGTTGTCTGTTTTTATATGATTTATATAAGTTTTTGCACCTGAGCTCTATTATAATATTCTTCTTCTTCTTCTTCTTCTTTATTTTTTGTTGTATTTTATTCACCTTCTATTGCACCAATGAGAAATCTACCCATGCATAATAATCTGAATTTGAATATATCATGGATAGAGAAATATTTATTTTTTTTCAATCAAAAATATTGAACTCTTTCTATATTGTGAACATATAAAAAACAAGTAAACAAATTATTAGATCCCTGAAGATGATTTTAGTTTGTATGCATTCTTATCACAAGGTGTTTCCCTCTGGAATTGGCGATGACCTCATTGATCCAAGGTTCAAACATTCCAATCGGTTTCAAACCGGTTTGTTCGTAGAACCAGAAACATCAAATGATTCCATATCCATTTGAGCATACTTTCCAAAGGTAGGCTCTCATTAGTTGTCGACTAATGAAGCTTAGGAATTTACATTGGTCGAGAGGATGGGAGGTCGGACTCATCACACCTTTTTAGGGGAATTATTGTCTACTCCGAGACTCTCTTTATAGATTTAAATTTATGTTCGTGAATCCTTATTACATTACCTAGTATAAAATGAGCTTTCCTTTAGATCTAACAATCAATGATTGATATGTAGGAAATTTATAGAATCTTTTATATGTATTCGATGTTCTTCATCAAAAGAGAATCATGTTTATTTGTTTTATATTCTTAGTTAGTGGTATCCTTTATTATATTATATAAAAGTATCCTGGTCATTATGATGACCATACTGGTTTTAAAGCCACTGAGTGGGGCACTTGAAGTTTATTTTCATTTAGAAGGACATGGATTATTTCAGAGTTGGGATCGTACCCGTAGATGGGCTACCTACGTATCCTTTATTTAGAAAAGGAATCAGAACCCACGTAGTTCGTGTAGGGGAGTATGATTTTTATGATTGATGGCTCAAAGAAAGATGTCATAATTACTTTTACTCTCTAAGCTCATGTGAGTCATGCTCGGTGTGAGAAACAAGAGGTATTGGTAAAAACAGACAATTGTGCCATGAAATATTCAATCATAAGAAATTATGTGTGGCTTATGTATGTATGACTACCCAAAAAATAGATGAAGATTAAGATTTGCTTCAGGGAAGAAATCTAGGAACAGGGTCCATAAAGTTATATGTATTTTATGGAGATTTGGTACTCTAACTTGGATCTTACTCCTGAAAAGGAGGCCCAAATTAGGAGGGGACTTATGATTGGGTTTTACTCCTGACAAAGAATCCCAGATCAAAAGAAAATTTGGACTGGTTAATAGAAATTAAGACTGAGGCTTATTCCTAAGGAGGAGTCCCAGGTTAAAGGGATTTGAAAACTAGAGCTTACTCCTGAAGAGGAGGCCCATGTTAAGAGAATTTTAAAATTAAGGGACTTGGGGCTTACTCTTAAATAGGATGCCCAAATTTGTAGATTTGAAACTGGGTTTTATTTCTCAAAAGGAAGCCCAGCTGAAAGGAATTATGGTTGGGGCTTACTCCATAGGAGGATTCCCAAATTCGGGGACTTGGGGCTTACTCTTGAAGAGGATTCCCAATTAAGAGAACATGGACTGGGACTTACTCCTGAAAAGGAGGCCCAGGTTAAGGGAAATTATGACTGCCGCTTACTCCTAAGGAGGATTCCCAATTTAAGGGAATTATTAATGGGGCTTACTCTTAAGGAGGATTCCCAAATTAATGAGGACTCAGGGCTTACTCCTAAGGACGATGACCATGAATAGGGTTATCTCATCTTAAAGGATGATGTTGAATGAATGAAATCTCTAATTTTAGTGACATAAATATGTGTAAATCACTACATTTTGAGATATGTTCCATGGAATTCCTTTCAGATAAGGAAGTAAATCAAGAAAACATGCCATAAATGGTTTTGAAGAGTGTCTAGAAAGACTGAATCTTGTATAGGAGAGGTGGAATGACATAAGAGGGGTTAAAGGGGCAGAAAGGGCACCAAAAAATAGAAGGGCACGTAAGTCATGGTGGGCACGCAAGTACAGTGTGGGCGCGCAGGTATACCTACGCGGCACATGGGTACTTGCGCGATTGTTAACCAGTAGGGTAATACTGGGGCGATCCTTGATCAAAGCCATTAGAATTATCCCAAGGTACTTCTAGAAGAGTGACATGCATGTTTTAATGAGTAGGTAAGGAGGTGCAGAAGTTTGTCCATTTCCCTTAAGGTTAAAACACTTAGGCACAGAAGTGTTAGTGAATAATGACACTTAGACATTATTACTCTTGTTTAAAACTTCCATTCTAGGTAAAGAATTACCTTATAAGAATTCAGAAGACGTGAAGAAGAGACTTGGGAATTCAGAGCACTGTATCTGAATTGTGGAAAAACTCCTCCTCAAATGGGGGGCCCACCGGGGGTATTTATAGGCAGAAAAAGACCATGGGCGATTTTCAAAGAGGGAGCGCAAGTCACCTGCATGACCATTTGGGCGGCGTGCAAGTATACTTGCGCAAACATGCTAGAACTTGCGCGAACTATGGGCAATGTTCTCCTTGTTCATCCCTTTCTATTTTTTTGATACTTATTCAAAGGATGAATCTTCTTTGTTTGAGGTGTTTCCATTTTCATTTTGTTTAGACTTTGTGACGAAAAAGGAGAATCAACAAAAGTCCCCCCCTTAGAGTTGGATCTGAAATAAATGAGGATGTGACTCTGAGGTAAAGAAGAAACCATGGATCTTTGTGGATATTGACAGTTTAATGTCATGCATGTCAGACATAAAAAAGACTAAGGTTTAAGGTCAAAAATAGCTATGACCTAATGGGTTAAAATTGACTCAATTCCTTAACAACTTATCTGAATACATTTTACTACACTCATAAATGAAGGAAAACAGGTAAATTATGACTTAAGAAATTTTGAATCTAAGGAATGATATGGAAGTGTGAAAAAAGGCATTATAAGAAGTAGTTCCCAAGAATGAAGTTACCATTATTTAACAAACCCGTTAGGGGGTTGAATTATATAGGGCCACCTAAGGGCATTGGATGCATAGTCAAATAACATCATCTTTTGGCTGACAAGTTTGTTATGTAGACTACTTATGCAAGGCCTCCAAAGGGCACATACTGTATAGTTAGGAAAAATAATTCTACGAAAATTACTTTTCTACTGCTAAGAAGCTAGTGAAAGTTTATGGGGATTCAACTTTTCCAAAGTATAGAGTATGATGTATGGAAAGAGGTACTTAAATATGGAGAAGATATTTTCAATCAATATTGTCTAAGAATTGGATGAATGTTACTCCTACGAAGGTCTGGCCGAAGCGTAAGGAAGGAAAATATAAACCATAGACATGAATACTTTCATATCATGAAAAAGAATATGAAATAAATATGTTAAGGATGGATATTTTTTTATGGATCCTTACATATTTTTTATAAGACCGATAAGGAAAAAAGAGTCTTTCTTCCCAAGAATTATGTTACCAGTATATGAGAAACCCGTTAGGTGGTTGAATTATGTAGGGCCACCTAAGGGCATTGGCTTCATAGTCAAATAATAGTGTCTTTTGACTGAAAAGTATGTTATAGAGACTGTTTATGCAAGGCCGCCTAAGGGCACATGATGCATATTCAAGAAAAAGAACTCTCAGAAATTTGACATTTTTTTACTATAATTCCATAAAAGGGTTATAAAGATCTGAAAATATTTAAGGTTAGGATTATGAAACACAAAAAAGGTTGTTGTCCAATGTGTGTAGGGATGCACAGATCAATTCTAACCAAAATTATGTTGTGGTTGGGTCCTGAATTGAAATACTGGACTTCACTACATATCTCATAAGGATGCGAATCAAGCCATACATAATTGTTGAAATACAGTTTAACGTTTTGTGTGATGAAAGTATGAAAGATCTTAGTTTAGGGTCATAGATCTCGGACCATTACAAGAAATACACAGTGTGTGTTTTCATGGGGACTTTTCAGTTAGGGGACTGAAAGTGGAATTTGGGGTTAGGCCCAAAAGACTTGGGGCTGGATTCAAGAGACACTCGAACGTTCCTACGTATCCCATAAGAATGTGAATCAAGCCCACGTAGTTCTAGAAATACCCTCTGAAAAAATTTGGTTCGTACATGTGAAGGGTGAAAGGGGACTTTAGTGTATTGATGGTTTAACTGAAGATAAAAGGTTCGGGAATTCCATGTATGCATGTAGTATTTGGCATGAAACATGATTGAAAATAAATGTAAATAATGATTCCATCTCAGGTGAGGGTATCAAATAATGTTATAGTTTATTTTCACACTTTTAAAAAAGAGTTATACAGTTTAACGTCATATAGCAAGGACGAAAGGGAACCAATGTAAAGATATTGATTCTGGGGGTGGTTTCATGAATCAACATCGTATGAGATGGAGGTGAATCAATGTGAAGAGATTGGTTTTGGGCTTGAACCTCAAGAGGTTGCCTACGTACCCATCCTAGAAGGAAAGGATCAAAGTCCGCGTATTTCAATTAAATAATGAATTAGTGATCAATTTGTTATTGTGGACAATGACCTAGAAAATAGTGTTGGGACTTACACATGGGTAGTAGCCCAGAGAGAGTGTTATGGTTGAATTTTTCTCTGTGGTCATGTGATTCATACTCGGTGTGAGAAACAAGAGGTAGCAACAACCCTAACGATGCACACTTTAATGTCATGTAGGACATATGAAGGGAATATGCAGTTTAATGTCTTGCAATTAGGAATATTAGTGCTCCACAGTTTAATGTCATGTCGTAGGGAAAAAATACAGATTAATGTCATGTAGGACACATTAAAGGACTTTTGTACAGTTTAGCATCATGTAGCTAGGACGATGGGGAAAATATTGTTTAACGTCATGTCGGACGAAAGGGGGACTGTGCAGTTTAATGTCATGCAATAAGGACAAAAGAGTACACCGTTTAATGTCATGTTGGACGTATTGGAGACTTTTTCACAGTTTAACGTCATGTTGCACAAAAAAGGACGATACAGTTTAGTGTCATGTTGGATGAAAGTGCGAATAGTTTAAGGTCATATGCGTGGACCGTTGGTGATGTAGTTTAACGTCGTGATGGACATAAGGGACATGAAAATAGTTTAATGTCATATGCATGGACCGTTGGTTATGCAGTTTAACATCGTGCTGGACATAAGATACTTTTGTATAGTTTAGCGTCATGTAGTTAAGACGTCACAATTTAACGTCATGTGGGACCAAAAGAAATGAAAATAGTTTAAAGTCATATGCATGGACTCTAACAATGTATTTTGTGTTTATGAAAAATACTTCTTTATAAATCTGGCATTAGTTGGAGTAGTGATGAGTTATCCATCCATTGATATTAATGAATATGCTCCATTAGAGTAGACCATATGTATTGAATAAGGTCCTTCCCATTTTGTATCAAATGTGGGAGGTTTCTTTCCTAGTATCATTGGAGTTCTGAGAACCAATACCATTTCTCCCTGAATGAATGAATGAAGACAAACTTTTTTGTTGAAAGCTTGTGCTATTCTATTCAGATAAACTTCTAATTGGTGAAAAGTGCACAATCATTTCTTGTATAACAGTTCCAATTCATTCAATCACTTTTGAGATTTTTCATATGTAGATGATTCATCACAAATGGTTACTCTTAGCAAAGGAAATTGAATTTCAATGGGAACGACTGATTCCGTTCCATATACCAGTGAATATGGAGTTGACCGCGTTGCAGTGCGGGTGGTGGTTCGATAAGACCATAAAGCATGAAAGAGTTTATCAGGCCATGAATTCTTATATTTATCAACCATATCTTGCAGTATATTTGATAGAGTCTTGTTGAAGGCTTCTATCTGGCCATTGGCCGCTGCATGATACCGAGATGAATGGTTAGACATGATGTTGTATTCTTGATACAACTTCTTCTCCTCGGATGAATAGAAGTTGGTGCCATTTTATGTCAATATGGTATGAGGGAAACCAAATATGGTAATGATGTTATACTTGATGAATATAAAAATGAATTAGTACGGACTTCTTTAAGGTGTACTGCCTCTGCCCATTTAGAAAAGAAGTCAGTAGCAGTAAGAATATAACTAAACTTCTTGGCTGTAGCGGAAGGATAGGGTCCCACCACATCCATTCCCCACGTAGAAAATGGCCAGAAGTATTTAGCTCTATGAAGCAACACTGGGGGTTGATGAATGAAGTTGGCATGTACTTGGCATGAATGACACTTCTTTGTGAAATCAACACAATCTTGTATCATTGAAGGATAGAAGTATCCAAGACTTTGAATCTGATCAGATAGACTATGTCCAGACTGGTGGGCACCACAAAATCCTACATGCACTTCATTCATGAAAGCCATTGTCTCTTCACCATCAATACATCTAAATAGAACTCCATTAAAACCACGCTTTTATAGAATTTTCTCTAGGTGATCTAGGCCATCTTAAATAGTAAAATTTACCACACGTCGTCAGATTTGTTCTTTCTCGGCTCTATCAGGTGGAAGTGTTCAATTTTGACGGTATTCTCTGATAGGTGTCATCCATCCTGTAGTATGACCATACGGTTCAATAATGGGACAAATTTCATTGATCTCCTCTATTTTGGTTTGAACATAAAGTGAAATTGTACGATGGTGAGAAATATTGATGGTTGTCTTGACCCGATTTGGATCTTCCAGAGTTGTGGCTATATTAGTTAGTGTATCATCTTGGGCATTTTTCGATCCTGGGACATAATGAAATGTTGGTTCTGAAGGGAATTCCTCCATTAACTCTTTGACGTAATCATACAAAGGGATTAGTTCTTCTTTTCTGATGGCATAATCACCATTTACTTGTTTGATTACCAGGTCTGAATCACCTTTCACCTTTAGGTGATTCACTTGTGCTTGAAGCGCCAACTCCAAGCCAGCGAAGAGAGCTTGGTATTCCACTTCATAATTTGTATCGCCTCCCAACAATGAGAAGGAATAAGGTAACACTGCCTTTTCTGGAGAAATGAGAAAAATTCCTAAGCCAACCTTGGTGAATTTAGGATTTTCCATTTTCCTCCCAGTTGGACTTCTGGAAGCACCATAAAAATAAATTTCCCATGAATGAGGAATTTCTTGAATAGAGAAGACTTCCTCATCAAGGACTTCAATATCTGAAGATGTATCTTCCACTAAAGGGTGTTCAGCCAAGAAATCAGCCAGAGCATGGCCCTTTATTTCCATTTGAGACACATATTGAATATCAAATTACTGCAAGATAACTGCCCACCATTCTAGATGTCCTGTAACAATTGGATGACTAAGGATGAATTTGAGTGGGTTTTTTGAGAGATACCAATTGGTCCTCATGATGTTGCAGGTTGTGTCTCAACTTCTGAACTGCAAAGCTTAATGCTGGGAAAAACTTCTCAATATTTGAATATCGGGTTTCTACTTCAAGCATAGTCTGACTGAGATAGTATAGGCTATTTTCATTCTCAACATCATTCTTCTGAGCAAGAAAAGAACCCAATGATCGCTCTAGAGAAGTTACATAGAGGATAAGTTGTCATCCATCAACAGGTGGCATTAACACTGGTGGACTCAAGAGATACTTCTTGAGAATATCGAATGCATATTGACATTCTTCAATACCCTGGTAAGTGACTCCATTCTTCATCAATTTTGTGAAGGGTGAGCTTTTTCCTGCCAAATTGGCGATGAAACACCAAATAAATTCTAGGTGTCCTTGAATTCCTCTCAATTATTTCAAATTTTGAGGAGGCGATATACGAAGGATTGACTTTGTCTTCTTAGGATCGACTTCGATACCACGATGGCATACAAAAAAGCTGAGAAATTTTCTTGAGGTTACCCCAAAAGCACATTTTAAGGGGTTCATCTTCAAATTATGTTGTCAAAGCAAGCGGAATATGACTTCAAAATCATCCAAGTGATTAGAACGTTGTTTGGATTTGACCACCAAATCTTCCACAAAACATTCAACAAACTTCCCTAAAAAGTGTTTGAAGATATGATGCATGGTACACTGATATGTTGCACCTGCATTCTTTGGGCCAAAGGGCATTACCGGATAGAAAAACACACCCTGAGGGGCTCTGAAAGCTGTAGATTCATCATCTTCTGGAGCCATTCGGATTTGATTATATCCAAAATATCCATCCATGAAGGAATGTTCTTCATAGCCAGCTATTGCATCGATTAAAAGTTCTGTAATCGGAACTGGAAAATCATCCTTAGGACAATGCCGACTAAGATCTCTGAAATCAATGAAAACTCTAATTTTCGCATTATTCTTTTTCACTGGGAAAATATTATCCAACAACTTGGGATATTTTACTTCTCTGATGAAGTTAGCTTTGATATGCTTATCAACTTCAGCCTCAATTTTGGAAGCATAGGTTGGTTGTGCTCTTCTAGCAGCTTGTTTGAATCCTCGATGTTCTTCTAGAAAACCCAAACAGTGAGTGGAAACATCAGGATCAAGCCCTAGAATCTCTATATAGTTCCAAGCAAATATATCTCGATTTTTCTTTAGAAAGGAAATATACATCTCTTTATCTTCAAGATTCATGGAAGCACTGATTAATGTGGGGCGTGGATCGTCTTTTGTACCTAGATTTATTTCTCTGAGTTCATCCATGGTGGTAGAGATACCTTCTTCAAATGCTGGAGGAGCATCCCTGAGATCTTCCTCTTCTTCTTCAACAGTGTTATTTCCTCTGTTTCTACTTAATAGTAGATGATGAAGCAGAATTTCCATGATTATAAGAGATGTTAAAATTTGAACATCTTGAAGAAGAAGCTTCCATTTTGACCCGATTGATGATGAAGGGTATTCCTTGGGAAATAAAGATGAGATGGTGGATTTAGAATCAACATCATCATTCACCTCTGGTATTTCTATAACTTCTAATGGCCTGGTTAGCGAATATTGACTTGCTGGATTTCATCAGATGAAATGAAGACATCTTCATTTGAGCTTTCTTCATTGCCTGGTGGATCACCAATTTCACCCATGTTGTCTAGCTCAATTGACATAATTGACATTATGGATATTTGCATAAGAGTATTTTGATTTGGGTCTATTCTGTCAATTTGACTGATAGGAAACACATAGTCTGTACTCACATGCACAAATGGATTTACTAGAATCTTTTCCAATCCATTCGGTGCATTATCTTTGGTAATCTCCCTTGTTGTGTATTTCTCCTTTCCCTTCATGTGATAGAATTCCGCATTAATGTATTGAGATTCACATGCCTTGAACAGGGATTATAACCATACAATGTCCCAACTTGTCCATCGAAACAATACTTGAGACATTGATGGCATGATGAATGGATAGCCACATGTTGATGTAGCCAGGGTCTTCCAAGAAAGATGTTGAAAGACGAGTCTTGATCAAAAACCATGAAATCTGAATTGGATACAAGATCTCCAAACTGAGTTCTGTGTGTAATCACGCCTAGTGGTTCTTCTTCATTTTTATCATATCCTTGTGTTATCATGGTAGAAGGAGATAAATTAGATTTCGTGGGGCCCAATCGAAGAAGTGTACAAATGGGCATGCAGTTGACTCCTGAACCATTATCAATGAAAGATCTTCCGATTTCTCAACCATTTACCTTTCCAGATAATTACAAAGGTCTAATATGCCCATGCACAACATCATCTTCATCTTCATCTATGAAAGATATCACTGCATGGAATTCCGCATGATTATTCTCTACATGGTAAACTTCAGCTACAACAATTTCAGTTTCAAACTCTTGAGGACTTGTAAAAGCCTTGATGAGTGCCTCCCGAAGATCCTTTGACAGATTCAAAGCATCCAGAATTTATTACTTGGCCGGTACTTGGGATAGGTGTTTCAATACATCATACTTTTGATACAATGGTCTGTGTTTCCCAACAGGAACATGTGGTTTTCCAGGTTCCTTGGAAGATGATTCTTTAGAAGTAGATGCATCTTGTATCCAGATAGGTGTTGGAAATATTCCTGTCTTTGGATGATTAGACTGATTAGATCCATTTACTTTTTGAGAAGATGAAGGTGGAACCCCCAACAGATCATCCAGAATAACTTTTCCAGGATTGAATTTTCTATTGGTGGAAGAACTTTCTTGTTCTTGTTGAGCTCGCTGAAGGGCTCTGCCACGAGTTTCTGCTATATAAATAGTTCTAGAAGTGGTAGAATTATAATAATGGATTCTGGGATATCCACATATTCCTTTGTATCCCAGACCCCTAGAACTTCCTCTAATTCTTCTATTTGATATGGGGAATTCAGGGTCATCGAAATTGAAACTGTGACTGGCATAAGGATATGTTAAATGAATCATATTAACAGAACCAAAGAACAACCCTTCATCCGATGATAGCTCTGCCAGATTAGCCTATTCAGGATGTTCCGTTTGGTGGGGTGGTGCCCGTTTCTTTGAATTAGATGGCATAAAATCTGCCAAAGTCAAAGAAATATTAGGCTTTGACACATACTCATCTTCTTTTGATTGTTCCTCTTTCTTGGAATTGTGTCGCCCTTTTGAGGATTTTCCCTCCGAAGAGGATTTTGTTGCGGCATCCATAGTAGAAGACAGAATTGGTTTCTTTAATTACATTTGAAAAATGGCATGAGTTCGGTTGATCATTTTTCTGACCATCCAATCATTATATTTCTGCTCATTTTTCTTTTGACTTCTTGCCATTCACCTTATCCCTCTAGAACTATAGCAGTAACACATGCTACATGGGCTGAAGATCCTTTTAGTTTCACTTGTCCCAAATCGACCATTTTTTGAAGGAGGTCCATGAAAACAAAACACTCCTGAATGGGATGCCCCAACATTTTATGAAACAAAAAATAGTTGGGATGATCTTCATCTACTTCCTTGTTTGGCCTCTTGGGCCTTGGCATTTGAACCAAATTATTTTCTAGAGACAAAATGAAATAACAAGGAACTTGTTCATTTGGGAAAGAGTAAACTTTGCTTTTCAAATCCTCAAATTGTTTTCTTCTTTGATCTCTTTGATCATCGTGACAAAACGACCTATTTTGTTGGCACTCAGGAGGTGGAGCCCTTCGAGAAGATGAAGGTTTTGAAGTATAAGCAGGTACAGGTTCTTGTTTAAGCATTACTATAGGAGTTTTTGCTTTACCCATTCTCCAACTTGGAGCTGATGGTATTACATGATCTTTATCCTTAGTCGTTATAAGAGAATATTCAATCTGTTGAGTGATTGAATTAAGGTATCATAACCCTCCTATTTATATCCCAGGGATCAGAGGTGTCCGCCACTCATCACGTAAATTCGCCACACATATTGGCAATAATTCCTCTTGAGGGAGTGCTAAGCTTAGGGAATATGTTAATATCTTCTAGTGAGCAATGAAATCTGAGAACCTTTCATTCTCCCTTTGCATACAGTTTTTAAGATAAAAAATTGTTGTATTTGGAAACATTGAAAAGAATTGATGAAGAAATCATTGGTGAAGATCCTCTCATCCGGTAATTGACCGAGATTGCAAGCTTGTGTACCAAAAAAAAGATGGTCCTTGAAATGCTCGCATGAAGAATCTGAGTTTCACTGCTTCTTGATGTTCCGGAGTTCCCATCATAGGATCGAAACAAGAAAAGTAATGCGGAAAATGATGTTCAGGCTCTGTTGATCCATTGAAAATTGGGAATTTAGGGTTCCCAAAACTTGATGGGGGGGGATTGAATCTATCCATTCAGGGTAAGTTATATTTTCAGGTTGAACCTACGCACGCTCTCCTTACATAGTCTCTAACTGATCTGTTAATGACTTAATGGATGTTATTAAATTTTGAGAAACATCTGGTTGAACTTGGACTTGGGAAGGTGCAATAATTGGTGTCTGGACAGGTATGGTGGCTGGTACTGTAACTGATGGTAGCCCCACTGATTGTTGTTTCACTTGACCTGTAGGATTAGACCTGTGAGGGTGTACTAATAGAGGAGGATATTCTCGATCCATCTCAGTAACTGCAATAAACTCCCTTGGCTGACAGACTCCAGCACGCTCTGGAGGAAGACTACCCTGATGTAATTATCCATTCATCCTCCTCAATTCCTTCATTTCTTCCTCTTGTTGTGAAAATATTTTCTCTAGTGAGAGTGATTTTCCTTCTCCAGAGGGAGGGTATGTAAGTTGATTCATTCCTTTTCCCTTGTTGGAACCCTTTCGGAGAGGAAGAAGTGGGTTACATGAAGGATTACCTAGGTTCTGAGTAATCCTTTGGTTTCAAGTATGCACACCTTCTTCATTTGTGTATGTGCGTACAACTTCATGAGCAGGTACCTCTTCATCTGATCCCTATGAATGATCCTCATCTAGTGGATCAGCAACAATAACATTGATGACATTAATGGATCCGTAATGAATCAGATCCCTTCTATCAACATTTCTGTGATATCGTCTTCTTCCATTTCTTTGATAAGACATTGACTTTTGTTTATTCGATCCCTCAGGAACTTCTTGACGAATAGTAATTTGGAGAGAATCTCCTGATAATTTGGCTCATAGTTACTCTTCAGTATTCTTCCCCAATCTAGAGAAGACTGACTTTCTCTAAGGGAGGGAATGAGGATTTGAAAAAGTCCCTATTTCAGTGGACTAGGGCTGTTGCTCCTGTCTTTGCTCGACTCCTCGAATTCTATTTATTGATTATGAGGGTTGGGTTGAAAGAGTCCCTAGTCTGGAAAGCTGGGGTGATTCTTGACATGCTATGTATGAGACTTTCTTAAATGCTCTCCTGATCTTGTAGACCGTAGTCCGGAAATTAGCTGGATGCATCAATCGACATCCACTTTTGTCACCCGGCTAAAATACCATTGTATGATTTATGACACTTCTATCACTTGGTGTGTGCTTTCTCCATACGAGAGTCCTGTTTAATATTCTCATTTTCTTAATGCAATAGTAATTCAAAAACTTGTTCTATGTATTCGTGATTTTGAGAAGAACTAGTTGAGTCCTATTCTTGGGCACGCCTTTGATTACAAACCAAACCCCTTGACTATGGCCGGCCATGGGCAATAACATTGCATGAATCCATTTTTGGCAGGCTTTACTGACTGGAGAGATTAGTGAAATGTAGTTCTCCATGAACACCCCATTCTATGACATGAATACCATATGGGTAATGGGAAATTAACTGGCGGAATCTTCTTAGTGCACCAAGACATGAATGCTGAAGGGCTCTCTGTTGCTTTTCAGCCTTCAGATATCGAGAGACTGATATAGATGCCAAGCCAATTTGGCGTTGTAACCCTTCTATTATCTTAACATGATTTTAATATTCATCATAAGATAATACTTTAATTTTCAATTGACAAATATTTTTTCATATGTTGATATGAATATCATGAATTCCATCTTCCATCAACATCTTTGGAATGTCATACTGAGAGTCAGCCAGAGGCCAAAACATGACTGGCACTTCACCTTTTGCCAAATTTTTTCTCATGTTTATCATTTCCTCTTTATCATTTAATGAAGATTCTTCCACCTATTTAGACCAGAGATGGTTCTTTCTTATTGCTTCATCGGATTCAACAAGACCAGTAGAGAATCCACTGATCAAACTGGAAGAAGAATGACCCAGGGGTGGTTCGGAGAATGACCTACACCCTGGGGTATCTTCTGGTTGAGAAAGTATTTCACCTACAAATGGTAAAGCATCAGACATGACTGGCTTCACATCTTAATGTTCCTCAAGATAAGAGGTCATTCTCGACACTACATTTTCCACTGGAGTATTTTCTAGGAAATGTGCATTACTACTGCGGAGGGGAAATTTTTAGTGAAATTCATCATCATGGGGAGGACCACCATGGTGGGTTACTTCAAAAGATGAGATCTCTTGCTCCTTGGTCTTCTGGACAGAGAGATGGTTATTGTAGCTCTCATCTGAAGATGAAACTTCAAGATCAACCGAACTATCATGAAGAAAGACTTCATGAGGATGTGTCTATTGAAGACCTTCAGTATTAATGTTCCCACTATTGTGAAATGAGGGAGTAGAGTCATGGATTCCAAAAGATAATTTTCCGAGGGCATCAAGAACTCCAGCATCGAGTAAGGACTTGATACAGATTGGCCCTTGATTTCTTGACTGTGTTGGGCAGGTCTTCTTCTTAGATGCTTTCTTACTCAATTTGGTAGGTGTGTGTGCCTACTCATGAGAAATGATTAGGTTATGCTGATTATCTCCACTCAAACCAGGTGTATGTGCTTGACTTGGTTGTCCGTATGATATGGGGGAATACACCCCACAACCCTCTTGGACTGGAACAGATGTTTGTGTCTATTCCGGAGTGAATTGTTGATGTGTCACTCCATTAGTAGGGATAGATTTATGTGTCTTTACCTGAGATGCTGCTGAATCTATTGTAATATCCTGGAAGACATCCAGAATATGAGCATGGATTTTCTTCTTCCTTTTCACCATTGATAGAATATGCTTGGTGACTTTAGCATTCGGAATGGGGATATAAGTCCATTCCGTGCTTGGAGTAGGTGTATGTTCCTGCTCATTTCCTCCTTTTCCAGTCAGTGAATCCTGACAGTACTCAAGTGTGGGGGCAGAGAGTTGAGTCTGCCTCCTGTTTGTCATCGGAGCATTCTGACTGACTTCTCCGAGTGCTACCAAACGAGACTGTTGGTAAGCTTGATCAATACTAGCAGGTGTATGTGCCTGCTGATTTCACTTTGTCGAATGTGGTTGACGAGCTCTATCATATGTAGTCATACGAGCCTGCAGACTAGATGATGATTTATAAATAGGTATATGTTCCTTGCTATAGTACTCTGCCAGAATTGCCTGGCGGGATTGGTGTGATGCTGCCAGACGAGTCTACTGGACAACGGAATTAAAACAGACGGGTTTGTGTGCCCGTTCGTTGCTTGCCACCAAGTTAGGTTGGTGGACTTCTCTAGAAACAGTAGAGATAAGAACCTACTCACTGTTAACTGGTTGTCTCCTCTAGTAGTTTGTCTTGCATGCTTAGGTTCGAAGAACCTGAGCCAAACGCCTGGAGTCGATACCCTGATCATGTTGAGGGTGCACTGCCACATGAGTATGGTGGTGATTGTTGATGGGATCCCTCAGGAAGGACTCCTGTCTCCTTGAATTAAGGCACTAGGGGACTTTCCCATTCACCTCCTCAAAATATGGGAGTGAATGGTGATTGTGTTCTGGGGATAACGACCCAAAATGGTTGGAGATGGTGGTTATCAACGCCTGCTTCTGGATCACTGGTCCTCGCTGTCCGGACGACCAAGTTGAATTATTGACTTGGAGGGCCTGTCGAGCGGCCGCTAGAGTCATAATCGTACCATTTTGACGGTACTCCTTAACCAACACATTTGATACCCAGTGTTGAAGATATTGAGTAGGTGATGTCATCTTTAGAGTGGATGATGATCCAACAGGAGTAGCAGTAGTGGCATTCGATGCAGAGGTTTTCACAACAGACATATTGATGGGTGTGAACTTAAGAGAAGCCATTTTGGGAATGCAGAAGATCTTGGAAAAGAGTGCCTGTTTGATATAACAGACATAATCAAGATAAGTCCGGCCACTACATATTTTGGATGAGGAAATATGTTATATATTTCTTTGTTGTCCCACTCATTGAGTTTAAATAGGGTCCTAACAAATAAGCCAAGCATCATTTTAACTTGGTTAAGGATTCCCACCAGGTTCACCATTTTATGTTTCCCTCTATAATTTGGGATGACCTCGTTGATTTAAGGTTCAAACATTCCAATCGGTTTCTAACGAGTTTGTTCGTAGAACCGGAAACATCCAATGATTCCATATCCATTTGAACCTACTTTCTAAATGTAGGCACTCATTAGTTGTGGAGTGATGAGGCTTTCGAATTTTCATTGGTCAAGAGGATGGGTGGTCGGACTCATTACACCTTTTTGAGAGGAATTATTGTCTACAAAGAGACTCTCTATATAGATTTAAGTTTATGTTTGTGAATCCTTATTACATTACCAAGTATAAAATTAGATTTCTTTTAGATCTGACAATTAATGATTGATATGTAAGAAATTTAGAAAATCATTTATATGTATTCGAGGTTCTACATCAATAGAGAATCATCTTTATTTGTTAGATATTCTTAGTCAATGGTATCCTTTAATACATTATATAAAAGTATCTTGGAATTTTGATGACCATACTGGTTTTAAAGCCACTCAGTGGGGCACTTTAAGTTTATTGTCATTCAGAAGGACATGGATTATTTCAGAGTTGGGATCGTACCCGCAGATGGGATACATACGTATCCTTTATTTATAAAAGTAATCAATACCTATGTATTTCGGGTAAGGGAGTATGATGTTTATGATTGATTGATCAAAGAAATGTCATAATTACTTTTACACTCTAAGCTCATGTGAGTCATGCTCGGTGTGAGGAACATGAGGTATTGGTAAAACCATACAATTGTTCCATGAAAGATGCAATCATAAGAAATTATGTTGGGTTATGTATGTATGACTGCCCAAAATAGATGAAGATTAAGATTTAATTCAGGGAAGAAATCCAGGAATAGGGTCTATAAACGTATATGTAATTTATGGAGATTTGGATACTCTAATCGTGGGGCTTACTCCTAAGGAAGATGACCAAGTTAAGAGGGGACTAATGATTGGGTTTTACTCCTGAGAAGGATGCCCAAATCAAAAAGTACATTAAGACTGGTTAAGAGAAATTAAGACTGGGGCTCACTCCTGAGAAGGAGGCCCATGTTAAGGGACGTGAAATATTAAGGGACTTGGGGCTTACTCCTAAAGAGGATTCCCATATTTGAGACAGGGGATTACTCCTGAAAACGAAGCCCGGGTTAAGAGAATTATGGTTGGGGCTTACTTCTGAGGAGGATGCCCATATTTGGGAACTTTAAGACTGGGGCTTTCTCCTAAGGAGGATGCCCAGATTATGGGACTTGGGGATTACTCCTGAAGAAGATCCCAAATTAATAAGGAGTTTGGGTTACTCCTAAGGAGGATTCACAAATTAATGAGAATTTGGACTGCAACATACTACTAAAAAGGAGGCCCATGTTGAGGGAAATTATGACTGAGGCTTACTCTTGAAGAGGAGGCCCATGTTAGGGTGGACTTGGGGATTACTCCTAAGGAGGATCCCCCTGAATAGGGTTATCTCTTCTTAAAGGATGAGGTTGAATGAATGAAATATATTATTTTTATTTACATAAAGATGTGTAAATCACTAGGTTTTGAGAGATGTTCCATGGAATTCCTTTCGGATAAGGAAGTCAATCAAGAAAACATGCCATAAATGGCTTTGAAGAGTGTCTTGAAGACTGAATCATGAATAAGAGAGGTGAAATGGCATAAGAGGAGTTAAATGGTAAGGAAGGAAACCAAAAATAGAATGGCGTGCAAGTCATAGTGGGCGCGCAGGTACCGCGTGGGTGCGCATGTCCTGGTCGCGTAGGTATACATGCGCGGTACATGGGTACTTGCGTGATTGTTAACTAGTAGGGTAATACTTGGGAGATCCTTGACCAAAGCCTTTAGAATTATCCCGTGGTACTTCTAGAAGATTGGCGCGCAAGCTTCAATGTGTAGGTAAGGAGGCGGGCAAGTGTGTCCATTTCCCTTTAAGGGTAAAACACTCAGGCGCACAAGTGTTGGTGAATTATAACACTTAGACCTTATTCCTCTTGTCTAGACCTTCCAATCTAGGTAATGAATTACCTTATAAGTGTTTGGAAGACTTGAAAAAGAGACTTGGGTGTTTAGATCTCTGTATATGAATTCGGAAAAAATATCCTCCTCAAATGGGGGGCCCACCGGGGGTATTTATAGGCTAGAGAAGACCCTTGGAGATTTTCAAAGAGGGCGTGCAATTCACCTGTGCGACCATTTGGGCGGCACACAAGTATACTTGCGCGACCATGATGGAACTATCATGACCTATGGGAAATGTTATTTTTTGTTCATTCCTTTCTCTTTTTTGATGTTTATTCAAAGGACGAATCTTCTTTGTTTGAGGTATTTCTGTTTTCATTTCGTTTAGAATCTGTGACTAAAAACGATCGTCAACACATGGCCTAGTCCAAAGAAATATTATAGTTTTTTATTATCCATCATGGAGGCTAACGAGGGTTTCCTCACTTGTGTACCTTATCGGCACGTTCACTTACGTCTTATAAATCACCTAGACTATCTCTTTTTTGTATTATGTTTTAAATAAAAACAATGCTAATGTTATTGGGTATTTGAAAAATTTACTAATGACATGAAATATGAAAATTTAAACATGAAAATATAAATATAAAGAGTTATTAAGAAAACACTTGGTTTTAGGGTTTAGTTTATGGTTCAATCATTATTATATTTTATAAGTTTGACTCCATTCTGATAATCAAAACATGAAATATCATGTTTTAACTACTATTATTTATTTATAAATTGTGGAATATCATTGAATATCAAAGAACTCTTAATTCCACCTCCTCCTTTAATCAAGGTTGACGACACTCCTTGGTCTAGTTGGTTCCATCATTGAGGACAAAACTCTTTCAATGTTGTTTCATCCAATGATAAGAAAAACTCCCACGTCTGAATAAATAACCAATGAAGGGAGTAAAAAAGTGATTAAATAAAATAATAGAGAAATATTATGTTACATTCCATTGGGATAATTCACCACATCAGGTACAATCACCTCACCCATGTATGCTACTCAATTTTATCTATTAACATTAAATTAAACATTATAAAAAATTCAATAACACCATCACCACACCCCAAGTCAAGCCTCAGGGTCATTATCTCATTTTAAAGAGTATGTGATTACATAGTGGAGTGGATGTAAGTGGATTAGAGAGAAATAAGAAAAATGTAAAATTAATGGCGAATGAGATAAGTAAAATAAAAACTGAATAATGGGGGATTATAAGAGGGAGAGAGAGGGGGAGATAAAGATTAAAATAAAATAAAATAATAAAATATATAATTTATAAATAATGTTAAAATAATATTAATAATACTAATATTAATAAAATCTATTATTATATTTACAAGAATAATCTTTGAAAAAGTTGAAGGGAATAAGAAAAAAAGAAAAGAAATATAAATTTAAAAATAAGAATTATAAAATAAATATAATATTAATAATAATATTATAAATAATACTTATTATATTAATTATGATAATAATAATAAAAATTACAAAGTAAAAGAATTATAGAAGATGATGAAATTTTTGCAAAAAATAAAAAATAATTAAATGATTTTATTAGAAATTGATTTTAATATTAAAAACTAAAACTAAAATAATGAAAACTAAAAAAATAAGAAATAAGAAGAAATGGGTTAGTGAGAAGATGGGGCTGCATGGATCCTTAGTGGAGATCTCCTCCTCTGTGGTCAATTTATGGTTCCAGATGGATTGGAATGGAGGTTCTTACATCCTTTAAAAAAATATAATTCCACTTGAAAGGTTGTCATGTGTTAGAAAAAATAAATGGATGTTTGAAACATGCAATACTTCATTAATTTTTTTCCTAAATTTATTTAGTCTCTTCTATCCAAATTATAGTATACTTCTACATGCATAGAGAGAGTTATTATTTTTTTACTTCGTGCATTTAATCTGCTGAGGAAGACTCTCCATATTTCTTATATCTAATTTTCCATGAATAAATGTCCTTGAAAATGGCCACATTATGTTTGGAATACTTTATATAAGTTTCTTAAAGTCATGTATATATTAACTTAACTGTTCATCATCATTTTTTGGTCCATGTGGGAGATATAGTCCCAATATAAAAAATATACAGATTTGTGGACAATTTTCAAGGAAAAATATGTGATGAGGTTTTGGGCTTCCAAATAGAAGGTTTAGATTTTGGTCTCGAACAAAATGTTGTAGCCTAAAAGTCCAATAATCCTAAAAAAATAATTCCTCAGTGTGGAATAATGTTTTAAAATTTATACTCATAACACTGAAGTGATTAGATTCTGTCAAAATTACAGAAATAATTTTTTTTTCATATTTTAGATTATTTTCATTATATAATTAAAAAAACACATTATTTTAATAAAACATTTAAATATATGGGTTTATTAATTTAAAGAATTAATAATTATTTAAAATTATAGTAAAAAATTGTAAATAATTTTGTAATGCTTGATCCCTACATGGTCCCCGATGATGAAGAGTATAAGGAAAACTCTTTGAATATACCTATCTTACCCAATCGAAGAAGAAGATGATGATAGGAATTCCACAAGAATGATTGGTTTAGTGGTACAAGATTGAATGTGAATCCCACCAAGAATAGACAATGGGAATTTCACTGAGCTCATGTGGAACAATAATTCCAGCCCACTCCGCCAAATCCCCCGCCACCAATGACTATGCTCATTGACTAGCCAAAACATCCATGGTAGTATCAAGATCATCCAAATTCAGAATCACATCATTCAACTATCGATCCAACTGTGGTGATTTATGGAAACATTTCAAGTTATAATAATTCTTCCAAAACCACCTGGAACCCTATGGTTCCGCCATAAGTACCCATCATGATTCTCGCCACAGAGTACCCCCCTACAGGAAGAAGTGTGCATCTAGCATAGAAGTATGATGTGTTTAATCATATCGGTATCATTCATGAAAAAGTCTCTATCCTTGAGGATATCTTATTGTTAGTAAATATGTGATAATACCTCAAAGAAAACTTTTAGATCCCCCAGTAGTTTAAATCCTAGATTTTGATTACCATGATTTCCACGTAGAGTATGTCGAGTAACCAATTGATAGACCATCATCACTTTTTCTAGAGAAGATGGTAGTTCTTAGGTGAAAGGTCATATCCACTTATTTTAAATAGCATGCAAGTTCCATGGTAGGGAGATACATAAATGTCTCTCTGACATGGGTTCTAAGATCACTCTCATCTTGTTGCGGACACTCCATAGGCTGGGAATCTCTGATTAATATTTGAGCACCAATGACATGAAGATTTTCGGATACAAGAAGACCGAACATAGACTATGTAGAAAAATCAATTTGAAGACCATGTTGGGAATTCTGATGGAAGACACTGAATTCCTAGTAGTCTCATTAAACACCTCTTATTATGTATTGAATGGTAGGCCTTGACTCTATATACATGCAACAATACCCTCCATTTCTCACCAATTCCTCAAGTACTCCCTCAATGTTCGAGTATACATTCAAAAAGGTGATGCCAATCCCATTACCTCTTTTTAAGCTCACAATATGGATGAAAATTACTTCCAGATAAAGGAAAAGCCTACTCAGACCAAGGAGGTCAATAAAACCACCATCACAACTGACCCATTGAAGGACATGGATGATGCATCAGTCATACAAATTCACTAGTTAAAATCCATGATGCTAGACTTGGGGGACTTGTTTTTCATTTCTAAGAGTAAAGGGATCAATGTTCCCCAGTTTATGGAATTACATAACATTACCTCATATTCATATGTGAGTCAAGATCAGGTCATACAAGAACCCCCAATTGTTATCAGATATCTAGGTGTTCGCCCAGTAGTTACAACTATCCGTCAGACTTTCTTGTTCCACTAAGCTGGGTTGAACTGCCACAAACTGACCTATCACCATTACATTGAAATCAAACATGGTCCCATTTGATGAAATATCAATGTAATCTACTCAGAATCCTTTGTGTCCTTGGTTTCCATAATATAGGATTATCTTGATTTGGAATCCACTACCACTCTAGCCGATACAATTATTCCGAAATAATCAATTAGTTTAGAAGAATTAAATCATCCTGATGACCCCTTTAACAAATGATGAATAATATATGGAGTAAAATATTTGAGCCTTAATGGAGGGGTCTCCACCACTCTCTATGATCTAGTTCAATTGAATATTGGAACCAAGGTAGAAAAAAGGCCAACAATGATATGTGAATCCATGTATGCTTAGAAACATCATTAGTACATGGATTTCTAAAAGAATCATTATCTTTTTTTCTTGGATATTTTATTAGAATCTAGGACTTGAACATCATGTCACTTTACATTATCATGGTATCATTAAAAGCCATCATTTATTCCTAAAGACTTCTCAGAAGATGCACCTATCTCATGGTGTCATGGTCAAGGATGAAGTTTATAAGTTCATAAAATATAACTCCATCAAGGAAGTTCAGAACCCCATGTGGATAGACGACATCATACCTATTAAGAAGATGAATAGACAGATTGAAGTTTTTATCGACTTATCGGATTTCAACTGCCACTGAACAAAGTATGATTTTCCACTTTAGGTGAAAAATTTATTGATTTTCACAAACATTGGATTCAAGACTCTCTTCATTATAGATGGGTATTATGGGTACAAATAGATTTAGATGTCCCTCAAAGATTAGGATTATACAGCCTTCAGAGAACCACAAGGGACTTTATGCTATCAGGTAATTCCACTTGGTATGAAGAAAGTAGGAGAGACCTATCATAATTCCATGCATCGCATATTCAGGACAATTCTAGGGATGTTATTGGAACACTACATAGAAATTTTGTGGTCAAACCATGTTAGAGTCAAGGCCATCTCATAGATCTTGAGAATGTTTTCATATTCCGTCCTTCCGGAATGCTAATGATGGACCCTGTGAAATGTTGTTTTAGTTATACCATTGGAATTTTCCTCATTTTAATTGTCAGGTATATAGTAATCATGATTTTCCCAGAGAAGATGAAGGATATTAGAAAAATTTCATCTATGTGAAACCTTCAGGAGCATTGAGGCCATCAATTCCACTTAGCCTACAAATGTCTATTCATCATTAATTTTAATGGAAAGTTTAATACCTTTCATAGGATAATGAATAAATGTGCCATCTATCAATGGGTTATGGTGTTCCAGACTACGTTTGAGAAGATTAATAAGTACCTACCACAACCATTTGTTTTCATGTAACCCTTCTTCGAGAAACCATTTGTACTCGATGTGGCCACCCTATAATGATAAATAGGTACCCTACTCAGCTATAATAACAATAATTGGAAAAATAATACATTTTAATTTTTCAGTACTATGCTCCTCGATGTAGAATCTAGATTTTCTCACATCGATATGAGTTTCCTCACAATTGTTTTTCACAGTGAAGAAGTTGCAGAACTACTTGCAGCATCATGAGATAAAGCTTGTTTCTCACATGGATTCGACAATTTAAATCCTAAAATTACCTATGTTTACATGCCATGAATCTCATTAGGAAGTGATACTTTATTAGTTCGACATCAGATTAATTATTAAGAAGGCTATCAAGGGTCCTACGCTGGAAAATGTTCTAGAATATTATCCCTATCTTAAAGAAATACCTCTAGATGATGAGTTCCTAGATGAGGAAATCCTCTTAGAAGAACAGGCCATGCCTTTCTAAAAGATTAATTTATATGGTTCCTCTTAGCGTACAACTAGAAGATGGGTCTATGATCCCATGGCCAATAGATTGCATCTAAGAATCATTTCCATCATGTGTACATAGGCAGTTCTACTTTATTCATTTTTACTCTCACAAGGTTTCAAAAATAATGAGGCAGGGTATTTGATTCCCATTACTGGTCTCAAGATGGACCTCAAGATTGATTTTCTCCCCCTTCATGTGAAATTTGATTCATAGTTAGTCATGATGAATATTAACAGTGACTATATCATCAGTAAGCCAAATCGTGTTCCCTTTCTTAATCATACTCTCCATATGATGGCCCGAATCCATTACCATCCATAGGTGACTCATATTCCCCAGTTAAAGTGTGATTGATCTGATACCAGGATGAGTTTGGACTCTTCTCTTGTAGAGCCTCAATCAGATTATGTGTTCATTCATGTGGTGTGTCAACGATTCATCGCATCAGTCTTCTCAGATGATGATGACATCTAATAGGAAAATCACCTTACCATTGGTGCTTCCACATCAGGTCCTTTGGATCCCCACATAGCTATAGAAGCCTTAAATTGGATGAATCCATTATTTGAATATCTCTAGTATGGAAAAATCCCTTTGGAAAAATCATAAAAGGAGTGAATTCTAATTTGTGAATCTTAGTTCATACGCCATAGTGAGCCTTGACTGGGGAAGACTCTCCAAAAATATGGGTTTCTGGGATTCCTCCACAGCAATATTCATGGAGGGGAAATTCCATGGGTTATTTAGGAAGTTCATGTAGCTTCTTCAGGAGTTCATCAGGCCAAGTTAAAGCTATTACACCATATTCTAGGGTTGAGCTTCTTATGGAGAACCATGGTCCACCACTATATCAATTTCTTCAAAAATAGACAAGTGTTTCAGATCCATGGAAATTTTGTGCATTTACCACCAGATCCCCTCGATACTACATAATAATATTGGACCATTGTGGTCTAGGGACTTGGTGTTGTGAGAAAATAATCACCAGTGACAATTTTCCATAGTAGTTTCATTCTGAATACAACAGATTTCTTTTCCAATTGGGCAGAAGAAGTCCCCCACAAGGAAGTCAAGGCCCATTATAATTTTGAGTTCATGATCTCGAAAATCATTTATTCATTCATATTCCTCAACTCTGTTCCCCTTGAGATTGTAACCAACTTCTAGGAGGATGAGATGAAGAAGTTAAATTCTATGTACGACACTGGTATGACCAAACTTCGCGCTACTATGCATAATAAAATGGGAAGATTGAGGCATTCAATAAAACCCTCACCAAAATTATATAGAAGATGGTTTCTTAGAAAAAGAAATTTCTTCCATGCAATGTCCCTATTTATCTCTAGGATTATCGGATGATGACTCACAATTCCACTCAGTTGACACCATATTCCCTGGTGTATGGAATAGAGGCAATCCATCCCTTTGAGATTCCGTTTTCATCGCTCCTCATAACTATTTATGATCAACATAAATCAAAACAATATAGCATAATTTCATCTAACAAAACTATAATTCTTCAAGAAGAATAGACTTCTATCCAGGCATAAACTAGACAGGAACCAAAATATGATATCCAAGGAAATCAATAATAATGTTAATCTACACTCTTTCCTTCAGAGTGACACAATATTGAGTCTAAGGATTCCAATGATATGGGGTAGGAACCTACCAATGATGGATCCCAAATGAGAAGTAACTTATATCATCAACAAGGTTTATCATAATGGTGCATAAACTTTAGTGACCATGGATGGTGAGTGGATCCCTCCTTCCACTAATTCCATGTTACTCAAGCAGTACATTACATATGGTGTCTATTTTCCAAACTCAAAGACCTTAAACTTGGATTCCATGGTCTAATAAGCATGAATTTATATTTTATGAATTATTAACTTTACTTCATGATGTTAAATTGAGTGAAATCTTCCTTGCAATATTACTTTAATCTATGATGCATATCATTAGGTGTGTGATGTTAAACTGCATAACATTTCACATCCCAAGAACATAATGTTAAACTACATGCACGTTATTCTCTGGAATTTGTCTTGTAGGGTTGGTCATCCTTGTCCCACATTCACATGATATTTCTTCCTAGATCCACACTACATATTTCAACTTTACAACCCTCATACTATGGTTCAAGCTCTATGATCATAAACTATGATCTCCAGCATCCTGATTTCATGACAAAAAACTATAGAAATTTTTTTATCCTATCCATATGATGATAAAATGAAAAGCACAAAAATGTACTCACCTGATATAACCTTTATTCTAGAATTGATCATATATCATGAAATCTTAAGAACTACGCATGACTTGATTCCCAAAACCAAGGGATATTTAGGAAGGTCTAGACATTTATTATTGGGGCCCTGTAAAAAATTCAACATTTCACACAATTATCCTGAGTTTCCTTGGGAAAATGTTATATGGTGTGGTCCTTCATGATTACTATTCACATTAGGTTATTTTCCCATGCCACACACATCCCCATTTGGATACATTCCCCCCACATCCCTAAAACATGACATTAAACTATGTGTAAGTTATTCTCTGGAATGTGTTTTGTAGTGTTTGGCCTCCATCTCCCTCATTCCCTTCATATTTATTCATGGAACTACACTAAAAATATCAAGCATAATACTTAGGTCAAATATCTTCAAACATAAACTTTTATTTCCTATTTCATAGTCACATGACAATAAACTGCATAACAACCAGTACATTCTCATTTGAGAGGATATTGCCCATGGTGTCGCTCATCTACCATTCCATCATTAAGAAATAACGGTATCTTGATTCCCATTCCCTTTGGATAAGTAGTCAAAACCAAGCATTTTGACTTTGAGTCAATCCATAGGATCACAAACCCTTTTTTACCTTGTTCTGGGATTTCCTTAGGGTGTTCATGGTATGAGGTAGATATCTTCGGTCCCCATTCATGTCAGTTTATTTTTTTTCTCCTCTCACTTCTCCTTCATGATAACTCTAATTCCTAAATGTCTGAGTTTCATTATAACACCTAAGACTTTTATGTTATATAAATCATCAAAGGAATATTTTTCAACACACAACACTTGCTTGGCTTGGTTTACACGAAATCGAGACCTTCCTCGATAGCTTGTGTCATACGCAATACCGAGTTTCACTAAACAACGATATGCTATTAAAATATTATTAAAACTAGCCGTTATGAATAGTAATATAAACTTTTTGAAATTTTATAAATTTTATTTTTCAAAATGGAATTAATTTTTGAATTCGGAATATCGAAATTAGCCTAGGGTGAAATTTTGGTATTTGTCTGAAAACTTTCAATTTTTGATGAATAGTGAAACCACTAAGTGGTAGTTAAAAAACTGAATTTTTCATAAAACTTAATTTTAACGCTTCTGTGAGTGAAATTTCAAAAATCCGAGAGACACGGTTGATGTCAGTAAGTAAAATTTGGTTCAATGAGATGAAAATAATTTTTTGGTGAATAGTAACTTTTTACTTTTTTTACCACGGTTAAAAGTAAATAGGGTAATTAAGGGTAAAGATGATATTATTATTACCCTAACACCTATCCTAATTCTATTGGACCAGTGTAATTCGACCAAAAACAAACTTAGGAATACAATATGACCATTTAGGCCCACTTGGATTAGATTAGGATATTTATTATTAATTTATTTAAAGAAGGGTTAAAATAGTTAAAATCAATGTTTAATAAGTAAATAATTTGTAATATGGGGTTATACATAAGATAAATTCAACTATAAATATTCATTATAAATATAACAAGATTTTCTACATACTGGTATTTTATTTTTAATTTTTAGACATTAAATAATTTAATTTTTAATGACACAAAGATGATGTAGTAATTATCTTATTAATGAAATATTGACATAATTAATGTTATAAACACCAAAATAAATGTAATCTAAGACTTTTTATGAATTCCACTAATTTTATAGGTTAATATGACATGTTAGTATTTATTTAATTAACGTTTTTAGAACTAATAATTTTTTTATGATTTTCACAAAAATAAATTACTAAATATTTCCCAAATTGACATAAAATAGTTTTTAAAACAAATGTTATATTAGTAATTGTTATTTTATTCATAAAAATCTATTGTTCGGCCAAATGACTTAGATAAGGTTATATATATTAATAATGAACAACTTGGGGTTCGTTTGGCTGCTTATAGTAAGTTTATTAACCTTATAGTATAAGAATACAAGAAGACACGGTAAAAGTAAACTTATTTAACTTAATGTTAAATCTAAATGATAAGGTTAAAATAGGAACCTAAACTTGTCTAAATTCTATTGGATGAGAGTATTTCGACCCATCCCCACCGTAGCTTCTAAATATATCAATTTGGAGCTATTTAAAACCGAACTTGACTTTATAATAAAATAATATTTTTAGTTTTCCCAAAGGTGCCCCTCTCCTCCCTTATAAAAGGGCACCTCCTCCCCATCTTCCTCACACCACTTTGAGCCTTCAGGTTCAGCCAACCCCTACCAATTCCTCCTCTCCACTTCTCTAGAGACATCCTAGAGGTTTTTTACTTCTTCAAAGACCCATTTTAGTGCCTTAAAAGGAGGTCTCAAAGAAGCACTTCAAAGAAGAGGTAATGTCCGTTACCGATTCTTCCATCTTTATTTCTTATTCCACTCCTTCTCCTTTAGTTGTTTAATTATGAAGTAATAACATCAGTATCACTCATATACTGATATGTTATTATAAGTATAAAACAACCATATTTTACCATCTATCCATCCTACGGAAAAATAAATCACCGTGTGTGCATACGTACGGAATACCGTCTCCACGCCGTGGTGTAATCTATTTTCCACAACCACCTTACTTGGATGGGTATAATGGTGTAAATAATGACTATATATGACTATTATAAAGTGATACTGATTCTGAAATTGTATACATACACTCCAATACAATTCCACGATCATAGGAACGATATCATCACTCGTGCGTACGTACAAAATACCGTCTCCACGATGTGATGCGACTCGTTCTACATGATCTTCATTTAATAATGATTATATAAATGAATTGAATGAATGAATATGATATATATTACACTAATACCATTCTGTAAATTAGGTATCTATAACCTAAATATAAGAATAAGAATTTATTCGACAAAACATGCATAAGAACAAAAAGTTATAAACACTCGAATAACAAGTAGCAATGAAATATTACTACTAAGAAGTTATGAAAATGACCATATATGATATCATAAAAATAAGTATGATTCTGGAATAAGTCAATAACATTATTTAAATCATTATACAGGAGGTTCGGACACTTATGAAGAAAAACTGACCTAAGGTAAGGGAAATATCACAATCTCATTTTTATCCGAGATTTCTTATACTTTGGTATTTACTAGGGTGTATTTTATCATCCACATCCATGTTACCTCAATATGTAATATTATTTCCATCCACCAACAATTTTTTAAATCCAAATTTACCCTTCGGTGAGTTTTTAGTAAAGGATATGAAAGGAATCTTTTGTTGTTTCTTGTACGAGGTACTTTTTGACTTTTCCGACAAAAGTACGAGAAGAATGTTTTTTTTAACTTATACGGCATGAATGGATTTTTAAAAAATTATTTACAAGAAGATTCCATTAAAAGTTTTCAATTTTATTTTTAATCAACTTCTTTTAGTTTAAAATTGTATGACATGTTAAGAAAGGAAAAAATGTTTTTGAAGTAGAAAGGATATTTTCCTCAAGAATGGAGTTCAAGTGTTTTATCAAAATTATTTTCCATCTAAGATAAAATGGGGTTCTGATTATATCCATATCATTACATTGATTTGATTATGTTGTGATGGAATTATTTTTATGAATTCATTTATCTTATATGAATTGTTTGTATAATGTCACGATGTTTAAGAATTCCATTTTTATTACATGGGTTATGCAATGATGTATGATTTATGATTTTCTGGCTCACATAAGAATGGTATCATTATGAGATGGGTGGGACCTATATCTTCCTCCAATGCATTGGGTAACGATTTTTTATCTCTTGAGATAGACATGGCTGGAATGGTAGGTTATACCGGTTCAGTGAAACAGGACTAAAATGAGGGTGACTCGGTTCAGAAATGGACTTTGTCCACTAAGATAGTCTTGGAATGAGCCTTGACTAACAAGAAATTATTCTCTATGATTATGTGTGTATGACAAAAAGTTTCATGTTTTATGTTATTATTATTGTGATTACATTTCACAACCACGAATTATTCAATGTTATAAAATTATGATCTCTTTTGTAGGTTAAGATTTCCAAAAATTATGCGCTTATGTAAATGATGTGATTGATATTTCTTTTGTTTACCCCTACTGAGCATTTGAGCTCACCCTTTTGTATGTTTTATTTCCCCAGGTCAAGAAGAAGGTTATTAAGTAAGATATTCCAAAAGGGACTATAGATATGATGAAATAAATGAGAGACAGTGTAGACGCTTTATGAACCAGTTGTTTATGTTTCCCAGTTTCTAAAGACACTATACCTATACGGTCCTTTTGTGGTTTGTTATATGTTGTAATAAGTATGCTTCAAATTTGAAGTATTAACAATTTATGTAATGTATGGGTCGTTATAGTTGGTATCAGAGGAAAGGTATAGTCAACCTTTGGAAACTAGGATGTGAAAGCCTTAGTAAGAACCCAAAGGATAAGTCTAAGCACAGAACACAATCTTAGTGTTTTAGAAATGGCCATGAATAACCTAGGATAAGACCTTAAGTGTGAATTTTTTTTCTTGATTATGTGTTTTTCATATTATAATTAGTGTTGCTCACACTATTCTTCTTGGTTTTAGTCAATGGATGGAACCCGAAGGAACCGTGTTAATGCGGAATGCGACGGGCAATGCAATGATTGTCCCCCCGAGCAACCAAATGTTATGGGAGCTAGAATGAAAAATCTTTTAGCCATGCTCACACAAATTTCTCAAGCTATGAATCATGCCAGACATCCAAATGAGCAAAGGAAGAAGCAACATTCTGTTGAATCCTTCATGAGGAAATGTCCACCTTCTTTCAGCGGGTCTACTGATCCATTAGTTGATGAACAATGGATTAGTACTACTGAAAAGATATTTTTAGTTCTACAAGGTTCTGAACATGATAAAGTCATCCTAGCAGTGTATCATTTCGAAGGAGATGTTGATCAATGGTGGAATCTTATTAAGAATACGAGGCAAAGAGATGAAATTGAGTCCATGGAATGGGACGAGTTCATGAACTTATTTTTCAATAAGTACTTCCCTCATATTCTCCGAACAAATATGGAGAAAGAGTTTCTTGAACTGAAGCAAAAGGATGATGAATCTGTTGGTACCTATGAAGCAAATTTTACAAGACTTCCATGGTACGCTACTGGTATTATTATCCAACCTGAGAGTAAGATCGATCGATTCTTTAGTGGCTTAAAACCAAGTCTTTGAAGGGCGTTAGCCATAAGGGACCTCAATAGCTACGAGGAAATCTTTCGATGTGCTTTCAAATTTGAGATGGAAATCAGAGTAACCCATCAGTCATATGGGTTTGATAAGAAGAGGAAAATTGAATTCAAAGGAAAATCTAAAGAGCACACTAAAAAGAAGATGAGCTTTCCCTTATGCTCAAAGTGTGGAAATAAACATGGAGGGAGTTGTCTTAAAGGGACAAGTAAATGTTTCAAATGTGGACAAGAAGGTCATCGGGCATTTGAATGCCGCGATGATGGGAAGAGGATGTCTAATGATGCAAAAAAGGAAGGGATACACAGAATGAACCTACTAAACTTCAATGTTTCAAGTGCAAGGAGATGGGTCATTATGCCAATAAATGACCTAATCCAATGGTTGATGATGATGGTCGACGTCAACAAACTCTTAAGTCTAAAGACAACAGAAAGTCACATGAAATTTCTATCAGCGATGTGGAGTACGATAATGATGTGGTGAAAGGTACACTTACCATCCACTCTAAAGTAGAAAATGTTTTATTTTATTCTGGATCCACCCACTCTTTTATTTCTGAAGAATTTTCTAAGGGTATCACCGTATTACCTCAACAATTAGATGTTGAGTTAGCTGTGACAACACCTAATGGCACAACAGTCGCATCAAAAGTTTATAATTCTTCTTCAATCTAAGTTTGTGGGAAAGTGCTTCCTGCAAATCTTGTGGTCCTTCCTATAGTGTAATTTGATGTGATTCTTGGCATGGATTGGCTTTCTCTACATGGAGCTCATATCAATTCCCAAAGAAGGGAAGTCACATTTCATATTCTATATCAATCTATGATCATCTATCGATGCAAGGATGAACATAACCTTCCAGTGGAAATTTCTTCCATTTTATGGGTATTGATTCCACTAAATGTAGGTTATTTATCTCAAATTGTTGGTGAGAAACTCACGATTAAGAATATTCCCATTGTACGGGAGTTTGATGATGTCTTTCTGGAGGAATTACCGGGTCTTCCACAAAATTGTGAAGTTGAGTTTTCAATAGAACTCGTACCGGGTGCTTTGCCTATTTCAAAGACACCTTATAGAATGGCCCCAATTGAGTTGCAGGAATTAAAGAAGCAACTCCAAGAGAATCTTGATAAGGGATTCAAACGCCCTAGTGCGTCTCCTTGGGGAGCACCTGTTCAATTTTTTAAGAAGAAAGATGGATCAATGAGACTCTTCATTGATTATTGAGACCTTAACAAGATCACTATCAAGAACAAATATCCTCTCCCATGCATTGATGACTTATTTGACCAACTACGCGGAGCTCAATACTTTTCCAAGATTGATCTTCGTTCAGGGTATTATCAATTAAGGGTCAAAAGGGAGGATATACCAAAGACGGCTTTTCGTACAAGGTATGGACACTATGAATTTATAGTGACGCCATTTGGTCTTACTAATGCCCCTGCTATCTTCATGGATCTAATGAATAGAGTCTTTAGAGACTATCTTGATCAATTTGTGGTAGTCTTTATAGACGATATTCTTGTCTATTCAAAGAGAAAGGAAGAGCATGAAGATCACTTGAGAATTATATTGAAGACCCTGAGAAAGGAGAAGCTTTATGCCAAATTTACCAAGTGTGAATTTTGGATTCAAAAAGTTTCATTTTTTGGGTCACATAATCTCAAAAGAGGGGATATCTATGGATCCATCAAAAACAGAATTTATCGAAAGATGGTCGAGACCAACAACAGTAACTGATATCCGAAGTTTTCTTGGTTTGGCTGGATATTATTGACGTTTTGTGAAAATTTTCACGATTATCTAATCCACTCACCAAGTTGACTCAGAAAGGAGTAGAGTTTGTTTGGACGGAGGAATGTGAAGAGAATTTCAAGGAGTTGAAAAGAAGGTTATCTAGTGCACCTGTGCTCACACTGCCTTGTAGTGGAGAAAGGTTTGTGATCTACAGTGATGCATCCAAGAAGGGATTGGGGTGTGTTCTTATGAAAAATGATATGGTGATAGCTTATGCCTCATGACAGTTGAAAAAACATGAGCAAAATTACCCAACACATGATTTGGAGTTAGGTGCGGTAATCTAAGCATTAAAGTTTTGGAGGCATTACCTTTATGGTGAAAGGTGTGATATTTATACTGATTATAAAAGTTTAATGTATATTTTCACACAAAAGGAGCTGAATATGCGTCAAAGATGATGGTTGGAGCTGATTAAGGATTATGACTGCTCAATCCATTACCACCCTGGGAAAGAAAACAAGGTGGCAGATGCATTAAGTCTACAAGACCATGCTAGTTTATCCATGATGAGCATCACAAAAGATCAAATATTAATGGATTTACAAAGGATGGATCTTGGTATTATAATGGAAGGGGAAAACTATTATCTTTCTCAAATGAATGTTCAACCATCTATACATGTGAAGATTAAAGAGGCACAGAAAGAAGATGACGAGTTACAAAAGAAGGTGAGAAACGTTCCTGAATTCAACCTTGATTGTGATGGGAAAATAAAGTTCAGGAATCGGGTTTGTGTTCCTCCCATCCCCGAATTAAAGAATGAGATGCTGGATGAGGATCATAGTTCTTCATTCTCTATTCATCCTGGAAGCACGAAGATGTATAGGGACCTGAAAGAGTACTTCTGGTTGGATGGCATGAAAATAGATGTTGCTGAATATGTCTCTCGATGCTTGGTTTGTCAACAAGTTAAAGCCGAGAGACAGAAGTCTAAGGGGATGTTACAACCATTACCCATACCCGAATGGAAATGGGAAAACATCACTATGGACTTTGTCACAGGACTTCCTAAAACATCCAAAGGCAATAATGCTATCTGGGTCATAGTTGATCGTCTTACCAAGTCTGCACATTTCATTGCTATTAGAGAGGATTTCTCTCTGGATCAGCTTTCCAGGATATATGTAAAGGAAGTTGTAAGATTGCATGGAGTACCACATTCTATTATATCTGATCAGGATTCGGGATTTACCTCGACGTTCTGGAGGAGTCTTCAGCATACTCTGGATACAGAGTTGAGTTTCAACACTGCTTATCATCCTCAGACAGACGGTCAGTCTGAGAGAACAATTCAAACGCTAGAAGATATGTTGAGAGCTTGATCTATGGATTTTAAAGGTGGTTGGGATCAACACCTACCTATGGTGGAATTTTCTTATAATAATAGCTTTCACTCCAGTATTCAAATAGCTCCTTTTGAAGCTCTCTATGGAAAGAAATGCAGGACTCCAACTTGCTGAGATAAAGTTGGGGAAAGAAAGCTATTAGGACCTGATCTCGTTGATGAAATGGCCGAAAAGGTCACATCTATTCAACAACACATAAGAGAAGCTCAGAGTCGACAGAAAAGTTATGCCGACAACCGAAGGAAAGACCCAGTGTTTGAAGTGGATGATAAAGTGTTTTTACAAATATCTCCTTGGAAGAGAGTCATGAGATTTTGAAAGAAGTGGAAGTTGAGCCCTAGATATATCGGTCCTTTTGAAATACTGGATCGTGTTGGGAAGGTAGCTTACCGATTGGCGCTTCCAACGAATCTCTCTCAAGTTCACGATGTGTTCCATGTATCTCTCCTGAGAAAGTACATACCTGATCCTTCACATGTACTCAGCTCAGAAGTTATACCGCTGGAGCAAGATCATTCTTATGAAGAACAACCGATAGAGATTCTGGATCATAGCGAAAAATTCCTACGAAACAAGACCACTCTATTGGTGAAAGTTTTATGGAGGAACCACCAATTAGAAGAAGCTACATGGGATCTTGAGGATAAAATGAGGTAGAGGTATCCTCATCTGTTTGTTACAAAGTGACAAATTTCGAGGGTGAAATTCATTTTAAGGGGGGTAGAATGTAACACCCGAGACTTTTATGTTATATAAATCATCAAAGGAATATTTTTCTACACACAACACTTGCTTGGATTACTTTACATGAAATTGCAACCTTCCTCAATAGCTTGCGTCGTACGCAATACCGAGTTTCACTAAACAACGATATGACATTAAAATATTATTAAAACTAGCTGTTATGAATAGTAATAAACACTTTTTGAAATTTTATAAATTTTATATTTCAAAATGGACTTCATTTTTGGATTTAGAATATCGAAATTAACCTAGGGTGAAATTTTGGTATTTTTCTGAAAACATTCAATTTTTGATGAATAGTGAAACCACTAAGTGGTAGTTAAAAAACAGAATTTTTCATAAAACATAATTTTACCCCTTATGTGAGTGGAATTTCAAAAAATCCGAGAGACACGGTTGATGTCACTTAATAAAATGTGGTTCAATGAGATGAAAATAATTTTTTGGTGAATAGTATATTTTTACTTTTTTTTACCACGGTTAAAAGTAAATAGGGTAATTAAGGGTAAAGATGATATTATTATTACCCTAACACATGTCCTAATTCTATTGGACAAGTGTAATTCGACCAAAAACAAAATTAGGAATAAAATATTACAATTTAGGCCCACTTGGATTAGATTAGGACATTTATTATTAATTTATTTAAAGAAGGGTTAAAATAGTTAAAATCAATGCTTAATAAGTAAATAATTTTTAATATGGGGTTATACATACGATAAATTCGACTATAAATATTCCTTATAAAGATAATAATATTTACTACATAATGGTATTTTATTTTTAATTTTTAGACATTAAATAATTTTTTTATTTATGACACAAAGATGATGCAGTAATTATCTTATTAATGAAATATTGACATAATTAATGTTATAAACAGCAAAATAAAGGTAATTTGAGACTTTTTATGCATTCCACTAATTTTATATGTTAATATGACATGTTAGTATTTATTTAATTAACTTGGTTCGAATTAATAATTCCGTTATGATTTTTACAAAAATAAATTACTAAATAGTTCTAAAATTGACATAAAATAGTTTTTAAAACAAATATTATATTACTAATTTTTATTTTATTCCTAAAAATCTATGGTCCGGCCAAATGACTTAGATAAGGTTATATATATTAATAATAAACTACTTGGGGTTCGTTTGGCTACTTATAGTAAGTTTATTAACCTTATAGTATAAGAACACAAGAAGACACGGTAAAAGTAAACTTATTTAACTTAATGTTAAATCTAAATGATAAGGTTAAAATAGGAACCTAAACTTGTATAAATTCTATTGGATGAGAGGATTTCGACCCATCCCCACCTTATCTTCGAAATATATCAATTTTGAGCTATTTAAAACCGAACTTGACTTTATAATAAAATAATATTTTTAGTTTTCCCAAAGGTGCCCCTCTCCTCCCTTATAAAAGGGCACCTCCTCCCCCTCTTCGTCACACCACTTTGAGCCTTCAAGCTCGGCAAAACCCTACCAATTCCTCTTATCCACTTCCCTAGAGACATCCTAGAGGTTTTTGTCTTCTTCAAATACCCATTTTAGTGCCCTAAAAGGAGGTCTCAAAGAAGCACTTCAAAGAAGAGGTAATGTCTGTTACCGATTCTTTCATCTTTATTTCTTTTTCCACTCCTTCTTCTTTAGTTGTTTCATTATGAAGTAATAAAATCAGTATCAATCATATACTGATATGTTATTATAAGTATGAAACAACCCTATTTCACCATCTATCCATCCTACGGAAAAAGAAATCACCGCGTGTGTGTACGTACGGAATACCGTCTCCACGCCGTGGTGTAATCTATTTTCCACCACCACCTTATTTGGATGGGTATAATGGTGTAAATAATGACTATATATGACAATTATAAAGTTATAATGATTCTTAAATAGTATACATACACTCCAATACAATTCCATGATCATAGGAATGATATCATCACTCGTGCGTACGTACGGAATACCGTCTCCACGATGTGATGCGACTCGTTCTACATGATCTTCATTTCATAATGATTATATGAATGAATTGAATGAATGAATATGATATATATTACACTAATACCATTCTGGAAATGATTTATCTATAACCTAAATATAAGAATAAGAATTTATTCGACAAAACACACCTAAGAACAAAAAGTTATAAACACCCGAATAACAAGTAGCAATGAAATATTACTACTAAGAAGCTAAGAAAATGACCATATATGATATCATAAAAATAAGTATGATTCTGGAATAAGTCAATATCATTATTTAAATCATTATACCGGAGGCTCAGACACTTACGAAGCAAAACAGACCTAAGGTAATGGAAATATCACAATCTCATTTTTATCCGAGATTGCTTATACATTGGTATTTACTGGGGTGTATTTTATCATCCACATCCATGTTCCCTCAATATGTAATATTATTTCCATCAACCTAAAATTTTTTAAATCCAAATTTACCCTTCGGTGAGTTTTTAGTAAAGGATATGAAATGAATATTTTGTCGTTTTTTGTACGAGGTACTTTTTGACTTTTCCGACAAAAGTACGAGAAGAATGTTTTTCTAACTTATACAGCATGAATGGATTTTTAAAACATTATTTACAAGAAGCTTCCTTTAAAAGTTTTCAAGATTATTTTTAATAAACTTCTTTTAGTTTAAAATTGTATGACATGTTAAGAAAGGAAAAAATGTTTTTGAAGTAGAAAGGATATTTTCCTCAAGAATGGAGTTCAAGTGGTTTATCAAACTTATTTTCCATCTAAGATAAAATGGGGTTATGATTCTATCCCTATCATTACATTTATTTGATTATGTTGTTATGGAATTATTTTTATTAATTCATTTATCTTGTATGAATTGTTTTATAATGGCACAATGTTTAAGAATTTCATTTTTATTACATGGGTTATGCAATGATGTATGATTTATGATTTTGTGGCACAAATAAGAATGGTATCATTATGAGATGGGTGGGACCTATATCTCCCTCCAATGCATTGGGTAAAGATTTTATATCTCATGTGATAGACATGTCTGGAACGGTAGGTTATACCGGTTCAGTGAAACAGGACTAAAACGAGGGTGACTCGGTTCAAAAATGGACTTTGTCCACTAAGATAGTCTTGGAAATGAGTCTTGAATAACAAGAAATGATTCTCTATGATTATGTGTGTATGACACAAAGTTTCATGTTTTTTGTTATGATTATTGTGATTACATTTCACGTCCATGATTTATTCCATGTTATGAAATTATGATCTCTTTTGCAGGTTAAGATTTCCAAAAGTTATGCGCTTATGTAAATGATGTGATTGATATTTCTTTTGTTTACCCTTACTGAGCATTTGAGCTCACCCTTTTGTATGTTTTATTTCCCCAGGTCAGGAAGAAGGTTATTAAGTAAGATATTCCAAAAGGGACTATAGATATGATGAAATAAATGTGAGACAATGTAGACGCTTTATGACCCAGTTGTTTAGGTTTCCCAGTTTCTAAAGACACTATACCTAAACGGTCCATTCGTGGTTTTGTTATATGTTGTAATAAGTATTCTTCAATTTTGAAGTATTAACAATGTATGTAATGTATGGGTAGTTATATTCATGAAAATAATCTTCATAACATTATGTATCCTAACTACACTATGCTAAAATTCACTAAAGTGATGCTCTGTTCAACACGAACTGAAAAGGAATATTCCCCAAATCCTCATAACATGATGTTAAATTTTACTGTAATGTCCAAGTTGCATGAAAATAATCTTTGTAACATATTTTTCCTCTATTCGTGATGTCAACCATCCTTGATATATCCCAGGTACAAGTTGTTAAACGGGGTGCCTATGGTCCAAAATCTATGGCTTTAAACATGGAGGATTGATCTAAGAAAAAATAAATTAAACTATTTTTGATATCATGGTATTTTATCTTGATTTAAGTTGGGTCCTACCACTCACATGCTCTAATTTACTGGGGGCATGATACATTAGGTATCGACTCCCACATGGACATTTTTCTGACTCATCTCCATATTCTGACTCTTTCCAGGATTTGTTTTACACCATCATTCAAATCAAGATGGACCCCCCAATGGTGATGGATATTATATTTTGGCTCACCTCCCATCATGGACCAATGCCCTAATAGATTTTTGGAATCATATAGACAATCTTGTGATTCAAATTTGGTCAATAGTAGATTCTATGTTTTTATGCCCCACAGTTGACTAGTGATGTTGTGTACCCTATGTTGAGAATATAGTCGACTATGGTGCTTACCATTATTCATACCTCCTAGGGTTTGTACCTCAGAAGTTTCAATTTGCATCCATTCCAAATCCTTTTATTCTAGTCGATCTCTAACTGCCTGTGTGATTCTCCCCATGTATCTCTGCATTCTGAGTGGGAATGTAGATATTTTCAGAACATTCTCAACCAAAAATTCGCTCACTCATACTATGAGATTCTACATGTGGAAGGTAAATCCTAACAAAACTCCTTGTTTCTAACATAGATCAAGGATCAATTGATCTTAAGAGTAATCAGTAGGTTTTTGTACCCACAAAAAGGGCTGCATAGTATTTGGCCCAATCTCTATGACCTTAAACTAGGATCCCATATTTTCCAGACTCTATGATCATATTCTAAGAGACTCTCCCTGGTTCGATTAATAATGTGTTCTGTAGTGTGGTCCTCCATGGTTCTCATTTATGTTGGGCTATTTTACTATGATATAAAAATCCCCTTTAGGGTATGTCTCCCCCAACCACTGTCCTTACCACATGATGTTAAAAAGAACAAACTAGTCCTATCAGACAATCATAAAACAAAACATTACCTTCCATGTCGCATGATGATATATGGAACATGATTTTGGTGTTCTCTCCTGAGAGGGAATCACTCTTGGCACTGGCCATCGACTATGATAATTTTTAAGACCTAGATATAGATTTATTCCTATAGAAACACCAATAATATTTTATCCATTTCCAACCACTAAAAGAAAAAAAGAACAATAAAAAACCACAAAAATGTAATTCCCCCATTATCTGTGTATTGGTCAGACCTACACAAGGAAATTTCCATTCAAAAACTATGTGTGTCTTGATTCCCATCCTCATGGGATTTGATATACGAAGTGATCACCAGGCCATAAATTTCAGGTCTAGACACAATATACTTCTCTTTTCACATATGTTCATCTCAGTCCTCACCACATGACTTCAAACTAGCTGAATTATCAGAAATATATGTGTATTGATTCCCATACACTTAGGATATGTAGGGATTCCTAGGGACATTACCTTTGGACCCAACCTCAACATTTCCCTTCTTTCATGTTGGGTCACCCATGGTCAGAGTTTGATGACCTTAAACTATATTCTCAAGTACATGAAATACGAATTTAAATTGTACATAGGCCTCTTCTTGGATATGTTATGTGCCTTAGACCTCTCTGGTCCTCATTCATGTCGATTCTGTCAGAATACCACATAATATATACCCATTTGAGACTCCTCATTGGTCCAGAATCCTTGACTTTAAAGTAACAATTTATGATTAAATTTTATGAAAATATATTTCCTTTTTAAATTATTTAATTAATTATAAAATTTTTAATAAAATATTTATGACATACAAAAATACCAAAACTTATACTAAGATATTTTTTTCACTTTTAAGATGTTTAAATTGTATTTATACATTCATGTGTGAAGTTTATATATTTTTGGCCAATTTACTATTCATTTCTATCCATATGGGTATGTTACTATTCATACTATACTATTCAATAAAAATAAATTTGATCTTATTAGACTCTAAAATTCACAATGATCACAACCGTAATAGACTTTTTTGAAAATAATTTCACATTATTAAATATTTAAAAAATACTAAAATATTTTAAAATACCGCGTTCTCCCTAAATTCATCAATAATACACATCCTATATTTATGAGGATATTTTAAATTCACTAACATTCCCTTAATAAGAAATAACAAATTTATTTATATAAAAGGATTACAAAAAGAAGCTAAGGTCTCGTTACATAGCCACTTATAACACCAGCATAGGATCTAAGTGTAAGGTGTGCTATTGTGATAGAATCTTGCGGTGGCATAGACAACATTGCATGAGTTGTGATTTCTATCAGCTTGAACTTATCCATTAGGCGATTCTATTCAAGCTTCATATGTTGATGTTCAGCTTGGGTTTGGTCTAAAACAAAGCCCAATGATGCTACATTCTTCCCAAGATTCGACATATGGGCTTCATACTGCCCGAGTCTACTGGATGAGGCCATTCAATCATCTTTCTGTTTTAATTAACCAAGATAACTATATTTATAAAAGCACAATGTTAAGATTATTATTTCCAATAGTTATATTGACCAACGGTTATATAATAGTCGAAACCCAACAATATCATTTTAATTATACCCACTTCATTAATTAAAATATCTAGTTTTGTTGAGAAGAAAATAAAATAACACACAAACTTAGGAAACAAATATAATTAAAAGGTTTGGGCCGTTACCTTCTTCCCCCTTAAGTAATTTCATCTTCGAAATTATATCTAATACCCTCTGATGAGAAATGGTGTGGGTACTTCTGTCTCATAGACTCCTCCAGTTCCCATGTGGCTTCTTCACATTTGTGGTTTCTCCACAACATCTTAACAAGGTGGGTAGTCTTTTTGCATAGAAACTTGTATCTATGATCAAAGATCTCCACCGACGGCTCCTTATAAGAGAGATCATGTTCTAGTTGTACCACCTCTAGATTAAGTACATGTGAAGGGTCTGGTATGTAATTCCTCAAGAGGGATACGTTGATGGAATCATGAACATATGCTAGATTTGGAGGAAGTGCAAGCCGATCGGCCACTGCTCCCACATGGTCAATTATTTTATAGGGGCCAATGTACCTACGATTGAGTTTCACTTTTTTCCCAATCTTCATGACTCTCTTCCAAGGTGAAATCCGAAGAAAGACTTTGTCACCAACATCAAACTCTAAGTCCCTTTGATTGTTGTCAGCATAGCTCATTTGCCGACTCTGAGCATCTATAAGGTGTTATTGATTGGCATAAGAATTTTATATTATTTATTACACTTGATCAGGCCCAAGAATATTTCCCCCACAAGCTTCATCCCACCAAGTAATAGTTCTACATCGCTTCCCATATAGAGCTTCATTGGGTTCCATTTGAATACTCGAGTGGAGGCTATTGTTGTAAGAGAACTCAACTAAAGGGAGACGTTGATCTCATCCTCCTTTAAATTCCATTGAGCATGTTCTTAGCATGTCCCCGAGTGTTTGAATAGTTTTTTCATATTGGCCATCAGTTTGGGGGTGATAGGCCATTCTGAAATTCAATTCAGTGCTTAGAGCTTGTTGAAGACTTTTTCAGAATTTTGATGTGAACCTTTGATCATGATTAGATATGATAGAAAGTGGAACTCCATGTAGCATCACCTCTTCCTTCACGTAAATCCTGGCAAGTTGATCAAGAGAGAAATCTTCCAGAATGAAGATAAAATGGGCAGTCTTGGTGAGACGGTCCACTATAACCCATATCGCATTGTTTCCTTTGGAGGTTCTTAGGAGTCCAGTGACAAATTCCACAGTGATATTTTCCCACTTCCATGCAAGTATGGGTAGTGGTTCAGTACCCATTAAGGAATTCTTCGCTCCACCTTCACTTGTTGACATACCATGCACCTTGACATGTTTTCAGTAATCTCCCTTTTCATATTATCCCACCAATAATGACCATTAAGGTCCTTATACATTTTCGTGCTACCAGGATTTATAATGAAATTATAGCTATGAGCTGCATCCATAAGCCCCTTCTTTATTTCTGGAATAGATGGAACACATAGTCTTGTACAAAATTTCAATACACCTTCTTCATCAGTATTGAACTCATGAATCAACCCATCCTTCACCACCACAAACTTCTTTTGTGACAATAGATATTTTTTCTAAGTCTTCCTGATCTTCTCTAGTAGTGACGACATAGAATTCATTTGGGATAGTATTGATGATTCCCCTTCCTTTATAATTATGATGTTCGGTTTTACTAGTTCATTGATCAAAGGATCTCTTTGAATCCTCATAATTGACAAAACATCTGGGTAATTCCTGCTTAATGCATTAGCGACTTTGTTTGCTCTTCCGGGATGATATTGAATTGAACAATCATAGTCTTTATGGAGTTTCAACCATATCCTTTGTCTTATGTTCAATTTCTTTTGTGTGAAAATATAATTCAAACATTTATGGTCTGTGTATATATCACATTTCCCCCCATAAAGATAGTTCCTCCATATCTTTAGAGCAAAAACGACCGCAACCTTTTCCATATCATTCGTAGGATAGTTCTTCTCATGATTCTTCAGCTGTTGAGATTCATAAGTAACGATCATGTAATTTTTCATGAGTATTCTCCCAATACCCTTCAGATATGCCTCGCTAAAAATAAAAAATCCTTCCCTACTTGAGGACAGAGTTTACATGGGTGTAGTAACAAATCTCTTCTTCAACTGTTAGAAACTTTAATCACACACCTTTTTCCAGATGAACTTGACCCCTTTTCGAGTTATCATGGTTAATGGAATATAATATTTTGAAATGTTTTTCATGAACCTAAAACAATATCCCACTAATCCAAGGAAACTATAAATCTCAGTTATTGTTTTAGGCTGAGTCCAATCATCTATAACTTTTTTCTTTACAGGGTCAACAATGATTCCTTCATTGGTAACATTGTTCCCCAAGAAAGAAACATATTGTAACCAGAATTCACATTTACTAAACTTTAGAAAAATCTTATCCTTCCATAGTGTTTTCAAAATAACCCTTAGATAATCCTCATTTTCCTCACGACTTATCAAATATATAAGAATATCATTGATAAAAACTTCCATAAAGTTATCAAGGTAGTCATTAAAGACTGTATTAATAAAATCCATAAAAATAGTAGGTGCATTAGTCAGTCCAAAAGGCTTAAGAACAAACTCATAATTCCCATATCTTGATCGAAAGGATGTTTTTGGAATATCTTCTTTCTTCACCATCAATTAAGGATAACCAGATCGAAGATAAACCTTAGAGAATAATTGAGCCCCAAAACGTTGGTAAAATAAGTCATCAATTCCTGGAAGTGGGTATATATTCTTTATTGTGATCCCATTTAGTTCTCTATAATCAATTCATAGCCGCATAGATCCATCCTTCTTATTCACAATGATAATAGGTTCTCCAGAAGTATACACACTCAGTAGGATAAACCACTTCTTGAAAAGATCTTGGAGTTGTTTCTTTAATTCCTCCATCTCCACATTTTCCATCCTATATGGGGTCCTTGATATTGGTTGAGATCTAGGTATGAGTACAATAGAGCACTATACCTCTCTTTCTAGGGGTGGTCCAGGAAACTCATCAGGAAATAAGTCAATGTATTCTTGGACGATGGGGAAATTTCCAATCCTCAATCACTCATTAACTTATTCTTCACCTATTGATTGCATAAATAAGGATGTAGGAGGTTATTTTAGACAATGACCTGGTTAAGATATCTCTCATTTGAAGATAACTATAGGTTTTCCATTCAACACTACTGAGATTTATATAATTCATCATTTGATCTTATAATTATATTTTGAGAGCCAATCCATCCCTAATATAATGTTGAGTTCCAGAATGGTAATGAATACTAGATTTATGATATTATTGTGCTCACCGAAGTAAATATCATAGTTTCTAAACACTGACTATGATTGGATAATACCACCAGGATTCTTGATTGATAACTCTACTTTTAGCAAGTCGGGGGTTGATTCTAAATTCTTTAAAAACATAGAGGGAAAAAATGAATGTGTAGAACCATAATAAAACAATGTACTTCCTAGATTTGAGAGAACAAAAAGAGTACATGCTACCACCTCATTTGGAGATTCAACTTCAGCTATTGTGATAGAAAAAGAATGACCATTCTCCCATGACCTTTGTTGAGACTAATGGTGGATCCCTCCACTTCCCTTGGATTTGGATAGTGATTGGAAAAGTGCCCATTTTTTCTACACTTAATGAACTAGACATGAGGTAGGGAATGCACCATCTTCTCCTTATCGTTAGTTTTTGGAAGATGAGGTTTCACCACAACACTACAATTCCTCACAATATGGCCATCTCCTCCACACATGTATCATTTCCCGCTCTCGAGAAACCAGTTCCCTGAAACTTCTTCCCACATTTATTACACGTGTGATGTTACACTTTATTGCCTCCTCTTCCTTGATCAAAGGTCCTCCCTAAGCTGGGATCCATCAATATCTTTTTGTCATTCGATTTATGAGACCACTTCATCTCACCGAACTCTAGTTTTAATTTCATTGCACTTCGTATGTCTCCTCATAGATGTCATAGCCTTAGTTGGATAGATTCTTCTGCAGATTAGGTCTCATCCCACCGAAGAATTTATCAACCATACCATTAGGATCCATGACAAAGTTTGAGGTATAATGGGAAAGTCTTGTAAATTTCATCTCATAGATTCCCATAGATTCATTCTTCTTATGATTCATCTTGAGAAATGTCTTCCCCATTATTGTTCTCATTGAATGAGGGAAGTACATACTACAGAAGATCCCTCTGGACTCTTCCCACTCCATAGATTCAACCTTCACTCATTTCCTCCTATTTTAAATCAGTTCCTAACACTAATCAGCTTCTCCCTCTAAGCGATATTCAGCTATGGTGACCTTATCTTTCTCCGAACTGTGGATCACAGAATAGATATTTTTTATAGAGCTGATTCATTGTTCATCAATCAATGGGTCAGTCATTCCATTGACGGTTTATGGTCATTGATGCATAAAGGACTAAACAGAATGTTGTTCCCTTCATGGTGAGATCAGTCTCTCAGCTTGATTCAAGTTATTTCCCATAACCAGAGGTAGTTGGTTCATCATTCTTATGAATTTTTCCATTCTGAATTCCATCGGAGGGCTTTCAGCACATGGTCCATTTAGGTCACCATTTGCACAGTTCTTCACATTACCCACCATTTCTAAAAGAATAAAACCATAGTGATAAACTTATTTAATTTTTGAATCTTTTAATAATAAAGGTTTTTATGTCATAAATCTTTTTTGAACAATCACATTTCTCTATAAATACTTCATAATGATTCATAAAAAAATTATGATTAACCAAACATATCCTCCTGGAGTGTCATAACGAAGAGGGTTGCAAGGCCTTTTGTCATGTACCAGGATAACCTAGGTCAAGCCCAAAACTCCTTGTCAGAGTTTTCCCTACTAGGTACCTATGTGCCAGAACCGCCTCTACCAGCTCGTATCTAGACAAGGATGTATTTTCATGATAATCCACTTACTCAATACTCACCAAAATAATAAGGCCTTTTCCGATATTTAAACATTTCTATAGGATTATTCCTAAAGTATTCATAGTTTAATTTATAAAAATAACTAAACTATACTTTTATACCAACTATGGAATGCCGCCTTTTTGTTACATTACTTTTCATTACATTTTACATACAGAGGATCTTTAAAGTCTAGTGTCTTTGAAATCATGAACATAATACATGAAAACAACATAAAACATTCTTCTAAACCACTCTTAAGGCTTAATCATAGGTTCATATTTTATAAAATTACTTCATCTCATATTTTGGAAACATACATCAAAGGAAAGGGTTATGAGAAGGCTTAGTAAGAAAAACAAGTGAAACAGTTGACATGTGATCTTGAGCAATATTACTAAGAACATAATAAAAGTCATAATGGAATGAACAATGGGAGAATAGGACTATAATAATAAAAAGAACATGAATCATAACTGGAATATGTGTCTACAACATTTAATTTAGACACTCATGAACATATTATCGAGGTTTATCCCCGAGGTGTCATAAAAATTACCAAGGTTATTCACCAAGGTATGGTGAATCTTGTCATCTCTTGAGATTGATTCTTTACCCAATGCATTGGAGCGCTTTCAGGGTGCACCCTTAATATGAATTTATTTTCTTGTGATCCACAGAGATCATAATCAAGCATTTCATAAATAACACAAAGAGAGTAAAAGAGATGGGTTTCACTTCAAAATCGTGATGTTTTAAAAGTGCTTAAAAATAAGACCGTTATGTCATTTATAACCCATGGAAAGGGAGTGAAGGTTACATGTATGTCAATTCCACCATAAAATATATTAGTTTTTTGTATCTATTAACTCCCATAGATATTAAATAGGTCTAGGAATTTCCATAAATAAAACAACTGAATTTTTTGAGAAAAAGAGAGAGAAATTTTGAGACGAAATTTCTACAGCATAACAGTGATATAACATGGGTTAAGAAAATTATATAAAGGGAGAGGAAAAGGATCTACCATAAATAAATGAATCATTTTACAGTAAAGGTACAAAATGAAAATAAATAAGATCATCGTGTAGAAAATTTAATGACAGAAAACATGAAAAGGAAACTTGCAAGGAAAGAGAAAGTTCAATTCCTTTTATGAAAATTCGGCAGCCTAACCGCGTAACAAAAAAAATTCAGAAAATCAATTTATGAGAGCGAAAAGGGTATCTAATCACAAGGAAATGAAATTTATAGTTGTAAAGATATAGAAAACAAGCCCCCTAATAATAAAATGGAACTATAAGACATAACAAAAAAGAAGTCATGACTTAAAAGAGGAGGGTGAAAGGTTCCCTTACTTTGAAGAGTAACTTCGAATGCATGAAGGTCGGGACCTTGTAAGGCTTGAGGGTACCATGGGAGGAATCCTTGTGTGTTAAGTATAAAATAAATTCATTGAGGTGGATTTTGGAATGAAATTCAAGATGGAATGTCTTGGTATTTATATGAAAAGTGAGGGATTAAATTATTAATTTCCAAGGGACACTTCATCGGTGGTATTTTCAAAACCAGGGGATTTACCAGGGTATTTTCCCATGGTATTGGCCAATTCTGAAACCTAATATCATATATCACTATTCATAAGTATACCAGAAAGCATACATCATTATTAAATAATTAATTATGTCATTAAATACCCGAAACTCAAAACTGTATGTTTTACTATTCACCAAAAAATCAACTCTTTCAGAAAAATCCCAAAAATTCACCATAACCAAATATCGATGCTATGAATTCAAAAATGAACTCTATTTTATTGAAATAAATTTCTAAATATTTTTAAATTAATTTTCAAATAAAATCATTATTTATTCCAAAAATACAGCTTTTAAACTATAACTCATTTTGTAACACCTTAAAAAAGTAATCAAGGTCCTATAAAATTATAGTATAACCATAATATAATAAAAAAAAACTTATGATTATGTTTTTTGAAAATATATTTTCATTTTAATTTATTAAATTAATAATAAATTTATATATAAAATATTTACGAACTACAAAAGTACCCAAACATATAATATGATTGGTTATTCACTTTTAAGATATTTAAATTGTATTTATACATTCATGGGCGAAGCTTCTATTATTTTGGCCAATTTACTATTCATTACTATTCATACAAGTATGTTACTATTCATACATTACTATTCACTAAAAATCAAGTTGATATTATTAAGCTCTAAAATTTTCACTGATCACAACCTTAATAGACCTTTTTTTGAAAATCATTTCACATTTTTAATTATTTAAAGAATAAATACATTATAAAATACCCTTTTTCCTAAATTCATCAATAATATATATCCTATATTTATCTGGATATTTTAAATTCACATAATTTTCCAGAATAATAAATAACAATTTTTTTTATATAAAAGGATGACAGAAAGAAGCTACGGTCTCGTTACATAGCCCCTTATAACACCAGCATAAGTCCTAAGTGTAAGGTGTGCTATGGTTATAGAATCTTGGGGTGTCTCAAAAAAAAATTCCCGAGTGGTGATTTCTATCAGCTTGAAATTATCCCTTAGGCAATTATAATTAAGCTTCATATGTTGATGTTCAGCTTTGGATTGGTCCCGGGTAAAGGCCAGTGATGCTACCTCCTTCCCAAGCTCCGACACATGGGCTTCATATAGCCCGAGTCTACTGGATGAGGCCATTCAATCTTATTTCTGTATTAATTAACCATAATAACTGTATTTATGAAAACACTACATTACGATTATAGTTTCCAATGGTCATATTGATAAACGGTCATATTGAACAATGGTCATATTGACCAACCCTCATATTGACCAACGGTCATATTGACCAACGGTCATATTGACCAACAGTCATATTGACCAATGGTCATATGACAGTCGAAACCCAATGGTCTCATTTTAATTATACCCACTTCATTAATTAAAGGATATATTTTTGTTGAGTATAAAATGAAATAACACAAAAAATTGGAAAACAAATATAATTAAAAATTTTGGGTCGTTACAACCCCCATCGTAATAATATCGAACTGGGAACTAGCTCCAATGATGTCCATGACTGCCATATACAAAGCACCTCATTCCTGGCCCCATGGGGAAAAGAAGAGTACTAGAAGGATGGAACAAGAAATGTTGAGGGATACTTCTTACTGGATGAAACCATGAAGGCCCTCATACTAGAGACCAACTTCTAATTACCATCCCCTTTGATGAACTCAGCTGGATCACCTCTCATGCTACACCTCCCTGTGAGTGCATCCTGTCCAATACTTCTCAATTCCTATGAACTTAAATGTTTGTTGATAGGGTAAAGGGAGTTATGGAATAAAAAATAAAAGGTCAGAGTGTCTCCTCCAAGCATCCCTCATGTGAATCCTCATTGGAAAAGAGATCCGGAGAAAATAATAGGATATCCTTGAACTTGATCCCTAGTTCCCTCACCTACATACTCCCCTTCTTTAGGGAGAGCAGCTCTGGGATCTTCACATCCATCATCATCGAGGAAACAAACTCTGCCCAAAACTCATTCTCAAAGTTATCCCATTAGAAATTGGTCTCCTTCCTTTCTCAATGGGAAAGAATCCACCACTAGTACATCGATCCTTATATCTGGGTCATTCTAGAGGAACCCATAATTCCATTAGAGCACGAATCATGGTAAAGGAGATTTTCAACTCCTAAAGCTAGCCCTTCGCCTCTATGTCATAAATACTGCCTTCATACTTCACTAGGGTTTATCGTTGGAAGGCATAAAGGATATTTTTCCACAATCCATCATCCTCCTCTCGATCGACCCTAAGTTAATCAATAACGTTATCCTACTAGGACTCAAATACATATACTACACGTGGGTGATGTTCGGGTGCCATAGAAGAAAATGGTAATCAAGGAACTCCTAATACTGAGTAGTATGAAATATTATTTTAAGATGAATTTTAACTATTTATTTAAATTAAATTCCTAAAAAACCGAAAACACACAAGAACATAAGTCATTATGATGCATGAAACCTTTATAGGGTCTCCACCCAGCAATCAGTGTAGCCACATTTGGTCATTTAGTAGGTCTAGGTTCTTTGTATCAGATCATGGGGGGGTGCTAAAATCCCATGTCCTAGACGGTCTTCCCTGGCGTAATCCACACACTATGATTGACTAACACTATTTCCATACCATCCCATGAAATCCTCCCTATGACTAACTCTGAACTCCGTCCTATACATAAAACATCACCTATGATACAATTCTATCAGGACACACCTTCTTCAAGATGAGGTAAGGGTCAACAAAGTACCACACCCTTCCTTATTCAAGATTAAGGAGAGATAATGAACCCCAGAGTCCTGCCTTCAATAGACCTCGGATTGGAGACTGGAACCAAGGGTATAGAATATCGCACAAAATGGATGGAAGTACACTTTTTAATGAAAATAGGATCATGATATATGACGGTTAAAATACAATCCAACACTAGTCATTTATAAAAAGAAAACCAAAATCCATCCCATGCCTGATTTAAACATAAACTACAACAGAAATACTACCAATTAACCAGAGAATATGCCAAAAGGAAGAGACAAAGTAGCAACACAAAAACTATACCAACACCCAAGCAAGTAATGTTTAACATGGTAATAAAATCCTTCTATGAAACCTAAATATAATTTTTACGAATGTAGTGTGAATATACATTTATACCAAGTTGGAAAACTAAAGCAACCCATTCACATGTGGGGGAAGATACTAATGCCTCAATGAGAGAATAATAGAACCTCAAAACACATACCAAGTAGTCCTAACTAGCCCAGCCTCACCAAGTCACACTCAACAAATAACGCAAGTCATGTAATGTAGTCATATAAGAACATCAAAATTTTGGTACCCTGAACCACTTTCTCACTGGAGAGATGCTCATTCCTTATGGATAATTTATTGACACTACCACTCTTCCAAAATGTTGTCCCACTTACAAAAAATTCCCACACACACTCCCCACCCACAAACATCGGGGACACAACAACCATGCCCCTCACCCGAAGACACTTGAGCCTCATCGTGAAGAAAATTTGGAAAACAATCGTGGCCCGTAAACACATGGGACCCTTGTCCACAACAAAATCCGCCTGAAGGATCTTGGAATTTGGTATCCCTCAATCCATTATTGCCTACCTAGATACAATCATGTGATATGAACTTAGAAGTGGGTGAGAGGAATAAATTCAGTAACAACCATCCATGCTCCAACCAGAGTGTAGGGAGAGAAAACCTCCCCCATGAAATGGGGGTGTACAACACATGGTACTCAACAACAGTGGGGTGCGTATAGAAGTCAAAAGGGGAAAAATTTATACATATAGGTAAGAAAACACTCAGCCCAACCTACATGTTTCAAACAAACAAATATCCCACATAGAACCACATTTTCTGCTACCCCTATATAGAAAACCACAAAAATATCCACATTAAAACACTAGCCTAACCCTTTTTTTAATTTATCCACTTTACATTGACTATTTTAGGGGGTTTATTTTAATTTATTCCAGCACTACCCATGGAAAATTCCATGCACAATATCTACAACTATTTTCAGAAGTCTAAAGGTCACTAAACAATGCAGAGGAAATCAAGGATATGGGGAACAATGTAATGAAATCCATTTTAACAACGATTATAAGGAAAACTGAGAAAAACCAACCTGGAGTCCCATTGTACACCCCCTTCTTCCTAGGAACACATTCAATCACTTCCAAATATCATTCTTAAATGTCGTATCACTCAATATTCTCTTAGAACTAAACTAGGTATCCCCACTGCACAACAAAAACACACCCAACGCATATAGAAAGATGAATTCACCACAAAAACTCATCCTTCAACCTAATTTCCCATCCACTTCCCAGAAACCATCCCATTACACAACAAGTTCAATAGCCAAAAAATAAAACAAAGACAATCCCACTACCTACATGTCTCTCTATTCGACAATCAATCAATCTATAAACATTTTATTCCGTCACACATTCTGTACCACCACACTCACAACGCCCACAACAAAACACCACAAAAAAGTTTCCACTTTTCATAAATGTTCCCTTCCCCATTTAGAGGACCAACCCCGTTTTCCACTCCAGGTACCCACAACCATGCCACCCACAATAGAACTACACAACCCATACAATGCTCAAACCACATAAAACACATCACACAACCACACCATCAAGCCAAAAATATTTAGATTTTTTTTAATAAGGGTTCTTTAATTCCACTTTGATAAACATGGGGGATCACACCATATGTTTGGTCTTTTGGAATCCATTTATTTAACCAAATATAAAGGTTTAATAAGATTTCATATTGAATCTAGTTAAAAAAGAATCACAAAAAAATAAAACATCATCAATGTGTAAGAAATTACCACCAATGGTTGTGATCTTCAGAAGGAATAAATACACAACAAACCATAAAAAGAAACCAAGATAGAAAATAAAACAAAAGATCAACATCAACCATCTTCAATTCCCTACTTGTTATCTTTTAATCAACACTTCCCTGCGATTATTTATTACATGTTTATGAAAATTATTCACTTGTTCTTCACAAATAATCACTATTAAACCCATCCAATATGATGTACAAATAAATAGAGGCAGAATAATCCCTAATTGGAACGAGAGGTGACCAAAAATATTATTTTCACTAAAAAAGAGGGTCGCACGAGCAATAAGAAACTCCAAGGAAACTGAGCAGGAGGGGGCTCTATCATTGGTGCAAGACTCATCAAGAGGGTAAGGCTTTAATCCACCACATGCGAATAGAAACACACTAGGAATGGTAGATTATGTCTTTTAATATCCAGATCCTATATTAATGGAAGAAAGGTTCCAAAAGTCCTTAGGGTTGGATCATTTTCAAGATCAATAAATTTTAATATCTCAAAGACTTCATAGCATTTGGATATTTTATATTTACTTAATATCCATTAGAAAACCCTTAAAAACAAACAAATAAGGCTTTAAACTCAATTTTCATCAAATAAAACGTATGTGGGGTGAATCTTGGAAAACATAGGAAACTGGATATTTGGAAAAGGGGGAGACACAGTTCGTTTTTCCACAATTTCGGGGTGCCACCATTTTAGTGTGTCACCATTATGGTGCCACAATTATGGTGGCACCACTATGGTTCCACCATTTTGGTGTTCCACCATTTTGGTGAGACTAGATTTTTGGAAAACTCCCAAAACAAACAACTATGACCCCCAAGAACACCACATGAACAAGATTTTTACAAAGGAATGTCCCAAGTAAATCCATTTCATTACATTTTATCCCAATGCATGATATCATGATCTTAAATATGCAGGATAAATTTTTCAAATGTTATGTTTTTATGTCTTATGATTACGAGATGATTGATATATCCCTTGTTTACCCATACCGAGTATCTAATATCACCATTTCATATGATTATTTTCCCTAAGTCATGTAGAAGGGTATTAAGTATGATATATCAAAATGGGGTCTAGTAATGGAGAAATGAGTGGGAGAAAATCAATATTTATTATTAACCAGTTGTTTTTGTTTTTTAGTTTCTAAAGACACTATACCCATATGGTGATTTTGTAGATTTTTTATATTTTATAATGAATAATATTCAACATTGATGTAATATCAATATTTGTAATGTATGGTTCATTATATATTTCTTCCTATTGTTTCTCACTACAAGCATGACTCACATGGGATTAGAGGTGAGTAGTGATCATGAAACTCTTCTTCCAGATATCCCTCCCAGATTAATACAAATATAAAACTTCTAAACTATTTAGGTTTTGAAACCTTTCCTCCACATAGGGTATATAAGAATCCTCCCTAATGTTAAATACCATACACTGGTAATATATAGTTCTACCTCTTTATACATCCACCATCACTTATTCCATGAAATCACCCTTATCCTAGTGAGATCACATCATCGACCTCAATCCATTTGGTCTGTCTCAGTTCATAAACCTGAACCACACAACTCATTTTATTCAGGGAATGATCCTAAAGTGACTAACACTAATCTACATCAATATGGGTTACAAATTATGTGTATCCCTTTTCATGTCATCCTAAATCTATCCATGTGTAAGAACTGATTCCATACCCCATTCCAAAACTATGTGTAATTTGATTCCTATATTCTACACAAGGTATGTAGGAATCATGCTTAAGGTTCGGGCCCATCATTCATTCTCAGCTTGTCTTTCCATCGTGTATACATGTATTATTATATTCATGCCCCTATTTAGAGGATTCATTTCATTTAGGCTCACATCAATGTGATCCATTCTCATCATCCACCTTCCAAGTTGTCTCATCGCCTGATCCAAACTTCATGGTTTTTGATCCCTGTCTTCAACATAAGGTATGATGGAATCCTCCTTGAGGTTAAATACTAGTTTTCCATCAAATAAATGTTGATTTTGATATCTATCTTCTACACATGGTACATAAGAAGCCTCTCTAAGGTTCTATCTTTTTTTTCTTATGAACTACACAGGTTCTGATCCATTTCTTATTCACATGATATATAAGAAGCCTCCCTGATGTTCAATCCCAATTTTCCATCTTATCTAAATAGTCTTTGATCTATGTATTATGTAGAAGGTATATAGGATGCCTCCCCAAATTTCAATCCCATCACCCCTCACATTCTATCCATTACACCAATGCCATTTCTTACACTTCATCAATATATATCCAAATTCTTACCCAAGACAACTTATCTCAGTGATATCATTACATCCTTGAGGTCAATCTTAGTAAATAATCTCCATTCACTCCATCACTTATCTCAGTATCACCCAGGTAGACAGCCATGCGTAATATTCACGCAATCAATATTAATCTCCCAAAGATAAATCCTCATGTGAAGGGAAATTATCCATGTGTAATCCCCATGCGTCATCATCCCTTAGAACTGTTGAGTTTTGATCTCTATCTTCTACAGAAAGTATGTAGGAAGACTCCCTGAGGATCAATCCCGGCCAATGAGAATCCATGGTGTCCCCCTCTTTGGGGTAATCTTCCTTAGTCTTCCCTCAGTGGTGTCTAGATTAGCCTTCACAATATGAAACCTTCTCTTTATGAGACACACAACCCCAAGACATATATTTTTGAGTTTTTTGATCTATCCAATAGGTAAACCTTCCTAGTCTCCCCTCCTAGGGATCATCTTCTCTGATCTGTTTCTTTGGGGTGTTCTGATTGATTTCATCCCATCTACACAAGGCATTAAACTAGCATCTTACGTTGTGTTAAACATTGGATTTCTGAGGAAAAAACTTGGAAGATATGACTCTATAAAAATATTCCTTGGAATTTTCATAGGATTTATCAGGTTATATTACCTTGAGAAGTCCTATTATGAGGAAGAATATATGTGTTATGATTTTCAAGGGCCAATACATGCTATGAATTTTCAAGGTGACTAATCTCTTGACAGAAGGATGATGCCTTAACTAGAATAGTTGAAATGTCCAGACATAAGCAATGTAATTAACCGAATTCCACAAAGATGTGGAACCGAGAATGAGTTTCATGAACTATGACTCAAATATATGAGTAAGACATAGACTAGGTGAAGAATTCCATGGCGTAATCCATGGATGGAGGAAACAACATTTCATCATCCCATTTAGATCAATGAGCTAAAATCGCTGAGATAATGATGAATTTTACCTACCTATGGAAAGTGGATATGAAAGGTTCAAAATATTTTTAGTGAACACAAATGAACATGCACCTTGATGTACAAGCGAAGGAACATTCAGACCAGGCAGACACACCCTAGTGAAAAATTTCAAAAACAAACACATTTATATTCATTGAGGGATGATGATATAAAATTAATTAATCAAGAAAATGTATTATTTTTAGATTCTCTACTATGAATGGATCTATGTGGTTCCCTAATAAATTATGTTAATGAATTATGTTTCTAATTCCAAACATTAATTCCATGTATTCTAACCATGTACCTAGGTCGAATCCATGGGATCAGATCCTTAGATTATGATTATAATATTTTGGAATAATGCCTTAGGCATAAGCCATTGATTATAATTAATCCATGATTATCAATTTCAAGGATAGTTATTTGTGTTTAGAGTGGTAGACTAGTTTTAGTGTAAATCCATGGGTTTCCCCGCTGAATTCCGTATGTGTTTTTTGAGAGGTAATGTCCACTAGAGCCATGTGGGTCCCCTAAAATTTTAGGAACTAGGGTTTCCTCAGTTATATATCTTAGAACCACTTATAACCTGACATATACTATGATTATAGACTTTTAATTGATGGATGAGGAATGTATTGGCTAATGTTAGGCTTTACTATAGAGCCTGGGGTGTCAATTTTTTTTTATTTCCCTTATATTGAGGATATTATTTTATTACATGGTAAACTACAGAAAAAATTATTTATATAACATTTTCTTATTCCTTATTGTGGGATTTTTATTTCAGGTACAGTACTAGAAGTGGCTTAAAATGTTTCTATTATAGCCTTCATTTTCCACCATGAGAGTTGGAAATCCAGTTAACTATCATTATTTCATTGAATGTTTAGGTTTGTGAAATTCTTCAATTCCATGTATTACATGGGTTATACTATGGAGAATATGAGTTAAGATCGGGTTATGACCCAACTCTATTTTTTACTGCCATTATGTTGTCTTTTTCTATTTTAGATATTATTTTTTTCTTTTTTTCATGTATTTCATGTCTGAAATATACTCTCTATATCATTTATTACATAATGGTTATTTGGTTATTTATTTTCATTTTACTATGTGTCATCCTATAGTCTTGTTTTTTCGATGTTATAAATATTTGGTTTTATTTATTATATTGGTTTTTCAATGATATGTGGTTATAAAATCCCCAATGTTCTACCCTAGACCACACTACTAATCATCAACCGCTAACATATAAGGACACATGATTATGGAAATATATAAAATACATGTTAGGGAACCAATTTTGTATTTTAGGGGAGAGAATTATGAAATAATATGGGATATTTTTTTTTACTTTCTCTTAATGTTTGGGCTTAGTATATAGAATTATATAAACAATTCACAAAAGTATATAGTAATTTTTTTTGTGATTAACCCCTACATGTATGGAGAAATTCATTGTTCCTCAAGAGTGCATTCCTATTTATACATTTTTCAATTACTATTGAACCAATTTAACCTTGAGTATTGAACATGATTATGAGGTTAGTGATTTATGGGATTTTATCTCATGGACCTATATGGAAGGAGAGGGTATGTTCATGCATCATATCTGGGACATAAGATTCTTATGTCATTTGTGTGATTTAATATAATTGGTTACTTGACTACTTAAACTATTACTCTAGACATTTATTTATTACATTGAAATCTATTTATACAATGTCAATGTATAATTTTATGGTGAAATTTTACATGAATGCTTCTTATAAATTTTTAAAAGGACTATTCCATAACTATTTTGGCTTGATTTCATCGAGGTGTTAGCTAGTTGAAATATAATTTACAACAAAGAGTTTTTTCCTCTACTTTTTTAGTGGAAATATTCCATATCGAATTTTAATTTTAGAGAACATGGAGATAATGTAAATAATTAAAATAAAATTATGAGAAACAATTCGATGTTTTTTAAATGATGTTACCTAAATAAAATGCTAGGTACAAATTATAAAGTGTTTTCCTCTATATCTCGAACATAAACATTCATTTATCTTATACTAGTAATAGATTTCCTAGTAAACATAAATTGAAATGTGTGAAATTTTATAACCCATGTATGATGTGAAATGACTGAGTATGTGTGTTTACCCGAAGTATGTGTAGATGAGTAAGTAAGAGAACCCATGTTATATGGTATCCCTGTGGTTTATAAATTGTTTCTAATAGAAATTTGATCTATTATATGTCATGATGTATGTATCCCAAACATGATAATGGATGTAAAGGATAAAGAGAGAGTCCATGTTTTGGGACATTTATGATACAAGGTATGTTATATAGTATGAAAATTTACAATTGTAGTTTCAATTGGAAATGTAAATTTGAAATCTGAATTTTTGGTTACTTATTGTGACCCATGTGGTTTATACCCTAACCTATTAATGATTAGTAAAGGCTAGACTCTGGTTATCGATTGAGACATTATTGTGTACTATTAACATGTTGGGTTTCATATGATGCTGGATTGGGGGTTAGTGTCATATCATATGTTATGACCTATGTGAGCCATGACATGTGGGATATGTGGGAGAGCTTAGTAAACTATTGATACATGACTATAGATTTGGGAGAATATGTATTCATTCTTAAATGGGTGACCCATGCGTGACAGCAGGTAATGTTTTTCATTCATTTATGTGGATGAGTAATTGGTTATTTATTTGCTTCTATCAATGGTGAAATAAAGGTTCAACTTTGTATGTGTTTTGGGTGCATTTTTTACCTTTGGTCTTATTAGGAGAGAAATTTATATGTGAGTGCTTTCTAATCATGATGCTAGTCTCTATAAGGGAAATCTAGTTCAGATTGGTATACATGTTATTTTCCTCTATAGTTATATCTAGTGGTTAATTATTTTCCAAAATAGATATAAATGATGTGAGTGTGATGTGGTTAGACGTTTTGGGTTTCAAAGTGTTTCAGGGTATGACTGGTTGTGTGGGTGGTTTTCCATTAGTGAGATTCTTTAGTTCAAAATAACACCATGGGTGCCTTTTATTAGTAATAATATCATTCATGAGAGGCAAAAAATGTGGATTTTATTCATGTGATGTGTGTTGATGATACATTACTCAATATATTTTAGTTATATCATTGTGTATGGGTTAATAAATTCATGAAAACATTATTTTTTAAAAGAATATGGATGGAAAACACATATTAGAGGTGAAAAGTCCTATTGGGTTATGGACGGGTAGTATTTTTTTGTGCAAGTTTTTCATGTATTCATGAAATAGTCAATTATCTTTGTTTTCATATTTATTATAGATGATAAATGTTTTCCCAACATATGGAATGATTCATGGTTATATTACAAATGGGATATTATGATGACCTATTTGTTTGAAAAAATGAAATTCCAAGAGATTAGTGTTTTGACAAACCATAAGCTTCATAGGGAATTGAGTATTTATACTAATGAATCATCTGTATAGAAAAAACTGAACATAGTTTGATAATTTTATTTAGATAGATGAATCAACCCAAAAAATTACAGGGAATGATATTTTTAACGAAGTTTATGGTATTGACTTTTAATGGGAAGAAGTCAATCAAATATCAGAAAACATAAGCATGTTTACATGAATTCCAATTTTAATTTGAGTAATAAATGTATATTATATGAGGTTCCCTATTGGTCATTGAATTAATTATGTAACAGTTTGGATGTAATAAATATTTAGAAAAATATTTATGAGATATTACTTTCTACTCAATTAAATGTAAAAGGAAAAAAGACCATTTTTTGGGTCATGATTGGATGAATTGAGGTATAAGAGAAAAACTTCATACTGAGATAATTGGTCTAAATAAGTGGAAAGTATCTTTTCCCATTATTTGTTCAAAAATGTGAGGAATGTTTTCTCTATCATTGGAAATTTTGATGGTTCTAGATGGTTATTCAAGTAACATTTTAAAAAGGGGGAATATACAAGATATGAAACTAAATTCTCTTAAAATAAATGATTAACACGTCTTTTTTTACTTGAGTTGATTTCTATTTCCACACAACATTTACTTTTACAAATTATTTTTGAGTTGCTATTTTTAATTTATTTCATTTCTAATGAAACATTTTCATCCAAACTTTGATCATAAGTGTTGTTTAGAAATTGTAGAGACATGCACTGATAATTCATTTTGTCTTGGGGAAATGTTTCCCACCATCATAGTTCACATGAATTTTAAATCTGAAAAGGCATCTTACTGCATAATTTCTTTTTGGTGGTCTGATTTCGAGTTGGTGGATGTATCCGACCGAAATATTGACGTTTACATTGAAATGATATGTGAGAAATAAATATTATACTGAATGATATATTTTAAAATTATATTAAGCATATGAATTAATTTATTTCAATTCATTGTACATGGATAACATCACTCTGAGGTCTAATCGAATAATTATAATTGAAGATAAGTAACATGATCCCATTGAGAGTGAATTTACTTTACTTACCCAAGTAGAGAGGGATATCTAGATAACACTCATAGTGAACATTATCTAGAAAAGAGTGGGAAATGGATTATCATATAGCATCATTCCACAATTTTATTCTTGAGGATTACATGAAGTATGTAAATTAATAAATATGTATTTTTTCATTGTGTTATTTCTTTATATCCTCTAATATTTTAAATCTTTCATATTGGTAGAGAAAATTTACAAATTAAAAAAAGGATACATTGTTCTCCATTGATTTGAATGAAGTAACAATTTAAAAACATATAATTTACTACTTGATTAATTCCAAATGTAATAGATTTCCTATTTTTCTCTTAACATAAACAAAGGTATCATTATTATATTCAGTGTTGGAATATTTCAGGTTTTAAACATATCCAGTGAATGATGTATCAGAATAAATAAGAGTTTTATCCTTTTTTCCAAAAAATATGGTACGCGATGGTAATGAAACGATTGTAAAAATATTTAAATTCATTAAAAATAGTTGTGTAAGAAAATTGGAATTGCATCATGAGAATGTCATTATACATTCTACAAAATACTATTATGCGAGGGAATCAAATAAGAAACCTAGATCTGTATATTTTTCATATTATGGGGTTGTCAAAAGAAACATTTTAATATGTACTATAATCATGGATGCGTCACAATGGTGAAATGAATTTTGTTTGATTAAATGAAAAGGAAAAACATAAATATAGATAACTATGGATTTTTGATTATTACTATAAACCCTCAACTTCATACTGATGATCCACATATTCTTTCATCACATGCAAGAATGGTGTTTTGCGTAACATCCCTACTAAAACAAAAACTTGGTGTTATTGTTGATATTATTTCTAGACGTATTTTTGTAGAATCAATGGAAGATAATGATATTGTGGATGAACCTATAGGTATTTATTAATATGTTAAATTTGATGACATAAATAATTTAATTATTTTTACATATTATTAACGATAAATTGTCACAGAGAATACATAGTGTTAACACATTTTTTAGTACTTACATGATATTATTGCAATATTTTATGTGTTTTTTTAAACATTCATACATGATATCAAATTAAATAGAATTTCCCCCTTGAAATTATAGGATCCATGATGTGTTTTTTCCCATAATGTGTAGGTTATGAATTAAAAATATCCTACAATAAAGAATAAAACATTCACTTTGAAATGAAATACTGATTTTTTATGTTCCCAAAATATCTTATTGGAGAAAAATAGAGTCTAGATATAATAATACAAATTTATAGGTCATCTCCACAACATTCAATATGAAATGTTGGGTTTTTTTATTATTAAAATTTTATTTATTTTAATTCATACATTAGAATTAATTAATACAATAGAGAAATAATTATAATTTGTACAATATCGTAGTAGGTTTTCATAATTCTACGTATTTTAAAATTTACCTTTTACTAATATGTTTAACCATAGTAAATTTGAAAAAGGTTAAAATACACAGCCAAATTTCATTATCTATAAATCAAATTATGACAATTTATTATTTAGTAACCTTATTATAGATAATCATGGAGATGTTATATTATATTACACTGTGTGTAATGATGTAAACTATTCTAAATGAAGTTTCCATTTATGATTTAATTAAATTCCCTATTAAGTAATATGGTCATAGAAAAAAATGCACTTACATGGTTATATATTAGTATTTAAAATATTTTTAAGAATATTACCATTAGTTTTATAGTCGTTAAACAACAGTCACTTGATTAATATAAATATATGGATTTAACATATCCAATTGGCTCAGAAAAAACAAGTTCTGACCTCAACAGTAAAATCATTCCCAATGAATCCCATTTATTATAGATTTTGAGGAAGATATCATCTTTGGAATTTTATCATAACCAATCCCAAGCTGAGATCCAACAACTTAAGCATAAATAAAAATTTAGATAAGAGAAGTTCAATCTCATCGAGATCACATCCCAAACCATGTTCATTGAATGACCTTGTGAAAGTATCACCATCACACACCTTACTCTTAGGATGTACACCAGTGTCATAAAGTGATATGTTTAATGTTTATATTTATTTTAATATGTATATTTTATAGAATAATGGATTATTTTAATTTTTTTATTGTTACTTTATAAATGTTTTTGATTTTTGGTTAATTAAACAGAAACAATATTTTTAGGTAATATTAATATTCTATTATGGGATTTGTTTTGATGAATTAATGTATTTTTGAAATTAATAGTAATTTAATAATATTTTATAATTAAAAAATTTATATTTATTATAAATTCTCAAATTATTTTTTAATGATGTGAATGTAATTTTTATAATGATTGAAAAAAGTAATTATCAAAAACCCATCAATCTTTTCAACAAATGTCAAATCATATTTTAGAAATAAAAATTCACATCTTTAAAAAAACTATTTTGATAATATGAATATTATATTTGGAATAATAACATCAAAATTATCCAATGATGATTTTTTCATAATTCTCTAAGGGAGTAAAATTTTTGGTTAAAAAATAAATACTGTATAAATATACCGGAAGATTTATGACACCATAATGACCAAATAATGATGTAATATAAAAAATTATGGGTATCCTTAGATAAATAAATTTTTTACCCTTAATATAATTTTATTTTAAGTTTACTTGATTAAATTTATTCACATATTTTGAATCCTCTAATAAATGTAACATATTTTATGATTTTAAAATTAATTCATTAAAAGTGTGAGTCACCTCCACATAAGAAAGGGTAATATTTTAATAAATTCTTCACTTTTTCAAATAAATTAATAAAAAAATCTCCACTTTTCAAAAAAATCTTGGTATAACAATGAGATTATTTTGGTAATAAATATTTTATATTATATAGTCTAAAACATAAATATTATAGAAATCCACCTCTTCACCTATATAAACTCACCCAATATCCAACATCCCTTCACTATAAATATTTTTATAATGACATTACAATTATATCATATCTCTATAATCTTTTTAAGGTTCCCCAAATATCCCAAGAACCCCTTTCAATCTTTTTGTGTCATACTCTAAAGGAAAGGGATTCTCACTTTCTCCCATTTATTCAAGAATCTCATTTATGTTACGCCCTTTTATTTTTATAATTCCTAATGATTTGATATGTTTTTAAAACACCAAAATACATCCCTTAATATTTTAAAATGATGAGATACGCATTTGTCTCTCATTTTTCCCTCCCATGTAAACCTGTTACCATGCCAAAATTCAGCAAGCATCCTTTCTTTTCTCTTTTTATTCAATATTATTTATAGTCACAAGATTTAATTTTTTAATTATAAATGTTTGGACTTGACATAAAATTTACCTTCTAATATAAACTTCATGTAATGATTTTTAGAGACACATTTCTCTCCCATCAACAAATTTTATGAATTTTTAAGTGACGACGTTATGCTGCCAAATTTTCTTCATGTTTTTCTTTTCAAACCATATTTTTATTGAATGTCATACCTGTTTCTTATAAATGGTGTTCTTTTTTATGAATATATATCATTTTATTGGGGAACTATATGTTTTTATTTCACTGTCCTGGATCATGGAATAAATTATGATGATGAATTACTCAATGTTTTATGATCTATGTGGCACACTAAAGAATGAGAATAAAATGAAAGTGATGGGTACATCCAAAATTATATAGCACTCCAATGAATTGGGTAGTGTTTATTATCCTGATACATCATTTTGGGACATGGTTGTACCTTATTTCTCTTATTAGAATTTGTCTTTTATGATGACTTGGCAGTTATATTTGACCTATGATGTTGATTTTATATTGTTTTCATATTCCCATGTTTCTTTTATGGTATCATGTTATATCATGTATTATCATTAATTTTTATGATTACTAATTTTTTTACCCCTTTAAATGAATATTCAATAACATATTTTACCTTATTAAATTTTTATTCACATACATGGCATTATGATCACCCATTTCTTATGTATTTCCCCAAGTTATCCAATGCAGTTTTAGGCTAAAAAACGTTGAAGAACATTTCATTAAATTTGTTTTAATTCATGTTTAATGATTTAATGAAATGTTCCTAATTCAAAAATAAAAAATAATTATCAATCATTACGTTTGAAATAAGAAATTTTTTTAAATTAGATCATGTATTCATGTGTAATAAGAAGAAGGATTGTTCTTGTTGTTATGAGAGGAAATGATTAGTTATTTTTTGGATTGGGATTAGAAAACTCTTGTGAAAGCCTTTAGGATAAGTATAATAATAACAAAACATCCATAAATATTGGATATTATAGATTATGAGTTTTATCAAGAAAATACATCCCATTTTAGATAAGACAAGTGGACGTGGTTATGACACAGATGTACCTAAAAGTAAAGACTCCGATAAGGTGTTTTGGGCCTAACTTAGTGTAACTTGGTAACTGAAAACAGGCCTTACTGCACAACAGGTTTGACACTCCAAGGTGATATTCTTTGGTATCTCTTTATCCCATTATGAACCACTATTAAGGGAGTAATAAAATCCTTTAATAACACATTTTAGGAAATAGATCATGGATATCATAGATTGATGCCCGTAAATTCATAAGTTAAAGAAATAATTTTAATTTATAAGTTACTCCTTTAATGTCATTGGATTCTCAATTATATGTTTAATAGTTTCACAATAATCATCCCTAATTTATATATTTATTCTTTAAAATGACTAGAAATAGTAGGAATCTCGTAAACAATCAATATAATGAGTAATGTAATGAATGCCCCAACAAGATGCCCAACCTAATGGGAAATGGAATTTCACACTTCATGATGATACTCTCTTAGCTGGATTAGGTTCTAAACAAAAACCTTGATCCATAGGAGTTTCCAATCCCCCCAAATATAGAACAATCCATAATCCAAAACTTCATGTGTCAAAGGCCTCGTACTTTAAATGGCTTAACTGATCCATTAATCACGGAACAATGGACCAACACCATTGAGAATATCTTTTTCAACCTTCAATGTTCTGAACAAGAAAAGGTTATAATAGGTGTTTATCACGTGGAAGGTGAAGATATTAATTGGTGGAAATTGATAAAAAAAATTGATGATTGAGGATGATATTAAATCAATGGTGTGGATGGATTTCTAGAAAAAAAAATTCAAAAAATTATTTCCTTACAGTTTAGATCTTAAAATAGAAAGGGATTTCATTACCATTACGAAAAATTGAAGAGAATATATCAGTGAATATGAGATAAAATTATAATGGTTCCCTGATATTCCAATTTATTTTTCATTACCCCCTACTTGCAAGTATGATTGCTTATTTTGTGTGATAAAACAAAACCTATAGAAATCCCTAGTGATCTGTGACTTTGATAGCTACGAAGAAATTGTATAATCTCCCCTTGAAGTTGAAATGAAGATCGATGAATATCAGGGGTATCATGGGGATAATAATAGTAATGTTGAGATAAATTATGTTGGTCTGATATAGAGATTTAACAATTATAAGAAATTTTAACATCCAACTTTCCAATGGTACGGAATGAGGCACCTTGAAAATTTCCTAAAGGGGGCCAGGAAATGCTTTAGGTACGGGATGGAAGGGAACCTCACCAGTGATTTTTAGTAGGATAACCATGCAACTACGATGGAGGAAAGTAATTCTCTAGTCAAACCTCAAAATATTTTTCATTTCTACAACATTAAAGAACTTGTGAACTTTAAAAACCAAAGCACTAAGACAAGCATCTTCAGAGACATGCCAAAACCTCCAAGGTAGTAAGGGTGAGATTTTTTCCATCACTAATACCGAATTCAATACTAACAATAATGTGGTGACAAGTATGCTAGTTATTTATTAGAGAATTAAAAAAATAATTTATATTCTTGTTCTACAAAATCCTTAATATCATGAATGTCTAGTAGAACTATTTAAACACCACCAAAAAGCATAGATGTAGAGATGTCGGTGAAAGTTGAAAATGGTAAATTATTTCAACCCAAGTATATAACTCCTCCCCTATAAATTTTTATGAGAGGAATATCCTAGAAAAAAATATCATAATCCATTTGGTGTAATTTGATTAAGCTGTAGTTGTGGATTAGGATTCCCAATATAGTTCCAACATAAATTTACAAGAGAAGTAAATAAGTCTCTTCATTTCAAATATTTATTAGATTCTAAAAAAATGCATAGAGAAGGATGAATCTTATTTAGCACCATTTTCTCAATAATGTATATCATCACCCTATGAGAAATAATATCTAGCTAAAATGATAAATCTAAGGAATGAATAACCCTTTAAGATATGACTATGGTGAAGGAATACTCTAATGTGATACCTGATTAATTTCTTAGTCTTCCTCTTAGCGAAGATGTTGAATTTTCAATTGAGCTTATACCTAGGGAATTTCTGTTATCCAAGACTATATATAGAATGGATGTTGTTGAACTTTATGAGTTAAAGAAGCCGCTATATGAGAATCTAGATAAAGGGTTTATACACCCATATTTTTCACAATGGGGCACACCCATCCTCCTTGTTGGGAATAAGGATTGGTCAATGTGCCTTTGCATATATTATCACGAGATCAATAATAACATGATAAATAACAAGTATACTCTACCCCAATTTGATGAATTCTTCGATTAGATATATAATTAAAAAAACTTCTCCAAGGTGAATTTGTGGTCAAGATATTACCAATTTGGGGAGTTGAAGGAGGATATCCCCATTACTGTTTTCTATACAAGGTATGGGCACTATGAGTTAATATTAATGCCTTTAAAACTCACTAATTAACCAATAATCTTCATGGATATGATGAATAGATTATTTAGAGATTACCTTGAAATTTTTTTGGTAGTATTTATATATATTGTTCTAATATACTTAGTTTGGAAGGAGGTGATTGAGGATCATTAAAACACTATGTTAATGACCTTACAAATGTAGAATCTTTATGAAAAGTGAAAAAATTGTGAGCTCTGGTTGAATGAAGTAACATTTTGGGAAATACCATAACACAAAATGTGATATTTGAGGGTGTTTAAAAGGCCATGAATTTTATGAATGGATGAGAGGAACACATGTTATATATATCCATCTTTTTTTTGGGTTACATGGGTATTATCACTTATTTGTGAGAAATTGTTCATGACTGTAAAACCCTCTTACCAAGATAACTCTAAATGGTGTGATGTTTTCTTATAATGATGAATGTGAAGATATCATCATAGAGTTGATAAGGAGGATTGTAACTTCCCCTTTTCTAAATCAAACCTAAAATGGAGTACTTTTTAAGGTATTCAACAATGCTTAGATGAACAGTATGGGTTGTGTGTTTATGTAAAATTACAATGTCTTTTTCTATGCATCAAGGAAGATTAAATTTCATGAACAAAACTACCAACACATGATCTGGAGTTAACTACATTGATTTTTGAATTAAAAATTTGGAAAAATTTCCTCATTGGAGAGGAGTGTGAAATATAAATGGATCCCAAAAAGTCTCAAATATAAATTCATATAGAAAGGACCAAACATGAACCAATAAGTATTGTTAGAGATGATAAAATATTACAACTACCCAATTCATTACCAGCCTCATAAAGAGATTAATGTGGTAGATACTCTAAGTAAATGTAATCTAGCATCTCATTCATTGATGAAAATTGAGAGGGATTTGATATTCTTAGATTTGGAAAGGATGTACATGGGAATAATAAAGGAATAATAATCATCAATCCTTTCAAAAATGATTTATAAACCATATCTTCTAGAGTTGATAAAGGACACCCAATGAGTTGATGTGGAAATTACGAATAAAGTGCAAGTTTTATGGAAAGATAAATCCTCATAAATAAATTTTAATGATGATGGTGTTGTAATATTTGGTGCAATGCTATGTGTACCATCAAATATAGAGTTAAAAATAGATTTGTTCGATAATGAACATATATCAACCATCTCTATTCTCCTAGGAAGAAGAAAGATGTATCAAGATCTAAGAGAAAACTACTTGTGGGACAATATGAAGAAAGAGATCATTGGAAATATATCAATATGTCTTATTTATTTACATGTGAAATAGGAAAAAGAAAACATCTATGGGGATGATGAAACCATTACCAAAACCTATATGGAAATCGGAAAATGTCGGTATGGACTTTGTCATTGATCATCCAAATACATCAAGAGGGACACTACTGGAAAAATACCCTATACCAACGGTTTGGAACTGTTGGAAAGTAAGCCGTGACAATAGGTCTATACCAACGATTTGGGGAAAACCATTGGTATAGGGTCTATACCAACGGTTTTGAAAACCGTTGGTATAAGTAATTAGAAAATCTATACCAAAGGTTCTAAAAAATGTTGGTATATGTTTTTCAAAAAAGAAACATCCGGTGGGATTTGTTCCCAGGACCTGTAGTTTATAACTAAATTACGTAACCACCTAGCTAACATGACTTTTGTTAAAATAATTTCATCAATATATATATATGTATTGATCTAATTATTTTAAATTTTGATTTATATAATGTTCTCTGTAGGTAGATTCCAAAAAAAATCAAAGGACCTTTCCCAATGGTTTTCAAAACCGTTGGGAAAGGGGGTCCGGAATTCAACCTTTCCCAACGGTTTGGGAAAACCGTTGGTATAGGAAAAACTTTCCCAACGGTTTTCCCAAAACTTTGGGAAAGGGGGTCCAGAATTCAACCTTCCTCAACGGTTTGGGAAAACTGTTGGGAAAGGTGGCAAAAAATGGGTTTTCCCAACGGTTTGGCCAAACCGTTGGGAAAGGGTACATATACCAATGGTATTTACAAATAGTTGGTATAAAAGCGTTAGGAAAAATAATATTTCTTGTAGTGGGAATAATGAAATATGGGTTGTGGTGGATCGTCTTATAAATACTTCACACATCATTGCGATATAAGAGGAATTATCACTAGATCTACTTGTATGGATATACTTCAAGGGCATGGCCAGGCTGCACCTATTACCACCATCATTTATATCCTATAGAGGTCCAACATTCACCACTATGTTTCAGAAGAGTCTCCAACATGCTTTGAATACTATGTTAAACCTTAGCATGATCTATCACCCCTAAATAGAAGGCTCATATGAGAGACAACAGTGAAACTTGAGGACAGATTGAGAGCATGTTTAATAAAATTTAAAGTAGGATGGATCAACATCTTCGTCTCTTCGAGTTCATTTACAATAATAGTTTCAGGACGAGCATCTAAATTTCTTATTATGAAGACCTTTATGGGAAGAGGTGTAGGACACCTGCACACTGGATTGACATTAGGGAACAAAAAAATACTAGGTACTGAAATGGTGGAAAGGTTAAGACCATTCAACAAGACATACAAATATATTTGAGTCAACACAAGATCTATGTTGACAATCATCGATGAGACATAGTGTTTGATGGTGGAGACCTGGTATTTCTCCAAAGATATATTGGGAATAAATTGATGGGATCCAGGAAGAAGGGAAACTTTAGTAAAAAATACATCATCCCCATTAAGATCATTGATCACATCATATTGATATCTTATCTAGTTGAACTCCATCAAAACATATATCGAGTTCAATATGTGTTATATGTATCAATATTGATGAAGTACATCCCATACCCCTAACATGTACTCAACATTGAGGTGGTACCATTGAAGAATGATCTCTCTTATGATGAGAAACTAGTGAACATATTAGATCAAATAGAAAAAGTTCTTCAAAATAAAAAAAATCACCTTGTCAAAGTGTTCTGAAGAAACTATAGGTTTGATAAGGTAACATGGGAACTAGAGGAATTGATGAGGTAGAATTACACTCAACTATATCGCGGGGTGGTGAAATAAAATTTTTGATGGTCAAATTTCATAATGGGGGAAGGTTGTAACAACTCATACTGTTTTAAATGGAATTTATCATTCTGATTTAATTAAATGTATTATTATTTAATATAGTTATATAAAACCCATGAAATTACATGGTTATATCATTGGAATTAAAATCCCATTGGGAGTATTACAATTTTTAATATATCCATTAAACAAGGATCAAATGATCAATATAAATATAGGGCAATTACAAACCCAATTTACTCAGATAAAGGATGTAATGGCCTCAACCTATAAAATCATGCCATATAATGCCCATTTATTATAGATTCTAAAAGAAATAGAATCACTAGGATTATCAACTGAACAATCCAATGGTAAGATCTAAATACTTATACTTGAGTGAAGCTGTTTGCGGGAGATGTTCAAGCTCATCAAGATCATGACCCAAACCATGTTTTCTAAATGACCCTATGAAATTGTCACTGTCGCACACCATACTGTATGGTAATACAATACAGTAATAAAGGGATATGTATCAAGACCATAATAGTATGAATATTTATATTTTATATAATAATGAATTTTTCTTCATTTTTAATTATGAAAATTTAAATAATTATGATTTTGGTTCAATTAAACACAAATTTTATTCTCGAGTAATATTCAATATCAATTAAGGGATTTATTTTGTTGATTTTTTTTGATTTCTAAAATAAAATTTATTTTAATAAAATGTTGATATTAAATATGGTTCAATAATTATATATAGTAATATAATTTTTTATGAATTGAAATATACTTTTTATAATGATTCAAAAATAGGTATTGTAAAAAGCCCACAATTTTTTAACAAACGTCGAATCATATTTTAAAAGAGAAAAATTGCATATTAAAAATATTATTCACATAAAAGTAAGATTATTTTTTTGAATCAAGATGTTGAAATTATTCGACATTAATTTTTTAATAATTATCTCAGGCCTCCAAATTTTAAGATGAATACTAGATACTGTATAAATATATAGTGTTTTATGACATAAAAATGAAATAAAATGATGTAATAAATAGAATAATTGTTATCCAAACCCAAATCTAGGTTTCCCCCTAAAAATAATTTGATTATAATTTTACATGATTAATTTTATTAAGAATTAATGAATCCTTAAAACCATATAATATTTTTTTATGATTTTATGTTATTTTTTAAATGTGGAACAATCCTCCTAAAAAGAAATGGTAATATATTAATATGTTTGGGACTTTTCCTAATAAGATAATAAAAACCTCACCAGTATGGTAAGAAAAATTAGAAAAAATAATGGGACGATTTGTGGTTTGATTTATTTTATTTTGTAGAGTCCAAAACATAAATAAAAATGAAATACCTTTATTTGTCTATATAGAATCACCCAATATCCCACTTATCTTCACTAAAAATATTTGTATCACTGCCTTACTCTTCCCTCCTCCCTATTAAGGCATGGTATTCTCTATTTATATCTTTTTTTCAAGAAATTCATTTATTTTATTCATTTTTATATTTTTAATTCCTAGTGATGTGGTATGTTTTCACACCTATCCTAAACATCCATTATTGTGTATAAATGATGAGAGACCTATTTATCTCTCATTAATCCCTACCATGTACAACCATCGTTATTCCTAAATTTCACAAGAATCCTTTCATTTCATGGTATATTTAAGCTTATTTATTATCACATTTAGTATATTTTTTCTAATTCTAAATGTGTGGACATGACCTCCCATTTCCCTACCATAGTCCACTTGATGTCCAAATTTTGAGAGACCCATTTAACTCTCATCAACCTATTTTATGAATTTTTATGTGACACTGTTTTGTTCTCAAATTTTAACCACTATTTTCATGCCAAACAATTTATGTAGTGAATGTTGTACCCATTTCTTATTAGTGATGTTAAATTTTATGCATATATAACTAATGATTTGGGAATTAAAAGTATCTATTTCACTATACATAATCATGAAATGAAATATGTGGATAAATGAATCCACATTTTCTAATAATTATGGATCACTTAAGCATGGTAATAAAATGAAAGTGATGGGTATTCCCAGAATTAAATTGATCTTTAATGAATTGGATAATGTTATGTATCATGATACGTCATGTTTGGATATTGCTGTTCCTGATTCCATTATGGGAATTTGTCCATTTTTATTTCTAGGCAGTTATCCTTGACCTATGATGCTGTGTTCAAATTTTTTCCAAATTCCCATGTTTCCTTTGTTTTATCATTTTATATCATTTATTTTCATTCATATTTATCATTATAACTATTAAATTCCTCTTGATATTCCTATTATATAACATGTTTACCACATTCCAATTTATTCTTTTACTATTCATTATGGACCAAACCATTCGTAAGTATTTCCCCAGTTTATCTAATGCAATTTTATGTTCTATTATGTTAAATAATTTTTCTATAAAGATGTTGTAATATATGCAAAAAGTTGTAATGAAATGTAACTAATTCAAAAATAAACTAGAATTATCAATCATTTAGGTTTTATTAAGTGTAATTTTATATAATTTAGTCATGTGTCAAGGTGTAATAAAGAGAATTTTTGTTTTATGGGGATTAATATTTGAAATAATAAAATATCGAGTAAAAACCCTCTATTTAATGAGTGAAAATAAATGATAGGTTTATAAATAGAAAAATTCTAAAAAAATTCTAAATTAAATAGAAAATTTAAAAATGGTTTTGAATTAATTTCTCAAACATTTAGTTTCTTACTAAAAACCCATGTGAAATTAATTTTTTGTGTGAAAACTAATATTATACGTAGAAATCTATTTGAAATTTAGAAAATATGGAACAGAAAAACTAGTTGAATCCTAATTTAAACTACTATTGAACATTATTTTTTTCTATTAGAAATATGTTTTTATGTATCTATTTACTAGTTCACTCATATTTTAATTTTCTATCATTGATAAATATAATATTTGTTTTGTGAATCCGGAAGGTTTGAGATTAAAAATCCAGGTTTGGCCATCATTTATTGAATAACTACCAAAATATGAGTCATTGTTTTATTTATCATGGTCGAATTTTTTTAAACAATTTTTTTGATGAATTATGATTTTTTGTGTTCTGTTAGTGGTTGAATTTCAATTAAACATTGCTAGAAATTTACTCCTAATAATCCAGAAACTGAAATAGAAATATCATAAAAAACATGCCATTTTTGAAAAAAAATGTTTCTCTTTTGATTGAAAACCAGTTTGTTCTGATTAGAAAAACTTCCATGTTTTGTGAATATTCCTATTATAGATAATGTATTGAACCTTCAATACCCACCATTGTTCTGAAATATATCCCTTCCCCAATATTTTACTTTCCTCAATCTACAAACAAGGATAAACATACCAATGAAATTGAACCTGAGTTTATTGCTATTTTTAAGAAGATCGAGTCAAATATTCCATTAATTGAGGTTGTAAATAAGATACCTAAACATTCTATGTTTTTAAATGAAATTTACACCCTTTTTAAAAAGATCAAAATCTTTCAAAATATATTTGATTGATTTATGTTAGTGTTTTCTTATTTAACTCTTTAATTATTTCTATTTATCTTATATTATTATTTTAAATTTCTAGGTTAAGATTTATGATTATAATGATGATTAAATAAAAATAATACAGAGAAATGAAAAAAATATTTGATATTTAGGAATGTCTCATCTGTTTATCACAAAAATAAAATGTATATTTGAATATAGTGTTCTTTCGTATTATTTATCTTGTTATAATTTGTTTTTTATCATACATGTTATTTTTTGATACATCTCCAAATTTAAGGTAAGATTATGATGTATATAATTATAGTGTGGGTGGGTGTACTAGTATGATTGATTATACAATTCATACAACCACTACACAACTATAGTCACTAGCAGATCATTTAGTTCAGCCATTCTTCATCCTGTCCCTTTCACTTGGAATTCATCCACCTCTTATTCAATATCCATATTTTCTATACCCACCTTATCTCTATTAATTTCAATCAATACTAATACCTGATAGTATTTATTAGGCTCACATCCCTCATAATTACCCATTCTCACCATCCATGGTACATGGCACCGATCCCCTATATATCCCACTACCATATCCATACACATATCCACCCTCAACAGTATATGGCTATCAACTCGGTTTCCCCCCTCCATCAGTACACTTATCATCATCAATTATCCAGAGTACTCATACTGCAGATATACCACTTACCACAGAAGCTACTACATTCCCTCTAGATGCATCATGATGGGGGTTAGTAGATCTCCCATCTTCTAGTATTCAGTTAAACATTACTAATAATGATTAATTACAAATTTATATATATTATTTTCCATTAATAGAAATTTTTTCATGACTATCTACGTCCTCTAAAAATGTTGTGGATGCACAAAAATGCAAGAGGTCTGATCGACTCTTATAGATCGTGGTTCAATAATATGAGGATAATTTTATAATTTGGAAACATTGAAAAGGAATGCAATAGTTTTTTGGAAAAAATTGGTCAACACAACAAGTTCAATTAGGTTCAGCCAATATGTTTGAGGGATATTGGATAATAGATGTTGAGTACTACCAGGTCAGAGATTTGGGTATGTAATGTTTATAAAATTATATATATAAATATTACTTTATAATATTTTACTAATAAATAATATTTATAATGTAGCTTCGATATAACATTCCTGGTGGAAAACACTCACTGTCTTCAATGTTAATGGAAATTTGTGATATGTGGAAAGCGTACAAGCATTAATTATTTTTTGGTTGGAAAGATATTGTTGATATGGATTTGGAATAAATACTAATCATTCAAGATTGACAAATATCATAATATAGAGATATGATCGACTATTGGAAGATAACCATGTTTAAGATATTTTTTAAATTTATATATAACCATTTTTTAATTTCACATTATTTTTAATGTATGAATTTCATATGTTATTTTTGTTGATGGAATTATATAATTTTTATAGGATAAATCAGATAAAAATAGAAATAAGAGTGTAATAAAATACATTTATACTCTTGTACACTCTTCAAACCCAAATAAAGAGAAAGAATGAGTAATCTATTTTATTCTACCATCGCAATTAATATTTTAATATGATTTTAAATAATGATCTCCCCTAAAACTGATAGTAATCATTTAATAAGTGAAATTAATTGACATTACAAAATAAAATTTTTCATAGTGAATGCAATATGGGAATCCATTGAGGAATCAACCATATTATGACCTCATATTTTCAACAATATGAATTTTATTACTCAGATACATATTTATAAGAGGCTCAAGGGGATTAGTTTATATCCTGAACAAGGGAAGGAAAAAAACCTGAAGTGAGTTCTATTTCTTCTGAACAGCTTAATAACCCAAAAAATAGAAAGGAAAAGGGTGATTTATATCATCATTAATATGATGATTAAAATACTTTGATTAAAATAAAACTACTATGTTGTAGTTTTTAGGTATAACCAAGAATTTTTTTGAAGCTGGTATGGAATTTTCCATGAATACTATAATAGAAAAGTTCACTATTTGTTTCTAAATAACTTGATATAGAGTACTCCAATCATAGTTTTGGGATGATAATTATTTGTAAATTTAATTATGGTTATAATAAATTGGAGGATACATGAAGTCAGCCTGATTGGGGAAACATTACTGATTCAGATTAATCTATTATTATTGTAAATGAGGAGAGAGAAACATATTTTTACCCACTTACAAGGAAGTACATGTATTGTCTTCTTTATCTAATAGAAAATATATCTTGCAAAATCTATCCAAGGAGATAAAAAATTGGTAAAGTATTTATGGGATTATTTGTTTCTATAAGTATCCCTATGCTATGAAGGAATATAGATAGCTGACGGACTATACATTGGGCCCTTCAGATACATATCAGGTGACTATCCCTATTCCAAATCTCAGTGTAAGTTTCACTACAGGAAGAAATGGTTCATGTATGTTCCATTCAAAGTGGGAATATGATCACCAAGAATATTAATGAAAGATGGTTGTTTATCCCCCTCTAGTAATAAGGGTGTTATTCTACCAAATCATGTCAAATATTGTGTGAAAATACGTTTTCACATTATCTCATAGGTTGGTCGACTTTAAGAGTCTTTAAATAAGGGTGAGTTGTCATTGATTAATGAATGGTTTTCTTAATATAAAATTGATCAATAATCAAACATGAAATCCACTACTTCTATTAATGATGAAACTACGAAGTTTCCAGATGTTGTGGATTCTCTCTACAAATCCCTAGGCCATTCTTTGTTAGCTCTAGGATGTAATGGAAAATCTATTAAAGACTTTGTGATCTCAGAACTATCTAGTGGAAATGTCATATTGAATCCTCCTAGTAGTGATTTTTACTGTGGAATGTATTCCAATAAATAAAAAATTGTGTGTGGAGGACATGGAACTAAATCTGACATTGTCAAAATTGAAAAAAATTTCAGAAAGAAAAATGATACTACACATATTTTTGCACCTATAAATGACTCATTTTCCTCCCCTATTATAGGTTATGAGAAAAACAAATTTTAGATTCGATTAAAGTAAATATTAGAAAGCCTTTCCTTCTGAATTAATCTTCTATAAAGTATTGATTTCATGGGTTTTTTGGTTTTTGGGTCTCAATATTACAAACCATGATGTTTATTTGTTTTCTTAGAACTTTATTTTCAAGAAATTATATTACTTTTAACAGTATATTAAGACCAATATGATTTTTTTATATTATTTTATTGAAATATAATTTACTTATAAATTTTTTGTATTTCATTGTTTTTTTCTAGAAAAAGTCATAGAATATTGAGGGTCAGGTTTATTTCTTTTCCTTCTTTTGTACAAGTATGAAAAAGAGAGTTGTTAATGTGGAAAATAGAAACACCTCAGAGACTATTTTATTCAAGTTTCAGTTTACATTATTTTGACCAAATTTGATTCTGTATATTACTTTACCATTTTGAATTTATTTTATATATTACTCAACATAATATTTTAGAGGAATTGGCACAAACAGAACCCAATAATCTGGGCTCAAATGATCATCTTCATCATGTATTTGAAGATAAGAATCATATGAGAGCGTGTTTTCAAAATTAAAAGAATTTTATAAAATATATATAATCATCTTCCAATAATGTATATTTTAGTTTTGATTTATGTATGTTTTTAGTATAATATATTTGGATTAAACAAGATGCTCAAGAAGCATCTCAAAAAGAAGCTCAAGAAGTATCTCAAAAATTAAAAGAAGATACCTAATTAAAGAGATGATAAATTAACATATAATGAAATACATGTTTGTTCATTCATATACACTTCCACCAGAGGATTTTGTAGTTTTTGATTACTATTTAATGGCGTTTCATTTTATTTATATAGAATACTCTACTCCTACCAGTTTCAGTGCCGATACTGATGTTGTTTTCGATGCCATTGACAATTTTGAGGTCGATGTCAATATTGATGTTCATGTCGATGTATAAAATTATTATGGTGATTTTGTAGGTTCTACTCATTTCAATTTTGTAGTTTTGGATGAGTTTTATCACAATTCTTATGATAATGATAATAAGGATCACTTTTCATGTAAACTGTATTTTTGGTTTTTTAATATGTTGAATTTTATAATGTAGTTATCTTTTATTATTGTTATATTGAATATTATTTTGGGTCGTCTGTCTATTTATAAATATATTGAATTATTGCTCAATGGTATCTATAAGTTTCAACAATTGTAAATTATTATTATTATTATATTTAATTTTTCCCCCTCCTCTATTGCAACCACCACACCTCCCTGTCGATGCGGCTCCAATGCGGAATTCCTACCTCCTCTTATAGAGTTCCTCTAAAGGAATGTGTTAATAAATTTATAATCCAATTTTTATACTTTTTCTATGCTAAATAGAATTAATATATTCCATAAAAAATATTTCTCATTTTACTTCCAAGAGTGGACTACACTTGAGTATTGCAACTAATACCTTCCTTGAGCGGGAAAACCATGAGCTGACCCCTACCCTTGCTAAAAACCACACTCCTAATGCTCACAATCAGTCTTCTTCCTTAATCGAAGAACTTTTTTGTAGAATCCTCATTTTTTTTGAATGATCCTCTAATTAATCAGTAGTTATATTTCATTTTTATTTGTTCATATTTTATTTATTCTTTTTAGACCTTTTTTATTTTCAAGAATCATGTACCATAAATTATGATTGGTGCCTCTATTATCTATACACAAGTTATTATTTCTTTCTTTTTGTGAAACATGGGTTGTTTCTTTCCATCTCTAATGGTCTGTTTAATTTTATTTTGTATTTTTATTTACTTTTAATGTTTTTTATTTATAGATACGATATATTAATATTGGTAAAAAGTATAAAATTCACAAAGAAAAGATTCCATTCAAACAGTAAAGTCTAAAGATCCATCTCATAATGATACATTCATAAAATGATGTATAGATGTTCTTGGTGTGTATGTTTTTTCCTTTTTATATTCTAGAATGAATTAGTGAAAATATTGTTCGAGTCTATTTAAAAAACTAAATAAGTATATGAGGTTTGTTAAGGAAATATTTTATTTGAAAGGATCGTAGATGAAATATGTAAATGTGATTTTCCTGTATTTATATATTTTTGAGGTAGGGTAGGTGGAGCTAGAGAAGCAATAGTCATATTAAAATTATAATTTAAACATGTGGATGGTGTATGTTTTATTATTCTGTTGTTAATTAATATAAAATAGTTCTTTTTTATTTTATATGAAAATGTTTTTTATTTGAATGAATAAGATGATGAATTTCTTCTATTCAGAAACATAAGAATGGGGATATTGTTTATAGAGTGAAAATTATTGCAAATGGTATGCAGTAATTTTTTTTATCTATCATTTAATTCTCCTTAAAAAAATTTCAACGAGAATTAGTTCCCTTTATATTTCTATTTAGTTAATGATGATTTAGTGATTCTATTTTAAATTATTTATTGAAATTTTAGGTCATGGGATATATAATAGAACTTCCACCACTACCTTATTCCATAAAATTATTAGAGAAGTATCAGGACACATTATCACCAAAACCCTATGCGATATACTTTATAAAATCATACTCAATGACCACCGGTCTTATCCTTTTCCCTAAATGAAATTTTCATTGTTGGATGAACCAGATCCATCCATTTCTAGAATTGAGGTAATATCAATGGGTTATTCTTGATGGGATCCCGTTGCAAATGAGATTTTCTGACGTGATCCCGTTGAAAATAGTCAGTTGTAGAAAATGGCGTCACAAATAGAATTTTTCTGTGACTGTAAATCATCATGTCAAAAATATATTTTTGATTATATACATTATATGTATAAAAACATATTGTGATGGTCCCTTCACAAAAGAGTATTTCCGACGGATACTTTTACCGTCGTGAATAGATTTTAATATATATATATATAAACTATTTTTGACCGGGTCCCATCAAAAAAGGTCTCATCGCAAATACTGTATAAATTTATAAAATATTTAATAAAGTTAGGCTTAATGAAAAAATAATATTAATATTATTAAATTAATAGAACATATAAAAATTATAAAAATTATCATTATTAAAAAAGAATAATAAAAAAAATCATAAATTATTATTATTACCTAAATAAAAAAACTTTAAAAAATATAATACTACTAATAAATAATAAAATATTAAACTATTAAAAATAATAAAAAATAATAAAAAATTTTAAAAAATAAATTATAAAATATTCGTGCCAATATAAAAGAAAAAAACTATAAATAGTTCATGTTACAACAAATTTTGAATTCAAATGTTTTTAACATAACAAAAAAGTCACTGAGGGGATAATCTTCTAGAGGAGGTGGATGAGCTGGAGGAGATTGTGGAGAAAAATACATCCCTGATATACGAGTCAGACAGTGCATATACACCATATACTCATGTTGTTGCTGCTGCCATTAACACATCTCCTCCTCGACCCATATTCTGCTCATACTACTACTGCTGATAATGCTTCATTTCCTGCTAGATTTTCAAATTATCTATAAGATCATTCTTAAGTCGCAACAGCTCCTGATATTGTGATCTAGAAGTTGATGCCTCTCTACAAGATCCTCTCGAGCTGGATGCCGACATCGCTGCAGTACCATAATAAGTCTCATGAGTCAAATGAGAGATGATACCATCTAATCTACCGTTATTGAAGGCACACTGGGTCACCTGAATCCATGATACCCCATAAAAATGGTGTGCACTAGTCTAATCAGCTATCTCAGCCCGACTCTTAGCCTGTTTATGAGAGGTCGCTACCTCATATGACTCCATAAGTTCAAATTTGACATTAAAATAGCGAAAATAATATATGCAGTTAATTTTCAAACTAAAAAAGAAATAATACTGGCCACAATATGATGTTGGTGATCACCTACAATCTCTCCAGTGGCTGGATCACTATACATCCTCCGATAAACATCATATTCCTTAATATCGGGCTTCTTGACTACCTATATGAATATAAAATAAACTGTTTTTATTTAATGTTATATATAATATTTTAAAAAGGTACTTACCAGATACTCTCTTTGAGTATTGAATGTACGACTACCAGCTCGATGTGTCACCTCCTGTATCCCACGATTCTATCAGCCTAATGTAGATCTCCACTGAAATCCACTACTCTAACAGCGTGAACATAATCCATCCCTAATGTGAGATGATATGTACTCTGGTCGGTGGGCTCTACAAGACTCATCAAATACTATAACTTCTACTTTCATAATGGTTTTCTTTCTCAAATTGTGAGAAAACTGATGGAAATGTTCACACATAGACACCTCTCATGCCTAATGATTAGCGCAACACATGCTATTGCCAATTTGATACAATAAACCCTAAAAATAATTTATAATATCAAGTTATTAATGAAATAAATTTCAGAATAATTATTATTTATTGACGTACTAGCCAATTATTGAACATATCGAGATACACATCAATGGGAATCTGTTCCCATGTGATCCATGGGTGACAAAAATAATTGCGCAAGATAAAGCTCCCCTATCCAATAGCTACATGCTCAAAACTATAGAAAAAAGAATAAATAATCAAATAATTGGTATATAAATAAATTAATGATATCTAAATAAAATACATAGGTTATCATACCTCTGTTTGTGTGGAAGAAATCCATGTTGTGGACTTCAGTCATGTATAAGGTCCTGCATCATTAATCATGCAATACCGCACTTCCTCCACGTACCCCCTGAACAACCAATTGGATGAGGGTCAAATGATCCCAAATCATTATCATCTAAAGGTAGATCAACCTCCTGCAACTCAAGAAGTAGATCAGGGTCAATCTGAAAAAAAATGATTATTGTTAGCATATTTTTGAAAATAACAATTATATATAGATATATATTAGATAGATTATAACCATCATTTAACTGTGTCAATGTTCACCTTCATCATCATCTTCATATTAGACGATGTCAGTGTCTTCATATTCGTCCATGGCTTCATCAAAATCCATATGAGTTTCAGTTTCATCCCTTCTTTTCTATTTCAAATTCATTTGTAACATCATTAATATCATCACCATGTTCGACCCTTAATTGTGGGGTGTCATAATAAATATTCACGTCTCATTGTAAAAATGATGGATTTTGAGTAGTCTCTTAAAAAAATTCATTTCTTTGCACTTTAGCATAACCAAATTCAGTTTGAGTAAACTGATTTTCCTGAGATTTAATATTTATTATGCTCCACCAATCGCTCAGGTCTCCTAATGTAGCAGCGTACTTTGTATAATATATTTGATGTTCCAGTTGAGGCAGTAAGAATGGTTCATTTACTACAAGAAGACTTTCATATTTAATATCGACAATTCCTTGAATTATATGAACTTGCAAGCCTTTCTCAGTCTCCAAACAACGACATTTAAACATCATTATATAATTTTTCCCAATATAATAGTGTTCAATAATTTCGTCCAGCATGATCTAAAAGTCAACTTCAGTTTCTCTATGATTCAATCCTCTAAAAAACACCACTATTGATTGTCTTTTTTATTCCTAATGTTATTAAAGTTTTCATAACATATTTTATACTACCTTTACTAATTTAATATAAAATGTGCATTTTTTTGTGAAATATTAATTTTTAAATATTTTATATAATTTTAGAGCACTATTTGAATTCTTCCAGATTCAAGTGTTTTTAATTTTGTAATAATTACAACCACCTTACTTATCCAAATTTAATTATTCTTGTTTTTTCACTATTACAAAAATGGGCAAGGGATGTGCTACCCTTTAATCTGTGCTAAAAAAGAACTGATAAACGGGGGCCTTTATCAGTGCTTTTTTAGCACTGATAAAAGCCCCCCTTTATCATCGTTTTTGTAGCGTTATTAAAGAGGACCCCTTTATCAATACTTCTTTTAATAGAACTGATAAAGGGGGGATTTATAATCACTTTTTCCTATCACTGATAAAGTTAATGTTTCAAAAAAAATTCATGAAAAATAATATATTGTTATATTAGTATATTTATATTGATATAAATATAATATATATTTTTTAAATATGTTTTCAATAAGTATAAATACACTACTACATTTAATATATATGAAATTTAGTTAAAATGGATTTAAAATATTTTAAAAAATATAATTAATTAAAAATTTTCTATTTATCATCAATTAAAAATCATTTAATAACAATTTGGAGATACAAAAATTCAAAAAATTAATAAAAGTTCTAAAATAAGTTGAAAATGTAACTCAAACATCAAACGACCATAACTTTTGATCTAAGTGCCTGTTTGAGCTCTATAACATATCAAATCAAAGAATGTGACGAGCTCTACGCGCTAGTGACCCATGTAAAGCTTTTGTCACGTTTTTCAAGGCCAAAAAGGCAAAGAATGCCTCTAAAACTGAGTTTTTAGTCGGGATACCCTAATTTGTTAACATTTGAACAAGTATAACTTTTGATCTGACTATCCGTTAGGACTGTAAAATATATTATATTGAAAATTATTTCATTTTCTTCGATTTTGACATGTTGTGGAGTTGAAAAATGATTCTGGATTAGATATGGTCGTTTTAACATTCTATGGCTTTTCAAATACACATATATATGTATTTATTCGTAAAAATATATTTGTGTGTGATTGTGTTTGTGTGTGTGTCTATTGTATATATGTATGTATGTATTTATGTATTTATTTATAAACACACCTAAAAAACATATTTTATAAATGTATTTAAATCTAATCTTACAAATATATATTATTATACAAATAAATATATGGACAAATAATTATAACTAAATATATATATATCTATATATATAAATATTAATTAATTTATGAACAAATATATATTTACTAATATATGAATAAATATAAATTTATTAATTTAACTAAATATATTCATATTAATATTAATCTATATTATTATATGATTAAATATAACTTTATATATATATATATATAAATATATATTAATATTTGAATAAATATATATGTTTTAATATAACTAAATATATTTATATTAATATGAATCTATATTAATATATGAATAAATATATATATATATATATATGAATAAATAGATATATCATTTAACATAAAAAAACGAAATGGATTTGTGGTAAAGGTGCAGGCATGCAAGGGGGAGGTTGCGGGTTCGAGTTTTGTCGGAAGCAAGGAGGTGCACGTGGGGGCATGTGTTGGACTCACGGGAAAGGGTAGCGCACGGGAGTTTTCTATGTAGCACTGATAAAGGGGGTCAAGTGCTGTTAAAATATCCCCTAAAATTATATATTCTTTTTAATTTTTTTATTTGAATTTTATCACTGCTTTTTAAAAAACTGATAAAAGGGACGACCCTTTATCTTTACCTTGACTAACAATGCTTTTTCTAGCACTATTAATAAACATTTTTTACACTAGAAAAAGACATATGTGTTCTAGTTTTTAGGTTTAATTACTCAAATTACAACATTTGATTAAAAGGAACCGTTGGAAAAATCGTCAATTTAGAGGGTCATATGGTCTACACAATAAGACCCAAAGAATCTGTGAAGAAACTGGACCAGCCATGACGATTGAGTTTCTGGTCTAAATCATGAAGCCCAAATATTACAAAACTACACCATATGTTCTTGATTATATAAAAAAATCATAGATAAAAATTTTATGGTCCATCTACATGAACAAAGGGCCTAACTGATTCTTTGAAGTCCATCCCACCATTCTGGCCAGGAATTAAAATCCGGACACTATTCAGGACATTTCCTATGATCTAATCATCAACTCAAGATGATGTTTTTCATTTTGAAAGAGAATATATATGCAGCCGACTTATTCGAGTAAAGAATTCTGATTTGAAGGAGTTTTTCTATTCAAAAATTCATTTACATTTTGTCCATAAAAAATAATGGATAGAAATGGATAGTTTAACATCGTTTATGAAAACCGACATAACTTTGCCTCCATAAGTCCAAATTCCTCAAAATATTTAGAGAATTTAAAAAATATTATTATATAAAACTTTTAAGTAGACGATATATTTATATTATGCTATCTGGATGGGAAAATTAGCAATGCATGTGGAGGGGAAAATTTGGAATGCAAACAGTGCATCTCCTTGGGATATAAATACAATCCTCTATTCTACATGCATGGGGATAGAATTTAAGAACCTAGGAGCACACATTTTCACAACCAACGTCATAAAAATGTCTTGTGAGGACCTTCCATACTGAAATTTTCACTTGATATACCTTTACTCCTCTCTTTGTTTTCTTGTTCTTTTGTGTTTTTTTATTTCTAATCGTGTAAGTCAATTTTCATTTCAGTATAATTCTAATGCATTTTCCTTCTTATAAATATACAATTATCATCCACCATTTATTAAATAGAATTAATGATCTTAAAATTGGTGAAATATAGTTGAATCCCCTTCCCTTATTTTTCTTTCTCATTCAATCAAATGTCTGTTTTTATTTGTTATCATTGTTTGCGTGTGTGTGTGTTTTCGACACACAAATATTTTCTTATTCTATTCTTTTAGTTCTATTTATAGTTAATCAATATAAACACATATAACATGATCAATAACTTTTTCAATGGCCGATTAAATCTCTTATTAGGGTGAGATAAAATTTAGGGATGTTAAGTGATTGAGAGCTTTTACTCGATGAATATTCTTTGAATTTACAATGTGTATGTCGGACATAAAATGTCATGAATTAGTGTCTTTTTTTAAAAAAAGTTGGTTCCATGGATTATTGGAACCATAAATACACTACCATATACATGATATGATTATTATAAGAACCCTATGTTATGTTAAGTATTGGATTAATGCCTTAACACTTGTGAATTTCAATCAACATCAACTTGTGACATTGGTGTTAATTTAATACAATATAAAGCAAGAATCAAGGATATCACAAGCCTAACAACCTAATAATGAACTCCCCCCAATATTTATCGAATTTTTAAATCAACCTTAATCAATCAATCATTACAATTAACCTTTATAAAAAACACAAATAAAAATACAGTCAACTAAAAACAACTGACAATTAAAAACTATCATTGCTGAGGATTCGACCCGAGTGCTACTATATAAATTAGAAGAGCATCATAACATTGAATGGTTGATAGATGGAAATCGTCCATGATTTCATATGGCACCATTTCCAGAGATGGTGAAATTAAATAGTCAGTTGTTTCTGGTTATTGTAAAAAAACAAAAAAAAACACACAAATTTTTTTAACAAAAAATTAAAAAACAACACAAAGAATCACCCACCTTATCATAAAAATCATAAAGAAAAAACACAAAAAACCGGTCTTCCACTTTATTCAAAAATCCGTCTGAATTCCCAAAGTCCTCCTAAATCGCCCCTCAAATTTTTTGACCCTAAAATTGAGAGAACACTTATCCAACATAAGAGAAACATTAGGGATAACAAAATAATTGAAGAACCAGTCCTCATCCCAAGAGTTGAATTAAAAATTGCCAATACCAGGGAACAAACACTTAAAAAACATTCTTCCCCTGATATAAATTGCCAACCCCTTGGTATTAAATATCCATACATAGAGGCTGACATCGAACTCGAATAGGGTTTGATTCTTCTTCTACCTTATTTCCATGGGCTAGCCGGTCAGGATCCACCTCTACACCTTAAAAGGATTCTAGTGGTGTGCTCCACCATGAAGCCTCAAGGGGTTTACGAGGAAAAAATAAATCTCCGAGAATTACCTTTCACCCATGCTAACTCTAATAAGTCATGAATTTCCTATATTCCTCCTAGTTCCATAACCACATGGAATGAAATGAAGTGACTCTTCTTAGAGAAATTTATTCATTCTTCTCATACTACTTCTTTCCGAAATGAAATATGTGGTATTATTCAATTCCCAAATTGATCACTCCATGAGTACTGGGAGAGGTTCAAAATGATTATGGTAACCTGCCCATACCACCAATTCTCTAACCAAATACTGATCCAATACTTCTATGAGGGGTTATTGGATATGGAGAGAACTCTCATTAATGCCGCAAGTGGTGGTTCTCTTGTTGATAAAACTCATACATATATTAGAGATTTCATAAGACACATGGCTGAAAACACACAATAATTCCATACCAGATAACATGATCTAGTCTAACATGCATAATATAGTCAATCGATAGATCCAAACAAGATGAAAAATTTGATTAGTGAACTTTCAAGTCTTGTGTGACAACTAGATGTGGCATCCAAAGCCCCAACCACATCTTCTCCCCAATCTCTATTCCATAGACCTATCAAAAACTGTGGAATCTGCAACTCCCCACATCATCCAACTGACACATGTCCACATCTTCAAGAGGATGAATCCAATTCATCCAGGCCAATAGATCTAAATGCAGCAATGCTCAACAAAACCCCAACCCTCAACAATTAGGTCAGTTTGTTAGAAACATCATCCAACACCATTTTAAGACCTTCTCTTCTACATATAACCCTAACTTGAGATATGAGAATCCCATTTCTAATCCACCATCATACCCTCATAAAAACCCAAACCAATTCCAATATGTTCAAGGTGGTGGTAACTTCAATCATCTTTATCCTTTTGTTCCTTAAACTCAAAGGAACAACCCTCCTCCTGGATTGCACTATCCTAGTGAGCCTTCCCAATTCAAAAACTAATAAAATTTCCCTCCCAAGAACCAAAATCACGGTAATAACAATCTAGGAAAAGCCTCTTCTTCCCAGAAAACATGAGAAAGTGTAGTGGAAGGTCTTCCCTCCTTCGCCCATTCTAGCATCAAAAACATTGAAACCCAAATTGGTCTGTTTTCATCCCACCAGATCTAGCAATAACATTCCAATTCATTCCAACTCCCATATGAACCATTATCCAACCCCATGGTTAATGTAAGTGCAATTTCAAATAGATTGGGGAATCAAATTGTTATGCCTCAATATTAGTCCTCCAACACCCATTTGAATGTAGACCTAGAAAATGAAATGAAAAATAAACTTGAATAGGAATCTGAATCCATTCACTCACCTCCTTCTATTCCACTTAGAAACCCAATTCCTTTTACCGAATCCATTTCTAATCCAATGAAGTCCTTTGAACCCAATCATTAAATGATCGACATGTTTAGACGTGTTGAATTTATCATAAACCTCATAGATTCCATAAAACATGTCCCAATGTAAGTAACATTATAAAGGAAATTTGAACCCACAAGAGGCAACTTAGGACCTTTGAAAATGTTTCCACCAAGTATACTATTCCAATAATGTGAAAAGATCCAAGGACCTTATAGTTCCATGGAAAATAAGAACTTCAATCTTCGATGATGCACTTATAGACCTAGAATCCTCAATTAATGTCATGCCAAAATCCATCTTCTCAGTCCATGGTCTAGGTCCCTTACATCCAACGCGTGTTGTCATTCAATTGGCCAATGGAAGCACTTCTAGTCTTGAGGTTATAATCAAGGATTTCCTTTTTCTTATTAATGATAGTGTCTTCCCAGTATATTTCTATGTCCTTGACATGAAAGGGGAGATGAAATCTTATCAATCTCCCTTAATTCTAGGAAGACCCTTCCTAATGACAGTGATAACCAAATTTGATTTCCATTAAAGAGTTTTATCTATGGATGTTGGTCACAAACCGGTCAATTTCAACATTTTCCAATCCAGGAAATACCCATAAGAGGATCACTCTACATTCTCAATCCAAAATTTGTAGGACAGTTGTGAAATTCAGTTGAACCCCATTCCATCATAATCATCATGTTCTAATGAGATATGATCTTGTGAAATATTTACCATGACATAGAAAGTCATAAATGGTGATGTTGATGTAGACCATTCATTCATAGACTATATCCATCTAGAATAACTTAAAAACTCTCTTGAATCCCACATCAACATTGATCTATACTACTCCACCTTGGACTGAATTAAGGAAATTGAATCTAAAGAAACTGAAGTCCATTCCTCCATACCCGAGTTGTCTAACACACAAATGAAAGTTGATACTTATCTAAAACCTCTTCCTGGACACCTAAAATATGAATTCCTTTTCCATGATCACTCTTACCCTTCCATTATAACCTCTTCACTTACTGAAACCAAGGAGTTAAAACTTGTTCCATTGTTAGAGGAAAATACAAAATCCTTAGGTTGGACCCTAGATGACATACCAAGAATCAACCCAGCTCTTTTGATGCATCATATACATCTTGAGGAATCATCCAATCCAATTAGACAACCATAAAGAAGATTAAATCCACTAATACAGGAGGTAGTTTTGGAAGAGATCACCAAGATTCTTTAAGCTAGTATTATCTACATAATTTCTGATAGTGAATGGGTAAGTCCAATTTAATTTGTACCTATGAAGGGTGGGATAACTGTTTTTAGAAATGAAGATGGGGAGGTAGTCACATCTTGAGTGAAGAACCAATTTCCTGGGTTCATCGATTATACAAAATTGAATGTTGGAACAAGAAAAGATCACTGCCCTGTTACATTCCTTGATCAAATTCTAGAACAGTTAGCTAGAAAGTCACACTGTGGAATTCATGATGGATACACTGATTACTTCCAAATCCCAATCGCACCTCAGGACCCAGAAAATACTACTTTTACATTCCCCTTTGGAACATATGAATTTAGGAGAATGCCTTTTTTGACATTGTAATTCCCCTACAACCTTCTAAAGGTGCATGATGAGTATCTTTTCTAAATTCAGTGAACACTCCAAGAAATTCTTCTTGGATGACATTACCGTTTATGGTGATTTATTTGAATCATGATTGAATTCAATCTCTCTAGTCCTTAAAAAGTGTTTCATGTGTAACCTTGTGTTTAATTTTTAAAAATGTATCTTCATGGTTTAAAATTTTATTTTTATAAGTCACATAGTTTCAAAAGATAGTATTGAGGTTGATCCTTCCAAAATCGAAGTGATCTAGTCACCACCAAAACCAATTTCGGTTTGAGATATCTCTTCAATCCTTGGTAATGTTGGTTTCTATCATAGAATCACCCAAATATTTAGTAGGATTTCTTTCCCACTAACTCAGTTTCTCCAAAATGATGTTAATTTGAATTTGGATGAGGTTTTCAAGAGATACTTAAATGAAATAAAAACTTCTCTTACATCCTCCCTGATAATCCAACCCCCAGATTGGTCATTACCCTTTGAGTTTATTTTTTATTCTTCTGATAGAGTCATTGGTGATGTTCTAGGTTAATTAATATTAAATATTCCCTATTTCATATATTATGACTCAAAAATTTTGGATGAAACACAATATCACTACACTGTCACTGGAAAGAAAATTTAATATGTGTTTTTTCCGTAGATGAATTCTGGATCTAACTCTTAGGTGCCAAAATCATCATCTTCATAGACCATTTTTCTATAAATTTATTACTCAAGAAAAGTGATTCCAAACTGAGTTTAATAAGATGTATTCTAATGTTCCAAGGGATTAACCTTGAAATCAAATATAGGATTGAAAAAAAACTATATGGCTCATCACATGAGTAGAATTTCTAATTCTTCTCATTCAGAAATCATTGATCTTGAATTATCTACTGAGAACCTTTCATCCCTCACTCCAAAAATAGCATGGTATGATCCACTTGTAAATTACATGGATTCCTTTTTTTTTTCAGAAAATGTTTCAGATATACAAAAATGATGTTGAAAAGTGATTCAAAATACTATTTTTCATATGAAAATATTCTTTAGAAAACATGGGAAGACATGTCAATTAAGATATGTTTTGATGAAGATGAACATTCTTCCATATTATAATTCTGTCAATCACATCCTAGAGGTGGCCACCTTAGACCACAAATAACCTCCCTAATGTTCCTAGACACTATATTCTTCTAGCCTTCACTCTTCAAGGACTCACATGAGTTCCCTCAATCATGTCCCACTTGAAAAAAGTTTCACATAATTTCAAAGAGAAATTAAATTCCTCAAAATCCTTTAATTTCTTGTGAGATATTCGTTATTTGGGGAATTGATTTCATGGGACCATTCCCCCCTTACAATGGATTATCATACAATCTTCTTGTGGTTGATTATATTTTTAGGTGGGTAGAGGAAAAACCCACTAGAAATGATGATTCACATACTGTTAATGTGTTCTTAAAACCCCGCATCTTCCACCGATATGGCACACCACATGCCTTGATAAGTGACATAAAAACTCATTTTTGTAATAGATAAATGGAATATTGTTTGAAATAGAATGGGGTTGTATATAAAATATCAACAAAATATCACTCCTAAACAAATGTCATGAAAAAACATTCTAATAGAGATATGAAAAGAGTGGTTGAAAGAATCGTAAATCCCACCAGAAAAGACTGGCCTGAATGACAAGGGGAAGCACTTTGGGATTACTGAACTACCTATAAAACACCTATTAAGATGTCTTCTTTTGGGATAGTTTTTTGTTAAATCATGTAATTTTGTATTTTAATTCCATCAAAAGTCATTTTGGGCTATGAAAACTTGTAATTTTTCTTTTGAAAAATCTAATGAAGAAAGGTTGTTGCAATTGGCTAAAATAGAGGAGCTTCAACTAGATTCATACTATAATTCTATTATCTAAAAAAATACATGGCACTCAATGATATACACATCATTATAAAGGTATTTCGAGATGGTGATAAGGTAATTCTCTTCAATTCTCGCTCTTTACTTCACCCGGGTAAGCTTAATTCTCATTTGGAAGGTCCTTTTGTTAATAATAATGGTTACCCATTTGGTCTTGTGCATGTCCAAGACCAATATTCCAAAATGACATTCATGGTTAATGGTCATCGGTTAAAGAATCACCGTGGAAGGACATGCATCTCAAGAACCACCACCACTTCTATCAGATCCACAACTTCCACCGACCCACCAGTAGATGGGGACGACAACCCACCAAATTCAAATCAAGGGGCACCTATTTACATTTAACTAAAACTCTATATATCTATTATTCTCTCTCCATATATATTATTATTCCCCTATCTTTCATGTTTTTACCACATTGGTCATAAAAGTTTTTATTTAATCTTTTTTATGTGTGTGTCTTTATAAAAAATCTAAAAAAACCTAAAAACTGAAAAACAATAATAAAAATCAATTAAAAAATATGAAAAAAAAGTAATGATTACCCACCATCAACTTTTTAAATTTTTTATAACCATTTTTGGGACACAAAATATATGGTTTCATCTCAATAGTATTGTGGTTTCATCATATATTTGGATAAAGAATATTTTTATGAAACCAAAAAATTCTGAATGCTCAATTTTTGATTTAGAAAATGATTTTCCCCAACTGTGGTGAACAAAATCTTATTTTATGAAAAGGACACATATGTCCATCTTTTCAAAATATGTTTTTTACCTCTAACTATGAGTCTTGAGTATGTGTACCTTCGATCAAAATTTCATACTTTTGTGTTTATTAATATAATTATGTCATTTTATGAACCTCATTAGAATCACAATAGGCAAATAGCCTCCAAGTTCCCTTACATTAATCCTTGTTTTGAAAGACCCTTCAAGACTATGAAAAAAATTTCATTGATAGCCACATTATAATATCAATCCCTTACCCAACCCAATATCTACATGGATTTTCATTGCAATATTTTCTGAAATTTATGTGTGGGGGGAGTAGATTTAATTTTGGGTTCCTGTTGTTGATTTCACCATGGTATCCTATGATTAAGGGAAACCATCCATTTTAGTGTGTGGGAAAGCTTTTCATTCAGTGATTTTTAGGGAATGTACTTTCCTTTAAGTAAGTTTGTAAATTTTTTTTACATGTGTTTAAAAAAATCAAATAAAAAAAAATTAAAAAAAGAATGGTTTATGTCTTGGGAAGGTCAAAAATAACTCTTCCAAAACCTTTGATCTTGTTATAACTATTGAAATTAGTGTAGTGAAGAGATCAATCATGGGTTGGAAGATGAGTGTGAGATCGGTTTCAAGTTTAACTTTAAAAAAATCAAAGAAAATAATGCTTATGTTATTGGGAGAAGTTTTATGTTTTGTAAATATTCCATCTTCTCATTCCCTTCATATTTATTTCTCCTTTCTGTATTTCTTCACACAATCATGCCATTGTGAGTACATGTTTTCATTACCTTCCCTGTTTCATCTCAAAAAAAAATTATTCATTGTTTTACCCATGAATATGTTTTACCCCTCTTCTCCTCCCTCTTATACATTATATTCCTATCGTCCCATAGCCACAAAAAACCCTTAAAAAGATATTGTTATTCTTGTGAACTTTAGGATAGGTAATTGAAGCTGAGATCTCTTTCAAATACTAAGAGTTTCACTTTTGTTTGGTGAAAGAGTGAACCTCAATAAATAAATTTTATCATCTTGAGAGTCGTGAGTTTTGAGTATCCACATTTTCTATTTCTAAATTTTAGCATGAAAAATGAGTTGTTTTTGAACATTTTTCTGTAACAATTTGAGGTGGAATTCAATATGATTGAGTGAATTTGTCTAAGCCTCCCCTGATTGGTGAATACAAAATTTTACTATTTATAAGTGTGTGAGAATGATTTTATAATGTTTTTTTATATTTTTTGCACATGAGGAAGTGCACAAGAATATGTGTGGGGTAGTTGATGTTATTAATATTTTCATAAAATATTGTATACTCTTTTTACTGATTTTATATGAAAGGTTCAAAATTTGTGTGAAATATTATGTTTTAAATATTAAATTTAATTTTAGAGGACTATTTAAATTCATCCAGAATCAAGTATATTTAATTCTTCAATAATAACTCACACACTACATATCCACATTGCATTATTATTATTTTTAAGGTTACTTTCACCAATTCCAACATTTAATTAGAAGGAACCTTTGGCCAAATTGTCCATTTGGATTGTCATATGGTCCACACAAGAAGACCCAAAATATCTGTGAAGAAACTAGATCGGCCATGATGATTGAGTTATTGGTCTAAATCCTGAAGCCCACATTTATAAAACTCCACCATTTTCACATGATTATATAAATGAATCATGGATAAAAATTTTAAGGTCCATCTACCAGAACAATGGGCCCAACTGATGCTTTTATGTCTAGCCCCCAATTCTAGCTAGGAATTAAAATATGGACACTATTTATGACATTTCTCATGGTCAAGTCAAAAAATCAATATGATATTTTTTATTGTAAAAGATGAGATATTGGAGGCCGGAATTTTTTAAGGATGAATTCATATTTGAAGGCATCATCTTATTCAAAAAACCATTCACATTTCGGCCATAGAAAAAGAATCGATAGAAATGTATAGTTTAATCCTAATTATGAATTACGTTATAACATTGGCTCCATAACAAAAAATTCATACACATTTTTGTATTATTTGTAAAACATTATTATCTAAATCTCTTAAGAAGAGGATATCTTTATATTTGGCTGTCTCGATGGCCAAATTGTCCATGCAAGTGGAGAGGTAGATTTGGAATGCAAACAATGGGCCTCATAGGGCTATAAAGACAACCCCCTCTTCTATTTGCATGTGATTGGAATTTTAGACATTAGGAGAATACATTTTCATGACCAAAGACATGAAAAATCCATGGGAGGACCTTCTATACTCATGTTTCACTTGATATACCCTTCCTCCTCTCTTTGTTTTCATGTTATTTTGTGTTCTTTTTATTTGTAATCGTGTAAGTCTATTTTAATTTCAATTGAATTTTAATGCCTATTTATTCATATTAATTAAGTATTATCATCCACATTCTGTTAAATAATATTAATGGTCTTAAAATAGGTTAAATACAGTTGAATCCACATTTCTAATTTTTCTTCCTCATTCAATCAAAAGTATTCTTTTAATTCTCATCATTATTCCTGTGTGTGAGTGTTCGACACACAACTCTTTTCTTATCCTGTTCTTTTCATTCTATTTTTTGTTAATGAATATAGATACATATTATCTTATTAATAAATATTTAAATGGTTGAGTAAATATCTCATTGGGGTGTGTTATAATTAGGTATGTTAAGTGATTGAGATATTTTTCTCGATGAATATTCTTTGAATTAACATTGTGTATGTTGGACTTAAAATGTCATGGATTAATGACTAGTTTTGATTAACGAGTGGTTTCAATGGATTATTGGAACCATAAATACACTACCATAAATAGGATATGATTTATATTAGAACACTAAGTAATGTTAAGGATAGGATTAACACGTAACACTTGGGAATTCCAATCAACATCAACTTGTGACATGGGTATTAATTTAATGCAAGATAAAGCAAGACATAAGGATATCACAAGATGACCTAACTAATGATGAAATCCCCACAATATTTATCAAATTTTAAACTCAATCTTAATCAATCAATCCTTTCAATTAAACTATACAAAAAAACCCCATTCAAAATACAATCAACTAAAAACAACTGACTATTAAAAAGTATCATTGCTGAGGATTAGACTTGAGTGTTGCAATGCACATTAGCAAAGAACTAGAACCTTTAACATTCAATATGAAACAATCAGATACATTTTCAAATCCCCATATGTATGTGTATAAAATCGAAAACAATTCACCACATATGAATTATAAAATTTAACCATTTTGGATTGTGGGTTACTCAATATAAACAGTCGCTTATCAATTTTATTAGCATGTTGAGACAACTAATTTTTTTAAAAACAAGTATCAATATAAAAAATAATAAACTGAATTGATATTTTAAACCATCAATAATTTTTGTTACCATTTTTTAAAACCATTGATATTTTTTTGTCGGCGTTCTTCAAGAGCACCTGCAGTTAATTGTGGATGTTGTTTATTAACACGATAATCATATAACCTTCAAATAAAATTAGTTTAATTATTGTAACATAAATTATAGAATAAGTGATAGAATAACTCACAGTAAAAATGATATCATTTCTTCATAGTTGAGTAGAACATATGTATGAGCTCTGTAATGTTCATCATATGAACGAAATCATTCATGAACACCACTGAAGCCAAGCAATGGATGATTAAAAACTAATATTTTATTGTCCATTTCATCATAATAATCCCCCGGGTTCCTTCCCATGTAGTTATGTTTTGAGGTATATTTTGATTCAAAATAATGAGAAAATAAAAAAGAAATTTCCTCTTGTAAATAAGATTCAGTAATTGATCTTTCAACTGATGCTTTGTTACGTAGTTTTTTCTTCAATTTCAGTAGGCATCTCTTGAATGGGTACATCCATCAAAAAATTACCAGAACTCCACATTTAGATTTATGTGGTAAATGTAATATTAGATGGTCAATTGAGTCAAAGAAAGTCAGCGGGAATATTTTTTCCATTTTACATATAATTACAACAACATCTTCATCCAATTTTCTTAGTGCATATTAGTCTATGGTCACCGCACAAATTAATTGAGAAGAATTTGATATGTTTATTTTTTAATCCAAAATCATGGAATTAAAAAAACCTCAAAATCAAATCGATATAAGTATTTCCATTATAACATGACAATCATGACTTTTTAATCCGCCAAAATGACCATTCTTAACACATCTGCACAAATCTAAAGTATAGCCATTTGAGGTTTAAAATATAAAATACACAGACAAAATAATAAGAGACTCTCTTTGGATAGTGTTCAAGATTTTTTTTGGATTCATTAACCTCTGTTATCTGACATTTTGAAATAGTTCAAGTTCCATTTTCCTATAAATTTTGGCAATATCTAATTTCGCCTTTACATTATCTTTTGTCTTACCTGGTGTATCAAAAAATGTATATAATAAATTATCAAAAATGTTCTTCTCAATATGCTTGACATCCAACGTGAAGGAGACCAACAAATAAGACCAATAAGGGATGTCCTAAAAAATCCTCTATTTTATCCAATTTCCTTCTTTCCGAATTCCATGAGTTTTCTGTTGGTTTACTTTTTACCAAAATTGAATGGGGGTAATGAAAATACAACTGATTTTAACTCTGTACCTAAGATAATTTATGGAGGTTCATTCCTTTCAATTGTGCATTTTTTGAAATGAAATTTGTTCATCCGAAAAGGACAATCCATTGGAAGATGTATGTGATGAAAGTCAAACTTTCAATGTTTTATTACATTGATGAGAATAAATGATTTGTTGTGTTTCATACAGTATGTACATGATTTCAGACCATGTGTACTCCAACTAGATAACATGCCATACGCTAGGAAGTCACTAATTTTCTACATGAAGAAAAATTTTAATATGAAATTTTTCTTCATAGAAACATCATATGTACCTACACCATTACTCTACAATGAATTTAACTCATTGATCAATGGTTTTAAATAAACATCAATATTTTTTTTAAAGATGTGCTGAGATTAATAAGGTCAAAAAAATATAGGGCTCTTTAATTAACATTCATAGAGGTAAATTGTACGGAGTTATAAAGACATGCCAACCTGTATACTGACTATCATAAGAACCAAACGGATAAAAACCATTAGAGTAAAGATCTAATCACACGTTCTAGGATTCTAAAGCAAATGATGGATGCATTCGATCAAAATGTTTCCATAAATCACCATTAGATGGATGATTCAAGATTTTATCAGTTTAAATCATTGTGTTGTGCCATAACACCATTGATTCTACATTCTAAGTCATAAATAAATGCTGAAACCAGGGTGTATGTGGGAAATACCTCATCTTTTTAACAGGAATCAATTCGGACGTCCCCAGTTGAGCTTATTTATACCATGATTGTCAACATGTGGGACAAATATCCAATAAATCGTTTTTACTAGAATATAAGATGCAATAATTTTCACATGCATGAATCATCCAATAACTAAGGTCCATATTACGAAGCTGCCTCTTTCTATCTTACTAATTTTTAGGAAACACATTTCTTTAGGTAATATTATTTTAAACCAATAAAATATCTGATCAAAACAGTTGATTGCAGTTTCATTATCTGATTTAATAGCCATAAATTTTCAACCACTTCTAATTTTATTATCATGCATCAAGGATATCATTCATCCTCCGTAGACCTCAAAAACTCAAAAAATTCAGATAGTGCCAACTTAAGAGATAAAACATTATCATCCAGTGTTTCAATTTGTTGAACAGATTGACCTGAAGCATCATGTACTATATTTTAAAACCTTGATAGATCTATAATTAAGTTATCAGTATCTTCTCTGGAACTGAGTTCACTATGTTGATAAAAAAACATAATCTGGTTGAAAAGAAAAATGTATGATATGTCCCTCAACCTTGTCAAATGTGTCCAACGTTCTCAGAGAACATTTTTTACAAAGACACATAATTTTTCCTTCTAAACCAAATTATAGTTTTTATGATGCAAATGATATGAAATATTAAATAACATCAATATATATAGTATTTAAACTAGAACCATTTGGATTTCGACTCTGATTTATCCAAGTGTGATCATATAATTATGAAAGTTGTCAACTTCCTTGTTCTATATTTTTCTACAAAATATAAAATAAATATGATTTTTGAATAATTTGAAATTATAAAAACACTATCCAAAAAAATAATATAAATAATTATAACTACATATTAATAATTACCATTAATTATGAACAACACAATTTTTAGTGGATTGTTGGCTCCTATTTTGTTTGATGGCTCATTTACATGAAACTTTATCACACTGAAATTACAATGAAGAATCTACACGGAGGTACGCATATCCATTCTCGTGCATACAAGAATGTATAAGCGTACCTCTGAGCAGATTCATTATTCTAATTTCAGTGTGACAAAGATTCATGTAAATAAGGTGTCTGGCAAAAGAGACCCCTTTTTATCGATGAATCATCTTCTTTTGACTGTCACCGCCTATAAATATTATGAAACATGTTGTCCTACAGATGCATATCCAAACTCATGCATACGTTATTGGATATGAATATGTAGAAGCATACTTTTGATAATTTTTTTAGTCGATGAGAGTGGAAAGGAGAAGAGTCATCGAGCAAAAGGAGTACCGCCAATCCAAGGAAAATTGTACCAAGTTATTACAATTTATAACAATTTTTTACAATTGATCTTATTTCTAATTATTCTTAATTGTTATTAATTATTCTTAGTTATTCCTAATTATAACTAATTATTCCTATTTATTCCTAATGATTCCTACTTATTCCTTTTTATTCTTAATTATTTTTATTTATTCTATTTATTCATAATTGTTCCGAAATATTTCTTATTATTCTTATTTATTGCTAATAATTACGAATTCAAAGTAATTATTAATAATTATTTCTAATTATTAATATTTATTACTAATTATTACTAATTATTACAATTTATTACTAATTATTACAATATATTACAAATTATTACAAATTATTAGTATTTTATCATTATTAATCCTAATTATTGTTATTTATAACTAATTATTACTAATTATTGATAATTATTCATAATTATTGCTAATTATTCCTACTTATTTCTATTTATTCTTATTTATTTCCAATTATTCTTCTTTATTGCTGTTTATTGAAAATTATTACTATTTATTACTATTTATTTCTATTTATTGCTAATTAGTTGTAATTATTGATATTTATTCTATATTGTTGAAATTTATTCCTAAATATTTCTATTTATTGCTAAATATTCCTAATTAATCATATTTATTACTATTTATTGGTAATTATTCCTAATTATTCCTAATTATTGGTAATTATTCATAATTATTGCTAATTATTACTAATTATTTCCAATTATTCCTAATTATTCCTAATTATTCATAATTATTCATAATTATTCCTAATTGTTTCTAATTATTCCTAATTATTCCAAATTATTCCCAATTCTTCCAAATTATTCTTAATTATTACTAATTATTACTAATTATTACTAATTATTACTAATTATTACTATTTTTACTATTTTTTACTATTTATAACTATTTATAACTCTTTATTACTAATTATTACTAATTATTACTAATTATAATTTAAATATCCTTTTTATTACTAATTATTACATTTTTACTAATTATTACTATTTATTACGAATTATTACTAATTATTAATATTTATTACTAATTACTACTAATTTTTACTAATAATTTTCTATTTACTACTATTTATTACTATTTATTACTATTTATTAGTATTTGTTACTACTTATCACTATTTTTTACTATTTTTTACTAGTTATTACTATTTATTGCTAAGTATTACTAATTATTACTATTTATTAATAATTATTACTATTTATTACTATTTATTACTATTCATTACTAATTATTAACATTTATTAATAATTATTAGTATTTTGACTAATTATTAGTATTTATTACTAATTATTAGTACTTATTATAAATTGTGAATATTTATTACTAATTGTAAATATTTATTACCATTTTTCGTAATTATTACAATTTTCCCTAATTATTACTATTTTCCTAATTATTATTAATTATCATTAATTATTATTAATTACAGCAAATTATAGCTACTATTTACTAATTATCGCTAATTATTTGTATACATTACTAATTGTCCTTAATAATTGTTAATTATTAATAATTACTAAGAATTAGTACTAATAATTTCAATTTAATATTATAAATAAATACTGATGGAAAAACATTAAAAATCTAATTTATTTACAATTAATCAACAATAATAAAAATTAATATAAAAAATTAAATAAATACTAAATTAAATAAAACATAAATACCTTTAAATTTGTTCTCTTAAAATTGTAGACGGCTTCACAACTTCTTTGTAAAAAAACTAAGGAAAAGTTTCACTAAAAATTTAGATTTTAGTGAGACAGAGAATATAGGATTTGAGGGGAAGGAAGAAAGAAACAGATGGGGGTATATATAAGTTAAATTAGTTGTGATGGGTTATCCGTCAAAAATACTATTGGCCTCATTAATTACTGTAGGAAATTTAAAGGGTATTTATGGTGGGTCCCACTGCAAAAAGTTACATGCAGAAACACTTTTTTAAGATGGGACAACATCTCATCACAAATAATTAATTATTTCCAATAGGTTGATTCTCCTGTCGAAAATAACATATTCGAGAGACTATTTGCGACATGATTTACCTGGGTATTATCATCGATTTGTGAGAAATATATCACTGCCAAACCCTCTTATCATGATAATTTGAAATGATGTGAGGTGTTCTTGGAATGATACATTTGAAGATATCATCATGGGGTTGAACAGGGGATTATAACAACCCTTGTTCTTAATCTACCCTCAAATGTAGAACTTTTTAGGGTATTCAACAATGCTTTGAAGAAGGGTATGAGTTGTGTGTTTATGTAAAATTAATATGTCATTTCCTATGCTTCAAGGCAGTTGCAATTTCATGAACACATCTACCCAACACATGATCTTGAGTTAGCTGCATTGATTTTTGATTTAAAAATTTGGAAACATTCCCTCATTGGGGAGGAGTGTAAAATATAAATGGATCGCAAAAAGACTAAATTATATACTCCCATAGAAAGAGCCAAACATGCACTAATCAATATGGTTAGAGATGATCAAATATTGTGACTACTAAATTCAATGCCATCCTCAGAAAGTGAATAATGTGGTTAATACTCTAAGTATAAAGAATCCAGCAATTATGTAATTGATGGGAACCAAGAATGATTCGATCTTCTAAGATATGAAAAGTATGTACATGGGAATCATAATGGAAGAATCATCATCAATCCTTTCACAAATGATTTCTATATCGTATCCTCTAGAGTTGTTAAAGGACACTCAATGTGTTGATGTAGGAATTTCGAATAAAGTGGAAGCTATATGCAAAAGAAAATCCTCATTGTTCAATTTTAATGATGATGGTGTTGTGAGATTTGGTGAAATACTATGTGTACCATCAAATCCTAACTTAAAAAAAAGAGTTATTGGTTGATGAACATATATCAACCTTCTCTATTCTCCCATTAAGAAGAAAGACGTATTGAGATCTAAGAGAACACTAATGGTGGGATAATACAAAGAAGGAGATCATAAGAATCTATATTAGGATGTCTTGTTTATTAGCTAGTGAAATCCAAAAAAGAAAATATTCATGGGGATGAAGCAACCATTACCCATATCTACATAGAAATGAAAAAACATCAGTGCCGACTATTTCACCCATTATCCTAAAACATCAAGAGGGAATAATGATATAAGGGTTGTGGTGGATCGTCTTACAAAGACTCCACACTTTATTGTGATATAAGAGGAATTCTCACTGGATCTACTTACATGGATATACTTCAGGGGCTTGGTGAGGCTGCATGTATTATAACTATCATTTATATCTTATCGAGGTCCAAGAATCACCACTATGTTTCGAATGATTCTCCTGCATACTCTGAATACTATGGTTATCTTTATCACGACATATCACCCTTAAATAGATCTCCCATATGAGAGACTATCCAGAAACATGAGGACATATTGAGTGAATTTTTAATAGAATTTAAAAGAGGATGAGGCCAACATCTTCTTCTAGTTGAGTTCATTTACAATAACAGTTTCTGGATGAGCATCCAAATGGATTTTATGAATCCCTATATAGGAAGTGGTGTTGGACACCTACTTACTAGATTGTTATTTGGGAAAAAACTACTAGGTACCGAACTAGTTGAAGAAATGGTGGAAAAGGTTAAGATCATTCAACAATACATAGAGGATTCTTAGATTAAAAAAAATATCTTTGCTGAAAATCATTGATGAGACATAGTGTTTGATATTGGAGACATGTTATTCCTTCACATATCTATAGGGAAGAAATTGACGAGATTTGGGAAGAAGGGAAAGCTTAGTCCATGATACATCAACCGAATTGAGATCCTTAATCACATTAGAATGGTGGCATATCAAATTTAACTCCCACTTAACCTATCTCGAGTTCATGATGTGTTCTTTGTATCACTCTTTACGAAGTAAATACCATACCCCTCACATGTACTCAATCTAGAGGTGGTACTATTGGAGAAAGATCGGTCTTATATCGAGCATCCAGTAAAGATAGGAGATCAAAGAGAAAAAGTTCCTAAAAATAAGACAATGCACCTTTTCAAATTGTTATGGAGAAACTGAATGTTTGGCAAAGTAATGTGGAAAGTAGAGGAAGTGATGACGGATAATTACCCTCTACCATTTCAATGGGGTGGTGAAATGAAAATTTTGAGGGTGAAATTTCTTAATGGGGGATGTTTGTAACAACCTGTACTATTATTCATGGATTATATCTTTGTGATTTAATTATATATCTAATTATTTAATATGTTTATAGAAAATACAAAAAATTACATGGTTATATATTTGGATTTAAAAGTCCATTCAGAATATTACAATTTTTAATATAGCCATTAAATAGTGATCACATGATTAATATAAATATTGGGCTTTAACAAACCCAATTCACCCAGGAAATGTAAGTAATGGCCTCAGTAGGTAGAATGATGCCATATAAAGCCCATTTATTAGAGATTCTAACAGATATAGAATAACTAGGATTTTCCTTTGAACAAGCCGAGGATAAGATCAAAAAAATTATGCATGAGTGAAACTGTTTGCTGGAGAAGTTCAATCTCATGAAGATCATGACCCAAAACACATTTTCTGAATGAACCCATGAAATTATCACCATCACACACCTTACTGTAAGGTAATATGCCAATGTAAAAAAGGGATTTTTATCAAGACCATAATAATATGAATATTTATATTGTATTGAAAAATGAATTTATTTTCAATTTTTATTGTTACATTATAAATTATTTTTTTGGTTCAATTAAACACAAATTGTATTTTTGAGTAATATTCAATATCAATTAAGGGATTTATTTTGAAGAATTTTTTGGATTTCTAATATAAATAATATTTTTTTTAAATGTTATTATTAAATATGGTTTACTAAATATAAAAGGTAGTATAATTTTTTATGAAATGAAATGTAATTTTTTTAAGGCTTTAAAAATAGTAATTGTAAAAAAACATTTATTTTTTTCAATTAATGTCACACCATATTCTAAATGTGAAAGATCACGTATTTAAAAAATTATTCATATAAAATGATGACTTTTTTGGAATCATAATGTTGAAATTATTCAACAGTGAATTATTTATAATTATTTGAGACAATCATATTTACGGGTGAAAAATAAATACTATAAAAATATAGTGTTTTTATAACATAATAGTGACATAAAATGATGAAATAAATTGAATACTAGGTATCCTCACCCAAATATAATTTTTCACATAAAAATGATGTCATTTTTATTTTACTTGAATAATTAATTAACCCTTTATGAATCCATCAAACCATAAAACATATTTTATGATTTTAAATTCATTTTTAAATGTGTGAATCTCCTCCACATAATAAATGGTTATATTATAATATGTTTGGGCCTTTAAAAAAAATATTAAAAACCTCTCCACTATTTTAAAAAATGTGGGGAAAACTATGGGAATGTTTTCGGTTTGAATTATTTGATTTTGTACAGTCCAAAACAAAAATTTTAATGAAAACCCATTCTATTCCTATATAAACCCACCCAATCTCCCACTTGTCATCACTCAAAATAATTAGAGCACTACCTTACTCTTCCCTCCTCCATATTAAGGTATGGGATTCTCAATTTCTATCTTTTTTCAAGAATTAATTTTATGTTATTTGCTTTTATTTTTTAATTCCTGATGATGGGGTATGTTTTCAAACCACCCCAAAACATCCATTATTATGTATAAATAATGAGATACTTCTTTCTCTCTCATTATACATCCCATGTACACCAATCACAATTCCAAAATTTCATAAGAATAATTTCATTTTCTCTGTTTATTTATTCTTATTTATTATCATATTTATAATTTTTTTTCTAATTATAAATCTATGGACATGACCCCCATGCCCCTAACATAGTCCACCTATTGTCCAAATTCTGAGAGACCGATTTTACACTCATCAAACTATTTTCTAAATTTTTATGTACCACTATTTTATTCTCGAATTTTCACCACAATTTTCATGCCAAAACTTTTATGTAGTGAAATCCATACCCATTTCCTTTAATGGGTGTTAATTTTTTTTATATACCTATTTACTGGGAACTTACAAGTATTTATTACACTCTCTCTAACTGTGGAATGAAATATGATGATTAATGAATCCACGGTTTATGATCTATTTGTATCACTTAATCATGATAATAAAATGAAAGTTATGGGTATTCCTAGAATTATATTGAGCTCCAATGAATTAGGTAATGTGTTGTATCATGATACATCATTATGGGATATGGGTTTACCTGATTTTTTTTGGGGAATTTTTCCATTTTTATTTAATGGCAGTTAGGGTTGACCTATAATGTCGTGTTCTTTGTTTTTTCTACAGTCCCATTTTCCCTTTATTTTAACATTCTATATCTTGTATTATCATTCATATTAATGATTCCCACTCTTTAATTACCCTTGATATGCCTATTATCTAACATATTTTTGCACATTCCTATTTTATTCTTCTACTGGACTTTATGGACCACTCCTATCGTAATTATTTCCCCAGGTAATCTGATGCAGTTTTAAACTCAATCATGTAAAAGAAATTTTCAATAAAGATGTTCTAATTTTTGCATAAAGTATTAATGCAATGTAACCAATTCAAAAATAAACTAGAACTATCAATCAGTCGGGTTGTATTATTTGTAATTTTATATAAGTAAGTCATGTATTAAGTTATAATAAATAGAAGGATTTTTTAATGATGAATAAAATTTGAATGAAGGAAAAATATATCAAAAACCCACTCTTTAATTAGTGTATATAAATGATAAGTTTATAAAAATAAAAATTAAAAAAAACTATAAAAATAAAATTTAATATTTAATATTTGGTTGGAATTAATTATTGAAATCATTCGTTTCTTTCTATAAAACCATGAGAAATTAAATTTTTGGGTGAAAATTGAAGTTGTAACTAGAAATATATTTTAAAGTTAGAAATTATGGCACACAAAATCCTGCTGAAACCTAATTTAAAATACTATTAAACATTATTTTTTTTTGATTAGAAATATGTTTTTATATATCTATTTACTGGTTCATTTGTATTTTAATTTTTTATCATTGATAAATATAATTTTCCTTTTGTGGATCCTAAAGGATTCAATTTAAAAATCCATTTTAGTCCTTGTTTTCTGAAAAACGATAAGAATTTTTTTTCTTGGTTTTATTTATCAAGGAAAAAATTTTGGAAAAAATTTTATTGTTGAATTATTATGGTTTGTGTTCTGTTAGTGGTTGAATTTCAATTAAACATTACTGAACTTGTACTTCTAGGGTTCGAGACATCAAAATAAAAAAAACACCCAAAAAATTCCATTTATGAAAAAAATATTTCTCTATTTATTGAAAACCAAGATGTTCTGAGTGGAAAACCTTCCCAGTTAAGTAAATCTTCCTCTTATAATTAACGTATTGCCCCTTTAATACCCACCCTTGTTTTGTCTCCTATTCCTTACCTTGTATATCCTTTTCCCCAATCTATAAACATGGATACAAATCCCAATGAAATAGAACTTGAGATTCTTTATATTTTAATGAAGATTGAGTTAAATAATCCCTTAATTGAGGATGTGAATGAAATCCCTAAACATATAATTTTTTTAAAGGAAATTTACACCCTTTGGAGAAAGATCAATGTGTTTAAAAATATGTCTCAACGATTTATGTTACTGTTTTATTATTTAATGGATTAATTATTTATATTTATCTTATAATATCATTTTAAATTTCTAGAATAAAATTTAATAATATAATTTTGTTCAAATTAGAATAATAAAAAGAAAGAAAAATCATATTGGAGATTTAAGAATGTCTCCTCTGGTCATCACTAAAGTACAATTTATGATTGAATTTTATGTTCATTAATATTATATTACTTTTAATTATTTGTTATATTTTATAATTTATGTTATTTTTTCTACATCTCTATGGTTATGGTTAGATTATGAGATATATAGTGATAGTGTGGGAGAGGGAACTAGTATGAGTTATTCTACAATTCATACTACCACTACACAATTATCATTACTAGGAGATCATTTAGTTTGGCCACCCTTCGTTGTGCCTCTTTCACCAAGAGTTCAACCTCTTATTATTCCATATCCATATTTTCTATACCCACCATTTCTATATGCATTTCCATCTACACTGATACCTGATGGTATTTCTTAGGCTCTCATCCCTCATTATTACCCATTTTCACCATCCATGCTACATGTCACCGATCCCCCATATACCCTGCTACAATATTCATATCCATATCCACCCTCATCGGTACATGGATATAAATCATGTTTTATCCCTCTATCAGTACACTTATTGACATCAACTATACATAGTACTCATAGTATAGATATCACACTTACCATAGAAGCTATTCCCTCTCATCTAGACACAGAACGTTATGGGTTAGCAGATCACCCATCTATTGGTATATGGTTAAACATTTCTGATAATGATCAATGATAAATTCATATATATTATTTTCCTTTATAAATATTTTTCAGGACTTTCCACATCCACTAGAAGATGGTTAAGAGGCACAAAAATGAGGGAGTTATGAAATCAACACATGTAGATAATGGTAAAATACAATGAGGAAAGTGTTATAATTAGGAAACATGGAAAGGAATTAAATTGTTTTATGGGAAAAATTGGTAAAGAAAATAATATCATTCTAGTTCAACCAATATGTTAGAGGGAAGTTTAATAAAAAATATTGACTAATTTCTAGGTAGAGACATAGGTAAGTAATATATATATTTATATATATTATTTTTTAATATTGTATTAACAAATAATTTTTCCAATGTAGCTTTGATATAATTTTCCTGGTGAAAAACATTCCCTGGATGCAATGTTAATGGTATTTCGTGATATGTGGAAAGTGAAAAATCATTAATTGTTTATTTTTTGGAAAGAGATTTTTGATATGAAGATAGAAGAAATATTGATCATGCATGATTGACCAATATCACAATATATGGAGATGACTAGCTATTGGAAGAGACCCATGTTTATGATAATTTTTAATTTTTATATATCCATTTGTTTAATTTAAAATTATTTTTAATGTATAAAATTACAAATATTAATTATGTTAATGGAAATATATAATTTTTATAGGATAAATGAAATAGAAAAAAAAAGAAATAAGAGTGCAATAAAATACATTCATACTCTTAGAGGCTCTTCAAAACCAAATCAAGAGAAATAATATATAATCTATTTTGTTCTACCATCACCATTATTATATTAATTTTATTTTCAAGAATTAATTTTCTACCTCAAAATTTATATGAATCATTTAATAAGTAATATTAATTGACAATATAAAATTGAATTTCTCTTAGTGAATGTAATATGAGAATCTATTGATGAAGCCAACCATATTCTAACCCCATATTTGCAACTTTATGAATTTTATTAGTCTGATACATATTTATAAGAGGCCCAAGAGGATTAGTATATATCTTGAACCAGGGAAGGAAATAATTCATGGAGTGAGTTCTATTTCTTCTAAACAGCAAACGAACCGAAAAATAGAACAGTAATTGGTGATTTAAAACCATAGAAATCTGATGATTAAAATCATTTGATTAAAATCATAACACCATGTTATTGTTTTTAGGTACAACCTCAATTTTTTTGAAGCTAGGGTTGATTTTTCCATGATTATTATATTTGACAAGATCAGTATTTTTTCTAAATAACTAGATATAGACTACTACCATTATAGTTTTGTGATGATAATACTTAGTAAATTTTTTTATGGGTCTAATAAATAGTAGGCCACATGTAGTAACTATTATTAAAGAAACTTTTCGGATTCCGATTAATCTATTCATATTGCAAATAATAATAGAAAAATTGATTTTGATCCACTTACAATGAAATGTGTGTATTTTCTTCTGTATTAAATAGAAAATATATCAAGGGAAATCTATCCAAATATATGAAAATTTGGTTTGGTAAAAATGGGATAATAAGTTTATATAAGTATCCCCATGCTTGGCCAGAATCTAGATAGCTGAAGGACTATATGTTGGGCCCTTCAGATACATATCATAAGACTATCCCTACTCTACAACTCATTATAGGTTTCTCTATAAGAAGTGATGATTCAAGTATGTTATATTCGAAGAGGGGATACTATGATCTAGGATATGAAGGAAAAATGGTTATTTATCCGCGTCTAGTAATTGGGGGTGTTCTAATACCAAAAGATGTCAAATATTCTGGGCTAATACATTTTCCAAGTGTCTTATAGGCTGGTGGACTTTATGAGTCTTCAAATATGGGTGACTAGTCATTGATTAATGAAGGGTTGTCTTATTATAAAATTGAAGAAGAATCAAACATGACATCCCTTATTTATACTAATGAAAATACTAGTAAGGTTTTAGATGTTGTGGATTCTCCCTAAAAATCCCCAAGTCATTCTCTGTTAGCTCTAAGATGTAATTAAGAATCTATTAATGGCATTGTTATCTCAGAAATTTCTAGTGGAAATGTCATATTGACTCCTCATAGTTGTGATTTTTACCATGTAAATTAATCCAATGAACAATATATTGTTTCCAGTTGATTAGGAACCACATATGATATAGTCATAATTCAATAAATTTTTAAAATGAAAAATAGTGTTGCACATATCAGTGAACCTATAAATGCCACATTTTCCTCCCTTATTTTAGGTTATGGGAAACAATCTTTTTTGATTGGATTAAAGAACATACTCTCTAGAAATTCATTATGAATCCATCTTCTATCATGTATGCATTTCATGGATTATTGGGTTTTGGATTCTCAATATTAGAAACCATGATGTGTATTTTTTTTCTTGCGACTTGATTTTCAAGAGTTTATATTACATTTAATAGTATATTAAGATCCATATGATTATTTTTAGACTGGGTTATTGTAATTTAAATGAATTATAATATTTCTATATTTTATTGTTTTTTCTAGAAAAGGCATCGAATATTGAGGGTCACTTTCCTTTCTCTACCTTATTTTGTACAATAATGAAAATAAGAGTCGATATTGTGGAAAATTGAAACACCTCTGAGACTATTGTTTGTATGTTAATGTTTACATTATTTTGACCAAATTTTATTCTATATATTATTTTTCTAGTTTAATTTATTGTATATACTACTCAATTGATTTTTGGAGAGGCATTGGCCCAAAAAGTACCGAATAATTTGTGCTCAAACGATCATCTGCATCATGTATTTGTAGATAACCATCATGTGAGATTGTATTGTCAACCAGGAAGAAGATTATAGCATATAAATAACGTTCTTACAATAATTTTTATTTTATAATCGATTCAGGTATCATATTAGTGGAATGAATCAATTCTTTAATTCAACAAGCTTCTCAAGAAACATCTAAAAAAATCTCAAGAAGTATCTCAAATATTAGAAGAAGAAACTCAATGTAAAAAACATATAGTGAAATCCATGTCTGTTCATTCATCTACACTTACACAAAAATCTGTTGTAGTGTTTGATGACTATTTGATGTTGTTGCATTTTGTTAATGCATATTACTCTACTCCTACCAATTCTGGTGCCAATACCGATGTTGTTTTCGACGCCAATATCAATGTCGATGAGGATGTCCATATTGGTGTTGATATCAATATATATTAAGATGTTGGTGGTGTGAGAGGTGCTAATAATTTATATTTAGTTGGATTGGATGAGTTTTATAATGGTTCCTATGACAATGATATTGATGCTCATTTTCATTTAAACTATATTTTTGGATGGTTTATATGTAGAATTTTATTACATATTTAACTTTTTTTATTGTTATATTGAATATTATTTTGGGTCTTCTACCTATTTATACATATATTGAATTATTTTGTTATGGTATTTTTATGTTTATGGAGTTGTAAATTATTATTATTATTACACATAATTGTTACCCTCTCCACTTTCTCAGCCACCACACCTCCTCATTGTTAACGCTCCAAGGAGGCATTCCTACCTCCTCCTCTAGAGTCCCTCTAAAGGAATGAGTTAATAAATTTATAATCCAGTTTTTATATATTTTCTATGCTAAATATGATAAATAATTTCCATCTAAAATATTTCTTATTTTACTTCCATGAGTGGACCACACCTGAGTGTTTCAACCAAGACCTACCACTAAAGAGACCACCATGAAATGACCCCTAACCTTTATACAAACCATACTTGTACCACTCATAGTCATACTTATTCCTTCACCCATTCACTTTATTTTTTATAATCCTAATTTTGGTTGAATGATCCTCTGATTAATCATTAGTGCTATTTTATTATTATCTGTTCATATTTTTTTCATTCTTTTTAGTGCCTTTTTATTTTCAACTATCATGTACAATAAATTATGTTTGGTGCCTCTGTTATTTATATAGTAGTTATTATTTCCATATTGTAAGAAAAATATGTTGTTTCTTTCCATCTCTAATGGGATTTGTATTGTTGTTTTGTATTTTCATTTACTTTTATTGTTTTTTACAAATGAGATATATTAATGTAGACTAGAAGGTTAGAATTCCAAAAAGAAAGATTACATTCAAATATTGAAGTATAATGATCCATCTCATAAAGTTAAATTCATAAAATGATGTATAGAGGTTCACGGTGTTTATGTTTTTTTCATTTTATCTCCTAGGAAGAATTGATGAAAACAGTGTATGAGAATATTTATAAAACTAAATAACTACAGGAGGTTCATTGATGAAATGTTTTTTTAAGAGGATCATTGATAAAATCTGTATATGTGATTTTCTTGTATTTTTCTATTTTAAAGGATGGGGAGGTGGAGTTGGGGGAACAATAGTCATACTAAAATTATATTTTATACATCAGACTTGTCTACATTTTATAATTCTAGTGTTAATAAATATAAAATAGTTAATTTTTATGTTATATGAAGATGTTTCATTATTTCAGTGTATAAGATGATGAATTGCTTCAATTAAGAATCATAATAATGGGGATATTGTTTCTAGAGTTAAAATTATTACAAACAGTATGTAGTAATTTATTTTATCCATCATTTAATTCTATTTAAAAAACGCATTCAAAGATAATTCGATCACTTAATATTTATATTTTGTTAATGATGTTTTAATGATTCTATTTTAAATTAGTTATTGAAATTTTAGGTCATGGGATATATAATTGAAGTTCCACCCCTACATTAATCCATTCAATTCATAGAGAAGTATCAAGACACATTGTCACCAAAACCCTATGTGATTTACCTTCAAAAAACCTACTCCATGACCATGGGTCTTATCCTTTTTCCTAAATGAAAATTTCATTGTGGGATGATCCTGATCTATCATTCACAGTAATCAAATAGTAAAAAAACAAAACAAGACTTGAAAAATAAATACACCGGACTTTTAAAAGCCTTATTTTTAACTTTTTATCCAACTCCTTTATGATGATTTTATCCAACATCCTTATGATGGTTATTCAATTGACTAATTTTTATATTTCTTGGATGAAAAATTCAAGATAAATAAAACACATATTATATGAGTGTGAATTTTTATAAAATAAATTTAAAAAATAGTTTTATTTCCCCCAATGATTACATCAACATGTATTATCAAATCCTTATTTTTTATTTTTTATCCAACATCCTTATGATGGGTTTTATAAAAGGTTCATTAGAAATAAATTTTTTCTTTTATAAATCTCTAATATCTTTTTAGTTCTCAAAGGTTCACTAAAGTTGTTATTTTTACTACTCAAGGATATTTATGAAGATAAATCCTCCCTCTAGCCATATCCAAGAAATTGTTAATGATTATATTTTTCAGTGAATGATTATTTATATAAGGTGAATGGTGGTACAATTATAATTAAACACACACACCACAAACATATTCTTGGAAGGTAAGACATAGCCCCAAAGGGGATATCCAACCCATCAATCCTTATTTATTATGTACATCATTAATGAAATGGAATCTTGTTATACAAATCTAATTCATGAGAGATGAATCCTATATGAGTTTACACTACAATTTTATGCTAATAAATATATTATATATTCAATAGAGAAAATAAAACTCCCAAATATCATAAGTAGATCTATTATCATTATAATTAAGTTTTATAAAAGGCCATCAACTAAAAACAATTCAATGGTTTTCTTTACATACATTGTCATTGAATTACAGAGGAATGATATCATCAGGTTTTTGGACCTCAAGCATCAGAACCACCTTTTCACCTTCTTATGTACTCTTCTACCATATGGATTATTAAAAGAAATATTCTCAAAGGTTATTACTTCCAAAATATCATTTGAATTGGTGAAAAAGAAAAGAAAGTGTCTTTTACAAGACAATATTTTTCCTCAAATACCCTCTCCATTATTTAATGTATATATATTTTCTCACTTACATATATATAAATAGAAAACAATGAATTTTAATTGAATTTTGTAGAATATTATATTTTCTATTTGGTTTCATCTATAATAAAACATTGGAGATCATTTCATGGATGAATTGTGTTATAATACCTAAGCAGTATATAATTGATTTTAAAAGAATTTTCACACTCAACAATTCACTTATATCAAGTTACCCATGACACCGTCTAATAAGTAACAGAGTCTCAAATACTTTCTTGAGCATAATGATTAACAAAAAACTTCATTATGGTTATAAATTAAAATTATATTCATATATATTCCATAGAGTAAGATAATATTTTGGTGAAATGCCAAAACATATCATGTGGGTTCGATAAAGATAAAACGATTAACTATAGGGGATCAAATTTTATTTGTTCATATATTAATAAAATTTTACATCCCCCTTGACAGATGATCACAATAAAAACTCTATTGAAAATGATTTTATTAAGATAGAAATTAATGCATGATATCTATGTAATTATATCATAATCCAAATTGTATTGTACCATTTCTTTGACCTAGAATCTTATCATTAGAAATCAGGACATATGGGATTTCATAATAGTACTATTTAATTTAACACCCCAAGCTTTCATGATATGCTTCTCTTTCAATAATGCAATAGATTCCATTTTACGCAAGTTCGAGATCCTAACACACCGCGACCAATCAAAGTAGCCATTATGAATAGAAATACCCACTTTATGAAATTTTATAAATTTTATCTTTCGAAATGGACTTAATTTTTGAATTCGGAATATCGAATTTAGACTATGGTGAAATTTTGGAAATTTTTGGATAACTTTTATATTTTGATGAATAGTGAAAATTACTAAATTTTAATTAAAAAAATCCTTTTAAATCAAAATAAATAATAGTGATAAATTATACTATTGAGTGGTTTTAAAGTATAATTAGAATATAATTTTACCATTTTATCCAATGGTGGTCATTATAATTAATTCCACTTTCAAATTGGATATAAACAATTGTAAATCTTTCGATTAATATTGTTTCTTAAAAACACACTATTTGTTGTGACAACGAGAATTAACTATAAAATTAATTATTGAAACTTATATGTTTGTAATTTTGTAAAATAGACACCATTTCTGAATTCAGAATATCAATTATAGCTTAGGGTGAAGTTTTGGTATTTTTCTGAAAAACTTCAATTTTTGATGAATAGTGAAACCACTAAGTGGTAGTTAAAAAACTAATTTTTCATGTAAATGAAACATCACCACTCCTATTATATGATTTTCAAAAATCCGACATACATGGTTTTCATTAGGAAGTAAAATTTTGTTCAATGGGATTAAAATAATTTTTGGTGAATAATAACATTTAAGTTTTATTAATCGCGATTAAAGGTAATTAGTGTAATTTTAGGTAAATGTAATGTTATAATAATATGAAATTACCATTAAACTTGTCCTAAACTTATTGGATAAGTCATGTCCGACCAATAAAATCCATGGGTCAACATGGGGACCCCATGGAGCCACTTGGGTAAGAAAATGACATTAATAACATTATATTTAAAGTAAAAATAAAATTGTCACAAACATGTGTTGTTTTAATAGAATAATTTTTACATGTGGTTATATAAGTTAAATTTTAGACTATAAATATTAATTGGAAAGATAAAAATATTTGCTACATCATGGTAATTTTTTTTTAATTTTTAGGCGTTAAATAACTAAATTTATTTATGACACCATGATGATGCAGCGATTACCTCATTAATTAACGATTTAAATAAAATGAACAGACAATGTAACATCTAATAATTACACATATCAAAAACCTATTGGATGAGTATATTTCGAACCCTTATCACCTTATCCTTGAAATATATAATTTTGGGACCTTTGAAATTTAAAAATCACTTCATAATAATGTAACACTTTATGACTTTCCAGGAGTGCCCCTCCTCTCCTATTTTAAAAGGCCCCCAACTCTACCTCTTTATTTATACCTTAAGAGCCATTTGGCTAGACCAAACTCTTCCCAAATACTCTCTAAACATTCCTAAATTCATCCTAGAAGCCTTACCTTAGGCAGAAATCTCTTCAAGAACCCATTTTTGTTCAAACTGAGGGGAGTTACCCGATTTAAAGGTAATGTCTTCTCTTACGTTGTTTTATTTTATTTTGCTTCTCCAACCCCAAAAACTATTTTTATTATTTTATTTTGTAACAATACCAGTATCTTAAATATACTTTATGTTTTTATGAGAAGTATTTTATTTACACTTACACACACCTTCGTCTAATGGTTAAATAAAATACTGTTTCTGGGGGTGGCGAATTACTGCCGCATGAAATGATGATTGTTAAATCTTCTTTTAAAACCTCTCATGGTGGCCATTATGATGACACTATTTTTATATATTATATATATTATTTTTTTTCTTTATTATTCTTTATTTTTAATTTATGGCATTCCTTTATGATTTCCATTATGGGTAAACGCGATAATTTCATTTTAGGAAGTGCGGACTACCACCCCCTCAAAGTGATTTGAATCTTTAATTACATATGTGGGATGTATAAAGGATGAAGTAAATGATATTATACATGATATTATACAGGAATTATAGTATACCTTTATATAATTATAATTTAATTCCATTAAATACGAAATATAAATTAAAGTAGTGTTCATGCGTACGTACGGCTTACCGTCTCCATGAATGGTGTATTTCATTTCATACCTATAAATGTTATGTAATATTATAAATGCATGTATATAATAGATATATATGATATATATGATATCTATATCATGAATATAATTTTGTATATAATGGATATTTCACCACATGAACAACTTGTAATTATAAGAAGTTTATTTTTGATTCAAGTACAAAAGACCGACAAAACGAACGTTATTAACTTAAATAATTAAATAATGTTCATAACATGGAAATAAGGGATATAAATGGAATAATGAACATGTAAAAGGTTCTTAATATATATTAAATTAACTCTACTTTATTATTCAAGAGATTAAAGAATGATCGAGTCAAGTTGGACATGAGGTAAGGGAACTTCTTAACCAAATTTCCGTTCAATGGGTTAATCTAATACTTTCAAATTATGTCATGATATTATTATGTCCCATCCTGTATTTTTACATTATTTATGTGTACATATTGTGAATAAACATAAATGATCTATTTTATTTAAAAATGATCTTTGTAAGGGAATTCGTCTCAATCTTCTTTCATTGAGGAAAATTTTGTTTTAATACAACACTTTCTTTCATACATTGTATAAACCCCTTTGAATTTTATTTTTATTCAAAAGGAATCTTTTTATACAAAGAGTTTTACTAAAAAACAAAAGGGAATATTTTTTGGTCGTACTTATGTGGCGACAATGACTTCTCCACCACCGTGACCATTATCTGAGTTTCAGCTTCCTCTACAAGCCATAGTTTTTTTTAAAATGAAAAATAAATACAAAGTTTTAGTTTTATTTTATATTGGTATTGAAAATGGTTTTGATAAAGTTTTTATTATTTCAATGTGTTGTATTGATATATTGTGATTGAAATGTGAAAATGTTATGTTTCCTTTATGAATGTTTTATCTGATACGATTATGTTATAGATTATGATATGTTTAAACCTTTTCATATAAGGAATGAATTAGACTTAATAAGTGACGGGTGGAGCCTGCTATAGCTCCTCGATGCATCGGTAGGTCTCATGAGACAAACTAGTGTCTTGGCACGTGGCCTTGACAAAATATTATTTGTAGTCATGGCACAAGGCCTTGGATATATGGTTATGATTTTCTGGCATTATACATTCTATCATTATGAAAGTGGTTATTGATATTTCATGTGATTATTCGACTAATAGAATATCCATGTGAATAAGTAAATAGAGTTATTTAATTTTATTTTTTCCATATTATGATGAAGTTCAAGTTTAAAAGGATTTTCTTTTAGTTATAAATTGCCTTAAATGTTAATGTTTTTTATGAAAGCATACACTATATTTTTATCCTTACTGAGCTTCTGAGCTCACCCCTTTCTATGTTTTATTTTTCCAGGATGTGAAGAAGTATATTATGAATGACCTGTAAGGATAGTATGAGGGGATATGAATAAATGATGTTGTTGTAGATTTGTTTTACTTTATGATGTAATATAAGACTTATGAATGTATCTTGGGTTTTCAAGGCTACTAAACTAATCGGACGTTCGAGACTTGATCTTTAGTGATCATGCCAATGTTATGTAGTAATGCACTGACTCTGGGTAACTAGGGTCGGTGCGTTACAGTTGGTATCAGAGGCAGTTTAGTACTAACATTGGAAGCTAGATTTAGATAAACTATGATTAGAGCACATAGCCCTAAGATAGACTTTGAGGATTAGTATATAAGAACTTCCTAGAATTTTTGTATTATAAAAATTTTGTGAGTCTTCCGAGGAATACATCCATGTCTGGCTACGAGCAAGTAGAGGCGACTCTGGCACAGATGTACCTAGGGGTAAAACCTGAAAACACCGCTTTGAGTTAGACTCGAACGGGAACTGGTGCACGAAAACGAGCCTTGATGCACTCTTGGTTACGACACTCCTGTGGGATATACTTAGGATAATTCTCATTTTCATTACAAACCATTATGAAGTGTTTATGAGTATATACTTCCTCAAAGAAAACATTTTTATGATTATGGATTATATCCATAAATAGTTCAATTTTTGTTAAGTGTTTTACAAGTATGGAATTATGTATTTTGATTCATAAACTAATCTAGTTTGTGACATTGTTTAGAATGGAGCCTTGTAGAAGGAATGGAAACCGTATCAATGCACACACTCCATGTAGGGATTTCCCTCCTGCTAAAGATAATTATAATGGAGTTGGTGATACAATTGGTGCTGATCAACATATCACCATACTGGGAAAACTCACTCAGGTTATGAATAATAACATTACACATATGGAAAACCCTGAACCGCAACATGGAGGATCAGTGATAGATCATTTCATGAGGAAACAACCGCCAAAATTTAATAGGGGTACAAATCCATTAGTAGCTGAGAAATGGATAAACTCCTTAGATAATATATTCCACGCTTAGGGAGTATCAAAAGGGAGAAAGTTGTCATGGATGTTTACCACCTCACTAGAGATGTCGATCATTGGTGGTTGCTGATTCAAAACACAAAGGATGATGAAGAAGTATCAAGTATGGAATGGAGGGAGTTTAAGGAAATTTTCTTAGATAAATACTTTCCACATGACCATCGAGCTGATATGGAATGACAATTTTTGAGTCTGAGACAAATAGAGGATGAGAATGTCGCAAAGTATGAGTCCAAATTTACAAGGTTTGCGAGGTATGCTGCAGATTATATACATAGCCAAAGAACTATGATTGATCATTTCTTTGATGGTTTAAAACTATTTCTCCGTCGAGCTTTAGTATCACAGTCTTTATCAACGTATAAAGATATAGTCTCATGTTCTATCAAGACAAGAAAATGAATTCTCTAAATCTTATGACAATAAAGTAAAGCAAGAGAAGAATAGAACTGTGGATCAAGAGACATATAAAGGGAAAAATGGAAAGAAGGATTTTCCATTATGCAATAATTGTGGGAAGAATCACTCTGGTACTTTCTTAAAAGGAAGGGTAGTTTGTTTCAAGTGTGTTGAAAAAGGCCACCAAGCTCATGATTGCAAGGGAAAGAGAGTTTTTTTCAATGTTGACTGCTACAATTGTATAGAAATGGGGAATTATGCAAATGAATTCCTTAAGGGCCAAGGAAACATACCTTAGAAAAGGCTAAGGGATCAAGGCCATTCTTATGCTGTTACTACAGTCGAAGTGGAATAATTAATGTATTGGTGCTTTTGGACTCAAGGATTATATTCTGGTTATAAGAATAATGTGATATATATAAGTATTTTACTACAGTACTTGTTGTTTTCATTAAGTTTTTATTATGATTAATGTAATCATATTTTTAGTACGTGACAATAAGAGAAACTTTACTTTGTTTGGGGAATCTAATGAATTGATTTTGGAATTTAAAGACCTTTTAGAGAAATTCAGGGCTGAAGTATTTTGGATAACTATAAAGTTTGGAATGGATTAAGTTGAACTTTTGATAGTATTTTTAAGGTTAAAACATTTCGGAAGAATATTTTTGTAATATTCTAATACTATAGTTTTAGGAAAAGGACAACCTGCAGGTTGGGGGATAACCCATCGTGTCGGACAAAGCTACAGGAATCGAACCCACAACCGTAGTGTGACATGCCTTTATAACCTACCACTAGCCTATATGAAGTCCCTGGTTATTAAAAAATAGATTTCCTAATCTAAATGGTATGTTTTAATTTTTTTAACCTTGTATGATTAGGATAAATATAATATTTTTGAGTTCTATTATCTTTTTGAGTGAAATATGGGTTTGTGGTAAAAATTTATTAAATAATAAAAAGTCTACATGAAAAGTATGTATATTTCATTACGTTATTAGTAAATCTCTTGAATAAATTCCTTAACTTTATGAAAGTTAACTTAAAAAATAAACTTTGTCGGTTAACTTTTCCTACTGGGGAATCAATGATCGCTTAACTAATCAAATGTTTATGATTTTCTTGTAGATGACATTCTCCTAATCCTATTTTCTACAACTCTCCATCAGACCTTGATGGTTTGTTTTTCCTCCATATCCATGTTTTCATATAATGCTAGTATTGGCTGTCTCGGATGACATTTGTACTTCTCTTTCTTTCTTTTAAATTTTTTATTAACTTTATTTCCGATGTGGATTTTCCACAAAGGTTTTTTCTACTTTCACCCTTTTATTTTCAAAGAACAATTTCAAATTGCGAGAAAGAAATTTATTGAAGGAGGGGAGAATGTAACACCCCAATATTTTATGATACGCTTCTCTTTAAATAATGCAATAGCTTCCATTGTACGCAAGTTCGAGATCCTAACACAACGTGACCAATCAATGTAGCCATTATGAATAGTAATACCCAATTTTTGAAATTTTATAAATTTTATCTTTCAAAATGGACTTCATTTTTGTATTCAGAATATCTCTTTTATCCTAGGGTGAATTTTTGGAACTTTTCGGAAAACTTTTATATTTTGATGAATAGGGAAAATTAATAAATTTTAATTAAATTTTTTTAATTCAAAATAATTAATAATGATAAATTATTCTATTGAGTGGTTTTAAAGTATAATTAGATTATAATTTTACCATTTTATCCAATAGTGGTCATTAGAATTAATTTCACTTTGAAATTGGACATAAACAATTATCAATCTTTTGATTGATATTGTTTCATAAAAACACACTATTTTTTTGACAATGGGAATTAATTATAAAATTAATTAATGCAACATATATGTTTGGAATTTTTTAAACTAGACACCATTTTTGAATTCAGAATATCAATTATAGCTTAGGGTGAATTTTTGGTATTTTTCTAAAAAATTTCAATTTTTGATGAATAGTGAAACCACTAAGTGGTAGTTTAAAAACTAATTTTTCATGTAAATGAAACATTACCACTTCTGTGTTTTGATTTTCAAAAAACCTATATACATGTTTGTCATTAGTAAGTAAAATGTGGTTCAATTCTATTAAAATAATTTTTGGTGAATAGTAACTTTTATGTTTTTTTAATCGCGATTAACGGTAATTTGTGTAATATAAGGTAACTGTAATGTTATAATAATATGAAATTACCTTTACACTTGTCTTACCCTTATTGGATGAGTCATGGACTACTAATACAATCCATGGGTCAACTTGGGGACCCCATGGAGCCAGTTGGGTGAGAAAATGACATTAATAACTCTTTATTTAAAGTAAAAATAAAATTGTCACAAACATGTGTTGTTTTACTAGAACTATTATTATATGGGGTTATATAAGTTAACATTTTGACTATAAATATTTATTGGAAAGATAAAAATATTTCCTATTACATGGTAATTTGTTTATAATTCTTTGGAATTATATAAATAAATTTATTTATGACACCATGATGATGTAGCGATTACCTTATCAATTAACGATTTAAATAAAATGAAAAGATAATGTAAAATCTAAGACTTACGCTTGTAAAAAAAATATTTGACGAGTATATTTCGAACACTAATCACCTTATCCTAGAAATATATAATTGTGGGACCTTTGAAAACAGAAAAGAACATCACAATTATGTAACATTTTATGACTTTCCAAGAGTTCCCCTCCTCACCTCTCACAAAAGGCCCCCCAAGTCTACCACCTTATTCACACCTTCAAAGCCATTTGGATCGACCAAACTTGGCCTAAATACTCTCTCAACATTCCTACCATCATCCTAGAAGCCTTACTTTAGGCAGAAATCTCTTTAAGAAACTATTTTGGTTCAAACTGAGGTGAGTTACCCGATTTAAAGGGAACGTCTTCTCTTACGTTGTTTTGTTTTATTTTGCTTCTACAACCACCTAAACTAGTTTTATTCATTTATTTTGTAAAAAAACCAGTATCTTAAATATACTTGGATGTTTTTATAAGAATTATTTTATTTAAACTTACACACACCTTCATCTAATGGTTAAAGAACATACTGTTTCGGTGGTTGGTGAATTACTGCCTCACGAAACGATGATTGTTCAATATTATTTTAACACCTCTCATGGTGGACATTATGATGAAACTATTTTTATATATGATAAATATTATGTTTTTGTTTTCATTATGATTCTGTACTTTTCATTTATGGCATACCTTTATGATTTCCATTATGGGTAAATGGAATAATTTCATTTTAGGAAGTACGGACTACCTCCCCCTCAAAGTGATTTGAATCGTTAATTCCATATGTGGGATGTATAAATGATGGAGTAAATGATATTATACATGATATTATACTAGAATTATATTATGCCTTTATATAATTATAATTTCATTCAATTAAATATGAAATAGAAATGAATGTAGCGTTCATGCGTACGTATGGCTTACCGTCTCCATGAACGGTGCATTTCAATTATTACCTCTCAATGTTATGCAATATTATAAATTCATGTATATAATGGATATATATGATATATATGATATCTAAATAATGAATATAATTCTTAATATAATTGTTATTTTACCACATGAACAACTTGTAATTATAAGAATTTTATTTTTGACTCAAGTACCAAAGATCGAAAAAACGACCGTTATTAACTTAAATAATTACATAATGTTCATAACATGGTAATATGTGATATAAAAAGAATAATGAACATTAAAAAGGTTCTTAATCAAGTATAAATTAACTCTAGTTTATTATTCAAGAGATTAAAGAATGATCGTGTCATGTCGGACACGAGGTAAGGGAACTTCTTAACCCAATTTCCGTTCTTTGGGTTAATCTCCTACTTTCAAATTATTTCATGATATTATTATGTCCTATCTTGTATTTGTACATTATTTATGGGTAATTATAGTTAATACACATAAAAGATCTATTTTATTTTAAAAATGATCTTTGTAAGGGACTTCGTATCAATCTTCTTTCATTGAGGCATATTTTGTTTTAATACAAGACATTCTTTTATATGGTGTATAAACCCCTATGAATTTTACATTTATTAAAAAGGAATCTTTTTATACAAAGAGTTTTACTAAACAACAAAAGGGAATGTTTTTTTGTCATACGTGTGCAGTGACAATGACTTCTCCGCCGTCGTGACCATTATTTAAGTTTCAGCTTCCTCTATAAGCCATAGTTTTTTTAGAATGAAAAATAAATACCAAGTTTTAGATTTATTTTATTTTATTATTGAAAATGGTTTTGATAAAGTTTTTATTATATCAATGTGTTTTATTGATATCTTGGGATTGAAATGTGGAAATTTTATGTTTCCTTTATGAATGTTGTATGTGATACGATTATGTTATGGTTTATGATATGTTTAAACCTTTTCATATAAGGAATGCATTGGACTTAATAAGTGATGGGTGGAGCCCAATATATCTCTTCAATGCATCGGTAGGTCTCATGAGACAAACTAGTGTCTTGGCACGAGGCCTTAAGAAAACCTTTTTTGTAGTCTTGGAATGAGGCATTGGATACATTGTTATGATAGTCTGGCAATATGCATTCCATCATTATTAAAGTGATTATTGATATTGCATGTGATTATTCGACTAGTAGAATATCCATGTGAATAACTTAATGGAATTATTTAATTTTATTTTTTCCATATTATACTAAAGTTCAAGTTTAAAAGGCTTTTGTTTTAGTTGTAAATTGCCTTAAATGTTAATGTTTATTTATGAAAGCTTCTACTATATTTTTATCCTTACTGAACATCTGAGCTCACGGCTTTTAATGTTTTATTTTTCCAGGATGTGAATAAGTATATTATGAATGACCTTCAGGGATAGTATGAGGTTATATGAAGACACTATTTTGTTGTAGTATAGTTTTAATTTATGATGTAATGTAATACATATGAATGTATCTAAAGTTACTAAGGCTACTAAACTAATCGGTCTTTCGAGAGTTGATCTTTAGTGATAATTCTAATGTTACATAGTAATGCACCGACTCTGGGTAACTGGGGTTGGGGCATTATATTTAACAATGGAGGTAATATAAAATAATTACATTTCAACAAAATTTATATGAATATAAGTAGAAAAATTATTCCTAGTATCCATGTTTACACTAAATTAGAGAATTTGGGATAAATATCTTCTGATATGCGACTGAATGAGATTTTATAGTATCCTTGTTACATATCATTCTGTCTTCTGCAATAATTAATAATAAAATTTGATGAGTTTTTTAGTAATTATAAATCTGATGTTTCGATCCAGTTATTCATCTTAACCGAATTCCTTATAGATTTTCAATGTGATACAAGATATAAAAACCTCATGAACAAATTTTTTAATATATTTTTTCCATTCTTAACTCTCCAGTTTTTTTACCCATACTCCATAGACAAAATTATTTTACATTTGGTGATATTACAATGTATAAGCATAGTTTTTACTAACTAGAAATTGAAATATTTTTGAATTTTATTCTAGAGCCGGGCTCTGAGATGGCGTGTGATTATGGGTATATTGTTCTTAAGATTAATTTTATAAAAAAATAAAATATGTTTTATATAAACTCACATTGTTAATTAAAGATACTAGGATATCACTTAAAAAGTAGTTCAGATTATAAATTTGAGGGAATGGTTGGGTCCAGAACATGGTGTTTAACCTCTGCATGACATAAAATGAGTCGGTGCGGGACGTTCAGATCCCTTGCTCGTTGGTGGTGTGTTAAATGGATGAATTAAATTATCAAATAGGTCATCTAATAGATCAAACCATAATAAATCACAGATGGTGGATCGAGTGTGAAATTTAAGACTCTTGTTGAGTTCAGAACGTAGGTTTTACCCAAGGTCGGGTATGACCATTGTCGGTATCAGGAGTTCGACTTATGTGCCATCGTGGATGAAAAATTAAATAAGTAAATAATTATTTATTTAATTATTTGATTAATATCATAAACCTAATTTATGATTAAAAAATAATATTTTAGAGGATTTGGTATCATAATCTGCATACCCTTGATGGCTCCATTCTTCTCCTCTCCCCCTCCTCTCGTTGGCGAATGACTAATGACGATGAACAAGAGTAATTCTTAGATCGTGGAAGATCAGATGGAGAAAAATGTTGAATCTTCCTCCAATTGTTGAGAAAGTTATATCTTCATCAATAGCCATCGACCCATTCCTGGTAGGTCACATTATTTTCATTTTACACCTTTAATTAAACGTTAAGCATGTTCAACCTCATTCCTTTGGCCTGTGCCATTGTATTCGAACATTGCATGAGCCCGAGTACCACTTTTCATTTTTTATTGACTATTATAGCCGGAATAAAACATCTATCGGTTATCCAATAACAATTGAAAACTATCTAAACCTTGATTTATGGGACCTTTCACCCTGGATTCTTCACATTCTTCATCGTTGTTTCACAGAGGATCAAGGTTTGATAAATTGTTGGTAGACCAGAGCTCGATCAGGAACACAGAAGATGGCCAAATCGAGTCGGATTCTAAAAACAATGATTGAATCTTGAGAAAGGCATGAATATGGAAATGAAAGGATATGAGGATGGGAATTCTGGTGTTTTCACATCAATTTGATGAGAATTAGAGGCATAACAGTATGCAGAAGGAAGAATGAAACCCTTGTTCATTATGGTAGGCAATTTTATGACAAACAATAGCCGACGAACATGTTTTGCAGCATGATCCAAATATTTTGGGAGTAGATGAAGTGAGATTGAAGAGGTATTGAAAAAATTCACAGTGTGGGATATGCTTTGGCAAGGATCCTAACATCTTCTAAAATCCAGACTACACGCCATGTTCCACGAAGAACACAGGGCGTGTAGTCTCCCTCGGCAACGACTGTAGGGTTTTTGAAAAGTTAATGATGACACACCATGTACATCCCTTGACATGTTGTGTACTACCTTCATGGGTGAGGCTCACATGTGAAGGAACACACTTCTATGTTCCAAGAACATGGACATGGTTTGGTCACATTGATAGAATTTCAAGTGGAACAACACTCTGTGTACCAAAGAACATGGACACAGAGTCCAAGTACTTGAATATGAGCATCAGACATGGCTCAGTCCCCATATTGGAAGGACACAAAGTGTATCCCACCCGCGTGTAGTTTTCCCCCACATGTAATTGAACCCTTGTATATACCAGACATGGAAAATCATCAAGGAGGGGATACACGCTATGTGGACCTCTCAAACATGTTGTTTTTATTTTGCTCAGTTGAGAGATCTTCAGGCCTTCGTTTCTTTTATGTTTGATCTTAGATTTTGGCCTGCGAGATTCCAATCCTAAGATTTTTTTCCCATGGAACACAATGGTTCCCTCAAAAGTGGAATTAAATATACGATGTGAATGTTCTAGGTTGGTACTTGCAATTAAGACACTCGAATATGAAAATGTATAGAAAGGATCACCAGAGTAGTATTGGGATTACCCTATACCAGGACTGGGCAGCAGTGTTCCCCAATGATCCTACCATACATACTGTCTAGTGGGGCTTGGAAGTGGAATTCCCCGACAACAGTTACAGGCTTACCTTCCAACGGGGCTGGGAAATGGCATTCCCCAACAACAGTTTAATGCATACCCTCCAATAGTGTTGGGTCATGGCATTTACCTACGATCTTTCTGAGTTTCCCTCCATTGGGGCTGGGAAGTGGGGTTCCTAAATGACTACTAGAGCATGAATCTCATCCGGGCAGTATAGTGATGAGGAGTTTTTTGGCTTACGAAATAACTCACAAGAAATAGGGGTTGTTACCCCATGGAGACACATCCTTACGACGTGACCCAAAACCTTATGGGTGAGTTACATCCACCCAAAGTGTATAGCATCAATGTGTGGTGATTTTATCCTTTTTTTACTTATGCTTCCTAAGAATATACGATGGGGTGTGGGACATCGTAGATAGTTTTTACATTGAAACTAATGGCTAATCACTTTTCTTGGGATGGACTATGAGATGGAGATCCCCTTACTCCATCATTTAGGGTTCTATGAATGGGAATATCAACTGTTGGGTGGTGATGTACTCTTCTATTCACTTTTATTGTACCCTGTTCTAACCCATCTTCTTCTAGTTGTATCTCTTACTGCCCCCACTCACCTTTTTTGGCATTCTACTAGGTATGTTTATAGTCACCCCTACATGGGATTTTCCAAACACTGTCTATTTATTTGGAAGAAGGAAAATAGGTTGATCATAGATAAAGAGGAGAATAGAGATACAATCTACATGGACCATGTATAGTAGTTGGGGTAGTGATTTAGGAGCTAGAATCTCTCAGCAGACATTGTTACCTGTTTCTTTCAGGTTGGACCTATTTTGGGTTTGGGAATTTGTTTTTCCCTTTTTATAATATATTTTTCACTAGTGTACTACTTCTTGTCTAGAGGTTCATGCGTTATTAATTTACTTTATAGCAGTTGCATCCTTTCCTACTATTCCTCTACATGGTTGCATTAAGTGGGAGTGTGTATGTGTATAGGATTCCCTGGAAATTTCCTCCCTGAGGTTAGTTGTGCCTTCAACACTGGTCTCCAACCCCAGGCCTATGGAGGCTTGCTTGGGGTAGTTGGACTCGATCCCTACTTAGGTTGGTTTGTGACAAAGTGGTATCAAAGGAAGGTTCATTCCTTGGAATTTTGTTTCTATGTTATCCAATTAAAATATGAGTTGGGATTAGGTAAATAATTTCGATGTGTCTTGAGAGAAGATCACAAGCCAGGGAGTCCAATGTTGGTATGACGACTGACGTAGCCATTCACAAGGACACAGATAACCCACTTTTCCACATGAAACCCTTAGATATTGGTTGCATGGAACAATGTTACATAAATCATATTGGATTAGAGTCATTGAATTTCCTTCTGGAGTCATCTCCCCACTCTTATATATATATATATATATATATGATCATCTGACTGTTGTACTCCTGGACTATTTTCATTTTATATCCGTGACAACAGCCAACTAGGATTCTCGCTCTAGTTTGTAAAGATGACCCAATGAGTAAAGACGCCTCAACTCAAGTCCCATCATTTGATACCTTTCTTCAAGGTGGATAGGTATCACTGCCTCCACCCATTGAGAAGCAGTTGATACCAGCATGATAGGTTGAGGACATGTGCCGACTGAGCACACTACAACAGTTTAGTGTCAGCAACTGTTGAGATTCCATGGTGAGACTGATCCTTAAGTGGGACGGGACTAGATAGAGTCCGTATTCCACGTGTTTGGACTGGTGTGGACCCCGAAGAATTAGAGAGTGTCTTTTAATGTCAGCCTCCACAACGTAGCTAGGAACTGGTTGATCTTAGTTACCTAGATATGTGGTGAGGCGACTCTCACATGGGACACCTTTAAGAAGATTTTTCTTGAGAAGTACTACCCCTCATATCTGTGCTCCATTCAGATCTAAGAGCTTCTAGAATTGTAGTATGGTGGGATTTTGGTGGAGGAGTACATATCTGGGTTTAGTAATCTTACCTGCTACTCACTATATATAGTAATTGATAACTACTTCCACACACAAGTTCGAGAAGGGGCTCTGTAGAGATAATTAAACCAGATTAGTGTCACTGTGAATCCCCACCTATAGCAGGGTGCTAGACTAAGCACATGTGATGGAGAGTTTCCTAGAAGAGGAATGTCAGGTAGCTAAAACTAGTGGTAGGTACGATAGAGCTGAGTCTTCTTCAGCAGAAAGAAGTCAATATAGATATAATGATAGGAGAACCTTCTATGATCAGACTTAGCAGCGTGGTCATGTAGGGCCGAGATATTTTAGAGGACATGGGATTCCTGGGGAGATTCAATGTTATAATCATGACGAGTATTGTCTCATGGATCATGACTACCCAACCAGGTGTACCGAGTATCCCAGGTAGGCAACAGATAGACAACCATGACTAAGGGAGCACTGTGAGTAAGGGTCTCCTTGGTGGGGATAGGGATATCCCTGGGAGGAAGAGCTGGTAGAGAATTGGGTAGATATACCGGTGGGGGACAATAATATGAGGTACACCAACCACCACCAGGTGGCCCATGTTAGGCTTAGGGAACTGGTGGTTGGGGCCGTAGACAGCAGCATGTTATGGATGTTCACTATACAGAGGCACATGGGATGATATGATGTATGATTTGTGTTTACTATACTCTTTCTTTAGTAATATTATACATAGGATCTAACCACTCATTTATCTCATGACTCTTTGTGCAGGACCTGTAGATCCCAGTTGAGGCACTAGAACAGCAGCTACGCTATGAGGTTCTTATAAGGGACGCTTCCCCTATATCTTCCATCTACTGGAAGTGCATGCTTTTTACTGGAGGAGAGATGTTTATGTGGGACCTACTGGTCTTCAAGATTAACACCTACAATTATATTATGGTCACAGATTTTCTTTCCATGGATCGAGCCCAGATTGACTATCACCGTAGAACAATCAGATGCCTTCATACTGATGGGACAAGGTTCTCCTTGTTCAGCCAGAGATACCTCATAGGGGGACCAGTGGGAACTATGATCAAAGGGTCACATACCATCACCCATCATCTAGAGAGTATGACCCTTGGGGAAATAGACTCTTCAGGAATCTAGATCCCATCAATTGTGGAGGATTATATGGATGCCTTTCCTGAAGAAATTTTGAGACTACCTTTGAGTTGAGAGTTGGAGTTCTACATCGACTTTCCACATAGGAATACCCCTATCTCATGCACAACATATTTTATGGTGCCCAATGAGCTCATATATTTGAGGTTGTAGTTAGAGGACCTTTGCAAGAATAGTTTCATAAGACCAAGGGTGTCCCCTTGGGTGGCTCCTGTTTTGTTTGTAAAGAAGTAAGATGTGATCTTATGAATTTGTGTAGATTATCATCAACTAAAACATACAACGATAAATAACAATACCCCATGATGGGGATCGATGACCTCTTCCATCAGATATGAGGTCCAAGATGGTTCTCCAAGATTTATCTCAGATTTGACTTCCACCCGTTGTGAGTTTGTGAAGCTCATATCCAGTTATTTTCCTTTTAGTGATTCTATGATCACTACTAGATTGTATTAATGCCCTTCAGTGAAAACTATTACCCCACCGTCTTCATGGATTTGATGAGCCAAATCTTCCTTCCATACATGGATCAATTTTTCGTTGTTTTCATCGATGGTATTCTCATCTACTCTGCTATAGATGAGGAACATACATAGAACTAGAATAGGGTCCATGATTTGCTTCAAGAAAACCATCTTTACATTAGACTCTCAAAATTCATGTTCTAGATTCATCATGATTAGTTCCTTAGACATATCATTTCTGAGAAGGGTTTAGCCATACATCTGAAGAAGGTCGAGGATGTGCTTTCTTGGAAACCACCCAAGAGTGCATTATAGGTGAAGAAATTTATTGCCCCAAGAAGATACTTCATGAGGTTTGTGGTAAAATTATCTAAAATTTCAGACCGTCTTACCACCCAAACGTGGAACAGGTAGATTTATACCTAGACTATGAAGTCCTAGAAGTCCATCAAAGAGTTGATACATACACTGATGGGAGCTACAGTTTTGCGGCTAGTGGAGGAGGGAGTTGAGATTGTGGATTATTGTGGTTCATCCGGAGATAGGATCGGTTGTGTGCTGATTCAACATCAGGAAGTCATCGCATATGGGTTGAGGATGTTGAGACCCCATGAGAAGAATAATGTGACACACAATCTAGATCTGGCCGAAGTAGTATTTATTTTGAGGATGAGGCGACACTATCTTCTAGGGAGATCTGGATATTAAGGATGGATCTACCTTTGCCGAGTGCCTAGTGGTGATCGATGACCGACAGGAGTGGGCCTTGTGAGGATGATCCATCCCTCTGGTGCGAGGTTTTATGGTAGCACGAGAATGTGAAGTAGGGTTCCTAGGAACAGGAGAGCCAGATGCGGGCTCAGAACCCTAAGTTGATTATTTAGATTTAATTTCTAGGGATGAAAAGCATGAAGTATGGAATTATATAGAAACCTTTTTTTTCTTAACAAAACATTGAAATATATATGAATATTATTTTCTAGCCGAGAGCTAATACCGCATGCGATTCCGAGGCTTGGTGCGCCCATGATTAATTTTATAGAAATAATAAATATGTTATATATTACATTGGAGAAATTAATTAGAGGAACTAGGATATCCCATAAAACGTAGATCAAATTTGTAATTAGAGGTCATGGTTAGTTCTAAAACACAGTGTTTTCCCTAGGCATGTCATAATATGAGTTCGTTTGGGGCGTACGGATCCCTCGCTCATTGGCGGTCACTACTAGAAAAACAGGTATTTGCAACGGGCTATTTGCGACGGGATCCCGTCGCAACTGGCTTTTTGCGACGGGGTCCCGTCGCAACTACACTTATTTGCGACGGGCCCGTCGCTAAAGCCTTTTTTTGCGATGGGCATTCTCCCCGTCGCAAATAGTATTCCGTATTTTTGTAAAAAACTTTTAAAAGAGTATTTGCGACGGTCCCGTCGCAAAAACTGTTTTTAAAAAAAATAAAAAAAATTAATAATACTAGTATTTGCGACGGGAGTAGTATCCCGTCGCAAATACTTTTTTTAAAAAAAATAAAAAACTATTAATAATACTAGTATTTGCGACGGGTATAGTATCCCGTCGCAAATACTATAAAAAAAATAAAAAAAATAAATTATTAATAAATTATTTTAATTAATATAATAATAGAATTATAATTTACAAATGAAAAAAATAAATTATTTTAATTACTATAATAATAGTAGAATTATAATTCAAAAATAAAAAATAAAAGAATATTAATAAATAATTTAATTAATATAATAATATTACAATTATAATTCATAAATAAAAAAAATATTAATAAGTTATTTTAATTAATATAAAAATAATAGAATTATTTTACATTCAAATATTAAAATAATTCAAGTATTACAAAAAAATAATTAAATTATAATATTTTAAAATTTTAATATATATATAAAATTTAATATTATAAAATATAAATAATATTGTTATTCATATTAATATTGTTATTTAAAAATATAATATTATTAATATTTTATAATGAGACAGAAACTACGAATAGAAAAAAAAAATATTTTGATTTCACAAATTTTATAACTGAAATACAAACTCTAATCTGAAGGAGGGGGGGGGGGGAGGTGGGGGATCTGCAGATGGTGGTGGAGGAAACTCCACCCCTAAAGCATGAGTGAGTCGGCGCATGTACTCCATCTGCTCCTGATGTTTCTGCTGCCACCGACTCGTCTGCTCCTCGTACAGCTGCTGCTGGCATCGACGCTCCTCCTCATGCTGCTGACGCATCTGCTCCTGCTCCTGTCGGAGACTCTCTATCTGTGCAGTCTGAGATCGCAACTGATCCTCATACTGTGTAGAAAAAGATGCATGAGCTCCTCTCGAGCTGGACGCCGACATCGCAGCACTGCCATAAATATCTACGGGAGTCAGTCGAGAGCCGATACCAACTACCCGGCCCTTCTCGAAGGCATACTGGGTGGCCTGCATCCATGCCGCCTCATCAAACTGACGGGCAGTGGTCTGATCTGATGACTCGGCCTGACTCTCAGGCCGGGCCTGTGACGCTGCGGGCTCATATGACTGCTATAGTTGCAATTTAAAATTAAAATTGTGAATATATTATATGCAGTTAATTTTTAAACTTAAAAACAAATAATACTGACCACGATGTGATGCTGACGATCACCTCTGAGCTCCCCAGTAGCAGGATCACTATACATCCTCTGATATACGTCGTACTCTGTAATATCGGGGTGCTCGAAAGCCTATAAGAATAAAAAAATAAACTGTTAATATTTATAGTTATATAAAATATTTATAAATAATGTACGTACCAGATGCTGTCTATGAGTACTGAAAGAACGACTCCCAGCTCGATGAGTCACCTCCTGTCTCCCCCGATTCTGCCTCCCCAGCGATGATCTCCTCTGAAAGGCACCACTCAACCAGTGCGCACATAATCCATCCCATACATGGGATGAAATATACTATGGTCGGTGTGCTCTACATGACTCCTCAAAATCTGACACTCCTGCTTTCTTCATCGCAGCTTTTCTTAAATTGTGCAAAAACTGACGAAGGCGATCACGCATGGCCACCTCCCATGCCTCGTGGATGGCGTCACGCATGGTATCCTCGATCGGATACCATAAACCCTACAAAAAAAATCAAAATATCAAGTTAGAAATGAAATAATTTTCAAAATAAAAATTATTTATTTACGTACGTACCAACCAATGGCCGAACATGGCCTGCTGCACATCAATGCGAATCTGCTCCCATGTGGTCCACGGCTGAGAGAAATAGTTGCGCAAAATAGCGCTGCCCTGTCCGACTGCTATATGCGGAACACTGAAAAAAAAAATAATAAACATTTATTATGTGAATAGATTAATGAAATCTTAGTCAAATCCACAGGTTATCACACAGGTTATCACACCTCCGGGTGCGCGGATCAAACCGAAGACGTGGACGTCGCTCTGGTACGGGGTCAGGAATCATCAATCGTGCAAGACCGCGCCCCCTCCGCGTACTCCCTGAAGCGCCTGCAGGCTGAGGGTCATCTGCCAGCAACTCATTCGCATCGAAAGGCAGGTCAGCATCCGTCAACTCACGAAATGTGGCCTCGTCCATCTGAAACAGAAAATGTTAATGTTAGCAAATAATTGATAATTACTATTATATATACATATATACATATTTTGATTGTATATAAATACCATGGAATTCTATAAGTGTTCATCTTCATCATCATCTTCATATATGTCAATGTCATCTTCATAATCCTCCTCAACATCATCGATATCCATTCGAGTTGCAGTTGCTTCATCTCTTACCATTTCAAATTCATGTATGACATCATTAACATCATCGTCATCACCGACTCTTAAATGTGGGGTGTCGTCATCGATACTCATGTCTCTTTGTAAAAAAGATTGATTTTGAGTACTCTCTTGAAAAACTTCAATTCTTTGCACATCAGTGAAAGCACATTTACTTTGACTAAACTGATTGTCTCGAATTTTGATTTTTATTACACTCCACCAATCAGTCAAGTCTCTTGATGTTGCACAGTACTTTTCATAATAAACTTGATATGCCTGTTGAGCCAATAAGAATGGTTCATTTACTGCGAGAACACTTTTACATTTAATATCGATGATTCCATGAGTCGGATGAACACGCACGGCTCTCTCTGTATCCAACCACCGACATTTGAACATGGTTATGTAATGTTGTCCAAGATAACAGAGTTCAATGATTTCATCACGTATGCCATAAAAGTCAACTTCATTTTCTCGATGATGAGATCCTCTCAAGCTAACTCCATTGTTCCTTTTTTTTTTGATTCCCCATATGCATGTGTGTGGAATTGAAATCAATTCACCACATATGTATTATAAGTTTTAACAAGTTTGGAAGGTGGGTTACTCAATACACACAGCCGTTTGTCAATTTTATCAGCATGTCGAGACACCTGAAAATTTGTGAAATAATTATCAATATAGTAAACTATACATTGAATGAGTTGCTAAAAGATAAAGAATTTATGTTACCAGTTTTTGAAACCACTGAGAGAAATTTTTCAGTTGACGTTCTTCGAGAGCTGCTGCTGTAATTTGTGGAATTTGTTTCTTGATATGATTATCATACAACCTATAAAAACTAAAGTTATTTACTGTAACATAAATGATAGAATAAGTGATATAAACACTTACAGTACAACTGATGTCATCTCTTCACAGTTGAGCAGAATATACGTATGAGTTGTATGATGTTCATCATCTGAAAGCCAGCGTTCAGAAACTCCACCAAAACCAAGCTCTGACTGGTTGAAAATAGATAATTGATTGTCGATTTCATCAATATTTCTCTCATTCCGTCCCATTCGGTTGTGTTTTGAAGGATACTCAGATTCAAAATAATGGGAGCAGAAAAAAGATATTTCCTCTTGCAAATAAGCTTCTGCAATAGATCCTTCAACAGATGCTTTGTTGCGTAATTTTCTTTTCAATTTTTGCACGCATCTTTCAAATGGGTACATCCATCGAAACTGTACCGGACCTCCACATTTTGCTTCATATGGCAAATGTAAAATCAAATGTTCCATTGAGTCGAAGAAAGACGGCGGAAATATTTTTTCCAGTTTACATATAATTACAACAACATCTTTTTCAAGTTTGCCTAGAGCATCATAATCTGCCGTAGCCGCACAAATTTCCCGAAAAAAATGAGACATGTCTGTTATGGAATCCCAAATCACAGAATTCAACAGACCTCTTAATACAATGGGTAGAAGTCTCTCCATTATAACATGACAATCATGACTTTTTAATCCAGTAATATGACCATTCTTTAGACATCTACCCAAATTGGAAGCACAACCATCTGGAAGTCTCAAATCTGCAATCCACTGACAAAATAATAAACGGTTTTCTTTAGACAGTGTATAAGCTGCTTTTGGTTTCAGTAACCTTTCTGTTCTGACATTCTCAAATAGTTCCAATTTTGGACGCCTGCAAATTTGGGCAAGATCTAAACGTGCATTTACATTGTCTTTGCTCTTTCCTGGCGTATCCAAAACTGTATGAAACAAATTATCAAAATAGTTCTTCTCAATATGCATGACATCTAACATGTGTCGGACCAACAAATCAGACCAATATGGAAAATCCCAAAATATGCTACGTTTAATCCAATTGTGTTCTTTCCCAAAACCAGAAAATTTCTGTTGGTTTATTGTGGGACCAAAAGTGATGGGAGGTAATGAAAATACAACCGATTTTAACTCCGAACCTGATAGCATTTTTGGAGGTCCATCCCTTTCAGCTGTTCCTTTTCTGAAATGAGATCTGTTTCTGCGAAAAGGATGATCAGCTGGAAGAAATATGCGATGACAGTCAAAATAACAAGGTTTCTTTCCATGAATGAGCATAAATGCTTTGTTCTCTCCCATACAGTAAGGACATGATTTCTGACCATGTGTACTCCAGCTAGATAACATCCCATAAGCTGGGAAGTCACTTATTGTCCAAATCAATGCTGCTCTCAGTATGAAATTCTGTTTCGTTGCAACATCATATGTACTGTCACCGTGTTGATACCAAAAAACATAATCTGCTTGAAAACCAAAATGCAAGAGATGTTCCCCCACTTTGTCAAACGTGTCAAACGTTCTCAATGCACATTTTCTACAAGGGCATTTTATCTTTCCTTCTAAAACAAATTCTGGATTTGATGCCGCAAATGATAAAAAACTCTCCACACCCTCTATATATACTGGATTTAAACCAGAACCATTTGGATTTCTACGTTGATTTATCCATATGCGGTCATCTAATAATGACTGTTGACGACCTCATTGTTCCATATTTTTCTATAAAATATAAAAGTATTACTGGTTTTGAATAATTTGTTAGAAAAAACAAAAGCAAGGATTGAATATATTGAGAATAAAGCAAAACCTGTAATAAATATTGATAATTTTAATATTATATTGATTTTTTATTTTTTTTAATAATACTAATATAATTTTTTTCATAAATATTAATTATATAATAAAAACAACATTACATTATTAGTATATTTTATTATTAATATTAAAATAATATAATTTTCTATATTATATACAATTCTCCTTTCATCTGTGTGTTTCACATTCTGTCTCCACATGTAATATTGGCATTCACTTTCACCTCTCCATTGGCGAGTAGGTTGATAATTTTGAAAAAGAATGCCAATATTACATGTGGAGACAGAAAAAACACAGAAGAAAATAGAATTGTATATAATATAGAAAATTATATTATTTTAATATTAATAATAAAATATACAAATAATGTAATAAGGTAATTATTCCAAATTATTGGTAATTATTTCAAATTATTGGTAATTATTCCAAATTATTGGTAATTATTCCATATTATTGGTAATTATTCCAAATTATTGGTAGTTATTCATAATTTTTGGTAATTATTCCTAATTATTGGTAAATATTGGTAATTATTGGTAAATATTGGTAATTATTGGAAAATATTGGTAATTATTGGAAAATATTGGTAATTATTGGTCATTATTGGTAATTATTGGTGATTATTGGTAATTATTGGTGATTATTGGTAATTATTGGTGATTATTGGTAATTATTGGTGATTATTGGTAATTAATACTAATTATTGGTAATTAATACTAATTATTGTTAATTAATACTAATTATTGGTAATTAATACTAATTATTGGTAATTAATAATCATTATTACTAATTATTGGTAATTATTACTAATTATTCCTAATTAATACTGTCACGAACCAACCCGGGTCGACCCTGAACCGGTCACCCGAGCCGGTCCGCGGCATGGCCCGAGGGGCGTTCCCGATCCCCACGGGCTGGCAACAAGTGCCGGGCGTTAAAATTTCAATCGTTGGGAACGATTTTAGCCCAAACTAAAAACAGGATCAAAAGAACGAATATAAACTAAGCAACCGACAAACACTAAAGACACAAACAAAACCAAACCACGACATACCTCCATGTGACCTCGCGGGTCACCACCCAACTACAAACCAACGTCGCCCCATCACTGAGCGACTCAAGCCAGGAAAACCTGAACACAAGGAACCTGCAACTGAAGTGGTAAAAGATAGGCGTGAGCACAAAAGTACTCAGTAGGTGAGCCTCACAAAAAAATCCCAATGCACTGCCAGTAAATAAAGAATCTACCTATTCCAGGTTTGAACTACAATGTATAAAAGTATGCTTTTACAATGTTTCACTTGAAAAACTAAACACAAGCCATCACCCTTATTCCTTTTTAAAAGTTGAATTTCTTTTCATTGATTCTAAATTCGTTCTGAATGATAAAGAAGTGTTACACTTTCAGTTTTACTACACAAGAGAAAAACGCATTTTTATTTGAAAGCCATTTTCGCAAAGCAACCAGTACAAGCGGTAAAGAAGAACTGAAAGTAATCAAGTAGGAAAGAAAGCAAGTTCAAGTAGAGGTAAACAGGCAAGGAAAAAAACCAAGTGCAAGTAAAAATAAACCAGAAGTTATCAGCAATAACCATGGGCACACACACACACTCACACACTCACACACACACACACATACTCACACACGCACACACACTCACACCCAAGTGGTCCCCCGTATGCCGACGGAAGGCACCACGCCAGAGATGGTAGAGCACTATGGGTAAAACCCCTAAGGTTCATCTAGCTCGCGTGGGACCCTAGAACCTCGTGTCTCGGTGAAACGTGGCTTAGAAGACCACGACCCTCAGAAAACGTGGCTTAGAAGGCCACGGCCCTCAGAACACGTGGCTTAGAAGGCCACGACCCTCAGATATCATGTTTAGTTAGTGTTGCAATCGTCAATCCAGCTAAGTGAAACAGGGACGACACCCATCCGGCTCACTAGCGCACTAGTTCTAGTCCGCCCACCTAGATACCCAGGGTTTCCCCGTGTGCTCAAACAAGTTTCACATTCTCATAGTATATTTCTTCCTCATATCGCAGGCCAAACAAGATATCGCACAAAAAAGTCACCATTTCCACACCCAACCAATATTTCAAAACTCACGCACGTCAAAATACCTTTCTAAAAATATAAATGTCATTAACAAATCATTTCGCAAAATCCCCTTTTTGGAAACACTCAAACAAGAACATAAACAGCTTTCACAACCCAGAAAGCATTATTTTTAATAACACAACAAGGGAAAACATCTTTCGTCAACCAAGAACCACACGTAAAGTTTCCAAAAACAATTTAAAGAGGTCACACGACGTTTTCTCTAATCAAGGATATAAGAAAACACCATTATTCATAAACAGTCCATTTACTAATTTACACACGCCAAAAACTTTTCAAAAACCAATTCAACATGTCTTTCGTTACTCAGGAAAAACCATTTAGCGACATTACTATGAAATCCCACAATTGAAACCAAGAAAACACTTTTCATGAAATGCTAGAATTAAACAGTTTGCATTATCAGCCAATCACCACACGATAAAAACTACTTAATATTATTTTCTTAAATTTACTGAAATTTAATAAAAGGACAAGGAATAAATAAATTCTTAATTTAGAGGCAAGTGCAGAGGGAGACCTACCTCGAATCGGAAAGACGAATGACACAGCCCAAGACTCCCGTTGCGAAAATGGCGCATCGAATTGCGCCGTCAAACAGATCCTAAAACAGTAGACCGAAAAACGGTTTTAACGATCAGTAATAATAATATAATAGCAGTAACCAATATATAATGTTAATATCAGTATTAATAGAATAACAATAATAATATAGTCGTAACAATGACAATAACAATAATGATATAATTAGCATAATAATAATATATCAATAATAGCAATAATAATAATATCATAATATTAATACAATAATAATAATGGGAACAATGCTAATTTAATATAATCATAATATATTAATAATATAATAATGATAATAATATAAAATAATGTTAACATAATAATATTAATAATAATAATATAATAATAATAAGAGTAACAATAATATCATAACATTAATATTAACATAATAATAAGAATAATTATAATGACATAATACTAACAAGAACAATTAATAAATATAATAGCGCAATGATAATTATAATAATAACAATAATAATAATATTAATATTAATAATATGATAGTAATAATAATAATAATAATAATAATAATAATAATATTAATAATAATGATAATAATAAAAATAGTAATATTAACATAATATAATAATAAAAATAACAACATAATATAATGATAATCAAAACAATAATATATTTATAATAATAATAATAATAATAATAATAATAATAATAATTATATGGAATTAATAACAATAATGATAATAATATGAGAATTATAATAATAATAATAATAATATGATAATTAAAATAATAATAATAATAATACAATGATAATAATAATATAATAATAATAACAATATAATAATAATGTAATAATAATATTATTATTAACATGATGAAAGAAAATATATCAAAACATTATATAAAAAAATAAAATAAAATAAAATAAAAAGAACACTTACAGCAGAGAGGGAAGAAAAGAGGCGCAGGCGGCGGGTCTGGCCGGAGCGACGGGGCAGGAGGAAACGAGGGAGGCGGCGTGCGCAAACAGGAAGCCATCGGAGGAGGTCGCGGGCGGTCTGGTTCACCAGAACAAGGAGGGAGGGAAGGCCGGCGGAGCGCTGGCGACGGGGTCGGAGGCGGCAGGGCGCAGGGCCGGCGACAGGAACAGGCCGAGGAGGGGCGGCGAACCGGTTCGGTTGCGGACGCTGGAGGCAGGGGCGTCGGCTGGGTCGGCAGGCCGGGACAGGGGGGGGGACCAGGCAGCGGTGTGGCCGGGGCGGAGATGGGGCGGAGCGGGAGCAGGGGAGATGCAGGAGGCGGGGGAGAGTTGCGGAGCAGCGGGGGCCGAGACGACGCAGCAGTGCGTGGGTAAGGGTGAGCGGGAGATGCCGGGTGCTGGGAAGGAGGTAGGAGGGTGAGGCCGGCGCTGGCCGAGGGTGGCAAGGCCGAACGGGGGTCACGCGGGGTGTCGCCGGAGGCTGAAGGGGATGGCCGGATCTGACGAGAGAAAGGCTGGGGTGTTGCTGTCAAGGCGAGCTAGAGGCAGAGCTCTGCTTCGGGAGGCAACGACGAGGGAAAGGTCGGTGGTGCGGGAAGAGAGCGTCGGAGCAGGGGGCCGGATGCAGGAGCCGGGGAGCCAAAGGAGGCTAGGGCGGAGGCCGGTGGTCGGCTGGTGGAGGAGACCGGCGCGGTGAGCTCGGGAAGGCGAGCAGGGAGAGGCGACGGGGAAACACCGGAGGAAGGGTGCAGGGCTCGGGACGGCGCGACGGGGTTGGGCGAGGGCAAGCCGAGGAGGAGAGGCTGGGCGTGGTGAGGGAAGAAACGGGGGAGGGGAGAAGGGGAGAAAAGGGGTGGCGGCTACCGGGAGGTAGGCTAGGGTTAGAGGTTCTAAAATATATATATATACATGTGATAAAAATAATAATTATAATTATAATAATGATAATAAAACAGATAATATTAATAACAATAAAACTTATAAAAATAAATCTTACATAATAAAAATAAAACTTATATAATAAAAATTAAACTTATATAACAATAATAAAACTTATAATAATAATAATAATAAAATGTTATGATAATAATAATTGCTTTATAATAATAATAACAAACCTTCATAAGAATATTAATAATACTTTATAATAATAATCATAACAATAAAATAATTAAAGTAAATAAAAGTTGGTTAATTATAATAATAACGCAACTCAAATAGTAATAATAATAAAAAGTCAACGTAAAAACTTTAATATTTAAAACGCTGGGTGAGCACATAGTCACCCGGGATGAAAGCACGGTAACTGCTAGCGATGCGGTGACCGCGCACCGGCGCAAAACCACCAATCGCAATCAAACTTCGAAAAATTTAAATCGGGACTAAGAAAGGAGAACAAATATGGACATCCGCGGTCGGGGTGTGACAATTCTCCCCACCACAGACACTTTCTGCCCCCAGAAAGTCACCAGGCCAAAAGTCGGTCAAGATTTGAGTCCATGCCCCAACGGAACTAAAGGAACCAGAGAGAACTGAGAATCTCGGGGATGACCTTACTCAGCACAGGTCACACCCGACCGATTCAAGAGAAAGCTGGGGTCCGAGATTGAGGGGAGAACACGAAGGGGTTCTCCCCACAACAAGAACATAACTAGTGCAGAAAAGATGACCATTTAAATAGAAAACACCGGGAAGGGGGTCGACGTGGGAACTCCCAACCAACTCAAACCAACTCTTATAGCACGACTAAAACAACACTTCCGTCAAGACATTAAATCCTCGACCAGAGTCAACAACCTTCAACACCAGGGGAAAAACATTTAACCAATATCAAATTGGAGACATGATCCACCGAAGTCCACGAAACATAACCACATTTTAAACATAACTAAAATGAGGTCAACCCACACGAGAGTCAAACACACTTTTAAGAAGGACACGCGATTTAGAATATCACCTCCACACGACAAGTCTGCTTAGATTATTACAGAACAAATCCATTGTCACTTTTTAGAAAAACAATACATTTACATAAACCAGGCTACTTGGATTATGATAGAGCAAGTCCATGATAACCCCATGGTAAAACGATGAACATACAACAACGTCAAAACTTAACAGCAGAAAGACAAGTACTAAAAGATCTTGATTGTTCCACTGCTAACACAGAACACGAAACCTGGACCAAGGCTTCACACCCCTGGGGACTCCTGACTGTGCGCGAGCTTCACCCCGAGACTTGTGGCTGGGGCTCTGATGGCTGAAGCATCTTCTGCCTCACAGTCAGGTACTGACATTCTCCCATCACAGCTTCCTCTTCATGCGACGCTTCTTGCAAAACTTCTCCAGATGACGCAGACAACCGCATCGATGACACGTCTTCGGAGGGTTGCGACAAGACGGCCTTAAATGCCCGAAACGACCACACTGAAAGCATGCCATCGAATGATCCGATGATCTGGAAGCTGGGACCAAAGGGAATAACTCCTTAGGAACAGGTATCTCTGGCGCCTCTTCCTCACCAGAGGGGGAACTCTTACGAACCACAACAGGGGACGCTGAAGTATTAACCACCCGCACACCGGAAACTAACTCGGCCAAGAAAGCTTCCTCCACCAGCTTCTGGAAACAAAGATCTTTATAAGGGTGGACTCGCTCCTTGATCTCTGAATGAAGACCCCCAGTAAAAAGAGAGGTCTTCATGAGCTCATGCAACGCAACATCTGGAGAAAAGGAAATCAGTTCCTTGAAATGGTCAACATATGTCTTCATCGTCCGTTGACCTTGTTGAATATGCACAAGCTCCCTCTTTTCTCCAGTTTCACTTCCTCAGGTACAAACCATTGGATGAAAACCGTTTTAAAGACATCCCACGTCATTTCACCTTGCATTGATGATGGGGTAACCCTCTTCCATTGGTCCAGAGCTGGACCCTCAAACAACTCCATAATTGCACAAACCTTAACATTATCGGGAGTTCCCAACATTCTAAAGACACAATCCACTTCCTCGAGCCATTTCACTGCCTCTAACGGACCCTGATCACCACGGAGAATAGGCAAAGTCTGAGGAGGACTAAAAACTGGGCATGACATATCCGAATCCTTAGAGACCTTTCTGGGCGGCATTTTCTGAGCGATATATATAAAACTCAAAGCCAAAACCAACATCAAATCGAAGCAACATCAATAAAAGCGTCTTCATCAAAAACAGTCAGCACAAGGACCAAAAAGATACAACACATCCCAAAACAAAATCTCCTCTTTAAAATTCCCTTTTCATTTTTGATTTCAAAACCACCCTTTTTCAAGATCACTTTCCAAAAAACAATCCACTTTCAAACCAAAACTTTCCAAAACCGTTTCCCATTTAAAACCAATTTAGAAAACAAGATCAAGCCCTTAATTTCAAATACACACCCAGGTACTCCCATGACCCGTTGCACATGTCTTTATTCACATTCCATTCATACGTGAATCAACACACACTTTCCATGCATTCTCACACATGTGCAAACGTTCATAAAGAGGAACCGAGGTTTCAACCCAAATCATTCTTATCCAATTCCAAGCAAACAACAGATTTTCAAATCAAGAGATTTCAGTTTCAAAACCCATTTTATACATTTAAAGTCCTTTAAAGAAACTAATGAAATTTTCAAAAACCTTTTTCATTTCCAACTACGCACTCACACAGACCAAAATGAAAACAACATCCAAATTTGCATCAATTGCTGAAATGAGGGACCAGTAGTCACGTTCAACCTAGCGACATGGTAGTGGGTCACGTCCCAAGTCAGCGTCGACCACTAGGAGGAATTAAAACCATGTACTCGGACTCCACATGGGTCACTACTCCATGTGAAATCACGACGTAACGTCGGCTTGCCTCCATTGTCATCTCTCAATCCAAGACAAACCAGAAAAGACAAGGACACAATTCCCGAACTACCCCTGGTAACTCGAGGATCAGTGCGAGCAAGAGTTCGCGACGCTCTTCCCGTACCTACCCCTCGAGTTCCGACAGTACTAATCTCATTCTACCAGACAACCCAGATAACAAGAACCACCTTTGATACCATTTTGTCACGAACCAACCCGGGTCGACCCTGAACCGGTCACCCGAGCCGGTCCGCGGCATGGCCCGAGGGGCGTTCCCGATCCCCACGGGCTGGCAACAAGTGCCGGGCGTTAAAATTTCAATCGTTGGGAACGATTTTAGCCCAAACTAAAAACAGGATCAAAAGAACGAATATAAACTAAGCAACAGACAAACACTAAAGACACAAACAAAACCAAACCACGACATACCTCCATGTGACCTCGCGGGTCACCACCCAACTACAAACCAACGTCGCCCCATCACTGAGCGACTCAAGCCAGGAAAACCTGAACACAAGGAACCTGCAACTGAAGTGGTAAAAGATAGGCGTGAGCACAACAGTACTCAGTAGGTGAGCCTCACAACAAAATCCCAATGCACTGCCAGTAAATAAAGAATCTACCTATTCCAGGTTTGAACTACAATGTATAAAAGTATGCTTTTACAATGTTTCACTTGAAAAACTAAACACAAGCCATCACCCTTATTACTTTTTAAAAGTTGAATTTCTTTTCATTGATTCTAAATTCGTTCTGAACGATAAAGAAGTGTTACACTTTCAGTTTTACTACACAAGAGAAAAACACATTTTTATTTGAAAACCATTTTCGCAAAGCAACCAGTACAAGCGGTAAAGAAGAACTGAAAGTAATCAAGCAGGAAAGAAAGCAAGTGCAAGTAGAGGTAAACAGGCAAGGAAAAAAACCAAGTGCAAGTAAAAATAAACCAGAAGTAATCAGCAATAACCATGAGCACACACACACACACTCACACACTCACACACACACACACATACTCACACACACACACACACTCACACCCAAGTGGTCCCCCGTATGCCGACGGAAGGCACCACGCCAGAGATGGTAGAGCACTATGGGTAAAACCCCTAAGGTTCATCTAGCTCGCGTGGGACCCTAGAACCTCGTGTCTCGGTGAAACGTGGCTTAGAAGGCCACGACCCTCAGAAAACGTGGCTTAGAAGGCCATGACCCTCAGAACACGTGGCTTAGAAGGCCACGACCCTCAGATATCATGTTTAGTTAGTGTTGCAATCGTCAATCCAGCTAAGTGAAACAGGGACGACACCCATCCAGCTCACTAGCGCACTAGTTCTAGTCCGCCCACCTAGATACCCAGGGTTTCCCCGTGTGCTCAAACAAGTTTCACATTCACATAGTATATTTCTTCCTCATATCGCAGGCCAAACAAGATATCGCACACAAAAGTCACCATTTCCACACCCAAGCAATATTTCAAAACTCACGCACGTCAAAATACCTTTCTAAAAATATAAATGTCATTACCAAATCATTTCGCAAAATCCCCTTTTTGGAAACACTCAAACAAGAACATAAACAACTTTCACAACCCAGAAAGCATTATTTTTAATAACACAACAAGGGAAAACATCATTCGTCAACCAAGAACCACACGTAAAGTTTCCAAAAACAATTTAAAGAGGTCACACGACGTTTTCTCTAATCAAGGTTATAAGAAAACACCATTTTTCATAAACAGTCCATTTACTAATTTACACACGCCAAAAACATTTCAAAACCCAATTCAACATGTCTTTCGTTACTCAGGAAAAACCATTTAGCGACATTACTATGAAATCCCACAATTGAAACCAAGAAAACACTTTTCATGAAATGCTAGAATTAAACAGTTTGCATTATCAGCCAATCACCACACGATAAAAACTACTTAGTATTATTTTCTTAAATTTACTGAAATTTAATAAAAGGACAAGGAATAAATAAATTCTTAATTTAGAGGCAAGTGTAGAGGGAGACCTACCTCGAATCCGAAAGACGAATGACACAGCCCAAGACCCCCGTTGCGAAAATGGCGCATCGAATTGCGCCGTCAAACAGATCCTAAAACAGTAGACCGAAAAACGGGTTTAACGATCAGTAATAATAATATAATAGTAGTAACCAATATATAATGTTAATATCAGTATTAATAGAATAACAATAATAATATAGTCGTAACAATGACAATAACAATAATGATATAATTAGCATAATAATAATATATCAATAATAGCAATAATAATAATATCATAATATTAATACAATAATAATAATGGGAACAATGCTAATTTAATATAATCATAATATATTAATAATATAATAATGATAATAATATAAAATAATGTTAACATAATAATATTAATAATAATAATAATATAATAATAAGAGTAACAATAATATCATAACATTAATATTAACATAATAATAAGAATAATTATAATGACATAATACTAACAAGAACAATTAATAAATATAATAGCGCAATGATAATTATAATAATAACAATAATAATAATATTAATATTAATAATATGATAGTAATAATAATAATAATAATAATAATAATAATAATAATATTAATAATAATGATAATAATAAAAATAGTAATATTAACATAATATAATAATAAAAATAACAACATAATATAATGATAATCAAAACAATAATATATTTATAATAATAATAATAATAATAATATTAATAATAATTATATGTAATTAATAACAATAATAATAATAATATGAGAATTATAATAATAATAATAATATAATAATTAAAATAATAATAATAATAATACAATGATAATAATAATATAATAATAATAATAATATAATAATAATGTAATAATAATATTATTATAAACATGATGAAAGAAAATATATCAAAACATTATATAAAAAAATAAAATAAATTAAAATAAAAAGAACACTTACAGCAGAGAGGGAAGAAAAGAGGCGCAGGCGGCGGGTCTGGCCGGAGCGACGGGGCAGGAGGAAACGAGGGAGGCGGCGTGCGCAAACAGGAAGCCATCGGAGGAGGTCGCGGGCGGTCAGGTTCACTGGAAAAAGGAGGGAGGGAAGGCCGGCGGAGCGCTGGCGACGGGGTCGGAGGCGGCATGGCGCAGGGCCGGCGACAGGAACAGGCCGAGGAGGGGCGGCGAGCCGGTTCGGTTGCGGACGCTGGAGGCAGGGGCGTCGGCTGGGTCGGCAGGCCGGGACGGGGGGGGGGGGGGGGGGACCAGGCAGCGGTGTGGCCGGGGCGGAGATGGGGCGGAGCGGGAGCAGGGGAGATGCAGGAGGCGGGGGAGAGTTGCGGAGCAGCGGGGGCCGGGACGACGCGGCAGTGCGTGGGTAAGGGTGAGCGGGAGATGCCGGGTGCTGGGAAGGAGGCAGGAGGGTGAGGCCGGCGCTGGCCGAGGGTGGCAAGGCCGAACGGGGGTCACGCGGGGTGTCGCCGGAGGCTGAAGGGGATGGCCGGATTTGACGAGAGAAAGGTTGGGGCGTTGCTGTCAAGGCGAGCTAGAGGCAGAGCTCTGCTTCGGGAGGCAACGACGAGGGCAAGGTCGGTGGTGCGGGAAGAGAGCGTCGGAGCAGGGGGCCGGATGCAGGAGCCGGGGAGCCAAAGGAGGCTAGGGCGGAGGCCGGTGGTCGGCTGGTGGAGGAGACCGGCGCGGCGAGCTCGGGAAGGCGAGCAGGGAGAGGCGACGGGGAAACACCGGAGGAAGGGTGCAGGGCTCGGGACGGCGCGGCAGGGTTGGGCGAGGGTAAGCCGAGGAGGAGAGGCTGGGCGCGGTGAGGGAAGAAACGGGGGAGGGGAGAAGGGGAGAAAAGGGGGTGGCGGCTACCGGGAGGTAGGCTAGGGTTAGAGGTTCTAAAATATATATATATACATGTGATAAAAATAATAATTATAATTATAATAATGATAATAAAACAGATAATATTAATAACAATAAAACTTATAAAAATAAATCTTACATAATAAAAATAAAACTTATATAATATAAATTAAACTTATATAACAATAATAAAACTTATAATAATAATAATAATAAAATGTTATGATAATAATAATTGCTTTATAATAATAATAACAAACCTTCATAATAATATTAATAATACTTTATAATAATAATCATAACAATAAAATAATTAAATTAAATAAAAGTTGGTTAATTATAATAATAACGCAACTCAAATAGTAATAATAATAAAAAGTCAACGTAAAAACTTTAATATTTAAAACGCTGGGTGAGAACATAGTCACCCGGGCTGAAAGCATGGTAACTGCTAGCGATGCGGTGACCGCGCACCGGCGCAAAACCACCAATCGCAATCAAACTTCGAAAAATTTAAATCGGGACTAAGAAAGGAGAACAAATATGGACATCCGCGGTCGGGGTGTGAAAAATACTAATTATTCCTAATTATTACTAGTTATTACTAATTATTGTTAATTATTACTAATTATTGTTAATTATTCCTAATTATTACTAATTATTACTAATTATTTCTAATTATTACTAATTATTGCTAATTATTAGTAATTATTACTAATTGTTACTAATTATTGCTAATTATTAGTAATTATTGATAATTATTAGTAATTATTGATAATTATTAGTAATTATTGATAATTATTGGTAATTATTACTAATTATTGGTAATTATTACTAATTATTCATAATTATTACTAATTATTGGTAATTATTGGCAATTATTGCGAATTATTGGCAATTATTGCTATTTATTACTAAATATTGGTAAATATTGGTAATTATTAATAATTATTGTTAATTATTGGTAATTAATACTAATTATTGGTAATTAATACTAATTATTGGTAATTAATACTAATTATTGGTAATTAATACTAATTATTGGTAATTAATACTAATTATTGGTAATTAATACTAATTATTACTAATTATTGGTAATTATTACTAATTATTCCAAATTAATACTAATTATTCCTAATTATTACTAATTGTTACTAATTATTGTTAATTATTACTAATTATTGGTAATTATTAATAATTATTGGTAATTATTACTAATTATTCGCAATTATTACTAACTATTGGTAATTATTGGCAATTATTGGTAATTATTGGCAATTATTGTTAATTATTACTAAATATTGGTAATTATTAGTAATTATTGTTAATTATTACTAATTATTGTTAATTATTGGTAATTATTACTAATTATTGTTAATTATTCCTAATTATTATTAATTATTGGTAATTAATACTAATTATTGGTAATTAATACTAATTATAGGTAATTATTACTAATTATTGAGAATTTTTCCTAATTTTTCCTAATTTTTCCTAATTTTTCTTAATTTTTTCTAATTTTTCTTAATTTTTTCTAATTTTTCTTAATTTTTCCTAATTTTTCCTAATTTTTCCTAATTTTAGGTAATTATTGCAAATTATTGGTAATTTTTGGTAATTATTGGTAATTATTGGTAATTATTGGTAATTATTGGTAATTATTGGTAATTATTGGTAATTATTGATAATTATTTGTAATTATTGGTTATTATTGGTAATTATTGGTAATTATTGGTAATTATTGGTAATTATTGGTAATTATTGGTAATTATTGGTAATTATTTGTAATTATTGGTAATTATAATTAATTACAAATAATTATACCTAATTATTCCTAATTATTACTAATTATTACTAATTATTACTAATTATTCCTAATTATTACTAATTATTCCTAATTATTACTAATTATTCCTAATTATTTCAAATTATTCCTAATTATTCCTAATTATTTGTAATTATTGGTAATTATTGGCAATTATTACTAATTATTACAAATTATTCTTAATTATTGATAATTATTGATAATTGTTCCTAATTATTACTAATTATTCTTAATTATTGATAATTATTGAATTTGTTCTTGATTATTCCTAATTATTACTAATTATTGATAATTGTTCCTAATTATTACTAATTATTGATAATTGTTCCTAATTATTCCTAATTATTACTAATTCTTGATAATTGTTGATAATTGTTCCTAATTAATCCTAATTAATCCTAATTATTCTTAATTATTCCTAATTATTCCTAATTATTCCTAATTATTCCTAATTATTCCTAATTATTCCTAATTATTCCTAATTATTCCGAATTATTCCTAATTATTCCTAATTATTCCTAATTATTCCTAATTATTCCTAATTATTCCTAATTATTACTAATTATTACTAATTATTACTAATTATTCCTAATTATTCCTAATTATTACTAATTATTACTAATTATTACTAATTATTGGTAATTATTGGTAATTATTGGTAATTATTACTAATTATTGTTAATTATTGGTAATTATTCCAAATTATTGGTAATTATTACTAATTATTGGTAATTATTACTAATTATTGGTAATTATTACTACTTATTGGTAATTATTACTAATTATTAGTAATTATTACTAATTATTAGTAATTATTACTAATTATTGATAATTATTACTAATTATTACTAATTATTGGTAATTATTACTAATTATTACTAATTATTCTTAATTATTGATAATTATTGATAATTGTTCCTATTTATTAGTAATTAAATGAATAATTAGCAATAATTAGAAATAATTACCAATAATTACAAATAATAACATTATTAATATATTTTATTATTAATATTAAAATAATATAATTTTCTAATTTATATACAATTCTTCTTTCATCTGTGCGTTTTCTATCTCCACATACAAATAATACATGTGAAGACAGCAAATACACAGATGAAAAAAGAATTGTATATATATAAAAAATTATATTATTTTAATATTAATACTAAAATAAACTAATAATGTAATAATGTTCTTATTCCTAATTATTGGTATTTATTACTAATTATTAATATTTATTCTTAATTATTAAAAATTATTACTAATTATTCCTAATTACCATTAACTATAAACAATACTAATAATTTAAATTTATTAAGTAATAAAACAATGTAAACATAATTAAATTACAACTAATTAATAATAATTGAAACTAATAAAAAATTAAAAATAAAAAAAAATTAAAATGAACATAAATACCTTGAAAATTGATCTGTCCTGATCGTTCTTCAAAACTTTAATATCAGCTCTGGAGAAAAAAATTAAACTGGAGAAAAACTCAACTCTAGAAATATAATTTTGAGAGAAGGAGAAGATAAGAAATCAGAATGAAATGAAAAAAACGGATGGGGGGTATTTATAGGTTAGCTTATTTGCGACGGGCCCATTTGCGACGGTACCCGTCGCAAATAACTTAGCCAACATTTATTACGGTCAACCGGTAAATAGTTATTTGCGACGGGGCCCGTCGCAAATAACCCCTGCCGACATAGTATTTGCGATGGGGGAATATTCCCGTCGCAAATACCTTTTACCGCCACCGGTTATTTGCGACGGGCAATAACCGCCCGTCGCAAATAAGTTTCCCGCGATTTGGCGCGAATCGCGGGAAAACTATTTGCGACGGGGAAAGCAATCCCATCGCAAAAGCCTAATTATTTGCGACGGGGGTATTTACCCGTCGCAAATACACATTTTTCCCGTAGTGGGTGTGTTAAATAGATGAATTAAATTATTAAACTATTCATTTAACATATCAAACGTGAATAACTCATAGACAGGAGATCTGATGATAAATATAAGATCCCCATTGAGTTCAGAATGTAGGTTTTTCCAATGGTAGGGTATGACATTTATTAGTATCAGGAGTTTGGATGATGTGACGTCATGGAAGAATAGTTAAATAATTAAATAATAGTATATATAATTATTTGATTAATATCCTAAAACTAATTTATGATTTAACATTAATATTTTAGAGTATTTTTCCTCATAATACCCTTACCAATAATGGCTCCCTTCCTCTACTCTCCCCTCTTCCTATTGGCGAATGACGAACGACGAAGAACAAGAGGAAAATATTGATCGAGGCGGATCAAAATGCGAAAAACATAATAGGTTCTTACATTTGTTCATAAGGTGAGATATTTATCAACATCCACTAATACAATCTAGGTAGGAATATTTCTTTGAATTTTATGCCTTGAATTAAAATTTGATCATGTTGAATCTCTTTTCTTCAACCTGCACCTTTTATTTCAATCTTTCCATGAGCCCGAGTACTGGTTTTCAATATTCTATTGATAATTTTAACTATAATTTAATGAAGACCAGTTGGGAAAGAATGATTGTCCAATGATCCAACCCTTGGTTTATTGTTCCTTTCTCCCTCGATTCATCATGTTCTTCCCCATGGTATCAGTGAGGATCATAGTTTGAGAAATTATCGGGAGACCCGAGCTCGATCGTGCTCCTAAAACAAGGTATAATCATTTGGTATTCACCAATGGTGAATATATCATGAGAAATGCATGAATATGGAAATGTAATGATCTATGGATGAACATTTCAATGGTATCATATCAATTCGGTGAGAATCAGAGGCGCAACAGTAGGTAGAAGGAAGAACAAAACTGTTGTTTGTTAAGGTAGCAATTTTTTGGACAAATGATGGCTGATGAGTTTTTTTTTGGCGGTGTGATCAGATGACTTCGGGAGTAGACATCGGGAGATCCTAGGATTTTAAATTGATTCAGAGTGTGGGAATGTTTCAGTGATGATATGAAGGTATGTGAAAATTCCAACTACACACTGTGTTTCGTGAAGAACACACGGCGTATAGCCTCCCTCGGCGACAATACTAGGGTTTGGAAAAATATTTACAATGTCATAGTGTGTAATTCCCTTGACACTCTATGTACTACCATTCTTGGTGATATGACCCATGTGAAAGAACACACTACCATGTGTGAAGCATAAGGACATGGCTTGACCACAAGAAAAACATTCAACGTGGACCAACACGCTATGTACTGAAGTACACTGATATAGAGTCTGAGTACACGAACATGACCATTAGACATGACCTGAACCCCATATTAGAAGGACACACCACGTATCACACCCACATAGTGTGTTCCCCCACATGGCGTAGAACTCGTGTACCGATCCGACATGGTCAGGTATCAAGGAGGGGCCTCACACCCTGTAGACCTCCAACACTCCATGATTTTCTTGATCTTAGTATAGTGATCTTCGGGCATCCATATCTCCTATGTTTGATCATGTATTTTGGTCCATGATTTTCCTATCCTGAGTGATTTTCCTCATAGAATTCTATGGCTCCCTCAGAAGTGTCTTTCGAGATACGATCTGAATGTTCTGGTTTGGAATGTGAGAAGACAACACCTGATGATAGTGGTGTATAGACATGCTTAGCAGGACAGTACCGGGCTTACCCTTAAACTATGCCTGGCATGGGAGTTCCCTGAAGATTCTTCATGGCTTCCTCCCTAGCATGGTTGGGAAGTGGTGTTCCTTGATGATTGTTACGATTATACCCTCCTAGGGGGCTGGGAAGGGGCATTTCCTTATGACATTTCCGAGCATTCCCTCTAGAAGGGCATTGTAGTGGAATTCATAGACGATCTTTCCAAGTTACTCTCCAATGGGGCTAGGAAGTGGTGTTCATCGATGACTAACAGAGTAGGACCCATGTCTAAGAAGTACAGAGAAGTGGCACATTTTGTCTTACCCAAGAACTCATATGATAGAGGGGCACTTTCTCTTATGAGGCTTCACCTTCAGATTGATTGGGAATGGTTTCTCACTTTTACAAAAAAGTGATTTTATTAAAAAAATAGGTAATTTTCTGTTGGATTAGAAGAAAAAGTTTGTTCCTCACATAGATGATAATATCGAGGTGTGGTGAGTTAATCCCCTTTTCCTTCTGCCTCTGAGATAGTTATGATGAGGTGTAGGACATCGTAGATGGTTGTTACTTTAAAACTAATGGATATTCACTTTTCATGGGATGGGTTGTGAGATGGATATCACCTTACTCACTCATTGGTGATTATTGGAGTGAGAAGATTGATGGTTGATTGGAGATGAACACTTCTGTTCATTCTTGCTGTACCTTTTTCTACATTTCTTCTTTTAGGTGTATCTCTTACTTATCCCCCGTCATATTTTTGGGGTGTTTTACTAGGTCTGTTTATACTCACCCCTACATGGGATTTTCCCAACACTGGTCATATCTTTTTCAGATGACATACATGTCAATCGGGTCTATAGAGTTGCATTGGGATATGGGCTCCATGGACCACGTATGGTAGTTGGGGTTGGGATTTTGGAGATGGGCTCTCTCAGTAGACTCTTTTACCAGTTTTTTTAGGATGGACATATTTCTTGTTTTTTCGTGTGTTTTACCCCATTTTACCCTGTAGTTTTCACTACTGAACATTGTATTTTCTAGAGGTTCATGCATGATTACATTACATTATTGCAGTCAAATCCTTCCCTACTTTCCCTCTAAATTTTTGCATCAGGTGGAGGGGGGGGGGGGGGGGGTAGTATAGGATTCCTAGGCAAAGACCTCACTTGGGTTAGTTGTTCCTTTAGCACTGGTTTCCAACCCATGGCCTATGAAGGCAGGCTAGGAGAAGTTGTTGCTTGAGCCCGAATGGGTTTAGGTCGTGTCATACAACACAATTTTATTTGGTGATAATTATATCCAATTTATGTAATTATATGAATGTATTATTTTTTATACTCGAAAGGGAACTAAATTTCAATAATTTCTAATGAAAAAGTACAAATTTTATTCGAACTTTTCCATGAAAGGTAACCTAATAGGATTCCCAATGAATATATATATTTTAATGTGTACTAATTCAAAAGTTATCCAAACAAATAACTACATCGAGTAAACCACATATGGGGTAAAACATTGAGTTCCAAGACTATATTTCTATAAATATATTATGAGAAGATACTATGTATTTATAGAAGTAAACATTATAAAAATAATAGAATAACTATTTTTGTCTATTTGAAGAAATAATCTATTAGATATTATATAGTCTATATTGATCGGCTTAGATGACATTTTATTTAGTACAAGAGTGACTCATTAATATTTGATAAAATTTTATTGTTTTGAAATATAGGCCACTAGAAACTATAAATAAGAGTTATGAGATTATTGATGCAACATAGAATGATAAATTTTATATTCTAAAAAATATATAGGTATGGAAGCAATGTTAATGTTTCAATTTATTAATGTGAATTTAATGTTGTTAATTATCAATTATCCATAATACTTTATTACAATTTGATGTATTTATATATTTTATTAATGTATGGGGTGATGTTTACCCATGTCTAATCTACATGAGCCTTCTTTTTCATTAATTTAAATTCAATATAATTGAGATGTTCATTTGATATAGTCTGTTTATTTTCATATCTTCCATTATCAGTGCCAAATTTTATGTTCTCCAATCTATTTTTCACTGTGATAATTTATGTATTTCCCATAGTGGCCTCAAAAATTTAGTCTCCAAACTCAAAATGATGGAAAATCTACAAATCTTATGAGTCATGTTTTGATCTATTTTTTCACTTCTCAATGTCTTGTGATCATTGGATAGAGTTATTAGGACTATTTTGTGAACCCTGAAACAATTTTTAAGTTTCATCTCTTGGATTTGACATTTTGTGGATCTTATGATTTTCATGAACATGATTCACTCTCTCTACAATCGATTTTTTATCACCATGGAATATGTTCTGGAATTATTTCATATGATGAATTTACAAGAAAGATATTATTATTAATGTGATTGCTGAATTTGATGTCTTGGGAAGTATTGATGTCTCTTTAATGTTTTATTTCATTGAGTGTGGGGTGCATGGTTTTAAAGAGTGCCCAGTGCAATACCACTATTTATTTTTGATACCAATATATAGCCACAAATTCCAACCATGGAAGTATAGTTTGAATTTTTTTCTTGAAAGTGTAGTCTATAACAATAACTATAGTTTTTAATCTTTGCTATAATTTTAATTCCATTATAAAAACCAATGAAATAGTTGTGGCCCTATTACCACACTAATAGAAGCCACAAATTTTCAAAATATGGCTATAACATATAGCCACAATTCATATTTATATATCCATGGTTATAAACTCTATCTAGTTCTTAAATTTATAGTACTATTAGAGGCCTCTATAAAGGAAAGATATAAAATGGGTATATTTTATTATAGATAATAGTAGATGGGTGTAACATCCTGAATTTATTTATTATTGCTATTCAAATTAATGTAATATTTTAACTTTTTTTGATTCAACAAAACACTGAATAAATATATTTTATATATATATGAACTATGTTTAGATTTCATTATATATAAAACCATGTTAATCTTACATCACACGAAATACTTAAATTATCTTATGGTTTACAAAACACAATGTTTGTCTTGAATTGCACACAATACCGATTCCCATTAAAATATTCAATAACACATGGGGCCATTTCTTACCAAAATACAATATACTATTAACATTATTTTTAAAATATTATTTTAGATACCACATAGCCTTTGGAATGGAATTCAAAAATAATATTAAATAAATTTATAAAATATAATTTTTAAATGTATATAAGCTGAATCTTATCGTTATAAATTAGAAAAAGTGATTGAAATAACTATTTGAAAAAAATGAAATTACTTTTCTAGGAAAACTATTTTTCTATACCCAAAAATAATTTTGTCTAAATAAATTAAAAAACTTTTTATTAAATTTTTAAATAAAATTTATATATTCATTTAATATTTTTGATACTCATCCAATAGATTTTATAGGTAGAAGATAATAATATATCTAATTGTATAAATAAAAAAATATATTTTTTAAAAGGAAATTATTCCACCTTTTAATAAAGAACACATTTAAAATATGATTTTTGACACTTTTATAACTTATATTTGAAAAAATAAACCTCTTTTTTGAACGGTGGATATTATAATTTTCGTTATGATATTTTTGGTATTTTTCTAAGATGTTTCATTTTTTGAATTAGAAAAAACAATGATTTTTTATTCAAAAATAATTTTCAATATAATTTATTTTCATATTAAAATTATGTTATATTTTGGTTTTAAAAAATAATATTTTTAATTGTACATATATTAATATTTTTCAGTTAATTGGATCTAGTTTCACAATGAAATTGGATATAAAAACATTACAAACATTTGAACCATTTCACTTTAAAAACCCGCATTGTTACCCACATTGTGAGATTAATTATAAACTATTTTCTACTTCTTTTGTGATTTAATTTTTAAAAATGGATTCCATTTTTAATACTAATATTTAATAATTTATAATAATTTCATCTTATTAACATTTAACCAAAATGTTTAGTGAAAGCGATTAAAATTAATTCTGTGAATTAAGGGAAAAATTATCTCAACAAAGGAATAAGTCTTAAAATTAAGGAGATAAATGACTGAAACACTTATAAAATGTATATTTTCTATTCATATTTTACCATAATCATCCTTGAATAATGTCTGGGTCTATATTGGACATAAATGACATTAGAATAACATGGGTGGAGTTCCCTTTTAAAAAATTTGATGGAATGACACTCCTCCTCTACTATAAAAATATAGTCACCCTCCCACTTATTAACATTTTTCAATCACTTTATCTCACCGAAAATCTACTGAAATAATTACCAACATCCCTCTTTTCATCCTATAATCCTTCCTTTGGTATGAAATCCTACCAAGGAATCCCTTTGGTGAAAGATGTGTTACCCAAAGAAGTTGTAACATCATTTCTCAGGCTCCTTTGTTTTGTTTTCATTCTGCAACACATAAAATATTCTTTTTATATGAATATATAATATAATATAATAATAATATATAATTTTGTGTATTTATTAAATTTATTTAAGATATATATTAAAATTATTCTGTCTAATGGGTAATGAACTTATTACAACTATGTACGGTGAACTATCGCCTCTCGAAACATTGTTCTTATTTTTTCCATTATCATATCACATAGTTGGGAAATGCGATGAAAAGTATTTCATTATATGATATAAAAATATATTATATTTATTGTGTATTGAATATTCTTTAATTTTCATGTAAAACAAACCTTTATGATTTCCCTTTTGTGTAGAAATGATAACATCTTTTGTGGATGTGTGGACTACCACCTCCTCGAAGCGATATGATTCGTTCCCAGTTTTCAAGTAACATATTAAGAATTGGTCAAGTAAAATTTTATGATATATGTGGAATTATAATTATACTATTATTATTATATATATTTATATATACATGTATGTCATTTACTTTCTTTATTTTAAAAAGATAATTAAAAAGAAAATACATTCATTTGTACCTACGACCTACTGTCTCCATGAACTGTTCATTTCATTTCATATTAATGTTATATATAAATTTTTAAGTAATTATATAATGAATATATATGATCTTCATATCATTTTTTAAATTATATAAATTATTAAAAAATTATCTAAGAAAGATGATAAAGAATAATAAGTCAAAAACAAATGAAAAATGAACTAGATATTACCTGAAGTGTAACATTAACATTGAGTTATTAATAAGAGGTTAATATAAGCCCAAACATGGTATTATATATTATAATATATTTAAATTTGAATTTTATAATAAATGTATACTTTTTCAAACAGGAGGATTGAACATGTATGAAAAAATTCAAGGCTTAAGGTAACATGTTACTCATCTCACTTCTTAAAACTGTGAGATACATGCATTATTGAGCACTAATTTATTTTATTACTTTTATTTACACAAAATGAATGTATTATTTTATTCATATAATTATACTTCTAGGTATTAAGTATCTAATTTATTATATTTCTTTAATGGGTGCTATATTTCAAAAGTTACCAAATCGATACAGAAATTCTGTCTGAATTTTTTTTCATTCACGAACATGCCATGTTATGCACCTATATTTTTTAATTAGGTCTATTTACATACTTTGAAATGTTATATAATGAATCTTATTCTTTTTCATGATATTTTATGTTTCATTTAATATTATTATTTCAAATTTATAACTTTTCAAAGGTACCAATGTGGTGATGGTTTATTGCTATAATCTCATAATCTATTGAGATTATTTCTGATAATGCTTACATTGATGAAATATTATGATCTATCTATCAATAAAAATAATGATATTTACTACCAAATATTTATTCATGTTATATCTAGGTAATGGTACCATTTATACATTCGTTGGTTCTTAATATAATTAATAAAATGTTTTTAATAAAATATGACTATATTTTTCATTTTAGTCCGAAATCTCTGTTCTTTAAAAATTATGTTTTCAAAAAATGTTTTGAAAAATATTTTAATATTATCCAATTATGTTTAAAAGAAATTATTACTAATGTATTACCATTGTACAAAACAGTTTTAAAAGGACCCCCATAACTATTTATAATCAGGGCAGTTTTCTAAAATTTTAAAGTGAAAATGGAATGTTCAGAACATACAAACTACACACCATCATGTCCATAGTTACCTTGATTATAAAATTTTATGTTTAAAAGGTTATTTTATTTAATGAAATATTTTTTTCTTAATATTCTAGAATTTGTTTATTTTAAGTTGGGTTTCAATGAAAAAGTGTTTAAAAAAAAATAAAAAGTGGTTTAAATGATTTCCAAAGATCCCATTATATATTTTAAATTGTTTTTGGAAAGAAAATGATTTTAATGATCTAAAATAATATTCTATAAGTTGTAAAATTATTTTCAAAGAGACATTTTTTCAAAAAGTTTTCAATATTGATGTGTAATTTTTCAAGGAATAATTATTTAAAAATATCTTCAAGCATCTTTTATTTGTTTTACATGAAAATGGTTTTCAAAATTTTTGTCAACATTATTTTTTATGTTTTCATGTAAATTTTTTTTCAAATGGGTTTTAATATTATTTATATGTTTACAATATTATATTCAAGGAAAATTGTCTTCAAAATTTTTAATGTCTTAAAAAGCATATTTGAAATAATAAAGTGTATTTTCAACAAGTTTTTTTAAAATATATTTAAAAATTAATTTCATTCTAAGATGACATCAATTTGTGTTACTCAATATTTTATTTGGAAATTATCCAAAGCTTCCATTCAAATTCTTCCTCTGAATTGTTTTTATTTTGATAGAATGATATTTTTGAAACACATTTCTCTTTAACGGGATACATGTTTATGAAAACCACTTCTTTTATTGGGTTAGGATTTGATGAAATGTTTACGAAACTTTTCACTCTTCCAAATTTGATTATATGATTACATTTTTATGATACCAATTTCATTTCCGGGGTTATTATAAAATTTATTTTGATATTTTTGAAAATGTAAATATTGTTTCACTATGAGATGGGTGGGAACTATATCTCCATCCAATTAATTGGTTAATGATTTATATCTCAAGATATATACATGGATATAATGGGATTTGTACTCAGTTTAGTAAAGTACTTTACCTACTAATATGGTCTTGGAAGTGAACCTTGAAAACTATGACGGTCATGGGAGTGAACAATGATGACCAAGATAGTATGGGGAGTGAAACCATGATAATAATATTTCCATTGAATAAATTCCATGAATATTATGGAAATAATTTTTTTATGAACAAGCGTATGCAAAAATTATATGTCTTATTCCTATGTTATATTCTCATGGAGTGTGCTCTTGATTCACTGATGATTAATGTTTTATTAACATCCAATCTTCATTCCATCACTTATATATATGATCGTTGATATGGTAGATATGAAATATAAATGTTATTAACTTGTTCTTTAACCCTTAATTTCATGTTATGTTTATGTATCTCTTTTGAATACCCTTATTGGGCATCTGATCTCGCCCATTTATTATGCTTCTTTCCCCAGGTTATGAGGAATGGTTTTATGTATAATTAATATAGGGGATGATATTTGAGAGAAAATTTTATGATCGTTAACCAAGTAAGAATAATTTTTTCCATGTTTCCAAATACACTAAAGTATTACACTATTCGAGGATGTATTTTTGAAATGTGATGAATATTAATCTAAAATGATGTATTGTCCATGTATTCTAAGATTAGGTGACAATAGTTGGTATAAAAGAAATGGTTTAATCAACCTTTTCAAACTAGGATGTCAAAACATTAATGAGTAACCCAGTTATATTTCTAAGGATACGTATATGTATTTCTTTAATAATATGTATAAGGATATGTTAATGTTTAAGATAATGGCATGGAATTTTGGTAAAGTATAGTGTGAGAGGATTCTTATAAATGAATCCGTATTCGGATAGTAAAAGTGAATGTGGATCTAGCACAAATGTATATATGGGCTTCCCAAAATCACTGTACCGATCTATACTTGATTAGGAACTGCTGTAGGAAATGGGTCTTCCTACACTCCTGGTTTAACACTCCCAGGGGATATGGTTTATTGATTCACGAATTCTTTGTGAAACATCATTATGGATTTTAATATAATATGAATATTAATATCATAGGATACACCTAATGTATCCTAGTAAAGTGTCATAATTTTTAGATATTAGAAGTCATTTTTCATGATTATGTTTCTTTTCTCTATGATAAGTGATTCTCATACTATTCATTCTAGTTTTAGTCATTATTTGTAACTAGATGTAACTGGGTTAATGTTGAATGGGATGGAGAATTTTATGATGAGAAATCAAATGAGATGATCAATGAAGATAAGGATGTTGTGATCATGGATAACTATTTATCACAAAATATGATTAATAACATATAACATAACCAACTCTCAGACTCACAAAGGAAGAGAAAGGAGTTTGTGGGAAGAAGGGTAATAGAGATGATAGAGTAAATAACATTATGTCTCCTCTATTTCATTAATGTTTAAAGAATAAACCATGTGAATTACTTTGAGGAATAAGAAGATGTTTTGACAATAGAAAAGGACACAAATTAAGTACCATCCAAGGAAATTTAAAATGATAAGTTAAAAAAATGTATGGGAATATTTTCCTCACAAAGAGAAGACCAAATGATAAGTTATTTTTGTGTGGAATGAATGATAATTATTAAAATCAATTTACAAGTTAAAATATCTAGAAGAGGATCTGAAATGCTGTTTGAGTAATGGTTATATTGTTGACGATGATGATACTAAGGAAAAAATGTGAATTAAAAGAGGTATTTAGTAATAGTATGAGGTATACATCATTTTATACATGTACGAGGAGTAATAATTAATGTTTTTATGTATTTGGGTTCATAAATTATGCTATATAAGTTGTGAAATATATAAGGTTTTTTTAGTTTATTTTTTTGATATGGATTTAGAAGAATATGTCGAATGGTTCTGATGGACTAGAAATGTTATTTAATGGAAAACTGATTTTCATGGAAAACACATGATCATGAAAAATATATACCTTAATAAATTCCTTATGTTATGATGATGTTTTTTTGGATAAACATATATTGTATATGAATAATTAAATTGGATGATATTTATTACCATGGAACTAATGAAGAATGTCTTGAGAAGTGGTTTTTGATATAATGATGAATTTTACATCATTTCTGAATTTCAGAAATATATCGAAAAAACATTAAAGTAAGAAAACAAGAAAGTATTCAATAATGATTTTTGGAAATTTTGGTTATTTACATGTTTCAAGAGAATAGATTATAAAGTTATTCACATGTTTGGTATGCTACAAAAAAAGATAATTTATGATATATGACAGATCACTACTAATATGTTTCTGAAATATTTTGTGACCTTATTTCTAATTTTTTGGACATCCATTTTTAAATTGGTTATAAGGATAATCATTTATGAAATGGTTTATGTTAAATTATTATATATTTATATGAAGATTTAGGTATATTTTATAACTTGTGATAACTTTTACTTTATGACAAAGATAGATGGAATGACCTATCTTTCTATTTGTGGATCTTATGATTTGTTAATTCTTATATAATGGTAAATTCATCATCATTTATTGGAGTAGGATATGGAGTGGATGTTGGTGAAGGACCTAAATAGGTCTTGGCTGCACATAAATCATTTAAGTATATATTTTAAAGAAAAATATTTAAATTTAGGAAAATGATCTTGAAAAAATGTTATCCCATTACCTTTATTTTTTATCAATGAAATATCCCCTTATATAATTGTATATTTATGAATTTGTTATTGGTAAATTTATTCTAACCATATTCTATATCAATCTCCATTATAACAAGATATTTACATTTCTCTTTCATTTCATTATTTTCACTACCAACTTCTATTCTTGCATATGGAAACATAGTTATGGGTTAGATTCTGTAACTATTATGTTTCCATCTTTCCATTTTTAATTGAAGTTTTAGTATAATTTTTTTGATGTAGGTTTATAGGAACGGAACTTTAAATTATTAATCATGTGATACCCAAAAATAATTTTTATGGAGAAATTAATTTTAAACGTGGTAGAATTTAATAACCCAAGATTTTATGAATTATATTTTTTTGAACAAATTAAATATTTTAATATTTTATATTTCAAAAAACATTATATATTGTTTTTTTATATTTAAAATAACTATGATTGGCTTGCAGTATATGAAAAAATAATAATCTTGCACCACATGCCACACTTAGACCATTTTATAGTACATTCAGCGATATGTTTGGCCTCTATTACATATAATATTGAGTCCCTTTGTTAGCTTGTGTAAAATGAAAGTATTAATTTTACCGAACTACAATATAATATTTATAATATTACTAAAATATTATTATATCTAACACATATACATGGAATGTGTTTCTCGAATATGATTAATTATGTTTTAAAAATATGATTTATACATATATATAAAATGAATCCTTTTGTTATAAATTAGTAGAAGTTACTAAAGTATTATTTGAAAAAAAGGAAATTAATTTTATAATAAAACTTATTCCTATGTAGAAACAAAATTTTATCTCATTAAATTAAACAACCTATTTTATATTAATTTTTCTAATAATATTAATATATTTAATCAATATTTTTGATACTCATCCAATATATTTTATATCTATAAGATAATAATAAATAAAAAAAAGAAGGGAAAATTATCGATCTAATCCCCAAGATTCCTTTTCCAAACAACCCCAGGTGACTTGAGGCTTATTTTCCTGAGAGATGGATTGGTACATAATCAAAACTACCTTCAATGCCCCAACAATATCTCAAAACATTATATTAACATCAAGGAAAGATGTATAATCTTAACCTTTTATACCACATTGTCATGAATCAACCCAAATAAATTGGTATACTAACACTCAATCTATCAATGACATGGCCTAAAGGGAATTCTTGGTACCCAGGGGTTCTTGACTAGAACTTGAAATCATACAAGATAAAACTGGGAATAGTTTTTGATATGATCAATAGAAGAAACAGTTACATGTTAGTATTCTTAAAATAAAACTATAGAAGTAGAATAATACATGAAGTCAAAAAGGTATATAAACCTAACGTATAACAAAAAAAGTAATAGAACAGAAAAATAATAACCCAATACCAGTTGAGGAAAAAACTCTCCAATATCGAAGATTAACAAACCACTACCAATAATGGGTGCTTTACACTTTCTCTAATTTGGATGATGGTAATCTATAAATACCCAAAAAAACATGTCTAGTGTGGTCTAAAATCATGGAAGGGTCTCTCCAAGAATTCTATAATAATATTCCACATTAATTAACAAAGTAAATCATTAAAATATTTAATAAATAGGAATGACAGTAAAAAAATATTTAAAAAATCATTCATTATATTTCTTTTGATAGAGTTATTTTAAACAATGAATTAATAATCATTTTATATAGAACTATTTATATAAATTCCCAAGGCATGTGTGTAAATTTATAAAAATGATAGAAGATAAATCAAAATAAAAATGAAAAAAGGATATCTACAAAGTGATATGATTTTTATAGGTTATGGGATCCTCACACACTCGAAACGGAGATAACGACAATATGTGTACTCACGTCCCTCAAACACTGGTCAACGATGACTCATCACTATCACATTTGGTATGTGACCTATTGTACTATTTATGTAAGAGTGGTAACGTGTCAGTATTTTTTTTCCCAAATATCTCACTAACTACCTCTGATTTCATGTTCTCAAACTATAATAAATAATCAGCGATTTATCTCAGAACTATTCAATATACTATTAACCTATTTTACACTTCAGTATGCTAATTTCTATTTAAAAACCAAAATTAGATTTTATTCAATTTATTCATTTTCCATGACAAAATTAAAAAGGATCATATCAAAATAGTTTTATCCATTTTTCATAAGTACAATTTGAAATAAATTTCAAAAATAAATTTCACAATTTCATTCCATAATTTAATTTCCCAATTTCTATTAAATTCAAAAATCACACCCCAATTCATTTGAATTTCTAGTTTTCCCGAACTTGTAATCATAACTAAATTTAAAATATGAATTCATATTTAATATAGGCTTCACAATCTAAATTCGATGAAATTTATTTAGAATTTTGGAATTTAGGGCTAAATCAATTGGCCAATCTTAAACAATACTGCCGACATTGGGCTCATGAGATCATGAATCACCACTCCGGGAATACTAAGCTACAATGATAAACATTAAAAATGAAGATCTGAGAATAAGAAATAGATTCAATATCTAAAAAATATGTATTACATCCTCAAAAAACACAGAGTTCTATCAAAACATATGGAGGAGATAATGAGAGATTAGTAGAGAAGGAATGAGGAATTAATTCTTATAGCGAAAGGATCTAATAGTGATCTCCAAGCTTTGATCCACCTTGAAGGGGTTTTAGAAGAGCCAAAATGGGACCTTTAGAGCCTCATCAAACATTGAAAGTGAAATATCCCATGATTGGGTGAGTGAGTATAAAAAATGGGGTTTTGGTGATTTTAAAACAATTTATGGAAAAATTAAATCCCATATATATGATTATAGGGGTACATCGAATCATTTTGTAAAACCATGCATCATACCAATGAGTCCCTCTATAGGGGTGCATTATTTATACTTAGTGGGTGAACCTTTTTTCAAATCATGCACCAACCATAGAAACCGTCACTGCCTGGGTTTTCATGGGTTGCCCTAAGAGTGTGCACAATTTGGGGCGACTATGAACAAATAATGTACAACCTAAGATCAATCTAAAATTTTCAAAATTTTACCCGAAGAACCCATAAACAAGGCAAAATAAAATATTGATCAAAATAGGGGTAGAAGGGAACCTGAATGAAATAATAGGGTGTTAAATGATTATTTTTTTTGTAATTCTATTGAATGTGATACTGCGATCACTATGTTATTTATGAGGAAGGTGAAATGTTTATGATTTTATTCCATTATGGAATCATTTAATTCAGATATATATAATTGATAAAAATTACTTATTTCATTTGTTTTTCTAAATTTTTACTGAATTTGTTTAGATTATTTATTGATGGATTATTGTAATGTGGGATTTCCACTATGAATAAATATATAAAAAATATGAAATGGTATAAGGATAATGATATGTGGGATTAAATCTATTTTCTTTGAACATGGGGATAAATTAATGTTGTTAATTAATTATTTTTCTATAACATCATGTGGTATTAATCATATATTTGAGGTGAATCAATAAATTTCATTGTATGAGGAGGATTTAATAAACAAAATGTTATTGACAATAACATGGGGTCAGTATTTTAGTTCTTCATATTCATTTCAAGTTATTATATAAGTGTTATTTAAAAAATTATTTAATTTATTTTATTATTTAAATTATGTATGATAGTATTCATGGTCAAATTATATTCTTTATACACGTAGTATCATGAAATTATAGATATAGAATAAAGAGTATGTTACTAAAGGAGGAGAGATATTATTGTTGGAGTTCTTATTTTACAGTACAGAAAGAGGAATACAATTTATATTTTATTTTTTTAAAAAGGGAGAACATTGGAAAAAAATTGTGTCTCAATGGTAATTTAATTACTCTATATAAAAAATTTTCTAATTCACTTCTATAGATTAGTTTTATTATTGAAATAACATAAAATATGGATTAATAAACCATTGATTTTTTTTCAAAAGGGGATGAATATACCCCTAAATTTATATTGGTATGCGTGCTTTATAGATGTTTGGAATATTCTATAAATATCAATTTTTTTATAAGTCAATTAAAATATCCAATGGGATATAGTATTGAAGAAAAAACGTGTTATGTTATATTTTTTCCATCAAAATATTTTTTTGTTACTATAGATAGAATGAAATATTTATTTTCAATATAGAGGTACATTGTTTTAAAAAAAATGGGTTTACATTGGATAAATAAAAAAGAAAAATATATTATATTTTAAATAAGTACACTGTATGTCTTGAAATAACATGTAGTGAAGAATTGGTTCAACAGATAATGGTTTGGATTATATATAACATATATTCATGGATAATTACTTATCATATTTGAAAAAGGATGTTTTGGAGTATACCAAATTGATGGATTATATAGATTGAAAGAGCATTGTGGTGATATGTTTGTGAAGTTATATGAGATTTTGGGAAGCTATGTAATAAAGGAGAAGATTAAATCATTATTGATGGATAATATCCTGATGTGAGGAAAGTAATAGATAAAGTACTAGAGAAATATATAGAAAATATATAGCTACATAATAATTATTCTAAATATATATTTATTAATCTATTTAATTCATTATGGAATGTTAGAGTGGACTATGAATACCAATTTATTTCAAGGAAAGATATTCGGATTCATATTATTAACCACATGTTTCCACTTATAAAATAAAATTTTACTACATAATAAACTTTTTAATTAGAATTAAATGAATTTATTTTATGTGAATTTATTTTTGAACAAATATTTTATCCAATGATAAAATATTGAGTTGAAGACATAACTAGATATGAAAAATTAAATTAGGGTTTCATAAATCCCTGAGAATCTTATATTAATGATATTGATAATTTTTTAAGTATGAAATATGATATTGATAATTTTTTAAGTACGAAATAAATTATTCAAATTGTTACTGACTAATTGTTCTGGATAATATATACTGAGTAAATTAATGAGATTTAAGGAGGTCCATTAATTATATTTAAAAAGGAATTAATAGGAATATATGTTTTAATATTTATAGTTTTTAGTATGAGATGTTTTTGGAAGATTTAAAAGGCTATAATCTGGAATACTTTTATAGATATTATATTCACATCATCATTGATATTGGAATGGGAATCATAACAATTATTTTAAAAGTAAGGGAAACTATTATACTCATATATAAATTTGGAAAAACGAATATGAGAAAGTAATAGGCTTGTAGAAGATTGAAATAACTTGTACTAAAGAGGGATATAGAAAATATATTTGTTACATATGGGGGAACACAAATGATAGTAAATATATGATATTAACATATTTTTAGGAAGATGATTTTGTTAGAATGAACTTAAGATTAGTTATCATAAACAAGTAATAATCTAATATGCTTCTTAATGATAAGAAGTTGATCCTATAATATATACAAATAAAGATCATTTAATTAACTATCCTTATATACAATTGGCTATATTAATCTAATGAATAACGGGTAAATTTAGGGATAACACAAATATTAATCATTTTTAAGAATATATTTAAATCATGTTAAATAATATTCACGAATAAAAATATATATAATTGGTGCACTATATCTATATTTCTAGTGAAAAAAATAATTTTTTATACTAATAAAAAGATACAGTTAGGTCTATAAATTAATTGAATATCCACTCAAATAAGTTAGTACAGCTAGTGGAAGGGGAAGTGTCCCTTAGATGAGTACTGTACAATCCTAAAAAATGTTATATAATTAGTGATATTGGTCATATAATTACCCTAAATAATAATTTGATTCCCATAATTCTTAATGATTATTATTTAACTAATACAAGTTCAATCACATACTCCATAAATGTATCCCATTTGTTTGAATAATGAAAAATAATCATAAACTTGGGATTTTAATTATTTTTTTCCATTGGGATAAACATATTAATAATTGACATATATGTATTAATTCAAATTTAAATGAGTACAATTTATGATTATTATATTTTATTGAAAAGATAAGTTTAATTTGAAGAATACATTGATTCCACCCTACTCTAAAGTGTTTTTAGTGCCCTAACCTCAATATTTAATTTATAATTCTTTTAATTTCTTAATCATTTATTAATATTTATTAATTTCTTGAAATATTATCACTTGAGGATATCATTGTATAAAAATATATGACCACAAAAATTAATGGGATGATTAAAAATTATAGGGGAGTATTCTATTACTTCTTTGTGTTTTATTTTTCATTTTGAATTTACTAAAAAATAAATTTGGGATTTATTTAACTAGAATTATTTTATTGATATTGAATTTGATAGGTGTGGGGGTAATCCCCATGATTTTTGGAGATAATAATAATAATAATAATAATAATAATATTATTATTATTATTATTAATTTTTAATTATCCTTGAAACTCTACTGACTATTTATTTATTTTTCGAAAATGATTGAGACATGATTAGAAAATGTCCCCTACGTTATACAAAACAAACTAAAGTCAATTTGATCATTGAAAAGTGGGAAATTATAAAAAAATTATACAAAATTACTACAAATCATGGTTTATTACTCACTATAGATGAATTACATCCCTTAAAAGTGCATAAAACAGTAGTGGAAAATAGGTATAACAGAAATGAATATTCATAACTAGGAAATCTCCTTGATAACCATATACCATGAGAATCACCAATATACAAATAAAATCTATAATAAATGAGAAAATCATGAATGGATAAAGGATTATGAAAAACCTATATAATGAGGTAATAACTATTAGTCATGAAATGAGAGTGGAAATATTAAACGAATCCATATGCTTATTTATTAGAATGAAATATGGGTAGTATAAATATGATCTCTATGAATACGATTGCCACAAATATTATAATTGAAAGTATGGTCATTATTCTTTTGTCAAATATAAATATTGAATTCATCTATTATTATTTAGGAAATTTAAAAGAATATAACTCACAATTAAATAAAAATATGATATAATATCATTATAATAAGTTTAAATTTATATGTTACCAATAAATATTATTACTAAAATATTATATGATGTATATATTAAATAAAAAAATATGTTTTTAACAACAATGGTATAGTAAAATTAAATATTTGGATAAAAATAATTAATTTGAATGTTATTTGTTAGAGAGTATTTATTATTGAAAAATTATTTTTTGTTAAGTATTGAATATTTTATCTTAATATATTAAATTAAGATATTTAAAAATATTATTATATATGAAATAATATATATAAATATTTAGATTATATATTAAAATGAAATTATTTGAAGAAAAAATAATGTTTTAAGACATCATTTTGGTAAAATAAATGTACATTTCCATTATATTTTGTATTTTCCATTAAAAATAAATGCATATATATTAAATCTAAATTAAATAAAACCAAATTTATATTTGTATATATAATTTTAAAATTATATTAGAATAAAGTTTTGCTATATTTAAAATAAATTTTATTTCTATATGAATTGTACAAAATACCATTGGTATAAATAAAATGATTTTTAATTAATTATTATTATTTAAGTAAGAATAATAGATACATTTCTTTATAATTTTTTTTTATTTTATAAGTTAATTTATAATTTAAAAAATGTTGGCTAAAATATATCAACTCTTATTTCATATTTTAGAACTTATGTTATATTCTTTTGAGAAAAATGGTTTTTCATAAATTATACTTTTATTATTTTAAAATGAAAGTTTCTTCTTTTAGAAATATAATGAAATAAACTGATTTAAATTTTGAAATCATTATGTCCAAATTATATCATAGGTAACTTTATATTTTTAAAAATAAATGTTAAATTACCAAGGTAAATACAAGTTACCATAGTGACAACTAAAATGGAAAAAAGAGTAACCTAATAGGTAAAGGGAAAAAATGTTTCAATTGATTTTTGATGTGTTAATAGACATTAATTGTTATTTTATAAAAAATATATGAATTTTTTATCCATTTTTTTAATAGTCACTTTCCATTATTGAAGTTTCTTGGGTATTTACAAAATTTACAGTTCCTTTCATTTATATAAGGAGATCTACCCTCCTAACATAACATCATACCAAATACATCTTAGTTTGACCCAAAATACTCTTTCAAAATAATACGCCAATAAATTTCATCTGGTATTCGCAAAATTAATTCCTTTAATAGTTTATCCCCCTTGGAAAAGAAGATAACCTAAGTAGTGTGGTATCAATTTCTAACAATTTATTCCTCTTTTATTATTTTGGTATGTAAAATTATTATACCACAAATTACATTCGAAAAACATTACATTATAATAAATATCTCTTTATTATACATTAATTTTTTAATAATGGTAAAATCATTAGTCCCAATTCCCTTTTTCTCTATGAAATTAGAAAACTACAATTGTGTGTGTATAAAATGCATCTACAAAATGTCATGTTTCATTTTAATTTACCACCTCACATAGATAATCCTAGTGTTGAATTTAAAAAATATTAATGATTTTTATAACTTATTATGTATTCTAGAATGATAAATCATATTATTCATTTCACCCATTTTAGGGAAAACAAAATCGTCAACCATGTGTACGTGTGGACTACTATCACCATGAGATGATTGATTTCCATTTTCTATATCATAAATGCTTTACATGGATGGTCACGATAATTAATTTAATGAAGAAATATTATTTTTATGATATAATTATGGCCTGGGTATGAAACATTATAGATCCTATTTATGATATGATCGGTAATAGATTAATGTTAATAAAATTTTCAAAATTAACCATAGTAAGGGGAATGAAATTAATTAATATTATGTAATATTTTCAAATCCAATAAGTCTTCTAAATTTTTTATAATTATAATATATCACACTAATAAACATTAAATGAAATCCTTATTAAACTGATGTAATGTATGGCCTTTTCTTGACCCATCACGTCTAAGTCGGAGATTCAATAAGACCCCATACCCACCTCTCACACACAAGAGGTTTTAGACTTCTGGTGAGGTTCTGAACATCATTAGTGGGAGAGTATGACCTCAATAATCATATTCATATATCATAAACGTAAATAAAGAAAAAAAGTATCAAGTCAATGATAAATTAACATAATGTAACAAAACATTTCACCCATGTTATGCATAGAGATAAAACAGTCTCCAAATGTGGAAAGTAAAATCTATTGAATGAAATCCACAAATCAGAAAACAAAGAAACAACATGGAATCCCATGGATTGAATCATGGTACCACAACCCAACACATTAACATATACTTGTATAACCATGGCCTTACACAGGCCCATAGTCATGAAATATTTATGAACATTAAGATTCCCTTGTAGGGTGTGAGTAATAAAATTCAGTAGTAAACCACCAATGCGTCCTTAAAATGTGTGGACTTGTATAATAAGTTTATTTAATGATAATAATTAATGTAAAATCATGAATAAGAAAACACACACTGAATACTCATGTGAAAAAAAGACACCACGAGCCCCGTTCGTACTTGCTTTACCTCAATTATGGAAGGATATTAATTGCAAATTTTTAGTGTAATCAAGAGATAGACACAAGGGTGATAAATATGACTCTTAATAGTCTCAGAGTATCAATAAATATCTGGATGAACAGTTTGTTTCATCATCTTTCTATCAAAGTCTATGACTAAAGACCTAAAAACCATATCTCATTCCCAAATCCGGCCTATAGGCACACATATCCCAACTATGAATTTGATCATACCACTATGCCATTATACACCCAATAATTCTTCCACATGATTAGCCTAAAAGCCATCATTCCTTGACCTTCTTTTTGGGTCTATCTTCATCATCATCGCATTTTATTCACAATCCCTCTAAAAGGGATTACTATACCATGATGGTCCACATGTATTGAGTACTAAATAAATACATTCAAAAGCATAGAAATTATATATAAAAGGATGAGAATATAATGAAAAAACATAGAATGTCATTAAGTTATTAATAGCTGCATACATAAACATGAGATGAACCGTTATACATGGTCTAAGAGGATAAAAATTCACTCTCATTGAATCATGTATCAAATATTGTCACACTATCTACAAACACATACATATACGAAAATGATCAAGAATAGACAAGCATTTTTTACCAACAAATGTATAATATCAATTATAAATAGTATAAAAGGTCCCTAAAATGGAAATTAACTTCCTAATTTTATTTTGACACTAAAAAGCAATGAAAACCAATGATATGAAATACCCAATTCACTCCTCAACCATAACATGATCGATCTAGAACACTATGAATCCTCACAAAATATAATAATTGAAACAAAACAATTTTTTTAGTGATAATCAAGAAAATATTATGTATAATGGATTGTATCCACAACAAAGTTTCACTCTGTATGTTCCAATTTTCCTATAAATAGGTTTGACCAATGAGGGACAATAAATGCTCTATATCTTCCATAATTCTAGAATTGATAAAATAATTCATCTGTATAGATCATTATAATCAATTGATTTTTCAATAGAATTATGAATATATGATTCATCTTAAGTGACTAGTGATAGATTTAGAGGAAATTTGAAGAATTGAGTTTGGTGGATCATAGATATCATTTTGCAATCATTATTTCAATTTGATCTATTAGAATCAAGCACGAATGGAGTTGAATTCAAAAAGGAAGGGATATGGAGTATCTTGGCTCGTGAGGTTATACTATTAAAATAAAAACAAGGAAAAATGGACATTAAAGGGTATTTTTGGATAATAAAATCATATGAACATGGTTTAAGAATGGTTTGGTCAAACTATGAACCAATAGTTTAGGAATATATACCTCTACTATGATACCCGCATTTCATAGTTACACAATTTTTCAAATCACACGATGACCTAGATTTTTAAAACTCATACATATCACCCAATTTTTTTGGTTAGGCCACATTATTTACTTTACCTTGAACCTTAACCCTGAGAAAACCCAGGGTAGTAATACCTCTTTCTATATATATTATTATATATTTTCATCACACTTTTATAAAATACTAATCTATACACAAATCATCAAAAGGCATCTAAAACATTCTAAAAACAACCATAAACTTTTAGAACATATATCAAACATAAAATAACTAATTTTTTTTGAAAAATGAATAATAATGAATCATAAAAACTATTAAAAATTCTATGTACATTACAATCTCCCCCAAAAAATATTTATTATCCCTAAGGGACATATCTTATCATATTTCTCACATATCTTGGGACACTTATTCCATATATCAGATTATAAATCCCAAGACTCATCTTGGATCTATCCATATGGTTATATGATTTGGATGAGTATAACTAATTTTCCTTCCAAAATATTTGTTATTTGGTCTTAAATTCACACTAGGTATTCAACATTTGATGATTCATTACTTATCTCAACATCCATTGAATTAATGACATGAGTACGATTAGGCATGTAACTCTAGAGTTGCAATAAATGAAACAAATCTTACATACCTCAGTAAAAAGAGGATGTTATTGATAATATCATAGGGTGTCGATACACTAATAAATCTTGAGTAGTCTAATTAGTTTTCAAGTTATCTACACATGATTATTCAAATATCAATTCCATAACAACTGACTCACCCACAAGAAAACTCAATTTATTTTAGAAAAATACAAGGTCTATATCCTCTAGTAAACATATTATTCCTACCTACTATGAGTAGTGTTAAGCCACTTAATGATTAGTTTAACTATTTTAGATTAATCCAGCACAGTGATCATCCTTAGAGAAGTTTATCACTTTCCATATTCCAATATAGCAGTGGACAATATGGATGTATGAAAATATCATCAAAAGATTCTATCTATATACAATCCTAAAATATACTATTTTATAAAAATTCAACCATTTCTAGATGATCATCCAAATATTCATTAAAACCCTAGATGCATTACTCAAACATATTCTTCAATATATGGACCATCCTCTCTAACTTAGCATTGTTCTATAGATGATATGTTGTACTCCATTTTTTCTGAGTACTTTAAGACTTCTACAGTACCTACCAAGACCATGATGTGAAACAAGTGTCTCCATAACATTGAATTCTCAATGTAACTCTATTAAATATGAAAATATTTTATACATTAAACATTCCTCAATCATCCTCTGAGTGTGTATCATATATTGTTAAAAAATTAGGTACTTTTATCATCCAGTCATGAAGTCCATCTTCATTTCATATTAGTACCAAACTAGAACCATAAGTCACTAAATAAAAACATGAAGACACATATTCTCAGACATTATATTATGGTAGGCAAGACATCCTAGAAGAAAACTGGTGATGACCCTCTTCATAACAAACTAACAGAACTAATTATTAATTTCGTTGCCAATATTTTTCAAACCTGGATAATTTTCTCAATTTAAGGAATGAGATTCTCTTATCATATCCTTTACCATAGTTACTAGTACAATAAAAAATCATTTAATATGACAATGTTATTATCATGTAAGGAATATTCTAAAAAGGTTCACTTCCTTTCAACAATTTTCAAATTACCATAGCCATTAGATTTGATTATTTTCCAATCTTTTCTTGGTCCACTAAAAAATACATGGAAACCATGGAAAGAAATTTCAAGAATCTATTATCCGTAGATGCATCCATAATCAATTATTACATCAAGAAAATCAATAATTACTTCATAAATGTTTTCCCATCACCATGTTCTTGTATCTCTATTACTTCTAGATAAGTTAATCAATAACAACATTTAACGTCCCCAGAACATAGCCCATATTGATGTTAAATTTAACCATATACTCTACTCAAAACCTATAACTAAAATTGAGTTCCCACTGAGTGATGATATATAGAATTATATTGGGTTGCATTTAAAAATGAACATATCATTTATGAGACAATTTCAACTACACTTCTAGGAATAGACTATAGTTTTAAAATTGAAGTGATGAAATGGATATTTATGTTCACGGGGTTGAAATTGACATAAACCACAAAAAACTACTTGATCCTCATGAATTAATAGAAATACTAATCCAAAAGAAGAGGCATCATAACAGAATATTCCTCTGATTACTGGCTAATGAAAAATGTAGATATTGTAAATATTCAATTAATGGCATGAAAAACAACCTGACAATGATCAGACCATTCAAATATTTATCCATTTTGGTAGACACCATCATCAGTGCTACTAGGAGGGGGATTTTTTTGATGAACTATCAATAGTATTCATCTAACCTAAGGACACCCTTGTTCTAAAAATCATTGAATGGATGATCCCAATACATCGCTACTTCCACATCTTATGAGTTCATATAAATTTCCAAAATAAAGATCACATAACAAAAAAAATACATGATTTATCCAGATGTTTCTATTTGAAATATTAGCATAATGATACTACACTCAAATTATTCTCTACCCAATATTGATATTTCTAACTTGAAACTCAAAAGTTTATGTATATATGAGGATATCATAAAAAAATATATAGATTGTAGAGTCAAGATAAGGGTGAATGATCTTGTTCATGGGATGCATGAAAACCTCTGTGGATTTCATCAATATAAGAATCATGACAAGAAATTCATATGGGATTTTTCTACGACTACATTTTTTCTTATGGATATACCCCCTCAAACCCATGACTATTGATATCCTAAATTATGTTCAATCTATGAGAACCAATAATTAACGAATCATAGAGATCATCGGTCCTAGGAAAATGATAAATATTCATTAAAATCAGCTAATTCAACTTAATATATTTCACAATGATTCGTATATTATTATCCAACATATTTTAAAACAAAATAGGAGTACGCTATAAAGATGTACAAGTTCTGATAAAACCCTTTTTCTCAATATTGAGTTATCTCAACTCAAATGATTCTTTATAATAAGGACTAATAAAATTAATTTATGCTCGCATCATGTGTTATATCATTAACTCTACAACTCATTATGCTGGAACACTAGAGAAGACATTCAGAAAGAAATAATCATAGTGAAAGATAATATTTTGAGAATAATAAAACCTATAATCTATTTTTACTATGAAAAGTATTCCCATTAATTTTTTTTGATGTAACAAAAATGGAATAATTATACCTCTACACATAATGATTTGACATCCCCTCACTGGCCCATAAAAACTTCTTTCCCTTTCTTGAAATTAGGTTTACCCGTTTCTGAAAATAGTTTACACAATCACAGAAGGATCCCAGAACACCCTGAGAGTAGAGGGGTGAGTCAGTGTGTGAACTTATTATTTTAAAAGTTTTGGATCCAATTCCCATTCTAATAGGAACTTGTTACAACTTTCAATAAAATGAAATAAGGGATTTGACACTTTAGTTTTACTTGGTTCACCACAAAGAACTATGTATATAGAGAAAACACTGATTGTGTTTCTATCATAGAAAAATCCCCTAATATTCACTGTTTTATAGATTGCGTGTTTCTGTCACAGACACTCTGTGTCAGGCACACTGCCTTTACAAAGGTTTAGGAAACACTCACTACATCCCTCATAAAACTTCCGTCGACTCCCCCTGGAACATTACCTTGGGTGAAGTATAACTCAATTTATAGAATTGAAGGTCTCCTCAATATATTTTCATTAAAATCTTTATCTCTATTCTTTTTGAGACACTACTTTCATCGACATCCTAAAATAATGCACATGAAATCACTAAAGCACAGAACCAGATAATCAAAAGCCTGTCAAATGCATAACACCACACTTGCGTGCAATAGCCCAACATGTGAGAAAGATTTTGGAATTATCATGAATGATGACTTTCATGAAACACCTACTTTCTGTTTAACCCTTATCTTTCTCGCAACTGCACTGAAGGGTCCACTTGGACTTTTGTAACTAATGGAACACCCTGTATGCAAGATTTAATCTATTCAAATCTTTCTCACCGAAATATTTTTCACTGATGAGGTACCATATTTTCGATGGAAAATTCATAAGTCTTATATGGGGGTAGATACTTATTTACAGGCCCCTGATGACCCTTCGTACAGGATGATGAAGGGATTTCGTCAGTGTGCGGATGATTCTTCATGTGTGCGCAAAACCCTTTTTTATGTCTCATTGGGAGATTAAACCCTTTCGCAAAACATCATCTTCTGCGCACTCCATGACTTTTCCATTTTTTACGTTCTTAACCCAAAACATGTCTTGTGTTCATTTTCCAAAAACACATTCAATATTTTGTGCAAAAAACAATATTTTGTGCATGCTTCAAATCTTTCATGCGCCTTCATTTTACAAAAAAAATGTTTTTCTATTTTTCAATTTTCATCCCCAAAAATTGTACAAACACTGGTGAATGGCCCCAACTTCAATACTGCTTTCAGATCAAACTATATGACCCCTTTCCATGTAATCTTATTAATCATCCATGAAAGGGATGACAATAAGAAACCCAAACCATGATCAACCCAAATTAGATTGAAAAAAAAATAAAAAACCAAACTCAATTTCCATCAAAGAATAACCTTGGTTCCAACAATCACAAAATATGGTGAACTAGTCCATTCCAATGATCATATCAATATTTTTCATCTCAATGATCATGAAATCACATAAATTTCATCATCAATAAAAAATAACAAATACTCTATATATCACTGGATATGGAAAACTTTATTTCACCAAGGATGTGTCCAAAGAAAGAAACTCAAACAAGAACATAATATATATGTCTTGGTGAGAAAATAATTGACCAGATATAAAATAATTGAAATCCACATTATAGAAAAGATATTTATAAATTGAAGACGTGATCAATACCATACCTTGAATGGTATATGGTACCATTCCACAGTCAGTTAGATCCTAGTTCATCAAATACTCTTGACTTTACTCAGATTCATTACCCTAAACCGGAGATGAATACATCACCTAATCTAATGTCATATTAGGAGTTTCAACAAGATACAAAGGAACAAATTGAGATCCCAGGGTTTCATATCACATCAACCCCAAACCTTTGTGGAAGCATGACCTCAAATATTTGTATAAAAACTAGAGATACCCCATATTTCCATACTATTGAGACTTGATATGAGGTTTTGAGAAAACATATGGAAATATCTTATCATTACATAATAGATGAACTATGAAACACTTCCTAATGTGGTATAAGAATCAATACTCTTCTAAAACTACCAACCACTGCCCTATTTTTTGACATTAGTTTTTATCATCCTAATACCATATTTCAAACTCATCATGAATTTAATTGGCCAAACCTCTTGAGTACTAATGGATAGAAGAAGTGCAATAAATCAATCTTACTCTAAACCCTTATCAGTAGTAAAGGCCTTATGTATATAATCTAAGTATGTAATTAGGATGAAAATCCTAACACATCATTTGATATTAGGATTAAGACCAAAATCATACTTCCTCGTATTCTATACCTCATTCCCTTTCAAGTGGGGAGAAAAGAGAAGAAACTAAGTAGTATGAGAAAAGTATTGAAATATCATAATGGATTCCTATAGGATCTACATGAATTAATTTTCATGATCAATATTTAACATGTTGGGAAATAATTCACTGAAGAACTAGTTCTTGATGGTCTACTAGGAACCCTCTCATCTTTCCTCTTGTCCCATGACAACCGACCAATTCAGAGTGGGTCCCTAAAGTATAAACACGTATAACTTGAAATTTTGTTACTACAGTTAATTGACTAATTCAAATATACATTCATTCATATTTATGCTTTTTTTAACATCTTTTGGTTACCCATTTCCCAAGATGCATGGACGATGTTGGTTTTAGAAACTGTAGGCACAGTCAACATGGGTTATTTGTATTCCTATATTATGGGTAAGTACTATTTAAAATGCTATAGGCTAGAATGTATCAAACATTAAAAAAACTAGAGAAGTTGTGGGATCTTTCTTAAGTGTATCCTCCAATATAGCATACGGTGAAACAAGTGAATCCTTCCATATAAAAGTTTTCAGATGTATCTAAGATGATATATTTTTTTGAATGGAAAATAAATATCTAGGCACACCTCAATAACTTGAGTTAAAAACAACATAAATATTTATAAGGAACAATAATGTGATTTTTATCAGAAGAGATACCCTAATAGAATCACACAGACATTTTGTAACCCTCTTTATTCTACCCAATGCCCTAAACTACTCTTACATACTTACATGATAGTCAAAATCATATAGATGTAAAAAAAATAGCATCCTCAAGATAAAATAACTAAATTAATAATATATAAACCATAACATTATAATCATAGATATATCAATAAAAATAAGAGACATATATATCCCATACTGATTTCAGGAATTAAGTTATTCATTTACAGAATTGTAATGTTGTACAGAAAAGGTATATATATGAAATACTATAACAATTTTCACTTCATTATCAATTAATTCAAAAAATACCATAAAACTATAACACAAATCCCATCATTAATAACTCATAGGTTTCTTACACATGATCAATATAGGAACATTTAATCTCCCCTACCAATGTTCAACAAAAGCTATCACTTTTCAAAAATGTCTTAGAATAACCCAAAATAATTAAAGAAAAATAAATATATAATACAATTATATAATTACTTATCCACATCCATTATGTTAGATCCATATATTTATAGGGCCCCATGAATTCCGCCGCATACATAAGAGGATTCTTACTAGTAGTGAGAGTTATAATTCCATAAGTGTTGAGACTATACCATTGAAAATAATAAAAAGCAATATAAACATAATTGTAGATTACTAACTAGAGTATCAAGTGGAAGAGAATTTGACATGATATAATAACAAATGTCAATCATGTCATACAAATAGATAAAATATGATCCCAATGTGGTATAAAATACTATTCTATAGAAGGTATAAAGAGAAAATTAAGAAACCACATGGAACCCCACAGATTCCATCCTGATATCACTACCAGTAATATGCTCCATAGCTCATCAATCTAAATCATGCCCCTTTTCTTTATGTTGTTTCCAAATCATAAAGTCTTGTTGTGCATTGAGATACCCATGTTGGGTGTGTGTGATAAAACCCAATAAGGATCCACCAATGTGTTCTTAAAAATGTATTCACAAGTATAACTTTTATTTTCCATGATAATAAAAAACACAAGAAATAATATAAAATAACATACCATGCACTCATATTCCAACCATTCACTTATATTCACTACTAGATGTGGAGTGATACTAGATTCATACTCAAGCCTTAATGGGATTGAGACATCACACCCAAAATCTCTAGAACTGATCCAAAATCAAACGAATCATTGTTCTAGTTGTATATTAAATAGTTTTCTATGCAAAATGGATTGGATCAACATTAACACACCTCCTAAAATCCATAAAAGTCACTATTCTATGGTTTTATCTGAGGAAGAATTTTAATTCTCTAGATTCATGACCATTTTAGTAGTGATATATGAATTCATCATTATAAGGCATTAGATTACATTGGTATAGAAATTGAGTGTTTAATATGTGATTAATATTGAGGAAAGAATGGAATATATAGATGAAACATGAGGACATAGGTTCATGGATAAAATAACATAATTTATGACCATCAAAACACATGAATGTTCTATAATTGGTCTACAATGGAGAAGAATTCGTGAAGTTGGGGCGATGACGTCTCTAAGATAGATAGGGCATAATATAGGTAGAATAACAAGAAAAAATACTCATTTAAATGCCATTAATGGGTTTTTGGATCATTAAATGATTAGGACATAAGGTAATCTTGGGTTCTAGAAATTATTTTCTAATCGTGTGAGTGTCACATCCTATCTAGGGAAACCCGCTAGGTTTAGTCTCATATTTTTAAAACCATAAAATAACTATGATTTTCTCCATTGAAAAATATTACATGGTTTTACAGGTGATGATACATGTGTAGATAAACGATGTTATTTTAAATTATCCAAACCAAATTTTAATTTCTCTTTCCATATTGTTTTTTGTAGATTTATCATGGTTTCTGGAAACCATACTTAAACCATTAACCTTAATGAGGGGCTCTAAAACTGTCTTAAACCAACCAAAACTCTAGAGACTCATTCCCAAATAATAACTCAAAATCAAATGAATAATGTCATAAATTAACATAAAACATGCTAAAAAATCTCTTCAAATATATGTAATGTTATTTCAACAAAAACACATCATAATAATCCATGAATCATGATATGATCATGTTTGGGTTGGTTTGACCACATCCATGAAAAATAATATGAAATTATATAATGTAAGATTAAAACAACATAATTACTATTATAATATGATTTAAATATATTCAATATTTATTTTGTAACATGGAAATGTTGAAATAATGTTTTACTCATTAATTATGGAAACACACATTATTAGTTGAAAATAACTGAAAAATTGTCAATCCTGATTTAACATTATAGGGAAAATATTAAAGTACTCATGAAATGAAATATAAACATAATTAATCATTATAAATCATTAATTTTTTTTATATTTAATTATGTTTGAGTGATGAAATTTGTGAGATGAACTAATTCAAACATTTTAATTATGAAAATAGTGCAAAAAGATCATGATTTCCCATACCCACCATCAAAAATTGGTAATAAATAACTAATATAAATATAAATAGTAATTATATATGAATTTTAGAAAATGATAAGTATATAAAAAATTATATTAATATATTATGAAGATATTAATTATTTTTATAAAGGATTTTATACTTGATTCGACTAAGAGGGGATACCAGGTAAGAGGTTCTTTATCAGGAATTTATCATCTTGAGGCTTAAATATTAATGTGACCCATGATACCATTATTATAGAATTATTACCCCATAATGAATTTATTTTAACATATTTAAGTTTTTTTATGAGACATATCATATATATTCTTTAAATGGATCTCTATTAAAAAGTTGCCTAACTTAAAAGTGGTTTTGATGAAAATATCACCCAACATGTAAATGTTTTTTGACTCATTTTCAAATCGATGGGACCAGTTGGATATTGTGAATAATAATTCATTTTTATATGATGTGTGAACATGCCTACTTCTATTAAATATGAAATGATATCCCATTTAGCTATATTTTAATGTCAACTTTAGGATTTTATCCTTAATAACATTTGATTCATATGTTACCAATTAAGTAAGAGTGTCATTGACTCAATTTAAAATTCATCATGTCATAATATTTATTTACTCAATGAAAAATTAAAGAATTAATTAATCATATAAATACATTATTTTTAATTACATTCCCTTTTCTTCTATTGGAAAATTCTTTCTTAACATTAATAACCACTTCTTTGATAAAATTTTTTCTAAAATAAAAGTGTGACTTTAGTAAAAATAACACCCATATGTACAATGAATCCATTCTTCCATTTCCATATTTTCCTTACAAAAAATTTTATTCTCTATTCTTTTGATTGAAAAAATGAATTATTTTTTTATTACCAAATATTTCATTACACGAATTCAAAAGTAAAATTTAATAAAAGTTTTTCATTATGGGTTTCAGAATGACATATTTAAAAATATTCAAATAAAAATTTCCTAGAATTAGAAAATGAAAATATTATTTTTCCTTCTGAAATGTATTTTTATAACAATTATGTCTTTTCAAGGAAAAACTGTTGAAGTAAATTTTTTTAACTAAATTTGATAATTTTTGTTAAATAACTTGTTACTGAAAGTAGCATTTGAGAGTGAACTGAAACTTCATATTTTTTATATTAAAATTAAATTTTTCTCCAGAGACTTCTTTTATATTTTAATATATATGGAAACATTTTTTCACCATCTCTATCATATTATATTAATAATTTCTTAAAAAAATTCTTTTTTCATATAATAAATTAATTTTATTCTAAATTTATAAAATAAAACTTTTAAAATGATTTCAATATATCAAGGGAATTTTTTATTTCCATAGTGGTTTTTATAAGACTCATAAAATGATATTTTCATTTATTTCCTTTTTATTCAATACAACTTATTCTTTATTCAATGATTTTTTCTAGATATTACTACCCATAATAATTTTTATACATGGATTTGGTAATGTTATTTTCAATGAAATATGTGACCAATCAGTACCTTTTTATTTACTAACCATCCACTTTGAATAGAAATAAGTGTTATCCCAATGCCATTCCTTCATGAACACCCTATTTTTAATTTATTAGATTTAATATTGTTCAATAAGATATCATATGTTCATTTAATTGTGAAATTAGTTACTTAACCATATACCTTTTATCTATATGGTGTAAATACCATATTCTCAATTATTATTATTGAATGGATTTTACCTAATAATTTTCCAAATATCTTTATAAACCCATTTATTTTATGTAGGTATATCATGTTATGATATTTTATGTAATAAAAAATGTTTCCCTCATGTGATTCTATTTGAAAAGTATATAGAACCCATTTTCATTATATGGGTTCTTTATGATATTATTGATTATATAAAGTACAAAAATATGTGAATGATTAAGATTTAGTTCCTATATTATTCCCCAATTAAATAGTTTAGAGTTTATGTTTCATGAAATAGTTGTTCATTAGTATATTTTCGTTTCTTGCAAACATTGATATTGAGGGTGTGTCCCTTGAAAGCTATTTTCACTATACTAATGTATATGAAATATTTAAAAGTTATTTCTTAGTTATATGCTTATTCCCATGACTATATTTTTCTCCCATGGATCATGTTTATTGAATCACTCTTTTAATTCATATTATATTTAATTTAAAAATTTATTATATGATTTATGATGTATGCTTTATTAGTTAATATATTCTTTTGTATCTTGATTAAAAATATATTCTAATATTTTTCTCAATTTTTATCTTCGATTGTTATCACTTATATTTGTCCCTATGTAGAATACGATCTCAAAGATTAATGAGGATCTCATTCCCTAATTTATGAATAAATTTATCATCTAAGATGAGTATATAAATGTATATTATGATTTGGAATTGTAAGATATTTCTAATAATTGCTATGGATTAATTAGTCGCTCAGATAGTTGAAAAATGGCCATTAGTAGTAAAATTCCTATATTTTGTTAATTAATGTTTTTTTAAATTATCTAAATCTCTAATTAAAATTTTTATTTGTAATGTATTATTTTGAAATATTTTTTTATGTCATGTACTTAATGAGTTATTATTTCAAAAATACCACTATTCGTATCCGAGTGTGATTTAGATAAATTTTGAGATTAAGATGTTATCCATTGGGGATAATATATATAATGTAACTTTTAATAATGCTCTATATGTTATGGTCGATCATAATTTAAAATGTATAGAATAAACATTAAGGTTTTTAAAAAAATTGATTATTTTAGGTGTTAATATAATTAGGATTCGATGAGAAAAATGAGGACAATTTGAAGGGATAAAATTAAGTATTGTATTAAATCTTTAAATTTTAATAAATTTCAGGTTGTGTGGTTTTGTAAAAAATAAACTCTTATTTGGATACTATAATGTGGATATAGGATTAGAGAGGTTTGTACCTCAAGAAAATGACACCAATGTCGTTGTGCATGGTTTTAACTAAACTAAGAATTTGTTCATGAAAAAGAGGCCTAACTACACACATGGGTATTCACTCCCATAGGAAATGTATTGACTGATCCAACGCTCTTTTAGAACAATAATGACGGTTTTATTTCAATTTTATATTGAAGGAATGGGTTGGGACGTGTAATATAACCCAACATAAAGTATAATAGGTTGAAAAAATATGTATATAGGTTGATCTAAAATAAATATATGATATTTTTATAATAATAAAAAGGTATTTTATGGTATTAATTCATTTTATGCTTATAATCATTCTTCAATATTCTTAAATATACAACACTCGTGTAAACTCTTTTGATTTTATTAAATGCTGAAACTAGAATTAACTATAAATGTGAGGGAAAATATATAGATTACCTTAATATATCATTTGTCTTTTGGAGAAACAATGTGCTACTAGATACAATATAGTAATATTGACAGACAGAAAAAATTATCCTTTTTAGGAATAATATCAAAAATTGATATTTTATTACTTGTAACACAAGATAGAACCTAGTCATCGATAAAAAATTATATAATCAAGTGTGACGGTGAAAATAAACTAATATTAAGCAATTTTGATTCTAATACTAGAGTATATTTCCAAGTTTGAAACACTTCCTCATAAATCCCCAATAAAAGAATCTACTAGGATTCACGATCTTATAGTCTACTGTCCAAAGATTCCATGAAAATCATCTAGATGACTACATCCATAGAAATTATCAAGTTTCTATCTCTATGTGCAATGAAAGATTAAATCTATAATATTATTGAATATTAAAATCTATTTTGGTGACCTAAAATATATTCATATAGAATAATAAATACACTAAAAACTTAAACTTATTTTTAGCATGTAAATACATCGAAAAATAATGGGTTAATGGGTTACACAGGATGCTTTGACAAGATTTATTGAATTATAAAGTGATAAAAAATGTTGATATTTGAGAATTATCTCAAATATTCTATTAAAATAAGAAGTAAAAATTAATCCCAATTGTAAGAATTATGAAATAGTTAATTCAATCTAGAAGTCTCAAAAATAAAAATATATCTAATGAGGGTGAATTTCAAGAGATCGATAAATTGTTACAAATATTATTTTAAGATGGTGTATGTATTTATTGATACATATCTATAGATTTTATGTGATAGTGAATAATGGAAATCTTGGAATCATAATAATTTCTTAAATGATTTTCGATTATCATATTTAGCTATTTATATATTAAATATTTAGATTTGTTACTTTTTCATTGTTTGTATTTAGGTTAAATTTATTGATTGGTGATAATATTAGACTAATAAAGGTTCTATTTAATTCTCTCATACTTCCAAATTCATTGATTATTTCATCAAAAATAAATTATAGTTGTGGGTGGGTGATAAATAGATAGATGATGTTAATTTTGATAACTATAGGGATGATCACCATAATATAAGGGTTGAAAATAATATAGGATTGCCATAGTAACAGTAAATCATTGCTGTAGAAAGATAAAAATTGATTATTTGGATTTATAATAACTTTTTGATTATTTTTTATCTAATGAATATGTTCTTAATTGACATTATTGTTATATTAAAGGAGAAAATATAATTCTAAAAACAATTATTGACAATAAATTAATTTCTAATATAAAATTGATTATACTATCTAAAACATTTAACAATTACTTGAATATGAAAATTATCTCTCTATATTTTTTTATTGAATAATTTCTCCATTTTTCACAGTTATTTAGAAAATATTTTATATATTTTTAATATATTATTTAAATAAAAAACCTATCACCCATAATTATAAATTTTTTTCTCTTTTAACAAAAGTTTTAGATTATTTAACCAAGACCGATCAGTATGGAAAAAATATAAGAAATCACAGGTTAACTGTATTTTTATAGATTTAAATATACCAACATATATAAATTATGATTAAAAAATATATTGATATGTATGGTGAATATGTGAACAACATTATTTTCTAATCTACCACTAAACAAAATTAATCAACTTTTATGGTGAATGAATTGATTGGTGTTACCAAATTATTTCATCATCACTACTAAATTTTATGTATGTTAATTGATTCAATCATCATCCACACACCGTATAATAGAAAAAAAATAACTATAAATTTATCAATATCCTCATTTAAAATAAATGGTTACTTCGTTTTAATTATATACAATATCCATAGATTGCATGATCAACTAGAATAACTATATTGGATAAAAACATGCTTGGATAATACTTGAAATTATTATTTTTATATTAATCTTGTTAGACATAACATTATATAACAAAATCATTATATATAATAATTAATGATTCAAGAATAATATATCCACACACTACTAAGAGACTCCACATTATTATAGAAGAGTGTAAACCCATCCTTTCTTATCAACATCTTAATCTTGTCATCAAAGAGAAAATGAAATAAATATTTTACCACAGAATATCTTCATCACTTCTCCACTCTGTGATATTTTAAGAAAATAATTCCATTAAACACCAAACAATAATCTAATCTAATCTATTAATAGAACATACTCTTACCATTAACTTCTTTCATAGAGAGATACTTGGTAAATATAATTCCAATAATATATACTACAATAATAAATATTATGAACAATATATCCATTTCATGTATATATTCTTATTAATGTTATTATATCATTAACTCTATAAACACACCTCCAATAATATAGTACATTCTATTTTATTGTGATTTTTAATTTGAATTTCAAATTTCAAAAATTAGATTCCATTTTAAATTTATACCACTTTAATTTCAGGTGTTGGGTCAATTTATACCTTCATTAAAAACAAGAAATATAAATCAAGATGATGTATTTGTTTATCCTTTTACAATGATAAATATTAACATAATAAAAACCAATATTTTTAATGATTCATATATTTTATATCTTTTTTATGGTGTAACAATGACCATATACACATGATTGTATTATTCACATTGAGGCCCATTCTTTCTTCTGTAACTGTTCCTAAAACCATTTTCATTCTCCAAGTTATTTTTGGTATATAATATATCTTTTTCAATATAATCACTAATATTGATTAATATATAATAGAATGAAAACTTATGCACCACATGAATTGTGGCATGGTGTGATACACTATGGTGTAACTGACATCCATTATAATGAATCCTTCGTTCCAACACCAGACTCTGAGAAAATGATAAATCATGGTTTAACCACTATATAATTATCCCCATGTCATGAAGGATAAAATAAAATATATTTTAATTTTAAATACTAATAATAATATTATTATTAAAATTGAGGCTTAATCCATTTTTCCTTCTCTAAAATAAAATACTCGTACACATAGTGGCTTCAAAACTTCCTTTGTGGAATGATCTATTTTATAGAAAAAAATTTATCCGAATCATATTCTAAAGGACTCTAAACCGATGATGATCTCCACCACATCTAAAACAACAATATTCAACTTATGTTAAAAATAGACTTTTTTTTTGAAAAAATTATAAATGTGTTGAAAAAAAATAAAACAACAATAATAAAAATCACATCAACTCAAATTCCCCTCCCTCCAACTGTCTCTAAATTGGAAACAACTATATATTGGGGAAACCTTAAACATCAAATTACTTCATTGTCTAAGAAACATCTTCCTTTTTATACGTATTTGTGAATTTTTTTTATAGAAATCAAGAATTATAAACAATAATTTAAATTAATTTAGTTATAATCACTCATATACACATCCAAATAACTTCTTTCACTTCTTATATTGGTCATACTATCTTATAATTTGTTTTATTACACACTTTAAAAAATAATATCCCTAAACACATACTGAATAAAATATGTTAGAATAAGGCACCCAAACCTACATAAAAAAATTCAAACTATTACCCATTTGAAAAATTAACCAAAATACTTTCTCCCATTAAGTAAAACAATATGTTATTAAAATTTATGTTTTTATCCATCCCTTTGACAAAAATTCTAATGACAGGATTATGTGATATGGGTCACTATAAATTATCATTGAGAATAGTTATGTTTAACACCCATCATCATCCTCATACTTTGAAATTCATCTTTTTGGAAATGTTGGGGTATAATTATTAAATTTTATAATTTATGGGGAAAAATATAAATTTTCACATGTTTTTTACGGATTTAATTATGATTTTGAACTATATATATGAGTCAATTGATTAATATTGTTGATCAAAATTTCAAAAAAAATATTGACCATACATTGATTGTCACATCCTAATGGCTATGAAAAATACATTTCTTATTTGAGATAATTAAGATGAGTTTTCATCTACATAAACCCTGTGATTTTGGGAGATGTTATTAAAAACTACAGTTCAATTACAAATAATAGTACTAATGATTTTTTTTCATCATATAACAAGACAAAAATATTTTACCAAATAAAAATACTCCATCAGATGAAGATTTAATTTTAGAACACATCTATCCTAGTCCCCATCACTAATACTTAATATAACCAACATTATTCTACTTTAATGTATAATCCTAAATTATATAGTTCCTTTCATATAACATTGAATTAAATTATTATATTGATGTGTGTTTCATTTGGAATAAAATAATACCTTTTATATAATGTTATAATTTATAAAATATACTGTCACGAATTAATAAAATGGAGCCAACTACTTATGAGTTCTTTGAATATAGTTTGATTATATATTTTTCCTTTTTTTAAGAGTGCATTCTTCCCACTAGTCCTAGATTAGAATCTACCATTACATCTTATATATCAATAATATTTAAAATTTACTATGTATTATTATCTCGAGAAATTATTATTTAATATTTTCTTGGGATATATAAAGATTAACTAAACAATTTATCTCTCCCAATATTGAAATCTTAAACAAATCTATCATTTGACTGGAAAACACTATACAAATAATTTATTTATTTACAATATAAAAATTTTCATCATCATACAAAATAACAATAAGTGAAAACTCTTTAATTTTCATAATTTTTAGGTTATTTTCCAATATTCCTTTAAAAAGATTCATTTACATTATATATGAATCACCATTTTAATACTATAACCTTATATAATTTTCAACTCATAAAATACCTTTAAAAATAAAAAAACTTTGTTAATAGTATCCAAAAAATTATTCCTCATTGTTATTAGGGTACATTCCCTATAAAACCACATCACTTAGGAAAGATGAATTGGTATCCTTTTAAAATATATTAAATTTTGTTTTGATAGAAATGACAAGCATTATTATAAAATCCTCAAGACTTTCATATAAGAAAACATTCATATCTAATTTAATCCCCTTATGCCGATAATAATCAGTCAATACCAACCTTTCTTAATTTCTCATCACATCACGTTTTTTCATTAAACTTATTCCATAAGACCGACTATGTTTAAATTGAAATCTTATTCATTTTCATAGTCATAAAATTTTATTTGTTTATAATGTAATTTTTTTTCATTTATTTATTTATATAATTCCACACTTTTTATGGTTTAATTACTCATACTATCTTTTTGGATTTACCAAGGAATGTATTGAGGTATATGTCATAATTTTTATATTTCTCCCAGTTAATAGTAATTCTCCATTTTATCCAATTTTATTTTAATATTAAAAATACTTTCAAAAAACTTAATATGCTAATTTTTTTTGTCATTAATCTATTGAAACTATAGAATAATTATATTTCTCTTGAACATCCTTAAAATATTCACTATTTTTTTAATTTTTAGTTTGTTGTTCTAAATATTAATCTCCATCTCCATTACATCAATTAAATATTAATTTTCTGAAATAATATTTTCATGAGGAATCTGGTACCATAATTCCATCAATATAAAATAATTTCTACATTTTGGAATACAACTACTTTAATATTCTTATATTTGAAGTATAATGAAAAAAATCATCAGTAACTCTTTCCCAAAAAATTTCAATGTTTTCTCCCATTACATCATTAACAAAAACACAATAAAAACCCTCAGGTAATTTATGTTGGGTGTGTTTTTATATTATATTTTAATTGGTTACTTGTATTCATTTGGTGGATGTAGGCATTGATTTTTATTTGGTATAATTATTTCAAAATATTACCTTTAAGAGAACCAGTAATATTCTAGTAACCCCCACCAGATAAAAATTATTCAATGAAAACCACCATTTCATTATTTGATATATCAGAAATAAGACTCTTATCAGATACCATGTTTTTTAATCAGATTAACAGATTATGGGTATTTAATCTATTTTACTATAAATTCAAATTATAAAAAATTGGTAACCATATTTCATTTCAGCTATCCTAAAATTTTAAAATATCATCATGTTCTCTAATTTATATATCATAATCATAAAAAGGTAATATTATTAATAATATCTGTAAATGAGATAATGTACTTATTTACAATGATGAACCCATATTTTCCTGATCTTTATTTATATTAAATAATTCTAAACTCAATGCATATGATTTTAATATATATTTATGGATAAAATCCTATAATTACATTGTAATTACCATGAATGTTTAAGGGGTATATTATAGTCCCCATGAAAGATTAAATTAATTGATTCAATTATTTAATGGTGCTTGAAGACTCATTATGGTTAAAGGATATGAGATGTTTTAATTAGATATCCATTCATCAAAGAAAATAATTTTTTTTATAGATTAGTTTCGAATAAAAATAATAACAATTGTAAATACCTTAACTCCAGTAATTTCAAGATGGTGTTTACTTTATTACATTATCATAAGATATAAGGGATCATATAGCAGACGAAAGAATTTTTTAGTAGTATTGGAAAACTAGATAAATTTATGAATATCACATTTCATTATAATACATAAAATAATGAAATTATTTTCATTGAGAACATCATTGTTATCTCTATAATATACATTCATATAATTCAAAGTGCACTTCCTAGAATCATGGGTAAAGGGAAAAATAATAATGAAATGAGATGCTCAAAAATGGTCATATACAATATAATATATCATTATTTAATATTATGTAATAAATATTAAAATGTAAATAACTGAAAACACAAGACATTTAGACAATATATTGGGTATAATGAATAATATTGTTGGAATATATGATGATAAAATAATGTCATATATAAAATAATATAAATAATAATATTTTATATGGATATTATAACTATTAAAATAATAACAATAATAACATTATTTTATTTCATAATGATAGAATATAATATCAGATATCCTAAACTTATAATCAAGGTCTCATTCCATGACTACTTACTTAAATAGGTAAGGAATCATCTTAATACACATTATGTATTTCCTATTTTTACCTAAAATTTAATCAAGGGGTTTCATAATATCAACACCACTTGACCCATAATAATTCACATACCTTCATTAAATGAATCAAAAACATAATAAACATGACTTAAAAATCAATAACATTATGTACTGGATGAACTAGCATACAGAATGTCTATAATTTCCATAGTAAAACTGATTATAAACTATCTAGATAATTATATTGGATTTTATCATTTTATTATATCCTCAGTAATGAATATTATTAATTAAAAGATGTTAATATATATGAAAATAAATTTAAATTTTCATTAGATAATTTATTTTAGAAAATACATTTTTTTATTATGAAATCACTTACTTAAAATATGAAAATTTCAAATTTCTAAAGAAAATAAATTCTTTAAAGAATCATCGAATTATATAATTGATATTACAAATCATTGATGAGAATTTTTTTAGGGAATTTTATACACTTCATGTACATTGTAAAAAATATTCCTTTCAAATATGTAGTAAAAATTCAAAAGTACCTCATTTGGAAAGAAAAAGAAGTTATCTATTTAAGCAAATTTCTCTAAATTGAATCATGGGTAGAAATGTTATTAATGAAATGTAAGATAGTTTTAGAATAATTCTTGATTTTTAAAAAACCATGGATATAAAAGATTATTTTTGACCAATATCGAAGTAATGTTAGTTTTCAATAAAACATTTTTCTAGATTCATGAGATTTTAAAGAGTTGAAAATGAAAGAAAAAATTTATTTTCCAAAAATTATTAGATAATAGGATAATAGATTGAGATTAAGATATAAAAATCAAATAATTCCCCATATTGGTACATATACATAATCAATCTTGAATAATGATTATGCTGTGAAATAAACCCTTACCTCATCAATGACATTCATTAAAAGTGCTACAACATCAAGAAAAATAAATTTAAATTTATTATACTTATATACCAAAATACTTTTCATACATAAAATATAAAATATGATTAGATTATAACATTTCAACATCAATTTATTAGTTATTAATTACAAAAATCATTATTTCCGGATACATACCCTATTGATTTTCAAGAATGTTTTAGTTCAGTAGATACGTTCCTTCAAAAATGAGTATAATCACAAAATCCCCTAAATGTTAATAATGATATAGATTTCATATAAAATTATATATATCAAAATGATTAACACAATTCATGGAGATGGTATTTATTCCATACCCATGAATGTTATTTTCATTTTCTAAATAAAATAAAGAAAAGAATAAAAATATTACTTTATAATTATAAAATCATAATTATATTTTAATTTAATTATATATAATTTAAATATTTTTTAATGTCCCATATTTTCTATATATTTTTAGTATATATTATGTGGATTAATGATGATATGAGGAGCTGTGATGACATGAAATTTTGAGGTCTGATCTGTTCAAAATAAATGTTTGAATAATATCAAAATATTAAATAAAATGCACACATAGTTTTCCATAAAAAGTGGAATAACATCTAAATGGGTGCTATAACGCCCCGACCCCAGCTTCCTAGAGTCGGTGCATTACTTCGTAACATTGGCATGATCACAAAAGATCAAGTCTTGAAAGACAGATTAGTTTAGTAGCCTTGGAAACACTAGATACATTCATAAATGTTACATTACATCATAAAGTGAAAAACTAATAACAAAGTCTTCACAGTCCACACTCATATCCTCTTCTGACTATCCCTGCAGGTCATTCATTAAATACTTCTTCACATCCTGGAAAATATTAAAACATTGAAAGGGGTGACCTCAGATTTTCAATAAGGATAACAATATTGCGGAAGCGTTCATAAATAAACATAAAAATTTAAGTCAATGTATAATTCAAACAAAAGCCTTTTAAACTTGAACATCAACATAATATGGAAAAAGTAAAATGAGATAATGTCATTCACTTCTTCACATGGATATTCTACTGGTCGAATAATCACATGCAATATCAATAACCACATTCATAATGAGGGAATGTATAATGCCAGACATTCTGAAACATTTTGTCAAGGCCTCGGCCAAGACGTCTAAAATGATTAAGGCCTCTGCCAAAACCATAAATAAAATTGGTAAAGGGCCTCAGCCAATTCCACGTCTAGTTGTCTCATGAGACCTACCGATGCAATTTTATTAGAAGATACCTACGTTTAAAATTCCTCAAATATACTCCAGTGTTTTTCTGTAAACATTAAGCATGCTTCTGAAAACAAAATAACTAATTCTGAGACTGCTCGACTAATTACAGGCCATGATGGGTCCACGCCCAATCCCTTCCTGTCTACCACACACGAGAGTCGGGTTTTCTGAAATCATTTTTAATCTTGCGTTAAATACGTATACTTTTGCACTGGATTTTCATATTTTGGAGAGAAATATCTTTTTTTTGAAATCATTTAAAATCACATAATTATAAAAGAAATCCTTTTGAATAAACGTAAAATTCAAAGGGATTTATACACCGTATAATATAAAGTTGTGTATAAAACAAAATATGCCTCAATGAAAGGAGATTGAGACGAAGTCTTTAAAAAGACCATTTTTAAAATAAAATAGATCTATTATGTGTATTCACTATATGTACACATAATGAAAGTATAAATACAAGATAGGACATAATAATATCATGACATAATTTGAAAGTAGGAGATTAACCCAAAGAATGGAAATTGGGTTAAGAAGTTCCCTTACCTTGCGTCTTGTCCTGACTCGACCATTCTTTAACCTCCTGAATAATAAACTAGAGTTAATTTATATTTACTTAAGAACATTTTTCATGTTCATTATTCCTTTTATATCAATTATTACCATGTTATGAAAATTATGTAATTATTTAAGTTAATAACGGTCGTTTTGTCTATCTTTGGTACTTGAGTCAAAAATAAACTTCTTATAATTACAAGTTGTTCATGTGGTGAAATATACATTATATACAGAATTATTTTCATGATCTATATATCATATATATCATATATATACAGTATATACATTCATTTATAATATTACATAAAATTTATCGGTAAGAAATGAAATGCACCGTTCATGGAGACGGTAAGCCGTACGTACGTATGAACGCTACTTTCATTTCTGTTTCATATTTAATGGAATGAATTCATAATGATATAAATGTATAATATAATTCCAGTATAATATAGTGTATAATACCATTTACTCCATCCTTTATACATCCCACATATGGCATTAACGATTCAAATCACTTTGAGGGGGTGGTAGTCCGCACTTCCTAAAATGAAATTATAGCATTTACCTATAATGGAAATCATAAAGTATGCCATAAATTATAAATACAGAAGCATAAGTAAAACATAAACATATTATATATCATATATAAATATAGTTACATCTTAATGGCCACCTTTGAAGGTGTTATATGAGTGTTGAACAAACATCGTTTCGTGAGGCAGAAATTCACCATTCACAGAAACATTATGTTCTTTAACCATTAGATGTAGGTGTGTGTAAGTGTAGCTCGAATCCTTCATATAACAGCATCCTAGTATATTGAGGAAACTGGTGTTGTTACAAAATAAATTAATAAAAATAGTTTTATTGGTTGGAGAAGCTAAATAAAACAAAACAACATTAGAGAAGACATTACCTAATAATCAGGTAACTCTTTTTGATTTGATCCAAAGGCTTCCTTGGGAAGAGTTCTGCCCAATGTGAGGATTATAGGAGTAAGAGGGGGAAGTTGGGAGAGTATTTGGGCAGATTTTGGCCGAGAAAAATGGCTTGAAAGTGTGAATGAGGTGGTAGAGGTGGGGGCCTTTTATAAGTGGAGAGGATGGGTACTGTTGGAAAGTAAGGAAAGTTTACATTATTATACAATTATTTTCGGATTTTAAAGGTCCCACACTTATATAATTCGTGGATAAGGTGATAAGGGTTCTAAATATACCCATAAAATAGTCTTTGGACAAGTGTAGGCCTTGTATTGTACATTATCTTTTTATTTTATTAAAATCGTTAAATAATGAGGTCATCGCTGCATCATAATGATTTCATAAATAATTTAATTTATTAAATGTCTAAAAATTATAAAAAAAATACTATGATGTAGGGAATCTTTTTATCTTTCCAATGACTATTTATAGTAAAAAATATGACTTGTATAACCCCATGTGAATATTGTTTTAGTAAAACATTTCATGTTTGTGTCATTTTTTTACTTTAACATTAAATAAAAGGTATTTATGTCATTTTCCAACTAAAGTGGATCCATGGGGTCCCCAAGTTGACCCATGGATTTTATTGGTCGGCCATGGCACATAAAATGAGGGTAGGACATGTGTCAAGCTCATCTCATATTATTAAAACATTATTTTTACCCTAAACTACACTAATTACCTCTAATCGCGATTAAGAACTTAAAAGTTACTATTCAGAAAAAATTATTTTAATCTCATTGAACCACATTTTACTTCTTAATGAAATCCATTTATGTTGGATTTTTGAAAATCAAATCATAGAGGTGGTAATATTTCATTTAAACAAAAAATCAGTTATTTAACTACCACTTAGTGGTTTCACTATTCATCAAAAATTGAAGTTTTTCAGAACAATGCCAAAATTTCACCCTAAGCTAAAATTGATATTCCGATTTCAAAAATGAAGTCTATTTTACAAAATTCCAAAAATATAAGTTTCATTAAATTATTTTATAATTAATTCCCGCTGTCACAACAAATAGCGTGTTTTTAAGAAACAACTTATATCCAAAGATTGGCAATTGTTTATGTCTAATTTCAATGTTAAATTAATTCTAATGACCACCACTGGATAAAATGGTAAAAATATATTCTAATTATACTTTAAAACCACTAAATAGTATAATTTATCACTATAAATCATTTTGATTAAAAAAGTTGTTTTTAAGTATTTTTCACTATTCATAAAAAATTAGAAGTTCTCAGAAAAATACAAAAAATTCAACATAGGCTAATTTCGATATTCCGAATCCAAAAATAAAGTCCATTTTGAAATATAAAATTTCTATAAATTTAAAAAGTGGTTATTACTATTCATAACGGCTACTTTGATTAGTCTCGGTGTTTTAGAACTTAAAGTTGCGTACAATGAAAGATATTGCATTATTGATTGAGAAGCGTATCGTGGAAGCTCGGGGTGTTACATTATCTCCTCCTTTAATAAATTGCGTCCTCGCAATTTGGAATTTTTTCTTTGAAAATAAAAGGTTGAAATAAGAAAATACCTTTGTGGAAAACCCACATCGGAAATAAGATTAATAAAATTTAGCCTTAATAAGAGGGAAAGGGAAATGAAAAAGTCACCACCCAATTATGATATCGATTAGGAGAACATTGGTGGAAATTAGAGACATATAATTGGAAGAAAAATGTAAATATTTGTAGGGAGTGATTGAGGTCATCAATCACAATCAACTATCAAATTGAGGGCCTCAAAGCCTTCAATCTATGTTGATTTAAAATATCATCATTTCAACAAGACATAAGGTATTAGGATAACACATTTTTTTGTTTTAATATCCCTTTACTAAAGTTTAAGAATTAATTCATTCATTGAATAAGATATAGGTATATAAATATTTATGCTTGACAATTAGAGTTTCAACCTTCAACTCATCTTTCAGTCAAAAAGATAATAGAACTCAAAAATATTATACTTATCATAATTGTATAAGGTTACAAATGTTAACACATACCATTTAGATTAGTAAAAATATTTTGTAATAACCAGGGATTTCCTGTAGGCTAGTGGTAGGAAATAAAGGCCTGTCGCACTATGGTTGTGGGTTCGATTCCTGCACCTTTGTCCGACGCGATGGGTTATGCCCCACCCTGCAGGTTGTCCTATTCCTAAAACTATAGTATTATAATTTTATAAATAATATTCATAAATTTTTTAACCTTAAACAATACTATCCAAAGATCAACTTAATCCACTCCAACCTTTATAGTTATCCAAAATACCTCTGTCCAGACATTCTCTAAAAGGTCTCTTAATTCCAAAATCAATTTATCAGATTCCCCAAACAAAGTAAAGTTTCTCTTATTGTCACATACTAAAAATATAATTACCTTCAGTATATTAAAAACTTACTGAAATCAACAAGTACTGCAGTACAATCCTTATATATATATCACATTATTCTAATAACCAGAATATAATCCATGAGTCCAAAAGCACCAATACATTAGTTATTCTGCTTCAACTGTAGTAACAGCATAAGATTGTCCTTGATCCCTTGGCCTTTTCTGAAGTAAGTTTCCCTGACGCTTAGGACATTCATTTTCATAATGCCCCATTTCCCTAAAATTGTAGCATTCAACATTGATAGCATCTTTCTTTCCCTTGCAATCAAGCTCCTGGTGACCTTTTTCCCCACATTTATAACAAACTCCCATTCCTTTTAGGCAAGTACCAGGGTGATTCTTCCCACAATTATCACATAATGGAAAATCCTTCTTTCCCTTTTTCCCTTTATATGTCTCTTGTTCCACTGTTCTCTTCTTCTCTTTCTTTACTTTGTTGTCATAAGACTTAGAGAATTCCTTTTATATCTTGATAGCACACGATACAATATCTTCCTATGATGAGAAGGATTGTGATACTAAAGATCGATAGAGAAATGGTTTTAACCCATCAAAGAAACGATCAATCTTACTCCTTGGGTTATGTATATAATCTGCAGCATACCTCGCCAACCTTGTAAAGTTGGCCTCATACTTTGCGACATTCTCATCCTCCTTTTTTCTCAGACTCAGAAATTGCCTTTCCATATCCGCTCAATGGTCATGAGGAAAGTATTTTTCTAAGAAAATCTCTTTGAACTCCCTCCATTCCATATTAGATATGTCATCATCTTCCTTTGTATTTTGAATCAATGACCACCATTGATCGACATCTCTAGTGAGGCGGTAAACTGCCATGATATCCTTCTCCCTTTCGCTACTCCCCAAGGCGTGGAATATTTTCTCTAAGGAGTTTATCCATTTCTCAGCTACTAACAGATTTGTACCCCCATTAAATGTTGGTGGTTGTTTCCTCATGAAGCGGTCTAACATTGATCCTCCACGTTGCAGATCAGGGTGCTCCATACGAGTAAGTTTATTATTCATAACCCGAGTGAGTTGTCCCAGTATGGTAATAAGTTGATCAGCACCAGTTGTATCTCCAGATCCACAATAATTATCTTGAGTAGGAGGGAAATCCCTACACGGAGTGCGTGCATTGATATGGTTTCCATTCCTTCCACTAGGCTCCATTTCTAAACAATGTCATAAACTAGATTAGTTTATTAATCAAAATACATAATTCCATACTTGTAAAATACTTAACATAAATTGAACTATTTATGGAAATAATCCCTAATCATAAAAATGTTTTCTTTGAGTAAGTATATACTCATAACCCTTCATAGTGGTTTATAAAAAAACGAGAATTATCCTAAGCATATCCCCCAGGAGTGTCGTAACCAAGAGTGCAGCAAGGACTGTTGTCGTGCACCAGTTCCCGTTCGAGTCTATCTCAAAGCGGAGTTTTCGGGTTTTACCCCAAGGTACATATGTGCCAGAGCCGCCTCTACCTGCTCGTATCCAGACAGGGATGTATTGCTCGGAAAACTCACAACATCTCTACAATACCAAAATTCTAGAAAGTTCTTCTATACTAATCCTCAAAGTCTATCTTTGGTCTATGTGCTCTAATAAGAGTTTATCTAAATCTAGCATCCAAGGTTAGTACTAAACTGCCTCTGATACCAACTGTAACGCCCCGACCCCAGCTTCCCAGAGTCGGTGCATTACTTCGTAACATTGGCATGATCACAAAAGATCAAGTCTCGAAAGACCGATTAGTTTAGTAGCCTTGGAAACACTAGATACATTCATAAATGTTACATTACATCATAAAGTGAAAAACTAATAACAAAGTCTTTATAGTCCACACTCATATCCTCTTCTGACTATCCCTGCAGGTCATTCATAAAATACATCTTCACATCCTGGAAAATATTAAAACATTGAAAGGGGTGAGCTCTGATGCTCAATAAGGATAACAATATTGTGGATGCTTTTATAAATAAACATAAAAATTTAAGGCAATGTATAACTAAAACAAAAGCCTTTTAGACTTGAACATCAACATAATATGGAAAAAGTAAAATGAGATAATGCCATTCACTTCTTCACGTGGATATTCTACTGGTCGAATAATCACATGCAATATCAATAACCACTTTCATAATGAGGGAATGTATATTGCCATACATTCTGAAACATTTTGTCAAGGCCTCGGCCAAGACGTCTAAAATGATTAAGGCCTCGGCCAAAACCATAAATCAAATTGGGAAAGGGCATTGGCCAATTCCACGTCTAGTTGTCTCATGAGACCTACCGATGCAATTTTTTTTAGAAGATACCTACGTTTAAAATTGCTCAAATATACTCCAGTGTTTTTCTGAAAACATTAAACAAGCTTCTGAAAACAAAATAACTAATTCTGAGACTGCTCGACTAATTACAGGCCATGATGGGTCCACGCCCAATCCCTTCCTGTCTACCACACTCGAGAGTCGGGTTTTCTGAAATCATTTTTAAGCTTGTGTTAAATACGTATACTTTTGCACTGGATTTTCATATATTGGAGAGAAATATATCTTTTTTGAAATCATTTAAAAATCACATAATTATAAAAGAAATCCTTTTGAATAAACATAAAAGTCAAAGGGATTTATACACCGTATAAAAGAAAGTTGTGTATAAAACAAAATATGCCTCAATGAAATGAGATTGAGACGAAGTCCTTAAAAAGAATATTTTTAAAGTAAAATAGATCTATTATGTGTATTCACTATATGTACACATAAAGAAAGTATAAATACAAGATAGGACATAATAATATCATGACATAATTTGAAAGTAGGAGATTAACCCAAAGAATGGAAATTGGGTTAAGAAGTTCCCTTACCTTGCATCTTGTCTTGACTCGACCGTTTTTTAACCTCCTGAATAATAAACTAGAGTTAATTTCTATTTACATAAGAACCTTTTTTATGTTCATTATTCCTTTTATATCAATTATTACCATGTTATGAACATTATGTAATTATTTATGTTAATAACGGTCGTTTTGTCGATCTTTGGTACTTGAGTCAAAAATAAACTTCTTATAATTACAAGTTGTTCATGTGGTGAAATATCCATTATATCCAGAATTATTTTCATGATTTAGATATCATATATATCATATATATACAGTATATACATTCATTTATAATATTACGTAACATTTAGAGGTAAGAAATGAAATGCACCGTTCGTGGAGATGGTAAGCCGTACGTACGCATGAACGCTACATTCATTTCTATTTCGTATTTAATGGAAGGAAATCATAATGATATAAATGTATAATATAATTCCAGTATAATATAGTGTATAATACCATTTAATCCATCCTTTATACATCCCATATATGGCATTAACGATTCAAATCACTTTGAGGGGGCGGTAGTCCGCACTTCCTAAAATGAAATTATCACGTTTACCCATAATGGAAATCATAAAGTATGCCATAAATGAGAAATACAGAAGCATAATTAAAACATAAATATATTATATATTATATATAAATATATTGACATCTTAATGTACTCCTTTGAAGGTGTTATATGAGTGTTGAACAATCATCATTTCGTGAGGCAGAAATTCGCCATCCACAGAAACAATATGTTCTTTAACCTTTAAATGAAGGTGTGTGTAAGTGTAGCTCTAATAATTCTTATAAAATCATCCTAGTATATTGAGGAAACTGGTGTTGTTACAAAAGAAATGAATAAAAAGAGTCTAAGGGGTTGGAGAAGCTAAATAAAACAAAACAACATTAGAGAAGACATTACCTAAAAATCGGGTAACTCTTTTTGATTTGAGCCAAAGCCTTCCTTGGGAAGAGTTCTGCCCAAATTGAGGCATCTAGGAGTAAGAGGGGGAAGTTGGGAGAGTTTTTGGGCAGAGTTTGGCCGAGACAAATGGCTTGAAAGTGTGAATGAGGTGGTAGAGGTGGGGACCTTTTATAAGAGGAGAGGAGGGGCACTCTTGGAATGTGAGGGAATTTTACATTATTATACAATTATTTTCGGATTCTAAAGGTCCTAAACTTATATAATTCGTGGCTAAGGTGATAAGGGTTCGAAATATACCCATCCAATAGTCTTTGGACAAGTTTAAGCCTTGGATTGTACATTATCTTTTCATTTTATTAAAATCGTTAAGTGATGAGGTCATCGCTGCATCCTAATGATGTCATAAATAATTTAATTTATTCAATGTCTAAAAATTATAAAAAAAATATTATGATGTAGGAAATTTTTTTATCTTTCCAATGACTATTTATATTGAAATATATGACTTGTATAACCCCATGTAAAAATTGTTTTAGTAAAACATTTCATGTTTGTGTCATTATTTTACTTTAACATTAAATAAAAGGTATTTATGTCATTTTCCAATTAAAGTGGCTCCATGGGGTCCCCAAGTTGACCCATGGATTTTCTTGGTCGGCCATGACACATCCAATGAGGGTAGGACATGTTTCAAGCTCATCTCAATTTATTAAAACATTATTTTTACCTTAAACTACACTAATTACCTCTAATCGTGATTAAGAACTTAAAAGTTACAATTCACCAAAAATTATTTTAATCTCATTGAACCACATTTTACTTCTTAATGACAACCATGTATGTCAGATTTTTGAAAATCAAATAACAAAGGTGGTAATATTTCATTTAAACGAAAAATCAGTTATTTAACTACCACTTAGTGGTTTCACTATTCATCAAAAATTGAAGTTTTTCAGAACAATGCCAAAATGTCACCCTAAGCTATAATTGATATTCCGATTTCAAAAATGAAATCTATTTTACAAAATTCCAAAAATATAAGTTGAATTAATTTATTTTATAATTAATTCCCGCTGTCACAACAAATAGCGTGTTTTTAAGAAACAATTTATATCAAAAGATTGGCAACTGTTTATGTCTAATTTCAATGTTAAATTAATTCTAATGACCACCATTGGATAAAATGGTAAAAATATATTCTAATTATACTTTAAAACCACTAAATAGTATAATTTATCACTATAAATCATTTTGATTAAAAAAGTTGTTTTTAAGTATTTTTCACTATTCATAAAAAATTAGAAGTTCTCAGAAAAATACAAAAAATTCAACATAGGCTAATTTCGATATTCCGAATCCAAAAATGAAGTCAATTTTGAAATATTAAATTTCTATAAATTTAAAAAGTGGTTATTACTATTCATAACATCTACTTTGATTAGTCGCGGTGTTTTAGAACATGAAGTTGCGTACAATGCAAGCTATTGCATTATTGAATAAGAAGCGTATCGTGGAAGCTCGGGGTGTTACAGGTGCTCGGATTAGAAATCTCAAGACACCATTGCATTCAGATCAACAACTTTACCCTAGGTGCAACCAAACGTTGACCAAACCAGGTGAGCTACAAAATATAGTTTTAGTTGTTTTTAGTGAATAAAATATATTGATAATTTATTTTAATTCACCAATTTTTTGATGCCATGAAAAGTCAATGCATTTTCTTTTAGAAAATAATTTAGGAAGGGATCCGTGGTTTTTCTCATAACCCTGAAGTTTACATGGAGACTCTAGAGAGAAACCCTAGAGATTTGACTCAGCAGGCGATGGAGTAATTGTGGATCGAAGATAAATAGGCACCATTCTTTATGGACCTTGCCATAGGCAATCAATCTTCAACAGAGAATGCTCTAATTCCAAGTAGGATTCATTATTTTTTATTTATTTCCCTATTCGTAAATCAAAACCCAATCACTGATAAACTGATGAATAGGTTGATCCATAGTTCTATTGCTCCTTGCGGGATGTGTTATATGTTGCGTGATATTATAGGATTGAGAATTTGAGATATGATTTTATTTTATGATCATTCTTAAGGGAAGGTATCAAGGATGGAATGAATAATAGTCAAGGTTCATTCCTCAGATTTATTCCTTGTGTTTTTTCTCACCAAGCTTCTATGAGTTCTTCATTATTCAAAGGGTTTTCGAACGATAGATCATATCAACATTGTTTCTAGAAAGAATGACCGAAAATTAATGATATGAAACCGGGATGAACAAATGAAGTTGCAACCGCAACAAACGATGAAAGAATTTGATAAAAATTGAAGAAAACATTCTTCAAATGGGTTTCATCGGGATAAAAATAAATAGAGTTCGTAGACAATTGAAGAACCAAAACACATGTATTTTATGTTAAGGTGGTTAAAAAACCATGGATATAGAGTTTCTAGGAAAATAGACCAAAAAATCAAAACCCGTGAGATCGACCAAGGTGCATGGAGGAAGAACCATATATTCAAGAAGAATATGATGAACACAGCGTGTAAATAGGGGTTACATGTAATGTGGCCCCACTAAGTGGAATATGGGGTTTTAGGAGATATTTAAATGTCACACTATGTGTAGGCCCTTTTCAAAGACTCGACACGTATCTCGGGATATACATGAACACACGTTAGAGTACACAGGTTTCCTACATGGTATGTACCCCATAAATTAATGTGTACTGGACCAAGTAGACTAACTAACTCATTTACTAGTACCTAGGCTTAGATAATTGGGTTGACATCGTGTATTGGAACATGGTCATAGTACACGAGTGGACCCTAAATGGAAGGACATGGCATGTGACATATCCTCCGCACCGTGTTCCCATCTTCTACAAGACACCATTTGGAATGACACAGGTCCTTATACATGTTCAGTACCTTGGGTGAAGGGACATGATGTGTGACCCAATAATACACTATGAATGACTATCTAAAAGGATTAATTATTTTTTCCTCTGTATCTTAGACATGTTTTGTTAGGGTTCGTTCCCCTATCATTTACCTAAAGGTAGTTATGAATCTTCTCATACTTATAGGAATTTTATTCCTTCAACAAGATGTCCTAGATGACAGTTTTTTGGAATCCCCCAAGAGGCCTAGAGTAGGAACCTCTTTTCAATATTTGTTCCCTAGATAGAGTCTTTAGTATTAATGTTACCAAATTTTTTGGGCATTGATCCTCTACATTGCGGGTTAACTAATATTGAGTTTTTGGAGTCACCCCATGGCTCTGGATTTGATCCTCATGTATGGTATCATATTCTCATCGGATCTATCAGCATATCTATCTCGTGACAGTTCCAGATTAACAATTCATCTTCTATGTACATTATCAGTTCTATACAAATCAGAAGTGTGTACTCTAGGATGAGTGCTTTTTGTAATCATTGAGTTGATTTCCTAGCTTCGGTATGTGGTAGATGGGAATAAACTCAAGATTGCACGTCTTGGATTGAGTATGTTTAAATATTCTTGTTATATTTTTTGTAGTCATATACTGTATGAAGATGACTGTACATTCCATTCCGTATTGCTCTATGGTTTTAGGGTTTCGTAATGAGTATTGTTATACTCACCCCTTCATGGTATTTTCCCACACATGTCATGCCTTGTGCATATGAGAGGCATTTTGAAAGAGTGCTAGGTGAACAAGCACCACACAATGCATTATGAGAACATGAAGGATGAGGTGTGTTCCAATGGCTATAGATAATAGTCCCAGTACCTTTGCATGTAGGTTGGACATACAGTTTGGACTTCCTTTTGATGTTTTTGTATTTAGGCCTAGTTTACTTTAATTTACTTTGCATTAATGTCATACTATATTGGTTTGGATATTGTGGTACGTATGCATTGTTTTCATAAAATTTTTTACATTTCAAAATTTTGGGGTCTTGGAGATGTGTTTCTACAGACATTTACATAGGTAAAACCTCATATAATAGTGATACGACTTCTTAATGCTTGTCACTAGTGCCTCGTCTATTGGTGGTGGGCTTGGGGAGTCACAAAAAGGGCCGTACTAGTACGTGGCATGACATAGTGGTATCAGAGCCGGTCAGTTCTACTTTAGGACCAGGAGTCTGTGTGATTTATTTGCGAAAATGTTTTAAGTGCTTAATGTTTTAATTTGATGCTAGGGAATCACAATTTTGTATGGGATGCCGACATATCCATACACCAGGACTCTGATAACGATAATTTCGACAAAGTACATGAGAATAGTAGTGGAAAAAATTGTACATGATTCCCAAAGAAATGTGTTGTGGTTTTCGTGTCCATATGTAGTGATCTTTCCAGTTATAATGATAGACCATAGGGCATCTTGTTTGATTACAGGATTCCCCTAAGACACAAACTAGCTTGGATTCAGTAGCTCAACCCTGAGGATGACACTCTCAGTGAAGAGGCTTCAATATAGGGACCATTTTCCAAGATGTCACTTCCAGGAGGTGCTCTAGTTATACCACCACCTATAGAGATTCACATGGTACCCACATTACCAGCATACTAGGTGTGCAGGCTAAGTGCACTTCATGAGATTTAGAGATAGGGACCACTCAATTTCCACGAAGATCCCGAACCTTATGCGACTAAGGACTGGCATGGTCCGGTGACCCGAGTGTTCTGCCAAGTCCGAACACCAATCGATTAAATGGTGGTCTTAGAGCCGATCCTTCTACTTGGCTCACCATGGAGATGTTGGAGTATGGATATGTATACTAATTAAAAGGATACTATATCAGGGTAAGAGTTCAAGCATCTCTTTAGATATGATTTCTAACCATCTATGTTGAGTGTTTTTCTTATACATGAGCTTATTTAGATCCAACTGGGCTGAATGACAGTGGATGATTATTCATTGAAGTTCACCATCCATTCCAGGTAATCTATGGATATGGTTAGAGATTAGTACTTTTAGGATCAAAACATTGAGAAATGTCTATATAGAGTTATCCAAACTAGATTCATCCCTTTATAAATTTCAACTTATGGTTGGGTGATTTAGTGAGGTTTTTTGGTTGAAGGATTCTTGGTTAGGTAGAGACAGCCAGTGATAGTCCATAGTGGATGACCAGGAGAAGATACCTCGGTAGTTGGGATTCAAATCTAGTCCTAGGGACCTTTACATGGGATACATTTTAGGATGTGATCCTTGGATAACAGATCTAAAATTCAGGACTCACAGGGTGGGTCTATCCCGCATTGGGATTGGTGATGCTATTCATGTGATGGTAGGGGACATCTAACTGGAGATTGTATGACCCTTTGTACATATGATAGGAAGATTTTGGGTGGACCACTAACGTAGATACAAGTACAAGAATTGGAATACTTTTAGGGAGTAGAATGTGGAAGATGAGATGGGAGAGCATAAGGAGGTGGTTGACATTTTGACATATTACAACCACCTACCTAAGGTAGTCCACACCAGGCTTATGGAGCGGGAGGATATTGATGGGGAAAACTAGATGCAGTCAAGGAATATGACATTGGGGATCCGGAAATCATTTGATGTACATTTGGTGTATTTTATACATTAGCTACAGTTCTAATAGACATAGGTGCTAATCATTCATTTCCCATGAAATATCTTGTTTGAGACCTAGAAATTTTGGTTGAACCACTAACTCAACCCATAGGCTTGGAGACACTTACTGGAGAAGAATCAGTGATCACATGTCTATTCCGACAATTTGACATGACATTTGTAGGTGACAGTTTCGAATGGAACTAATTAGTGGTTGTATAGAGGCCTCTCGATATCATTCTTATTATGGATTGGTTATCCACAGTTCATGACTAGATTAACTATTTTAGGGGAAGGGTGTGATGTGTCTTTAGTGATGGAATGTTGTTTTCCTTTTTCAATGAAGTGGAAACCAATGCATTATTACATAGACTCATTCATAGGAGGGTGAAACCGATTACTCATTAGTTGGTTAGCCTGACCCCCAATGTAGTAGATGTAATGAGCTTCCTGTTTCCGGTGGTGGTGGCAGAGTACGAGGACATCATTCATGAAGATTTTGAAGGATTACATCCCTAATTGTGGATAGAAATTTTCATTGATTGACATCCTGGAATGGAAATGATATCTAAAAAAACAATCAGATGGATCATGTAGAGCTTCGCAAGCTGAGGGTGCTATGTGGAGGACTTACAGTATGAATGCCTCGACATACCTAGTTTTTACCTTGGGTGCCTCCAATTGTTTTTTCCAAAAGTCAGACAGGAGATTAAGGTTGTGTTTGGACTACCAATGTTTTAACTAGGAAACTGTGAAGAAGAAGCATCCACTTACAAGAATCTATGACCACTTTGATCAGTTGAGTGGGGCACGATAGTTCTAAATGGTTGACCTTAGATTAGGAAATATCCATCTGTGTGTACATGATGAGGATATACCGAAGACAAATTTCAAATGTTGGTAAAGTAATTATCAGTATATGGTGATTTCATTTGGCGGGATGAACTCCCAATAATTAATCATGAAAATCATGAACCAGATCTTCTAGCCTTATTTAGACCGGTTCATGTTATTCTTCATCGATGATATCATTGTGTACTCAGTGTCTAAGTAGGGGAACACAAAACACATTAGGATGGTTCTTAACGTACTCTGAGAGCACCAATTTTAGGGGAAACTCTCAAACTACCAGTTATAGATTCAGGAGATCCACTTTCTCGAACATGTTATCTTAGTGGATGGAGTGGTTGTGGAACCATCCAAGGTTTATTTAGTGTTATCAAGGGATCCACCTAGGAGTGTGCCGTAGGTTGACAAAATCCATAGGATAAATGATATTATTAGAGATTCATAGATGATTTATCTAGGGAATTAGATTCAATGACAGCTTTGACACCAAAGGGTTATCCTTTCATGTGGAATGTGTAGTACCAATATTCCTTTTTGCTGTTGAGGAATTGTTCGATGAGTGCTCCAATATTGAGATTTTGGAGGATGGAGTCATGTATGCATTGTTTTATGATTCATTAAGGTCTGGGATTGGTTGTATCTTGATGTAGAGGCATGCAGTGACTGCCTATGGTTTGAACCAGTTGAGACCACATGAGCATAACTACGCAAACCATTATCTTGAGTTAGTATTGGTAGTTTACCTTTTTTCATTTATCCTTTTTTGATATAGATGATGAAGTTTACCTTCAGTCAATGGTTGTTCCCCCTCTACTCTTATTTCGAATCACCAAGGAAAAATATTGGGATACTAACTGTGAGACCCTACATACTCAGATGTCTAAAGAGTATGCTCTTAAGGGATATTCAAAAGGTGGGGAGCACATCATTCTTTTCCAAGGACACACACTAGTACCAGTGGAGTTGGGGGAGGATCTTATTCGGTGTTTCATACATCCTATTTGGAGGTATATCTTGGTGCGAAGAAGATGTACACAGACCAATGATGTCAGTTTTTGTGGCCAAAATGAAGAAAGCAGCGGGATAGTTAATTTCTCAATGCCTTACATGTTTGAAAGTGAATATTGAGCATTAATTTCAAGAAGGTTTTTCTCAACACCTTGAGGGTCTAGAATAGATGTGGTATGGGTTATTGGTGGACTTAATGGAAGTTTAACCATGTATGTCCACGTGACATGATGCCATTTGGGTTATCATTAAATAACTCACCATGTCAGCCCACTTCTATGCTATATAAGAGGACGGTTTTGGGGACAGATTGGGGTGGAACTACGTTTAAGATATAGTTCAACTACATGAAGTTCCATAGTTGAGTGTTTTATATCATGAAGGTTCTGTTACATACCGATTGTTGAAGGGGTTTCTAGAGGCGTTTGGGACCCAATTATGCTTGAGCATAGCATTTCACTCACAGGAGGGCATCCAGATAGAGAAGACCATTCAGGGTTTGGAGGACATGCTATGGGATTGCATGTTGGACATTCGGTGTATTTGGGAGGATCACCTACCACTAGTGGAGTTTTCATACAAGCAAAACTAGCATTCTACTATTGGTATTTAACCACATGTGTCTTTGTATGGATTACCCTAATGGCCACCACATTATTGGAATAACCAAGGAGATTCAACCCTCATGGGTAGGGAATTTGTGTGAGCTACTATAGAGTAGGTTCTGATCATAATGTAGAGGATGAAGACAACCTAGATATATCAGAAATCTTATGATGAAAGGTGATAGAAGAATTTTTAGTGTGAGGAAGGAGACCATGTGTTCCTTCAGGTTTCACTATGATGTGAATTATGGATATTTAGTCAGGGAGACAAGTTATATATGAGATTTAATGGCCCTTTTCCAATACTGTTTAATGTTGGTGAGGTGGTGTACTATTTATCTCTATCCCCGTAGTTGGACAAGGTACATGACTTCGACCTGTCACAACTGAGGAATTATGTGAATTACCTATCATAGATCATTGACTTGGGAGAGAAGAACATTGAGGATGGATAAATGTTTGCATATTATGCAGCGGAGATCGAGGATCATCATGAGAGGATCATTAGTGGGGGATAGATTCCTTTATTGTGTGTCTGGTGGAAGCATTGGCATCATTAAGATAAAAATTGGGATTGTGGGGCATATATTCGTGCTATGTACCCTCATCATTTTGAGTAACCATGGTTTTGGCCTTTCAGTTTTTTAAATCCCCTATGTGGTGAGAATGTAATGTCCCATATTTTTTTATTAAATATTATATGGAATAATTTGAATACCAGCTGATGAGAGGCATGGTGTGCATATAATAATTGTTTGAATAATATTAAAATGTTCAATATCATGTGCACACAGTTTTCTTAAAAAAGATTAATAACATCTAAATAGGTTCCCAGATTATAAATGCAAGGGAATTGTTGTGTTCAGAGTAATGGCTTTACTCAAGGAGTGGCCTAACAGTTTCTGGTGCAGGTCAGTTGTGAAAAAGTAGTTTGGGTTGTTTTTAATAAAAAATAAATTTAATATTTATGTTATTTTACCATTTCATCAATGAAAAAATGAAATGATGCTTCTTATTTTAAGTAATACATTTTTCTTCTTATTTTATGTAATACATTATCCATGGATCTAGGGTTAGAATAATAACCATAGAAATTACATGGAGTCATTGGAGAGAAACCCTATAGATTTATTTTGGTAGGTGATGAAAGAATTCAGGATCAAAGATTGACGAGCTCCTTTCTCGATGGACCTCACCAGCAGTAATCGACCTTCAACAGGGAATGATTCAATTTCCATGTTGGATGTGTTATTTGAGATTTATTTTATCATTCTTAAAATCAATGATGAATACAAACCAACAAATGAATATATTGATCCATGGTTTGATCATTCCTTACGAGATGGCTCATATGTTATAGGATTATCAGTGTTTGATTATTTGAGAATTGATTTGATTTATTGATCCTTATTATGGGAAACAAATTAGGCCAAGAATGTATAGTGGTCATGGTTTGTTCCTCTGATTTGTTCCTTATGTTTCCTCTCCACCAATTTCTATGTGTTCTTTGTTCTTTGACGTGGTTCTGAATGATCAATCGTTCCACATTCGTTTCATAGCGCAATGATCCGAAATTGAGGATTTCACCATGCGATGACAAAATAGAGGTGTAGAAGAAATGATTAAAAACAAATCAGATAGAATCCAAAGAAATGACAATTCTTCGAGTGGTTTTCATCGGGATGAAAGTGAATAGATTTGAGAGCTAATTAATGGCCCAAAACAGTTCAATTTTATGTTAGGGTGACGAAAGGACCATAGATCTTGTATTTCAAGGTGAACATACCACATAATCGTAACCCAGAAGATCAGTCGAGGTGTGCAGTGGAAGAAAAAGGTGTTTTGAAAAAAAAATTGAACACGACATGAAACTCAAGTGTACATGGAATGTGGGCCCCACTGAGCTACAACTAGCATTTCGGGTGATAGTAAAATGTCACATGAAATGTGATCCGATCACACGACATGTAGGTCCTTCTGAGTCACTTCTCCTGTATCTCATGAGATACACAAACATGGGGTGGACTACACGGGTTTCTTATATTCCATGCACCCCACCACATGACTTTCCCTAGATCAATTACACATACTCCCCCCCCCCCCCCGTGATCATACATGAGTAGTCACACAAAAGTTTACCACATATATTGGAACATAACTAGTGTACATGGGTGGACCTCGAATGGAAGGAAATAGTGTATGAACTCTTCTTCATTCTGTGTACCCATCTTCAACATGACATTATTTTGAATGGACTCGGTTTTTGCACATGAGAAGTACCTAGGGTCATGGGACATGATAGGTTACCCTAATACATTCTATGTATACCTTTTTACATGGGCTAATTCAATATCCGTTCATATATTAGAAATTATTCGTTATAGTTCGTTCCCATATCGCTTCCTTGATGGTAAGTAAGAATCATTTCGTACTTATAATAGTATGATCTATTCAGTAGGACTTCATAGCTAGAGTTATTAGTATCTCATAAGGGGGCTGAATCAGAATCCTCTATTCATTATTTGTTCCCAATGTACTGCATTCAGTATTGATATTACTATGTTTATAGGGAGTCTATCCTCTATAGGCAGGTTAATACAGATATAGTTTTTAGTATCACCCCATGGCCTTGGTTTTAGTCATCATCTAAGGTATCATATTCTATTCAGATCTATCAGTTAATCCCTCTCATGATGATTCCCAAAAAAGAGTACTTCTCGGATGGACTTCATTTGTGCTATTGGGCTCAGGAGTATGTTCTCCAAGATGAGTGCTTCATTGAATCTTCGATCTAAATCCCTAGTTTTAGTATTTTGTTGTTGTGACTTATCTCTAGACTATATGTCTAGGATTGAGGATATGTGGATATTCTTGTTATATGTGTTGTAGACATATACTCTATGGGGTTTAGTGTACATTTTCTTATGCATTTATTTTTGGTTTTGAGGATTCATTCTGAGTATTGTTATAATCACACATGAAAGGGCTATTCCCGCACCTGTTGTGTGTTATACTGATGAGAGGCCTACTGTAAGAGTCCTAGGGGGACCAAGACCGGTCCAAGCATTATTAGATCAAGAAGGGTGAGGTATGTTTCTATAGCTAAGGAAAACAATCCCAATACCCTTTCTTACAGGTTGGTCTTTTGGTCATATACTTTTATTTAGTGGGAATTTATTTTGGCTTGGTTTAATTTATATTAAATTAATTTCAAATCATAATGTATTAGATGTTATTTAGTGGTATTCATGCATTTTTTCTTATTGATTTTTAGATTTCATAATTTTTTGGTATTGGATATGTGTGGGTACATAAAAGTAAATATGAAATGCCTCTCGTGTTAGTGATATGACTACACGATCCTAGTCACTAACCCTTGGACTATTGAAGGCGGTAATGGGGAGTCACAGAACAGACCCCACTAGGACGGTTCATGACATATTTTATAATTAATATCCATGAAAAATAAATATAAAAAATGAACCAGATCACTTCGTGGTGGTAGTAGTCCACATGTATGAATTAGAGATGTTATCATTTTCTAATAGATTTAAATATAAGAAGGAAGATATAATTTTATCATTAAATAATTATAATTATATAATAAATAAAATATATTAACATTAAAACCATCATAATAACCATCCATGAAATAAAGTGATGAAAAATTAATAGCTTATCTATGTAGAGGTGGTTGTTCATATGTTGCACATGACCGAGTTTCACAACATGTTTGATGAAAAGTGGGTGAATATTATCTGTTATTATTCTCAATAAAATTTTATTATATTTAGTGTAATTATTATTTTATTTCATAATAAATAATGGTGAATTAGAAGAGTTAAATTTAGAAATAATATCAAATAGGGCAGGTATGATGGTTACCACTTGTTTGGGAGGCCCCATTAAGTTCCATTTTTAAAGACCCTAGTAATGATCATATAAGAAGAAAAAAACCTGATATAGTAGATAGATTATATTAGATGATAACTATTAATGGATTTTTCAATATATATATATATATCAATTTTTTACATAATATAGGTGATGTGGGTCCTTTTATAATTAATGGGGATGACAAACATGAAATTTCTGAAAATATGTTTATATAATTATTTCATACTAAATTCAAATTCGTCCAAATAGAAATAGGATAAAAATTAGTATATGATGATGTTTAAATATATCCACTATATAGGAAATAAAAATCAAATGAAAATATTAGCCTAATCTTTTAGTTTAACCACCTGGTAAACCAATTTTAACCGTAACCTTGAAAATCATTTTTATGGGTTTTAATATTCATTTGGAACAAAAATAATGTCAAATAATTATTATTTTTGATATTTTGAATGAAAATAAGAATTCCATTTTACAAAAATCAAATCATTTATATGAAATAATTTAATTACAAATTAAACCCACAAAATGTGAGAAATAAATATTTTCAATAAAAAATGATTTCTTATGTATAATTTTTTTGTACAAAAATCAAAAAAAATTAATTCAAATTAACATAATTTGATTAATAATATATTAAATGAACTAATATTACTTTTTAAACTATTATAATCTAATATAACTATATAAATTCTTTTGCATAAAAGAAAAATTTCAATAAAAATCAATATTTTTTACTATTTCTCGGAATATCAATCCATAAAAAAATAAAATATTTACCATGAGATATTTTGGACATAATTATTAAAAAATTCAATTTTTAGAAATATGTATCTAAAAGTGAAATAATGTATATTATCTTTTCAAAAAAATAAAAAAAACCCCAATTTTGAGGGAAAACATGTCTTTAAATAGTTTAAATATATATTTTTTTAAAAATTGACTTCATATTTATCAATATATTTATTTTATCTAAGAAAGTTTTTAAATTTTTAATTTTTTTGTTATTCCAATTGATACCTGCAACATAATAGTTAGTTTATAATGATATACTATATTACAGTTCATTTATATTCGGTGTTACATGTATCACACTCCATCAATGAATATACATTAAATTGATGATAAATATATCATAAAATATTATGGCGTAACAATAATACATGGAGAATAAAATTTGTAAAATCTATTTTAAGGTTGTGTGAATTTTGTTCCAAATATTTTGAATGAATTTGGGTTGCATGTTCACAAAGTGACAAATGAGTTTGGTAGGTTATTGAATTCAACATTTTTTAGCATTATTTATGTTAAGTAGTGTCCCATAGAGGGTTATAGTTTTGGGATATTTTATATCTTTGAAGATTTATACATTTAGTAATTGGAAATATATTTTGGGAGATTTATTATTGAAATTAATAACATTAAATAACACTACATTATGAGGAAAATATACATGGATGATGTTTAGGGAAAAAAATTGTTTTATTAGAAGTTGGTTGAAATTTAAATTCTCTAATGTGTATTTATTTGTTGTTTAACGATATGAAATTGTTTTAGTAGTTTTAAAGGTTGATTTTAATTTATTATAATGTAATTTTATTTGTTTTTGGTGAAAAAAATTATTTAATCTCAATGTTTTAGATAGTTATAAATCTGTCAATTGTTATGAAATATAATATATTTCCTAGAATATGAAATTTTGAAATTGATGGTTGTGATTCCATTTATACATATTTTATTCTTAATATGGTACATATGTATTTTTTGGAGTTCATAATGAAATACATTAATGGAATTATATATAAATTTTATTTCACAAAAGTAGATATTTTAAAAAGTCTTTTAGGAGATTCCATTGATACATAAGATGTTATATATAGTAGAAAATATTTTCACATGAAATGTATCCATGTCTAAAACTGTATGTAATAAGTAATTAAACAAATAAATTTCTTAAGAATAATATTTTTCAGGAAAACATAAAAATTCATGTAGTTTATAATGATATTACATATTTTTTATGTTGATATATATTATATTTCTCTTGATATATTGAAAAATGTTAAAGGTAAATATATTCATTGTGATTCATATAAATTATATTTAATATAAGAATTTAAATTTATTTAAAAAAATTTAGAATTCAAATGTTTAAAAATTCTTATTACAATTTTTTTTCCAAAATTATTAAAAATATAGAATTATTGATTTTTTATGATTAGATCTAGGATGGTTTTCTTTAATGTGTGGATAATAAAAAACAATTTCAATCTCTTTAGTAATGAGATATATGTCGATGTTTGTTCTATATTTAGAGACCGCATCACACCATGCTAAGAATGATATGATTTGAAGCATGATTAATGTAGTATCATGGGAGACTATAAAACATTGGTGATACTCCATAAATATTTGTTTTCATGCTGGTTTGAGATAAATGATGCAATCAATCCCTGTAGTGTTTTTAATTTCTTAATTACTTGTACATGAATGCATGAAAATATAAATAAATTACTGTGGTCATTACAGAGAATGTTGATAATGATATTTTTTGTATCAAGAGGATACAATGAGTGAGTCCTTATAAGAAATAAATGGTAATAATTCTAATAAATTTTATAGAGTTTTTAAGAATTTTATCTATATAGAGATGTTGTGTCAAATATTATAGAGATAATAATCGCATGGAATTTTGAATATATATGATAATAAAAAGTAGAGGAAGTTGTGAGTTAATCTAATACTGCATTATTTAAGATAACAATAAATAACAAACAATTAGGTACTAATGAAATTTAAGAGACTAAAACCTATTTATAAAGGATTATATAATAATAATCCTAATGATATATTCATATAATTGGACTTGATTGAGATGTAGGTTAACATATCTACTAATATGACATTACATTTAAAGAAGCATGAAGTAAGAAAAATTCGTACCCTGCAATATCTTTATATAATTATAATATGATGTAAATAATATTCCTTGGGTGATTTCAATTTTACTAGTGAAAATTCTCATTTGAAAACACTTTTATGAGGATGAAAATTTATTCCATTGATGTATTTGTATACAAACGGGATTGGATCCCATGATCATTAGAGTTTGGGATGACCTTTTTTAAAATTGTTGGATCTAGTATAAACTAGGAAATTAGATCTGGTAAAAATGAAGAATATTTTATAAGTATATTGTTAGGGGATAGTATATTATTTACAAAATATATCCCATTCTATTTAGTCATATAATATAGTGGATATATACATCTTAGACTCGACCAAAATGCAGCAATGAGTACATACCCACATTGGGATCAAATATTAGAAAAAACACCATGTGATACTCTTATGTTGTATCTATCCTGAATATAGTGATGATGTATTGAGGGAATTAAAAAAGGATTAATGTAAATCTTAACTAAAAATATATTTTCAAATATTATAGAGGATAATTAATGGGGAAGAAAAATGTAATAAAAAATATACACTAGATTCTCCACCCCCTCTTATCTGATTTAACTATCAATTAGAATTCACATGTGGTATTAGGGTTGATACATATTTTATTTTATTCAATATATTTAATTTTTTAATTTTTTAATTTATATATATGATGTTTTGTTTTTAAAAATGATGATAATTACCAAAAATGGAAAATTCAATTTTCATCCTAATGACTACCAATAAAAAGGTTTCCTCCAAAACCAAGAGGAATAAGTATAAAAAGTGTTAAATAAGGTGATTAATCATTCAATTATGAATTAAGTAATTCCTCTATATGACTGTATGAACTTTTTTAGTTCACCTATTGAATCTTATAAAAATTTGAAGATGATTGATCTTCTAAATAATTTAATAACCTCAAACATTTCGTTAAGGATGCCTTGAATAATGATCCATGTTAATTTTTAAATCATATATTTGAACTCATATAATTAATGGATTATGAGAACACAATTCTGATAGTAGATGATGAATCTATGCAAAAATAATTACCATTACAATTCAAAAACTGAAAATATCTCACAAAATAAGTGAAAACAATGGATAAATCCATAATGACTAGTGAATTGAAATTATCTATGGGTAAATATTTATTTCCATACATGATTGAGGAGAATGAATAATTGAGCAGAGTCTATGATTAAAGGATCCATTATTCAATGTAAAATCATAATTCTTGTATAAATATCTTTAATTAACAATTCAAAATCGAATAAAAAGTGATAATAGATATTGAAAATGATTTTAGGATGTATTTACTTTTAAATACATTCAATATGTTTCATATCATAGGATATACAAAACCGAAAAAAAATTCATGAGTTATCTATTATAAAATAAAATGAAATAAATTAACTGTTATTTATAAAAATAAATGGTTAAATAATGAATTTATTTCATATAAAAAAGACCATTTATATTAAAGAGACATTTTTTTCTAAATTATGTTTTTTTATAAAATTTATTAATTTTTAATGTTTTTATAAATGAACTTTATTAAATAAATTCATAAAAGGACTATTAAATAAACTTATAACATCCATGAAATTCATATATATTTAAAATTAGTGTTACATTAACAATTAATAGGAAAAAATTGTTTAATAATTTTTTTTCATTATAAATGATTATATTTAAAAGTCAATTTTCTCATATTTTAAGTATGGAATTTAATAAAATGGGTGTTTAAAAATTATATTTAAAAAAAAATATATTTATTTAATAATGATTATGTGATAAGGAATATTTATAATTTAATTTGTATTAATTAAAGATGAAATCATCTAATTTTTTTAAGAATTTTTATTTTAAAAATAATTTTTTATCCTTAAAAAATATTAAAAAATAACTTAGTTTTAGTTTATTGAATCATAATATTAAAATTTAGTAATATGGTTAATTTTATTATTGGTTAGAAACATAATTTACCAATGTAAAAGTTAGTCACCACTGTAAAAGCTATAATATAGTAAAATTGTTAATTTAAGGAGTATTTTTAAAATAATAAAAAAAATATATATTGATGTGTAGATAAGAAATTTGTCAAACTAAATTCCTATTTTTCTATATAAAATTACACTTTAGTTCTATTATAAAAGGATGTAGATTACATTTTATTTTAACTAATAATTATTTATAAAAATGAAACCACTCACTTCTATAAAATAACACATCCTCTACCCATAATATCATTAATTTTTTTGATATTATATTAGGTCATTACCAAAATTATTACTGTAGTAACACTTGAAAAAATTTGATTTTAAGAATAATTACCAAAATACTCATTTTTAAAAGACTTCATAAGCAGAGATTGAAGCCATTGATGTATACATAATCTTGTCCATAGAAATTATTTTATTTTCTAAAAATACACCTCTTCTAGAATCTGGTTTGTGACTAAAATAATTTCTCAAAATTATTATGCTACTCCAAATGTAAAATTATAGTAGTTTAATATCATATTCATTCTCATCCAATCATTATAATAAGTTCTTATTTCAGTCAGATTTTCCACCAATATGAATAGTGGTATTTAAATTTCCCAATGAATTCCTAAATAAAATAAATAATGATAATAATATATATCAATTATTAATATTTATTTATTATTATTCAATAATTTAGAAATTCTAAATTATATTAAGTAATTAATTCAACTCTTTTAAATTTTGTAATCACTGAAAATAAATTTTGAAGCATTTTGTATAAATAGTTAAAAATATTCTTTTAATGAGAATGGTAAAAAATAAAAATAAAAAAATTTATTATATTAGTGAAAAACTCCAAGAGGTGATGAAAATAAAAAAAAAAGTAACGACAAAAACCTATAAACCAAATCTGGCATGAAATGCATAACAATTTACACCAGAATACAAAATTTAACATTTAATAGTAAATATATAAGAGATATGGAATTATAAATGAATGGTATCTATTAAAATAAATAATAAATTTTTTTATTCCTATGAATATTAATCATATAGACATTTTATAGGGATTTAGATCATGTATAACCTAATGAAATACTGAGGAATGATTTAGTTTTCCAATCACACTATTAATTTGAGATTGTTTATATTTAAAATAATATTTAGTGGAAAAATCTATTATTTATCCATTAAAACCAATCTATTTTCATATTTTATGGTTTTTATAGGGTTTAATTTTTTTTTATTAGTTTACTTCCTTTGGTTCACAATTCAATTGAAATGATTCCTATAAGTTGAACCAAACCTATATCTTATTTTTTGAGAAAAATATATTTTTATTACATATCCTTATTCTTTATATGATTTTATATATATCAATTATATAATTTAACGATTTATTATGATCTTTTTATATTCTATTTTACTTTTGTATAAATTTTTTTATGGAATATATTAAATATTTTCTTCACGAGAAAATTTTGACATTCTTTACTAATATGTGAAAATAATTTTATATTAACACTTTTTGTAAGAATTTATTATTTGGTCATCATGATTTTAATCTATTATTGATATTAATTTAAAATTTTCCTTGTGGTTTATTTTAATTTTTTCCACTATTCAATTTTTTTAAAAAAATTTAACAAAATAAGAAGACATTTCATCTTATTTATTTAAATAAAATTTTAAATGATTTAATTAAATAAATATTCATCTCTATCAACATAATTTATATATATATATTACTTATTAGAGTTATTATCTTAATATACCTTCTATTGTTTTACTTTGGATCGCTAATAATCTTGAATTGGGAGTGTTTTAATTAAACTCATTTCCTTCATAGATTTTATTTGAGATATGATTTGATAATTAATGATTTTAAGTATTAATGGAATATATATAGTTTATCGTTATGAAATGGGTGGTTCTATTGTTGACCAGTAATGAATTAGGTAATGTTATATATGTGATATTATTAGGATGGGGCATATATGGTTATCTTTTGTCAAAAATTTATTGGATACAAGTGGTTTTCCTTTGTCAAATACGTTTTCGGTAGGTTTATTTCAAAATCCATTGTGAAATTCATGTCTCTTTGGTTTGAATTAAAATATTATATTGTTCCTAAAATATTTCTATTTAACAATCATATTCTAAAATATTTTTTTATTTGACGAAGATATTTTTTGTTCCCATGAATCATGGTTATTGAATAAAGTTCCTCATGTCTAATGTTATAATGAAATATTTATGTCATATTTAAATATTTTTTAATATATTTATTAGATATGATAACATTATACTATGTTCATAAACATTAGTCATATTCTCGTAACATTATGCTCATATCATTCTAACTTATGATTGAGACCTCTCATGTTCACTCTTACAAGGAATCTTAGATCACCCATTTTTTATTTCCTCTAATTTTTAAGATGAGTATTTTGTTTGATAAGACAAGAATGGTGTCACATATGTAAATTTTTCATGTAGTATGTATAAGTAATTTTTTAAATATGTTTCTTATGTATCTAATATCCTAATACACAAATCATTTACATTTTGAAATATACAATCTTGTGATATTTAAGTATGAATTTTACAAGGTGACTCAACATACAAGTGTATTATCATAGGGAACGTCATATAAGATTATAGTAGGGTTTATATATTTTTTAGTATTAGATTATAAATTTTTATTATCACCACCATTTTTGGATATGAAATTCAAAAGGAATTTTGAATTTTGTTCTTAGTGAGGGTTTTTAGTGACACATTTTTTAATTTAGTTACCCTATATTAGAACTTATCAAGGATATATGTATTAGACTTGTATTGAATATCAAACGAATATTTAGGTGATATAGTGGACTTAAGAGAATGGGAAGATTGACCAATAGCCATTTCACCTGCAGGTGCTTCCCTACAGGGAGAACCCTGGATGGTGCTCGATGCGGTGTAGAGAAATCACCATGGTGGGAGGAGTTTTTCCCAATGGTTGGGAATGGATCCTATTATTTTCACATGTTTGAAATGAATGGGGAGGTGACTCCATGGTGGATATGTGGTGCCAATTTTGAGGTACCATGAGGACCTCCACACCAATGTATAGGTAATGGTGAGATATAGGATGAATCTATTAGAAAATCCCATCGATATCTAGGATACAATGCTTATAGGTGCATGTCTTGCCTATTTTGGGATAGTGTTGGGGAAAACAATGACAAGATTGCTACCCATGGGGTGAATTTATGATGTTAAAATAGAATATCCTACACTATAGTGTTCATGTAGTGGTAATTTTGATGGACAATTGATAGAAGAAAAGAGTGGTTCATGCACCAACCTGATGTAACACAAAGCTTTGAGAAATGGTCAATAGGGAGGAGAAATACCATCACCATGGTGCTAATTCTCTTATTTAGTTTGAGAGAGTTTAATATAGGAAAATCATAGAATGGTTATTTCCCTGATATTGTCATGGGATGTGAATTTAAATATTTTTGATCAATTTATCCAATTTTACTTATAATATACCTCTTCAATTTCTTATCTTTACCATCAAGTTGATCATAAGAATCTCTAGTCAGCTCCATCAACTACCTTACTCTTTAATTTTCTATATTTTGAGTTTCTTTTTTTAATTTAAATGGAATTTTAACTTGAGTGATACTTTTTTTGATCTATTATTCTTTCTCTTGTTCCCCCATAACATTTTGATGTGGCCCAAAAAATTATTCAATTTTAGATTCCACCAAACCATGGTATAATTATCCTGACATGTTATATATTTTCTATATATATTCAAAGGGTGTTCTATAATTAATAACAAATTTCGTGGATTTTTTTATGATTTTTTTCCATAAGAAATTGATTATTATTTTTTTCGAATAAATTAAATTAATTTTCCAGATAAATTTATACCATATTTTATAGATTTTTCATAGGGATGTGTCTAGAGTGTTCCATTCACCTTACAAGAGTGGTTGGTAACCATATTGGGGAGTTTAGTTTTCCTCCTGAGATAATGTTCTATTATTTCTATATAATTAAATTATAAAATTAACTTCAATTTGGTTAATTAATTATGATTTCATTATAATTAGTTAATTCTGATTTTATGATTGATTTTGGGCCTTATGTGTATAGATGATGGTCAGTGGTAATTGGATGAGAGTGGGACAGAGTTTTTAAGTTATATATTAAAAGGGAATAACTTCATTAGTGAGGTATAAAATCCATATTAAATTTAACTATTGTATTATGCACAATTTATGTTATATGTGATATGTACAATCAGTCAACCATAATAAATTTTTATTTTTAAATTAATTAATTTCTATAAATGAAATTAGATGTCTATGAATGGAATGAATAATGTTCCAAGCTCTATGATGAAACCTTTTCCCTAGATGTACCATGTAGCAGATAATAGTCATTACAAAAATTATTTTTTAATGCTTGGGGATATATAAACCACAGGCATAGTTAAAATTTAATAAAATTAATGAGTCATATTTTTCCTTAAAATAACATCCCTTGATTCCTCATAGTGGAGGTTAGTATTGTATTATGAGTTATTGGGACATGAAAAAAAAATTTTATCCTTGAGATGCCAAATTTCATTAGGGATAGATAATATAAGTATGAGGTTGGTTTTATTCCCTACATATGCATGTTAGTACCTATATTGGTAGAAATAAGATACATTATTATTATATGGGTGTGTTAAATGGCCTAGAATCTATTTATATGTCAGGATAGAATTATGAAATATTCATATACTAGAGACGTGTGGATTTTACTTTAAGCCCAATGATTCCGAAATGTGATTAAAATAATGTTAGAGGATTTTATGTCCCTAGAGTAGTGGGTGTTTTCATGAGAGTTGAGATTAAGATCAAGGAACCCATGTTTGGTATCTCTTCAATTAGGTAAACTAGGGGACATCTATTGGTGCTATTGTGGTTTGTTGTCTCAAAAGAGGATTTCTATGGTTATATGTATAATTCATTACTAGTGTTACTTTAAAACCAGAATGAATTTTGATATCCTGATATGTCTATTATTATGATTATTTATCATGTTCTTGAGAGGTAGATCCTTATTTTGTGTTATTTTTTGGTGGATGGGCATCCCAAGTTATGCTTATAAGAATAATTACTAGGGGACACACTACCCTCTTAGATGTATATTGTATCTATGGATTTCTTGAGTATCACATAGAAATCAATGATTTCTTAATTATCATAAAATTCATTGTGGAATACCCTTGGATTCATCTTGATTCCTATATATTTATAATTTATTGGGTAATCCCTCATATTTTTATTTTACATGTATTTATTTATAATGTATTGGTAAATCCCTCTAATATTATTTTCTTATGAATATCTATTTAGAATTCCTTTAGAAATCCCATTGGATTTATCTTGATGCCTATTAATTTAAAAACACTTGGGTAATCCCCTTGGATTTAGATTAATTCCTACTTCTATAGAGTGCCTATGGAAATATCCTTAAATATAGTTAAAATGAAAATTTGGAAATCCTTTAATACTACCTATGACTTATCTTTACAGAGGATACATAAAAATTCCTATGTTATTACATGGTATTTTACTATTCATAATTTCACTATTTAGAATACCTAGGGTGTCACATGGGGTTTTCATTTAATCCTCATATTGAGGTTTATACAAGTGATTTGGGATAGGAAATGTATCTACTCATAGGTCATGATATACTTATAGACACTTTGATGCCGGGAAAGGTATGTATGGTTGATCAAGGGTGTCACATATGAACCGGACAATCAATGACGATTATTAATTTATATACCCACACTGATATTATTAATTATTTTTTTTAATTATATTACATATACATACATTTTATTTAACAGTTATGTGTGATACTACTTTAGTGTTTCCCTTTTGTATTGTATCCACTCCCAATAAAGGTGTCCATGATACATGGATACCTAAGAATACTTGGTTAATCACATGTTCATATTGGGTAGAAGACCAAAGTTTCATGACTGTGTATGATATCAGGGATAGATTCTAAGGATTCGGATAAGGTGTGGTTCATGGATTGAATTAGAGCCTCAATGTATTTTTTTTGTTTTTTGTTTATGATCATCCAAGTGGGATATAAGGTATTATCTACTGGCCAGAAAATAATTCTGTGTGAAAATTTCCATTCACATTACAATTGATATAGAATTATTTTTACTTACTTAATCATAATATAATTTATTATTATATATTATGTTTGGTTATTTGTCTAATACTATATCAACTATGATATGTACTTACATTATATCCATAATATTTCCATTGTTCCATACTAATAGTTGTAAAACAATAAAATGTGGGGAGGTTAGAAAGTGACCCTAGGAAATCTCTATCTTGGACATTGATCTATGGTCTATGGTGGGAATTACAATGTATTAATTAGTGATATTGTTTTGTCTTACTATTTGTCTATATGTTTGGATGGTTGTGTATGAGTGTGTTATTCAATGTGAAAATCTTTCAAATGAAAATTTCATGCGACTAATGACATGGGATTTCAAATCATGGTTTTAATTTCATGATTTGTATAATTTTTTCCAGTGTGATACACGTGGAAGTGATTTATAATTTATCTAGTTTTTACTTTTAACATATTAGAAATAAGACATGCTCATGAAATAATAATGGTATATGGTAATCACATAAAAAATCAACAATTGGAAAGGAATGATATCATTGAAACTGAGTTTGTAAATATTTAATGATTCAACGATAATTTATGTAGAATTTTTCTATAAAACATTTTTGTGGAAATATACTAAAAAAACCATAATATATTTTTATCCAATAAAAGGTTGAGTGGATTATATGGAGGAATTTTACTTAAGGAAGAACATGTAGTTTGTCTTGAAATGATTGTCCGGTAATATTTAGTAGGTTAGAGAAGGAATTTAATTCCATCATGATGAATCCCTTTTGGTTGTTTGGAAAATAGGTTTCATTATTTGAATTTTCAACATAATATATGTTTTTTTCTAATATATTTTCATGTTGTAATTATATATAATAGAAATATATAATTATGGTTTAATTAATGCATATAATCAGGGAATGATTCTATTATTTTTATATATGTGTTAGTATATTGATGAGATTTCAGTCCATGAGTGTGGTAGTCTCATATGTAGTTTCCCAGTGAAGATCGTTGCCCAAGTATTCTCATAAAATTGAATGTGGTGCTTGATTTGAATATGTGTAGGATTACCATATATGGGGTATTTTGGAAAATTATGTTTTTCCTATCCATATCATGGTGTTTTTTAGGATCATAAACACTCATTTGTGTTACAAACAATTTTATTGAGTGTTTGTGGGAGATATAATTTATCTCCACGTCTTATGATTAATGGAATAAAATAACAAAATCAATGAATCGCGACCCCATAAAGATCATGTTAAATAACATGAAGATTCATTATATATATTATAAATGTTTTATTATAGGATTTTATGTTTGGAATGATGTTAAAAGATAATTATACTGTTTTTGAATGAAAAATGTGATGTTCTTCCTAGTGTTTGAGAATGTGTAGGCAGCACTAACTAGATGGTAAAGTGAAATCATCCATGAGATGGGGAAAATATAGAATCCTCATATAACAAGAGTCCATTATCTAGTCATCAGAGGAGTACAATCTTGACGGTCATAGATCTATTGTTGTTTTATTTTTTCAGAGGGCCATCAAGTAGAAACTGGCCAGTAGCATTTTACCAATGAGTATTTCTGTGAACCCGTGTGATATTAGTTACCTAATGAACAAATAGTTACATACATTGGGTAAATAGTGACGTTAAGAAAACACCTTCAAAAAATAATTTAATAAGTTCCAAAGGCAATAATTTTAGGATTCTTCTATTTTAATGGATCCATGAAATTCTATAATCTTCTATTCTATTATAAATTCTATAAAAAGAGAACTTTATAGGACTTAAGACTGAAGATGTATTTGAAGAGATTCTCAATTGAATAAACAATTTTAAATATCTAAATATTACAATGTTAACTCGAATATCCAAATCTATTTCTTAATCTCTCAATGGATCTTAACCTTTCCCTAAATCTCTCATCTAAAAGTTGAGTAAATTTTTTGATAAATTATAGAGTAAAATTTAAAATTATTTTCACCAGAAAACCACTAATGTTCATCTCCTCTACAATAGAATCCCATGGGAAAATAACTAGGTGATATGTTCTCTGGATATAGATATTGTTCAAGAGGGTTCTTAGGACTGTAATTATGAATGGAGTACTTCTTGATCACCAGCAAAGTGAAGGGAGTAATAACATAAATCCCCCAACACAAAGGGATGAGATATAGTGGATTCAACTGAAATATTTCCAAGCAAATTCATCTAAATGTTTTTTCTACATCTTTTATATTTCACATTGTATCATTTAATATTGAAATTCATAATTGTAAAACATCAATGAGAAAATTTCTAGTGTGATTAGCCTCTTAAAATATATTAAATATAACTATTCAATGTGTATCATAATTATAAATTTATATCTTCATAAAATTTATCAATTTATAACATTATCCTTCTATAATCGTTTGTTCTTTAATTTATGTTCACCTTTTCTTCAAATTTGGAATGGTAAATTTTCCACTATCTTTCTAATCTTCCCCAAACAACTACTATTATCACAGGGTAATTTCCCTGAGATTTTTTATAATCTTGTTTTCAATTTTTTTATTAATTTTTTTAACTGTAATTGATTTTAATAATCATTATTTACATAATGGAAATTAATTAGTATTATTATGCTCCAATTTTTAATTAAATTGATTATTCATATTGGATAGTTCATATGTAAATTTTTCTTTGCATTATATGTTTCCCTATCTTCTAAATGATTATACATGAATATATTTGAACTAAAGGTCGAGATTATAAATTTACACCTAATGATATTAAAACAAATTATATTAATGTCATTGTTAGGATCATTATACAAGATAAATTTATCATGTTTATATGTAGAAAAACACATATAAAATATGGAACCTACTTGAACTCACCCGTGAAGGAACCTAAAAAAAAATAGGTTATTATATTAGACATGTATCAAAAATATTTTGAATGTTTTATATTTTAATAATAAATCCAATACTAGTATATTTATACATTTTATTGATATTTATAGTTTCTCAGTGATGATTTTTCTTTAGAAATCATATCTTTCTTGTCTAATATATAGAAATTGGAAACATAAAGTAATACCTTTAAAATTAGTGAAGGATTTGAAAAAATGTTAGTTGGAGAGTTTATTAGATCCATAATGAATTATAAAATCACTATAAATAGAAAAATAGGAGAAGGAATATAATAAATCTAACGATATCAAGAAAAAAATCACCTTAAAAGCTACCATAGATGTTTCTTCTAGAGTTTAAGATCATGTTTTTTCTTAAAAAATCAATAATATGAAAAAAAAATGAAAAAAATGCTTCCATCTACAAATAAATAAGATAAAAATTTGGAAATTGAAGTGACATACTAAAATAAAAATAATATAGGTCTCATATATCTAGAATACCATTTAATTAAAAACTATATTAAATAATGGAAACATGGTATGAAGGATATTAAAATTATAACTATAAGTGTATGTGATGACTATATGAACTCCACTTCCCAAACCTCTCAAGGTGTCCAAATTTTTAAATTCATTATTAATAATTTTGAAAAATACATCAAGGATTGTACCGCTCTTCACATCTCTTCCTCATACTCTAAATGTGAAACCTATTCCTCTGTTCTTATTCTTCATTCTTCTAAATTCAACATAATTATAAAGTCCCACAAATATGATTCTAATCATAGAAAAAATGGGTTTCTCAATCTTTAATCATTATACATGAAAATTGATAATAAAATACGAGAGTTTATAATAAAAAAATAACCTAAAAAATAATATGAAAAAATCAGGAAGGAAAAAAAATTATCCCTTAAAATTGAGAATCAGATATATATTGATAAACATGAATCCATAGTTAATGTCCTTAAAATATATCAATTTAAATAAACTCAATGTAATAAAAATATAAACAATATTTTGGCTTCCCTAAAATATGGAAAACAATAGGTGGGTCTTGGTTTCTCAAACCATTCATGCACTTCAAAAAATATATTGAAAACCACTTTTGTTAAGGGATTCAACAATGATAATTATTTTAATTATTATAAAATATTTTTTTTTAATTTGTGAATATTATTTCAATAATTAATGATAAAAGATACCAAAATTAATTCATCATTTATCCACTATTTAAAAAATAATATATCATACTAACAAATTTTGATTCCAAAGTCATTATTTACTAACATTAATAGACACTAATTTATATTCGCATTAAAAGCTTTGGTAATTTATTTTTTTTATGAATGTATTCTTTCTAGGAAACCCTAAGAAGCATTGTGGTACCTAAATAGTGGTTTTTGAATCCACATGTGTGGTGAACATTCTAAATTAAATCAAATCAGTAAACTAAAAGGATGGAATGTCACATTCAATGTTAAATATTAATTAAAGATAATCATTGAAGGAACTATCATGTTTTATAACTCAACCATTATTAAAAATGATTTATTTTGTAATGGATTAATTCACAATTTTATAAACATTAGTTAATTTATTATAGTGATTTTAAAATATCATATGAAAATTATTTGTTCTATGTTTTTAAATCAAAATATAAACTCTTTTTTTCCGCTACTATATTTCTATTTTTTTCAATTAATTAATAATATTTCGATTAAAAAATTCCAATGATTTAGTGAACTAGTTAGTTATTCATGGATTGGGTGTTGATGTATTGGTCACTATAGCACACACTTAGTTTTCAAAATATACCTTTATAAACAAGTATGATATTTACCAGAAATGTATTTCAAAGATGAAATGGCTTGTGAATACTGTTAATATTGTAAGAGAAAAAAATATTGTTATAAATTAAAAAAGTAATTTCTTCTAAGAATTATCTTCAATTAATTCATATAAATTTATTCCTACTTATTGAACATGAATGTCACGTAGGTAAATCGTATTTTTTTCATTGATGGCTTTACAATATTATATTCAACATAATTATTATCTTATAAATGTATATAATAAAATTCTTAAGTCTTTTTTTAAAAGAAATTTAAAACGAAAAATATTTTCAAATTTATAAAATTTTAAGCGATCATGGTTTAGAATTTGTAATAATAAAATTGATCAATGTTTTTTCTCGAGCCTATAATAATTATTTTAATACACATTGGATGACTCAAAAAAATGAGATACTATAATGGATAAATTAAACTATCTATGAAATCCCTTGAACTCATTTAAACGAATTTAATTTACCAAATTATTTTTAAGAAGAGGATGAAAGTAATACTAGTTAAATATTTTTTTCTCAAGAATTTTTATCCAAAAGACCCCATATGAACACTACAGAAACAAAGAAAAATAAAATTTATTTATTATTATAATTATTATTGGTTAAAATTGTTTTAGTCCTACCACCAAATAAGATCATGGAGAATACTATTTAAAATCCGATGAAGGTAACTTTCAAGGGTACTCAAACACAAATAATATATGTCCCCAACCATAAAAATTAATTAATCTTGAGTTATTATAAGATTAAACAATGAGGATCTTTTCAGGTTTAGATTTATAGAGAATTAGATCATAAAACATGAATTTCATTCCACATTTAAACAAAGTGGTTACATAAAAGATAGTATTCATTTTCCCCACCAATGGAATCATATTTAAAATAAAACATGGATTTTTTCTTGACACTTCCTTGACTCTATCATCATATCATATACCATTCCCTTGACCTGTTAAAAAAATTTCAAAAACATGGTATGAGCATAAAAAGCTCAGTAAGGGATATTAAAGATATGGAAAGGAAACATGAGTACATGTATACATAAGAATCAATGAAATCATACTTTACCCATAAAACATAACCACTTTAATATACCTCATCAAATCTAGAATAAATCATAGAAATCATAATACATAAAGGTGACTTGAGGAATTCATAACATTCTTACATAAGGAGTAACCCTCTTGGTTATGTTTGGAATACCCATCACAGTATATTCCATAAATCTCTTTAGAGAAACCTTAATGTTTAACTTTTTCGCATTACCCAATGCATTATAGAGCTATATCGGGCTCACATGCCCTTAGTTTATCATGGAACCACCCTTCTTCATAACAATGCCCAAGAACCATAACGTAATCATATCACATAAAACATGCATAAAGGAAACATAACATTTCCACCTTTAAATCACAAGATATCAATACAACACATTGATATAAAAACATTATGAAAACCATTTTCAATACCAAAGTAAAACATGGTATTTATTTTTCATTAAAAAAAATTTATTGCCTATAGAGGAAGCCGAAACTAAAATAATGTTCACGGCAGCGGAGAAGTCGTTTTTGCCGCATACGTACGACACAAAAAACATTCATTTTTGTCTTTTAGTAAATGCTTCGTATAAAAAGATTTCTTCTGAGTAATCATAAAAGTCAAAGGGGTTTATACACCGTATAAAAGAAAGTTTTGTATAAAACCAAATATGTCTCAATGAAAGGAGATTGAGAAGAATTCCCTTACCAAGATCATTTTTTTAAATAAAATTTATCTATTATGTGTATTCACTATAAGTACACATAAAGAAATTAAAAATACAAGATAGGAGATAATAATATCATGAAATAATTTGAATGTAGGAGATTAACCCAAAGAACGTAAATTTGGTTAAGAAGTTCCCTTACCTCGGGTCCGACATGACTCGATCGTTCTTTAACCTCCTGAATAATATACTTGAGTTAATTACTACTTTCTTAAGAACATTTTTCAAGTTCATTATTCCTTTTATATCACTTATTACCATGTCATGAACACTATGTAATTATTTATGTTAAAAGCCATCGTTTTAACGATCATTGGTACTTGAGTCAAAATTAAACTCTTAATAATTACAAGTTTGTTCATGGGGTAAAATATACATTATATCCAGAATTATATTCATTATGTATATATCATATATATTATATATATCCATTATGTACATGCATTTATAATATTACATAAAATTTAGAGGTATGAAATGAAATGCACCGTTCATGGAGACAGTAAGCCGTACGTACGCATGAACGCTACTTCCATTTCTATTTCCTATTTAATGGAATTAAAACTCAATGATATATAATAGTATTATAATTACAGTATGGTATAATATATAATATCATTAAATCTATCCATTATACGTACCACATATGGTATTAACGAATCAAATCACATTGAGGGGGCGATAGTCCGCACTTTCTAAAATGAAGATATCACGTTTACCCATAATGGAAACCATAAAGGTATGACATAAATGAAAAATACAGAATAATAAGGAAAAAATAAACATATTATATATCATATATAAATATAGTGACATATTAATGGCTACCTTTTAAGGTTTTAGAAGAATATTGAACAATCATCATTTCGTGAGGCAGAAATTCACCATCCACAGAAATAGTATGTTCTTTAACAATTAGATGTAGGCGTGTGTAAGTGTAGCTAGAATACATCTTATAACAAAATCTTAGTATATTGAATATACTGGAGTTGTTACAAAATAAATGAATAAAAAGTGTTTAGGGGGTTGGAGAAGCAAAATAAAACAAAAGAACACAAGAGAAAACACTACCTTTAAAAAGGGTAAGTCTTTTTGATTTGAGCTCAAAGGCTTCCTTGGGAGGAATTCTGCCCAATGTGAGGCTTCTAAGAGTAATAAGGGGATTTGGAGAGACAAAATGGGAAGGGTTGTCCAATCGAAAGGCTTGAGAGGTGTCGGTAAGGTGGTAGAGGTGGGGGCCTTTTATAAGAGGAGAGAAGGGGCACTCTTGGGAAGTTATAAAAGGTTACTTTATTATAAAATTATTTTCATATTTAAAAGGTCCCAAAATTATATATTTCAAGGATAAGGTGATAAGTGTTAGAAATACACCATACAATAGGTTTTTGACTTGTGTAGGTCTTATATTTTACATTATCTTATCATTTTATTTAAATCGTTAAATAATGAGGTGATCACTACATCATCGTGGTGTCATAAATAATTTAATTTATTTAATGTCTAAAAATTTTAAAAAAATATCATGATGTAGGAAATATTTTTAGATTTCTACGGAATATTTATAGTAAAAAATATGACTTGTATAACCCCATTTAAAAATTGTTTTATTAAAACAACTCATGTTTGTGACATTTTAATTTTAACTTTAAATAAAAGGTTTAAAATGTCATTTTCATAACAAGTGGATCCATGGGGTCCCCAAGTTGACACATGGATTTTATTTGTCGTCCATGACACATCCAATAAGGGTAGAACATGTTTTTAGGTCATTTCATATTATGAAAACATTATTTTTACCTTAAACTACACTAATTACCTCTAATCGCGATTAAAAACATAAAAGTTACTATTCACCAAAAAATTATTTTAATCCCATTGAACCAAATTTTACATTATAATGACAACCATGTATGTAGGATTTTTGAAATTGAAAACACAGAGGTGGTAAAATTTAATTTAAACGAAAAAAATCAGTTTTCTAAGTACCACTTAGTGGTTTCACTATTCAACCAAAATTGAAGTTTTTCAGAAAAATACCAAAAATTCACCCTAAGATATATTTGATATTACAAATACAAAAATGATGCATATTTTACAAAATTTAAAACATATAAGTTTCATTAATTAATTTAATAATTAATTCCCTTTGTCAAAACAAATAGTGTGTTTTTATGAAACAAAATGTATCAAAATATTGACACTAGTTTAAGACCGATTTCAAAGTGAAATTAATTCCAACGACCACTATTGGATTAAATGGTAAAAATATATTCTAATATCACTTTCAAACCAATTCAAAAGATAAACTAATCATAATAATAAATTAGATTAAAAAAAGGTTTTGAATTAAAATACAACATTTTTCACTATTCATTAAAAAAAGAACTATATCGGAAAAATACCAAAAATTTACCCAAAGTAAATTTCAATGTCCCAATAATAAAGAAGAAGTTTATTTTGACAAATATAGCTTATAAAATTGTCAATGGTTTGATTTAAAAATGTTTTTCCACCAAAAGGTAGTGAAAGAATCTTTTAAAAATATTATTGTATTCTATACTTAAGATTGGATTTATTCCCATTTTAAGCCTCTAAAACACTATATAATTATTAAATAGACATAGATAACTATATCTATTATTCATTATTACTTGAGATGTTACATCATTCCCCCCTTTAGAGAATTATGTCCCTTCAATTTATTTACTTATCGAATAAGTGGGGTTATTTATCCCTCATAGCATTTTCAGATTCCCACATTGCCTTTTCAACAATATGGTTTTTCCACAAAACCTTTACCTGATGAATTACCTAATTCCACAACACTTTCTCTCCATGGTAAAGAATATGGACTGGTTGATCTTCATAAGAGAGAATCTCTTCTAACTGAACTACCTCTGGGCTCAAAACATGAGATGGATTTGGCATATACTTTCTCAACATCGAAACATGAAAAACATTATGTACCAGAGAAAAACTTGGAGGTAAAGCCACTCGGTAAGCAACTGATCCAACTTTCTCTAGAATTTCATATGGTCCAATGAACCTTGGACTCAGCTTTCCTTTCTTACCAAATGGCATCACACTTTTCCACAGTGAAACTTTGAGAAAAACAAGATCACCTACCTTGAAAGATAGATCCTTCCTCTTGTTGTCTGAAAAACTTTTCTGTATGCTCTGAGCTATTCTCATGTGTTTCTGAATCAACTGAACCTTTTTCTGCCATCTCTTCTACCAATTCTGGTCCCATCATCTTCCTTTCACCCACTTCATCCCAAAAAGATGGAGTTCGACACCGCTTCCCATATAATGCCTCAAACAGTGCCATTTGTATACAGGAATGAAAAATGTTATTATAAGAAAACTCAATCAAAGAAAGATGTTGGTCCAAAAATCGCTGATAATCCATCGAAGAAGCACGTAGCATATCTTCCAAAGTATTAATTGTTCGTTTTTACTGCCCATCTGATTGTGGATGAAAAGATGTACCTTAATTTAATTCAGTACCCAATGACTTCTTAAGGCCTTTCCAAAAGTTAGAAGTGAAAATGGGATCATGGTCAGATACAATGGACAGAAGAAATCCATGCACCCTGACTATCTCTTTATGTTACAATCGAGATAGTTGATCTAGAGAGAATATATCTCTAATAGGACGGAAAGGAGAAGATTTAGTCAAGAGATCAACAATAACACAGATTGCATTATTACCTCGAGATGTCTTCAGTAATCCCACAACAAAGTCCATGGATATATTTTCCCATTTCCACACTAGGGTTGGTAAAGGATGAAGCATCCCTTTCGGTAACTGCCGCTCTACATTAACCTACCGACAAGTCAAACACTTCACAACAAAATCAGCAATATCTCTTTTCATTCCATCCCACCAGTAATACTCCCGCAGATCTCTACACATCTTAGTACAACCAGGATGAACTGAAACTGGAGATCTATGTGCTTCACATAACAACTCTCTCTTAAACTGTGAATCACAAGGCACACACAATCTCTTCACAAATCTCAAAACAAAATCATTATCAATGTTGAATTCAGGGAACTTACCCTTCTGAACCAGCTCTACCTTTTTATAGAACTCACTATCTTGCTTCTGTGCTTGCTTAATTCTGTCTTATAGAGAAGATTTCACTGATACCTGAAACAAAACAGAAGAACATCCTGCACCAATAACTTCTATGCCAAAGTTCATCAAATCCTTAACCAAAGGATCACATTCCAAATGCAACATTGTTAATGAAGCATTACTTTTTTTGACTCAAAGCATCATCCACTTTATTTTCTTTTCCCGGATGGTAATGAATTGTACAATCATAATACTTGATTAATTTTAGCCATCTCCTCTGTCTCATGTTCAATTATTTCTGAGTGAATATATACATTAAAATTTTGTGATCGGTATATATTTCACATTTTACTCCATACAAAATATGCCTCCAAATTTTTAAAGAAAAAGCAACAGAAGCTAATTACAAATCATGTGTAGGGTAATTTACCTCATGAGTTTTCAACTGACGTAAATCATATGCAATTACCAGATCATTCTGCATAAGGACACAACCAAGTCCCTTCAACGAAGCATCACTGTATATGACAAACTCACCATTCCTGGATAGAAGTGACAAAACTGGAGCCTTTACAATAATATTTTCATCTCCTTCGGTATTAACCTGAGTCAACTGAGCAATCACTGCAACATACTGTTTAGTTCTGATTCTGACCATCTCATGATACTGATTTGAAAGATCATTTCCCACTATATGCCTTCCCAGAAAAGTTGTTCTGTTTCCTCTATGAAAAACCATTCTTAAAACAGAAATATCTTAGGTGAAGCAACATGGTAATATTGAAATGCTATATCATTTTCAATTTGACAATAAAAAAAATATTTTCGGATAATAATTTAATAGAATTATAATTCATAAAGTTATCTAAACTGACCTATGATACCAAATATAAGGCCCCAACCATAAACCTTACTTAATCTTGAGTTATTACAAGAGTACACATTGAGGATCTTTTCCGGTTTAGAGTTTTAGAGAATTAGATCATCAACATGCATTTCATTCCAAATTTAAACAAAGTGGTTACATAAAAGATAGTATTCATTTTTCCCATCAACAGAAACATATTTAAAATAAAACATGGATTCTTTCTTGACACTTCCTTGACACTATCATCATATCAGGTACCATTCCCTTGACCTGTGAAAAACATTTCAAAAACTTGGGATGAGCATAAAAAGCTCAGTAAGGGATATAAAAAATATGGAAAGGAAACATGAGTACATGTATACATTAGAATCAATGAAATCATACTTTACCCATAAAACATAAGCACTTTAACATACATCATCAAATCAGGAATAAATCATAGAAATCATAAGACATAAGGGTAACATGAGGCATTCAAAACATTATTACGTAGGGAGTAACCCTCTTGGTTACGTTTGGAATACCCATCACAGTATATTAACAAAATCACATTGGAGAAACCTTAACGATTAACTCCTTCACATTACCCAATTCATTGGAGAGCTATATCGGGCTCACCCGCCCTTAGTTTATCACACAACCACCCGTCTTCATAACAATGCCCAAGAACCATAACATAATCGTATCACATAAAACATGCATAAAGGAAACATAACATTTCCACCTTTCAATCACAAGATATCAATACAACAAATTTATATAAAAACAATATGAAAACCATTTGTATTACCAAAGTAAAACATGGTATTTATTTTTCATTCATAAAAAGTTATGGCTTGTAGAGGAAGCCGAAACTCAAATAATGGTCATGACGGCGGAGAAGTCATTATTGCCACATACGTACGACAAAAAAAACATTCCCTTTTGTTGTTTAGTAAACGCTTCGTATAAAAAGGTTTCATTTGAATAATCGTAAAAGTCAAAAGGGTTTATACACCATATAAAAGAAAGTTGTGTATAAAAAAAATTTCCTCAATGAAAGGAGATTGAGATAGATTCCCTTACCAAGATCATTTTTTTAAATAAAATAGATCTATTACGTGTATTCAATATAAGTACACATAAAGAAAGTACAAATAAAATATAGGACATAATAATATCATGAAATGATTTTAATGTAGGATATTAACCCAAAGAACGTAAATTGGTATAAGAAGTTCCCTTACCTCGGGTCCGACTTGACTCGATCGTTCGTTAACCTCCTGAATAATAAACATCAGTTAATTTATAATTTCTTAAGAACCCTTTATAAGTTCATTATGACTATTATATCACTTATTACCATGTCATGAACACAATGTAATTATTTATGTTATTAACGGTCGTTTTAACAATCATTGGAACTAGAGTCAAAAATAAACTCTTTATAATTACAAGTTTGTTCATGGGGTAAAATATCCATTATATCCAGAATTATATTCATTTTTTAGATATCGTATATATCATATATATCCATTATATACATGCAGTTATAATATTACATAACATTTAGTGGAAAGAAATGAAATGAACCGTTCATGGAGACGGGAAGACGTACGTACGCATGAACGCTACTTCCATTTCAATTTTATATTTAATGGAATTAAAACATAATAATACATAATAGTATTATAATTACAGTATGGTATCATATATAATATCATTAAATCTATCCTTTATATGTACCACATATGGTATTAACTTATAAAATCACTTTGAGGGGGCGGTATGACGCCCTTCCAAAAATGAAGATATCGCGTTTACCCATAATGGAAACCATAAAGGTAGGACATAAATGAAAAATACAGAAGAATAAGGAAAAAATAAACATATCATATATCATATATAAATATAGTGACATCTGAATGGCAACCTTTTTACGTGTTAGAATAATATTGAACAATCATCGTTTCAAGAGGCAGAAATTCACCATCCACAGAAACAATATGTTCTTTAACCATTAGATGTAGGTGTGTGTAAGTGTTGCTCGAATAATTCTTATAAAAACATCCTAGTATATTGAAGATATTGGATTTGTTACAAAATAAATGAAAAAAAATTTTTTAGGGGGTTGGAGAAGCAAAATAAAACAAAAGAACGCAAGAGAAAACACTACCTTTAAAACGGGTAACTCTTTTTAATTTGAGCTCAAAGGCTTAATTGGGAGGACTTATGCCCAATGTGAGGCTTCTATAAGTAAGACAGGGATGTGGAGAGACAAAATGGGAAGAGTTTTTCCAAGGAAAAGGCTTGAGAGGTGTGGGTAAGGTGGTATAGGTGGGGGCCTTTTATAAGAGGAGAGGAGGGTCACTCTTGGGAAGTTATAAAAGGATACTTTATTATAAAATGGTTTTCGGATTTAAAAGGTCCCAAAGATATTAATTTTGAGGATAAGGTGATAAGAGTTAGAAATACTGCCATTTAATAGGTTTTTACATGTGTGGGTATTAGATTTTACATTATCTTATCATTTTATTTAAATCCTTAAATTATGAGGTAATCGCTGCATCATCATGGTGTCATAAATAATTTAATTTTTTTAATGTATAAAAATTATAAAAAAATATCATTATGTAAGAAATATTTTTAGATGTCTAATGAATTTTTATAGTCAAAAATATGACTTGTTTATCCCCATTTAAAAATTGTTTTAGTAAAACAACTCATGTTTGTGACATTTTAATTTTAACTTTAAATAAAAAGTTTTTAATGTCATTTTCCTACCAAAGTGGCTCAATGGGATCCCCAAGATGACCCATAGATTGTCTTGTTCGGAAATGACACATCCCATAATGGTAGGACATGTGTCTATGTCATTTAATATTGTTAAAACATTATTTTTTACCTTAAACTAAACTAATTACCTCTAATCGAGATTAAAAACATAAAAGTTACTATTCCCCAAAAAATTATTTTAATCCTATTGAACCAAAATTTTCTTCCTAATGAGAACCATGTATGTTGGATTTTTGAAATTAAAAACACAAAGGTGGTAAAAGTTCATTTAAACTAAAAAAATCAGTTTTTAAGTACCACTTAGTGGTTTCATTATTCATCCAAAATTGATGTTTTTTAGAAAAATACCAAAAATTCACCCGAAGCTATATTTGATATTCTGAATTCAAAAATGATTTCTATTTTACAAAATTAAAAACATATAAGTTGAATTTATTAATTTAATAATTAATTCCCACTGTCAAAACCAATAGCGTGTTTTTATGAAACAAAATGTATCAAAAGATTGACACTAGTTTAAGTCCGATTTCGAAGTGAAATTAATTCCAATGACCAATATTGGATTAAAAGGTAAAAATATATTATAACTTCATTTTAAAACCAATTAAAAAGATAATCTAATCATATTAATAAATTATATTAAAAATTTTTTTTGAATTAAAATAAAACATTTTTCACTATTCATTTAAAAAAAGAACTTTATCAAAAAAATACCAAAAATTTACCCAAAGTAAATTTCAATATCCCAATCATAAGGAATAAGTTTATTTTGACAAATAGAGCTTATAAAATTGTCAAAACTTTGATTTAAAAAAGGTTTTCCACCAAATGGAAGTAAAACAATCTTTTAAAAATATTAGTGTATTCCATGCTTAGGATTGGATTTATTCTCATTTTAATCCTCTAAAACACTATCTAATTCATAAATAGACCTAGATAACTATATCTATTATTCATTACTTACTTGGGATGTTACACATAAGATATTTTTTATTTCAAAAAAATGTATAAAATATTTTTAGAAATAAATAATGTATTTTATTAAAATATTTTAAAAATATATTTCTAATCTTTTTGAAAATAATGTTTCAAATGATATTTATGAATCAACATAAGTTGAGGCGGAATAAGAATAACCTTCAAATTATTCCCCAAGTCATTTAAAAAATTTGTAGAATATAACTATGAAAATAAAATTAATGATTTACAGGTGGTAACTTGTACTAGATGATAAATCCTAAATGATGTTTCACACATAGCATTGGTATCTCACATAGAATAATAAAATATAAATGATTCCCTTAATGATTAAAATTGTATTCTTTTCATTCAAGGGGAACGACAACAATTTAATTGTAATTATGCATAGTATCTCATTAAATGACATAATGATTATCCCATCATGGGATCGAAAAGGGGTGTTTTTAGAATGAGTTAGATGATCTTTTTAATATCACATTAAATTAATCATCTTTATCAGATAATTGTTTAAACATAGAATAAGGAATCAAATATGGTGAAACCTTTTCACATGTTTCTCTAATAGAATTCATTAGAATATTTGTCGAAATTCATCTCTCAACAAAATTTAATTCTAATTAAAATTGATGTAATCTGAACTTTTCAAATGGTGTTATTAATGATTTTTTTGTGTAATTATAACCTAGTTCATAAAATACATATTTTACAAATCATGCTTTAAAATTAATAGAAGCGATTTATGTTTTAAAAAAATAACTATGGGATTAGTATGAACTTTATTTTAAATTTATTATATCAAGGGACATTAAGATATTATTATTTGATTCAATTATTTTTTTTAAACATATCTCTATTGAATTTTTAATCATATAAATTTAGTCTAATGATGTGATTTATTGATGAAACAAGGAATGTAATTATTTTGATATTTTTGATTTATTGAGACTGTAATTTTAAATCTAACTTAGGTATGAAACCAAATTCATTTTTGAATTTAGAATTTCTAAAAAACCATCTTTATAATCAATGAAAAATGCAACAACGAACTCCGAAAATGATTCAACATTGATCACAATCATAAAATCGGTACACATATGAAAATTAATTGCAAGATAAAATTGGATGAAGCTAGTAGTATTTTAACACCCCATGATTTTGGGAATTATATTTTTTAAATTTTTTTAATATTTTGGTAAATTTCATTTCAAGAATCAGTGAATATATATTTTTTTAATTAATGAACTATGTTTGGATTCATTATAGGAATCACCAAATTAATTTTGCACAACACAAAACACATATATTATATTGTACTACACATAATACTATTTTTTTAATTGTATTACACATAATATTGATTTCCTATAATAGCTTGGGTTATATTCAAGGATTAATTTTTACCGAACTATAATATTTTATTAATATGATTATTGAAATATTATTATAGCCACCACATTTCAATTGAAATGTAATTTATAAATTATAATAACTAAATATTAAAAATATGATTTACACATGCATATAAAATGAATCATTTTGTTATCAATTACTATATTTGAATGTAGGAACTATTTGAAAATAAATAAATTATTTCTCTAAGAAAACTATTTTTTATGTACAATTTTGTTTACTCAATAAATTAAACAAACAAATTTTTTCAAATATTTTCAACTAAAGTTTTATAATATATATTCGATAAATATTTTTGCACTCATACAATTAATAAGATATGTTTAAGGTTAGAATAGATCTAATAGTATGAATCAAAAGATGTATTTTTCATAAAGCAAATTTTATAGCGTTTTTTGGGGAACCGATATTAAATATGATTTTTGGACAATTTTTAAATTTTAATTTGAAATTATATAGGAAAACATTTTAATATATTTTCCTAAAAACCCCGTCATGTCATCCCATCTATAGGATTAAACATAAAATAATTTCTAAAACTAATATGATTAGAATTTTAAAAATTTGATTCCATATCATGAATAATAATAATCTAGAATTTTTAATATGATGAAAATATTTTTCTACCAAAAATATTGGTGAATGTGATTAATATTAATTACGATGATTAAAGGAAAAATTATCTTAACAAAGGTCTAAACCATAATAAAAAAGACAAAAATGAATAAAATCTCGACAGAAAAAAATTTAATGGGAATATTTTGACAATGTATTCCCATTTATATAATTTTTTTCATTATTTTAACCATTTTTCATAGGAAATCAAGGTTGGAGTTTCCTTTTAAAAAATTTACAAGAATTCCACTCATCCTCTACTATAAAAAGGAAGTCAACCCTCCCTATTATTCATACTTATGATGCAATTTTTGTTGACAATTATAACTCAAATAATCTCCCAAAATTTATAAATTATTTTTCTAAGCCTTAATTTGGCATAAATCATTTCAAATAATCCTTTTCCTGCAAACTAAGAAAAGTTACCCAATGAAGAGGAAACATATTTTGTCAAGCTATTCCGTTTTATTTTCATTCTCCAAAAACTCCATTATTATTATTAAATTATTATATAACAACCTATGTATCATAAATATGAAAATATGTTATTATTATAATTTTTATAAATAAAATTACTCACACTTCCATATAATGGGTTACAATCATATAATTCTTGTGTACGGGGAACAACCGCCTCACGAAATTATGTTGTTTATTTTTACACTACGACAACTCATTATTGGGAATTATGATTACTAATATTTTTCTATATGATAAATAGGATATATTTATGATTATTTATTTTTTAAATAAAACTTGCATTCATTATTTCCTTTTTTTTAAATATGTTAATTTTTCTTGGGGAACTGTTGAGTGTTGTCTTGTCAAATGAATGTTATTCGTTAACATTATACATGTTATATATTACAGATTAGTTTAATTAAATTATATGATATATATTAAATTATAACTATAATTTAATGATATTATATATATATAGTATTTAATTTATTTCATTCAATATGAAAATAAAATGAGAACAACATTCATGTGTATGTACAGCCTACAGTCTCCCTGAACGGTGTATTCCATTATGTATTTCTATAATCTATAGTTTATTATTAATAAATATATAATGAATATATAAGATATTGATATCCTGATTTAAATTATGGAAATATGTAAATCAATATCTATTTAGGATCAATCAAGAATAACATGCCAAAGCTTATATGAAAAACAAAGCAGATATTACCTAAAATATATCATTAACACGAAGTTGTTAATAAAAAGGTAATATGAAGTCATAATAAACACATATGTGGAGGTACAAATAATAATATGGGCCTATTAGAGCCCTATAATAAAATTATATTTATTATTCTAGATGTTCTAACATGTATGATGAAATTGAAGACTTAAGGCAAGAGAATTTTATCTCACTTTTTTTATTTCCCAAGATTACATGCCATATTCACCACTCATGTATTTTTGTGGTTTTCATACTACCCATGGATGTATTCTATGATTATTATACTAAACATTATGGGTACATACGTATCCATTTGATAATATTTCTTTCATGGTGTTTAAGATTCAATCTTTTCCAAATCATTAATGTAATATTGTCTCAATTATCCTTCTTTGAGGCACATGCCACATTATGAACATATATTTTACTATGAGGTCTATAGACTATCATTGAAATATTATATCTTGAATCGTATTATTTTTTATACTTTATAATTTATTTAATTTTATTCTTTCCATTTTATTAGGATCCAATATTACCAATGTGGTAACAATTTTTTTGCAACAATCTAATCTTTTATTGTGATTATTTATGATTATACTTACTATGATGAAATTGTATGATCCGTAACCTAATAAATATCATGAATTATTAATGTTATATCCATGTAATGGTACCATTTTTCACTCATTTTTTCTTAATATAACTAAGAAACTTTTATTTACAAAAAACTTCCAACATTTATCCTTTTGATCCGAAATCTAGGTTATTTCATAATTATTCGTTCAAAAAAATTTATAAAATTTATTTATATTATCCTACGATTTTTAAGAGAAATTTTTAACAATTTATTTCATTTTTTTAAAAAAATTAAAAGGAATTTTCTTGACTTTTTTCCAACAAAGGAATTTTCCAAACATTTAAGGTGAAAAAGGAAGGTTTGGACTATATGGACATACCCATTGTGACGAAATTCATTTCCCAAATGATCATATTGTATGTTTACAAGGTTATTTTTATTAATAATATTTTTTTCAATATTTTGGAAATTTCTTTATTTTAAAATGATATTGAGGGAAAATTGATTTTTGGATTTGTTTCATGTTTAAATAGTGTTTTAAATGATTTTAAAACATTTTTTATATGTTTTCATATGATTTTTTTCAATGAAAATAATATCATTGATTTAATTAATTACATAATTAATTTTAAATATAATTTAAAATAAAAAGGTTTTCAAAAGGTTTTCAAACTTATTTATAAGTTTTAATATTATTTTCAATAAAAATGATCATTCAATTATTTTTTGTTTTAAAAATAAAATTTTAAATAATGGAGCATATTTTCCTCAATAAATGTTTTAAATTATTTTTCTTGATTCATTTTTATTATTTACAATTTTATTTAAGGGAAATTATTTTGGAAATTTTATATGCTTTAAAATGTTATTTTCAAATTGAAATTATTTTCTAAGTGAAATTTCATAATTCGATTCCATCTAAGGGATATAATTGGTTTTTGATTTTTTAGGGATATGATATAAGGATACAATTCATATTATTTCACTAGATTGTCTATTTTTTATTGATTTATGTTTATGAAACATGTTTCTCTTCAATAAGATATATCATGATAAACACTTCTCAGACTCGTTTCCTTTCCTGGGTTATTCTTGGATGAAATGATTATAAAACCTATATATTTTCCATCGGCTATGATGTGATTAAATGTTTATGATGCCCATTACATTTTACGGGTTATGATATAAGGTTTACGAAACCCATCTATTTTTATTGGTGAAGATATGATGCATGTTTTTCACTTTTTTGTACATGTATGTATGATTTTATTATGTGACAGGTGGGACCAATATATCCATCCAATTCATTGGGTAATGATAAGTGGTATATGGGCTAAAAGGACACACAGGTTGTATCCCATGATCAAAAACAAAAGGGTATATGGGTTGTATCCCATGCGCAAAAACAAGAGGGCATAAGGGTTGTAACCATCGATGGATAAAAAGGGGGTACAGTAGTTGTTGGACAAGTTCGAAAAAAGAGGGTACATGAGTTGTAGCTGATGATCCAAAATAAGACTGTATATGGGTTGTTAGACCACTACTGAAGAAGGAACATGGTTTTATACTAGGCCTATCGTGTTATTAAGGAATTAGTAGGTATCCTTGTCATAATTTTATTTATGATTATGTGTATACTACAAATTCATGTCTTATTACTCAGTTATAAATTCATGAATTTTTATCTTGATTTTATTATGATTCATGTATTTTTAATTGATAATATTAATCCATGAATCATGGATATTTTCATTGATATTCGTGGTATAATCATCAAATGTCATTCTCGTTTTCCAATACACTTATCTTCATCTTATTATTTTGTATTTTCTTTTTCTTACCCTTACTGAGCATATGAGTTCAACTCCTTATTTTCCCTTTATAATGGTTATGAATATATGTTTTATGTACAAGTATTAAAGGGGATGTTATTTTTGGGAAAAATTAAAGATCCTTCACTCATATGGAATATTTTGTTTTAATATTTCCAAGATAGTAAACAATTATAGTCCTCAGAGATAATTTTTAATGTGCTAAAGATTTTTCTAAAATGATGTAATATCCTTTTATGTTATTCCATTTTATCTATAGATGGTATCAAAGGAACGGTTTAGTCAAACATTGGAAACTAGGATGAGAAAACATTATTGAGATCCAATGAAATATTTATAATGATATATCCTATTATATCTCTAATGAGAATTATATAGATAACGAAAAGTATAGGAAAATGTCATGGAGTTTTGTTTAAAAGTTAGAGTGAGTGGCTTCCATGAAATACATCTGTACAAGGATACTACAAGTGAATGTGTGTTTTTTATATATGTAACTTAAGGTAACAACTATGAAATGGTGCATCATAACTAACTCGAGCCAAACCCGGTACTTGACAACGGGCATTACACAACACATTGTTTGAAATTCCTGGAAGGGGCTTTCTTTGGGAATTCAAAAACTATTTAAAAACAATAATGAAAATTAATTTCATGTTTTCATTGAATACCCAAGGATAAACTAATGTTTTCAAAGATTAATTAACAATGTGAAATGATTAAGACATAAAATAAGTAATTTTTATTTATTATGTGGTTTCCATTAAGATAAATATTTCCCACACTATGATATCTAATTTTAGTCAACAGAGGGGAATAGAAGGGAAATTGAAAATAATTAATGTTTAAGATGATAAATGTAAGAGAACTATAAAAATCAGTTTCTTAAGTGATAATCCCTTAAAGAGAATAGGAAGTTGGAAAATTATTGTTTATACTACTAATGATAAAGAGGCTACAAATTACATTTGAACGGTATTGGATGTTCATCCAGTATTTTTTAAAATAAAATTAAGAAGAATTGTTAAATTTAAGTTGAGGAATAGGAATACCTAATTCATATTTCATATTATATTAAAGGTGTATTATTGAATGATATTATGAATCTTGAGTAATAGTTTATGAATAATGTTGCATGAATTAAGTATTTATGTTTTTAAATTCAAAGATTCTGTTATATTAATCATGAATTATATATGTATTTTCAATTTTATATTTTCATTTATTATTATAAAAAAATATTTACTCTCCTATCCTTCTATTTTTAGATATCATGACATTGTAATTCTTCTGTAATTTATATTCACTTCAATTTCTTGGAATAGGAGTTTATGTGGAAATTGATGACATCCCATCAAAGGGTTACATTTTCTTAAAATAATTTAATTATATCATTTAGTGAAATGTATTAAACATTTTTTGAAAGGATATTGAAACCAAATATTTCATCCCAGTACCTTTGCATTCAATGAATCAATTTTCCTCATAGAACATCATTGATTTATATCACTGTGATTATTAACTTTCACCAAACCATGTTCTCTATCACCCTCCATTTGAAGTTAATATTTATATTTTTTTCCTCATCCTTGTTTTCATATAGAACCTATGTTATCATATATGGAAACCTAGTAATGAGTTAATATGGGTAACTATTATGTTTCTAAAATTTCATTTTAAAACGATGTTTTGATTTTCATTTTTAAGATGAGAGTTTTTTTGAAATTGACATTGAAGTATCAAAATTTTAAGAAACCTAATGAATTTCTAGGTAGAAATTATTTTTAATGGGGGTAGAAAGTAACAACAAAATATTTTTGGAATTATTATTTTTATTATTATTTTTTAATATTTTAATATTTTTCATTTCAAACAACACTGAATATAGTTTTTTATATTGAATCAATATGTTTTTATTGTGTTACACTCAACACCATGTAAATCTCATACTACACACAACTCAATGATTGTCCTGATGTATAGACAAACCATTGTTTGTCTTTTATTACACACCCAAATAGCCTGGCGGCTTCATTTTGATATCTTGTGTTACATTCAAGGTTATGTTTTAAAATAATTACAATATATTATTAGTATGATTTTTAAAATATTATAATAATTAGCTCCTATCCATTAGAATTGAAGTTTCGAATAATATTTAATAATTTTTGAGCATATTATATACACCTATATATAAAATTAATCCTTTAGTTATCAATTATTATATGTAAATGTAAAACTATTTGAAAATAATGAAACTATATTTATAATAAAACTATTTTTCTATGGAAACAAAATTATAAGTAAAATTTCAAAAAACAGCTTTTGACTAATGTTTTAAATAATAATTATATATTATATATTCAATAAATATTTTTCATAATCATCCAATAGATTTTTTAGGTATAAGGTAAGAATAAATCCAATTTTAGTTTGGCTTTAGAGTTAAATTAGATACATTTTATATCAATTAATCCTATTTAGGTTACTAGAATCAATTTCTCATTGAAATTTTATATAAAATCATTTCATTCTTTCGATCGTTTTTACTTTAAGAACCAAGGTTGTTATCCCAAATATGGGATTAAATTTAAATTAATTCCTACCACTTATTTGATTAGAATTTGAAAAAATGGATTCAATATTTATAATCACCATAATTTATAATGTTTAACAATTTTAAATTAGTTTTTTACCAAAAATATTAGTGAATGTGATTAAAATTAATTATATCGATTAATAGAAATATTAGCATAACAACGAATTAAACATTAAAATTAATAAAATAATGACCTAATTATTTTAATAAATACATTTTATTGAAATATTTAAACCCTATAATCCATTTGGAAAAATTCGTTCATTATTGCATCCACTTTTTATAAGAAAAATGTTGTTGGAAATCATTTTTTTAAAATTTTCAAGAATACCACTCCTCCTACACTATTAAAAGGCACTAACCCCACACCCACTTTTTCATAACTAAAAATCATTTTAGGTCACCCATAGGCTTCTAAAATAATATTTAAACATCCATCCCATAATCTTAGAAGCCTATCTATGGTCATAAATACATCCAATGAATCCCTTTTGGGAAAACCAAATGAATTTTCCTGAAGAAGATGTAACATACTTCCTCAAGATATATTGTATTATTCTCAATATACACTACCTCAATTATTATTATTACATTATTATATAATAACATAAATATATTAAATATATTGAGATGTTTTCTATTTGAATGGTTTGACATACACTGACACCCACCCAAATCTAATAGATAACCAACATACTAAAACAAACCTGATATTTTTTACACACTTAAACAAGATTTGTTACATAAAAATGCACTTAATATGGCACTAAAGATCAATTGGTCCAGTTTCATATGAATTTAAGGACATTACATGACAACATAAGACATAAAAACAAAACATATTTATTAAAAACTTTCTTTACATGACCATAACATTCCTTCATACCTAGTATTGCCTAGGATAATTTGAGGAAATACTTGTGAAAAGGGTGAGCTATAAAGCCCAGTAAGGGAGTTAAAAGGTTTAACCTGAAGAATAAAATACATGTTAGGCAATAGGAATATGAATGTATATTAAGATAAATATGACATAATGTCATCACATATCATGATTATTATAACATGGAAATGTGGAAACAACATTAAACTTGATATTAGCCTAAGACAAGGCCCATTTCACATTAAGCATGAGTAAACCCTAATTGAACATTAATTATCACAATTAAACCCTCATTTCACTTGAGTTGTTATGATACTAATATTCACCCAATGCATTGAAGTGCTATGAAGGTGTACCCTTCATAATCATTTTATTTTAGGCATAAGTGTCCCACATGGATCCTACAACATGGATTCATTAAACATTATATTTTATTCCATGAACAACATATGGGGAATACATTAATTTAATTCCACAATCATAAAGTACATGTGCATAAAGGTGAATACCCTTGATAGGGAAATGGGTATGGAATTCACTTACACTATGATTTTGGTGGATGAAATTTCGGTGTAACTTCGACAGCATAATGAGGTCAAATAGAAATCGTAAAATGGGTTGATGAGAGTGAAATGGGTCCCTTGTAAATTATAACTAATTTTTACAGTAAGGGTTTCATGGAACATAATATACCCACATGGAAGAAATACCTTACATGGAAGTGTCAACCCAAAAGATTAAGAGAGGCTTGAGAGAGGCTTCTTAGGATCATTGGGAACCTTGGGAGGATTCTAAAAAGTGGAGGGAAGAGTTTGTTCAAGCTCTAATTGTTTTTAGTTAAGTGAAGTGGGATATTGGGTGGGTTTATATTGGAAAAGAGAGGAAATTCATTAATATTTAGGTTTTTGACACTACACATTAAACTCATCAAAACCAGAAACCATCCCATGGTTTTTCCCATTTTTTTCCAAAGGGAAGTGGAAAATATTATTTTATAAGGCCTATGGCCGAACATCTGAATATATTAGGCTGGCTTATGTGGAGCTGAGTCACACTCTCAAAGATATCATTTTAAAAATTTAAACATTTTTATTAGTATTTAAGGGTCCACTAAGGCTTTATAAAATAAATAAAACAAATCAAAAATAAAATTATTTTATTGGCAAAACATATATTGCCCAAAAATTGCATTTATATTATTTTATTACATCAGTATTGGGTTATTATGATGTCAAAAAACACATTATATAATAAAACGATATTTATTTTTTACCCAAACATTCAATTGTCTTAGAAATTTTGAAAAATTTACCATTAGAAAATTTTTATGTTCGGATTCGAAAAATTACATTCATTTTATCTAATTAATTTTCTAAATTTTTGAATTTTTACTTTTAAAATAAAAACCAACTTTTATAAAGATTTCATGTGTTGGACAAAACAGTTTTCAATCCTTAATAAAAATTATTATTGTATTCATAAAATTTATATGATCATTTATATTTCAAAAAATGTAATTTTGTAATAATATTAAAATATATTTTAATTCAAAAATCCATTAATTTATAAAAATATATTTTTTAATTGTATAATAATATAAAATACTATTTTTCCTTTTAAAAAAAACATTTACAATATAAAAATAATAAAATGAATGTATATTCTTTGTTATATAAAAAAATAATGCATATAATCATAGTCAGAAGGTATTGTAACATAACCCATTATGAAACCCACATAAGTCATAAGGGTAAGGTGTGTGATGGTGATAGACTCTTAGGGTGACTCAGATAACATAACCAGGGTGGTAATCTCAATCAACCTCAACATCTCCCGTAGGTGGTTCCATTCGATATTAACGTGTTGAAGCTTAGATTGGGATTGGTCAAGAGCGACGCACAATGACATCAAATCATTTCTGAGCTCCATTAAATGGTATTTTTACAAAGAAGTTATACTATATGAGGCCATTAATTCCTTTGTCTGTGTAAATCAGGTTTGGTAAAGCCATATATTTATACTAATCATGTGATCATTACTCGATGAAAATATTACAAACATTATCAATTATTAATAGTTTTTTTAATTCAAAACCGAATATGTGAATATTTTATATTACCATTTTACATAATAAGACATTTAATTTTACCAAGAGGAATTTTCATTAATGAATTTTTGGGTTATTACAATCTTCCCCCCTTAATAAAATTCACCTTTGAAATTTCATTTTCCCACAATAAAACATAAGTAGGTAATTTTACTTCATCACTTACTCTAATTCCCACATTTCCTCTTTAAACATTTGGTTTCTCGAAAACACCTTGAAGTGGGGAATTGTATTATTTTGTATAACTTTTCCCCCATGATCTAAGACTTTCCCTAGATTCTATTCATAGGATAGGTCATTTTATAATGGTACCAAATCTTGATTGAGTATATGTGATGGGTCATGTATGTACTTACTAAGGAGAGATAAATGTAATACATCATGTATTTGACACAGGTTTAGTGGTAGTTCTAGTCAGTAGTCCACTGGTCTTATGCGATCAAGGATCTCAAAGGGCCGATGTACCTTGGACTAAACATTACCATATTTTTAAATATCATAACTCTCTTCCACAATGATATATGGAGGAATACCATTTCATTGACATCAAACTCTATGTCTCGTCGATGATTATCAACACAACACTTTTGTCGACTGTGAGCAGCTTGAATGTGCAGCTGGATGGTCTTAATCGTGTCTACCATTTCTTGGACCATTTATGGAACTAGGGGATTTCTCTCCCCAACTTCATCCCAGAATTTTGGTGTTCTACACCTCTTCCCATACAGGGATTCATAATGACCCATTTGGATGCTTATGTAGAAACTATTTTTGTAAGAGAACTCAACTAGAGAAAGAAGTTTATCCCATCCTCCATTGAAGTCTATTGAGAAAGATATCACTATATCCTCTAGTGTTTGGATTGTCCGCTCACATTGTCCATCAGTTTGAGGATGATAAGTCATACTGATGTTCAGCACAGTATTCAGAGAATGTTGAAGACTCTTCCAGAACATTGAGGTGAATCTTGGATCTTGGTCGGATACAATAGATACTGGAACTCTGTGCAGCCTTCCACTTCTCTTATATATATCCATTATATTTTATCCAATGAGAAATCCTACCAAATTGCAATGAAGTATGCCGTATTTTTAAGATGATCCACAACAACCCAAATATCATTGTTTTTTTGGATGTATTCAGTTGTCCGGGACAAATTTCATGGTTATGTTCTCCCATTTTCACACTGGTATGGATAATAGTTTCATCATACCCTTATACTTCTGCCTCTCATCCTTCACTCACTGACATACCATGCACTTTGATGTATACTCAGGGATCTCCTTCTTCATGTTATCCCACCAATAATGCTCTCGGAGATGTAGATATATCTTTGTGTATCATGGGGGAATTGAGAAATTTGAACTATATGCATCATCCAAAAGTCCATTCTTTAACATTGGAAATGATAGAACACATAGTCTTTCCCAAATATCTCAATTCATTCTTCATTAACTTTGAACTCTAAGGATTTCAATTTTTTGATAGTTTCCACTTTCTTCAGAATTCCCACAACATCCTTTTGAGCATTCTTTAACCTTTCCAAAAGAGAAAATTCAGAAATTATTTGTGAATGGATTGATGGCGTTCCCTTCTTAATCATTCCCATGTTCATATTTATCAAATTTAAGACAATTGGATCCTTTTCCATTCTCATCAATAATAGAATTTCTGGGTCTTTTCTACTAAGAACATCCTCCACCTTGTTTGCTTTGCCATGGTGGTAAGGGATTGAGAATACACAGTCTTTGATCAGCTCTAGCCAAATCCTTTGGCGAATATTAAACTATTTCTATGTGAATATATACTTGAGGATTTTGTGGTCCATATATATTTAACACTTCTCCCCAATGAGGTAATGTCACCATATTTTTTAAGAAAATATCACTACAACCAACTCCAGATCATGTATGGGATAGTTTTTCTCATGAACATTTAATTTCCTTGAATCATAGGAAATGTCATTATAATTTTCCATCAACACACATCCCATTCCCTTCTTTGAAGCGTCCCTGAATATAATGAAACGTTCTCCACATGTGGGTAAGGTGAGAACAGGTGTAGTTATAAGCCTCCTTTTCAACTCCTTTATGCTTTCTTTGTATTCATCTCTCCATGCTAACTTGACCATTTTCTGATTTATCATGGTAAGAGGGTATAAAAATCATGAGATATTTCCCACAAATCTATGATAATATCTAGCTGAACCCAAGAAGCTATGGATATCCCTCACCGATGTTGGCCTCAGTCATCACTCAATTTCATCTTTCTTGGAGGATCCATAGATATCCCATTGCTTGTGATGATATATCCCAAGAATGATACCACCTTCAACAAGAAATCACACTTGTTATTATTTTCATAGATCCTCTCCTTTCACAATGTCTCTAGTATAGTGCATAGATTCTCCTCATTCTCTTCCTTGGTTTTGTAGTAGATTAGAATATCGCATATAAAGACTACCACAGATTTGTTGAGGTAATCTCCAGAGACTCTATTCATCAAGTCTAAGAATATTGATGGAGCATTAGTCAGTCTGAAAGTAATTACAATGACTTCATAGTTCCCATATCTTGTACAAAAATAAGTATTGGGGATACCCTCCTTAATCACCCATACATTATAATATCATGACTGTAGATCTACCTTAGAGAAGTATTGTCCTCCATGTAGCTGATTGATAGGTCATCAATTCGGGCAAGGGGATACTTATTCTTTGTCGTGATTTTTTTGAGCTCACGATAATCAATACCAATGGGCATTGACCCATCCTTTTTGTTGACGAAGAGGACTTGTTCAACCCATGGTGACACGATTGGGTGTATAAACCCATTATCCAGATTCTCCTGTAGTTGTTTCTTCAGCTCCTCAAGCTAAAAAAGCCATTCTATACAGAGTATAGAATATTGGAAATTCCCCAGGTATAAGATCAATTGATAATTCAACATCACTTATACGAGAAATACCATGAAATTATGCGAGAAACACTTCAGCGAATTAACTAACAATAGGAATGTCTTCATGGATTGTTGCTTCCATAGAATCAATCATCAAAGATAGATACAAGTAATCAAAGGGAAGTAATATCTATGCTTGAGATGACGGTGCTACAGAAGATTCAGCCTTCTCTATACACTTGTACTGAACATGGGGTTGATTATCCATATGGAGAGTGATTTCTCTCTCACATGAATTGATACCTACTCTATATAGATAAAGAAAATACATGACAATAATTGAATCAAATTCAATCAGAGGGAGTATTATGAGGTCCACCAGGAATTTCAATCCAAAAATTTTGATAAGGGAGGAGTTATATTCAAGGGATGCAATTTTTCCCTATTTTTCGCTCTTAGAGACATATTTACTTTCATGATTTGTGGTGGTGTTGGGATTGTTCTACTAAACATTTTGGATATAAGATAATTTCTAAAAACAGAATCAAAAAGCAAATTCACTATTCATGAATGAATAACTATTATATGTATCAAAAATTTATTTCAGGGTTCCCTTTGGTGGTAGTGATGGAAAAAGATCACCCTTTTTTCCTTAGAGGTTGTTGTTTTCCTTTTAAAACCTTCAGATTAGGGAACTGGTCTGAAAAGTTCCTCGTTTCATTGTATTTGAATTAATGAACAACACATTGTGGGTCGAACTGAGTTTTCCACTACTTTTTCACAACTACGTGTATTTCTTGTCGATAGTTAATGGTCATGTTTCCTTCACTTCGACACCTAAATCATTCCCTTGTCACCTTCATGAAATTTCTAGGGGGATTCATTCTGTACCTTTGGAAAGTGGGGTGCCATGTTTTCTTATCATTGTGGTATTTAGACATCGGACTACCAGAATTAAATTCCAACTTATGATTCTTATCCCCATGAAACCCCTGAGATTTTATAATCTCCATTATGACTTTGAGAGCACATCAGACAATTTCCTCATAGCTCTCGAAGTCACAAATCATTAGGCCTTTCTGTAGGCTATGTTTTGGACCAATAAAGAAGTAGGAAACCTTGCATTTTGGGGTAATGAAAAAGACAGAGGAGTATCATGAAATCCTTGTGAAGTTCTCCTCATACGCTCTGACGGATTCTTTGTCTTTTTTCATGAGTGCATGGATGTCCCTTTCCATCTTATGTTGAAGGGTGAGAGGATCATATTTATCAAAAAACATTTTTCAGAAATCCTTTAATTCCAATGCCTCGATATATTCCTCATGCTTCATATTTTTTATCAATATACACCATGGATCATATTCACCCTCCATATGATAAGCCTCCTAAATTACCATCCCTTATTCAGAACAATGTATGGTTGGAAAAGATCTTCTTAGGTGAATTGGTCCATTAATTGGTGATTGAGGGATAAGATGATACATAAAAATTAGGAGGTCTTTGTCTAATGCATCTATCGATTGTGACATTTTCTTTCCTTGGGGGGGGATGTTCCTATTGAACCATGTATCTATTGAAAATGTGAGGTAATTGAGATAGTATAGAGGGAGATTTTTTGATTCCCACTCTCATCGAATTGGGTAACTCATTATAACATTGCTCACATTGATCATTGCCTTGGTTGTTAGCCCGAGTCATCCTATTACCGGCCATTGGATGGAATATAAGGAAAGTTAGTGGTAACACATAAAGGGTAATCCAAATAAAAAAATGGGCGACATATAAATTACATTTAATTCCTTAACATATGAATTTATAGGCTTCAATCTATGTTAACTAAGTTCTACTAAAAAATATATTGTTAGGGGATTTTTTTAATTCCCTTAATAATGGATCATATTATTTTTATGAATTTAAAAAAGTATATCCCCCGGGAGTATCAAAACCATGAGTGCAGTAAGTCCTGTTGTGCACCAGTTCCCATTCAAGTCTACCTCAACGTGACGATTTTAGTTTTTACATGTAGATACATCTATGCCAGAGCCAACTCTTCCTGCTCGTATCCAGACATGGATGTATTTTCACAATAAATCACTTAGTGAGTACTACCCAAAATTTAGGGATGTTTTTATTATTCTTATTATTATCCCTAAGGCTTTCAAAAGGATTTAATAATCTTATTCCCAAAAATTACTAAACCTATCCTCTAACACAAACTATACCAACCCTTCTATTTATTACACACTTAAAAATGATTTATTACATTAACATGCACTTAAGGAAACTATGAGGATTGAGAGGTGTAGTTTTTTGTGAAATTAGTGAAATTACATGAGAAATTAAGACATAAAAGTATTTCATATTAATTGAAAACTATTTTACATGACCACAACATTCCATCGTACCTACCATTGTATAGGATAGCCTGATGACAAACATTTGAAAAGGGTGACAAATAACGCCCATTAAGGGAGTAAAAAATTCATAAAATGAATAAATCAACACATGTTAGGCAATAGGCATATCAATGGATCATAAATGAAATAAGAACATAAAGGCATGGTATAATATGATTATCATTACATGGAAATGTAGAAACAAAATTTAAGATGATATTTTAATGAACCATGTCACATTGGATATATAGCATGAGTAAAACCTCATTTCACTTGACATATCATGATACTAATCTTTACCCAATTCATTATGGTGCTATTAGGGTACACCATTATTAATTATTTCATTTGATGCATAAGTGTGCCACATAGATCATACAATATGGATTCATTAAACAACATAATTTATTCCACAAATAAGATATGTGGAATACAAAAATGTAAGTCCTCAATTAACATATACATGTTCATAATGGTGAATACCCTTGGTAGATAAATTGGTATGGTATTCACTTACATAATGATTTTTGTATGATAAATTTTGGTGTAACATCGGTAGCATAACGACGTCATATAGAAATAGTAAAATGGTTTGATAAGAAAGAAATTGATATATCAACATTTATACATGAAATGGAATGTAAAGGGGTCGTTTAACATAATATCCCCACATATGTAATGGAATTATATGTATAATATAAAATTATTTATTGAATGTACATGAGAAGAGATAAGTTCCTTATGGAATTTTGGCATGGAAACAGGTGTACATAAGAAAAATTAATGAGAGAGAAAGAGGTATCCAATCATTAAAACATAAGGATGGAAGTACGGGGGAGGTGAAAAATAATACCCCATCTTTTTTAATTGAAGAAAATGTGGTATAATAACATAATCAAATTTGGATAAAAAAGATAAAGGAAGAAAAAACTTACTTGGAAATGTGATACCAAAGGCTTGGGAGAGGATTGAGAGAAGATTCTTGGAATCTTGGGGCTCCATGGGAGGATTATTGAGATAGGATGGAAGAGGTTGTTCAAGATCTAATTTTTCTGAGTGAAGAGGAATTGGGAGCTTGGGTGGGTTAATAAGGGAAATTAGAAGGAATTCTTTAATAGTTAGGTGTTAGACACTACACATTAAACTAATAAAAACCACAAACCAATTCATGGTTTTTCCCCATGATTTTTGCCAAAGGGGATTGAAAAAATTATTTTATAATCCCAATTTTTAATCTTCTTAAAATATTAGGCTTGATTGTGTGGAGGTGAGTCACACTCTCAATGAAATCAATTTAAATAGTTAAAATGTCTTATACATCTTGAATGGTGCACTATGCCTCTATCAAATAATTGAAACAAATATAAAATGGAATTATTTTAATGTAAAAAAATATATTGGACGAAAAGATCATTTGTATTATTTTATTACATCATCGTTTGGTCATTATTATGTCTTAAAACACATTATATAATTAAACAATACTTAATTTTTACTGAAAATTCGATTATCCTAGAAAATTATGAAAAATTTGCGGCTGGGAAATTTCGGCATCCAGATTACAAAAATTATATTCATTTTATCTAAATAATATTATAAATATTTGAATTTTCACTTTTAAAATAAAAACTTACATTTATCGAAAATTCATGGGTTTGACAAAATAATTTTCCAACCTTAAAAAAAATCAGTTGGATTCAAAAAATTTAAGATGTAATTTATATTCAATAAAAATAAATTAAGTAATAATATTAAAATTTTATTAAATTAAAAAATCCATTAATTTTTGAAAATATATTTCTTAATTGAAAATTAATTAAAAATATTCTTTTTTCATTAAGAAACATTTACAAGGTAACAATAATAAAATGAATGTGTATTCATTATTCTACACAAAAATAATGTACATAGTCATAGTGATTAGGTATTGTAACATAACCCCTTATATCACCCATATAATACCTAAGGGTATGTTGTGCGATGGTGAAAGACTCTTGTGGTGGAATGAATGAAAACACTTAGGTGGTAATATCTGTCAGTATCAACTTCTCATATAGGCGGTTTGGTTCAAGCTTAACATGTTGAAACTTGGCTTGGGCTTGGTCAAGAGAAAATCCCAATGACATCACCACCTTTCCAAGCTCTAAAAAATGTGATTTGTATGGAGGAATTCAACTAGATGAGTCCATCGCTTCCTTTGTCTATGTAAATTGGATTGGATAAAGCAATATATTTATACTAATCATGTGATCACTGTTCAATGACTACATTACCAGTGGTAACTATTCTTAATGGTATTTTGAAATCCAAAACCAAATAAGGTCTTATGTTATATACAAAATTTACATAATAGGACATTTAATTAAATCAAGAGGAATTTTCATTAATGAATGTTTTGGTCGTTACACTTACCATTCATGTGCATGGTGATCTACCACCTCACAAAATAATGTTGTTGATGCTTCCTTTACCTCCTCTCATGGTTGGGAATTATGGTGGTAAAAGTATTTATATATGATATATGTGTTACATTTATTTTTATGGAATTTTTAAAAAACACATACCTTAATTCATTCTATTTTCAAAAATACAATAATTTAAATTGGGGATGTGTGGACTACAGCCTCATCAAAGAGATGTGACTCATCCAAACTCTATATAGAAAGTAGTACGGATGGTTTTAGTGAAATTATATGATATATTATTATGAACCAAATCTGGTCACCATCAAAACATGCCCCAAACCTAGACAATGACAAGGCTCGAAGGGAATCCCTATCCCGAGAGGCTGGCACAAGTGCCTAGGTATCAGAGATTTTTGTTTGGGAATGATTTACCAGAGTATGGATACATAAAACATAAAATTAAATTGATAAACTGAATATGAAAATTCATGTCAAACAAGAATGAATCAAAATCCATAAATGAATACATATTTTAAAACATAAAAAAGAGGTAAAATGACACAAAATGGTTGCATAAAAACAAACCCAAGGACTCCACATTACAAGGGGACATCACCCAAAATCCATCTCCACAACACCACATCATGGAAGGGAGCTAACAAACCGAACTACCGTCACCAAAGGCCTTTCCTTTACCTATGTCAAACAAGATCTAGTCTACATTCATGAAAGGGGTTTATGAAGTGTTTCAGAATAATACTAGTAGGATAACACCCAGAGATTCATTAGAGTAAACAATAAAAGGTAAAAATCATGCAAGTTTCGATTAGTAGAAAGTGGTGGGAATAATTTCTGAATAATGAAGCTTTTAAATATAATTAGTTCTCAAAGAGAATTATCCATGAGTGAGCAAATTTAAGTAAAAAATTTAATCTGCTGTATTTTCCACCAAAACCCACCATATTTCATTGATAATTTAAAATTTATCAATGATAACTAATTGCAGGATCACCCCTAGGGACTAATTAGTCTCAGGCCCCATGTACCTCGTACCTCGGTGTGAAGTAACCATAGGAAAAATTTGTTATTCAGCACGATCCAATTATAGAGAACATAACCATAACCTTTTTTCACAAAACATCATCAATATAGTTTTTTAGTGTTGTTGTTATCCATTTTTCTCAGTGAAACGAGGATAAAACTGCTTTGGATCAGTAGCATACTAGTACATATCTGCCCTGCTGGATACTTGGGCTTCCCTCATTGTGGTCAAACCACTTTTACAAGATACCAAAAGACATTATCACATTAAAACATCCGTTATGGTCATAATTAATTCAAAACAGTATCTAAACATGCTTTTCACCACTTTTACCACCCAATAAAACCTTTAGGATATCATTAAAATAACATCACAAAATTTAACAATGTTTTGCACCCATCATCCTTTAAAAACCACTTTTTTACACTATGTGCATACCAATATTTACCAAAACTAAATTTAAAGCACCCAAAACATTTTCATAAGCCCATTACATGAGTTATAAACCAACCCCAATTAGTATAACATAAAATAGACATGTAAAACACCCAATTTAAAAAAAAAGTGGTACCTAAAAATAATTTTCTTAACAAACGTCACCAAAACCATATTTGAAAATAAGGATAATAAAGGAGAAGTGTGATAAAAATAGAACTTCAGAAAATCTAACTCATCTATCATTGATTACCTATGGAACCACCTACCAAAAGTGTCAAAACCCATGAATCATAGTTGGAAAATTCAACTGCACCACTGCCGAACCACACGGGACATAGATCATGATAAAAATTAGAAGATTAGTACATAATACCCAAGATCTAAACTGAGGTTCCAAACCCAAATTTATAAACATATGGAACTTCAAGAATAAGGGAAGAAACCCCATGTAAAAGTATGGAACTCTAATAAAATTTAAAGAAGAAGGAATGAAACCCACATACTTGAGGGATCTTGAAAAATTATTCCCAAATACAATAGTATATGAATTTAAAAATAGCCAATAATACATGTAAGGTTCTTATAAGCCTGAGAAGGTCATGTGAGAATTGAAATGGTGGAAAAGAGTAAACAGTGAAGTAGTTATGAAGGGAACAAGTTAATTCATCAAATCTGGACGATTTTTGAAAGCCTAAAAAGTTCAGCGCTAATTAGAGAAGCATATGATATCCAATGAGAGGGAAAAGAGAATGGTCGTTTTCCTGGGTTTAGTGGGATTAGGTGAGACTTAAAATTACCAAAAAACTAAAATATATATTAAATAAATAATTTTTTTTAAAACTAGAAATGGGATTCTGGGATGGCCAAATTACTTATTTAAAACCCCAAATCCACCATTATTGTGGATTTATAAAGCATTTAAATTGATATTATGGTGTTAATAGGTCAGGGAGGCCATTTTGTAACTAGAATAGGTGGAAAATATTTCACAATGAAAGAGTTACAAAAGATAAAAATTGGTATTTAAATCTGGAAATGGTTCATTGTTTTTCCCAAATCATGAATGCTCACCCTTTCCTTAAAAAATGCATGGGAAACGCCCAAAACATATAAATAATGGAAATTAAATGAAATTTACCTTTAAAATGTGTCATGTATGTGAAAATTCTCCCAAAAATGAAAGACTTTCGGCCTTGGAAAGGCAACCTGAAGCTTGATCAGAAAACAAGAAAGGGTACTCCCTCTCAACCCACAACATATACTACCAAGTATCATGTGTATCATTCCCATGATGCCAATGAACACAGAGTAGTAGTATAGACTTTACCAGATTCACCATTTCTCATATGTCCACTATCCACACCGGACACTCAGAAACATATATATCGGGCTCTATATTCGTCTCCTCCAAATTCAATACATAGGATGGATCCAGGTTATATTTTATCAAATGGGAGACATGGAAGGAATCAAGGATGGATTTCAACTAAGGAGGTAGTGCCAAGACGTAATCCACCTCGATAATATGCTCGATTATCTCAAATCGTATGACATACCACGACATCAGCTTTCCTTGCTTTCCCAATCGATGATGGCCTAGACGAGGGGCCACTTTCAAGAATTCTCGGTCACCCACGTGAAAAATTAGTACATGACGACTCTAGTAAGAATTTGATTTATGGTGACTCTCACCTATCGATAAGCACTCCCAAATCAAATTTACATTCTCAGATGTCTCTAGCACCAGACTCGGCCCCACCCTCAAGGTCTCATCTACCTCATCACAACACAGGAGGGACCGATAAGGATGAAAATAGGGAGCCATAAAAGGATCCATTTGAATCAAGGATTGGTAACTATTATTATTATAAAAATAAACCAATCCCAAATGGATACCCCCAGAACATACAACGTCCAAAACACATGAACGAAGAACGTCCTCCAAAATACAATTCTCCTACTCTATCTGACCACACGTTTGAGGATGCAATGCAGTGATCATCTAAATCTGAGACTCCAGGGGCTTTTTAAGTACTTCCCAAAAACTAAAAGTGAATCAAGGGTCTTTATTTTACACAAATTCTGATGATAAACCACGGAGACTTACCACCTCTTTATGATACAAATGGCCTCACTCATCCAATTTTGTTGTATCTATGATCGGAATGAAGTGGGATGATTTGTCCGACCATCAACCACCAACCAAATGGAATTCGTACACTGAGGTGTATGAGGAAAGACAACAATGATATCCCTAGAAAACCTATCCCACTTCTATGTAGAAATGAGTAATGGATAGAGAAAATTGGAGGGCCTTTGATGCTCTGCTTTCACCTACTAGCATGTGTTGCATCTTGACATGATGTTCGCGATGTTTCTCCTCATACTAGGCCCCCATAATTCTTGATAGACATAATAATACATCTTTTTCGTACCCTTATATACAGCCCATCGAGACTGATGGCTATCAAGTATCCCAACCTTATGTAGAGACGACACTAGTTAACAACCCTTGAATCACATGATTCCATCGGTAGATGAGGAACAATCAGAAGACATCTCCCTACCATGAAGAAAATTATTTGTCCACTAACAAAGCTCATCACTAAGTTGTTTCCTATGAATTAGCTCCACTAGAGAATGATTCCACATATAGATCACCAAGAGCGCACCCCCATTTTCCTTCATGGTCTCCACATGCAAATGAGAAAATATTTCCATCAGAGTCCACACAGAACTGGACGTCCTCAAATATTTCACTTGGACTCTACTACATAAGGCATCACCGACCACGATATCTTTGCCTAGGGTATAGGCAATTTCAAAGTAAAACCCCAGCAAGTACTCGATCCAATGACTCTACCTCATGTTAAGGTCCTTCTGTGAGAAGATATAGGCCAATCCTTTGGGATTAGAGTAGACCAAAACTTCTCGCCTATGGGGTTGTAATGATACCACTTCAAAGCATGAATCATGGGTTCTAACTTCAAGTCATAGGTTAGGTATTTAATTTTTGTGGAAGGAGTTGGCAAGAGCAATAAGACATCACACGATCATCCTACCTGAGCACACACCCAATACCCATAGCTTAAGCATCACAATACACTCCATACCCTTTTCCAACCACTAGAGAAATACAAATGGGGGTGGTAGTCAACCACCTATTTAGCTCCTCGAAGGTTCCTAACATTTTGGTCCCCATACAAACATCATCCTTTATCGGGTGAGAGCGGTCATAGGTGAAGCAACCGGATAGAAATCCCAAAAAAACTACCTATAATAACTAGTCCGGCCGAGGATACTTCTGATGTTGAACACGTTCTTTGGATTCTCCCATGAAATAACCACAGTAATCTTCTCGAGGTCCACCAAAACCCCATGCTCAGAGATCACATGCCATAGAAATTTAACCTCCCTAATCTAGAAAGTGAATTCAGATAAGTTTTTATAAAGGTGAATCACTCAACAAAGGAAAAAACAATCCTCTAGTGATGCTCATGTTCCCCCTCTGATCCTGAATAAACTATGATTTCATCCAAAAATACCACATAAAAAGAATATAGATACTGATAGAACACCTTATTCACGAGTTCCATAAATACCCTTAGAGAATTGGTCAATACAAATGGCATGACCAAGTACTCGAAGTGGTTGTACCTACTTCGGAAGTATATCTTTGGGATATCTGCCTCTTTCACCCTGAGTGGAAGATAGCCCTAACGAAAGTCGATTTTAGAAAACCACACTTCCCCCATTAAATTAACAAAAAATTTCTCTATTTAGGGAAAATTATAATTTTTCTTGATTGTTACATTATTCAGCTTTCAGTAGTCAATGCACAAACAGAGGGATCTGTCAGCCTTTTTCATGAACAACATAGGATTGGCCCAAGGAGAGACACTCAGAAGAATGAATCCATAGGATTCTATTTCATCCATCTAAATCTTTAATTCCCTCAGCTTAGTGGGGGCCATGTGATATGAGGGGAGATATATCAGTTGTGTTCCAAACGACCGATCAATCGAGAACTCCACATCTTACTCCCGAGAAAATCTGGAAAAATCATCTAGAAATACCTCCAGAAATCCTTCAACTACTTGTCATTGTGCACCGTCAGAAGAATGAACATCGTTGTCTTTCACAATTAATGATAAATGAAAATGAATATCTCCTAACTCTAAGAGTTGAGTTCCCACATGACACGACTAAGGATCCACTCCCCATAAAATACATGACAACTCCCACCAGGTGTTGTGAAACTGACCCAAATCTTATAGAAATCTATGTTTTAATGGAAGTTTAATTGGAAATCCATGTTATGTATTGTGACAAAGAGTTCCATATATAAGTCCAAGAAGTCCCACTCAATCTCATCCACATACACAGAAAGCAGACATGATGGGATCCTCAGACCCTGGTCCTTCTTATTTTCCAGCGGCATCACCATCTCAATCGCAAAAGGAAACAAAAAAGTTGAAAAATTAAGCATGTCCAGCAAATGGGACGAAATGAATGAAACAGAGGAACCGATATCAAAAAGAGCAGCAGCAATAGAAGATTCAATCGAAACGGTACCTCGAACTACTGACAGTCCCTCCTCTAATCATGTTGGTGCTAGATCCACCACATAGAGATCTATAGTCTCTACATGAGGACTACCGCTAGTCTGTGGCTTTGCCTTAAATTAGATCTGCCAAGAAGATGACCCAAAACAACCACCACAACCACCAGATCGAGATCCCCCCCATCCTTAATGGCTATGACTGAGATAGAACTCCTCATGAATCCATTTATCCTGTCCCCTTTGAAGTGGATGTTCCATCCTACCAAAAATCTATAAGTGACCCATACCTCTACATTGATAACAAGGAATTAGAGGAAATTGGAATGATGGTCAGATGTGCCCCGACCTCCCACACTCATAGCAGATGACTGTTCTTTCCTCAGAAGCAACAGATGAAGACTGACTGGAAGAGGGGCATGAACTACCACCTCCCGCCTTCCCCTTCCCCTCCCGGATCCTTTCCGTCTATTAAGATCTTCTGTAGGTTCTGGGCGCTGTGGAATCACGTTAGTGGGTGTACCCAACATTAATTTTAGCGTTTACAACGATCAATTTGTTATCAGTCAGGATAATAAAATGGCAGATCATTGGAAGAGAACGATGAACGAAAACGAAATAGGGGAGTCCCAAAACCATTGATAGGATCATCATATATCGGTTATAATTAATATAATTAATAAAAAATAATCACCTTTATGGAATAATTTCATTGTTTATGTTTCCGGTCACGATCTGATGTGATACTTCGTTGTTTCATTGAATCCAAGTGTAAGATTCCTCAAGCGGTGATCCACACATGCTCCACGTTTCTCTGGACATCGTCGAAAGTATCTCCAGGTGCTGGCATGGAAATGGCTTCTCTTGTGATGTCTGCTTTCAATCACCCTGATCTGGTGGACATGGATCTCTCTTTCATAGCTTGAGAGCATTCTTGATGGAAAATCAATTTTCTCTTGGATTGAGAGCTCTTCCAAATCTGTTGTGCACAACCCCAAAAAAAGGCTAGGTTGTTGATAAATATATATAATTGGGGTTTTTAATTTCCTTGAATAATAAAATGAATTAATTACATGAAATCATTTATTCATTTCATTTAATTATTAGTAATACCCCAGACATAGTAATAAAAGTAGACTAATCTTATTACTTGACATGTGCCCAAAAAATTACACATAATATTATTTCGATAAATAATTAATATTATTTCTCATAAATTCCCAGAAACACTACACATCGTTTATATATTAATATATTCATTGTGTACTTTTATTTTCCATTTTTCTTAATTTCCTCCACCACATTTATTAGACCTTGAATAATTACTACTTATTTCTCAAATAAATATCACTACACTACTCACTAATAAATATATTATTTCTGCCCCAATATATTCTCTTGAATAACTTGTTTTGAAATAAATGCGACCAGGCATCCATGAATAATTATTAAACCATAGTAGGGAATAATATTTATTCAACTTTTTAAATTAATATCTATCTTAGATACTTGGACACACATACTGTGTCACCCTCTAGGACACTTTCTCTAAGGAATTAGGTGAAGCCTGCCTAAAGTCCAAGGTTAGCGTCTACAAACATGCCATGGAAACCATAGAGAATTAATTTAATTCCACAATGACGTTTCACCTCTTATGAACACTTAATGTATAATATAATCCCTTTGTCTCGATATCTTGAATTAAGTAGGTTTCATACAAGTACTATCAACCAATGTTCTCAATTATTCTTTCTTAGACTTTCTGAAATTGAACATTCCCATTCCTCACCATGACCATGAATTTATTTAGTCTATATCAATTCCATCGAAGAGACTGAGATATCTACTTCCGTTATGGAATATCAGGGACAAATCCTTTCTCTCATTAGCTATTAATGCAATGTCACTCGTGACACACCCAACGCATTCTACCTCACTACGAACAATGTGTCTTCATAGGTTTTGTCAATACATCTAAGTGCATGAGTTGTAATATCCATTAATAATAATATTAATGTCTAAGGATAAATACACATGCCCACAGATAGGAAAATCTAATGACACTATGAAATGTGGATTTCCTACTGGAGGGTCTCATTTTCATAGTATCGTCCTAGATTTTACTAAGGGAACACACCATGAAAAGGTGCCTCTATGTTTTATGAGTTCTCACCCCCAATGTCCAGTATTATTTATGACCCCAAAATAACATAATTCATCCATAGAACATATATTCAAGAATAGTGTTGTGGAACGTCTAGGTTCTCATCATAGCAGGGATCTGTTATGACCCTTTAATGCAATAGTTATCCTTAAGATATTATCACATGCATTGTAATGCAGAAGAACAATCAAGATGTGATAAGGTATTCATTAATGAATAAAGTACAAAGTAGTTGGTTCTAGGCCACCAAAATAAATAGACTCCCACTTAGAGTAGAGGCAAATACTGAAAAAATTTAACCTTCTAGATGTCACAGGATATTTAGGCTTATACTGAAATAGGCATTTAGTCATGGGGTCCTCCACGTTCTCTTCCTTGGATACTCTGCCCACTGAAACATCACCTCTTTGATAGATTTCCCTCAATAGGTGATACATATAGAGTATGTGCTTGGTACGTTGATGTGTCCTTGGTTCTTTTGAAAGAGCCACTACTGTAGTATTATCACAATACAACGTGATATGATCTTTACTTAGAGGCACCACATCAAGCTCTTGTAAAAAGTTCTGAATCAATATGGATTCCTTGGCTATGTCAAAAGCTTCTATATATTTCAACTCCACTATAGAATCAGTGACAACTGGCTACTTTGAACTCTTCCAGCTCACAGCTCCTCCATTAAGACAGAAAACATATCCATATTGTGACTTCGGATCATTCTGATCTTTGCGAAAACCAGCATCATCATACCCTCTAATTACAAGCTCATAGTTACCTCCATACACTAGAAACATCTCCTTAGTTCTTCTTAGATACTTAAGTATGGTCTTGACAGCAGTCCAATGCTCTTCTCCTTGATCTGCTTTATACATGCCTACCATTCTTAGTGCATATGCAACATCAAGCCTGGTACATAACTTGACATACATGATCGATCCTATAGCTGAAGTTTATGGGATCTTACTCATTCTATATTTTTCTTTATGTGTCTAAGAACACATTTTCTTAGAAAGATGTAGGCCATGTGACATTGGATCCAATTCCCTCTTAGATTGTTCCATATTAAATATATTTAGTATCTGGTCAATGTATGTACCCTAAATTAGTCCAAGTAGCCACATGGATCTGTCACGACTGATCTTGATCCCTAGAATGTAGGCTACTTCACCAAAGTCCTTTGTTGAGAAACACTTGTTCAACTAGTCCCTAACTGACTATAATACTGGTACATTGTTTCCAATAAGCAATATGTCATCAACATATACTACTACGATTACAATCACATTCCCATTAACCCACTTATAAACACATGGCTCACATTAATTCTTAATGAAACCAAATTCTATTTTGGCTTCATCAAATCTAATATTCCATGACAAGATTTCTTGCTGAAATCCATAAATGAATTTCTGCAACTTGCAAACCCGTTTGTCTTGACTTGGTGTCAGAAACCCTTCTGGTTTTGTCATATAGACATTTTCTTGAAGGTTCTAGTTAAGGAATGCTGTTTTTACATCAATTTTCCAAATCTCATAATCATGGTAAGATGTTATGGAAAATATTATTCTTATGGATTTAAACATGGAAATTGGAGAGAAGGTTTCATCATTGTTAATTCCTTGACGTTGTATAAATCATTTAGCCACTATCCTTGATTTATAGGTGCTAACATGACCTTACATGTCTAATTTTCTCTTGAATACCCATTTGCATCCAATAGGATTTACATCAACTAAGTCATCGAATAGAACCCAAACTTGGTTTTAATACATGAGATCCATCATAGAATTCATAAATCATATCCATCTTGCATCTTCTAAGATTTCTACTTCTTAATTGTAGGGGAGAGTTTCATCATTGTCAAATAATAATGATTCACCATCCTCAGTGACTGGGAAACCAAATCTCTCTATTTCCCTAACCTCTCTTGAGTTCCTACGTAGTACTTGTGTTTCTGGAACCTCTTCCATGGGGACTCATAGAACTTGTTCCTATACCTACTCCAATATATATTAAGTATCAACTTTGTAGAAGTAAATCTGGAACCCACTATCCTTTTTGAGTATGTGCTCCCTTTCAAGAAAGAAGGCTTGTCTAGGGACAATCGGTTTCCTGTCTGAAGGGTTATATAGGAAATATCCTTTGATTTCCAAGGGATATCCTATAAAGATACACATCGTGCCCCGGGGTGATATTGTGTTTCCTGATAAGGCCTTAACAAATGAATTTCATCCCCATACAAATGTGTGTGAAAAAATAGATTTAATTTCATTCAATAACTCAGAGGGAATTCAATTTTTCACCTTAGTTGGTACTCAGTTTAATGTGTATGCTGTATTATGTAATTCATATCCCCAAAAGAATAATGGAATATCTATAGGAATCTTCATCGTCCTCACCATGTCCATCAGGGTTCAGTTCCCCCTTTCAATGGCCTTGCTTTCTGCATAAAAAACATACCACCTCCTATTCCTTGCCATGCCTCTGGGTCTTCCCCTTCTTGGAGGGACAACGCTTGGGGGCTTTAGACCATTTATAAGTCTTTGGCCCTTTTGCCTTATCCTTCTTTTTCTAATTCACCATAAGGACTCTGGGTTTGTCACACACCATGTCCTTATCTACCTGGAGAATTAAGGTCATAAGTTCTGATAGGATTTTCTCATTGTTGTTCATGTTGTAGTTGTAAATAAAGCTAGGGAAGTTATTGGAATTTGATGATAGGATGAGATCTATACACAACTCATCTCGGAACATAATTCGTAAGATGTCCAAGTGTTCAATGTAGCTAATGATCTTGAAAACCCGGGTCCCAACTATTATAGACTCTTCATGCATAGTTTTAAACAAAGCATTGGATATCTCATATCTCTCATATCTCACTTTCTCTTGATAGAGATCATTAAGTTGAGACATCATGCTATATGAATCCATGTTTTCATGTTGGTTCATGAGCTCATTAGAAATATCCAATATCATGAAACACTAGACATGAGTGGAAACATCCATTTGTCTCATATAGAGAGATATTTACTCATCACTGGACTCTTTTCTAGGTGCAATTAGAATAGGCTCTTCAAGAACATAAAATTTCTTCTCACAGCGAAGGGTGACACGTAAACGCCTCTGCCACTCTTAGAAATTGGTGTTGGGGAGAAGGTTTTCTTTCTTGAGTATGGTCTATAATGACATGTTGGATGTAATTTTTCTTCAAGTTTCTACAAATTATAATGAGAAAAGGATTAGTACTATATTATGACAAATAAATAAATTAATATTTATTAGTCTCCCAGTATTTTATCGAAATTCAATAGCCCTCACCATTAACATCGAAATATTTTGTTTCCTGAATATTCTATTGTAAAGGAACCATATTGCCCATTTTATTTCCCCAAATAGGGTTGGTCAAGAAACATGAAGGTTTTTAGGCAGATATTCTAAATGCCAACTGAATTAACTCACAGCTCCTTGATCCGCTGAGTGGACTCCCCAATTGTAAAATCCTTTTAATTTTTTGGATTTCCTCAACCATTGCCTCTTGGTCACACCAAATGCTGCTGTGGCCGTCAAACCATGATGTGAACAATGTCAAGTCATGCCAAAACCTTGAATTAGAATTCCTCGATAATTGTATGCACTCCAACTAGGGTTGGTCAAGCACTTTTCACTATGGTACGATTTTAACCAAGATTATGGATGGCTATACAAACAAACTATTTTTTTGAGGTATTTTATCCTTATATGGAAATTTAAATTTTATTATATTTGATTACATGCTTGTTATTATTTAGTGGGATATACTTAAGTGACTAACCATGTCTAAGATAATATTTTACGCATAAGCTCATCTTATTTTAGTTCTGTCTTGCATGTCTTTTTAATTAATTAATTGTGTGATCATTACAAAAAACCCACAATAAATAAACCAAGGAACTGAAATATATAAAATAAATGGAATTATCATGAGCTTGTTCTATTTATTTTTCTGTCCAAAGGTTGATTAACTAACTCAAGACCTAGGGAAAAAACACCTTGATCCTGTTGGGTTCGTGTTTACAGTTTTCCACCTGTCCACCTTTGTATCTCCATGGATTGATTTCACCTTGGCTCATGAAATGAGCTTCCTCCACCAACATGGAAGCTCCATCCATGATGTATGATTTTATCTCACATGTAGGTGAGGGGTGAAATGAAGTTTTACATAAAATAGACCTTGGGCGCGCATGCCCTACATATTAATGAGGAGAAGGCTCGTAGGCCAAAAAAATTAATTTAAATAAATAAATTAAAATAAACCATACACATAAAATGGTCTTGGTCTAGATCATGATTATCCATACTTTCAAGGATATTTATGCATAAATAAAACTATCATTCAATTCTTCAATAATTATTTTTTATGATAAATCATTCTCGAATAAATTAATTATATTTAACTAATCAATCCTTTTATCTTGAACCCTTTTCTGAATTTCCTTGAGATTCTCACACATTATAATTTTAAAAAAATAAATTTATTTTAAATTATATTTGTAAGTAACTTGTACCTTAGAGGCAACCAGGTGAATTCATGTTCATAAATACCCAATATGTATAAATGAACGTTACATATATGTTAAATAAAAATCATATATATAACACCCATCACATGTTGTGACTTTACATTATGCATGAACTATGGTACACATCTGAAGGGTTTGTATAGTATAATTATACATTTTAATAAATATGCCTAATTTGGATGAGTACACAGCTTGTAGTTCCGACTACACTGTGTTTGATTTTATTCACCGTCCATCTGAAGGACACACCCAGGGACATGGCGTGTAGATGTACATTATAATTTTTCAGAGTACACAGCATGTTCAGTGGGATAGATGCCGTGTATTATCCATGTTATACGGTTTGTAGTCGGGCAAGCTATGTACAAGGTGCATGGTCCAACCCTAGACTGAAGGGACTACAGGATCTGCTCAGTGGACCACACGACGTCTAATCAGGAAATTGTGTGCCACCTATTTCTGATCAACACACGGTGTCATTTATGACATAGAAATAATCCCACAGACGACCAGATTTGGAGGACCATTCTGATGCATTGAACATGGACTACACGGCGTGTACTTCCAAATACACGCCATTTATTCTGGTTTTGTATAACTAGTAATATTTGGAACCTTCAAAAGATATCTTCAATTTTATTTTAAGAAAAATTAAAATAAAATTTTGTTTCTGTAAGCTGAACAAGAAACGTGAGAGGAGGAACAGATCTCGAGATTCATATTTTAAAGAACTATTAATCTGAAGTGAAACAACTAATTTATAAAATGTGTAAATCACCAACGAAAAACATAAATATTTATAACCAATGATATGACCCCACTAATACCACTTTTTGGATCCGGGTGGAGCGGAAGCATGTTAGTCGGTGTACCCAACTTTAATTTTAGCTTTAACAATGATCAATATAACATCCTTCATGATAATAAAATGTTGGATCTTTGTAATAGAACGAAGAACAGAAAAAAAGGGGAGTCCCAGAACCATAGATAGGATCATCATATGTGGGTTATAATTAATTTAATTAATTGAAAAGAATTACCTTGGGGAATTATTTCTTCATCAATGTTTCATGTCACGATACAAAGTGATCCTTCATTGGGTCGTGGAATAAAATAGTAGGATTCCACTAGTAGTGATCCACATGTGCTCCACGTATCTCTGGATGTCGCTCAAGGGATCTCCAAGTGCTAGCAAGGAAGATCCTTCTCTTGCGTTGTCGATGTTCGATCACCTTGATACTGGTGGAGGTGGATCTCTCTCTCGTATTTTGAGAGCATTCTTGGTGGAAAATGAATTCCTTCTTGGATTGAGAGCCTTTCCAAATTAATTGTGCCCAACCACAAAAATAAAATGGCCAGTCTGATGAGAAATATATGTAATTTGGATTTTTAATTACATATAATAATAAAATAAATTAATTACCTGAAAAAATGTATTCATTTAATTTAATTCTTAGTTATACCCCGTGACTAGTAATAACAGCTGACTATTATTATTACTTGACTTTCACCCAGAAAATTACACCAAATATTATTTATTTAAATAAATAAATTTATTTCTAATAAATTCCCAAAAAAAACTACATGGTGTGTATCTATTAATATAAACAGCATGTACTTTTATTTTCCAAATTTCTTAATTTCCTCCACCACATTTATTAGACCTTGAATAATGAATATTTATTTCTTAAATAAATATCACTAAATTACTCACTAATAAAAATATTATTTATCCCACAATATATTATCTTGAATAACTAGTTTCTAAATAAATGTGATCAGGTGTCCTTGAATAATTATTAAACCACAGTCGGGAATAATTTTTATTCAACTTTTTAAATTAATATTATACATTGATAATTGGATACACTTAGTGTAAGACCCTCCAGGCCTCTTTCTCACTGGAATTAGAAAGAGCCTGCCTAAATTCCAAGGTTAGCGTCTAGCAATATGCCATGTCACCCGTAGAGAAATAAGTTAAGGTCTCAATGATGTGTCACCTCATACGAATGCTTACTATGTAATGTAATCCCTTTGTGTAAATATCTCGAATATAGAGGGTTTCATGCTAGTGCCATCAACCCATGTGGTCGATTATTCTTTCTTTGACTTTCTAGAATTTAACATGCCCATTCCTCACATTGGAAATAGATTTATTTAGGCTATATCAATTCCATCAAACGACCCGAGATATTTTATTTCGTTATGGAATAGAAGGGTCAAATCATTTACCCCATTGTCTATTAATGCAATATAACTCGTGACACGCCCAACGTATCCTACCTCGCTGTAAACAATGTGTCATCAAAATTTTCATCAATACATCCACGTGCACGAGGTGTAATACCAATTAATAATAATCTTAATGTAATGGATCAATACACATGTTCGTAAATAGGAACATCCAATGACACTACAAAATGTGGATTTCTTCCTGGAAGGTCTCGTTCTCATAATATCTTCCTAGATATTACCAAGGGTACACACCATGAGAATGTACCTCGATGTTTTATGAGTCCTCACCCCTAATAGCCTATATTATTTGTGTTCGTCAACTAACATCATCTGGACATAGAACATATATTTAAGAATAGTGTTATGGTACTTGTCAGTTCTCTTCATAGCAGGGATCCACTATGACACTTTAATGCAACATCTATCCTTAGTACATTATCACATGCATTTTCACACAACAGAACAATCAATATGTGATAAGGTATTTACTAATTAATAAATTACAATGTAGTTGGTTCTAGGCCACCGAATCCGACAGCTACCTCTTCCCACTATTGATACTGTCCGAGATAAACCAGCACTCCCTTTCTGGTCAATCTCAACCATAAATTCCCAGTCAACTATCTCAACATAGGTCCTCAGCTTAAATTAGAAAAATTGGGAGTATATATCTCATTGTAAGACTTTCTCAAACCTCTGGGCCTTCACTTTCTCATTAGAGATGATTCCTAGAGCACACTAAACTAGCTCAGTGAAATGGTTGGCGTACTCCATCATAGAAATATCCCCTTGAACAATATCCATTAACTCTTAGGACCTATCATATGAAAAGACTTTAGGGATGTAGTGTTCATTGATGACAGTCTTGAAATCTCCCCAATGCATATGCTCATTCTTCTCAGTTTGAATTCTCGATTCCAACCACCTATGGCTGGGACACTCCAATAGAAAAGAGGTACAATTCACACAGAGTTCCTCAGGTGTATCCAAAAACTCAAACTTGCACTTGATCTTTTCGACCCATTCCAATTCATCCTAGAATTGTTTGCTACCTCGGAATGAAGGAGGCTTATTTTTCAAGAACTTATGGGTCAGTTCCTTCCTAGGACCTGTCTCATCTTCTCTAATAGGATTTGGAATAGGATTCTTTCAAATAACAAGAGTCTTTACATCCTGAAGAGGCTTTACATCCTAAACCATATCCTCTACTAATATTTGTTATCACGGTCAGGGAGAACACTCTCCAACTTCCTCTAATGGGTGTATGAGTGGTTACTGGGGAGTTCTGTTGCTACAAAAAGGAAACAGTCACAAGAGAAAAAATCATTACTAAAATTCTGAATATTTCATCAATAAAATAAAATAAAAATAATCCAAACACATCACAATGATAAAAGAAGCATCTACCCCACCCACACCCGATGTTCACATGAAGTATACATACCACATGTCTCACCTGGAAGTGAAGTCAAACAAGAAATTACAATATATCAAGGTAACTCGTGGTCTTCCAAGAGAGGTGTAGGCCAAGTACCCTACTCATGGAAAAAAAATCTAAGTCTTGATAGTTCTAGCTTCTGTCTAGCCCAACTAATCACAAAAAAAGTAATATAACCTGAAAATATTAACCTCCTCTAATACCATTTTGTCACAAATAAAATATAGTCAAAATCAAATATAGAACAAAACTCATCCTATGATAAATCCAGAAGGTTGTTCCATATCCACAATGGATGGAAGAAGTCCCATGGTATAATAGATTTTGGTTTGGGAATAGTTTACCTGGGTATGGATACATAAAACATCAAACACAATCATTAAACCGAATCAAAAAATTCATGAAAAACAATCTTTAACGAAAATCCAGAAATTAATGCATAGGTTTAAACATAAAGAAAAAGGTCCAAAGATGCATTAATGTTGCAGAATAATAGCCCCAATGACTCTACACGATAAGGGGACATTACCCACAATAGATCTCTACAACACCACACCATGGAAGGAAGCTAACAACCCATACCACCATCACCCAAGGCCTTTCCTTTACCTATTTCAAACATGATAAATTCTAATTACACTCAAGGGGTGTAAGTAGGGTGTGAAACTAAGACTAGTAGGATACCACCATGAGGTTTCATAGAGTAGACAATATATGATAAAAAACATCCCAGTTTTGATAAGCAGAATGTGGTGGAAATAATTTCTAAAGAATGAAACTTTTAAATATAAACAATTTTATTATGGAATTTTCCATGAGTGAGAAAATTTATGTAAAACATGAAAGATATTGTATTTTCTATAAAAACCCACAATATTCCAAATATAATTACTAAACTGTCAATGTGAACTATTCTCAAGAACACCCCCAGGAATTAGTTAGTCTAGGGACCCATATACCGTGACCCTTAGTGTAATGTACCAACAAAAAACAAGTTCCTTTTCATTATAAACTAGAAGGGAACATACCCATATCTTAGTGGTCCCCAAAAATAATAAATATTGTTTTATTAGTGTTTTATTTATCCATTTATTATAGTGAAATAGGGATAAAACCACTTCGGATCACTAGCGTACTAGTACATATGTGCCCTCCTAAATACTCAGGCTTCCCCGTTTGTGGTCAAACCACATGCACATGATACCAAAATCCATTATCACATAAACACACTTGTTCTGGTCATTATAAACTCAAAAAAATATTTTTACGTTCTTTTCACCACTTACACCACCTATTAAAAATTTTGTGATTTCAATAAAATAACTTCACAAAATTTAACAGTGTTTGGAAATTAAAATCCCTTAAAACACCAATTTTAACACTATTTTTATACCCATATATAACAAAAAAAAAGAATTTTTAGCACCCAAAACATTTTTATTAACCCATTAAATGAGTTATAAATCAACCCCAATTGGCATAAGATAAAATAGACATGTAAAACACCAAGGTTAACACAATATTGGTACCAAAAAATCATTTACTTAAAAAACGTCACAATAACCTTATTTCACATCAAGGATAATGAAGGAAAAGGTGTACTAAAAATATAAATTAATCATATATACCTCATATGTAATTTATTACCCATGGAATCACCTACAACAAGTTTCCAAAACCATGAATCCTTTTTGAGAAAATTCAACGGCACCACCGCCGCACCACAAGGGACATAGATTAAGCCTAAAACCAGAAGAATATACCATGAAACTCCAGATGAAACACTAGGTTTGAAACCATACTAGATGGAATTAAGGAAATTCATGAATAATATAAGAAAACATATGAAAAAGTAAGGAACTCTAGGAAAATTTAATGAATAAGGAATGAGACCAATTTACTTGAGGGATCTTGGAGAAATCTCCCCAAATACACAAGTATACAGATTTCTAAGCAGACAAAAATGATAGTGATGTTAGAATAAGTCTGAGAAGGCCATGTGAGACCCTAAACGGGGTAAAATAGTTGAAATTGAACGATTTATATAGGAAATAGGTTATATTTTCAACACTAGACGATTTGAGAAAGCATAAGAATATCTTCCCAAATTCAAGATGCATATGAGCTCCAAAGAGGGGAATAGAGAATAGAAGAACCTTTGGGTTCAGTTGGATCGAGTAAGACTTAGAATCACAAAAAAAATCATAAAAATTGAATAAGATATTAAGAAAACATTAAAAAAACTGGAAATGGGATTCCTAGTGGGCCCAATTCCTTAAATAAAACCCCAAATCCACCATGATGATGGATTCCTATGGGGTCCAAATTGGTATTGTGGTGTTAATATGTTAGGGGAAGGAATTATAGAGTTGTGGTGGGTCAAAATTGTTGAAAATTGAAAGAGATAAAAAGAAAAAAAAATAGGTTTTTAAATCTGGAAATGTGATCATGGTTTGGAAAAAACCATGAAAACACACCATTTCCTCCAAAAAATTCATGGTAAGCCCCCAAAAAATGAATTAATGGAAATTAAATGAAAATGAAAATTATAATAAGTCATATATGTGAAATATATATAACATAAAAATGGTAATATAATGATATTATATATATACATATATTTAATTTTCTTTACATTTTCAATGTGACAATAAAACAGAAACAACATTCATGGTTACCAATGTCCTACCATCTCCATTAACAGTGTATTTCATTTTAAATTTTTATATTATATATATTATTATAAATATATATATATAATGAATATGTATGGTATTTATATCATTCTTCAAAATTATGAAATAATTATATCTTGATCTATGTTACAGGAATCAAGAATAATAATCCCATGCTTATACAGAAAACAAAGCAGATATTACCAGAAACATACCATTAATAGAGAGTTGTAAATAAAAGAATTATATTAAGTTTTAAAAAATTAATATATGATAATATATATGATAATATTGTTCTATAGTATATTTAATATATAATTATATTTATTATGTAAGAGGATTGAATGTGTATGATGAAAGTTAAGACTTAATGTAAGTAAATTTCATATCACTTTTTTATTTTCGTGATATATATACATTATTTAGCCAAGGATGTGATATATTATTATTATAATAAAATTAACGTGTATTGTGGTTTCGATTTGATTATATTCTATTAATTGGGTTTATGGGTAAAAATATACAAAATCGTTAATGTTATTTTGTCTTAATTTATATTCTTTGATAAATATGCCATGTTCTCCAACTATATTTTTCTATGAAGTGAATTTACTAAATTGTACATCTTATATATTAAAAATAATTATTTTCATGATATTTTAATATTAATTTAATTTTAATATTTCTATTTTATTTTTATGGAATGTTACCAAGTGTTAACAGTTTATAGTTAAAATCACATCATTTATTGAGATTGTTTCTGATTATGCTTCGATTGATGAAATATTATGATCCAATTATAACAAACTCTCTCTAATATTATTATCCTATAGATATTAATTCTATATAAGATTAATGGTAATGTTTTCCACTTTTTTTACTTCATATTAATAAATTTTTTTTTATAAAAATCCAACTATATTTCTGTTTTCGAATGGAAAAATTTTTTATTTCAAAATAAATTTTTCTAAAAATGTTTTCACTTTGTATTAATATTATACTATGATATTTAAAGGAATGTTTTATCCATGTATTTTGTTTTTACATATATTTGTTCATAAAATAATCTTCTTTTCATTTTTGGATTATGTGTCTTTTCTAAACGTTTAAGGTGATATATGAATGTTCAAAGTGTATGGTCTTACCATGCGTCATAAACATAATTTACCTAATGATTCCATTGTAACATTACATGATTTTTAATGAAATCTTTTCTTACTACTCTATTATTTTGTATATTTTCAAATGTTTTCAGTGGAAAAAATTCATAAAACGTTTTTTAACATTAAAAAGTGTTTTAAATGATTTTCCATGATTTTTAATATATTATCGAAAAAATGTTTTCAATGAAAAGGTTTTACATGTTTTAAAAGATTAATTTTAATGTTTTAAAATAATTTTTGACCGAAAATGTTTTTCAAAATGTTTTTAAGCTTCTGTATGGGTTTCATGGTTAATTTAATGGAAAATGGTCTTCCAAATATTTTATATTTTAAAAAGAATTTTTTTGAGTGTAAATGATATTTCATCAAGAAATGTTTAAAATAATTTTTTATGATTTATTTTTATATTTTTTATTTTTTTCCAATGAATATAATGTTGGAAATAATATTTGTTTTAAAAAGTTATTTTAAATGAAAAGCAAGGTTCCAAGTGATCTTTCAAAATCCTTATCCATATAAGATGACATCCTCTTTTTATGTGTTACTATGTATATGATGAAAGTATAAAATTTATATTATTTAAATAAATCATCTATGTTATGATGGATTTATGTTTATAAAACCCATTATTCTTTAACAGGTTATACCATCATAAATTCTCATGAAACCATATTCCATTAATGGTTTATTCTATTCATAAATGATTATGTAACCTATATAATATAAGTATGTTATTATATGATTTAATGTATATGATACCGATTTCAATTCACAAGTTATGATATGATGCTTATGAATCCCATCTCTTTTTATGGGTCTTAATTTGATACAAGTTTTATTATCTGGTGGAACATGCATGTATGATTTTATTATGTGGTAGGTGGGAATTATATATACCTCTAATGTATTGGGATATAATAAGTTGTATATGATCACAACTGTTACATGGGTTGTAGACCAAACCTAAAAACAAGTGGGTATACTGATTATAACCCACGACCGAAAACAAGAGGGTACACGAGTTGTAGCCCATGACTAAAAAAAATTGGTTACACAAGTTATAACTGAAGCCTTAATATAGGAGGGTACACTAATTGTTATCCAAATACCAAAGTAGGTACATGATTTTTATCCCCAATGTAACATTTCATGAAGTTCTTGGAAGGTATCCTTGACATAATATTTTCTATACTTATGTGTATTCCACAAATTCTATATATTATTCCTCGGTTACTATTCTATGGATTATTCTTCTTGTCCAATAATGATTTAGGCCTTATAAAATACCAATATTTATGAAATGACTCATGTATATGATCATTGATTTTTAGGGTATGATCTTAAAAAAATTCATGTTTTTATACCCTTACACACATGCTACGCTAATTTATTTCCCATTATTTCCCTTATTGAGAATATGAGAGAACCCATTTCTTATATTTCCTTTCAATAGGTAATTAATAACGATTTTATGCAGAAGTAATAAAGAGGATGATTAATATGGGAAAATGTTAAGGTATTCCACTGAGTTGGAATATTTTATTCCATGTTACAAAAGACACTAAATTATTATGGTCCTCAGGCATGTATTTTTTTAAGGTGTTGAATATTCATCTAAAATGATGTAATATCGATGTGTGTTAATCATGGGTCACTCGAAATATTGTCATTATTATAATTTATAGAATACTGGATGATATTTTAATTTTTATTATTATGACTCAACCTGAAATCATGTTTATTGTTTTTATTATTTCCCATTTTCAATCAAATCTAATAGAATAAGAAATTAAATCATTTAAATTTATTTGGCAATACAAAAAATGATTAAATGAACTTTTTTATCTATATGTATATTATTTAAAATTAATAATTTTTTTCCCAAAATTGATTTTGGACTATTAAAACTAGATATATAAATTATAAGAGGGAATTTATAGAGTCATAAAATATACATTTTCTCAAGGTGTAGTAAGAAAAAACACTTTTTCTATTTGTATAGCCAATGTGGAATACATTGTATTTTTTATTTTTTTTTCTTATAAAATTATGAAAAATACCCAATACATTAATCTCATTCTTACATATAACAATATTCCTATTATATGAGATAATTCTACTGGATTTAAAATTTCAAAAAACACAATTGATGTCTCTTACCCAAAAGAATTTAACAATAGAAACTATTTCTTATGGGGTCAATTCTAAAAGGATCATATCATTTGGGAATTTTTTATGATGTAATATAAAATTTCATATATATTAACTAGACCTATAGTAGTTTATCATTTATGTGATATTAAATGGGAGTTAGGAATGAAATTATTTTTACACATTCTATTTTACCATGGATAATATTACAAATTTTTTTTAAATTTTATTCCAATGTAATGATTTTCCATTCAATTCATTAATTTATAATCTTTATTCAAGCTAATAACCCTATATAATTCATTTTATTTTATTCCAAGATGATCCTTATATCTATTTTTCTAAAATTTTCATTGAGGGAGGGTTTTTCAATTTACTCATTAAAATGGAAAAATGTTTTTCTCCTATATTATAAAATTATTTTCTAAAACATATATTTTTATTATAATTTTAAAATTTGTAAAATTTTCAAATATAAACCAATTTGGACCTCAAATACACATTATTTCTTATTTTAATCCATTATAAAGTCAATTTAAAAAATTATATGAGAAATTATGTATATTAAATACATACTTATCAATTTTTTGTTAGTTTTTATCTCTCTTAATGGATGATTAATAAAAAGTGAAATTAAACTTATATATATCTATCTAATATTTTTTATAATCATTTTAAAAAAATACAATGAGATTATTCATTCAGATTATTTTTTAACATTTAATGGAATTCCTGAAGATTCATCAAATAATTGAATCATTCAATAGTAAATACAAATATCCTCGTGGAAATTAGAATCTTTGAAATTGAATGTAGTAATTTTAATTTTATTTCCTCTTCTATTATTTTATATTTCATATTTAAGTTTTCCCTTTTTCCCAAATTTTTATAAATATATATTTTCTTTTACTCTTTATTTTTTTATATGTTAAAAATATCATTTACAATTACAAATTATCATTATGAATTAATACTATTAAGTGGAGTGTTTTCATTATAATAAATTTTATATGATTATATTTTTTGTAGATATTTTTCTAGATTAAATTTTTTTCTCATGGACTATATTTCCTACCTCAATTTTGAGTTTTTAAAAATCATTTTTATAATCTATCTTCAATTTTTCTAAAATTATTAACTATTAATTATTTCTTCCCACTCCTTTCTTTCTTATTGATAATCAAAAAGTTAAGGAATTTTTTTATCATTCTATAATTCAAATGGGAAAAAATTCCTTTTTATTTTATCTTTATAAAGTGTAGAATATATTAATTTTTTAGTTATTTGTTATTTATTATTTATTTCAGAAAGGGTGACTGTTTATTTTTTTTAAAGATTTATTATTGTTTTAAATATTTTATTTTTTATTTAGTAATCTCTTGACAATGTTGAATATATTATATGATAAATTAAATTCATGGATATATATTTCACTCATGAATTAGTGTTAATATTTAATATTATGTTAACTATTTATGATCATAAAATAGGGAGATATTGTTATGACTCCCTCTAATTATGTTTTTCGTTATCCCTGATAGTAATTTGTGTTATTAACAATTTAAATTAATTCATTTTACTTGTATAAATAATCATTATGTATTTATATTAATGGGATTAATTAAATAAATAATATGTTTTTTATGTAATCGTGATGATCATTTTGAGAATGTTGAAGAGGCATTGTAGATCTCATTGAATACTTATTTCATTCACTAAATTCAGGTAATGAAGTTATATGACCATTTAAAGGCTATTTCAGAAAGTAAAAGATTCAATTGGTGGTGTTTGGAAATGTTTATGAAGAACCAACTAGTTAGTTTATTTACAATGTCTCTCCATTGGTAAAAACAATAACATCCATTGGAATATGAATTATATTGGCTATTTAATGAAAGATTTATGGGAGTTTCATTATTTTAGTGGCCCAGTAGTCTTCTATTAGGCAACAGTGTATGGTTGGTTTGGATTTTCTAGAACCCATGTGATACATCTGACTAACTGGCCAATAAGTGAGGTAAAGTTGTTTACTAGTGACATCAAGAAACCACTTTTCAGGATGCATTTAATGTGGTAAAAAATGTATTAATTATGTCATTCTTCATCATTTATATCTTAAAAAAATTATAAAAGCTTCAGAAATCTCATTGAACAAATAAAAGGAATCCATTTCTTGCTTGAAGAATCATATTAGATTTGAACACCTACTTTACTGATTCAATGATGATGAACATATAGAAATATCAATGTTCTCTCAAAAGGATAAAGAATTATTTCAATCTCTTAAAAGGTCTCAAATTTTCTCTCAATATCTTAGCTCAAACTATATTGATCTATTCAATCGATTAAAGAGTTAAATTTAAATGGAATTACACCAATGAATGCTATATTTTCTTATATCCTACTATAATGAGTTTTCACAAATAAATAGTAGTAGACGAGTTCCTTGGCTATCGATAAAGCTCAATAAGGGTCTCATAATAAAAATTGTGATGTATGTGTTACTTGATAACCACCTTGACCAGCGGAGTAATAAAATAAAATGTTTAACACTATAGGAGGAGACTTAGGGGCTCACACAAAGATATTATAAATGTCCTTTTTTCAACCATATTTTATATCTATTTTATTTTATTCATTTTTTCATTAATCATAAATACATATATATACATGAATTTGTTACAACATCTTTGATTTTAATTACTATCTTATTAAATATTTAAATTAACTTTGCAACATGTATTATATTTATAAATTTATTACTTTATCAAATTTATCATTTTATCACATTATCATTTCAAAATAAATTAACATTTAATTTATCATTAGATTCAGTATTAATTTTTAGAAGTGTAATTGACCCATTCATTCCATTATTCTCTAAATAATATAATTTATGTGAGATATCCGCAGTGGGAGAATATATGTTTCCATGAGAACTATAACCTATATGAGAATTATGATTCTTTTTCTTGGTGTTGATGAATTGTTATTTTTGGGATATGACTCTGTATATTGGTGAATAAATAACTAAATTGGATTTGATCCATGTTATTCTAGGGTTACCTGGGAGAGGTTATAATTAGGATTTTGAGTTCCCAAATATATTGGATGAATTTAAGGATACATTTGGTTATGACATTCAGGAAAAATTTTACTACCATGTTTGTGTTATAGGAGTGCTGATGAATTATGTTTTTATGATGTAAATAACTGAAGGTACTTTCATATCTATTCTTGGTTTTAGAGGGAAAATAAATGAATCCTTTTACCATATGGATTTAAAATAATTCAATATAATATTATCGGTTTAAATAAAAAATTGTTAGATATTTTATTGGTAGAGTATATGTAGATGCCTCTATTTTAGTGATGGAATTTTTTGATAGGTGATTGAATCACTAACCTCAAAATGAATTAAATGTTTGTATTATGAGAAGAATGAATAGAGGATTCCATTGGAATTATGAGATTGAAATGAAGTGTGGTATACAATGTTTTTTTTCATGTGATCCTGTGTAAAATAAAATATGACACATGAGACAATGATTTGGGTTGTGAGACAGGGTGATACCTAAGCATCCACCAATTGGGTTTAGATGATATTGAGATGGAATGACCTAGTAAGAGGTGGTTTCCTTTCACTATGAATTATTGAATTTCCCTGAATAGGTATTGTATTAATTATTTAATTGAATTATTAAAATATTTATTTCCACATTTTTGATGAAATATGAAATGTACCTATGTGATGATAGGTGAAATCAAAATGTATTCATGTACTATGACATGACTGACCCATGGGGGTGATTTGAAATGTATATTCTAAGAGTCATGATGGTAGAATATATAGATTTTTTAGTCTAAGAGAGGTATAAGAAAACCTATATAGTGGAATGTGAACCATTGGTTGATAGTGGGTGTGAACCTCGTTGTAAATATATATTCAGTAGGAACCAAGGGGGATACAAATAGTGAGATTAGAAATCAAATAGATTAAAATTTCAAACTGAAATTTGAGTATGAGTTGAATGAGAAAATATGATCATTATATATGGGAATATATGGAATATGATTTCTGAAGGTATTACCCCATGTCAGTGGTGTCAAGGGTGTGAAGATACCAATCATTGAATGATCGATATATAATTTAAGAATCAGTGTGTGGTTGAATCTTTTTTTTGTCTTTATCCATATATAATATGATATTTGGGGCTTATATGTTGTGTTAGATAAAGGCTATGTGTAAGAATCAGGATATGGATTCGTAGATAAGATATAATCATGAGTCTAATAAGGGATATATAAGTAGTCGTAAGTGGAATATGACAAATATTTGGTCAATCATGAATCAAACTATTAAATAAAACAATATTTTTTAGTGCAAAAATTGGTGTGGGATTTAAAGAGATCTCATGATGCCTATGGGTATTCAGGAATTGAGATCAAGTAATGTAATAGTGTGTTAGTGGGCATGACCATGTATTTTTATGAATAACCATGGATTAAATGTTTAACTAGTTATTTTGTATTTAGTTTAGTGTGCTAAGATTAAAACATCACTGATAAGGTCAATATACTGCATAAAATTTGATTTACTAGGTGATTTGAATGATGTGGAGCATTATGGATAACAAAAAATCTCTTATCCACTGTGTCATATGGTGGGTAACTCTATAATCCTTCAGATTATTTGATTGAAAAAACTCTAGATTCTTAGTTTTGATCGGTTCTAATGAGATATATATATTTGTTTCAGGGATGATGATTAGAATTTTCTTGAGGATTTATTAATTGTGTAACTCATGTTTGGTATTGTTAGATGAAATCTATATTATTTTTGTAGAGTATAACATAGTGGGATGGTTATGAATTGATTATAGATATTTCTCTATGTAAATGAGTGAATTTCTAGTTTGGCTTCTCAAGGATGATAAGGGTTGTGTTGGGAAGATTGTAATGATATATCCTTCTTATATTTATCAAATTCTAAAAGAATTAAAATTGATGCTTTTTATGAGGGTGTTTTTGGGGATTAAAGAGTTAGATAAAGATTACAATATTTAGAACATCTCAAGGTGATATTTTTGGACATGGATTGAGACCTGATTGGTGAACTGGGAGATTAGGTTTACATTAGAGAAAGGCCACATGAACATATAGACATTTTAGATACAAGTGATCCACTATAGATGGAACCATGTATTTGATGTTTCCCCATTGTAGGAAGAAATTACATGTTAGAGATTTTTACTCATTGTGTTGGGTTTGGTTATTTGGAGTTTCCTCTATTGGAAATTGTTGAGGAGGAAAACCTATTTGGGAGACATGTTTCCTATTTTAAAAGACTAGACAATGTCCCACACCATTGTTAATGTTGTGGTATGATAGGGGGCATCCCATTCTATAGGGTCAAGTGAGAACCCAGACATGACACTTATAATGGAGTGTGTCATACATTTATATATATATGGTGTTAAAATCTAAGACATATATATTACAATGTTTAAGTGATGTTATCCGCTATTTTAAATTATATAAAATATAATCCATCAACATGGTACTCAATATGTCAGGTGTCTCATGAGATGTAAAACACATAATTGGAAACCATTGTGTGTGTTTTATTTGTAGAAGTATCATCTCCTATGTCATGATGTGCTATGGCGGAGAGTTTCAAAGGACCATTAGTAGCATCATTCCATTGTCTATAATGTAGCATGAGGAAATTTTCTCCTATTATAAATGGTTAGTAGGTCGGGGAACATACCTTAAAGAAACCAAATCCATTTTCATATATTATTTCATTACATTTAATATGAACTTCCCATTAAGAAATCCCAAGGATCCATAGGTATAATATCTTTGAATGTCTAGGTTCATAAAAGGTCAACATGAATATAAATAAAAAATATTTATTTTTAACACCATAATGTGTTTCTAGATCCTTTTGATATTTTAAAACTATATACTATAATGTAACAACTTGTTACATTTCATTAAAGTATTCTCTAAAACATTGTTTTAGTTTTCTAATGTATTGGTTGTGTAATGACGATAAAGAAATTTGTGGTTATATGAAATAGAGATCACGGGATTTCATGTAATTTACAGTTTAAAAAATACAAGTTTGATAGTCTATTAGGTATTTATATACTGTGTAATTTTTTACACGAAATTTAATCATCTCCTACAAGATTCCCTAAAATTAGAAGGGAAATTGAAATATTAAACACATTGTATAACTCACACACCTATTAAAAATTAAAAATATCATTTTTAATAAATGTAAATGTGTATTTCAGAATATTTGGTTCTCAAAAATTACATGACTTGTAATTGGGTTACATGAAATGTAAAATTCATAGTGCTGAATTTAAGAAGGTAGTTCAGATGATATTATAATTTTCTTAAACAAAATTTTATTACTCTCATCCTAGAGGCTCTTCCTAAAATATTTTATAGTTCACCAATCCTTACAAATCATCTATTTAGAGATTGAACGTTGTGTTTGGTTATTGTTCTTCTCTATGGTTATGTGGTCTCATTGTCTATTCTGCCTTTCTCTCTTTACCTCGAAGGAGTATGATAGACCATTTTTGGATTGGTGTATATAATATCTATGTCTATTAATAATGATTCTAGGTTGAGTTTTGAGTTCTTCTAATAATTCGTTATTCATTGTATAGTCTCATTGTTATTCTATGAGATGTGTAGGGGGTTCTATTAAAGATTGTCTGATTGAATAAATTGTGAATCTCTTACTGTTTTTAATAAATTTTAACTGATTTGTGAAAAAATAATTTGATATGAATTGAAATTGAAATGGATATGGTATGGATTTTTGGACCCCCCCCCAATTATAATGTAATTAGACATTGGGGTGTATTTTTAAAATAATTGATTCCTGAATTGATTTTTTAGAAACAATGATATAAATTGAATTGAAAAAAACTAAATAATGGTGTTGGTTTGAAAAGTCTTGAATGGACGAAGAACCAATGTTTTGCATTTGAAAATAAATTGGCATAATGAAATTGAAAATTCAGTAATTATATTTCAAACTGATTTGATATAATTTTCCAATTGTTGACTGATTGATTGATCACATGTGAGCATGAATAGGTTTTGGGTTATTTTGGACCGAAATTCTAGTATGTCAATTCCATATCATCCTATTGAGGATTACAACTCGTAAAAAAATATATTTTATTAAATCTTATCACTTCTTGGATGTTGATGGGTCATATTCAGTGTGGGCATGAGGGATGCTAATACACATAATTTTCTTGATCACATATTTATGTTGTGTATGGATCCTATAACTAGAAACAATTATACAATTGGGAATATGAATATTGTGATTTTGTTTATTGATAAGATATATATTCTATTAATATATATTTTATTAACTAATGACTATAAATTTATATAAATTTTTTTATTTAAAATGATAATTTAAAACTTGTTGAATTTTATTCAATCATGATGAAATAAAAGCATGTTTTTTAATAAATATGGGAATATAATTCCATGCATGTTTTGATTTAAATTGAAATCATGGTTTGGTTTTTTATTATGAGATCATGTTATGAAAAACTTGGTGAGACATAACTAGGATTTTTACCACACACCATACCTTTTTGGTTCAGCAATTGTTAATTTTCTACATTGAGGTCTGAGTAAAGGAAACACTTCCACAAAGGCGGGTGATGTTCATGATCCATGGGGGATTTAAGTGACATTTTTATTTAGATGTTGTGTTAAGTTTTCTATTTTTGTGCCTTTATGATGTACTAATTTGAATTTTTAAATACATGTTTGGTTTTTATTAATATATCCTTGAAAAGTTTTGAGTATAATAATATGAATCATTATCTTCCACTGTGTTAGTGAAAATTCATTCCCACTTTTACTTTTCAAGAGGAAATGTGATAGTAGCCAACCCATGGGGTATAGGAACTCCATTCAGGCTTTGTTGGGATCGACTAGGTTATCATTATACCATGTTATCTATTCTGGTTTGTTAAAAACATGATATCATAGGTTTAGGGTAATAAACATTCCTTGATGTAAGTGTGAAAATGCGAAATCATGTTGATCCATTGGAGGAGGTTGTGAGTTATTTTCGGGACAACTCATGTCATAATGAGGCTATATCACTAGGAGTGGGTTTGGAACATCATATTGGGGAATAATTACACTCTTTTTCCAACTTTTTATTTGCATAGGTTGAAATGAAAATAATATTAATTTATCTAATGTGATTAATTTCCATTATTTCACATGTATGATTGTTTATCTATGTAATATTCTAATGTCTTTAATTTCTTTTACTTATGTTGGGTATAAATTTGTGTCTAAGAATATGTGTGAATAGAACCCAGAAAGAAGCTATAGATCAACCACACCTACCAAATATTTTTGTTGGACTAGAATCTGGTTGAGGTGGTTGTGCACGTTTTCCATGCTCTAGGATATGCAACAACACCAATACCTGCTCAGGCTCCAGATATGGATCTTTAGAGGGTTGAATCAAAAAATTTCTTGTACGTGTCCTTTCATCCAAAACCACATAATTTTTAAAGAACTTATGGTCTATAAGAGGACTATGGTAGGCTAAGAAAGGCAGAACGTCTATTTGAATTTCTGGAAACTACTGAAACTGTTAAGGTGAAGTGTTCTACCATTAATAAGGAGGGACCTAGCCTGATAAGGTTGGACTACAGGTTTATTGAGAATAATCATGAGGGTATATAGTGTATGGGATTTTAAGATATTTTCACTAATGAGTTATATCTGATGCCAATGGTGCTATCTAATTCGATAGAGTTTTTCAAAATCGAGGAAGCTACCAAGACCATATCAGAATATATGTACCAATTAACTATTCATGTGCATTTTTTGGAAATGATTTTATCAAATGTGAAGATAAATACATTACGGTTCGATTTTTTTGCTTTGAATATATATTTTTTCTAATCATTTCTTGATGAATATTTCATGGTATGTTGACATGTTGTATAGTGTGTTGACAATCAAACTTGATCTGGTGAGTATGTTAGTTTTGATAGGTGTTCCAATTTCTCCCAATATAAGTTCTATGAGTTACCATATAGGGAAGAGGAAATGTGATGACTGTCATGGTCGATCACAATAGAAGGTTAATTTCAGACCTCCAACAGTTTTTGGAAGATCACCACTGACTTGATACTAGTGTTGAAATCCTATGCCTTCAAAATAGGTTTTCACTGAGTAATCCAAGATATGTGGTTCATGTGGTCATTTAAGAAACATGAAAAAATTCAGCTATATCAATTATTCTCCACATGTCATGAGCTCATTAGTACCAAAATGTACTGTGGTGTAATTTGATTCATCATGATCTAAGGGGCCCAAGACACATGAATTGGGGATGAAACATATTTAAACAATAGAATGGTCTCCAAAGGATGAAGATATAGGTCCAATGAATAATAGAGTTACAATCACTTGAGATTAATCATTAATGGATTCTTTATTTGATAATGGTGCATCTCATTCATTCATTTTATCACATATTGTAAATAATATAAATATTCCAATGAATCATTCCTCTTATGTGATGGATATTACTAAACCCCTTTGAATAAAGAGAGAGCAGGGTCTCTATTGTCATTTGTGTGTCTTCTATTTATTTGATATCAAGCTACATGGAATTTTCCAATAATCTAAATGAAAAAACTTTATGAAATCTTCTGTATGGAATGGATTATTACTAATATATCCTGAATCAATTATCTATGTGATGAGTCTCATTTATAGGGATTGATGGTGTTTTTTATTTATTTTAGGGAGAAGGGAAACTGAGGTCATGTAGCGATGATCATTCATATCTAGTGTTAGGGAAAGTGATATCAGTGGTTTCTTTCTATCTAGATAGGGAATCATTCAGTGATTATCTCCCTCCATTTTTCACCGTTTTTCTTGAAATTGTTTCTTCTAACATCTCAAATTTTATTTCATTATGGGGGGAAGAGTTTTTTATTGATTTCTTATTTGGAACATAACCAGTATATATTCTATTGAACAACATTGAACTAGCTAAAAAATATTATTGAAGACATAGTTAGAAGATATGTAAGCGAAAGGATTTATATGAATCACTATTGTGCCTTTGGAGAAATTGTCCTATTTTATATGAAAAATAATGGAGCACATTTATTGTGTTTTGATTATCATAAGAATAATCGAGTCATAGTAAATAAAAAGTTTACATTTCCACATATTGATTATATTTTTGACCAATTTAATGTAGTGAGTGGTTTTTGAATATATATCTTTTATCTTCTTATCATGAGTTCAAAATAAACGAATCTTACATTTCTTTATTATTTTATCTTGAGTAGGTATGTACATTATGAGTATCTTGTCTTACTATTAAGTCTCCCCAATTCTCCTATAATCTTGAAGGATTTGAGGAATATAATTTTCCATGTGTATATTAATACGTTCTTGGTGGTATTTTTGCATGACATATTGGTTTAATATAAATCTCAGTATGATTATGTGTTTCATATTATAGAGGTCTTGAAATTAATGAGAAAAAACTGACTCCATTGAAATTTATCAAAATATAAATTCATGATTCTTGATGTGGTTTTCTTGAGACATGTTTTCTTATAAAATCATATTTAGGTTGATCTGAGGAAGGTGAATGCTGTTATAGAATGCGGGAAACTGTTTACTATTTTTTTAGATTCAGAGCTTATTGGTTTTAATAATATATTATCACATGTTCATAAATTATATTAAAAATCCTGATTATCTAATGACTACACTAACATGGAAGGGGGTGAATTTTTCATGGGATGAGAAATTTTAGTTCACTTTTGTTGAGATAAAATTTATTTTAACTTCTACGCCAGTGTTGATTCCTCCAAAGTCCAGGAAAGGATTTTTGGTCTTCTTTGATACATCATGTTCGAGTTTGGGATGTGTTATTATATAGGGTGATCATATCATTACATATGGATCTCAATAGATAAAGCCAGTCATTAATAATTAACCAACCCATTAACTTGAACTTTCACCTATGGTGCATGAACTTCAGATATGGTTGACATACCATTTAAAATAGTCATTTACTATGTATTTATTCCACTAGATAATGTGTTATATACCATCTCAAAAAGATTTAAATATTCACTAGAGGAACTTGTAGGAGTACCTGTAATCATTTTTTCTTAATATTTCATATACCCCGTGGAATGTAAATGTCATTAATGATGTGATGGGGAGGAATATTATAACCCAATATGTGATATAATCTTGAGAAGAGAAGAACTTGATCTATTTTTTTCATAGTTCCATATTAGAGTGTGTGAATTAGGGGTCAGAGATATCTTAGACAGTTTTTGGTTAACCTTAACTCTTCATGAGATGGTTCTTTAGGAAAAATTACTTAATGAAATATTATGTGGCATTAATAACTCTCTTCATGGTGGGGAGATGATTTTTTTAGTGGTCAATCTCTATGGAGGGTATCGTTTGTTTCTAGTACCAGTATGTTGTACCTATTCTTGTAAGGAATGCTATGATAGTGGATTTCCATAAATCAGAATGGGTAATGAACCCATGAATCACAAATATGTTTTATGACATGGTATGATTATTTGTGTGGGTGAGTATGATACAAGACAACTTTGATATTGTTTTAAACTACTATACATACCATTAGGATATTCTAGAGCATCAGAGGCATTCATGATTACATCATCTAATCAATGTGATAATATGTATGTGGGATGAGATTTATATGGAATTTTTGGTTGGTTTTCCACACACCCATAGAGATAAGATTTTGATATGGGTTGTGAGTAATAGAATTACAAAATCAGATCACTTTATACACATTATTGATGAAACCTATGTTGAGGAGCTGGGAAAAATAACTAGGAGATTTATTGTCTATTTTCATGGAGTTCCATATGCCATAGTGTCTGAAAGGTATCCTCACTTTACTTCTCACTTATTGAGTGGCCTACTGGAGGAACTGGAATCTCCACATCATTTGAGTATGACATTGAGCCTGAACACAAATGGAAATATTGAGTGGTAAATACAAATTCTTGACAATATTATTCATTCACATGTCCTTGATTTTTGTGAATTTTGGGATAACCATTTAGAACTAGTTGAGTTTTCATAAAATTATAGTTAGAAATATGAGATCAAAATTGCACTTTATGTGGCCTTGTATGGAAGACCTTGTAAAGATATATTTTTTTGGCCAAACATTAGATAATGTTAACTTGTTCCACCAAGATGTTTTCAAGAAATGAAAATAATTATTTGTTTGATTCTTCAGAGGTTGTTGACGTCCTAGGTCTGGTAAAAATATTTTCATAATCAGCATCATAGACCATTGGAGTTTTTCATTGGTGATTATGTTTTTTAGAAATTTTCTCCCTATCTGTGTCATTAATTGAAAGGGTGAAAATTAAATCCCACACCTTATTTTGTGGGACCCTTTATGGTAATTGATTAGATGAGGAATCTGTAATTCGATTTACAATTTAGACCATAGTTTATGCTAAAATATATCATTTTCCATATATCTTGATTATGAAATTATCATTATGATCTATCTAGTGTATTGAGATATAGTGATCTAGATGTTGATATGGATTTTTTTTGTGACTGGGTATCCATTCATGATAGTTTTTTTAGAAAAAGGTACTTCATGAAAGGACAATGCCTTTGATATATGCTCTATAGAAGCATGGTTATAATTCTCATGAGTTGTAGGAGCATGAGACACTTATTAGAGAGAAGTGGTGTCAACTTTTATATATTTAAGTTCTTGAACGAAATTCTATATAAATTTTTTTTAATGGTGGGTAGGTTGTAACACCATGTTAAATTTTTATTTGGTATGTTCTAAACCTTCATTGTGGTGTTTTTTGGACCCCAGATCACCCTGAGAGGGGAGGGGTGAATCAAGATGTTTAATTTTTCTTTTAAAGTGAAGGATTGTGTTTCTAAATTGGAAGAACATGTTAAACATTTATGACTAATTAGAGTAATAATAAAACAATCAGATATAGAAAGACCACAAAACAATTTTACTTGGATCACCTATAAGGGATACATCTATGAAGCATACACTGACAGTGTTTCAGTCATACAAAAATACACTAATATTCACTAGCAATGGAATGTAGATGGTTGGATATAGTTACCTTTTTCCATGAAAATTTCCTTTATAATACTTTAGCGATATCTCACCGCATCCTTCAAATCACTTTCATCGACTCCCCCAAGCTCACTACAATGAGACTTGTCTATCTCAGTTTATCGACCTGAATGTTTCTTAATAGATGTTTCAATAAAGTCATTATCCTAGACAGAGAAAGAGACATTGATTCTATCATAGAACTGATTTGATGCACGTTGAAAGCCATGTCCACTTAAACCTGATATTCAAAAATGACCTTTTGAAAAGATCAATCACAAAGATCCTTGGTGAAGTTCCCTTCCTGCAGAGAACAACCATCAATTATGAACCTCACTGAGCAAACACGGAATATCCCATATTTTCAAATCACTCAATACATTGATGAATTGATTTTGTTCAACACTAGAATAGTATTTTCAAGATTCTCAATCTCACATTCACATATCACCCCTTTCTTCACGAAATCTGATTGATTCTGGATTTTCTCTAACAATTTTGTTTCAAATATAGATGGGTACCCTCTTATTTATAGGCTCATATAATCAAAATGACCCACCTCCACAAGAATTTTATTTAGATCGGTCAAATACATCTTCACAACACTCCTCCATTCACTAATCTCCATTGAAATTCACTATATGAAAATCTCATCGTAACTGTCGATATTTCTTTCAAAACTCTTCCCACCACTATAGAGATCCAATTCTTGTAATCATGAAGTAACTCCATAACAAATGGAAATTATTTATATCATTGAAATTATGCATCCAATATTCAGAAAATCCATTCCATTACAATATTTATAAAGAGTTTATTCCAGAAGAATACCTTTTTTAATGCTCGAATTCTCGTAATGAAAAAGCGCGCCGTCACAATACACTAATCCATACTCAAACACAAATCATGATGCCCATATATGAAAAACACATACCATTGCTATATTCTCATAGGTCCTTCAAGAAAAAACACTTTTCAAAATATATTCCATTTTCCATATTTTGGAACCCAAAAATTATGCAATCATTGGTAAATGATTCCAACATTAATACTACATATAGTTTAAACTGTGTGATCCATTTCCTTTCAAGATCCCTAATAATCCATGAATGTATTGAATAAAAATTTTAACCATACTCCATTTCCAGTAAAGAACATCCTTAGTTCAAAATATTGTCCATTTTTGTGGGCTCAGAAATTCTGTGAAAGAATTTGGAGTAATCTTGTAATGGTTATTTTGGAGGGGTATTTTTGGAATTTTCAGAATTAAACTTGTTGGTTTTAGAGTATTCTAAGGATTTATATTTTTTATAAGGTGGTCACATGATGTCCGATTATCACCACGAAAATGTCATAGAATTGGTACACAATGTGAATGATTAAAAGCCTCATATAGCTTACACAGTGTTTAAATATTAAAATTCATATTTTAAATAAAATGTGATGGGGTTTTCAGAAAATGTGGGACTCAAAAATTACACCACATGTTATTTCGTTACACATCATGTAAAATCAAATTTATTGGTTTTATTCAATAGGTTTATATGAGATTATTATTTCCCACATATATATTTCCTTTCTCTCATCCTATATTCTCTTCCTATGTGAATTTGGATATCCACATTCCCTTCAGATCATCTACTCGGTGATTAATCTTCATGTTGGTTATGGTTTTTTCTCTGGGTAAGTGTTCTCCATTTCCCCTCTATCTCTCTCTATTTACCTTTTTAGAGTTTTATAGGAAATCATAGTATTTTAGGATCTAAAATCCTTTTTATTGAATCATTATTATAGATTGAAAGCTTATATCTATTTTTCCTTTGTTCATCATTAGTGAGTTTGTTGGGGGCTTTGTGAGTCTATACGAAAGTTTGAGGTTCTTTTTAAGGTTTTATAACATATTAATCTTTTAATTTATTATTATTTTTAATTTATTTCAATTGATATGTGAAAAACATAATTTCATATGAATTATGATTTAATTTTTTATGTTAATGATTTTGAAAACACCCAATTTCCAATGGAATTAGAGATTGGGGTGTATTTTGAAATGGATGGATTAGTGAATATATTTATGAGGAAAATGTATGAAATTCTATTTTAAAAAAAATGATTTGTTTTGGTTTGAAAATACATTAAATGATGAAAAACCCTATGTTTTAGTTTTAAAATGATGTTGAAATATTTTAAATGAAAATTCAGAAATTTTATTTTAAACAGGTTTGAAATAATTTTCCAATTATTTAATGATTGATTGAGAACATTCAATACTAGGTAGTGGGTTAGTTACTTTATAAAAACAGTAATGGATGGTAATTCAAATAAAATATAGTGATTATTGAAAATATAAAAAAACATTGTTTGACATATCTTATATACAATGGAATGTTTATGGGTTATATTCCTCAAGTACCCAAGGGATGTGAGTACTCGTACTTTTCATGGTCAATGATATGAGATATGTGAGGATCCAATAACTAGATACTATCATGCCATATGTTATAAGACCATAGATCTTTTTTATTTTTTTGATTTATTTTCCATTTATATAGAACTATTACACTCATGCGTATTTATTTACATAAACTATTTTCTTTAAATGTAAATTTAAGGATTGTTGATGTTTTATCCATCAATTTGAAATAAAATCTTGTTTTCTATTAATTATATAAATTTACTTCCATGAAAATTTGTATAATAGTTGAAGGAATGATTTGGTTTATTATTGTGAAACACATGGGTTGGCCCTATTTGAATTTTTGGTTCACAATCTACCTTTTACATAGTGCATTTTAATATTTTATATTGGCATATCTGGGTAAAGGGAATGTGAATCTTGAAAGAGGGGGTTGTTCTTGATCCCTTGGGGATTATAGTGATGTTTTCTTTGGGATGTGGGGTTATCTTGCCTATTTTTGTTCACACCCTACCTTTTACATAGTGCATTTAAATAGTCTCTACATTATCCATAATAAAACCAATGAAAAAAATATATTTGAACGTATTTTTTCCAATTTTAATATCAATTTTAAACCAATGTTTATAAAGGTGATGTAAAAAGAACAATTTTGGCCTCATTTTTGTAAAAACCAACACCAGAAATCATTTTATTGAAATTTATACCTTGTTTTCAGCATCAATTTATACTAGAGACCAATATTGTATGTCCTTTTTGGTTTCATTTTCTAGTATAAACAGATGTCAATGTGAAAGTGTATTAGAATTCCCAACATCATATTTATCTAAAAATCAATGATTTTTTCTATTTATTTTCAGTATTTGGTTATAAAATTATCCGACACCTAAATTGAATTATTTTTATGAAAATTTCCAATATTACACCCCAAAAAAATCACTCTAATAAAAAAATACCATAATATAACAACATATATCATAGATTATAAATCTATACAAGAAAACATAATTTTATAAACATATTAAAAAAATAATTATCAACACATTCGTATTGTAATGTTGAATTAAAAAATACATACATAATAATTTACTAAAAAATCACTGGCGTTTGTTGTTGAATCATTATTTTTAGATTATTTGTTCGAAACCCAATTATAAAGAAAATTATTTTTTGAAAAATTTTCATTAAGAAAATATAATATTAATCATAAACATTAGAATATATATACCATAAATTATAGTCATATTTATATAATTTTCTGAAAACAAATATCAATGTTGGGTAGGTTCATCACTCATATAAGACTTGACATCATTTAATGTATACAATAACATTATATGATATAATATTAAAAAAATATAATACTATGAAAGAAAATATAAAATAATAAATATAACTAAACTTATCCGATTTAGTAGTTACCCTAGTTGTGATTAACTCATACATGAAACATGGAACATAATAGCCACATTCATAATTTTTTTGTTGATGATGAAAATGTAATTATAAAAAATTATCATGATAATAAAAACAAATATGTATATATATAAATATATATCAATATTTAGAATAATATAGCATATAAAAAATATTTGTTGTTGCCTTCAAATATTGGATTTCATTTGAGTTCTTTATCGACAAGTGATCTTTGTTATATTTTTTCCATGACCTGAATTTCTGTATATATCAATAAAAAATAAACATAAATAAATTAATACTTAAATATAAATAACCTAAAAAAGGATAAACATACCTTTTTGATAAGATGGTAATTTTTTTCAACATCACATAATAAAGGGAAAACCCAATATAAGGTGCTTTCACTTAGGAAGAATACACCAAACATTCAATGCCCCTAAAATAAAAAAAAATGTTGATAATTAATGACATTATAATGAACAATAGTTCCAAATTATGTATGTGCTAGTAACCATCATGAAATTGTAAAAAACATACACTCAATATCCATCTTTAATAATGTCTCAAAAATATATGTAATTAAATCAGTATACTTGAAATATTTCAGAACCATGGAAATTAATTCAGAATCTATAAAACCATAAATTCCATTGGTTTTATATTTAATAAGAAGTGTGTGTAGATATCTAATTAAAAAAGTAATAAATATTTTCAATATAAACCATATTTTATTAAAGTAATAAAAACTAGAATATCAATTTACATATATGAAAAACAACTACAACACATGCATGTTATGATATTCAAAACCAATTAGATCAATGATATATTTTAAGAATATTATGAATAGATTGTATCCTAAACATATATCATATGTCATCCAAAACTCATATATTTTACCCAAGGAAGAACATGACTCATATAATCTTTTTAACCCATCTGAAATATCAGAATTATCTTCTGTTGTTTGTTTCTGAACCTTTTGTTTCCTTTGTTACATTTATTTTGATTTTAGAATCTCTTATATATATTAAAAGTTAAAAAAATATATGTAATTTATAGTCAGTTGTAATAAATATTTTAACTAAATACATAAATCATATGAATGAAAATGAAAAATTACATATGGACAAGTAAAAAATATCTCATACAATACCCAACTGTAGTAACATCCACAGTAGGAAATTTTAGAAGAGTAGTAGAATCAACAAAATACTGTACTCAATATATAATCTGACCCATCTGTATAGGCTAGTGATATACATAATCCCTCTTAAAATTAATTACATTGAACTCTATAATATGTATATGATGATCTACCACATATGACTCATAGTATAAGGTTGGGTTTGATAGAGGATGTGTAAGATATGAGTTGTCAGGATGGGCATATTAGTCCATCTATGATGGATATATATGTTGTGTAGCTAGAAAAAAAGGCTGGATAGGTTGGGATAACTATGTAGACCACGAGTGTCATATAAATTGTTCAACCATAGCCTATATGATGGATTTAATATGATCTCCCATGATATGTTTCATATATTTCATCTATTATTTTGTGTATTTGATTTCTGGGACTCTTGATTTCATACTTTGATGAACACAATCTTTTTGAATACTAACACCCACCTCATATCCTCTTATGTGGCTTGGGTATTCTTGCATTCTTAATGTTGTGGTTAGGATGTCCATCCGACCTTTAGGGATAAATGTTTTTTATGTAAACTACTCTTAATGTTAACCATGAAATTAAAAATTAAATGGTATATTATTATTTTTTAATTTTTAAATTAGATAAATTCATGAAAAATAAAACATATTTAGATAAAACTAATTCATCAAATTCCTTAGAATCTACTTTAAGATATTTTTCATTTTTCATCCTCTTCCTAATTTATATTATTCATGGGGGGTGGTGGCGATGGTGGAACAAATAAGATGACATTAGAACCACAAGTATACTGTGATCTTAATGCTTAAAATATTTCCTCAATATTTTTGTCTCCAATAAATGATACCCTCCAATAATAGAGAATGAGAGAATACAGTCTACAACTGGATGTCATGATGATATTTCATAGACTCCAATTATATAAAAAGTAATCTAATAAGTATTTAGGTACATGTATATGAAATTTTAGAATATAATATAATTACCATACTAGAAAGGCTTTTTCATGTTGGTTGGAAAAAAATTTCGTCCATGTTTCTTCATCTTAAAACTCAAACTTGAGGCATGGGTTATCTTTTTTTCTCTTTCAAAACACATATTTTTTATCAAAATTATTTTCAAATATCTCCAAAAATCCACCACTAAATAAAAAAATACATTATTAGTTGATTTTTTTCTTTTAAATTTGATGTAATATTTAATTGATTAAAATCAGTATTTAAAATTTGAAACATATTATATTCAAAAAAATATGATAAAACAAATAAATTGTGAATTTATATTATGACATCCTCCCAAATAGGATCTATCACCATCTTGTAGACAACCTTCCAATTAGGATATAAAATGATAATCCAGTAAGGGATCTTCATGAAAATATATCTAATAAAATGATTTTGATTTTTCCCAGTTTCATTGTTTCCATCATCAAATGTAATATGTAATGAGCCATATCCATGAGAAACTGAAAATTTTGGTAAACAAGTAATTCCATGTTTCCCAACATAAGAACTATATTCCATAACAACAAAAGAATAAGACTCCCCCGCTAAAGTCTCATTAGTAGTCCTGTAATGTTTTTGTAAACTAATTATTTTTTTAAATGAAATAATTATATTACTAGATATTTTATAACATGAAAAGGTAAAAAAACGTTTGTACACATTCATATGTATTTATTTCATTATCCATCATTGAATCATTAAAATATAATGAAATTCTTGTGTAGAATTATATTTATAGACAAGTAAATAAGTAGAAAAAAATGATAATTGAAATATGTTAGTAAAAAAGTGTCATTCATGTGTATTTTTTTTAAAAAACAATATTTTTGAGATTCATAACTATAAAATATTTAAGGTAAATATTAAATATAATCATTAATAAGAAATAGTGGAAATAGGTTTCAATTTTAATATAAAATTTGGAAAAAGTGTTCCAATTTTTTTAACTTTAACCAATATATAATAATGTATATCAAGAATTTCACTGAAATTGTTTATCCATAACCGTAGAATATCAACATTTAACACAAAAAATCCTATAAATAATAAAATATATACAATTAAATATCCAATATTTTTAAAATATTAATGTTTTTAAATATGTAAATTTCAAAAAATAAATATATTGGAATTAGTGAATAGATTAATTAAGATAGTAATTTAGTGTTTCCCAATATACCTTCAACTTGATCATTTCATATTGCATGAACTATGAATATGTTATAGTAATTGTTATTCTGAAATCATGAAATTGAAAAAAGAAGCCTAATATAAATCAATGACATCATCTTTTTTGAGAAATTCAGTACAAAGCTTCAATTAACAAAAACAATTACATGATTCTGAAGGAGGGAATTCTACATTTTTCTTTATTCAGAATACTTAGAAAGTCTTCAGTGATAGTGGTTAAATGCACACCAAAGGTTTCAGGAATACCATGATTAGAAATCTTATCAGCAAGAAAGTTGGCTTCTCAGTAGACATGTGTGATAATGAAATTCTTTGAGGCAAGAAATTCGAGACATTGGATCCACTTAAAGGTAAGATTCCAGACAAGATTAGTCTGATTTTTTCTCACAATATGTACGATGGTAGAGGAATCACTTTAAAACCAAATATTATTCCAGTTTCATTGATGAAAAAGCTCCACCGCTTTAATTAATGCCATCATCTGAGCTTCTAGAGCAGTAGCATGACCACAAGATCCATAAAATCCTTCAATCAGGTCACTATTATGATCACAAAAGATAAAACCATAGCCAGCGGGTCCAATATTTCCTTTCGAGGCACCATCAAGATTTCATTTAATCCATCCGGAAGGCGGGAGTCCAGAAAATTTCCATAGTACCCATGGGTTTGGGAAAATTACCTAACAGGTGAAGCATTTTTAAGACTTCAAATTCACTCATGGTATTGAAACATTGCTCATTGTGAAACTAATTTTCATTTCGAGTCATTGAGGGAATATTAGAGATTGCTGCATTGTGATTGAAGCTGAAATTTTCATGCCTACTTTTATTTATACTCCTCTATAATGTATGAAATGTGTCAGCACAAGCCACCATAAATAGAATATGAACTTTTTTGGAATACTTTTTTTTTTCTGAAATTAAATGTTAAAAATTTGTAATGTTATTGAAATATGGGATGTTGATTCCAAAAATATCAATGTTAACAATACAGAGGGAAACAACGGTTTTACATGAGAGGAAGAGAGGATCAAGTTCATCACTATGCTGATGAGATAAATCATATCTTGAGCAAAGTGAGATACCAATTTTTTTCAATCTGTTGTCCACAAGCTGTTTCTGAAGGTGAAGACGCCAAAGAAGATTGAATCGATAGGGATATATCCATATTCTGAAATGTGGAAAATTATTGGGAGAATTTCAGTATACAACATGGTTATAAAAGGATTTAGAATCAAGCTGCTCATTGACACTTGGTCCCCAAACCATGATATCCTTTATACTGAGAATGTCATATGATTTGACAATCTGAGCAATGTGAGGAGGTAGATTGTTGATCTGTTCAATATATAAACATATAGAGGAATCCAGATCAGCATTGATAGGGTCAACACTAATGCTCTCAAGTATTGGGATCCCTGTCTTATTATCCTTCTAGAATTTCAGAGTAAAAGAGTCATTCACCTACCAGCAAGAGTGAAAATTGATTTTTTTGAAAGATTTTCTTTAGACCAGTCCACACAAAGGATTGCGTGTAACATAAAATTCCAGCAATTAGTCTAGAATTGATTCTAGCTCTTTGAAATTAAAGAGATAATGAGTTTCCATTTATGAGCCTCCAAATGAAGTGAGATTGAAGGGATTGGTTTAGGAGTTCAATATTTTTAATTCTAATACCCCATTGTAAGAGGTTAACAAAATTTAGTCCAAGGAGCAGTGATATTTTTCTTTTCAAGTATACTTCAACTCCAAACAATGTTTCACATAAGGGGGTTGATGGTCTTGATAGAAGAGGCAGGGCAGATATACACCATAAAAGAGTAGACATGTTTCGATGTAATCAGATGTTTGACTAAACAAATGTTTTCTGCCATAGAGAGAGCTTTACCTTTATAATTGAAAAGAGTTTTCCAAACCTGACTGATCACCTTAGTGTAATAGATGGAACACGATCTACCAAATTACATTGGGACACAAAGATATGTAAATGGAATGGAACCTTCCCTGATGCCCAAGTTTTGAATCATACAATGCTTCCTGGAATCTAAAATATTTTTTCTAAATAAGATAAAGGATTTTTTTCAGCTTATTTCTTGTCTAGAGACATTCTCATAGTGGTGGAGGATGGAATTAATGTTTTGGTTAATTCTTTAGTTTCCCTAAATAAAAATGATAATGTCATCAGCAAAGAGAAGATGGGAGGGGGTAGGGGTACCTCGATTTGCATGTAGAAATTACATATTTCCATTATCAACATTGTGATTTACAGCCAACTGAGATAATCTTCAGTAATGGAAAAGATAATGGCAGACAAAGGATCACCCTTCCTTACACCTTGAGAGCACTTAAAATATCCTTCCGGTGATCCATTGATTAAGATAGATATATAAGCATAACTAATCATATTTTAATACCTTTGTAGGAAAGTCGGGTGAAACCCAAACTTCTGCATTATATTATCAATTAATTCCCAATCAATGGCGTTGAAAGATTTTTGGATGTTCAGCTTGAGATCAATACTTCCTCCTCATGTAGGATTTTAGAGAAGGTTCACACATTTAGAAGCCTTGAAGAGACAATCTTGAATTTTTCTTTCCTTCACATACCCAAACAGATTCTAGGAAATAATTCTATCAGAAATGCAAGCAAGCCTTTTAGCCATGATTTTTGTGAGGATTTTCTATATAGTGTTGATCAAAGCCACATGTCTGAATTGACTGATATCACTTGCATTTTCAACCATAGGAATCAAGGTAACAAATTGTGCATTTATACGATGAATTTTTGATCTTGTGGAAATGAAATGTTTAACCAACCTATAAAAATATTCCTGAATAATGTCCCAATTGAATTGAAAGAAGTGATTGGTAAATACATCAGGCCCTGGGGAGTAGTCTTTTATGAGTACATGGACATAATTCTTAATTTTAGTATTAGAGGGGACTTTGATCAGCATTGAGTTTTCATCCTCATTAATAAGGACAAGAATGATGTCATCTAAAAGATCTCCATTCCTTTTAGGACCATTTAAAAGGTCCCTATAAAAAGAGTCATTGTGTTTTGAGAGGCTATGATGATCATCAAGAATTGTTTCACCATCTTTGAGAAGAGAAAGTGGTCTACTAGCCTTTTTTCTCATTTGCAAGGAATTAATGAACATGGTATTTCTGTCACCCTCTATAAGATATTTGACTTTATTAATCTTCTTTTGAATGTTGTCTTTGAGAGCGATAAGAATTTTCAACCTAGAGGAGACTTCAGCCTCATGCCCATCCATGCACAAAAAATTAGAATTGGTTATTGATTGTTTCATGCCATGTAAAGTGTTATAAAGGGAGTCAATTTCTTGGTCAAGGAGGCTTAATCTATCTTTGAACCAATGCTTTATCATTATTTTGAGTGTTTGATGTTTGAAAACACAACATAAAGGATGATTGTTGTGGCCAATATTCCATATATCGTTGACTAGTGTGGAACAATCTAGGAGAGTTGTGAAATAATTGTAGAACCTAAAGTTAAGAGGTCTCGTTTCACTTTTACCAATAAGGATAGCCATGATAGGGTGATGGTCAGAGTTATGCTTGGTAAGAGTCGCACAAGATATTGTTCTCAATTTACCAAGCACTTTATAATCAACAAAGGCACGTTCAATTCTCCTACCTCTCATGCCATTAAGAGTATTTATGTACCAGGAATACTTGGATCCAAGTAGATTAACTTCAGTCAAATTTTATTTTTCAACACAAAATCGAAATTCATCCATTGCAGAGATAGTAGAAGAGTGCACGAGTCAATCGTCAGCATGAAGAATAGCATTAAAATCCTCTATAATCAGCCCAAGCTCATAAATATTCTATGAAAGATTAGAAATATACTGCCATAAGTCTTTTCTATCCAGGTAGCTATTAGAATCATATACTATCGAGTAGTATAATGTATGATCTTGAGTGAAAAATATGTAGTTGATAATTTGTTCACGAACATAGACAAGAGTGAGATGACTAACTCTGCTATGTTCCAAAACCCATAACTGATCGTTATGAACATCTTGTACAGAACTGAAAATTTTATAACCATATTTTTCATGAAGAGAGAAAAAAGTGATGTCTTCTGTCTTAGTTTATACAAGACCAATGACATCAGTATTATGTTTAGTGACAAGAATATGAAGTGAACTGAGCATACAAAAGTTGGATATTCCCTGGTAGTTCCAAAATAAAGCTCTCATTATAAACCCTGGGTGGGGTCGAACCCCTGTTTTTGCAAGTTATCAGTAACATTTTTCCTTTGAGATATTCTTAGCTCATAATTTTTTGAAAACCATGTGGAAGCCTACTTTAATGAAGATTTCACAGCATCTAGGCTACTTCCAGAATCTGTTTCCATCTAATTTGCTATACCGAACTGAGAATCATAATTCTTGGGATTCGTCTTGGTATGTTCACAATTATTCTTGGGCATGGGTAAGACATCATCGTCACATACAGTAAATTTCTCTTGAGGTGTATCACTATTAACCTGTTTAGATCAAGAATTTACCCTGGGGTTAGCAGAAGTTTGGTCATGGGGCATTGAGATATTATCACAATCAGAATGTCAAGTATCCATCACTTCAAAAATTCTAGAATTGATAAGATCTAAAGAAAATTACTCATATTTCTTGTTAAGAATAGTGTTAAAGATATACTCCAAAATTTCTGTCTTTTCAAGCTGATCCTTTATAACAAGTTGTGAATGAGAAGAGTTTCTGGGAGACTGTTCTTTTGTCAGGAAGTTGGGATGTTCTTCTACTTCAACCATGTCAGCCCACACCTTACTAGATGCTGTAATCAAATCAGGCTCAACATGTTTGACAGTGTGAGAATCTTTTTTGACATATTATTTAACAATAGATTCCTTTTTTCTAGTAGCTTCCTTCCATGCCTTTTTGCTTGTTGTCGACCTCATGTTTATGTGAGTAATGTGGCGCTGTTCAATGGAGTGACCGACCATACTAATGTGATCACAATACTATGGAAGTTTTTAAAATTCTAAGTATATATCAATAAAGTGATCATTGACATCTAGTAGAACATGTTTAGGAGGCATATATTCCATGTCAATTTCAATCAGTACTCTGCCAAAAAAACCCAAGATCTCTATTAACAGTTATTTGATCAATTCTAAAAGGGGTACCAATTCATGAAGCAATATCACTCAAGACTTTAGGGTTCCATTAAATCCATGGAAGGCCATGTATACTGGTCCAAACCAGGGAGATTGACTACTTCCGTGTGAATGGGTTGAAATGAGGATCCAATTCAGAGAGTCGAAAGTATCCTGGTTTCAGACTAAGAGATCCAATGCGGCAGACCCGATTAAAATATTCTTGCCTCTACAAGATGATATGAAAAATAATTTTCCAATTGGGATTATATTCCAGTAAGAGAAGTTCCAAAAAGTAGAAATTATATGCTTGAGATCAGAGTGGGACCACAGTTTTGTGCCTCTCTCATAGGAAATGCAACATAATACAGAGAATTTTCAAACCTCAAGTCGTTGCTTGATAGCTTCAGGATCAACAGTGATGAAAATAGCTCCTTATCTAGTCCTTTAAACCATTGGGGGTTTGGTTAGAGTGCAGTCAGAATGAGAAGAACCCGCAAGGTCTTCTGTAATGGACATTCCCTTGTGAGTGTGCGCATTCATCCCCAATGCATAATCTTTCTCCCTACGTGGCAGTGGAAATTTATCCCATTCTTGGTTAAACAACTCCATTGAGCAAGATAAGAATAATATCGCATTTGAAGGTCCATCCAGTAGGGTTGGATTTGAAACAGTATCACGCGCTTCCTCTCCAATTCCCTATACACATCAAATCAATGAAATCATCATTATCTGGGTCATAAAAATGAATTATTTTCCCCTGAAAATCAATGCACCACTAAACATTTTAGGGATCAATGATATAATATATTTTCTCTTCAAGTGTCTGCATTAAAAATTCTTCCTCATTAAAAATATTTCTTTTCAAATCAACTAGTATATACCCATATTAATCATGATTTAGACCACAATTACATACAAACAAATTTCACTCAAACCCAAGGACATGAAATTAAATATAGTCAACTTTATATATGTCCTAAAGAACTAAAAAATATGGAATTAATTATGAAATTGTGTTTTTATATATTTGACTCAAAAAATAATGTACTTCATTGACAACCATTACACCACTATTTTGAATAGTACTCTTGTTATCATTATTTTTTTCTATAAAATATGTGCACATTAGTAACAAAGCTAGATTATGTGATAACATTAAGAGATGTCCCCCTTATAACTATTTTAATGTTTTTATGTATATATATTTGTGATGAATTTCTATTTAAACAATGAAACAAATTCCTTTTTATGCACAGTCATTATAAAATTTTCATTTATTTTAGGATATCATATCTATAATCCATCAATATGTGATGATATATATGATTGAACCTCATATGTGTTGTTTAAAATATATAAATGTCCTACATCACATTATCACATGGAATGAAATTCACCTTTAATCCTTGAATCCATATGCCTTCTCTATCAACAATCAAATATCAAGATATAGAGAGACCAATATGCTCCACTTCATAAAAATAATTGGTAAAAAACTCAATAAACTCTTCTGATACATATTTTTGAACAATACAGGCCTCTAAAAGATAATTATTTTCAGAAAATTCCTTGAAAGGTTTCATATGTCTTTAAAAATGATACATCCATCATAAATAAATAGGCCCACATATTCTTATCTCATGAACCAAATGAATCACTCAATAGACCATTATATCAAAAAACATGTGGGTGAAATACAATTATAGCTAACTAAGTATAAAAAAGATTCATTATCCAAAAAAGATAAAAAATTTGGATCAGTGATTTTTCTACCAATGTATTTGAAAAAATTACATAACAAGATGAAAATATTTTTTACAACTGTTATTAATATACCATGTAGTGAAAATGATAGAAGTTGTTACATCAATACATGGAAATCATGAGATTCTATATCTATTAATTTATAATCTTTTAATGACTAAAAATTATTCACATTTTATGAATAATAACTAGGTACTTTAATACCATAAAGAAACTAAAGAATGTTCATATTCTCATTATTCATTAATGTGTGACAATCCAGTGATAAATATGTTATGTTTATTTAAATATTGGGAGCTAAATCTAAATGTATTTCAATTGATATAAATTCCAAAATATCATTCAATCAATTTTTTTATTTTTTGACAAACGAATTTACAATCAAGCTATCAATATGATTTTTTCATTAGGGATAACATAAATTTTATGATTTATCTCTAAAAATATCCAATAATGTAGTGTAAAAATGATAAAATATTTATTCCAGATATTTTTTAGGACCACCACTTATTTTATTTGGAAATATCAAATCAATATTTGTTTCCAAGAGGTAATATTCTTGAACTGAAATGATCGTGAGGGATGATTGTTTTCATTCACACTATTAAAGGATTTTTAAAATCTTTTATAAGGATGATTAATTAACAAAAATCATCAATTTTTTAATTTATATTTTTTTTTATTTTGATACGAAATTGATAATATGATGTGTTTTTTTCGCAAATTGGACCTGATTTATATTCCTTAACACTATATCAAGATAAGTTTCCATATGCAGGAATGAAATTTATAATTAACATTATTAAATTACACAATAGAAAAAAATATTTATCTCATCAAAAACATTAACAAATCTCTCCCATAGAAGTTTGAAGTCATCAATAAATGGTTAAAAATACACATAAATATAATTTATCAGTTGTTTTAGTCTATAAATTATCATGTTAATCGTAACATCATTTTTCAACAGACATATAAATGGCAACAAGTTGTAAACTACCTAAAAATTAGGATATGAACTATGTTGGCTACTTAGGATCCGATATGGATTCATTCCATCAAAACACAATCCCATTATAGGATTTATAACTTCACTTACAAAATATGGAAATTTTTTATCAAATCCCTTGTAATGTGGTGAATCAGTAGGGTGACGTAAGATACAATCAGAGATTCGCCCATCTGAATGTCATCGTATATTTTTTACATCAATTTAATTTTAAAATATATGCTTCAAACAAGGAATTATTGGAAGGTACCAAATATATTTAGTAGGCTCTTTGATTTTGGTACCCGAGAATGTATCATTGTTGATCTATTCGAATTATATGAATGAATTATTTAATGGAATTATTAGAAATTACAAAAATAAATTTTCATGAAGTTAGATTCTTGTTCATGAGAATTAATTTGAGTCGGATTTTTTATCCATCATACAGAGTGATGTCCCACATGTATGACATTTTGATAAATATTCATATTCTTTAGTATAAAAACACAATAATTATGGTAAGTGTGTATCATTTTAGACCACAATCCCATTGGGAATAATATTTTCATTACCTCATAATTGGAATCTGGAAGCTTGTTGTATTTTGGAAGTTGTCCTTTTAAAATCTCAAGTATGTTATAGAATCTTTTTTCACTCCACCCATTACATTCATTCATCTTAACTAATCAAAAACTACATATAAAATTGTATATTTACTGCACCATGGGAATAATGGTATCACAAAATCTGAATACAATAACTCATCAATTTCTATTTTTCATTTGTTTCAACTCCTATGTCCAAAATTTTTATTTTTCAATATGATCATATGCCTCATTCTGAATATTTTCATCAACAATAGGCGTTGAATTATCAGTTCATTCATCATTCCTAATCCAATATGTAAAATTAAAGATAAAACCGTAGAAAATGAGATGAGCCTCGATTTCTATAGACTTTAAATTTCACATATTCAAACACTTCACATATAAAAAAATTGAATGTTTTGAATATTCCATTTAAAAAATTCTAAAAAATCCCCAACTCCCTTTTCATATTCACAATTGGCTCTTCTTATATTTATCTAATTGTGATGCACTCAAAACCGAGCCTTACAATATAATAGGTGAATATGTTGAAAAATATAAAAATTTAAAAACATATATTTAAATAGAATAATTATAAAAATAAACACATACAATAAAAATGTTTTGGTAATCGGTTTGAAAACATCAAGGATTATTAGGAATAAAAAAAACTACTATACATAAGGTATTTATTTTGTATGATGTGTGTCATGTTGATCCAATGTACATACCATATAAGAACCCCTAAAAAATTTCACATTATAAAATCATTATTTTTTAGACTAATCTATTTTGTGATTTTAATTTAGTGTATTTTATATACCTATATATATATATATGTGATATTCCCAATTGAAAATCATGATTTTTTCACTATATGTATATTTTACAGAACTCATATTATAATATTTGGATATTTATTAAATTTATTTCCCTAAAGTTTGTGGTTGTGTATGATAAATGGTTACTTATCTTACTAACTAACATTCTAAAATATAGTGTATAGTGTCCCCAGGGATACTCTTTACCCCACTTATACAGAAATTCTCATTTTTATAGGGAATAAAATCTAAGGAATATAGTGATCATCGGTTGAGACATGTTATGGACATCGTATTAATGAATGATAACACCATATATCATGGTTAATTAAATAATATCATGAAGACCATTTGGTAATTTCAAAAGATAAAAATTTTATCAAAATAGAAAAAATTTACAAAATTTATAATTAATAATCAAGTAATAATAAATAATTGAAATAATTACTCAATTTTTTAAACTAAATGATAAATAATTTGTCATTAAAATTTATAAAATTGATCACAAAATTCATATTTCAATGATGAAAATTGATCCTCGCTCTTAATTTTCTCCCTCAAATTTATTGGAATAACAAACACTGTAAGATCTAAACAATATGTTTGTAAAAATGGAAAATAAACAAGATTAGAGAATTAAAAACATAAAACGGTTGATGTTCCGGTGGAAAATGCTTTCTGAAGAAACATTTCATTCATGGATGGTGTAAGAAAGATATAATATAATGATTAGAGACTAAGAATCGTTAAATAATGATAAAACCCAACAAAACTCCAGAAGAAAGGTCATTGAGGATCATAGGCTGGCATTCAATATCATCACAAGTCGAGAGAAGAAGTCATTAGCTAATCCAAAAACAAGGGTCTCATGAATATTGAGTTTTATATATCAATTTAGAATTAATTTTATACAAATCAATGCCAGTAATTAAACAATTTAAATAAATTTATGGAATCGTTTTTTAAAAAAACGGATGCCATAATGTGATTCAATGGAGATTTTTGGCATCATTTTTGTGGAAAACCGATGTTGAAATATTAAAATAAAATATTTTTTGTATCTTTTTTATAAAGAAAATAACTCCAAAACGTATCCAAAAAACATGTTTTTTCACATCTTTAAATGAATCCTATGTCATAATTTGGATGTTAAATCCACTATTTACACTATTGTAAAGATGAAACGTGATCCAATAGACATGGATCTACAAAGGAGGGATGTTTAAGACATAAGTAATGAGATAAAACCTATCATTCCAAAATTGATTATAAACCATTCATATATGTGAAGGTAAATGGGGAACAACAGGTCGATATATGGATATAGAATATGGTGTAAAAAATTCTAGATTACATACATTATAATAATTTAATTGTTAGATCTAGGAAATTAATACGTGTTTTATCATGACTAGAATTGAAGAAGGTTTTTTTAATGATGTACACAACTCATCATTACGTATTCATCATCGAATAACAGTAGTTTATAAAGACCTTATGATTAATTTATGGTGGGTAAACACAATGAGTGGTATTTATGAGGTTGTGTCTCGATGTTTGGTTGGTCATAAACATTATTATGAAAAAATATGTCTATGGGGATGATGAAAATTTTACTCATTCCTATATGAAATTTAATAAAATGAATATTGAATTAATTTTAAGGCATATTAATACCTCTAAATAAAAGAAATCCATTTGGTTTGTAGTTGATCACCTTAGGAAGTTGAAACATATCATTACTACTAAAGAATATTTCTCTTCTGATCAGCGTTCCAAGATAAATAGAAAGGAAGTTGTTTGGCCTCATGGTGTACCACTTTAAAATATATATGATAAATATACAAGGCATACATATATGTTCTAAATAATTCATTTAAATGAAATTTTAAGAGATATTAGATTTATTAAAATTTATCATCCTTAGACAGATGTCTAATATGAATGGACAATTCAATCTCTGGATGATATGTTGAGATAATTCATAATGGATTTCCAAGGATGTTTGTATAAACAACTTCTATTGGTAGAATTATCAAAGAGGAAAACTTTACATTATTGAATTGAAAAAATATCATAATAATCTATCTAATTTATAGGATGGAAAACTCTTATATTCTAATATGAAGTGAGAGAGATGAATCTTCAAGGACATGATCTTGTTTATTAAATGATTAATATTATTCAAAAAAATAAATGACATTTTCAAACTCTAAAAAGATAATAGAATTGTTATGAATTTTTTAGTGACATATAGAGTTTAATGTGGGATAAATTTTATTCCTAAGAATATCACCATGAAAGAAGTTTATTAGATTCAGGATGGAATGGGAATTGATACCTCAATATATTGTCCCTTTCAAAATCCAAAAGCATATTTGTGAGGTATCTTATTATTTTTACATTCAATTTACATAAAAAAATTTCATATTGTGTTGTATGTGTCACTTTTTATGAAATACACACTTTACCCATCATAGTTAAAACACATAGAGTTTATACACTTTGTGTAAGATCTCTCATATGATTAAGAACAGATAGAAATTATCAGTCGTAGATATAAGGTACTAAAAAAGGTTAATAACCTTGTAAAAGTTCTATTCATGAATAATTATTGTTAGGAAGTCATTTGGGTATTACAATATGTAATATGGATTAAGTACACACATTTTCATTCATTTTAGTAATGTAATTTAAAGGGATTATTTTTATGGTGGGGTAGAATGTCATAGCCCATAATATTTTTATATATTTCCCTTTAAATAATTGTATTCTGTTCAATACCTCATGAGACTGGGAATAATGAACTAATGTATATTATTATATATTTTAATTAAAAAATAATATACAATATACATAATGTTGAGGAATATTTTTTTTATAAAATAAAAGGATTCTAATTCATTTAAGAAAATAAAATTGATTTTAAAGTTACTTTTTTTTAATTACAAATTTTATGTGCATTTATAAATCTTAAATAAATTTATCAATGAAATTTAATGGTGAAACTAAAGGAATTTATCCTAAATCAATTAGAAATATCTCATAAATAATTAATATCCATAGAGGATTAATAATTTATCTATTATGGGTAAATAAATATCTTTTAAATAATGTATTTTATATATATACTAAATGGTTTTATGTAAATATTAATTTTATAATATTTTAAATATATATTTCATATAAATTAGTTTTTTATATTTATATAAATTCAATTGACCAATCATTAAATGATTAATGTGTAATGTGGAATATGCATAAAATAGTTTTTTTGTAAAAAATATATTTTTTACGTTTTTTCTGTTATTAGTACTTATAATAAAACTAATTTTATATGTTTTATATATTATATATAATCTCAGGGTTTTAAAAATTAAAATCATAAATTTGAAATTTATTGACAAGAACAGTTTAGATTTTAGTCATCACCATAGTTTACATAGGTGAAAATATAACCACAGTATACAAAAGAATGGGGTACAATGATTAACAATGTGGAAAGGACCCTAAATATCACAAAAAATATCTATAAGTTATTAGGTAATTTAATTATTGGATTTATTGACCTAATATTATCTTATATAATCTAATATTTAATTTTTAATCTACCTGAATTGAATATTACATTCATTTTATTTTTTAAAAATGAGTATTTACAAAGTTTATACCCCTCTCATCTATAAAAAGACTCCTCCAATACATACCTCAAATTAAAAATTTACTTTAAAAATCTCTATTATAAAAACCCAAATTTTCCCTCTCATAATAATTTCTCATCTTTAGGGACCTAAGAGAGTATAATGAAGTCCTAAATCCATTATTTTATAGACTCTATATAAGAACATATTGAAGTATTCGACATAACTATTATCATCTCCTTAGTAATTTTTTTTATATATTCTTTTTATAACACTTATTTAATCTTGTTTATCACTTTAATTAATCTTTATTTATAGAATTAATTTTTTATGTTATTCTATTACTATATAATAGAATATTCTTACCCTTTCAATCACTATATCATGACCTTTTTCATCTTTTTTACAATATACCTGAACAATTCTATAAAATTGATATCAATTATGATAAAAAATTATAGTAATATTACATAATAAGGAAAACATTAATATGTTTTTATATTTTGTTAATTGTAACTTTTAAAATTATATCAACCAATTAATTTGACTATTTTTCGATTCAATAATAATGAAATGATGATTTTTAAGAGGTTACTATAAGACACCAAAAAAATTTCCATTGATAGAAAAAACCCCTAAAATATATTTAACACAATTATTAAATCATTAGAAAAATTATATATGTGATTTACTGGTGACTAAGGAGCATGTTAAACAATAGTCAAATCGAAGTATATATGCAAGGGGGAATAATTGACACTCGAATGTGAATTTAACAATTACTAATTAATTTACGGAAAATAAGGATTTATGAATGAATTGTACAAAGTATAATGAGTAAAAAAATTTAATTTTTAAATAATTAATAAAAATAAATTCATTATATAGGGAGTTATAAAATGTCTGTCCTAGAAGAAGTCTTTGTTAAGGGTTTCAATTTTAATATCACTTTTAATTCCATATTTTTTAGGTATAAAATCCAATTTGAGATAATTATATGTTTTATATCTATAAAATTATATCTAATTTATTTCCCAATAGCAATTTATATTTTTAGTAATCTTATTATCAATTCACTTATCTTTGGTTAACAACAAAAATAATGCGTATAATTTATTCCAATCATATAAAATTTTTCACCAAGGTGTATTTTTCCTCCATATGCATATTATTTATATTGTTTATTGAGAGCTTTCAATATTTTTAATTGATTGATTCACATAATTTTAAGGGTGATAAATTTCATTACAATTTTTTTAAATGAATATTTTAATTGATTTCTAGATGGATTATTTTTTTAATTTTTTCTAAATTCTAAATGGAATGAGTTCTTTATAATTTCAATGAGAATTTATTTTCCTTACAAAAATCCCATTATTTATAATAAAACATCATATACTAGTTTCTATTTATTATTTGAGTAAATTATATAATAGTTTTTCACTGAATTTTTCCTATTTTAAATTTTATCCAAATAAATGTGTATATGTTATTATTTTTGCAATGAAAATTTATAATCATATTATAAAAGTTTTTTTTATACATCTAAAAAACCATTCTGGTTGTTTTATAATTTTTTTGACATGATATAATGAGACTATAAAAAATTACTTTAGATATATTGCGATCATGAATTAATGATGTTTTAAAGAAACACATTTCATCCCCAAGTGTTAATTTATCTATGATTAATTTATTCATAATTTTATGAACTTATGGAATACATATATATTCATTATAATTGTGTGATGAGTTTTTTTATTATTCCCTTCCAATACATTAAGAATATTTTAAAATTTTATTATTCTAGTGTGGTACATATGTGGTTATACCATGTACAAAATGTTTTAGGATATAAGAGGTCATTTGAATTCCATATTATTATGGGAATGTGGTTTTACTAGTCCATTATATTATGAATTTTGTTGTCGGTTAGACATGAAATAAGATATATTTCAAGTATTATTTATATTATACATCCTAATTATAAAATTTTATATTTTTAAGCATAAATATTTTATGTTCCCCTAACTAATGTTTATTTAATCATGTGCCCCATTCCATGCATTAAAAGAAAATAATTATGTAATGTTTCAAGACTTATGAGTCAATTTTTTTTATTATGATATCCTAACGTTATTTCAATGCATCTTATTTATGTTTTACCCCTTTATTCTTATATTATACTAATTTATGGTTGAAATATATTTTGATCAACAATACTGAGCATATGGGATATTTTTTTCTTATGTTTCAATTACCCTATGTTATAGAGATCATTATTGAGTGTGGTAAATCCTTAAGCATTCCATAAATAAGTATAATTTGAGGGGAATGATTTAGAAATGTATTTAAATAATTTGTTTTTTTGTATAATATCCTAGAACACGGAAAATATAGGTTATGAGGTGTGACCCATTATGGGATGTATTTGTTATGATCTGTCCCCTGGGGCTCGTGCCATGACTACCCCAAGCCCTTCTTCCATAGGCCAGGGACTAGAGACTAAGACCAAAAGCGTAATTCCCTAAAATTGGGAAGGAATTTCCTTTATAACCAACAATAGCACACAACAGAGTACACATCTAGATACAAAACACTAAGTAAACTGTATAACAAAATAGTGCTGAAAAGTAAAAGGGGCCAAAAATACAAGCCCAACTATAAAGTAAAAGGAACTGGAAGTAGAAGTACAACTGACGAATGGAAAAATAGATGTTGTTTCATCCTTAGGTATTCCCACCTGGAAGGTAGGTATAGGTAGCCTCCTCAGCACTCCACATATCAGAGGTGGTACATAGCCTTATGTGTGGTGCACTGTCTAGGTTGTGATGTAAGGCCCACAACGAGGATGTTGTGCTCTAAAGAACACCCTCGAATGATAACGGGTTAAATGGATAAATAATATGACTCATCTCAACAAGGTGCACCTTCTTTTTTGGGAGACTTCATAATTAGGACTCCATAGTTAAGCATGATTGGCCTAGTGTAGTGATCAAGATGGGTGAACTTCTGGGATGTTTCCCAGGTTGTGTGTGTGTAAGGACAAAGCACACTAGAAAGGACATTTGTTGGGCTATGAGAACTGTCATTTGTTAGATGACTCATTAAGAAACGTGGGTGGGTCCCAGGGTGGGGACCACATGTCTGCAAGGAAACTGGTGGTATCTCATGGGCCAGGACCTGGGGTGTCCATGCTATCATCGAGAAATAGTTGTCACAGTACTGGGATTTCATCTTAGCTGATTTTATAAATTTTTTTGTTATTCTAGGGTAACCTCACTGAAATTTGTGGGGATCATAAAAACATCCTTAATTTGAAATTTCCCATGATTAATGTCATATAAGAAAATCTAGAAACTATTACAAAAAAGTATTAATAACATGGTTATAAAAGAGAAAATGTCACTTGAACTGAAATTTATTTATCTAGTGGGAAGACACTATTGAGATTGTATAATGATAAATCTCATGAAATATATAATAATAATAAATCATCCATTCCGAAAAATTGATTTTTGAGACAACTCTATGTATATTAACTTTTCCTGTTTCTAATCAAAATTCAGAAAAATTTTATAAATAAAATGATGAAGAAGACAAAAAATTCACTTATTGATGTGAGGAAGTGTAAAAGAAGTTTTCTAGATTAATATCCCATCAATAATATTAAATGTATAAAAACTATTACCCATTAAAATATGAGAAATTAATATTTAGATGAAATGAACAAGGGTGGTTAGAAATTACTGGTTTTATGGATGGTTTGGAAATTTTGCCCTTGACTATTGGAATTACACATAATCTCTTTGATAATAAAGGATGGGTACAAAAAGGGGAAGAAAATATTAATTAATTTGAATTATACAGAAGAAGGATAAAAAATCATTGCCTTGAAATATATTGACATCTTATGGAAAATTAATGAATTTTATAATTTATTGCCCATAATGAATATACCCACTTCTCAAAGAAATAAAAGCATTATCCAAATAAAATCGGTATGTTAATACATGAAAATATATGGAAAATCTTGAAAATGATTAAAGTATAACTTCCTTCTGTTATATAAAATTTCAATCTCGTTAATATAACATACCCGATAAGGGTAACAAGAATGATCTAATGAAAATAATAATCAAGATCTATATTATAAGAGGAAGGTGTTCCATGGACTGTTGAAAACATTCCATAGAGATTATTTTAAGTTTAATAAAGAAGATATAATTGAATGAATTAATCTAATAAATAACAATTTAGATTTTTTTGTAGGATTTCATTCTGTTGAATCCATGTAGAAAATTCAATAAATTCCATCACGCAATTAATGATTAAATTGTTTTTTTATTTCTCAATTTTAAATGTATTGAAATACAGAAAAGGTAGAAAAAACATTAGGGGTTATATTCAATTAACAAATTTTTACATAAATAAGAACTCGAATTTCATATGATTATTTGAAAAAGAAAACCCAAGTGTTTTTTAGATCTTATTTATGGTTTCAAAAAATACAATCACATCACATATAATTTTTTGATCATTCAATCAGATTAAGAAGAAATTATAAATTAGTTAAATCAAGAACCAAGCGATACCTGTGTCATGTTATCTATTGTAAAGTGTAAATTCCAAAAAATGGGATATTATAAGTGTTATGGAAACTATACAGTACAATTGAAATGAAAACCTAAAAATTGAAAATGTAAGAATGATATTTTTCCCAAATGATGGAGATAAATTATTATGGGTTACTTGGTTGATAAGAAATAGTTTTCCATGATACTCTCTACAAATAGAAAATCAGATGCACCTTATTCCCATATTTTTTATAAGGGAAATTTTAGGCGATGAATGTTCTCATGCATAGAATCCGGAAGACTCTGGTGTTTTTATATCTAGAAAAAAGATCAATGTGAACAATATTAGATGTGATCCAAAATTTTATATCTTGAATTTTACCAAAATAAGATTTTTATCGTTTGTGAATAGTGGGATCAATCTGTCCCTCAAGGGGTGATGTTTTGAGAATGTATCCAAAACCAATTTTCATTATGATATATTTATTAGTGGTATTGTTCAATAAAAGATTCTATTCAAGATACATGTATTCATATAATCTCATAGTTATTTTTCAAAGAATAAATTCTGATCTTAAGAAGAAATGTTTTTACATATCCATGACATGAGAAGTGGGAACATAGAGTGTTGAATATTTAATATAAACCAATTAGATATGTGGAATATTTTAAACATTTTTTATTGGAATGTGTTGATAAAATTATTCTTTGAACATCATGAGAATATATTCAATAAATTATATCCTCTTGAATTTGTTCTAATGTACCATGATAATGTAATTCATAGTATTTATCATTTTTTTTTATTTTAATGATAGATTTATTTATATATTAGTACTTGTTAATTTCCACACTAATAAATGATCAACCATAAACAGAGTGGAATAATTGATTGAAATTTTCATTATGCATATTGATATAATTCACAGAAAAATTTATTTAAATAATTTTTTAATAAGTGGTAGATTGATGAAGATGAATAAAAAAAATATTGAATTGTCTTGCCTAAATTTGTATTGAAAGAATGTATAATAAGGGATATTGTTGAGTTAAATTTATATTGATTTTTTATCATTTTTTGGAAGTACTCTTTATTTAAAAAGAAGGGTATAACTAGTAGATGTCATTATCCCAGATGACTGAAGAATCATTTTAGAGCATGGTATTGAGGTGATTAAATTAGAGATCCAATCAACATAGTAAATCTATTTTGATTGATTTGATACCAATAATAATAATATAACATGGAGAATTGTTATTTGGAAATGTTTTTCCATTGTGTTGTAGTTTTTAGAGCCCGTAGTGTGAATGTATTCTACATATGCATTCACATTGTTTCAAATCAATATGGTAGGTTATTATATTCAATTTTTTAGAGGCTTACAAGTTGAGGATGTTTAAATATTTAATGGTAATTGATGGATACTAATTCTATTTGAATAAAAATGGTTGATATTTATGGAGTTTTTGGATAGCTATATGTTGAGTTCCATCCTTATAGTTATAATATTTGAAGAATGTTATATCATAATTAAAAAACGTTTGATGATGTTTTAGGATAAAATGGAGGTTTTTAAAAAGGGAGATTCCATTGAAATTATATAATGTTTTTTTTCTTCATAAAACATTGTAATTTTTTTTAGTGAGTAATATTTATTAAAAATAATTCAAATATCATTTGAAGAGTTTCATGAATTTTTAATTTATATTATTATATTTATAAGTTTGAGGAAAACAAATAAGGGGAGGAGATTATTTTTCTATGTAATATCCTTTTAGATGATATGTAAGATATTTATCTATGAAAATAATAAATTTGAAAAGGAATAATCCTCACCATGTTACATAAGAAATTATATTTTTCTATATTCATTTTTAATTATTAAAAAATGGTTACAATTTGATGTGTATTCCCTTAGGATTATAAAAAATTTCCTTAATGGTTATGATCTCAAAATTATGAAAAATTTCATTAATTAAAGATGATATGGTTTTCTTAATATCATGAAGAATGTTTTTCCTTCACATTAAGAGGAAATAAAATTCCATGTTATATAAAAAATTGAGTACCATAGGGGAGATCCATACTATGATAATAATCCATGTAAGTTATCATTCAAAATGAGTTGATATGAATGGAGTAATCATATCATTAAGATATGTTTCAAACCAATAAATCTTATTCATGAATTAATGAAAGAATGAAAAAAAATATTTTGGTAATCATAATGATAGAATTATACATTAATTATTATATCCAATGGATATAACTTTTTAAAAAATAGAAAAAAAATTAAAAAATATATTTGAGAATAATTTAAATGCAGTTTGAATACTACTGTTGTTTGATAATTAAAGTGTGAATGTTAGAGAAATTATATTTAGTCAATTCCTGGAACATAATTTATAATAAAATTATGTGGAGGATTTAGGTAAATATGAAAATAATTTTTTTTGGAAATCCTTGTACTGCAAAAAGAGGACGCGATGACACCTACAAGAGAAAAAACTATGTGTAGAGGAGGAAGTGATAAGAATGTTCCCTATAATATATCCATATCATAAGAGATGTTTGAGAGTTAGTTTAAAGTTGGTGTTATTTTTTCATCACATCTAAGGAATAAAGAAGAATGAATACAATATTACCCTAGGATATCTTTATATTCATAGGACAATAAGTAATGAATAAGGATGAAGTCCATAGTATTTCATGAAAAGAAACATTTCTATTAAAAATTTGTTTCTGAGGAATAATATCAGACAATTTATGTAGTGTTATCTAGAGTAGAGTTATGATATTGTTCAACAGTGTTTTGTATGACCTTTTTCCCATTAACAATATCAAATATAAATAGACTAGTTGGAAGAATATAAATGGGTGAGATCTAGTATGATGAACCAATTGGAAGATAGTGTGATATTTTTTTAAAAGATATACCATTTTTATCACATTCATTATATATTGGATATACATGACTTATATGTTTTAAAAACCTAGTAAGGAGTTGGTACCAACAATATAATAACCCAATATTTTATAATATATAATTTTTCTATAAAGTTTTATTATTCTATACATTTCTATACATGGAACACAAATCATATATGAACTGTGATATATTTTATTATTTAAATTGTCTATTATAACATAGTCATTAAAATAAAGGGTATGAAATGAAAAGAGCACATTAAAAAATATTTGTAAGAATCATTCCCCTTAAAAAAAATTGATTTATATTTTGGAAATAATTTTTAATTTTTAAATGATGGGAATAAATTTTTATCAGAAAAAAGTTTACAAGATTTTATATCTACATATGACATATTTTATCTGAATAAATAAAAATATTAAATACTGATAAATATTGAAATATATTAAAAAAATTAAATCCATTGGTATAATAATCTATGCATTTATTATTAATTTATTGCAAATGATGATTTATAAATTTGAAGGATAAAAGAGATAATGTTTAGTAAACTATTTTTATTATAGAGAATGTATTTAACATTAATAAATTTAAATAATACCTATTAATGAATGATTTAAATAAAATATAGAGTTAATGTATTTAATAAAATTTTTCAAAATACATCAAATGGATTTTACTGGGAAAATAATTAGAAAAAATTCATTTTTATGCATAAAAATACATATTCAAAAAAATAAACGTTCTATGCATGAATGCTAAAAATATTTTCTGCCAGTTCTGGGAATTGAATTGTAAAAAATTGATTCACTCTTTGGGATCAAACAACTAATATTTAGTAAAAAATTTTATTTAATTTATTTTCATAATTAATAGTTATCACGATAAATATATTGTTACCATGATAAGGGTTAAAAGGTTCAAAATAGGGGAAACCTTAAGAGATTAGGTTTAAAATAATAGAATTTATTTTCATAAATATAAATGGTTAAATATATTTTTTCATACCATTATTACTATCTATAATATACCATTTTAGAACCACTATACCAGATAAATTAATATATTATAGAACAATGCTTCATGTATATAAATGTTTTCCACCGACGAAACATTGAAATGAGAACATATCTTTTCACTTATCTAGAGCACATAAGCACCATAAATTACCTAATATCATTCCAAATCCCTTTAAAAATATCATACCCACTTAATAGGGGTTATTGTATCACTAAAATACCATCTGAGCCAGTCTTATTGTGTGATATAATGTTTGACAACCAAATAATAGTTTTCCATATTCACCGATCTATTTTGATATTCCTTCTTCATTAACCAGAAATATAACCACTATAACATTATTAATATAATAAAATTGGTATATTTAATAGTTTTATACAATTTATTTTTTAGTTTTATATCCTTTTATTTCAAATTTATATATAATGAAAAAGAAGACCACTGATCATCTGTATGTAAGGACAACCATCTCTATGTAATGATGTTTTTTATTTTTCATCACAATTTATCATCAATTGTTATATAGAATGATTTAATGGATGTATATTATTTTTATAATATAATTATTATTTTTAAAGTGTAAAATATTATTTACCTAATTTTCCTCACATCCATTAGAGTATAATAATTTTTCTCATGCATCTATGTGGACTACCCCTCCACGAGGAAACATGATTTTTTATGTCTACTTAAAATAGATAGTAATAGGGATAAAATTAATTAACCAATAAGATATTTTTTATATTATGAAATTATATATATATATTATTTAACGTTTTTATTTCCATTCCATGGAAAATAAAAACATCACTCATGCAAATATACAGACTAAAATCATCACGAATTGATGAAATTAAATTTTCAGAAATAATTTATATAATTGGGTGTAAAAGTATCAAAAATGAATATATATGATAATTTTGAAATGATAATGACTCTATATATGATTATATAATTATAATGTATAAAGTAGATGAACCATGCAACTAAAACATGCTCGAGAAATATAATTGTTAACATCCTGAATGAAAATTTTAATGAAAAATTCATAATAAATGTAAAAATATTAATCATAAAGCATTGATAAATTATGAGATATGTATTGATATAGTTATAGTATAATTTTGATAATAAATCTAATGTTTATAAATATGTTATTAATTGAATTTTGGAATAAATTCAAGACATAAAGTGATTGTTTATGTTAAATTCTCATTTTAAATCAATATTGTTTATGATTGAGATCATTTTCTATAATTATATAATATTTATCTCTAAAACCCCAAATATTTTATTATACAATATTTATATTCTGTTTTTTCGTATATTCATGTTTTCTTTTCATTCTTACCAACATTTAATGGATCTTTTAACTGACTCTATAATCATTTGAATGTATATAAAATAAAAATCTGTAATATCCAAAATATTATATAATTATGTCTAACTATGAAAATAAAAATTTCAATGAATATAAAATAAATTTACCCTTGATTTCAATGTATCTGGTAACATTATTCAGGTTAAATCAATATAAATTTCCCTTATTATGACTCCCCATCCATTATAAGTACCCACTGACATTTATTAGATTCAATTCACATATTAAGACCCCTAATAAGATGTCACCCATTTAAAATAAAATATATTGTTATATCAAATTTCATATACAAATAAAAGAGATAATTTACATAACACTAATTGAATCCTTAATACTCATATGACATCAGCCAAATGAGATAGTGGATAAAAACCCATTCCACCATAACCAATCAAATACAATAATGGTTAACTATTACTAAAACCAATTTATTTTTCTAAAATACACATACCATCTAAATGATAAGATGTTGACATACTACATTCTAAAGTTACAATATTCTTTAAAATAGATGACATCCTTCCACACCTTATCAATGCTGTAAAACTTATTCATGATCAAGTCATTATTCTAATCCATGTAACCACTCATTTATAAAAATATTTTACGATCCCTTTATTATCCATAATATATTTCCAACTTTGAGATGAACAATTAGTCTACCATATATCTGATCACTAAAAGAGATATCTATTACACCATCCCAATTTACAATGATATTCTAAATCCCATGATCCTAATAAAAACATGTATCCAATTTTTTACTAATCAACCAATTCTTATCAATCATACCATTATGAATCATGGTAAAATACCAAAAATTTTGTAAAAGTCATCGATACATTATTTTTAATAACATCATATAAATTTTTTCTATATTTTTCAATTCCAAATAAGTTATTTCTATATGATCAAATTAATATGGAATATTAACATTTATAACTAATATCCAGTATTCCATTACACACCAAAAATAAATTATTTTACTATATCTAAATGATGATATGAATATTCGACTACCAAAGTCATGGGTTCACCCAAAAAATGACATATAATATTAACTACAATACACTTTTTAGAATTTATTCACTCTCATATAACTGAGGGTGTGATCCCCACAATAGTATTTTATTTAATAATCAATAATTAAGTAAAAAAAATTCAGTTTCTATAATAAATTTATAACCATTACTTCTGAGAAACTCATAAAAACGTAATTTAGCTTTATGATGAGCCTTTGTCATGTTTATATTATTTTTTATGTTTCACACATCCATGTCACAATGTGGGGACTTTTTGTCTTCATGATGAAAAAATCACAACAATCCCTACACAAGTAAAACTATATTAGTCATAAATTCCATGAAATTTATAAATTTTCTATCCTTTTATAGAGAATTAAATTTTAAAGACACAATATTTAATAATTAAATTCATTAATAATGAAATCAATTTCTATTACAACTCAAACACTTTAATGTTCATCACCATTACTAAAATTTATTATATTTGTCACTCAATCTTCACATAATTGATAGATAAATAATTAAATTTCTTACCTTTCAAAAAAATTCATAAATAAAATAGAGTACATTTTATAAAAAATGGATTACTATACATAGTGATAATGAGCTATTAATATATATTTTAGAATAGTGACATCAATTATTTAATTTCCATTACAATTGATATAAAGAATAATGATCTTAAGTAATTGTCCAAATCTTAAACTACTGGTTAACCATACTACTAGAGTATCATGATTTCCAACAATTTCCAATGAAACATAATTTCTATAAATATAAAATTCTATACATTAAATCACATTTTAATTTTGATAACAAATTATTCACCACTAACATTGGAATAATAAACCTATTTTTATCATAGTTAAAGATAAATTCCATCTCTTTTCACTCAATAAACCCATATCTAAATCATAAAACTAAAAATGTACTATTTGTAAAAAATGCCACATTGGAACATAATTTATTTATTTCCCAAATAATCATCTCTAAATTTCCATTAACTATGTAAACTAAATATCTAAATAATAAAATGCATATAATATTTTTAAATTAGGAACTTATGAGTTAATATTAAAATTACACTAATCATATTATGTTTAATCTAAAAACTCAATTATCCTAGCTATGAATACTTTACTCTTTCCCTTTATAACACCAAGAATGAATCAAAAGAGAATTTCATTCTACTTTCCCATGCAAAATAAGGCAATTCAAATTCTTTGGAAGATTCAATATGGCCACATTGAACTCTTACACATTATATAACAACCATGAAACTAATGTCTATAGATAATATCAATATATACTATATAAATCTTAAATATAAAACCTTCACAACCTATAGAACAAACATGAGAGAGATATAATAAGAATTGTCTTTTTCTTTTAAAACATTTGTATTATAAAATTATATATATATATATATAATATAACTACATAGTGATAAATGTAATGGTTTTAATAGGGAGAGGGAAACACCACCTATTTATTAAGAAAAATGAATGAACAATTTTGAATAGTGTTAAGAGAAAACCATTAACATGGATTGGAGGCCTAGAGACACAGAAAGGAATTAAAATATGATGGATCACATGCCTAGTTTGTAAAAACTGGAAGAAATGACTAGAAGGCTGAATATGTGAATTTAATCATCATATTATGATCCCAATCACTATTATTCCGCCTTATAAGTAAAAATGACATTATATAATGTCGAAATTTGGATCCCAAATATAGCCAATGTCAAGAGAGATTCTCCAAATAAAAGTTTCGTCAAACCCATCGCACTTTTGATACACCCACTTAGAAATTCATGCATGTTTCTATTATACACTTCCATAAAGATGTCTCACTTCACCCTTCATATTTTGTATCACCCCTCAGAAATAGACCATCATGTTATGGGGTACAATGATTCGTTTTGTATTAGGTCCTCCTTATCCAAACTAGATAGAGGGTTAAATGATAATATCAACCACACTTATATCTATTTCAAGCTACCCACCAAAAAAATGGTACATCTGGGTTCACATTTAATTAGATTCATTGTGATGATAAATTGGTCACTATGCGACATTTTTTGCTTAGAGATGAGATTACATAAACACCTAGTTGTCAAATACCAAATAAAAGAACAATAAATGAATAAAAACGTGATACAAACACATTATCTCCCATTCCAACCTGTTGTATTATAGAAACATGGTCGGTCATAACTTTTCTTTGTCAACAATCATCTCCTATTTTTGGTGACAGTCGTTGCTAGTCAAAAATTTCCTCATCACCAGTATTTACATTCCTAATTTTTGGTCTTCATCACCATCACTTCTAGTCATCTCATCACACCTTTACCATCTAAATTTGATATTCCATTAAATTTTGACGCCATAAAAACAATAGTCTTAACATTTTAATTATATAAATCCATAAGAGTCATCATCAGATACACTAAAGGCCTCACACACTCCTAAGATCAAATAAATCAATGAAATATATGATAACTAGTATGAATGCCACCATAATCTCTATTGACTTATAACACTAGCCTCTCCTCCATGAATTATATGTATCTCATAACCTCCAAAATGAACCAACAGCAAAACATTAATGTCATCATTGTAGCCCATCATCCCTCGATAAAGGATGATCACCAAGAATTTAAAAAGATAAGATATGGAGTAAATCTGATTAGGACCATCAATCCATGGAAAATATATAATTACATAGACCAATATGAGTGTTAATGAAAAAAACATAAATAGTTGAAGAAAAAAATCAAGATTGTTTTAAAATCCAAAGAATCATAGATGATAATACATGTTAGGATCATAGTTATTTCTAATGACACATACCATAAAAATCACCATATTAAAACTGCATTAAACCAACCCATGAATCCATCATATTGAAGGTATAACAAAAACATTCCATACACTGTGTTTTGTAACAATCCATTATGGAAGAACTCTTCACATAAAACACTGATTATTTCATCTTCTTCCATTAGAATAATTGTAACCATATTTTAGAATGGATTTTCACAATACATTCACTAATGGTTTTATAAAAATTTATATATGTGTAAGCATTACTAGTGACATAAAATATGAATCATAAATAATTCCTATTACTCTTCTCAACATCATCATTAAATACATAAGAATCTAAAACTAAAAGATCACTTGTTCTTATGAATACTTTTGAATACATGGATATCCTTGAATATTGGATCATTAATCACAAATTGGGTCTTCATGATTATTTATGTATTAACTGTAATGTCCCAATCTATCTGTACTATTGTATACAAAATACCAAAAATATATAAGCACGACACCAATACCACATTTAAAAACAATCCCAAATATTTTGTTAATATTGTTGACACCATTATTTCAAAAAGAATGTTTATCAATATCTAGATGCTAGAGAATATCATAGGGGTATGGAAGGATTCATTTTGTAATTATTTACAATTTTCTAATGACACTTATTTCTAATACATGATTTGACAAAAATATTCCTAGACCCATCCATTGAATACACATTTAATGATAGAAATAATGACATGTATACTAAGTATTACATTTTTTAGCATTAAATTTTGTAAAAAATATTTTATATTTGAAAGAAAAAACAAATTAATCAAAATATAAATATTTTAATATAATATAAAAATGAAAAAAATATACAGGTAATATAATATCAAATAAAAGAATTATTAAAAGTGGTGACATGCCAAAGAATTTTTTTTCAGATGCGGATCACCATCACTTTATGTCATGATGAAGCACATACCTACATCATTAAAATTACCCTAATCCTTAAAAACCATGAAAATATATTCAAATAAATTTTTATAAGAAATACTTATAGTGAATCTGTATATTCCCAAGGTCATCATATAGGGTGTGAGTATAAAACTATTTTTTCTAAACTCTATTTGTGTATCTATAATAATACATTACATATAAGAATTAGAGACTGATATGATCTAGAATTATATAGAAGAATAAATTAAGTAGATAATTACATAACAATAACCATGTTAGTATATGGTACAACCAGGAAACAAAATTAAACAGAAACCATATAATTATTCATTCCAAATGCTCACAGTATCATTGAAAAGTCCATTATACCTATTTAAAACCATTCCATGAAATAAATTATTCTCACTTAGATTGTATCTCAAAAACCTAGAAATAAAGGCTTAATTCTTTTGGTTAAACATTAAAAGAAAAATATGTCTTCAAAAGGGACTGTACCCTATCAAAATATGAATAATCCCATGCGACTAATGCATAAATGGAAAATAAAAATGTGAAATAAATCATCTTGAAATAGGGTATATCAAGTACCAAGACCCCATAAAAATAACTATATCATACATAGGTTGATCAATGTTATTGTGTATATAATTTGTTGGCATATAATCTCATTTTTATTTCTAAAAACGTTTTTTTAAAGGATGTATGAGTATATGAAATACTTTACAATTTGTAAAACATACACTCCATTCTATGTACTCAGAATAATAGTTCATACTAAGTGAGTGAGAGAGAGAGAAACAAAGAAATTTTTAGAAAATTATATATATATATAACAAATATTACATGCATAAAATTAATTGTAACAAGTGGTAATGACTATAAACAAAAAGATATGATCCTCTTTTTAATCATATGGATAATATATGTGTAATACTAAGACACATAAGATATATAAGGTATGAAACAATAAATTGAATAATCAACTTAAATGAATTCTAAAAATGTTTCATATAAAACCATAGATGAACTAGCACTATATGAAACTCAAAAAATTAGCTTTACTAAATTATTTTTAATGAGAATTGTTTTTAAAGGAATTAATTTAAAATATTTAACTATTTCCTCATTTCGTCTCATTATATATTATATAGATAAATTTTTTTGCATATTTGACGAACCCTAAATAAAAAGGGGGTCAACCTCTAATTACCTGTATCATTCATACATGATTAGTACATGAATTTTATGTTACAATAACAACTATAATACTTACAAAAATCAAAAAAAATTAATATTATTAATAGTACACACAATAAAATAAGGATATTCAGGAATGAAAGGTTGAGTTAAAAGATCATTTATGGGAGATATAATAGGGATGGAAATTGTTAAATGAATTTATGCAAGTACATTTGTGAGCTAAAACTCCATTAACATATCATAATATTATGATTAACTTCTTCATCCTAATAAAATCACATGAAAGTGAAATTTAATGGGTCATATTAATAATGATAGAATATTATACCATTGTGGTAAAATTAATAACAAATAATTTGAAAAAAAACTAGCATCATGATCGCCCAAAAAAATTGTGTACAAATCACACTACATATATTATACAAAATGATAGTATCATGATCATGCATAAAACTATAATATGTTGTGATATATCATATTAAAATATTTATTAGAGGGTTGTATAACTTCTTTATCCATTCACATCATTGAATTTCCATAATCATTCATTCTATAAATAAATAGAACATTCATCAATCGTAAACATCAAAGAAATTTCTAATAAATGATTGGTTTTTATTATGTTCTCATAAGGAATATATTAGTGGTTAAAATGTGAATGTTCCCAAAAACAAGTTGTGAAATAATAATTTTTTAAATTCAATGGTAATATTAACAAATAAAATTTTAATGATTATGAAGTATATAAGAATGATCATATGACTATGCAAAGAGGGATTTCTAGATGAAACCCTTTATCAGTAACCATGGATGTGGCATATAATTCCGCAAAATATTATAATAACATGTATATCCCTAGAAGATAAAATGGAATTAAATATATAAATGAATATATACTAGATATCTAAGAATCATTTATAAAAGATAGAGACAGTTGTGATTAACATAAATTGAATGTGTTGGGCTTGATATTCCACTTACCTTAAGTCTAGTTATCTTTCACAACATTATTTCATCGTATAAAATAGGCATATTAAAAAAACAGATTCAATAATTAATTAAATTATTATTTTTTCAATTTTGATGAATTTTAATACTTAAAATTTAATTTATAATCTATTTATGATAATGGGTAAGTGGTTCAATTAGTTATATCTTTGAATTGTAAAATTTAATATGATTCCACGTTTTTGAATAATTATAATTTACATTTTTTCCATTTTACCTGAATAAACATAAAAATTATGTAAATTTATATTTTAGCATGAAATATTAGTTATAATAATGAAATATAATGATGGTGGTACACAAAGAATTGAAAATTTACTCATCGGTGGTTAGCTGACAATAAAAGAGACCTAGACAAGGGTGGGAGGGAGAGGTAATTCTTATACATTACATGATTTTAATAATGATAATATATAAAAATAATAACAATTATAGATATATAATCTATATTAATATACCATACATGTGGTGATATATAAAAAAAATTCTTCATTCTTATTATTTGTTAATTGAATATCAATGGGACATGTTAAAAAAGAGATGAAGAATATATACATATATTATAAATAGATTATAATGATTTCAAAGAATTTTAATAACAATAATTTCGTGTAAATATATTATTTGATTTATTTTTAGAGGTTTGGCTTAGATATAGAGGGTTTATAGAAGATTTAATAATGGTAATGATCGAAAATAGTGAAAATATTAACTCTACCTTGATGTCTTACCCACTACTAAGGCATTAATTACATTTAGACTAGGAGTTAAATGATACAAGAATTTCCCTAAGTATATTTGGAGTATAGTAAAATGAAATTTGTTATATATTAGGTTAATATAATTTATTTATATGTTATTTTATAATGGGTGATGGTGTATTTACACTTCAAAGGATATATATTTTAGTAATAAATAATGAATGAAATAATATTTACAAAGTGGAACTTAAAATATTAGTATTTCATGACATTATGATGTATATTTTATAATGATTATATTCTTTTATGATCTCTAAAATATCATGAAAATTAATTTTTAATTATTTCATGTGAAAGTGAAAAATGTAAAATGGTTTTTAATTATAAACATTATATTTTTAGACATTTGGAACTAATTTTTCGGTTTGTAAAGAGAGTATGCTATTTTTAAATGATAATTTTATATTATTGAAGCAATTTTTGGACCAAAAATACTTTTTACGGTTAATAAAATTATTATTAAATATGTATTTCATCATAAGGCATCATTATTTAAAAAAAATAAGTTTACTATTCAACTAAAAATTCAGATTGTTCATAAAATTACACTAATTTTAATCATACGAATTTTTTTCAAAGTAATTATTATTTTACATAATTATTATTAACATAGATATTTTTAATTATTTACATAAAAAGTCTATTTTCATTAAATATATTAAAATAGACTATCTCAAAAATATTTGTATACATTCTATCAGTTTTTAATTTGAATATATATTTTTTAAAATTATAAAATTCATATTAACAAAATTAATTCATGTAAAAAATTATTTAAAAGTCTCTATATCATTTTATTAGATAATTTACTATTTTAACATTCATATTACTACTCTTACAGTTATCTTACTTATAATGGTCTACTTATTATTCTAATAGACATATTGGTTGGATAATTCATACAAACAACACTTACATCATTCATCATTCACCAAAATCCAATCAATGTTCTATCCCAATAAACTACAGAAAACTAATTTCTTTATTAATGTTTTTATTTTAAATTACAGTCTTTTTCATGGGTGAAATTTCGTTGAGGCCATAATGATCCAAATTTTACTATTAAATTTTTTTTATTCAAATTATAATACATTCATTTTTTAGAGTATATTAATTATATAAATATAATGTTTCATATTGATAAAATAATTTATTTTTGGTTTTTATTACATGTTTCATAATTTTTATACTATACCAATTCTTTATGAAGACATGCATGTATATTTAGAATCTTAATTCAAAATATAATAATCTAAATCATTACATTCATCCTGCATATATATTATTTTTCATTTAAATTTCAATTCATATATTTTGTAATGAATTTATGAGTGTAAGTATATTCTATTGCATCATCTAGTTCTTATGTCACATCGTTATAATTAAGGATTAACTAAAGTACATTTAAATGATGAGTTTTATTATTACTTAGGACTTTGTCTCCATGGTCTAGGATATTAACTAAAATTTTCACATATGTGATGTAACAATCCAACTACATGACCTCCAAATTAGGTGCATGTGATGGATTACTTATGTACTTCCTTAGGAGAGATACATCGTATATATAATGAAATTCAAACTGGTTTTCTTAATGTTCCTATTGATATGCCACAACTCCTATGAATTAATGGATATTAAAGGGGTAATATAATAAATTAAATGTTTTACTTTATTTTTAAACATCACGACTCTCTTATAGGGAGATATTTAAAGGAATGTATTTTTACCAACATCAAAAAATATGTTTATTTTAATATTTTTATCATAGATCTTATATCCACATTAAGAAATTATAATTTATTTTTGAATATCATGATCCTTAAATGTTATCTCTTGTCCAATTTTGGATCCAAGAAGCTTTAGTTCAAAAATATCATCCAAACATGTTGTAAATATAAATTACATCCCCTAACAATATTCTTATAGTACTATCTAAATACTTGTGTGGAAATTGTTGTGTATTAGAAATCAACTATAGGAGATCTTCATATAAACAACCTTTAATTTCTATATAATAGATTACTAGTATTTTATTTATGGTATAAATATTATTTATGGATTGAAAATAATTATTGGGTAGACATATTGTATTTATTTTTAACATAGTATTTAGAAAATTCTGAATACTCCTATAAAACATATAGGTTAAGTGTGTATGATAATAAAATAATATTGAATATGGTTCCCCATGTACTTCTCCACATAAATAATATTTTTTTTTGAAATTTATTTGAGTGATTAATAATCCCTCAAAGGGATGATGTGTGTTTTATTTTTGAGTAAATCATCCAAAACCCAAATAGATTTGTAACCATTAGATTTTTTCTAAAGATGGATGAATATGTCAGTGACGATTTTCACTCATTTTCATGTTACAGTGGTTAGTGTTTTAATCAACAATTTACACATATAAAAATCTTAAAATTGGGATGAATTACTGGATACTTTTATCTATAATAAATAGGATCCTTCATTATGTTGCCTCACAAGGAATACTGTCATGGATCTCAATAAAAAATAGTACTTACTAGAAGTATAGATAAATATTATCTATCAATATCATGCAATGGATATTTATAAATCTATGATTAGGATAGAACATAAAATGTATCTCCAAATCAAATAAAACCATCATGTCATTGTTGAATTCATAAATCTTCACTTCCTTCATTGTTATATCCTTCGTTTATATATTAAAGTCATACATTTGGGCCTCCATGATTTTCACATGGATAGATTATTTGAAAATCATATAGGAACGATAGGGTGTATCAACTTCCATTATGATTTTTATATTAGTAATTTTTATATCTATAAATATAGGATATTTATAAATCCACATCATGGATAGTTTGATAGGTTATATTATCTAAAAATTATCAACTACATTGTTTGTGTTCCCCATATATAAATTCATTAAGTAATTATAGTATTTAGTTGAGTAGATTAATCATTATTCACACATCTTCAACTATTTTTAGGAATATAATATTTATTATTTTATGATATGTTTTATTCCACACTTCACATTGTGGTGGTAATTACTGAAAAAATTCAATGTAAAGATAACAATTTCAAGCTTTAGATCATGTATTGGACAATTATGATCATGTATATTAAATTATGGTGAGGAATAAGCTATCACATTATCATTATGAATGAGTATGTAACCCAATAAATTCACTCAATGATCACCGAATATCCCTAACACTTCACCAATTGAGTGTATTGTGAGTACTTTCATTATGATTAACATATTCCTGAACTCCTTAAATCTATTCTAGTATTCTATTTTCCTTATATTCATAACCCCTTAAATATTAACATAGTTAGTGGGATATAAAATCATGAATAATTTATTAAAAAACAACAATAGTATAAATTTAATCTAGGAAAACTATATTTTTATATAACACTTATGGGACTGGTTTATTTTTAAATCATCCTTTTTGAGGAATTTTCCATTGAAATTTCTTCATATTTTTTACATTACCAAATAATGTGTCCCATAAAATTCATGATTCACACTTTATAAAAAATCATATTACTTGTCCTTTATTAAATAACATAATACAATACTTCGATGTTCCTCATGTTCTTCCAGGTACATGTAGTGTATAATAACAACATCATAAAATATGACCAAAAATTTATCAATTAATTCTCTAAATAATATATAATATTTCCATGATTATTATTGATTAATTTTTAAGACTAGAGGAATTAATATGAACTCATAGTGTTCATATATTGTATGAAAAATATTCATTTTAAATATTTAACTCTCATCACTTTTAGTTAATGATATCCAAAAATGTGATCCAATTTAGAGACGTATGGATATATTTTGGGTGGATGAAACAAGACACAAATCATTAGAAGTAGAAATACATTATTTATGGTCATTATGATGAGAACTAGTATTTAATCGACAACATAATTGATCCATCCAACTTAATGAAAAAGTAAAATGGTTCACCGAAAAGTGTGGGACTATAGTTTGTGAACACTTTTCTGATATTATATTAAAGTTTATTCTTGGTACCCAATACATAGGTTGAGAAAATGATTTGGGGATCTTTAATGTATGACAGGATCTATGAATAAGTTTTATTAAGAACATTATCTTAGAATATATGGGAAATCTAGGAAAATTATTAAGTGATATATCCATATAATTCTTTATAATTACAATTTCCTCAACTTTGTTGCTATCATATAACTAACAATTGAACCATTGTATTTTAATCCATTGGTTTTTGTAACCTATACCATTGAAGTATTTTCTAAATTAGAATCATTATATTCATTTAATTTGAATAGAAGAATGATATGGCTTTGTATATGGAAAGAGAAATCTTTTACCTTGTTGTTTACATTCACAATATATAATGAAATTCAATCCCTAACTAATATAGAAAATAATTATATTAATTTACAGATTTTGATATTTATAATGAGATTCTTCCCACACTTTATAATTGAAGAACAATCCATCATTATGGTCGCACTAAATCACCACTAGAGTTATTTCATAGATTTCTCTTTATCATGGTGTCAGAGAGAAGATTTTATAGATCAAGAAAATATATATGATATATATGAATGCTTACAATAATAATTAAATAAATATACCATTATAAATTTGGTAATATTAAATAAACCATTAACTATTTCATTAAACTGATTCAGGATTCCACTACTTATGTAGGTAGGGTTAGAAAAAAAAATAAATTAATAAATAATGTGTAAACAACTTATTTATATTCATAAATAAATTCAAATTTGATAACATATTAGATCACCAGGTTTAACTATGTTACTATTCTTCACAACCCAAATTCCACAATTTACTGAACCTTATTAAAATACACAATTTAGGTAAAAACAATTAATAAGTGATTATTAAAAAATATTAATATAAAAAATATGAAATTAATATATTCAAGATATAATAGGTTTAGTATTTTAGAGAAATAATGAAAATAAAAATAATAACACATGAGAAATATTAAATATTATACAACCCCTCTACATTTTTCTTTTAAATTATTTTATATTTTACTTTGTATCTATAATCACCTTAAGAAATATATAAATTACAAGGGCAGATAAAATCCTTATAAGGGGAGGGAAAATGGAAAAGGATCATGATACTAACTCGATATAGATACTTATATAATCCTAATCATCCTAATACTCATAACATATTCATAGGATAGTCATATTACTATGAGTAAATAATTTGAATTATGTATTAATGTTTGAATATTAAAATAATAATCAAATATCGTAACATGGATAACAAAGATCATTCATATTTTGTATGAAAATATAGATTATAGTGCACATATAAATTACATAATATCATAATATATATCACATTAACCAATGAATTAGGGGGATATAAAATTATTTTTCTCAGCATCACATCATAAAATAATCATAATATTGAATTTCTACATATAAGTGAACATTATTTATAAAAAACATCAAATACACCCATTTGAAAAGAATTGATTTTATTCTAGTGTTTTAAGTAATATACCAATGACTAAAATATTTATTTTCTTAAAAATATGAAGTGAATAAAAATTAGAATTAAAGGGTACTATTAACATAGAAAATTTCATAGATCTTGTACACGGTAAGAATAAAAATATGAATAATGAAGACGAGGATTTTAGAATAAACAATTTATCATTAATATAAGGAAAGATGTAGACTTCATCAGAATGATGTATAAAAATTTATATACTCAGACGAATAGATTAGATGAATGTTAAAAATAATTAGAAGTGATTTTGAAATATCGTTCCTATAAGGGTTGAATGAGGGGATATATATTAGTGGAAATAGTTGGGTTTGAGAGTACCCTCTCCTTAAGTAATATTTTATTTCATCAAGTTTATAAATTTTGTAGAATAAACATATGTTTCATGAAACATGATTAAAAATGTAAATTACATTATATAATTTCAGTCTTGATTAATTATTACTACTATAATTAATTTTTGAATTATTTTAAATTGTAAAATGTATCAACTTCATGTTTATTTTAATTAAATAGTTTTTTTGGATTTATTTTTATTGATTAATTATACAAATAATATCAAAAACATAAAAATTATTAAAATTATATCTATTTGACTTTGAAAATAATTTATAAAAATAGTTTATAAATATGATGATTGGTTGAAAATTTATGAAGACATTGTATGTATATTATTAACTATTTCCTAGATGTGACAAAGTGGTAAAGTGTTATAACACAAATACATTATATATTTATTTATAATGGAAACATTGATGAATAATAATATTTATAGATATATAATAAACATTGAATATCCATTAATGTGTTAATACAAAAATAATTATTTTCATCTTCATATGTGGTAAACTGATCACTAAAAAAATGTATGAAAATGAGGGAATAAAATTATATAGATATATTATAAAAAATTTCTCATATCAATATAACATTAATTTCATGTTACTATGATAAATGATTTATTTTAGGATGTTTAGTTTATATATAGAGGGATAATTGAAGATTGGATGATGAAAATAAAAGGAAAAGGATAAAATATTACAAATTAATAGATGTTTGATATTTCATTAAAATATTAATACCCCAATATCTAGGAGTCATATGATAAAAAATACCTAAGTATACTAGTATTCTTTATAGAATGATATTTGGAAGATATTGGGACAAAAATGGGAAGGATATGGGTATTTATATTTGAGAGGTAGGGTAATATAGGTAAAATTTAGGAATAAAAAATATTTCAATTACTAAAAGAAAAATATTGGTCTTCCATGAAATTATTATTTAAATTTTATTTACATTAAATTCTATGAGAACATGTAAATTTTTACACCAATGCAGTTCTTAGTTTATAAATAAGAGAGGGGGATAAATTAGACTATTCTTTATAATGATATACATTATCTTCTTATATGTTAGAAAGTACTTTTTTGGTATTTAAATGGATTTTTTTTAAATGATTCATTTTTATTGTTAAAAATAATTGATAATGTAAAAACTAAATTGATTCATTTTTATAAATTATAATTTTTCTATTAAAATTTAGGAACAAATATTTTTAAAAACTTTATATTAAATAATCTAATAAAAATTAAAGTTTCACTAAAATTTAACACAAATTCACCCATTATAAATTTTGATCTGATGATTATAATAGTGACATAAATTGTATAAAAATAACTATGTAAAATTGAAAATTTTAATTATTTACATAAAATCCTCAGTGCTAAAAAATATAATGGCATATATTTCATAAAAAATGAATATATACTTTATTTATGCTACATATTTGAATAATTATTTTGTGAAATTATAATATATATATATATATTATTTATTAATGGAAAATATTATTTACATGAAATTATACTATTTTTATGGTTAAGTTCTACTTATAGAATCCATATGGTAATTTTAATAGTTACGTTACTATTAATAACATTGATATTACTATTCATTCAATCATATCGTCTTAATACTTATAAAAAAATACATAATTCATTCATTCATTATATATTTCAATTCCTATAAGCATTATATATTCATTATTTTCAAAATTATGATTATTATACAAATGTTTTGTTTATATATTACAATGTTCATTGTGAATTTGATAACTATAGGTGACTATAGGGATAAATGTTTTTCTATTCTAGTTCTGTTAATTTTTATTCTATTTACTGTCTCATTATAAAAATTTCAATTTTATGGTGTATATTTATTCTCTATATATAACAATACACATTTGATAAAATAATGTATTATTAGGTTTTATTAAATTTTGCATCTATTTTAGATTATACCATATTCCAAAATTATAAACATAAGTATATTTGGAATTAAATTTTCATATATGTATGTTTGGACCGTTATAAAACCTCCCCCTATGATCATCTATAAATAACACTAGGAGCACCACTAGTTTATGGATTTAATGAATCGATCCATATCATGTAACATAATCATATGTGGTTACTAATTAATATTTCATTACAATCACTTATATATACATTTAGCCTAATAAAACCCTCATAAGTCATATATTCAAGGTGATAAGGACTTATTATTAACTAAAATACATTTCATGTATACACCCTCAATGAAAACCCACTACTAAATAACTTTTCTTCCCATATAACTTTCATAAATACAATCCCATTAAATAAAACTAGGAAACTAGTCATTTCAGAAATATATGACTCCTAAAATAAGTAAGCCCCCTTTCCAAAGAAAAAATGTGAACTAATTGAAAAAATCCAAATCATATCCACCATTCATGTTCAACAAACTTCCATGATGGAAAGTTGAAGATTGACATATAAAAAACTCTTGGTTATATAAAAAACCACATAAGGACATGTTACCATTGTGATTTTTGATTATAATTATATTCAAGGATAACATTTCTATATAACCCTGGGATTATCCAAAAAATATATAGGAACTATTTCAGAAGAAATAATAGCATAAGTCTTATTATCATAATAATTCTATTCAACCACATTCAATATCATTTAAGCACCTCAATCATTATTAAAAAAATATTATGTTCAACACACACATATATATATGAACTCACACTCTAACTATTTATGAAATTAAATATAAGTCAAGTCTAACACAACAAAAAACCCATTATATTATGATTAATCTCATCCATTACCATTGTCCCACAATCCCATTATTTCAGTAATTTTATAATCTGAAAAAAACCCAAAAATTATGGATTTCAGATGAAGAAGTATGAAATTGGAAAAGAAATTTTAAATTAAAGATAGAGAGGGATTTTATTCATAACCATGATTCTAATAATTATAAAATAACTAAAAAACTAACAATATATACAATTTAAAAGTGGGTGAAGGATAGATGGAAGAGTTTAATTATGTTATTGGATGGTTCAGGTTAGTGAAAATGATAAGAGAAACAGTGTATTAAAAATTTAAATGACATTATTAGTATAATTTTTATTTAAAAAATAACTTCTCATTGAAGCACTAAAAACATTTATATTGGATATTAAATGGTCCAATAGGGACCAAATACATTATTAAAAAACATGGAGTACTTGGTGTATCTCTACCAATTACCTAGTGGCCTCTACAAACTTATACTACATGCAACATTCCTCTTGACCATCACATAAACCATTAATTTAGTGCATAAGCCTCTAAATAATACATAAATTTTTCTAAATTAAAACAATTGAATTGAAAATAAAATATGAATCTTAATAGAAAAATTATACATGATCTAAATAAACTCGAGTATATTTTTTTATGATTCTTTTTGAATTATTATTTACTGATCATTAGACACATGATGTTTTCACTATTCAATATTAGTAATTGTAATGTGGACCTCACTATTCAACAACCATATTCACCACTTCATTATTAGTTGATTCAAATCACATAATTGGTTATATAAATGCTCTTATATTTATAAATGTTAAAAAACAAATCCCGTATCCATTAAATTGAATGAACATTGGTTTTGGAACTCTATAATAACCCTGATCACATTCCACATCCATAACAATTCCAATCCATGACTCACATGAATATAAAATCATGGATCTATAATTAATTAAATAGGATGGTAATAATGGTCCTTATCCATAAAGGCATTCAAAAGGGAAGGCTGAATATGGTCATATGTTGGTGTTTCCAATAATAAAATTGATAATAAAAATAAAAATAGAAAATATTATTAAAATATATAATAATTTTAAACCTTGATGATTAAACATAATCAAACTCAATAATAAGGTTTCACAATCCCAAATCGTGGGAGGGGGAACTATGGCCTCCACTTCTTATTTGAATCCAATAAATCATAATCCATTTATTTATTTTCCAAATCATAATGAGCTATTTGTAGAATAAAAAGTCTATGAAGTTATTCCCAAATTAAATAGAGTATCAAAACATATTAAATATTACACTTATGTAATTATAATATGAGATTATATATAGGTGATAATTTTAATTTTCTCTAAATTGAAATAAAAACATATAAAATTTTAATAATAAATTATAAAAATAAATTAAACACAGGAGCTGAAAAAAACTCTATGGAATGATTACCCTCATTCAAAAATTGTTAAACTCTAGATAATGATGAAAGATAAAAAATATATATATTGGGTCATTTAAAAGGTCACAATATCCATTTTTACCTCATATAGAACATGGTAACCATTTCATTGTAATATTAATAACAACAAGTCTACAAATTTTTAAGTGTTTATAATATATTAACCTTCAGAATATCGTTCCCAAAAAGAAAACAAATCCAAACCCAATAACCTATAGATATTAGACCCATTGAATAATAATATTCCCAAAATAAAAATTTAAATGATAGATACTCCATGAAAAAACACATTAAATAAAAAATATATATTAATAATCCATATTATCAGATAAAATTGGAAAAAAATTAATTTCATTATGAATTAACAATACCTTAAAAAATGAAATTTATCTTGTTGAAAAGTAAATGAAACTAGTTAACATAATATACACTCATCATATAGTATTATAAGTTATCTATATACAAAAAATTGAATTCCTCTTATTATAATAAATCAATAGTATTAATCTGGCTCCTCATGTTTTATAGGATATTTTCCCCCATTCTTTAACTAAATCCAAAAAACTTAGAGTGGTAAAATTGTATAAGACACTTAGTGAAAGTCATATTCTAACATTAATCAAACTCATTTCATTATACCTCATATGCTATAATTGAAAAAAATATTCCACTATTGAGAAAAGAAATATATTATACACATGCATTAATAGATATGTAATACTCAAGAATCATGAAACATGTCAAAAAAAATTCAATATTTCAATGTATTCCCAAAACCACATTAAAAACATACATTTCATAAAAAACCACTACTTTAATTCATTTATAAACAAACATAGCAATAATATTTGACAATTATTGGAATCCATAATATCTTATCCATACACAAAAATTAAAAACATATTCTAGAAACAGAACTATATATAAAAACTTGTAGAGATGAAATGATAAAATTATATTAGAATGAACTTGAACATCCATCTATTTGATTAAATAGTCCAATTGTAAAAATATTACATGATTACATCTAAAACCTTTTTATTTAAAAACAAAATAAAACAAATAAATAAAAGAGAATCATAATATTCACATTAAAATAAAGAAATGATAAGAAAAGGATGAATGGATAAAGACTGAAACACATGATGTGGGAGTCCAAAGGATAACCATTTCACACACCCCAATTCCTCTATTGAAACATCTTTCACAAACCGTTGATTAATATAATTTTGTGATGTCATACCGAGAACCTATAATTTACCCATCACCAGGACTCTATTGATTATTTGCTATCATCATTTCATATTCAGGCCACAATATCTTTTTTTGTTTTTTAATAAATAATCACCCAGAACATAAAAAAAAAATTTGTCCTGAAAAACACTTAGATACTCCTCCAACATTGGTTAGAAAAAAAATCCAAAAAAAACAACAACACTCAAATATTTTCTACAATCCCCTATCAATAAAAAATTATGTACTGGCTAATAGAAATCACCAAAAAATATTGACTAACATGAAAAATACAATGGCCAAAAAACTTATCTTCAACAACATTACAATAAAGAGACAGTGGATGAAATTCTAGATCACCATATATTTCCATAATTAATTATTATCAAATATATAACAAGATTACAAGATTTCATTATGGAGAAATACAGGGAATGATGAACCAGAAAATTAAAATTTATAGAAAATAAAAAGTTGATCTTGCCATCAATTATAAACTAGATCAAACACCAAACTCAGATATTATATATCAAATCCACACAAAAAAACCATAACGTGGGACCAATGCAGTGGAAAAATATAATGGTTCATGTAGTGAGAGTGGATGGGGTAGATAATGATGTTGAATCCTACAATGATATAAAAACTCATGGATACAAAAATCTACAAAATAAATCCAATCCATGATGAGGATGCCCACAATTGAATATTTCAACCATTACAACAAAAGGGAACCAGTACACCATTTTACAGTTTTTGATATTTTTAGTAAATATATTTACTCAATATCTTTTTTTTTCAAACCATAATAGACTTCATATTGAATTGAATTAAACTGAATTTTTTCTTTTCAGTTTTAGTTATATCTGATTAATATAAGATGTTTTAATTACTATTGAAATAAATGAGTTTAAATTTTTTTAAATTATGAATATTTTATGAATGAAATATATTATAAATTATAACATTGTGTTAGAATGATTATTTTATAATAGAGGAACATCCTACATTCAATTAAGAATGGAGTGTTTAATATTATACAATTCCAATAGTACTAAAAAATTTCATAATTAATCTTTTAAAGTTTATTATAGTATCATCTATAAATTTACCAAGGTATTCATAAAGTGAATGATAATGTAGTGTTGATCTACACTGATATTAGTTTTAGACATTTCTATTTTTTTCATTATCTTGATGATTTCAATACTTCCAATTATACTATAAGTATTTAAGACTGATTTTCTATGAGGTACCATTTTGTATGTAATTATGGTAAAGTTCATATATTACATTATAATTTTTAATGGTATTATAAATTGCGATCAATTATCTCAGAAGGTATAAAATATGAGCCATTAAATCCATCAAAAATTGATGATATTCACAAAATAGAAGTTGTATCTTTTGAGCCTCCATATTCGATGAAGACCTAGTGTGAAATTAATACAGATCACTAGAATCATGATGTTATCAAGGAAAGAGATTCATATTTAAAATATTCTAATTTAATATATTCCTAATATAAAATTGGTAATATTCAATGAGGAATAGTTGGGCATAATCCAGGTTTAGAAATTGAAACCTTATGAATGTTCTAAAAAAAGAAATAGATTTTTTTGGAATTGGGATACCGAGGACCAAGTCGTAAAATACGTCTACATCTTTATTAAAAAAATATTGAGTTCCTCTTATTAAAAATAGATTCATGAAAATATCCTTTTATAAGATTTATCTATTTTAATACATCATTCTATGAAATTTTATTAATTAATTTATTTGTTTTGTTTTTAATAGAATATCATATTCAATATATTAGTTATTTTATTAACACTAAATTCATGTAATTTATAATATACACATAATTATATTAGTTTGAGTTGTTGTTATATGTTATGTAAATCATTTTAATTTTTTAGGGATGAAAATTGTGAGCAGTATTTTGATTATATTTCTTACACAAGACACATAAATGTGACAATATAAAATTTATTAGACATAACTAGTATAATTAATGTTGGATATTTTGAAAATCTAAATCAAAGGAGACTATTAATATTTGATGGATGTGATTATGAGTAATAGGGAGTCTAGAAGGAATGTTATACGATTAATATTTTTGGGAGATTTATCTATTTTTTTCCATTAATTATAAAATATTATATAAACAAAATGCTTGTTTTACTCGAGATGAAAGATATATGTTTAATATTTTATTATTAGTCTGAAATATTTTTATTTTTATTAAATGTGGAAACATTTGCAGTTATTTATCACCATGATAAACATAAAAAAATATTTTTAAACATATGGATGTCACACATTTTCTAACATCTATTGTCTTAGCGATGAAATTAGTGATGTAGATAAACAATTATCAGGATTTTGACTTCATTCATGGTTAATCATTGGAATAGATACATCAACGGTTTATAATTATTATGATCAATAATCTCACCTTATGTGAAAGATAAATATCAATTAAACATTTTTTTTATAATAATATTATGATCATATATCAGGAATTGAATCCCATGTAGATAGAGATATATAATAAAATTCCAATCGAAAATTATATTATTTATAATTTAATCATGACCATTATGAAATATGAGGACTATATTAAGAGATTTTCTAAAAAATTGAAAATTAAAAATAGAGTTTCATTAACAATAAATTTCTATAGAATTTCCTTCTCTAGGAAATTACACAATGACTAGTATATATGAAAATAAATTATAGAAGGTATTAAGATAAATGATATTTAAAACCAACCAAGAGTGAAATTATGAATATGGATAAATATATGTATAAAAATCATATTTTCTAGAGTGATTGTAAAAAGTAAAAAAAGAATCAAAGGGTAATTTTAAGAAAAATAAATATATGTAAACAATATGTGATGAATAAAAAAATAAAGGGATTATCAAAATTAAATTTCCTAGGATGAAGATGAGAAATAAGGCTTGGAAATATTTGGTTATAAAATTGTAAAATGATTTTAGCACAAACAAAGATGCTTAGATTTCTAGTTAATATACATTATAATTTAATAATATTGACTCAAATATCGATAATAATATTAGGATTATTGGATTTAACACAAAATATCCCAACATTATACATTGTCTTATAGGAATATTATTGTCATACACAATATCTTATTTTTTATCATCAGGAAATTTTTAATTTTCATTGGATGTTTTGTATTAATTAGATTATGGCGACATAGATTTTTATAAATATTATTAAAGGAATGTTTATAAAAGATATTACAAGAAATATCTGTAAAATAAAAATGGTGTGGTCATGAAAAAGATGATATTTCTTTGTCAAAAATAAAACCAATTTCCGTTAGTGAATAATTAAAATGTAAATGAATGCATAGAAATAAAAAAATAAAGCTACAATGTTTCGAATATGACCTATTACAAAAATGGTACAATAAAATAATTCTAAGAAGATAAAATGTAGTCCTTGTGTAAAATTATTAGGTTACTTGTTTGAAGTAATTACTAAAAAACTTTTCCACTAAATTGATTTTTTTAAAATCATTTAAATTTGAATATAACTAATAAGGTCTCGATACCTCAAACATAAGTTCTTATTAATGAAGTCATTCTGTGCTTGTTGCTGAATTATTATATTTTATACCACATACTGATTTTATTTAAGGTCTCCAATATTTTAATATTATTTATATTTTTTTGTTAATATTATATGTTTATGACATAATATTATGTATGCATAGTTTATTAGTCATTTCAATTTCACTTGGCCAGTTTTAATTATAAAAAATATTGTTAGTATTGTAAAAAAATATTTACCTTGAATTTTTTTATTCCATTCTAACACCTTTTTCATTTGGAAAATATTTTATGTAAATTTCTTGATGATATGGTTTTCTTTATCATTAGTTTCAATATAATATAGTAGTATAATTTTAATTGTTTTGAGAATCATATTCAATAAATGATGGTAATGTCACCAAAATAAAAGATAACTTCTAGAAGGATCAATTCATTTGTATTTAAAACTTGTAAAATTTTGGTTTAGAAGTATTTTTTTCTTTCATTTCATACATACATAAATTCTTTTTTGGGGAATTCAATTTATCCATTAATTTTTTTCATATAATTGTTTAAGTTATGATCTAGTAATTTTATATTTAATAAGACTTTTAATCTTAAATTTAATTTTTTTAAATCCCATATTATTATTTTTTCTAAATATTATTTTCTTTCATTATGTTTAATATAATAAATTTATTGGACCCAATATATAAGAGTAATAAAATTTTGATTTTATCTCCCAAAAGTATGTTGAGTATTTTTGGAATAGACTTATTATTTATGTTGGTAATTATAATTTAGTTATTTTGAAATATGTGGATGTGAAATACAATTTAATTTAAGTTTATATTATCTTGGAGAATAGGATAATAATAACTAATGAATTATTTTTCTATAATTTATTAAATTTGGACACACTTTTAAATCTTTTTTATTATTATTATCCCTATTTATCCATAACTATTAAAAATACACAATTTATTACAGTGAGAAATTATTTTTCTGTATCTTTTTAACAAAAATATATTTGGAAATCATTATAAAAATAATTGATTTTTTTCAATGTCGACATTGTATAAAATAATCATAAATTCTTTGGATCCAACATGATAGATCATATAAAATTCTATTATAACATATATTATCCCTGAACCTATTTTATGACAAAAGGATGGAGATATACTACTAGAAATGTTATCATAATATTCATTACATATCCACTAAAAACCATATTTTAAGATATTATAAGTATTTTTATTTTCATATTCTCATATTCAATGATATTATTTTAAATTTATATTTATTTACTGATCTATTATTTGTTGAAATAAATTTTTTTATGAATGTGAATTTTTAAATTATTTTAGTAAGTATTGTTAATTCAAAAGTGAAAGTAAAGTTTTGGATTGAACAAAATTTTCTATAACAATGATAGAATTACTTATTATTTTAAAATATATACATTTTAGGAAAAAAAATAATCTACCATTTTCATCATTGAAAATGAAAAATGGAGATATATTCAAGGGGGATTTGATTAAAAGATAAATTTTAGTTTTTTTATTTATATAGTACATTGTTTATATCTTGTGCTTTATTTTCTCCCTTACATTAATTTTCATCATGAAAATCACAATTTTTTGGGCCAATTTGATAATTTCTGTTTTCCTTAAAATTTTCCCTGTTTAATAATGAATTCCTTTAGATAATTAATGCTGAATGAAATGGTAAAAATTTTAAAAAGTGGGAAATATTACAAAAAAAATGTACATAAGGGGAGAGATTAAAAAAATTAATCTTCTAGATGTTAAACATAATTGGATTTTCATTAGATGTCACACAAATTATTTCATTTTATATTTTTAGTCAAACATACTTAGTCTTATATGTATAGTGATTGTAAATATTTGGATTATTTTTGTGGTTGTTTTTTTGTATATATACTTTCATGATATAATTTTAAAAAAATCTATTACACTTCACATTGAACTTCATTAAATTAATATTCGTCATCTATGTTTTTATTGTACCAATTTAATATGAGATTCATTAAATTCAGATGAAGTGAATGTATATGTATATTATAAAACTTTTTTTAGTTGTGTTGAACTAAATCCTTTATAAATTATACCGATGTAGCAGTATTATGATCAAAGGATAATGATATTGTCTACATCCATTGAAATATGGGTTTTTGAATCTGATGTAGTTTCAACCATACCTGATGATAAAATAATATCACTATGGGAGTTCAAATTCCCTCATCATTGAATTATACAATGTTATTTATGAAGAAAGTTTTAACAAGGACTGGAAATAAAATGTTCTTACGTATAATAATTTTAATGTTTTCATCATATATATTATTTTAGATCGTATTATTTTAGTTTCTTATGTCAATATGTTTTCTCTAAAAGCTGCAATTATTCAAAGAATACATGTAAATATATATTCTTATATTAAATTTCTTTATTATGAAATCTATCGGGATTCATGATTATCACTGTTATATAGTCTTTATATTTTAATACATCACGATCATTGGGATATCGAGGTCCGATATTGTATCTCGTGAACCATCATTCTGGATGAAGTCCAAGTTTTGAAAAGAAACTAACCACTAAATAGAGGATATTCATGACACCGTAGAAACATTAGTCAAAATTCTCTATCAATGAGACTTCTAGAGTGTAATATTTTACTCCTAAAGAGTTATAGTTGAATTATTTATAGGTTTGGAACATGGTGCCTTATGACATGTCTATATTCAATGAAATTTTGATTGTTAAACTAGTATACATAGGATTATCCCTAAATATAATCCTACTTATCTGGATAAAATAAAATAGTTCCAATTTTCAGAATAATATTAACAATCAATATCCACTTTGGTGTGTTAAATGTTTTTATCATTTACTTCAGGCAGTATATCAAGAATTTAATTAATTGTTTAATTTTGATTGGTTTGTTCTATTCTATATATAATTTATGTTTTTTATTTCCATTCTTTTCAATTGTACTTTCTAGGTTTTAATATATTCATAAAAACATACTTACACATATAATATAATAATTGAGAGTGGTATCTATAATTTAATTCACCGAACTTGAGGTTTGGTTATATACCTTTATAAGATAACACACTTTAAAAAAAGGTGTCATCTATAATGATTCGTTATGTAGAAAAAACGTGGTGGAGAAAAATGAGGATAAAAACTATAGAAAATATATAAAAAATAAAAATTGAATCGAACCAATATAAATTAATAAAGGAACATACAATGGGGAATTCATAAAATCATGGGAAAATGGGAATAATGAAAATACATCAAACGATACAATAAAATCATAACTCTACACGAAATGGGAAATAATATTTAAGGTGATGTAAAATTTAAATATTTGGTTCTAATGAGAAAAAAAATGAACCATATGTAGACAATTCTAATATTAGAGCCATTATTGAGAATATAGGCGAACACAATAGTATCAATGAGATAGAGAGAGTGATGTGACATAGAAGAATAAAACACAAAACATCAAGAGGGTGAGTTATTGGGAGATAATTTCATAATTAGATGTGTAATATTAATTAACTCCAATAATGGGATTATATCATTTTCATTTTTCATTAAATCATTGATTAATGTACTTATCCAATCCATTAGATGTTATATTTTTGTAGTCCATTTAAAATACAGAAAGATATATTTCATATATTTGTTGTGAAACCAAAGAATAAATATTTATAGTAATATCATTTAGATACTTATGCAGAACATTATTTATATTGTTTAATATGATAAAAAACATCCATATCAAATAGTAATTATTGAAAAAATAATAATCTATTGATGTCAAATTATTTTTGTTAGATAATAACAAATCTTTCACTCTTTTTATTTTCATTAAAACAAGTAATAATCTTTTAAGGATTTATAGAAATTGGAATTTGAATACGATTCCTTGTTTTTAAACCAATATAAGGTATTTAGGACATATGATGCAATAATTTACCACTTAGGATGTGTATATATTCTAAGACTTATTCCTTAATCAGTTAATATCAGTATAAATCTATAAAGAAACACATTTTTCTCCTTGTAAGTTTGGAGAAAACATATATTATGAATTTCCTTAAATTGGTTAATCATATATGATTCCTTATTATGGACTTTACGTAGTAGTTATTTTATCAATTGATGGGGGAAAATTGAAATAATCACCCTTTACCATGGTATGATGTATTAAACTCATCAACAACTCTAATTCTCCTCATCGTTTGCAAGTTTTAGCTACCCCATAAATTAAAATATATAAATATACTTTTCAATATAAAAATATATGGAGAATCTCATAAAATCAAGTTTTTTTATTTTATGATATCTTCAAATTAAATATATTATTAATCTACTATAGTAGTCATTCTTCCATCTTAGTTAAGCCACCAATTACCATTTTATAACATGATACCCTTTAACTCTGTCGGATATATAATATCTCACCCCTAGATTTTTATATCAAGTTATATATAATTAGACACAAAATATCAAGGTTTCTGTTAATATTATTTCCCTAGAAAATGGAACCTAGGAAATGATCAAAAAAATAGATATGAAATATCTCCCCCATTATAACACACACTCTTTTTAAATATTCTATAAAGTTTTCGGTATAAGTAACCAAGATTTCAAAAATACAAATTTAAAAAAAAATCACAAAAAAAACCCATAAAATAACTCTCTCAGACTCTATAAAGGAACCTAATCAAGTAAGATAATCTAAATATCTCTTGATTATATCATCTACAAATTGAATCCTTTATAATTAATATAAAATCCAAGATCTCATAAAAAAAATCTTCCAAAATGCATGGATGGAATATGTTAAAGCTTTTTATCCATTACAATTACTTATAAAGATGACATGGCAATTTGAAGACATGTGATATGACCCTAATAGAAAAAACACATATACTTTATATGTGAAAATTATCAAAATAACTACCCAATGGATAGGTTACCGTTCAAGAAAATGTTTGACTGTATATCTCAATCAAGGACATGCACAAGTATTCCAATTTCCTTTCAATTTAGCATCATCATATTCCTTTATATAAGATGAAAATTCCTATTCATTCTCATTGAAAATGAGTTCAGTATGTATTATCTATCCTTATACATTTGAGTATCTTAGAAGGTGATATCAATATTTGATATACAATAATAACTAATGAAAATATTGAGGATTATTTAAAAGTTAATCACTTAGATCCTCCTAAAAACAAAAAAAATCATCCATATATAGGTTTATGTATTTTATTATTCATAAAATATTTTATAAATATCAATTGTTCCATAATTAATCAATCATTAAAAAAATTATTACTCTCTAGGGGATGCACTATAAATATTTATCTAAATTCCATTTATGTGTTATCATGAGGGAAAATTATTATTAACAACCCCATATTCATCTACATTGAAATAAGATCATCATGAATGTAATTCAAATTTATAAAAATGTATTTAATAGGGGAAGATAATTTAAATATAATCCAGAAAATATTCATCACCGAAAATCAAGATCAACCCACCACATGGGTAGCATTATTCAACGATCCCATTACAATTTCTTAACAAAACTAGATTTCTCAGCCTCCATAAAAATTTTAAACCACTATTATAAAATGTGTATAGACTATTTTACATAGGTACCTTGAAAAATAATTTTTTATCTTAAGGAGAATATTTTATGATATTTATAAGGTATTAAACATGATTATTTTAATCTATTAATTTCCTATATAATTTCTTTATATGGTATGATACAATATTATATAGTACCCTAAATTAACAATAGGGTTTTGGGCAAAACATGAGTAAATTATATAATTAGTCCTTTTTTATTTCCTAAATTTAATACCATAACTATTCCTTTATAACTAGAAATTTTCTTCATAAATCATTTTCCAACCCGATTTTGATAGATCTATCAATATAATAGTACATCATAATCCAGGAATTAAATACTCATGTTATTTAGAATACAATTAGAGTGTGTATTAAGGAATATTTTGGTTTTCATACGAATTTTTGGTTTCATTAGAATGTCATAATGAATTCTAATATCTATTACATGTGTTACATATTTTTCCAAACCATAAAAAACAATAAATATAATTATATTTTTATATGAGTAAAATACTCTGACCCCACTATGACACAAAAAACAACATTTAGAGAACCCTCTCTAGTTTTTTTTGCAAATAATGATAATTTCACAGCATGAACTCCTTTAATTTGGGATTTATTTATGATAAGAATAAATAATTCTCAATAATAAAATGGAATATACTCTACTCTTGAGAAAAATATATTATAAACCATAAACTACCAACAATAATGAATATATGACTGGATGATATTATACATATCTTATAATCGTTATCTTCATATGATGTAATAAATGAAATAAATAATTAAATAAACAATATCTAACAAACAAATATTTGACTATAAAAATCCCATACAATTGGTATTTTCAAATCCATAAATTAATATATAACAATAATTGACCTCCGATTATCTTCTAATTATTCCTAAAAATTATAATATTTTTTTTATCCATGGTTTTTCATAGACATAAATTAAAATTGAAATTTTTTTTATGGAATCTATTTATAGGAATATTGAAATTTAAAAGTAATTAAATTAATCTAATAAAGTTAAAAGTCATTCGTATTTCCTATTTTTATGGAATTACTATTAACCTATATCTATGGTAGCATAATATTCTTTCAATGACTCAGTGTAATATCATTTATCTAATTTTTATTAATTATGACTTTCTTGAATTCATATAACTCTATGATCCTTGAAAAATAAATAAATTATATTTCATTTGTGAACTAATTCAAATAACTATTTTACATCAATAGTAGAGTGATTTAGTGGTTCCTTTAATATTATAAATTAAAAACCCACCAATCAAGTGATTTAACCACCAAATAATAGTGACAAAATTATTTTTTTCCCTGAAATATTTTCATGGTCACACAAAACACATCCAATATTTATACATCGTTAACATATAAATGTTGTATCAGTGATAGAGAATATTTTTTCTACGTAGAGAAAAAGTAAAAAAAATATTGAATATTAATAAGAAAATAATATTAGTGTTTTCCAGTTTCTTTACTTAAATAACCTATAATATGTTTTCAGAGTTAGAAACCAAGAAATTTTATAATCAAAACTAAAGAATAATTATTTTTCCCCCAATAAATAAAAAATCATTAAGCTCTCTTTGTGATTAGGTATAATGTATGGGGGAATGAATAAATTACACAATTGAACCCAAACTGTACTAATGAAAAACAAAATATAAACATTAATCCTTATATCTAAAATTGATGTTTCTTAGGCTTGTGTCTATATTTATATTTCATAAAGCCTACTCTAAAACCATATGATCAATAAAAATTCTTTTTGGATTTATCCCAGTGCCTTATATTTTCATCTGATAATGGCACAAATATTTTTAGACATTCATATTTTTATCAATTGAAATAGAATAAAATAAAAGATAATTATTGTTATTTATTACTTTGACTCAAAATATCATTTGTAAATTTTATTGTGAAAATTGAATTTATTTTTTTCTAATAGCTCAAGGATCAAGGGATATGGTTTATGAGTATTAGTTAAACCAAAAAAATGGCGGTTATTTTTTAACACCTTACACATGTATTCCATTTAAAATTTTCATATGGGGAACTCAAATAACAGAGCATCCCTTCATATTACCATGATATGTTTTAATAAAAATTGTAGATTCATAATTTATTATATAATAAATGATTCACAATTTATGATATTCTCATATATATTATTTTTTCAAAGTTATAACAGGTTATATCTCTAAGTAATGAAAAGGTTAAATTCCCATTTACTAACATAAAAACCCTAAAATAATCTTATCAAGATGTCAATAACCATATCATAAATAGAGATATCATTTCGGTTTAGTTTTTACTTGAAATAAATGTGGTCCACTATTTTATGATATGCTGATATCATTATTTGAATTATTTTAATAGACATAATCAAGAAATGTCATCTTGGGAAACATACAATTTCTATTTTATATTCACATTATAGTACAAATTTTTTAGATTCACTACATTTATTATAAAAAAAAATTCTTCAATCTCGTAGAAACAAAATCCAATAATCACTTTTGCATTGAGTAAAAAAACATTTTCCCATATTTTTCCTTTAAGATATTTATTATCACGTGAATAACCATAAAATCACTTTATAAAGCAGTCATGGTAACTTTTCTGTCAAGTTTGATATTTTATGATCACATTATTTCTTCTTTAGTTTTGATAATTTAATTTAATATTATAATTCAATTTCAACTTCACAGACATTCTTATGATAGACATTAATCAATAATACTATCAAATAAACTCTTATGTATGTTTTAAAATGTGGTTGAAAACTATAATATCATTTTCACATAAAAAATAAAAGTATAGTTGACTATGTACATTCTTTTAAAAGAAAATTTCAGACTGTTAAATTCTTTACCTATAAAATTATCAATAAAAAACAATATTTTTTTGTTGAAAATAAAACTAATAAATTAAAATTAATTTATTATCATAATAATTTCTACCAAAATTGTATTAAACTATGAAATGATTCTAACTTATATAAATGTGACAAATTGATAATTTAATGTAATTATAAAAATTATTATAAAGTTATATTCATAATAAAATAATAATATACAGTGGATTGTAATTTTTCCATGACTTAACCATTTATCTCTATGGAAAATAAAATTAAAAAATTAAAATAAATATGATTACCATACAAAAATTAAAAATGAATTCCTTTGAGAAATGTTTCAATTCATGAATCATAACAACTATCAACTTTTATAAATAGACCCTATTCTCTTTATCACTTCTCATTTACTCACTTTATTCATTATTTTGTTATTATTACCTTAAAATCATGACCAAACCTACTAGAAACTAGCTTATCTAATCGATCATGGATCATATAATTATATTCGTGTTCAATTATAATTTATATTCCTTGTTTCCGTTAGCTAACATAGATTCTGAACATGTACGATTATAGACTATGTAGTCATTAATATTGAGATCATTTTAATGTGTTGTTTTAATGTTTTATTGTAGATAAGTAATGTTATTAAAAATTAACAATGATAAATTTTCATTTCTAATTTATATTACATTATAAAAAAATATATAGTTAATCAAAAAAATTTATTCATATAATTAACTTTTTAGAAGTTTCACATAACCAACTAATTATTAATTTTGTTTTCAATATTCAAAAGTGAATAAAATGAAAACATCTTTAGTGATACATATAATATTCTAAAATTTAAAATGATACTAAATTATATAAAATTTACATTACTTTTAAATGCAATTATTTTTTGTATATATATATATATATAAGATTTAGAGGAGGGATAAATGAATTACAATGATAATTTTTTTACTTTTGGCATGTTTATCCATAACTAATGCAATCACCTCCCACTCTCATAATGTAATATATAGTTGGCTGTCAAATTAAACTGGGAAAAATACTCCCCCATACATAGATGATATTTAAACATGAAATATTCTAAGGGATATATATAAAAGATATAATAGTTTCAATATATAGCTTATATAAAATGTAAAAAATTTTACCTATGGTTTTAAAATTACTAGATAATTATTTTACGGGTAGATTTAAAGGGGATTAAAATAAAACAATATCCTAAATAATTTAAATGTAATAAAACACTTTCAATTTAAAAAATTATTTAATTTTCTAGTATTCAATATAACATAAGACTTGTAATAAAGAGGATATTTGATGGAATTTTTTAGTGGGGTTTATAATTCTTCTTAGAAATGGGGGGATATAAAACCATAACACATAACATGAATAAAAATATTAATCACATCATACAGGTAAAAAATAATTAAAATGAAATAAATTGAACATATTATCAATCATCTGAATGAATAATTTTAGAATTATATAATTTACTACTTATTAGTTGGTGTTTTAAATATTCACGTATCTTTTTGAATTTTTATGCTTTTGTAAATTAATAGTGAAAAACCTGATACATAATACAAATTTATGGATATAACTCCCCCCTCACAATTATTTATCAAATTTTAATAATACCTAATGAATTTATGGTATATAACTTCTTAAATAAATTCAATTTATTTTATAAATTACATTTCAAGAAACACTGAGATTAAACATGTTTTGATATGCTATTAAATATTAACATAACTATTGGAATAGTAATGTGGCCATTAGGAATAGTAATGTTTCCATTAAAATAATTACCTCACTTATAAAAGATTAATAAAATATAAGAATCTAATAAATGAGAATATGAGATCTTTATATCATCGAATATATAAATACATGTTTTTTAAAATGATAAGTTAAGTGTTGGAATTTTTGTTAAATGAAAAAGTTTATATTAAATTTATTAAATAATATAATGATTTAATATAAAAAATATTATAAGTAAAAATATACCAAAATTAATCTGTTGTTGTATTATAATTATAATATAATTTTATACGATCATAATTAAATTTTAGAAGTGTGCTAAATTCATTTATAATATAAAAATCAGTATTTCCTGAATAAATGATGATTTTATATAAAAATTAAACTTAAAATATTTAGATAATTATTTTCATGTAATGGAGACCCTTTTTTAAATATAAATGTTGAAAAATGTTTAGGGTATTGTTTTGGTATTTTTCGGAAATAGTTGATTTTTTTGTTAATAGTGAAGTACTATAATTTATGGTACTAGATATTTTAATCCAAATACATGAATTTTTGGGTCATGAATGATGTAAGAACCCATTAGTTAGAAATCACATGAACTTATTATTTTATTAAGTCACACTAATCAAAACTCTTGTCAATATTGAGTCAAAAAAATAAACAAATGGAGAAAATAAAAAACACCCCTCCGCTCCACTTTAACTACCACCCCGCACCACATATATTCCTCAAAAATTATAATCCTTGAATATTATATAAACTTTGTGAAATAACTAGAAAATAAAATTTTTCACATATAATACCGTATGGTCTTACAAAATTACCAAATCAATGTTTCTTAAGGAGGTTCCAATGGATACAATTTTCGAGACATAGAATACTCCTTCATTCCCTTTTAATTTATATTCATTTCTTTTCATGTCCTAAAATAAATTATTCAAAGAGTAATTGTTACTATATTATATATAGATATATATTAATATGAATTTTTAATTTAATACCCATAATAAAATATCTTCTCTTCATCATTTAATTTTAAAAATGAAAACAACATCGGTGAGGGGTCAATTTATCACCGCCGTGGATGATGAGTTTTCATTTCTCATTACCAACAAAAAGGATATTCATAATAACATTTTTATTTCTAAATTTATTATATTATTCTTAATTCATTTTATTTAATGTTTTGGAACCAATATATATACATAATATTAAATAAAACAATACTACTTTGTGATGTTTGTAGAAACCAAAAAATTAAACTAATAATTTTTCATTAACGTTCTATCTAATCAATAATCTTCATAACATATAGAAAAATGATATGTGAGAAACATAAATAATCATAGAAGCATATTAATATCATTCCATTCCAATTTTTGTGATTTTCTTCAATTTTACAAGAACTCCCACAATTATACACATGGGAGCTTCCCATAAAACAATGAAATGAATGCTCCCTAAAAAATGAAATAAAACATTATAAATAATTATAAAGTTGATAAATAAAATTAATATAATTTTGATAAATACAAAATATTTTTTATAGGTTATCAATTATGTAATTTTATTATCCAGTACCTCAACTACATGTTCTAAATTCTTTTGGACATAAGGTATGGGACATCATCTCAATATCCAATTCATTGAGACTTGGTATTTTTAACTTAGTAATTTTTTATGTTTTGTATCTACTAACCATTTGATATAATTTTTCATTTAACAATATATTTATCCTAAATAAAAATATTTCATGTATCATGGATATTATTATTATCTAAGTATTATATAATTATTTACATACAATGTTTAATTTTAATTTTTTGGTTGACAAGGTATATTGATTAAATGAATTAACGAGATAATTTTTATATTTAAAGAATTATTTATATATGAAGACACAATTGTTTACTACTATATTTATCCCCTTTATATATCTACTTGTCTCATGAGATAAAATAATTGGCAACCGACCCCTCATGTTTATTTCTAATAAGAATTATATTGGTTTCTACCCTCAGACATAAACCATATTGTGAATTATCTTGACAGTGATGGTTCATGTGCCAAATAAATGAAAGAAAATAATTAAATGTACTTTTCATTAAAAATTAATTTACTCTTATTATTGATATTTTCACAATGAAAAAATCTATGGATTTTTGTCCATACTCAATTTTTTGATTAAATTGTATTTTTTTACTTATGTAATATCGATTTTTCTTATGTTCTCTGATTGTTAACCAATGTAATAAAGGAAAAATGGATGTATCTAGTTCTTCAAGACTAATAAACTAATAGATGCTTGGTGATATGAACTCTTGTATCTATTAAATTGTAATACAATTATCATTTAATCTATGTAATTGTAGATAGATTATTCACAGTTGGTATCAAATTACGAGTAATATGTTCCTTGGGAACTAGATGTTTTTTAATTAAGAGAATTATATTAATTACTTATTATGATTTTTCCCAATACTCATGATGATTATGAGATAACACTGTCTGTTTCATTATTTTCTGGTGGAATTTAATGGATGAAAGGGAATCAACCCCCATTGAAAATTTATAAATTTTCCCAATGATTTTTTCAACCATGTTTGTTTTGGAGTAGATTAGATCCTAAACATATTAGAAAAACATACTCATGTTGTGCAGAAAAATCATACTACACCAATGTTAGATCATTTTCTTCGTATAATCCCCTCTATTTTAGTGGGAATAATAATCCATTGATTGATGGGAAATTTATCAAGTCCATTGAAAAGATATTTCTTCCATTGGGATGCAATGAAAGGGAACATGTATTACAATATATGTATGTCCTCAAAGGTGATGTTGATCAATAGTGAAAAATGATTCAAAATACAAAAGAGAAAGATGAAGTAAAATACATGGAAAAGAGATATTTTAAAGAAAAATTTTATGATAAATACTTTCCTCATTACAAATGAACTGAAATAAATAGAAAATTACTCAGCATCATGAAAATTGAAGAAGATATTGTTTCATTATATGGGGCTGCATTCATAAGAGTATCCAGGATCTCTAAACATTACATATGTTACATGGAATAAATTACTGATCATTATTTGAAGTTATTGAGCCATGTCCCATAAGGGAACAGTTTTACAACCATATTTATTATATTATGATATAGTATTTTGTTCCATCAAAATGAAAAGTATGTTTTCAAGATCTTATATTTTCATGGTAAATAAATTGATGAATAGTACTTCTGATGACCCGGAAAAGGGAAAAGAGTAGAAGAGCAATAAGGGAACAATGAAATTATCATTATGAAATAATTATGGAATAAATATTCTTGTAAAATATTAAATGTCATGAGGTTTTTTTATAAGTAAAATTTAAAGGATTATCGAGATTCTCATTGGGCACAGAGTCTCGGGCATTCTTAGAGGGTATTATACTATTGAAAAGGTTATCGTTGTGAGTTTTAGAAGTGGAATCATACTCAGAGGTATTTTTTGGGAACTTAAAGGGAAAGGTGAGGTTCCTTGCTGTTTAATTTACATCGTTCGGGGTTGTGTCCTGGAAATTGGAAATGGATCTGTGGTTCATCATATTCATAGGGAGGCCAATATTGTCGGGGATGCTTTCTCTCGGGGGAGTAGTGTTAATGATCCCTTGGTGGTCTTCTCGATAGTGGGTACTCTACCCCAGTAATGTATTAGTGTGATACCTGGGGATGTGTTTGGGCTTCATCATTTTAGACTACCTTTAGTTTTCTTCGAGTACTTTTAATATTTGAATAAAAAAATAAATGTTCGATTGAAATTTAGACAATTAATTATTTTATTCTTCTTAATTAATTTCTTCTATATCGAAAAAATTTTCTATGAAAATTATAAATTTCCATTTTTATTTAATAATGGGTATTCAGTCAGAAATTATAACGGATGCATCATTGCAATCAAGATGTGTTATGAAAGTCGTCATTATAGAATTTTAACATGTCTTATTTCTTAACTGTATCATCAAACCTATGGTTAAATTTCACATAAAACTCATTATGTCCTATATTTGAAATATGATTTGATAATTAATTTCAAGAATAAGTAAATTGTGATTTTTGAGGAAAATGGAAAATTATTTACTTTATAGTAGAATATTCATCATCATGTTCATATCTAGATCCACCCTAAGTGGAACTACTTAATGAAATTCTTGCTGGGAAATATAAAATAACATCTAGGAACAGGGAATGTAATATCCACATTCAGAATGTAATAATTAAAAAATAATATACTGATTTATTTTCTAAGGAAATACCAGAAAGAAATCCAAGAGCATGAAGTTGAGTTTACTAATGATTTAGTCACTTATACAAGAACTATATCATAAGATACTTTTAGAATGGTCATTTTTTAATTAGAGGAGCTACAGAAATAACTTGAAGAGTTTAGTAATAAGGTATTTATTTACCCAATTGTTTCTTTAAGGGGATCCCATGTTCTATTTGCTAAGAAGAAAGATGGATCCATGAGGCTGTGCATTGACTATAGGGAATTAAACACTATTATAATAATATAAAAATATCCTCTACCACATATTGATGATTTATTTGATCAGCATCATAAAGTTCAATATTTTTCAATGATTTAACATTATTTTTGTTGTTATCAATTTATAGTAAATAAGGAATATATTACGATGAATTCTTTCTAGATGAGGTGTGGACATTACTCGTTTACAATAATTATATTTGTATTAACTAATTAACTCTATTTTTAAGGATATTATGAACAACATATTCAAGAAATATGATAATTATTTCTCTGTGCTATTTATCAATGATTTTCTGGTATATTCTAAAACACATAAATAACTCGAGAATCACTTACAGACTATTCATGAGACACTAAGAAGGAATGACTTATATGGTAAATTTTTCAAGTCTGAATTCTATATTTAGTAAATTTATTTTCATGTACATATTTTATATATGAATGGAATATCAATTTACCATATAACGATAAAGGTAATAAAATGATGTCATACACCAAGGAACATAATGGTGGTACATAGTTTCATTGGTTTAGTAGGCCAATATCGGTAATTTATTGTTAATTTTTCTTGATAGAGAAAACCATTTTCTAAGATCACACATAAATGTGTTAAGTTTATATTGAAAAACATTATTGATTGATTTGAAGAATTTATGAGATGATTAGTCAACGATCTAATTTTTAATCTACCCTCAGAAAATGATGGGTTTCTGATATATAGTGATGCATCAATGAGAGACATGGTTTGTTTCTTTTTGATAAATGATAAATTAATTTCATGTTCATCAAGGTAGTTGAAGATTCAGGAAAAAAATATCCAACCCATGATATTGTGTTAGAAGGAATACTCTTTTCTATGGAGATATGAAGACATTAACTTTATGGAGAAGATACGAGATATGTATGTATTACAATTGTTTGAAATAAATATTTATAAATAAAGAACTCAATATGAGGAAATTATGATTCCTCAAGTTACTCAAATATTATTATTTCTCTATACACGACCTCCCAAAAATAGAAAATATGGTTGAAGATGAATTAAGTTGGAATGATAATGGACTTATCACCCAAATTGGGATTGAGAATGGTCCTATGTTCATGGAATTGGTAAATATGTATATAATTATTGTAAAGGAAGTGGAAATATAATTTCCTTTAAAAATGATTGCAAAACAATATTTCTTGGAAAAGATTAAAATCTCTCTATCGGATTATGTAAATTTTCAAAAAAAATAATAGCTGTTAAGGATGGATGATTGTCAAACTTCTTTTTTGGGGATGTAATTATAAAATTAGGTATGAATTTATGTTTTAAATAAATAAATTATCTAAAAATGAAACTATTAGATGATATTTATGCCTCAAATTTCTCTATACAACATGGAAGTACCAAAATATATGGAGATGTGAAGAAAACAATTGGTGGTATAATATGAAGCGTGAAATTGATGACTATGTGTCAATATGTCTAGTTTCTACGCATGTGAACAATGATAAATACAATCCTATAGAATCAAGGCAACCTATAACTATTCTTATGTGTAAGTATGATTACATTAGTCTATAATTTGTCACCTGGTTACCAATGAGCCCTAAAAAGAATGATATGATATGTGTTATTATTGATCACCTTAAAAATAGGAAACTTTTCTTTCTATTAGAGATAATTTACCTCTTGAGAACCTATCAAGACTCTATATTAAATAATATGTAAGACATTATGGGGAATCTCTACCGATTGTGTTAAATCAAGATCTCAACTTTATATCAAAATTATGGAAGATTCCATAAAAGGAATTCAATACTGTTCTTCATTTGACTATTTCTTATCATCCTAAAATAAACATATTTCCTAAATGGAATATTAAAAAAAATTAAGTCAAGTTGAGATCACTATCACCTGACATTCAAGGTTTGTTGGATTGTCATTTCCTTTTGATAGAGTTTTCCTATAAGTTTAGCTTTCATTCAAGTTTTAAAAAGTAAACGTATGAGAAATTATATGGAAATAGATGTCATACTCCATCTTCTTGGGATGATGTTTGTGAGAGGAATATTATAGGCAAGAACATATTGATGAATCTAAGAAACAACTAGAGACTATATGAGCTCAAATTAAAGAATCTTAAAATATGAAAAAGTGTTTTGCTAAAAACCAGGGAAAGGATTTTGAATTTCAAGTAGGTGATTATGTCTTTATAAAAGTATATCCTTGGAAATGTGTCATTACATTTTTAAGAAATGTACACTGATACTCAGGTAAAACAAATTTTTGAAATTTTGGCAATAATTGGCGCTCTAGCTTACCTATTAGTACATGCACAAAGTCTCTCGAATGTCAATGATGTGTTCCTCATATTGTTTTAAAATATATACTTTCTAGACCGAAAAAACGTACTAACCTCTATGAAATTGAACTGGAACCCAGTTTTTCTTACAGTGAATATACTTTTGAGATTAATGACACTAGAGAGAAAGTATTGATAATTCAGATGACTTGACTGGTAAAAGTTTTTTGGAGAAATAATAAAATGGAAGAAACAATGTGGGATCCTGAGGATGTAATGATGAATAACTGCCCTCGTATATTTAGAAAGAAATATTGTTGAAATATTTTTAGGATGAAATTTTAAAAGTAGGGAAGAATATAACACCACATTATTTTATGGTATGTATCTTCTAAAATAATCTCAATTTATTCTACAACATACGTTTTAGGTAACACTGAGTTTATAGAAACTATGATATATAATTAAATATTAACATTGATGTTGGAATTATAATGTGATCATTTGTAATAGTAAAATGTCCATTAGAATATCAAACCTCACTAATGAAAGTATAAATAAAATTGAGCTACCTTATGAATAAAAATATGATAAATTTATATCATGTAATAAGTAAATAAATATTTTAAAATGATAAATTATGTGTAGGTATTTATGTGAAACAATAAGGTTTATTTTATATTTTATAAATAATAAATTAATTTAAAATGATTTATTTTCATAAAATAAAATAATAAATTAACATTTTTATTATAATAATAAAATAATTTTAGGAGACCAAATTGAATTTTTAAAAGTGTCGTAAAATCAATTATAATATGAAAATCAATTTTTTTTGAATAAATGTTGATTTAAATAAAAATTTAATTGAACATAATTAGAAAATTATTTATATAAACTGGATTTCATTTTTTAAATTTTCACATGGAAAATTGGTAGGGTGTATTTTTTAAAATTTCTGTGAAATATATGAATTTTTGGTGAATAATGAAATACGGCGATTTATGGTATTAAACATTTTATGTCATATACATGAATTTCCGGTCTATGAATAATGTAATAACCCATTATATGTAAGTCACATTAACTAGTTATTGTACTTTTTTCTAATAATTATCTCTATTTATAGTCTTGAGCCCAAATAATAAGCAAATGAATTAAAAAAACACCCCTCCCCCACTATGAGAACCATACCTCACCACCCATTATCATCACACCTTTAAAGCCTTGACAATTTTATAAATTATACCCAAATCCATCCAGAAGACTCTTCTCCACCTCCAATGACCTCATAGTATTATCTAAATACAAAATCAAAGTGTCATAAATATTTTCCCACGAGATTATATTTGAGAGGTAAAATACGCCTTCATTCTCTATTAATTTATTATATATTTTTATCCTCTCATCACCTGTCCTATCCAGAGTGGGATGGAAACTCCATTATGATATATATATTTAAAATTATTATTATATTAATGGAATTATTATCATAAAATATCTTATTCTATTTTGTTAATTCAACAAATTAAAACACCATCTGTGAAGTGTCGATTCACTACCTTCAGAGACGACGCGTTTTCAATTTTCAACACCACCATATATAGATATCACAAACCCATTTTTATTGTTAAAAATATTTTTAATATGTTTATGAAAAAATATTTTATGGGATATAAGTATTTTATAAACATAATACCAAATAAATTGATACTAGTCTATGATGATCATAAAATCATCCGAAATAAACCAATGAATTTGCATTAAACATTTACGTAAATAATCATCCTTATACCATATAACCAAATGATATGTGTGGGAAATATTAAATCTTGTAAGTATATTAATATCATTCAATTCAATGTTTGTATTTTTTTTTACTTTGAAAAAAAACTCCAATATTTATATAAAATAGAACTAACCAAAAAACCCTGAAATGAACACTCCCATAACAACAAAATTGACATTATAACTCATCATTAAGGGTATAAATGTAATTAGAAAATTTATTATAAATAAAATATAGGTTTAATAGGTTTTTGAATAAGTAAATTTATTATATAAGACATTAAATACAATTACAAAATGATTTCATGCATAATGTAAGGGACTTCATCTCAATATCCATTTAATGGAGACTTACTAGGTATTATGAATAAAATAATTTATATGTGGACTATATACATCAATTTTGAGATCATTTTTCATTTAAAATTATATATCTCATAAATATAATTATTTCATGTATCATGGATATTAATATTTTCTATGTTTTATATCATTTTCACAAACAGTGTTTACATTGAATATTATTTTAATTTTTTTGATAAGGAATATTGATTTCATGAATTAAATAAATCATTTATATATTTAAGGAATCATTTGGACATTAATAATGGATGTAACCCTATTATATTTAATCCCTCTATGAATCAAAATGTCTCATGAGTCTAAATAGTTGGCGACAGACCCTTCAAATTTGTGCCCGAGCAGAATCAGATGGGTTTCTACCCTTATACATATACAATATTGTGATAGGTCTTGATAGTTGTGGTTCATATTACACATTCATGACTTCATATAATTAATCATTACCTTTATTAAATATTAAATTTTTAATATTCAGGGTATTTTCACTATTAAAAAATATGTAGCAGCATTTCTATTTTTAGTTTATTGATTCAATAACATGTTTTTTCTGTTATACCATATTATATTTGGATTCACATATTATTTATTATTGTTTCTATTGTATACAACCCTTAATAAGAATTTTAACCCACCCGTTTATTTTTTCCCATACCCAAGTTATGATGTTGAAATATTTGATTAATTTTCCAATAATAAATATATTTTTAATTGTTATGTTCTATGTTTTATATCAAACTTAATAAGGGAATCATTCATATATCTAGTTCCTCAAAACTACTAAATTGATTGATCCCTAGTGATCGGATCTGCTTTTTCTATTCTATTTAAATTAAATAGGAACCAACTCTAGGAAACTAAAGTCATGGTTTTTATAATTTTCATTAACATTAAAGTAATTTTGAAAAACTAATATAGGATTGTGTATAAAAAATAATTAAGGAAAGGTTTTTCTAGAAATATATTTATTTCCACCCATTTGTTCATATAAGTATGATACTAAATGAAAGATGTAATTATTGATATTTTTTAACAAAATTACTCCTTGACAAGAACCATCATGAGCCTAACCCAATTCAAGAATCTATCCATTTCATATTTTCTAATATCTATTATTCCTTTTGGCAGGTTTCTTAGATGAGGAAATTGTAAATATCCAAAGAACATTCATTTTTAATTGTTGGTAAATTTTATGAAGATAAAAATTTAATGAAAATAGTTAATTGATATATGGAACATACTGTATTTATAATGAAGAATATTTGGTTGATCAAAATTAACATTTTCACTAATGATTCAATGATGAAGAGTAATATTACAACTACTATAAAATATTTAAAAACAATTTATTTAACATCAAAATTGAATTCCTCATATTGTTACCCTTTTTATTTGTATACATTAAATTTCTTAATATAGTATATGACAAGTGGGTGAATTTCCTTACAAATTATCAACTGATATAAAAAATTACAATAATTTTTTAAAATAATGAAATTAAAGAGACCAAATTGACTAAGTGATAATTTATAAATCTGATGTGTAATAAATAATTAATATAAAATTATATTAATCATGGAAATTATCATAAAATATTTATTGAATTATTTTTCATGAAATTATATAAGGAAATGTGATAAATTAAATAAGTTAGAAAACACAATTGGATAAGGAGTTCATAAATAGTAAATGAGATTCTCATACTTCTCCACCCCTCAAATAAGAGAGATATGTTCCATTAAGATTTCTGGTTAGTATTGGTGGAAATCCATGAAACATCCTCCACTGGTTCTAATGGAATCCTAATAACTAACTTCTCTAGTTTTTAATGAATATAAAAAATCCACATTCCATAGTTCTAATAGAATCCCATCACCAAGGGAAAAAGGTGGGATTGGAAGAGATAATATTATTTGTGTGAATACATTATAATTTATTTTTACAATATTAATTGATAAATGGAAAAAATGACGGAGATATATAGATACAAAGGTGAAATAATTTTATATGTTGAAAATAAGGTTCAAAATTTAAAGGAAGGGCTTATAGAATGCGAGGGAATATGAATCTTGATTTAAGTGGAGAATTGTGGCACACCTTTAGTGATGAATTAGTATGAAGATCAAAATAATTTGTTTCCTCTATATTTAGCCTTCATAGTTGATGGGGTATTTTATAGATAATCAAAGTCACTATGATAAAATATTAACATTTTTTACAATAATAAATGCATCTCAAATATTATGGAATGTAACCACTGGTTAAACACATGATTCCTTCATTTAGACAGTTTAGAAGGTTGTACCTCTATAATTATGGAATATTCTCCAACTATATGATGTGCCTCCAGTATCTAGCTGATGGAGTGATTCTAGTTAGGGTATCTCTTTTTTAGTATACCAACTGATTGGTTCTCTCCTATTATGCAACTATCAAGTATTTTTATGAAATATTTTCCTTAAATAATTTATTTCTTAAATTACTTGTATTGCACGAAATTTTTATTTTAAAAAAACCATTAAATGACCTTACTATAAAATTACCATTATAACTTATATGTTATGTAAGTGGGAATAAATATAACTAACTTCTGAAAATGTATGTTTAATTCACTAGCTACCAATTATTTACAAAAAAATATAAATCAATTATGTATTTTTATTTTTTAATGAATTGATTGATTTAATTAATATTATTAAAGTAAATAAATGAAATATATATTTAATATACTTAATAAAATAGTTTTTATGTTCATACAATAGATAATTTTTCAAATTGGTATGAATAAACCCTATTTTATGTGTAAAACCTATATTTCTCAAAATGGTAATATTTCTTCCTTTTAATGGATAAAAAATTTTGAAGTTATATTTTAACACATTATTAATAATTATGAAAACATAAAAATATTCTTTTAAATAATGATATAAAAATTTACATTGGAATGATTTCTTATATTTTTTCAATAACATTCATGTCTTGATGAATAGTAAAAATACATTATATATTAATTTTTATTAAAAATATGTGTCGATATAATTTATATGATAAAATTATACTATTTAATTATTTATATATATATATATTATTATTTTATGTTATTATATTGTGGGTAATTATAAGGCCCCAGTCTTAAACCTTACATAATCTTGAGTTATCACAAGATTACACGTTGAGGATCTTTTCAGGTTTAGAGTTTTAGAGAATTAGGACATAATTATTACATCTCAATGATTACAAAGTAGACACATCTACTCAGCTTCCATTTTTTTCACAAAATAAAAACTCTTGAACAAAAGAGTCATTTCTAGTTCCTTGTTTTTGGACAGCTTGACATTTCTTGATCCCATCCTTGACCCTATTCAACATTACGTCCTGTGAAAAACATTTCAAACACTTGGTATGAGCATAAAAAGCTCAGTAAGGGTTATAGAAATATTGAAGGGAAACATGAGTTCCTTTATACATAAGGATGAAATCAAACTTTACCCATAAAACATAGGCACTTTAACTTACCTCATAAAATCATGAATAAATCATAGAAATTATAATACATAAAGGTATCTTGAGGAATTCATAACATTATTACGTAGGGAGTAACCCTCTTGGTTACGTTTGGAATACCCATCACAGTATATTCCCTAAATCTCTTCGGAGAAACCTTAACGTTTCACTCCTTCGCGTTACCCAATGCATTGGAGAGCTATATCAGGCTCACCCGCCCTTAGTTTATCACGGAACCACCCATTTTCATAACAATTCCAAAGTACCATAACATAAATGTATCATATAAAACATGCATAAAGGAAATATAACATTTCCACATTTCAATCACAATATAACATTTTAGGATATTGAAATAATGAATCCATTAAAAAAACCATTTTCAAAACCATTTAAAACATTTAATAAAGATTTTTTTGAATCAAAGTGTCCCATACCACCTTGAAGCTTTTAATATTTTAAACCATTAATATCCATATAAATAAATCCTTAAAACCATTTTGAAAAAATGGATATTAATATTAACAAATCATTAAAACATTTAAAGCGATATTTTGGTTAAAGGGTTTTTACCAAAATTAGAGACACTTGAATACAATAATTGAAGAATAACACTTAATCAGAACATTATAATATCATGAGAATAAATGGATTCATGATATAATATTCAAAAGGACTGTATATACACCATATAAGAGTGAATTGGTGCATAACAACAATGAAGTCTCAATAGAGATGTAAAATGTGATGAAATCCCTTATAAAGTAGGTATCTTTAAATTAAGGATAAATCAATCTCAAAATTATGTGTGACAAATATAAATACACCCAATATAATTGGATATTAAGTGTAAAATAATAAAAGGTCATTCACACATATTTAGAGGATGACATATTCAATAACTACATGTTGAACCCAAAGAAATCGAAATTGGGTTAAAAAGTTCCCTTGGTAAAATTCGACAGCCTAACAGCGTCACTTCAAGAATTCAGAAAATGATTTGATGAGAGATAAAAAGGGAATCTCATCACTTGGAAATAAAATTTACATCAATCAGGATATATAAGAACATATCCCAATATAATAGTATGTGAATTAAAAGACATAACAAATGAAGTCTTTTAAAAAGAGGAGGGTGAAAGGTTCCCTTGCCGACTTGGGTAACCTTCGAAAAGTACACCCCATCGAAGAAGTGTCATACAATGAATATTTAAATACCCATAAATGGAATTATATTACAAAAGAAGTGTAATAATGGTCAGTACATAAACCACTCAAAGGAAATTGTGGCAAATGTAGCATAAATCTCACGGGAATAAAAGTGAGATGAAAAATCTCTTACGAAAACTCGGCAGCCTAACGGTGCCACTTAAAACTTCAAAATGGATTGATGAGAGGAAATATGGTCTATAATCACATAAACATAAAGTTTACAGAAAGAGTAATGTAAGATAACATCCCCCAACATAACAAAGAGGAGCTTAAAAGAAGTGACATAAAGGAGAGTACTTAAAAAGAAAGAGAGAGGTTAGATCTCTTACGAACATTCGGCAGCCTAACGGCGCCACTCAAAACATCCAAAATGGATTTATGAGAGAGAATAGGATCTCTCATCACATGAACATAAAAATTACAGTATGTGTAATATAAAATAACATCCCAATAAGAAGAAAGATGAGCTTTAGAGGGAATGACATAAAAGAGTGTACTTAAAAAGAAAGAGAGGAGTAAGATCCCTTACCTCAGGTCCGACTTGACTCGATTTTTCATTAACGTCCTGAATAATAAACTTAATTTAATTTCTACTTTCTTATTAACCTTATTAAAGTTCATTATTCCTTTTATATCACTTATTTCAATGTTATAAACATTATGTAATCATTTAAGTTAATAATGTTTGTTTTTTCAATATTTGGTTCTTTAGTCGAAAATGGACTTCTTACAATTACATGTTGTTTGTGTGGTAAAAGGTTCATTATATCCATAATGATATTCATGATTTTGATATCATATATATCATATATATCCATAATATACATGTATTTATAATATTATATATTCATTTAGAGGTAAGAAATGAAATGCACCGTTCATGGAGACGGTAAGCCGTACGTACGCATGAACGCTACTTTCATTTTTATCTCATACTTTAATGGAAAGAAACAATAATTATGTATAGTTATATTATAATTACATTATAACATCATATATAATTACTTTAAATCCATCCTTTATACATCCCACGTATGGAATTAACGAATCAAATCATTTTTGAGGGGGCGGTAGTCTGCAATTCCTAAAATGATGTTATCATGTTTACCCACAATTGAAACCATAAAGGTATGAAACAAATGAAAATATAGAATCTCAAGTAAAACATAAACATATTATATATCATATATAAATATAATGTCATCTAAATGGCCACCTTTGAAGGTGTTATATGAGTGTTGATAAATCATCATTTCAGGAGGCAGAATTTCGCCATCCACGGAAACCGTATGTTCTTTAACCATTTGATGTAGTTGTGCGAGAGTGTAGCTCGAATAAATCTTATAACAACATCCTAGTATATTTAATATACTGTTGTATTTACAAAAGATGTAAATAAAAATATTTTAGGGTGTTGAAGAAGCAAAATAAAACAAATGAACATGAGAGAATGAATTACCTTTAAAAGTGTAACTCCTTTTGATTTGAGCCTAAAGGCTTCCTTTGAAAGGATTCTTCCCAAAGAGAATCCTCTAGGATGAGTATAGGGATGTATAGAGAGTAAATGGGCAGGGTATGGCCGAGCCAAAGGCTTGAGGAGTGTGTGAAATGAGGTATAGGTGGGGGCCTTTTATAAGAGGAGAGGAGAGGCACTTTTGGAAATCATGAAACTATTATTTTATTTTCAAAAGTGTTTCGAATTTATAAGGTCCCAAATTTATATATTTCGAAGATAAGATTATAAGGCTTCTAAATATTCCCATCTAATAGTTTTTGGACAAGTGTAGGTCTTAGATTTTATATTATCGTTTAATTTTATTTAAACTGTTCATTAATGAGGTCATCGTTGCATAATAATAATGTCGAAATTAAAATAATTTATTTAATATCTAAAAATTATAAAAAAAATACTATGATGTAGGAAATCGTTTTAGCTTTCTAATAAATATTTATAGTAAAAATTTGGACTTGTTTAACCCCACTTAAAAACTGTTTTAGTAAATAAACTCATGTTTGTGTCAATTTAATTTTAACATTAAATAAATATATATTAATGTCATTTTCCAACCAATGTGGCTCCATGGGGTCCCTAAGTTGACCCATGGGTTGTATTGGTCTTCCATGACTAATCCAATAGGGGTAGGACAAGTTTCATGCTGTTTTCATATTTTTATAATATCATTTTTACCTTAAATTACACTAATTACCTCTAATCGTGATTAATGAAAAAAAGATACTATTCACCAAAAAATTATTTTCATCCCATTGAACCACATTTTACATACTAATGACAACCATGTATGTAGGATTTTCAAAATTCAATACACATTAGTGGTAAACATTCATTTAACTGAAAAATCAGTTTGCTTTATTACCACTTAGTGGTTTCACTATTCATAAAAAATTGGAGTTTTTCAGAAAATTACCAGAAATTCAACCTAAGCTATATTTGATATTCCGAATTCCAAAAGGATTTCTATTTTATAAAATTCATATCATATAAGTCACATTAATTAATTTAATAATTAATTCCCTCTGTTAGATCAAATAGCGTGTTTTTATGAAACAATAAGTATAAAAAGATTGACACTGGTTTAAGTCTGATTTCAAAGTGAAATTAATTCCAACGACCACTATTGGATTTAAAGGTAAAAATATATTCTAATTTCACTTTAAAACAAATTAAAAAGATAATTTAATCATATAAATAAATTAGATTAAAAAGTGGTTTTGAATTAAAATACAACATTTCACACTATTCATTTAAAAAAACGAACTTTATCGGAAAGATACCAAAAATTTACACAAAGTAAATTTGGATGTCCCAATTCTTAAGAATAGTTTTATTTGGTCCAATTGAATGTATAAGAGTGAACAAAACTATATTTAATGACGGTTCTCCATCAAAAGGCGATAAGTGAACCTTTAGTGAAAACGAGGGCATATACGCCTAAAATTGAATTCTTTCCTTATTTTTAGCCTTTATATTTTATTGGATAAATGTAAAAACATTTAAAAACATTTATTATCATATTTTTTTTATTTATATCCATTCCTGCCAATACAACGGCTACATGTTAACTACCATATAAAATAATATTATTTTATTATTGGAGTGAAACGTAAGATTCCCAAGAAACTCGTTGTTGCGTGTTGGGTACGCCATCGAGCACAGTGTCCCCTTTAAATTAATATTAATATTTTATTCACAAATATGGATAAATATAAAAATTTCATATTCTTTATTTACCTGGGATGTTACATCCTTCCCCCCTTTTAGGAATTGCGTCCTCACAATTTTAAAATTGGGCTCAGAAACTTCATTGAAAATCCCACATCGAAACAAGAGTTAATAAAACAATCACTATAAAAGAAATAAAGAGGAGTACAGAGGTCACCCGAGTTAACCCATACTAGGATTCCATGTAAGAAAACATGTACATGGAAGAAAACACAAATGGTCATGTTTTGAGGGAGAGTGATAGTAAACATGTCTAGGAGAAAGTTAACCATAAAAAAATCACAAACTTGTGATGGGTTAAACGGTATTCGATTCCCCTGTAGGAAAAGTTAATAAAAAACATTTTTGTTTTACATTAAATTTTATTGGTGAATTTATTCATAAGAAAACATAATCACTTATCATGTGGACTTTCAACTTTTATTAGATTCCTTACACAATCTCATATTTTCCCCAAACGACGAGTATTTAGGAAGACTTGTTCGCATTAAGAGTACTATAATCAAATTCTTGAGAATCACCTAATCCACAAAAGAGAACTATACATTTCCCATGTCTTTAGACCTTAACCAAAACTAAAACAAAAAAAGTTATTATGAGATCAGATAATACCCAAAAAGGATAATCCTTAAAAAAACAAATCTATTCTTAATCTCAAAAAATTATCAAACAATACCCAAAGTTCAACAAAGACCACTAAATAAACTATTTGTCCATAAAATTATTCAATGTAAACCAATCTAAGATGGAATCCCAAATATTTGAAAGATTTAGTCACATAGTCTTCCATGGTACAAATTAACACTTATCTCCAAATAACATCAGTTACTCTTAATGTCTCATATTGAAAAGTAATTAACCTAATCACATATCCTCCATGATAGGTTAATAATTTTTATAGATAACCCAAAATCAACTTACTCTTAATTCATAAAATCATCTAACTAAAATGAATCGGTCAAACTAACCAGGGACTTCATGTAGTACAGTGCTAGGCGATAAATACCAGTTGCACTTTTTTTGTGGGTTCGATTCCTGCAGCTTTGTCCGATGCGACAGGTTGTCACACGGTCTGCATGTTGTCCTTTTTATAATACTCCAAAAATAACCCTAACATGGTTTAACCTCAATAGTTTCCTTATACCATTAATTTTCATCCAAATTCATTGTGATCTCAACACCTTAATTCTTGAAGTCTTATTTCACCACCATAAGATAAAATAAAACGATTCCCAAAATGAATAACATCATACCTTGATCATGGCATCCACTCAGTTTCATCGTCATGTTGCTATGCATTACAACAATGATTTAGAGATCCTTCCAAATCATTGGCTTCCTCCATCCAAATACACCTCGTGCAACATGGGTCATATGGGTGTTCACAGAAAAACAGTTTTGGAAAATAATCATGTATGACATATAATTCCAAAACATCTGATAAAACATGATTTCTAAAAAATAGTCGGACCGAAATTGAGTTGAAACTTTCTATCATTGGTCCTTTTAAAATACCATAAGTATGTGATGTGAGACTATATTTTAAAAGAAAATATAAATATGTTGTGCAAGGGTCTCCTTCCTCAGCACCATTTTTAAAATCATAATATGCTTCAAATTCTTGTGATAGGGTAAAATATTTGAAAATACCTTGATAATATTTACCTCTCTTGAAAACATGTGAATTTTGTGAAAATAGTATTTTTCTAAAAACAAACCATGATCCACGATGATAACGAGGTATAGAGGAGGTGTTTGATATCTCAAACAAATGCTTGCAAGTGATTTGTATTCTAGGAAAAGTTTCACAATCATCCGAAGATGACTTTGCAATAATTATTGCAAGCATGTCATCAGGAAGGGATAGGAATGTCGTTTGAGATCCTCCTCATTCCATTCGTAACCGACTTTACTTGACCTGAAAAAAAGTTTTAAAACAAGGATTTGACTGAAATAATAGTTATAGGGACTAATCATGTGCCTCACAAAAACTCATAATCCCTAAAGATGTCTAAACCGACCTCTGATACCAACTATAAGGCCCCAGCCTTAAACCTTACATAATCATGAGTTATCACAAGATTACACGTTGTGGATCTTTTCAGGTTTAGAGTTTTAGAGAATTAGGACATAATTATTACATCTAAAATATTACAAAGTAGACACATCTACTCAGCTTCCATTTTTTTCACAAAATAAAAACTCTTGAACAAAAGAGTCATGTCTAGTTCCTTGTTTTTGGACAGCTTGACATTTCTTGATCCCATCCTTGACCCTATTCAGCTTTAGGTCCTGTGAAAAACATTTCAAAAACATGGGATGAGCATAAAAAGTTCAGTAAGGGTTATAGAAATATGGAAGGGAAACATGAGTTCATATATACAAAAGGATGAAATCATACTTTACCCATAAAACATAGGCACTTTAACTTACCTCATAAAATCATGAATAAATCATAGAAATCATAAGACATAAAGGTATCTTGAGGCATTCATAACATTCTTACGTAGGGAGTAACCCTCTTGGTTACGTTTGGAATACCCATCACAGTATATTCCCTAAATCTCTTCGGAGAAACCTTAACGTTTCACTCCTTCGTGTTACCCAATGCATTGGAGAGCTATATCGAGCTCACCCGCCCTTAGTTTATCACGGAACCACCCGTTTTCATAATAATGCCCAAGAACCATAACATAAATGTATCATATAAAACATGCATAATAAAAATATAAAATTTCCACATTTCAATCACAATATAACATTTTAGGATATTGAAATAATGAATCCATTAAAAAAACCATTTTCCAAACCATTTAAAACATTTAATAAAGAGATTTTTGAATCAAAGTGTCCCATACCACCTTGAAGATTTTAATATTTTAAACCAGTAATATCCATAAAAATAAATCCTTAAAACCATTTTGAAAACATGGATATTAATAAGAACAAATCATTAAAACATTTAAAGCGATATTTTGGTTAAAGGGTTTTTACCAAAATTAGAGACACTTGAATACAATAATTGAGGAATAACACTTAATCAGAACTTTATAATATCATGAGAATAAATGGATTCATGATATAATATTCCAAAGGACAGTATATACACCATATAAGAGTGAATTGGTGCAGAAAAACAATGAAGTCTCAATAGAGATGTAAAATGTGATGAAATCCCTTATAAAAAAGGTATCCTTAAATTAAGGATAAATCAATCTCAAGATTATGTGTGAAAAATATAAATACACCCAATATAATTAGATATTAAGTGTAAAATAATAAAAGGTCAATCACACATATTCAAAGGATGACATATTCAATAACTACATGTTGAACCCAAAGAAATCGAAATTGGGTTAAAAAGTTCCCTTGGTAAAATTCGACAGCCTAACGACGTCAGTTCAAGAATTCAGAAAATGAGTTGATGAGAGTTAAAAAGGGAATCTCATCACTTGGAAATAAAATTTACATCAATCCGGATATAGAATAACATATACCAATATAATAGTATGTGAATTAAAAGACATAACAAATGAAGTCATTTAAAAATAGGAGGGTGAAAGGTTCCTTTACCGACTTGGGTAACTTTCGAAAAGTACATCCCATCAAAGAAGTTTCATACAATGAATATGTAAATACCCATAAATGGAATTATATTACAAAAGAAGTGTAATAATGGTCAGTACATAATCCACTCAAAGTAAATTGTGGCAAATGTAGCATAAATCTCATGGGAATAAAAGTGAGATGAAAAATCTCTTACGAAAACTCGGCAGCTTAACGGCGCCACATAAAACTTCCAAAATGGATTTATGAGAGGAAATTGGGTCTCTCATCACATCAACGTAATGTTTACAGAAAGTGGAATATAAGAGAACATCACTCAACATAACAAAGAGGAGCTTAAAAGAAGTGACATAAAGGAGAGTACTTAAAAAGAAAGAGAGAGGTTAGATCTCTTATGAAAATTCGGCAGCCTAACGGCGCCAGTCAAAACCTCCAAAATGGATTGATGAGAGAGAATAGGGTCTCTCATCACATGAACATAAAAATTACTGTATGTTTAATATAAAATAACATCCCAATAACAATAAAGACGAGCTTTAGAGGGAATGACATAAAAGAGTGTACTTAAAAAGAAAGAGAGGAGTAAGATCCCTTACCTCAGGCCCGACTTGACTCGATCGTTCTTTAACGTCCTGAATAATAAACTTGAGTTAATTTCTAATTTCTTATTAACCTTCCTAAAGTTCATTATTCCTTTTATATCACTTATTTCAATGTTATAAACATTATGTAATCATTTTAGTTAATAATGTTTGTTTTTTCAATATTTGGTTCTTTAGTCGAAAATGGACTTCTAACAATTACATGTTGTTTGTGTGGTCAAAGGTTCATTATATCCAGAATTATATTCATGATTTGGATATCATATATATCATATATATCCAGTATATACATGTATTTATAATATTACATAATCATTTAGAGGTAAGAAATGAAATGCATCGTTCATGGAGACGGTAAGCCGTACGTACGCATGAATGATACTTTCATTTCTATCTCATAATTTAATGGAATGAAACAATAATTATATATAGGTATATTATAATTCCAGTATAACATCATATATAATAACTTTAAATCCATCCTTTATATGTCCCACGTATGGCATTAACGAATCAAATCACTTTGAGGGGGCGGTAGTCCGCACTTCCTAAAATGAAATTATTGTGTTTACCCACAATGGAAACCATAAAGGTATGAAAAAAATGAAAATACAGAAGCATAAGTTAAAAATAAACATATTATATATCATATATAATTATAGTGTCATCTAAATGGCCACCTTTGAAGGTGTTATATGAGTGTTGAACAATCATAATTTCGGGAGGCAGAATTTCACCATCCACAGAAACAGTATGTTCTTTAACCATTTGATGTAGTTTTGTGAGAGTGTAGCACTAATAAATCTTATAAAAAAATCCTAGTATATTTTAGATACTGGTTTTGTTACAAAATAAGTAAATAATAAGAGTTTAGGGGGTTGGAGAAGCAAAATAAAACAAATGAACATGAGAGAATGAATTACCTTTAAAAGTGTAACTCCTTTTGAATTGATCCTAATGGATTCCATTGAAAGGATTAATCCCAAAGGGAATCCTCTAGGATGATGGGAGATATTTGGAGAGAGTAAATGGTCAGGGTATGGCCGAGCCAAAGGCTTGAGGAGTGTGTGAAATGAGGTAGAGGTGGGGGCCTTTTATAAGAGGAGAGGAGGGGCACTTTTGGAAATCATGAAACTATTATTTTATTTTCAAAAGTGTTTCGAATTTATAAGGTCCCACATTGATATATTTCAAATATAATATGATAAGGCTTCGAAATATTCCCATCCAATAGTTTTTGGACAAGTGTAGGTCTTATATTTTATATTATCGTTTCATTTTATTTAAACTGTTCATTAATGAGGTCATCGTTGCATCATCATGATGTCGTAATTAAATTAATTTATTTAATATCTAAAAATTATAAAAAACTACTTTGATGTAGGTAATAATTGTAGCTTTCTAATTAATATTTATAGTCTAAATTTGGACTTGTGTAACCCCACTTAAAAACTGTTTAAGTAAAACAACTCATGTTTGTGTCAATTTAATTTTAACATTAAATAAATATATATTAATGTCATTTTCCAACCCCAGTGGCTCCATGGGGTCCCCAAGATTACCCATGGGTTTTCTTGGTCGGCGATTACTCATCCAATAGGGGTAGGACCAGTTTCATGGTGTTTTCATATTTTTATAATATCATTTTTACCTTAAATTTCACTAATTACCTCTAATCGCGATTAATGAAAAAAAGTTACTATTCACCAAAAAATAATTTTCATCCCATTGAACCACATTTTACATACAAATGAAAACCATGTATGTAGGATTTTCAAAATTCAATACACATTAGTGGTAAACTTTCATTTAACTGAAAATTCAGTTTTCTTGATTACCACTTAGTGGTTTCGCTATTCATCAAAAATTGGAGTTTTTCAGAAAATTACCAAAAATTCAACCTAAGCTATATTTGATATTCTGAATTCAAAAATGATTTCTATTTTATAAAATTCATAACATATAAGTCTCATTAATTAATTTAATAATTAATTCCCGCTGTCAGATCAAATAGCGTGTTTTTATGAAACAATAAGTATCAAAAGATTGACACTGGTTTAAGTCTGATTTCAAAGTGAAATTAATTCCAACGACCACTATTGAATTTAACTGTAAAAATATATTCTAATTTCACTTTAAAACCAATTCAAAATATAATCTAATCATATAAATAAATTAGATTAAAAAGAGGTTTTGAATTAAAATACAACATTGTACACTATTCATTTAAAAAATTAAACTTTATCGGAAAGATACCAATAATTTACACAAAGTAAATTTTGATGTACCAGTTCTTTAGAAGAGTTTTATTTGGTCCATTTGAATGTATAATAGTGAAAAAAACTACATTTAATGACGGTTCTCCATCAAAAGGAGATAAGTGACCCTTTAGTGAAAACCAGGGCATATACGCCTAAAATTGAATTCTTTCCATATTTTTAGCCTTTATGTTTTATTGGAAAAATGTAAAAACATTTAAAAACATTTATAATCATATTTTAGTTATTTCTATCCATTCCGGCCAATACAACGGCTACATGTTAATTACCATACAAAATAATATTATTTTATTATTCGAGTGCAACGTAAGATTCCCAAGAAACTCGTTGTTGCGTGTTGGGTACGCCATCGAGCATAGCGTCCCCTTTAAAGTCATATTAATATTTTATTCACAAATATGTATAAATATAAAAATTTCATATTCTTTATTTACCTGGGGTGTTACAGAAATTAGGATTAATTTTACATTTAATTCTGATATAAAAACTTTTCAATCTTCTATTATGTTTTAACACTTAAAAACTCGTTCTCTCATTTTGACAACATGATTCATTTAAAATTAATTACAGAAATTTTTATGCTTTGAATTTTTAAAAATGTATTCCTCATTTGGAATCATTATTTTAAAATTATGTAAATTAATTTCACATATTTTTTTGGCATTTTGATTAATAACTTCAGTAATATTTATTAATAGGGAAATAGGGTAAACTGGGTCATTAAGGGTAAAAATAATCTTATAAAACTACCCTAAGAGTTTTTCTAATATCATTGGATGAATTTTTTTAAACCTAAATCATAATTGGTTCAAAATAATATCCTTAAGAAGCCACTTGGATGAGATTAAAATGATTAATTTATTATATTTAGTGAAAAGTTAAACAAGTCTCACTAAACTTTTAATAAATAAACAATTTTCAATATAAAGTTATATATAAGATCAATTTTATTATAAATAATACTGTGAAATATAACATATTTTTATTTAACTTTGAATTTTTTTTATTTATTATAAATATATTACTACCTTAAATGATTATATATTGATGATGAATAAATTATTTAATTGATGAGAAATCGATAAAATAATCATTATGAAAATGATAATAACCATTAAAAGGAAATAAAACGTTTAGAAATATTATTTTTTGAGTATATCTCATCCGAAATCATCTATTTTTTGTGTTATTGATCATTTAGAGCCACATGGAAATGATTATAACACTTATGTTATTTTATTTAACGTGATGTTAAAATTTCCACATTCATGTTTAAATAATGTTAACATTTTTAATATAGACTATTACAAAATATATATTCTACTATAAATATTAAACTGAATTATACTTAAATTATATTTGTTATATAAATTTATTTTCAATTTTTATTCAATAAATAAGTCTATTAAATTAATACACAAAAATGATGTCGTAATTATTTTATTTATGGGGATAACCAAAAAATGTTATTAAAATATTTGAATAAATATAATTGGGGGTAATTATTATATCTAATTAATTACAATATTACATTTCACTTTGATAAATATAATAAAATATTTTGTTTGAAGATAACATATTATTTTAATTTTTTAAAAATTAATGAATTGAATAGTGTCAAAATTGACACTATTGTTTTTTATCAAAATAATGTTGTATTAAATTATTTAGAAATATTAAATCATTTTTTAAAATATATAATCATTATTATATTGAATAAAGTTTCTATTGTATTTATTTATGGTCTAATTCACATTAAATAAGTGTATATTTCACCTTTTTAATATTGACTAATTTGTTACCCTTGTTAAAAATTAAATTGAATGACAATGTGTTAAATAAAATGATAAGGTTTAAATTGATATAATAACATGTATAAATTTTATTTTCTGTTAATATTAAAACCTTATCTAATATTATATTTTAAATTATGAAATTTTGGAGATTTTTTGATGTGGTTTGACGTTATTATAAATTAATAATTTTTTTGTTTCCAAAAGTGCCCCTAACCCCAACTATAAAAAGAAACATCCACCCAAATTTATTCACAAATCAATGTGATTTAAATATAGGATATCACCTAACCTTTTCAATTGTCAACTTATCTACTAAATTTATAGAGGTTCTGGTCTTCTTCAAAGACCAACTCTACTTCTTTAAGAGGAGATTTAGAGGTAGCACATCAATGAAGAGGTAATCTCCTCTACCGATTTTTTCCAACTTATTTCTTATTCTACATCATCTTCGTGAGTTTTTTAATTATAAATTAATAAATACTATAACACTTATATAATAATATGTTATTATTATTACAAAAAACCATATTCCACTTTCTATACATCATTCAAAAAATGAAATTACCAGTCATGCGTACATACGCCTTACTATCTCCACAACATGGGGTAATTTTTTTTCACCACCACCTTACATGAATGGGTATAATGATGTAAATAATAACTATATATGATTACAATAATAGGATATTAATTCTTAATTATTATACACCATCCACTTCCATACCATTCAATAATTATGAGAATGATATCATCGCTCGTGCGTTTGTACGACCTACCATCTCCATGATGTAATGCAATCTAAAAAAGGATTATAAAAATTAATTTAATGAAAAAATATGATATATATTATACTAATATCATTTTTAATGATATATTTACAAAATTACAATAAGAACAAGAACTTACCCAATAAAACATGCGTAAGAAAATTATAACGTTAATACATGATAGATGAGTAATGATAATACTACCAAATAGATGATAATATAATCATATATGATATCAAAAAATTTATATTATCAGACAATAATTCAATAACATTATTTAAATTATTATGAAGGAGGTTCAGATACCTACAATGGATATCGGCCTAAGGTAAGGGGTAATTTTGTAATCTCATTATTATCCAATATTGTTTATATATATGTATTTACTGGGGCAAAATTATCATCAAGGTATATTTTTTATACATATTCATTATTAAATATTATTTATATCCTTATAATATTTTCTGATTTAAATTTTACCTATTGTGGTATTTTTTATATACAATATGAAAGGAATTGTTTTTTGATTCCAATGTGAGGTTTTTTTGATGTTCTTGAAAAAGTAACAGAAGAATGTTTTCTTTTATCTTATACAACATGAATAGTTTTTACAAATTCATAATGCCTCATTTACAAGAATATTACTTTAAAATATCTCTTTTTAATTTTGAAATAAATTCATATATTTAAAAATTTCATGGAATTTTTAAAAAAGAAAACGATTTTCAATAAGAAAGGACGTTTTCCCCATGAATCTATCTCAAGTATTTTATAAAATTATCTTCCATCCAAGATGATTTTTTTAAATAGTGTTATGGTTTTTTAATACTTTACCTATTGTTCTTATGTTTTGAGTTTGTTTATGATGGAATGATATTTATGAAATCAAGTTGTCCCACATAGATTATGTTACGGTGGGATGATGTTTAAAGAAACCCATTTTACTCATTGGGTAATGATGATGAATTTATGTTTATGTGGAACACATAAGAATTATTTCATTATATGATGGGTGGGACCTATATCTCCCACAAATTAATTGGGTAATTATTTTTATCTCATAATATAGATAGTGATGCAATGTGAAATGATCTTAGTTCATTAATATTGGGCTAGAATGATGGGTGATCATGGTTCAATATAGGACTTTTTCCAATATGATGTACATAGAAATGATCCTTGAATAATATGAAATGATTTTATATAATAACGTTATTGCCAAAAAAAATCATGTCTTATTTTATGACTTTTGGTATTAAGTTCATTGATTCTTATGAACATTTATGATTTTTCCAATGGAATGATATCACAATCATTCATATCGAGTATAAGATTTTCAAATTTTATGTTCTTAAGTGTTATGCTTATAGTACGATTTATATATCACAGTTTACCCTTATTGAGAATTTGAGCTCACCCTTTATTATGTTTCTTTCCCCTATATCATGATTAATTGTATTAAGTTAGATATTTCTATAAGGGGTCATGTAATGAAGGAATAAGCAGAAGAAAGTGTAGATTTTTTATGAACAAGTTGTTTATGATTCACAGTTTCAAAATACACTTTAACTATTTGGTCTTATAGTATCTTTGTTATATTTTGTAATGAATATTCATCAATTTTAAATTAATATCTATGTATGTAAAATATGGGTTTCTATAGTTTGTATCAATGAAAATGTATAGTTAGCCATTAGATACTAGGATGATATGACCATAGTAATAACTATAAGAATAAGTTTAAGTATTGGTTATAATTCTAGTGATTAATAAATGATAATGAATTACCTAAAATAAAAACATAAATTTCCTAAATTGAAATTTTATTCTTTATTATGTGGTTTTCCCATTATGGTTATTGGTTATTATATTATGCTTCTTAGTTTTAGTAAAGTGTTTCAACTCAGAGGAACCATGTTAATTATGAATGTGATGTGAAATTAGATGTTTTTACTCCTATGAAATTTAATGATATAGAAGAAAGAATGAAAAATAATGTTATTACGATCAAAAAACATTCTCAAATGATGAATCTTCCATGACATGAAAAATAACAACGAAGGGAACAAAAATATATTGTTCCATCTTGAGGTAGCTTCTACCTTCTTTCAGTGGGTCTTTTGATCCACTAATGGGTGAATAATAGATTAGTACCACAGAAGATATTTTCATATCTCTAATGTTATAAACATGATAAATTCATCTTGGAAGTCTATCGTTTGGATGGTGAAGTTGATCAATGTTATAGTCTTATTATGAATACGAGGTAAATATATGAAATTGAATCCATGGAATGGGAAAATTTCAAGAACTTATTCTTCAATAATTACTTAATATATATTCTTCACACAAATATATAGAAGGAGTTCCACAAGCTTAAGAAAATGGATGATGAATTTATTGGTACCTATGAAGATAATTTTAAATGACTTTCTATGTAATCTTATATAATTATAATGAAACCTAAGAGTAAAATTTATCTATTCTTAATTGGAATAAAACCAAATCTCCGAAGGGAATTAGCAATCAGGGACATCAAAAGCTACAAAGAAATCGTTTGGCATACTATCAAGGTTTAGATTTATATTAGAGGAACCCATCTATCTTATGGGTTTGATATCAACAAAAAATGGAAATTGCAAGGAAAATCTAAAGACCCCACTGAAAAGAAGATGATATTTCCATTATATTAAATGTGTGGAAAGAAGCGTGGAGAAAATTATCATAAAGGGGCTAGAAAATGTTTTATGTGTGGGAGAGAAGTTCGTAGAGTAGTTGAATGTCGAAGTGATATATAAAATAAATCTAATTATGTGAATAGAGAAAAGGCTACACAGAATGAAACACATATACTCCAATGCTATAATTTTATGGAAATGGTGAATTACGCTAATTAATTGCTAATCCATGGGTTATTGATGATGATAAATGTAAGAAAACATATAGACCAAAAATAAATGGAAGTTATATTCAATCACTATCAGCGATGTGGAGTATGATAATTAAGTGGTTAAAAGAACAATAACAATACAATATAATGTAGAAAATTTTATTTGATTTTGGATTATAACTACAATTCACTTTATTACATACATAAACCTGATTTATTAAATAAACTTTCACTTAATAGAACTCTTAAGATCAAGATGTCTACTATATTAGAAATTCAGGATTATTAAATGAAAACATAAGTAATAAAATTCATCATCATTATTTAAAACTTATTGGACATGACTAACTCATTCCACCATACTTAACACTGCATGCGATGACCAAAGGACATTTATAAGAAAGGTGGGAGCTATAAAGCCTAGTAGGGGAGTAAACAAGGCATAACATGAAGAATGAAACACATGGTAGGAAATTGGAACATCAATGGATCGTAAAAGAATCCAGAACATAAAGGCATGATATAACATGATTATCATAACATGGAAATGTGGCAATAACATACAACAAGATATTATCATGAAACAAGGCTCGTGCACATGGATTAGCATGATTAAACACTCATTAGACATGAATTAGAATGAGTAGACTCTCATTGAAATTGAATTAGCATGATTAAATCCTCATAGTAATTAGCGAATCATGATTCTAAACATTACCCAATGCATTGGAATGCTATCAAGCCAGACACTTTATAAATATTTCATTTTATGCGTAAGTGTGCCACATGGATCAAATAACATGGAATCATTCAACATCATAAGCTACTCCATGATTAAATAATTTTTAATACGTACTTGTAAGTGACATTTGTTATGTATATGTGCATAAAGGTGAATACCCTTGATACATATGTGGTATGGAATTCACTAAATAATGATTTTGGATTGGAAAAACACAGCGCAATTTCATCAGCATAATTACGTGACAAAAAAATTCTTAAAAATGGTTGATCAGAGAGAAATGGGTATTAAAGAAGATGTATATGTTAATGGAAATTAATGGGGTCCTATAGATACATGTCCCAACACATGGAGTTTTCAATGTTGAAGGAAGAGGAGAAATGAATAACTCTTACAAAATTTTGGTATGGTAATGGGAGTACATGGGAGAGATTAATAATAGAGAAATAGGTATATAATAATTAATGAATACGGAGGATAGTATGTGGGAGGTTAAAAATCATACCGCAACATTTTTCATTGAATGTAAAAGGGCATAACAAGATAAAGAAACTCAGAAAAAAATGAGAAAATAAGAAATCCCTTACTTGGGTGTGTGACCTCAAGGGCATGAAGATGGGATTCATGAGATATTAGGGATCCTTTGGATGTTAATATAGAGATTATGGAAGATTAAGGATGCACTCAAATAATTTTTAGTGCATAGAAGTGGGAGATTTTGTGGGTTTATATTGGAAATGAGATGAGAATTCTTTATTATTTCATAAACATAGGTTTTGGAAACAATATAATTAAATATTAAAAACCACAAACCTTTCTGTGGGGTTTGCCCATGTTTTTTTCGAAAAGGGAGTGGAAATAATTATTTTATAAACCTAATGGCAGAAAATAATAAAATATTAGTCCTGATTATGTGTAGATGAGTCACACTCTCAAGGAAATCTTTTTAAAATGATAAAATATTTTATATGTCTGGGAGGGTCCAATAAGGAATTGTAAAAATTATTAAATAAAATAAAATAAAATAATATTAAATGTAAAACATATATTGGTCAAATATTTCTTTTATAGTATTTAATTACATCACTATTGGGTCATTATGATTTCATAAAACAAATTATATATTTATATGGTATTTAATTTTCTCCCAAAATTCTAATATCTCAAAAAATTATGAAAATTTCACCATCAGATAATTTCAACATCCTTATTATAAAAATAATATTAATTTTATCTAAGTAATTTTATAAATATGTGAATTTTTAATATTAAATAAAAAAACATTTATTGAAAATTCCTGTGTTTTGACAAAAACAGTTTTCAAACCTTAATAAAAATAATAGTTCTATTCATAAAATTATAAAATGATTTATATTTAATAAAAAGTAATTTTGTAATAATATTTTAATAAATTATTATATAATTCAAAAATACTATAATTCATCAAATCGATTTATGGATTGAATTTAAATATTAAATAAAAATACTATATATTCTTTAAAAAAATTAAAATGTATGGATAATAAAAAGAATGTATATTATTTATTCTATAAAATAATAATGAACATAATAATAATTTTTAGGTTTTGTTACATAACCATTTGTTACACCAGCATATTCCCTAAGAGAATGGTATGCGATGGTAAGGATTTCCTGGGGCCATTCTTTGAACATGGTTTGGGCTGTGATCTTGATGTGATTGTACTTCTCCATTAAACAGTTTCAATCAAGCTCATGTTGCTAGATCTTTGTTTGGGAATAGTCTAGAGAAAATCCCAGAAATTCTATCTCTCTTTAAATATCTGATATATGGGAATCAAAGGGAATGATCCACCTAGTTGGGGCCATAAATTCCATTAACTCAGTAAAAAGGATTTGTTAAAACCCTATATATATATAATAGTCATATGATAACTGTTCAAAGGCCATATTATCAACTGTAATCATACTTAATAGTTATTTAAACCCTATCCAAAAAAGTGCATGTGTTTTCAATATCCCTAATATATTTAATTAAATAAATGAAATTTAATTTTATTGATTAATTTTCGGGTCATTACAACATTCCACCCTTGAGAAATTTCATCCTCTGAATTAACATTTCCCACAATAAAACATATGAGAGTAACTCTACTTCTTCACTTCCTCTGGTTCCCATGTTGGTTCATCAAACCTGTGGTTTCTCCCAATCACATTATCTAGGGGAATTGTATTATTTTGTAGAATTTATTCCCAATGATATATGATCTTTACCATCTTGTCATTATTGGAGAGGTCATTATTTAATGGAACAACCTCATGATGGAGTACATGATATTGGTTAGGTATGTATAACCTCAAGAGTGATAAAAGGAATATGTCATGTACATGAGACAGGTTCGGTGGGAGTGATAGTCAATAGGCCACTGCTCCATTGTGATCAAGGATCTCAAAAGGGCCGATGTACCTTGGAATAAGCGTTCCCTTCTTACCAAATCTCATAACACTATTCCATGGTGATATGCAGAGGAATACCATGTCTCCAACACTAATCTCTAGGTCACATCGACAATTATCCGCATAGATCTTTTGTCTTCTTTAAGAAACATTTATATGATGATAGATGGTCTTAAACCTCTCAACCATTTTTTCCACCATTTTGGGACTTAGTATTTTTCTCTCCCCAACATCATCCAAACAATCTGGTGTACTTCACCTCTTCCCATAATGTGATTTATATGGATACATTTGGATACATGAGTGGAAACTATTATTGTAAGAGAACTCAACCAGAGGAAGTTGTTGATATCTTCCCCATTTGAATTCCATTGAGTATGTTATAAACATGTCCTCAAGTGTTTGAATTGCCTCCTCATGTTGGCGATTAGTTTGTGGATGATAAGATATAATGATGTTCAGTTCGATATTTAGAGAGTGTTGGAGACACTTTCATAAAATAAAGGAGATTCATAAATCTCGATCATATACAACTGATAGTGGTACTCCATGATTACTTACCACTTTTATGATGTATATATGTTCTATTTGATCCAATGAGAAATCCACCGTAATCACAATTAAGTGTGTAGTATTTGTATGACGATCAACAAAAACCCAGATCACATTGTTTCCTTTATATTTCTTTGGATGTCAGGTGAAAAATTCTATAGTCATGTTCTCCCATTTCCATGTTGGTATGGGTAATGGTTGCATCCTCCCCTTAGTCTTTTACCTCTCAGCATTCAGTTGCTGACATACTTGGAACATTGATGTATACTCAGGGATATCCTTGTTCATGTTATCCCACAAAAAATGCTCTTAGATATCCTGATACATCTTTGGGTTTCATGGGTGAGTGGAGAAATTCGAACTATGTGCATCGTCCAAAATTTATTTAACTCGGGATTTGATGGAACATATTTTCATGACCCAAAACATACAATTCCTTCTTAATTAACATTTAACTCTGAGGATTTACCTTTTATGATAATTTCAACTTTCTTCTGAATACCCACGTTATCTTTTTTAGAATTTTTTAACCTTTCCAAACGAAATGGTTGAGAAATTATCAGGGACATGATTGACGATCTTCCCTTCATTATGATTCCAATCCATATTCATCGTGTCTAAAAATATTGGATATTTTTTAATTCCCTTCAATTATAGAATCATTGGGTCCTTTCTACTTATAGAATTATCCACATTGTTCTCTTTTCTATGGTAGAAGTTGGATTGATAAGTCATAGTATTTTATCTACTCTAACCATCCTTGTTGTTTCATATACAATCATTTATTTGTGAATATATACTTGCGTATTTTTTGATCCTTATATATTTTACGCTTCTCTCTAAAGAGTTAATGTCGCTAGATTTTTAATGCGATGATTATTTCAGCCAACTCCAGATCATGTGTTGGATATTATTTCTAATGAACATTAAATTTCCTTGAACCATAGGAAAATAATTTGTCATTTTACATATACCCACATCCCATGCCATTCTTCTTGGCACTACTAAATACCACAAAAAGTTCTCCACTTGTCGGTAGTGTGAGAATGGGTGCAGTGATAAACAACTTTTTCAACTAATTAAAGCTATATTCGCATTCTTTACTCCATGAAAACTAGACACCCTTCAGATTTATCATGGTAAGAGGGTTTGAAAATCATGATAATTTTATCACAAACTGGCAAAAATATCCACCTAATGCATGGAAGATACTGATATTCATCACATATGTGGGCATCAACCATCCCTCAATTTCGTTTCTCTTGGATGGATCTATAGATATTCCATTTCTTGTTGTGATATAACACAATAATGATGCTTCCTTCAACCATAAATCATACTTGTTATACATTTCGTAGATCTTTTCCTTTCGCAAGGCCTCTTGTATAATGCTTAGATTCTTCTCATACTCATCCTTGGTTTTGGCGTATATTAGAATATCATCTATAAATACAATGAAACTTTTTTATAGGTAATCTATAATGACTATATTCATCACATACATGATTATTTATGGAGAATTACTGAGTTTGAAAAGAATTAATATGAATTTATAGGGCCCATACCTTGTATGAAAAGAAATTTTGGGGATATCATCCTTCTTCACCCTTGGAAATATCTAGACCCCAGATCCACCTAGGAGAAGTATTGTGCTCCTTGTATCTGATTGAATAATTCATCAATTCATGGAAGAGGATCATTTTTCTTTATCGTGATTTTGTTGAGTTCACAATAATCAATGTAAATGGGTATTGACACAACCTTCTTCTTGAAAAAGAAGACTACTACACCCCCTAGTGAAGCACTTAGGAATATAAAACCTTTCTTGATTATTCTTTATTTTTTTCTTTATCTCCTGAAGCTCCACAATAGATTTTTTATATAGAGTCGTGGATATTGGGAATTACCCAAGTAGAAGATCAATCGTGAATTCAACATCTATACTAAGCGGAAGACTAGGAAATTCCATAGGAAACACATAAGTGAATTCTCTGAGAATAGTAATTTCATCAAGGATGGTTGATTCTGTAGACTCAATTATATGTTAATGATTAGTGTTGTCATTGTACATTAATATCCACTATTGAGATGATGATGATAAACAAAATTCTTCCTCCTTTTTTGAATTATACAAAATCATGGGTTGATTCACCATGTAGAGAGTGATTTTCCCATCACGACAATTTATGTTGGATCTATATAGGGAAAGTCAATCCCTACTAAAAATTGTTTAAAATCTCTCCATAGGGAGTATGACAAAGTTCAATGGGATGTTCAATCCCGAAATTGTGATAGGGGGTGGGTTATAGTCATGGGATGAAATATTTCCCCTTTTTTATCACTGACATATCTACATCCATGATTTGTGGGGGTGTTGGGATTTTTCAACTAAAATTTTATAATATAAAATAATTCGTAGAACCAGAATCAAAACGTAAATTTCCTATTCTTGAATGAATAACTAGTGTACCTATCACCACTTCATTTCTGGGATTTTTTTTAGTGGTAGCGAAGGAAAAATCTCTCCAATACTACCTTGGAGGTTTTTGGTTTCCTTTTAAAACCCCTGGCATAGGGCATTGGTTGGAAAAGTTGTCTGGTTCATTGTGGTTGAAGAAATGGACAATGCTTTGAGGTTCAAATGGATAATTCCTTTACTCTTTCATTATAGTAGGTCTTACATTTCCATAGTTAATGTCTGGGTTCCTTTCTCTTCTAAAATTAAATCATTTCCTCGTCCCATTCAGGAAATTTATAGGCTGTTTCTTTCTGCACCTTTGGCAAGTTGGGTGTTGGAATTTCATAGAACTATGGGATTTATCCATAGATACTATATATTTAAAATCCAATTTACACTTATTATCCCCATGATACTCCTATGATTTTCTAATCTCCATTTCAAATTTGATGTCTCATCATATAATTTTTTCATAGCTATTAATGTCACTGATCACTAGGGATTTCTATAGGCTAGGTTTTCTCCCACCATAGAAGAAGTCAGCATTTCATTTAGGGGTAACGAAGAATCTAGAGTAATATCATGCAAGACATATAATTTATCCCTCACATGCTCCGATGGATGAATTATCTTTTTTCTTTAGGGAATGTAAGACCCTTTCCATCATAATTCGAAGGGTGCGAGGAAAATATTTATTGAAAATCATTTTCAGAAATTCATCCATTCCAGTGCCTCGATCTCTTCCTCAGGATTCATATTTTTGATCAATTTCCGCCATTGATCATCATCAACCTCTATATGGTATGAATGTAGAAGAACTTTCTCTTGTTCTAGAGATTGAAGAATGGAGAAGATCATCTCAATTGAGTTGATCCATTGTTCAGTATTTGAGGGATCAAATAATCAATTGAATGTAGGAGGCCATTATCTCATCAAACTCTCGATTGTGGCTTGTTCTTCATTTGGGTGGGTGGATTTTCCTCTTGACCCATGTTTCTATTCAAAACATTAGTTAACCGAGAGATTATCATGACAATGTTTGTGATTCCTTGTCCCATCGGATTTGTAATATCACAAGAACATTCATCACATTAATCTTCATGTCGGTTGTTAGCTCTATTCCTCATATTACATGCCATTGGTTGGAATAAAAGGAATGTTAGGGGTAGCACATAATGGGTAATCCAATGAAAAAATGATAACATATAAATTACATTTATTTACATAACTTATGACTTTATCGGATTCAGTCTATGTTATCCATGATCTACTTCTCAATATATATTCTTAGGTTCATTTTATATTCCCTTAATAATTAATCATACTAAACTTATGAACTTAACAAAGAATATCCCCTAGTATTATTTAACAAATAGTGTTAAAGGGTCCTTTGTTGTGAAATAGTTCCCGTTTGAGCCTATATTAAAGAGTTATTTTTGGGTTTTACCCCTAGATTTATCTTTTCTAGATCCACCTCTATCTGTTTGTTTCCAAACTGAGAGGTATTTCCTTGATAATAAACCTACTATATACTCACAAAATATTTTGGATATTTTTATTATATATAGTTCTATCTATAAGGCTTTATCTAGGTCTTTTTAATCCAAATCCGAAAATAACTAAACATATCATTTGATACCAACTATAAAAACCCTCTCCTTATTAACTATTTAAACATGCTTTATTACATAAACATGCACTTAAGAAAGATCTGTGGATCAAGAGGTCTAGTATATTGGGAAATTAAGAACATTACATGGAAAATTAAGACATAAAATAGAACATCTTTATTTTAAACTTCTTTGTCATGACCAACTCATTACTTCGAACTTAACATTGTATAGGATAACCTAAGGACATTCCTAAGAAAGGGATTAGCTATAAAACCCATTAAGGGAGTAAACTGGGAATAACATGAATAATTAAATACATGTTTTTCCATAGGAATATCAATGCATAATAATAGAAACATGAACATATTGGTATGATATATAATGATTATCATAACATGGAAATGTGGAAAAAACATATAACATGATATTAACATGATCCAAGGATCATCGCACATGGATGACCATTAGTAATCCCTCACTACACACAAATTATCATGATTAAAACCTCATTTCACTTGAATAAGCGTGAGTAAACCCTTTTTTTACTTGGTGTATCATTATACTAAATGGTAACCAATAAATTTGAGCGCTATCTGGGCACACCCTTTAAAAACATTTTATTTCATGCATAACTGTGCTACACAGATCATATAACATAGAATCAATCAAACTCATAAGATAATAAAAGATTAAATAATGTGGAATAAATACATGTATGTACCATTAAATAATTATACATTCATAATGATGAATATCCTTGACAAAGAAGTGGGTACGGTATTCACTAAACGATATTTTTTTCTTGGAATATCATGCGGCAAGTTTTGCAGCATAATAACATGACATAAAAATTTAAAGAAACTGTTGATGAGATAGAAAGGGGTATATAATAATATTTACCTAAAATGGAATGTGATGGGGTAATATATATACATGTCCAAATACATTTAATTTGGAAATAGATGGTGTAACATAATAAAGCAACTTAAAGGAAGAGGAGAAATGAAATACCTCTTATGAAATTTATTAATGCTTAGAGGTGTACATGGGTGGGATTAATGAGGAAGAAAGTGATATATATTCATTAAAGAATAAGGAGGGAAGAATGGGAGAGGTAATATATCATACCGAATCATTTTTAATTGAATATAAAATGGTATAAAAACATAAAAAAACTTGGACAAAAATGAGAAATGATGAAACCCATTACTTGAGTTTGTGACCTCAAGAGCTTGAGGAGGGGCTTTATGAAAGATTAGGGCCCCTTGGGAGGTTTCCAGAGAGATTATCTCAGATTAGTGATGTGATAAAATGATTTTTAGGGAAGATAATTTGGATCATGGGTGGGTGTATTGAGGAAATGATAAAGGAATTCTTTAATATTACACAAACATAGGTTTTGGAACCTATATAACAATATATTCAAAACTGAAAATCCTTCTATTGTTTTTTTCAATTTTTTTGGAAAAATGGGAGTGGAAAAAAATATTATAAGTCTAATGACCGAACATATTAATGTATTTGTCTTTCTTATGTGGAATTGAGTCACACTCTTCAAGAAATCATTTTAAAATGTTAAAATATTTTATAATTCTTAGAGAGTACACTACAACATTGTTAAATTAATATAACAAATCTAAAATTTAACTAAATTAATGTTAAAACATATTTTGGTTGAATTCCCTTTTCATAATATTTTATTACACCACTATTGGGTCATTATGATGTCATAAAACACATCACATATTTACAAGGTATTTAATTTTTACCCCAAAATTTGATTATGTTAGAAAATTATAAAATATTCACCATTGGATAATTTCGACATACTGGTTCCAAAAATAATATTTATTTTTTATAAATAATTTATTAAATAATTTAATTTTCATTTTTAAAATAAAAAACAACATCTATTGGAAAATCATGGATTTTTACAAAAATAGTGTTCAAACCTTAATAAAATTTACAGTTTCATTCAAAAAAATTATGAAAATTTATATTTAATAAAATTTAATTTTTTAATAAAATTTTATTAAAATATTTTTCATTTCAAAAATTAATTATTTCATCATAATATATTTCTTAATTAAATTTAAATATTAACTAAAAATTCTATTTGTGCTTTAAAAAGGCATTCACAATGTATCAATAATAAAATGAATGTATATTATTTATTATTTACAAAAAATGCACATAATAATAATGCTAGGTTCTTTTTACAAATCCATTTACTTAGCTAGATGTAATTCCCTGTCCCTAGTTACCCAGATTTGGTGCATTATTAGATAACATTGTCATCATTAAAAGGGATCATGTCCCAACATATAGATCAGTTTAATAGCCTTGGATGTACTGGATACATATATAAGTTTTACATTACATTATGAAATGGAAAAACAAAAATTTTGTGTCCCCTTTGACCACAGTAATATCCCATAGCATTTTCCTATAGGTCAATCATAATATAATTCTTTGCATCCGGTGAAAAATAACTCATAAGAAAGGGGTGAGCATAGATTCTAAGTACAGATAACAAAATAATAGAAACTATCATAAATAAGCAAGAAAATTTAAGGAAATGTAGATGTCTTAAACAAAATCCTTTTAAATGTAAAATTTATGAATAATATTGAAATTATTAATCAAATAATGCTATTTACATATTCACATGGATATTATGCTAATCGAATAATCACATGTAATATGAAAGACTAATTTCCTAATGATGGAATTCATAATACCAGATACCATTACAACATATTCAAGGCCTTGTGCCTATACTAAAAATAAAAAAATAGTATCAAATCCTTCTTCCAAGACACTACATTATCTCATGAGACCTACCAATTCATCGAGGGGCTATTTAGGGACCCACCCATCACTTACTACGTCTAGTGAATTACTCAGATGAAATGCTTGAAACATGACATAAACATTCTTATTAAAACTAGAATATGAAATATTAATACTTCTACCATAAAACATGAATTGTATTCAAATAGAACATCCACATCCAAATATATCACAAAACCATCAATACAATATGTATGATTGTATCATTCTTAATCAACATCAAACAAGTGTAAAATCTAACAAAGGATGTTGACATAGATGAAATCAATCCAAAAAAACTATTAGAGTAAAATATCTCTTTCCATATGAAATAAATAAAAATAAAGTAAAAATTTATTTGTAAAATATTATTATAATTTTCGAAGGTAGGATTTTGAGATGTATAATGGTTTAATGTAGCCACATGTGTCGTATATATTAAAAAAAATTCTTTCCTAAATTTTTTCTAAAAGGTCGTAAAGGACCTAGTTTGAAAAATGACAGAAAGATTCCTTTAAAAATATTTTATTTAAAGAAAAACAAGGGTATAAATAAATTTAACCCACAGTTGATGAAATAGTAAATATGTTTTGAAATACAATTTTTAAGAATCACATATATGGATGATAACTAAGTCCAAGTAGATACTTACATATAAACAACCTCGGATAATTAATGATATTGTAAAATTAACATTACCTTGTACTTTTCCTTAGTTAAGAGTATGTTAACCTCCTTTATAACAGTTAAATAATTGTTATTAAATTATAAAACAACCACATACATAAATATGATATCATATATGATCCTCTAATATTTATTTGTTAATAATATTTCAATAGTATCATTGTTTTAGGTGTTAACTGATTCATTTTCCTATATCTGTTTTATTACAAAAGACATGTCTATTATAAAAAGGATGTATTTTATTCATATCCAGAATGATGTTATGTTTTTTAAAAATTAATTTTAATCCTTAATTGAAATTTATTCTTGAATGGTTATGATGGGGAACAAAATCTTATTGCATCGTGGAGACGACAAGTTGTACGTACACACCAGCAACAATTTCATTCAATTGATGGTGAAATTGTATATAATTGGATGGTATATTATATATACCAAATCATTAACATGTTATATTGATTATTTACATCAATTATACACATTATTATTCCCATATAAATAATGGTGTTGAGTAAAAAAGTACACCACGATGTGAAAACGTTAATCTATACGTATGCATGTATGGTTACTTTTTCATTCATAGGATGGATAGAATAATGAATATTGTTGTACCAGAATTATAATAACCTGAAATTATTTATAAAGTTCTATATTTATTATTTTTTATGGAGACAACAAGTGAAGAGGAAGTGGATGAAGAAAATAACTTTGAAAAAGGTGACGAAATAATTACCTCTTTTTCGGGTGTTTCCTTTTGATTTGAAAAAAGGCACCATAGGTTGTCTTTCTGATCAATATATGGCCTCGAGGTTGAAGTGAGGGTAGTTGGTATAATTATTTAGTAGGTTTTGGATGATCCAAATGGAATTGGAGGTGTGAATTTGAGAAAAGGGTAAGTACCCTTTTATATGGGTGGTGTGGGGCACTTTAGGAATAGCTTGAAATATATTTTTATTATAAAAATATTTTCGGTTTCTACTAGCTCCAAATAGATTTATTTCATGGAAAATGTGGGAATGGGTCAAAAAAATCTCTACCAATAGATTTTATAAAATTTTAAGTCACCATATTAACCTTATCTTTTAGATTTAACTCTTATTTAAATAGTATAACTTTAAGCAAGTCTTCTAGTATTATTATAATACATGGTAAATAAAAATATTATAAAATGTCAAGAGAAACAAAATAGATTTATTATTGACAAATATATCATTATATAAGTCTTTTGGCCAGACCTTAATTTTTTAAAACTATTATATAATTTAATAAAATTGTAATTTTTTTTAAAACTCGTTTATGTAAATTTTGACACTATTTAGTATTTGGTTTTTGTGAATGTTTTAACAATCTGATTTCATCGAAAAAATTCATTGAAGTAAACCTATAATGTAATATTAACCTAGATAGTTATTGGATGGAATCAAAAATTTTAATTTACATTTATTTTAATATTTATAGCATTAATTATTTTAGACTTTCATTGATAAGGTAATTACATCATCATAATTTTTCATAAATAAATTTAATTATTTAATTTCTAAAAATTATAATTAAAATACCATGATGTAGGAAATATTTTTAGATTTCAAATTAAAATTTATAGTCAAATTTATCTTCTGTTTAACTCTATATTAATATTTTTTAGTTTTTAAAATTTGAATATAACACTTTTAACTCTCCTTTAAATAAAATATAATAAATGTCCTAGTCTAATAAAAGTGGATAAAAAATAATCATATTTCAGTCCAAAGCTTGATTTTGGTCGAAATACACTTATCCAATAAAATTTGGACAAGTGTTAGGGTAACTATAATATCATTTTTACTTTTAATTACCATATTTACTTTTAACCGCGGTAATAAAATTCAAAAGAAACTATTCACCAAAAATTATTTTCATCTTGTTGAACCAAATTTTACTTATGTCAACCGTGTCTCATGGATTTTTTAAATTCAATTCATAAAAACTGAAAAATTATGTTTTATGAGAATTTTCAAATTTTCCTAGAAGGTGGGTAAAATACGTTAAAAAAATTTATAAAATTTTATATATCTAATATTATTATAAAATGAGTCTAATTAATTACATAAGGTTAATATAGGTATTATGTACTTATTTTAACATTAAATTAAATTTAAATATAAAAATAAATATTTAAATAATAATTCTGTTTTAAACAATAACAAAGTTTTTTTCACTATTCTTAAAAAAATGAAAGTTGTCTAAAAATTACCCAAAATTTTCCCTAAGCTAATTTTGATATTCCAAAAAAATAATGAATGCCATTTTGATAAATAAAATTAAAAAAATTCAAAAAGTGGGTATTACTATTCATAACTGCTTTTTAAATGGCTAGTTTGATTGTTCGTCGTGTGCTAGAACTTAATGTTGTGTACATTGCAATCTGTTGTATTATTAAAAGAAAAGTGTACCATGGAAGCTTAGGTGTTAAATTCTTCCCCCCTTAAAATAATTTTGACCATGAAATTTCTATAATATTTTTGTTTAAAAATATTTAGTGGTTTTTCATCATATGTTCCTCAAATTCCCATTTTTCCTATTCTATTTTATGGTTTTCCAAAGAATGTTTACCTGATTTATTGTCCGGTTTCTAATCACTTGTTCAATGGTATCAGGAATCTTGATAGGCTCTTCACAATAATATGGATTATGTTCTAACTCAAATTCTTCATAGGTGAGTACATGCTTTGGGCCAGGCATGTGTTTTCTCTACAATGATATGTGGAACATATCATGAACTTTGGAGAGACATAGCGTCATTGGAAAACAGTGATCTACAACTGCAATTTGTATTAGAAATTCGAACGGTCTGATGTAACAATGACTTAATTTTCCATTCTTACTGAATCCTATAACACACTTCCAGGGAGATACCATCATGAAAACATAATCACCTACTTGACGTTCCAAATACTTATTTCTGTTATTGTTAGATCTCTTTTTCATACATTGAGATGGTTTGACGTGGGTTTGGATAATCATCACTTTTCTATTGTTTTCTAAAAAAATTATGGTCTTATGAGTTTTCTATCACCAACATCCTCCCAAAAAGATGGTGTGTGACATCTTTTTCTATATGACGCTTTATATAGTGTCATCTGAAAACGTGAATGTAAGCTATTTTTATGATGAAATTCTACTAGAGGTAAATATTGATCCCACATACCTTGAAAGACTAGTGAGAAACATATCAACATGTATTATAGTGTTTGAATAGTCTATTTTGATTGTCCATCAGTTTAGGGGTGGTAGGCATTGCTTCAACGAAGTTCAGTATCTAGGGATTTTTGAAAACATTTCAAAAATCTTTATGTAAAATGTTTATCATGATCAGAAATAATTGATAGGGGTACACCATGATGTCTTAAAACATAATTAATATATACTCATCCTAAATGTTCAAGTGTTAAATCATATCTTATAGAAAGAAAATTTACTGACATGGAAAGATGATCAATAATGATCCATATTTCACCATTCATTCTAAGAGACCTTTGTAACCCCAGGACAATGTCCATCGTACTATCATCCCATTTCCACTCAGGTATGGGAAGAGGTAGCATGTATCCTCTACGATGTTGCCTTCCATCATTATCCTGTTGAAAAACCATATATCTTGACACATGATCATCTTTATCCCTCTTCATGTTGTCCCACCAAAAATGTGCCATCAAATCACTATACATATTAGTGTTACCAAGTTTTATATAGAAATTGGAGGTATGAGATCATCCAAAAATTGTTTTTTAAGATCCGTTATATCTGGAAAACAAAGCCTCCTCCCAAATTTCAAAATGTCATCTTCATATACAAATTTGATCAATCTCCCATCATTCACATCATTAATATTTGTTTGAAACTCCTCATCATCAATTTGGGAACATTTTATCCGTTCAAGTAAAGATGGTTTGGAAACCATTTGAAAATTGTATTGATATTTCATCATCCATTATTATTCTCATATCCATATTTAATTTATCAATAATCATAGGAGCCATATCAACTCTCATATTTTTCATAAATCCATGATGACTTCTTCTCAAAGCATTTACCACCTTATTTTCCTTCCCTGGGTGGTAGTGTATATTCAAATCATAATCCTTGAGTAGCTCATGCCATCATCTTTTCCTCATGATGAGTTTTTTATGAGAAAATATACTTTAAACTCTTGTGATCAGTATTTATCTCTTATTTCTCACCATGGAGATAGTGTCTCCATATTTGTAATGTAATTGTCATTATTTTTAACTCAAGATCATGAGTACAATAGTTTTTTTCAGGAATTGTTAGCTACCATGACGTATATGAAATAACACTATCATTCTATATGAGGACACAACCAAGTCCTTTCTTTTAAGCATAACTATAAATAACAAACCCATCATTCCCCGATGGTAGAGTCCAGATAAGATCATTGACTAATCTTATCTTCGATTCCTCAAAACATTTTTCGTACTCTATTGTCCAACCAAATTTTTCCCCTTTATATGTGAGATTTGTTAATTGGTTAGCTAGTTGGGAAAAATTATGGATGAAACGTCGATGATAACCTGTTAAACCAATACAACTATGTACCTCAGTAATACTCTTCGGTGATGGTTGTTCTTGGATTTCCCTTTTCTTTGAAGGATCAAAAGTGATTCCATCCTTTGAGACAATATTTCCACAAAAAGTAATATCCTAAAGCTAGAAATCACACTTTATAAACATCCCATAAAATTCATTTCTTCCAAGAGTATTTCGAATTGTTTGGATGTTATTTTCATGATCTTCAGAGCATTTGTAATAAACCAAGATATCATCAATAAATTTCCACTACCAAGTCATCAAGATATTCCTTAAAAACACAATTAATTATATCCATGAAATCAAAGGGTGCATTAGTCAGTCCAAAAGGTATTACAGTAAACTCTTAATGCCCATACCTGGTTTAAAATTCTATCTTGGAATTTATTCTGGCTTCATGAACAACTGATGATATCCAGATCGAAGGTAAATCTTTGCAAAATATTGATCTCTACAAAGTTGATCAAATAAATCATCAATTCGAGGAAGAGGATACTTTTTCTTTATTGTTACAACAATGATCTCCATATAGTCAATGCACAACCTCATAGATATATCTTTTTTCTTAACCAAAGGAATATGGGCCCCCATGAAAAAACAATAGGGTGAAAATCCTTTATTAATAAATTCTGATAGTTATTTTGTTGGTTCCAGTAATTCCACAATGTACATTCTATATAGGGTCTTCTATATCAGCCTTGAACGAGGAATTATGTCAATGGAAAGCTCAATTTGTCTTTCTAGAGGATGTCCAAGTAAATCCTCTGGAAGCACATCAACATATTCTTTCACAATAGATACAACCTCTATTTGAACATTCCTTTCCTCAACCATAGTTTTTTAAATCTCTTCCTCCATAATAATTTCATTTAGCAGAGCTACTAGAGTGGATCTATATGATAATTAGATGGTGATGTTTCTACTCTAAAGATAAGTTATTCCTTTTCATCATAAAAAATTGATTCCTACTTCTTCTTATAATAAATTTTCACATCATGGTCTGAAAGAGAATCTATACCAATGACTATATCAAATTCATTCATGGGTATGATGATGAGATCAGTAGATAAAGCATTTTTATATTCCAAAATGGTAACTGATTTACAAATCATTGTTGGAATTATTACTACCCTTCGAGTTTTGACTGAAAACTCCCTTATTAATTAAAATTGGAAATATCTAATTTTCATGAAAAAATATTAAGATATTAATGAATTTGATTATCTAGAATCCAATAAATCATTTGATAAATTTTTTTAAATGATTAATATACCTTCCACCACGTCATTTAGAACATTAAAAACTTTAGTTTTGATTGTATAAGCTTATCCTTGCTCCATTGTCCATTTATGAGGTAGGTTTCCTTCATTATTAGGAATTTTTTTTGCATAATCTCCCATTTCATTACAACTATATCATTAAAAATCGACAACATCTTTCTCCCACTTACAATGACAATCTTCGTGGACTTTTTCTCTACCCTTGTAATGAAATCTCATACACATTTCAAAATCACTTGGGTGTTTCTTCCCACATTTACTACAGGATGGAAATTCAAATTTTCAATTCATCCTATTTTTTCCATTTCCATAGTGTTCAATAGATTGATTTTTCTCTTTCTTTTCATTTAAGTCGTAAGACATAGAAAAATTCCTTACATATTTTGATAATAGATGAGACTATATCATTATACGATGTGAAGTATTATGAGAATAATTCTTGAAGTAAAATCATTTTAACCAATCAAATAATCGATCAATCTTACTTCTTTGTTTACGTATATAATTTGCATCATGTCATTATAACCTTGTAAAGTTCACCTCATACATTACAACATATGTCTCCTTCTTTTTCCTCAAGCACTGAAATTGCCTTTCCATATCCACTCGATGTTCATGGGGAAAGTATTTTTCTCAAAACATATCTTTAAACTCCCTCCATTCCATATTTGATATTTATACATCCTGCTTTGTGTTTTGAATAATTGACTACCATTGATCTGTATCTCTTGTGAGGCAATAAACTACCATGAAAAAATTTCCCCTTTAACTACTCCCCAAATCATGATATATTTTCTTGAAGTAATATATCAATTTCTCACCTATAGATGGATTTATAGTGCCATTGAATGTTGGTGGTTGTTTCCTCACAAAGCTGTCTCACACTGATCATTTGTGTTGTGGAGTAGGGTGCTTCATACATGTAAGGTTTTTATTAATAACCAAAGTGAGTTTTCCCATTATGGTTATATTTTTTTCAACATCAGTTTCATCACCATCTCCACTATAATTTTCTTCAGTAGAAGGGAATCCATAAATGGATTACATGCATTGATACTGTTTCCATTCCTTCCACTTGGCATCATTTTTAAAAAATGGAATACTGTAGATTAGTTTATGAATCACAATTTATAATTCCAAACATGTAAAATACATAGAATAAATTGTACAATTTATGTATAAAACCCATTATCATAAATATGTTTCCATTTAGGAAGTATTTAATAATAAATAATTCATAATGATTTGTAAAGAAAAATTGAATTATCCTAAGAATATCCCCAGGGAGTGTAAACGATGTGCGCAATAAGGCTTTTGTCATGTACCAGGATACCCCTAATCAAGACTGAAACTCCTTGTTAGAGTTTTCACTACTAGTTACATTTGTTCCATAACCACGCCAACTTGTAGTAATTAGACAGGGATGTATATTATGGAGAACCCACATAATATTTACATTACTATAATTTTTGGATATTCTTATATACTAATCCTAAAATTCTATCTCAGGTTAATGTTTTCTAATCATATTTTTTCTAAATATAGTTTCCAAGGTTTGTACTAAACTTCCTCTGATACAAACTATAACTCCCTAAACCTAGTTACCTAGAGTTAGTGAATTATTACATAACATTGGCATGATCACAAGGGATCATTTCCTGAAAGACCGATCAATTTAGTATCCTTGAATGTACTAGATACATACATAAGTTTTACATTACATTATGAATTGAAAAACAACAACATTTTGTCTCCTTTGAACACAATCATATCCCTTATCGTGTTCCTATAGGTAAATCATAATATACTCCATCACATAATGGGGAAAATAAAGCATAAGAAAGGGGTGACCTTAGATGATTAGTAAGGATAACAATACAGCGGAACCTATCATAAATGAGGATATACATTTAAACTTATGTATATGTATAAAACACAATCATTTTGAACATAAATTTTTTTCATAATATAGAAAAGATAAATAAAATAATTCTATTTTCTTATTTACATGGATATTCTACTAGTCAAATAGTCACATGTAATATCAATAGCTAATTTCATAATGATGGAATGAAAAATCCCAAAAATCATAACCACATAGGAAAATGCCTCGTTCCACGAATAAAAATAAATAAATATTGTAATGTCATTATACCAAGACAATATTTTGTCCCATTAGACCAAACGATGTATTGAGGGGCTATTGCGGTCCTCACCCATCACTTAATAATTCCAATATATTCCTTAAATGGAAAGGTTGAAACATAACATAAAAATTCTTATTAAAACTAGAATACGAAATATTAATACATTAACCATAAACCATGAATGGTATAAAAATAGCACATCCATAGTCAAATATATCCCAAAACCTTCAATACAATATAAAATATTGTATCATAATTAATAGACATCAAACTAGCATAAAATCTAACATTGTATTTTGACATATATGAAATCTATCAAAAAACTATTTGCGTGAAATATCTATTTCTACTTGAAATAATTTAAAACTAAAGAAAAAATCTATTTTGAAAATATTATTATAAGCTTTTTAGGGATGTTTCATAAGTGTTGTAATGGCAGAAAGCATCCATACCCACTGTATATGTTAAAAATCCATTCTTTCCATAATTTTGTAGAAAAGATCATAAAGGACCTTGTTTGGAAAACCAAAGAATGATTCCTTTAAAAAATAGAAATATTCAAAAAATGGTAAAAATGAAATCAACCAAGAGATTAGAAAATAGTAAAAAATTGAAATACATCTTTAACAAAAACTGATATGGATGATAAAGATGTCCCATTAGATACTTATGTATAAACAACCTTATATAATTAATGATATTGTAAAATTGACCCATACATTGAATTTTTTCTTATTCTATGGTGGTAGTTTAACCTCTTTTATAATGTTTTAATAATTTTTGATAAATTATACAAGAACCACATACGTAAATATGATACAATATATGATCCACTAATATGGTATTGTTAGTAATATTTCTGAAGTGTCATTGTTTCGTGTTATAACTGATTCCTTTTCCTTTATATGTTTTGTTATGTAAGTCATGTTTGTTATGGATAGGACATATTTATTTCGTATCTAGAATGATATTAAGTTCTTTATGCATTATTATTAATCATAAAATGAAAATTATTCTTTAATGGTTACGATGGGGAACAAAATCACATCACATTGTGGAGATGGTGAACCCTACATACACATGAGAGACAATAACTTTTATTTATGGTGAAATCATAAGTAATTTGATGGTATATTATATATACAGAATAATCAAAATGTTATACTTATTATTTACATCAATTATACACATTGTTATACCAATACAAATAATGAAGTGTTGAATAAAAAACTATACCACGACGTGAAAATGGTAAGTTGTATATACACATGTATGGTGACATTGTCATTACTAGGATGGATATAATAATGAATATGCTTGTACCATATTGATAATAACATCATAGTATGTAGACGGTACTGGTGTTATTATTTTGGTATGGAAACAACAAGGAATAAGGAAGTGGAAGAAGAAAAATAACATTGAATAAGGTGAAGAAAAAATTATGCCTTCTTTGGGTGTTTTATTTTGATTTGAACCAAAGAGATCCTTAGTTTTTCATTATAATCAATGTAAGGCCTCTTGTTTGAGGTAGTTTTATTTGGTGAATATTTTATCAGGGTTTGGAAGAGAAAATTTTCTTCGTATTTTTTGAATTTTAGAAAAGGGGTAGTACCCTTTTATAAGAAAGGTGAGGGGAACATTAGGAAGAGCATGAAATATTATTTAATTAGAAAATAATTTTCGGTTTCTAGTAGATCCAAATGGATTTATATCAAGGATGATGTGGGTATGATTTTAAAAACTCTCAAAAAATAGTTTATAGACATGTTTAGGTCACCATATTAACCTTATTTTTTAGATTTAACTCTTAGTTAAACAGTTTACCTTTTACCATGTCTTCTTGTATTATTAAAATACATGGTTAATAAAAATACAATAAAATGCCAATTGAACCTAAAATTGTTCATTAATGAAATATCTATAATTATATAAGTCCTTTGGATGAACCATAGATTTTTAGGACTATTATATAATTTAATAAAATACTATTTGTTTTAAAAACTAATTTATGTCAATTTTCACACTATTTAGTATTTGGTTTTTTGATAGTCATAAAAATCTTATTTCATTAAAAAAACATCGAATCTACCCTAACATTCTGTATTAACATAATAAATTATTTTATGACATTAAAATATTGAATTTACATTTATTGTAAAATTTATAACATCAATTATTATAGTCTTGCATTAATAAGGTAATTACTTCACCATCATCGTGTCATAAATAAAATTATTTATTAAATGTCTAATTTTATTAAAAAAATTACAATGATGAAGTAAATATTTTAATATTTATAATGAATATTTATAGTCTAATTTATCTTATGTATATCTCTATACTAAAAATGTTTTAGTTATTAAAATTTGAAAATAACACTTTTAACTCTTCTTTAAATAAAATATCATAATCGTCCTAATCTAATCCAAGTGAATCCAAAAGGATCATATTTTGGTCCTAAGGTTGATTTTTTTCTCATCACACTTTTCCAAAAGAATTAGGACATGTGTTAGGGTAATTATAATATCATTTGTATCTTTAATTCCCCTATTTACTTTTAAATGTGGTAAATAAAATTCAAAAGTTACTATTCACCCAAAAAAATTCATCCTATTGAACCGAATTTTACATGCTGATTTTAACCATGTATTTAGTATTTTTGAAATACAATTCATAGAATCTGTAAAATTTTATATTAGGAAAATTTTAAAATATTCCAAGAATGTGGGTTAAAGATGTTACAAATTCAATAAAATTATTTCAATCTAATATTATTATAAAATAACTCCAATGAATTACATTGAATTAATATAGGTAGTATGTAGGTATTTTGACATTAAAATAAATTTAAATTTAAAAATAATTATTTAAATAAAAATTTATTTTTAAACAATTATTCGGTGTTTTCAGTATTCATCAAAAATTGAATCTTTTCAGAAAAATATCAAAATTTCACCATAAGATAATTTTGATTTTTTAAATCCAAAAATAATGTCCATTTTGAAAAATAAAATTTATAAAATATCAAAAAAAGGTATTACTATTCATAACTTCTTTTTAAATGGTTATATTGATTGGTCATGGAGTGCTAAAACTCGAAGTTGCGTACAATGCAAGCTATTAGGTTATTCCAAGAGAAGATTATTTTGAAATCTGTAGGGTTACACTAGAATATTCCCTAAGAGAATGGTATGTGATGGAGGGGGTTTATCGGGGTGGTTCGAGGATCATGGTTTGGGACATGATCTCGATGAGCTTGAACTTCTCTCGTAAATGGTTTCTCTCAATCTTAAGTTGTTGGATCTCAGTTTGGGATTGGTCTAGAGAAAAGCATATAAAATCTATCTCCCTCAAAATATCCTATATATGGGCTTCAAAGGTAATGATCCTACTGGTTATGGCCATCACTTCCTTTTTATGTCTCAAAAGGATTTTTTAAAGCCAAATATATATATATATATATATATATATATTAGTCATGTGATAACTATTCAACGACTATATTATCAATGGTAATCGTGATTAATGTTTTTTTAAACCAAATAAAAATACATGAGTTTTCTATATCTATAAGATATGAAATTAAATAAAATAAAGGTATTTTAATTCATGAATGTTTGGGTCAATACGTGGATCCTCTCACTCTTTTATTTTGAAATAATTTTCAAATGATATCTATGTATTACCTCAAAAATTAGATATTAAACTAGATGTGACAACACCTAGTTGAACAATGGATACATCAAAAGATTCCAATTCTTCTCTGGTTGATGATTCTGGGAATATGATTCCGGTAAATCTCATGATCCTTCTGATAGTAGAATTTTATGTGATTATTGGCATGGATTGGATTTCTATATATAGAGTACATATAAATATACAAGGAAGGGAAGACACATTTCATATTCCCAATCAATCTGTGATCTTATATTCATTCAAGTATTAAATGACTTATAGTAGAAATTAATTCCTAGTTATGTGTCTCGATTACTATAAATTAGGGATATATATCTCAAATGGTTGTGGAGAAACTCACAATTAAGAATACGCCCAATATACAGGAGTATTATGAAGTTTGTCTAAAATAATTACCATGATTTAACCGTATTCAATAGAAATCATACATGGTGCTCTCCCTATTTCAAGGATACCTTATAGAATAGGCCTAATTGTGTTGCAAGAACTAACTGAAAAGTACTTTTTTTATTATCGTCTAGGGAAAGGCCTAGTACCTCCGTTACAAAGAGCCCTCGAGGGGGTTGAAAATAATGTAATCCAAGAGAATATTTATGGGCAACGATCTGGCACTCTCGCGGAAGAGACCCCAAGCCCAAAAAAGAGGGAAAGTCCTTCTTTTGGGCAACCGAGGCTTGTAAGAGTGTCTACAACAATGTTAGTTTCCCTCAAGCTATGTTGAATGACTTGTCCCAAATAAATCTACATGCCACTCATTGGTACACAAATTGTATTTTTTATGATGAAATATAGATCAATGAGACTCTGTATAGATTACTGAGAACCTAACAATATCAATATCAAGGAAAAATATTATATTCCCTATATTTAAGCCTTATTTGAACAACTATGCAGAGCCTAATATTTTTCAAAGATTTATATTTGTTCAACATATCATCAATTAAGGGTTTAGAAGTAGTATTTACCAAATATAGAATTCCATATATTGTATAGAGACTATGAATTTATTTTGATTCCTTTGGGCCTTATTAGTTCCCCTTATATATTCATGTATCTACTGAATATAGTCATTAGAGTCTATCTTGATTAGTTTGTGGTAGTCTTTATAGACAATATTTTTTTATTCCAATTTTGAATTTTGTATTAAGAAATTTTATTTTTTGGGTCACATAATCTCAAGAGAGGGGATATCATTGGATAAAAAAAATATATGTTATGAAAAGTTGTCCATGACCAATAGGGGTAACTCAGATCTAATATTTTCTTGGTTTGGCTAGATATTGTGGAAATTTTGTTAATTATTTTTTGTGATTGTCTATTTCAATCACCAAGTTGACTTAAAAATATGTTTAGTTCATGTAGATGGAGGATTCTGAGGAACATTACATATAGCTAAAATATGGTTAGACAGTTCAACTATGATCACACTTCTCGATAGATGGAAATTTTTTGTGATCTACAGTGACACATCCAAGAAGTGGTAGGGTTATTTTCTAATGAAAAATTATATGCTAATAGCTTATTCCTCATGAGAATTGAAAATACACGAGCATAATTACCAAACTAAGGATTTTGAATTTTTTGTGTTAATTATTTCACTAATGGTATGGAGAAATTATCACTGTGGTGAAAGGTGTGGTATTTAAACTGATCATAAAAGATTAAAGTATATATTTACACAAAATTTTCTTAATATGGGAAAAATAAGATTGTTGGAGTTGATTAAGGGATACGATTTCTCAATACATCAACAACCAATAAAAGAGAACAAGGGTGAATATGCTTTGAGTCAAAAGGACCATGCTATAATATCCCTAATGAGGATAAGAAAAGATCCAATTTTTATGGATTTTCAATGGATGGATCTTGAAATTTTAAATTAGGGGAGAAATATTATCATTTTCCAATGAATATTAAACCATATATACCCGTCAATACTAATAATGTGTAGAAGGATGATTTAGAGATACAAAATCAGGTGAGAATGGTTCATGAATTAAAACTTGATTGTGATGGAATAATAAGTTTCAGGAAGCAGGTTTTCATTCCTCCCATACCAAATTTAAATAATGATCTCTTGGATAAGGCTCATAGTTCATAATTCTATATTCATCATGGGGAAAAAAATATGTAAAGCTAACTGAATGAATATTTTTTTGGATGGAATGAAATTTAATGTTGTCTAATATATCTCTCAATGATTAATTTGTCCGAATTCTATGGGTGAGAGGCACAAGTATAAGGGGATGTCACAACCCTTAACCATACCAAAATGTAAATGGGAAAACATCATTATAGAATTTTTTATCAACCTTCCAAAAAAATATAAATACCAAAATTCTCTCTGGGTTATAGTTTATCTCCTTATGAAGTTGTAACACTTTATTACTATTAGTGAGGATTTCTCCCTTATCAGATTGGAATGATTTATTTAACAGAAGTGGTAATATTGCATGGAGTGCCACCTTTCATTATATCTGATTGGGATATGAGGTTTGACTCCTTGTTTTGGAGAAGTATTTATTATTTTCTAGATATAGATTTATGTTTCAGCATGTCTTAACATTCTCTAAAAGGTGGTCAGTCAGAGAGGAAAATTTTAAATATAGAAGAATTGTTGAGAGATTGATCATTGTATTTCATTGGTGGTTGGGATCAACACATACCTTTGGTTGAATTTTCATACAATAATAGATTTAAATCCTGTATTCAGATGGCTCCTCCTTAAGCCCTATATGGTAATAAGTGAAAAACATCAACATGTTGGGATGAAGATAGGGAAGGAAAACTATTAGGACTTGATATTGTTGATGAAATGGTAGAAATGTTAAAATATATTCAACAATATATGGTAGAATCTAAGAGTCAAAAAAATATTAATACTAAAAATGGAGGAAAATAATTAGAGTTTAAAGTATGTGAAAAAGTATTTCTATAAATATATCCCTGTAAGAGATTGATGAGATTTGTGAACAAGGGTAAGCTAATCCGTTTTTATATCTTTCATTTTGTAATTATGGATTATGTTGGGAAGGTTTCTTATCGATTGGTGATTCCATAAAATATATCTCATCTTCATGATGTGTTCCGTGTATATATTCTATTAAATTGCATAAATGATCATTCACATTCACTAAACTCATAAGTCATACCGCTGGAGCAAGATCTTTCTTATGACGAACAACCGATTGAGATTCTAGATAATAGTAAAAAGAGTCCATGCAAAATAAGATCACTCAATCAGTTAAAGATTTATGGGTGAACCTCCAATTTGAGGAAGCTACATGGGAACATGAGGATGTAATGCGGTAGAGGTATCCCTATCTTTTTGTATCTAAATGATGAATTTCAATGGAAAAAATAGTGTATTGGGGGTGGAATGTAACAAAATTAGATTTTAATGAAATATTATCTTTAAATTATATTAAAATTTTAATATCTTTTATTACATGAAATCTTGAGTTTAAATGAACCACAAGACCCCCTTAGTATGAAATTATCATTACAACCTATTATTTATGAAAAGTGTAAATCAATTATATTTTTTTATTTTTGTATGATAAATTTGTTGAATTAATATTAATAAACGAAACCAAGGAATAACATATTCTATATATATAATATTTTTTTGATATTAATCCAATTGATATTTAGTAATTGTGTATGAATAGACCTGATTTTATATATAAAGAAACATATTTTAAAAATGGTAATTTTATGGACTTTTAATAGGGAAAATTTATTTATGTAAAATTTTGACATGTAAATAATTTTTATATGAAAACAAAAAAATATTCTCTAAATGTGAGATATAAAAACTTTAATTTTTATGAAATTTTTATATTTTTTTTATAACTTTCATGTATTGTTGAATATTAAAAATAAACTAAATCTTAATTTATTTTTTTATAGAAATAATTTATTGTTAAATTATATTATTTAATTTGTTTAAATATAGAAATACATATACTTTAATATTTTAGTATAATTTCATTCATTGAAATAAATTTTATAATGAATTTATATGTACAAGCATTTCTATATTTTACAATGTTTTAACTCATAAAAACCCGTTCTATTTTTCTGAAAATAGGATTGAATTTAAATTAATTAGTGAAACTTTTATTATTTAAATATGTATAATTAGATTCTATATTTGGAATCACTGGGTAAAAATTACGTAAATTTTTTTTTTATTTTTGGGAATTCTGATTAGTAAAATTGTTAATTTTTTCTAATACAGTTAAATGGTAAATATGGTAAATAAGGATAAAAATAATTTTATAAAATTACCCTACAAATATCTTAATATCAACTTATGATTTTGTTTCGACCTAAATCATACACTGGTCAAAATGGTATCCTTTTTCAGCCACTTGAATGAGATTAGAACATTTATTTTATTTTAATCAAAGAATATTCAAATATGTCTCTAACGAATTTTAATAAATAAATCATTTTTAATTTAAGGCTGTAGAGAATATAAATTAGTTTACAAATACTCATTTCAATGATAAAAGGGGATTCCTTATCATTGAAATTTATTTTTAATTATTATGAAATAAATAATTACTTTAAAAGATTGAATATTGACCAAACATAAATGATTTAATTGATGAAAAATAAATAAATTAAATTTTATTAAAATTATAATAACCATAAAGAGACATAAACACATGAAAAAATCTTATTTGTTGAGTATAACTTGACCATAATGATCCAAGGTTCAATTTATTGTCAAATTTGAGCTACATGGAAAAGATTATGATACTTGAATTATTTTATTTAATGTGTTGTTAAACTTATAACTTTCATGATCTAATATGTATAACATTTTTAATATATGATTTTACAAAATATATATTCTAATATAATTATTACTCTAAAATATAGAATAATTATCATTGTTTAATTAGTTAATTTTTAATTTTTGTTCAAAAATAAGTGTATTAAATAATTTCAAAAAAATCGATATTGTAATAATTTTATTAATAGATATATCAAATATATGTTATTAAAATTTTAAAAAACAATTATTATTTGGGATAATTAATATAGCCAATTAATTTACTACATGACCATGACCTCATAATAATATAATAATGTATTTGGTTTGAAGTTAACTTATTGGCTTAATAATTTTAGAAATCAAAGAATTGAATAGTGTCATAATTGACAATATTGTTTGATTTAAAAAAATAATGTATTATTATGTTCTAAAAAAATATTTAAAAAATATATAACAATTATGATATGGTCAAAAATTTCAAAAACAAATTATTTATGTTCTAATTTACATCAAATAAGTTAATATTTTCACATTTAATATTCAAATATTTTTTAACCTAGATAAAAATTAAATAGAATAACTAAGTGTTAATTAAAATTATAAGGTTTGAATTGATAGATAAACATGTCTAAATTTTATTCTTTTATGAGATTAAAACCTTACCTAAACTGTTCTTCAAAAAATTGCAAATATTGGAGGTTTTTTATTATGGTTTCAATTTATTATAAATTTATATTTTTTAGTTTCCAAAAGTGACCCTCACTATAATTATAAAGGGAACCTCCTCCCTCAGTTATTCATAGGTCGTTGAGCATTCATGTATAGCTATCCCCTGGCATAATCCATTATCATCTTTTCTAGTTACATTATAGAGATTTTGATCTTATTCAATGAAAAACTCTAGTACATTTAGAGGAGATTTGGAGGGATCACGTCGAATAAGAGTTAATCTATTAAATAGATTTATTCAAACTTCTTTATAATTATACTTTCTATTGATGAGTTATTTAATTATAAACTAATAAATAAAGTATCACTTATATACATAGATGTTATTATGATTATGAAATGACATGTCACGAAACATCCTAGGTACCCTAGAAACCTGATAACCGAGATGACCCTAACATGCCCTGAGGGTGTTCGTGATCCCCATGGGTCAACGACTAGCATCGAGAATCATACAACATGCATGTTGGAATGATTTCTTCCCAATAATTCACAAGAAAAATATTATCAAAATAGTATGAATATTAAAATAAAACTCTATTAGGAGTAATGTACCTAAATAAAACAAGGAATAAAAGTCCAATGTACTATTACCCAATGAACTAGAATTCAAAAAACCACACCCAATGTCCCAATAGATACAAATCACCAAGGGCATGGTTTAGCATTTGGATCCACCTCTGAGATAACCCTTCCCATTGCCCAAAACGGGAGGAATAAAGTCTACAAAAACTTGTAGGCATGATTAGGGTGTGTGCCTAAGCCCATTATGATACCACCAAAGATTTCATAACAGATTCCAAATATATTTCAACTGAAGAAATGATTTAAATTTTCTAGATAAATAGGTCTAGAAATACAAAAGTATATTTAAAAAAACAAGATCTAATTTTTTTAAATGATGTAAATATACATTTGAAGTACATACCTTTCAATATAACAGATGGATAATTTCTAAAAGAATGGCTTAAGTAAAACATTTAAATAAAAAATTTATTTAAATTCATCAGGAATGTAATGTAGTGTAAGAACCCAGTTTTTGTTGAGAAAGACTTTCGAATATTCTTGATAATAATCCAAAGCAGTGCCTTCAGACGGCGTGCGATTCTGAGCCCCGAAGTGGCCAGAATTAAATTTTTAGTGCGTTCACACTGGAAACGCCAAATAAATGTGATAAATCCTAAACGGTTCCCCGGATCAGAGATCCGAGTGTACTTATGGATCCGAAATGGCGTTTGTACCCTAAGAACGACATAAAACTTGTCGGTGCGGGATGTTGGGACCCCTCGCTCACTTCCGGAAGGTTAAACGGATAAATTAATTAATTAATTTATTCATTTAATGTTGAAACACAGGTATTTCTTAAACGGAGGCTCGGATTGGAAAACTGAGGGCACTGTTGAGTTCGGAGACTGTCGTTTACCCTAGGAGGGGTGTAAGTATTGCGGGCGCGGCCCGTTTGTGAATAATGTCGCCATGGCCGTTTTCATAATTTAGTGGCTTCAGTCGTTAAATTTTATTACTTTTGAATGGGGTATCAGATTAAAATATTGAGACTTCCGTTGTGCTCAAGAGACCGTGTTTACCCTAGGGGCACCCTCTTTTTTTCCTGAATCAGCAGCGGAGTCAGGGGCGTGCCGAGCGGGGGGTTTAAGTGTTTTCTACTTAAAGGAACCCCCACCCTCTTCTTCTCCTCCTTCTAACTCAAACCCTCCCCCTCTTCTCTAGCTCCGGCGAAGCACTCCGTTAAGGCAACTCCGGCGATCCAATTCTTGCAAGGCAGCGGAGCGGTGGCGGACTCCCTGTGAAGCTCCAGGAATCGCCCAAGAGGTAGGAGTCGTTTTTGTTTCATTTTTAATTCCCCGCTATCTTTGGGCTTAATTTATAGCGTCAAATTGTTATTAGATCGTCAATCGATGCCATTGATTTCTTAGTACGTCTACGAGCATTCCAAATCTTATTTCGGAATCGAAATCCGACCTCTAAAACCTCCGAAGAGGCCCGACGAAGATCCGCGGGTTTTTGGGTTTTCTGGCCGCCACGGTGGTCCGGCGGGTTTCCAGCAGTGGCGGCACGGTGGTCTGGTGATCTCCAGGAGGCGGAATGGCTGTGGGTTCCGGCGAGGGGAGCTGGTTAGCAGGGAAGTGATGGGTTGCGTCCGGGGTCGGCCAGGGCGTGCGGCGTCGGCCGGTTTGCTGGGCGCCGGCGCGGGGCAGCGCTCACCGGAGCGCGACGGGGAAACGGGGTCGCGGCGAGCGACCCCGCGGAGGAGGCACGACCCGCGTCGTGTGGGTCCTCAAATTGTGACCAGCCTCATCCGTTCAGTGGGGTGGTGGACCGGGTCCACCACCGGCCCGCCTGGCCAAGCCACGGGCCGGCCAAGGCCGGGTGGACCGGCTGGTCCAGGCCGGTCCAGCCCCAGGGGCCTTGCCCCCTTAGTGTTTGGACACCCGTATTTTCTGCTACGGGTGTCCGTTTTGAGTGTCGTCTGTGGCAGAGCCTTCCTGGCGTCGAGGTGATGTTTCTGAGATGGTTTTGGGAATTTTTAATTCCCAAAACGAGGGGCCTTGGTGGCGCGACACGTAAGTCAAGGGGTTAGTCGTTCCTTCGACGGATCTTGTTTTGAGCGGCGTGGACGCGTCCGACTTCCGATTTAAGCGCCGTCAGTGGCGTTGGAACCCTAGCGTCAAGGAAGAGGTTTCTAGAGTGGTTCCAGGAATTGAAGGAGTTGAGGTGTTGGCCCCATGACCTGTCTTTTGAGTTGTGGGCAGATTTTAGCAACTTTTTAACCGGACGTCCGTTCGAGGCATGCGAGCAGTCAATGATGGGTGTTATTCTGAGGGCATAGCGTTGGCACAGTCTGCCCGCTATAATTTCACATCATGGTGCGGGGCCCACGAGGGACGTTTGGGCGTCGATAGTGATTTTCCATCATTATCACCGGGCGACCATTTTGGACAAGTAAATAGTCCACCTTGTGTTCCTTTTCAAGAGGATCGCACCATTGCGATCCGTTCGTTGAGTTTCGGGACCGGGATGCGGGTCCCACGTGGTACCGCTCGTGTGCGGTGCGCCGGAATTCAGCTTTTTCTCCGGGTATCCATTGCACTCAAGTGAGTAGTGCTTTTGATGTTTTTTCCCGAGGGGATCGCAATGGTGTGACGTGCCCGACTATTTTCGGGGTCGAGGCTTGGGATCACGGGACGTCGTTCGGGCGTGAGGCGGTATTGGCGACTATTCCATCGGATATCTGTTTGAGGAGAGTATGTTGTCTTACTTGCATGTTTTTCCACGATTATTACAATGGTACGATCCGTTTGGTTGTGCGGAGCCTCTTGCGCGATCTTGTGAAATGTGGAAATGTGAAGGTGCCCCGGGGGCGGTTCTTCTACTGTGGTTGTAGAGGACCCTTGGAGTGTGATCGCGTACACTCTCGTGTGAGTGAAGACGTGTGGTTGCCTGTGCCTCAGCCGATGAGGTGGTAGGTTGGAGTTGTTACGTCATGCCTTCGTGTTGATGTTGGGTGTTGTGTGCACGATAGCCTATGGGATGGAACAAGGTATACTCTGGGAGTATACGGGAGTGCTTGGAGGTACGTGTGGTTTGTACCGAAGACGTTTGTGCGCTCAGTTGGGGTTGACGTGGGGCCACACGTCGTGTGGGCCCCATGTGTGTGTCGTGTTCTGCATTGTGTACTTTGACCTGTCGTGACGTAGAGGGCCCCTCTGTGCTTTTTTGTTTGACAAGCAGGGTTGAGTGGTCTCCCCCTGGTTTCTTTCTTGATGGATTGGTCGGTAGTGGTGATGGTGACACCCAGTGATGGAATAGGTGTCGAAACCCCTTTGGGTGAGTTGTGCTGGAGTTGGGTGGTCGGGCGATACCCACTCCGTGTTTGGTTGGCCAGTGTTGTACCCTCCAATGGGGATGGCTAGGGTAGTTCTGAGTTTTACCCTCTAGCGGGGCTGGGAAGTGGGTTACTCATCGGCTTCTAGGGTCTACCCTCCAGCCGAGACTGGGTAGTGGGTCACTAGATGCACTTAGGGTCTACCCTCTAGAAGAGTCTGGGCAGTGGGTTGCCCAACGCACATAGGGTCTACCCTCCAGCAGAGACTGGGCAGTGGGTCACGCGATGACCTCTTAGGGCCTACCATCTAGCAGGGCTGGGCAGTGGGTCACCCATCATCTAGTTCCAGGTCTACCCCTCCAGCACGACTGGGCATTGGGTTGCCTGTCGACTTATTCCAGGTCTACCCTCCAGTGGGGCTGGGTAGTGGGTCGCCTGATGATGTATTAAGTTCTACCCTCCAGCGGGGCTGGGCAGTGAGTCGCCTGATGATGTATTAAGTTCTACCCTCCAACGGGGCCTGGAAGTGGGTCTCCTGATGATGTATTACGGTCTACCCTCCAGCGAGGCTTGGCAGTGGGTCGCCGAATGATGTATTATGGTTTACACTCTAGGAGGGCTGGACAGCGGGTCACCCGATATCTTATTATGGTTTACCCTCCAGCGGGGCTGGCAGTGGGTCTCCTGACAATGTATTATGGTTTACCCTCTAGTAGGGCTGGGCAGTGGGTAACCCAATATCTAGTTATGAATTACCCTCCAGAAGGGTTGGGCAGTGGGACACCTGTTGGCATTCCACGCTCAGTCCTTACTACTAGGCTAGCCTGTGGCTTTCCTCCGTGATTACCCGAGCGGGAACCCTGGTTACAGGTCAGTGTTGTGAAGACCTTCTCTTTGAGGAGACCTCTCGACTGCAGTGCAGTGACGAGGTGTGGTTTGAATTTCCCTATAACTCTCATGTATGAGGGGCACTTTACCCACTGAGACTCGTTCTTGCGATGTGATCTAAAACCGTGCGGGCGAGTCAGTGCCGCCCAAAGCGGATAGTGTCAAGGTGCAGTGATTGAGCCCCTTGGCTTGCGGTTCAGGGCAGACGTGCGGGATGCTAGGCATTGATGATGGTCTTTATTTTGGGACTGTTGGAGACTCATTTTTTGGGCTGAGCTATGGGATAAAGATCCCCTTACGAGCTTGTTCGGGTTTCTTGTTGAGCATACAGATATGTATATACCGTGTTTCGGGTACCCACTTCTTGGGTTTGGATACTCTCTTTCCAAGAGAGGTGAAGATGCACGGGGTATGCCACGTGCTTTCCGTGTCTAGCTTCTCATGGTTGGACGAGTCTACTCTTCTACTATAGGTAGCGAAGACTCGACGGTAATTTCATATTATCACCATTTCCAGCTCCTTGTGTATGGACGAGTCTACCTTCTCTCCTCTTGTTGGGTTGAGCTGGACACTTTACTGCACTCTTGGTTGTACTTCTCTACATTTCTCTGTTCTCTCTACTGCTCACCCTTCGGTACCTCCTTTGTTTCTCCCTCGAGCCTTCGGGGTATCTTACTGAGTCTTTTTATACTCACACCTGCTTGGTCTTGGCCTGCACTTGGTGTGCCCTTGTAGACAACAGACAGGTGGAGCATGACTTCAGTGGAGCATAGGATCTTGGGAGATTGGACCGCGTGCGGTGGTCGTGGCCGGGTTCCAGGTGGGAGACCCGTCAGCTATTTCTTTTTGTTTACCTGTTGCTGGGTTGTGGAACTTTTTGGTTGGGCATGTGTTTTGCCCCTTTTTAGAGGTCGATGAACATCTGTGGTTTATATATATAGTAGTTGTTCTTTTTACTCTACTTGTTCTTTCTTTTAGTCTGCACTTTTGCATTGAGTTTGCTGTGTGTGTGTGTATAGGTGCTTAGGCAAAGGCCTTCTCGAGTTATTGTGCCTTTGGCGTTGGTCGCCAGCCCCTGGCCTATGGAGGCAGGCTTGGGGTAGTTGCGGCTCGAGTCCGGGTAGGGTCGGGTCATGACAATTAGTTCTGACAACATTGCAATACATTTATATTTAAAATATAAAAAAGTGAAAAACATGGTTATCTGTGAAAAGGAATGATAGTACTAACTATCTATATGATTCCACATTCTCTATGTAAAACCAAAAACATGATTATACTCACGTCCCCTTGAAACTGGCTAGAGGAAACTCTTCATCCTCCCATCGGGGTTGTGGCCGGCTGCAGTTTTGTTTTAGAACATTTTAATAGCATAGAGTGTATCCAAATAACTCAGCAGCTACCTAAGGCTTGCATTTTCTGTTTCATGATGGGAAATTTATTTTAAGACTATTTAAAATAAAAAAAATCCCATTCTTCCATTTGAAATTTTTTTTATTTCATTCCATTGAAATCCAAAAAAAAAATTTATAAAAAAACATGCCTCTTTCATAAGATAAATGACTGAAAATTACTTTTTTTATTTTCAAAGCACTTTAGAGGGAGAAAGTGAGAAACCACAAGTCTGAAGAGCTCCAAACAACACATGCAGAAAAGGAAAACCAGGAAAACCACCAGACCTATCCCACCCCAGAAAATGATCCTGCAAACAAGCCTTCATTTACAAATGCCCCTTTAGCAAGCAATCCCGTGAAGAAGTGCACAGGCATGGTACCGATGGAAAATCCATACCTTCTCAGGCATCCCAATCCAAAGGGCCTACATCGATGATGACTCTGTGCTCTGGTCCCCCTTCGGCGCATGCCTAAGTAGAAATCTGGAAAAGACACCAAAAATCACAACAAAGACAATAAACAGGACACGCAAGGGCTGTACAAAAAAACCCCTCTCGAATAAACGGGCCAAGACCCCTTACCCATGATCCTTAGAGATAAAACTTAATACTACCTGAATCCCTCTCCTTGAAAAGTTCCCAGGATAAGGATGTAACATGTAGATCTGCCACCTCATGAATCCTCTTATCTAACATAGAAGCAAGTTGGTCCCACATCGGAATGTACTCCTCAGCAGTGATTAACCCCCTGTTGAAACCCCCTACCAGAATGGAGTTCTGTCTGTCAATCCATGTATATTGTTCCTCATTAGTAGGCACATCCAGTGACCTCCCCATAATCTTGGTTGCCTCATCCTCTGATACATTGAGCATCAAGGACTGTTCCACCACTTATTCTTCAGATCTTAAGAGAAGATCCATGTCTTTTCCACCCTATTCCATTGGACCTTGAGAAGACAGAGCCTCCATTCCCTTCTTCTTGTCATTCATCTTCTTTACAGACCGGGTCTCTAAAGGAGGAGGTAAGGAAGAGTAGTCCTTTCTCCCCTTCCTCTTCCCGAAAACCTTATTAATCCTTGTAGGTGAATCCTCATTTTCTATATGAATGTGTTATCTCCCTTTGGGAACCTTCGCTCTGGTCTCGTCTCCCTCAGCTGGGGTAATGACATCAGAATTCACATCCGCCTCTGAGAGACCTTTAAACCTGTTCCACAAGGGAATTGAAGTCTGAATCAGGGTCAGGCCCCCTCCCTCCATCACCATTTGAAAAGATATTCCAGTCCAATCACCAATATCACCCAAAGGATCATTCTCCATACTCAAATCAGCCTCCCCATCCAGCAATGGAAAGACAAGATTCTCGGCCTGGTTGGGTTGTGTGAAGCCACGCCCCATGTATTACAGCTTCTTGCCAAAGTCCACTGAAACCACACCCTGAGAAACATAGGCATTTTGCACCATTGTACACTCCACATTGAAAGAAGGTTGTAAATCATCTGCAGGTCGAGACTGATCATGCTTGGCCTCTACATTTCCATTAGGCCCTGATCCAGGACTGCTCCCACCATTGAGGTCACCTATCAACCTACTAAAAACATATTGTACTTTCAGATTAGCAGGAATGAGCAGCAAGTTCTCCTGCCTCCCCTAGTTGGCACCATAAGGGGAACCCAATCCAACTGCATTTGAGTCAGCCCACATGTTGTATTTTTCTAGACCCTCACTCCGAGCCACCATAGTAGCACCTGAAGGACCACTGGCCTCCTCTGGTCCACTGCATATGACCCTGGTTATTTCTTCAACTCACACACCCTCTGCCACACAGTCCTTAGGAGTGCCCCAATTACCATTTCACACATCCTCTTGATGTCCAGAATTCCTAGCCCCCACCTGCATCCCTCTATTAAATGACCCAGCTATTTGCAAAAATGGAAAAATCAGAACCACGACTCATAACCAACTGGATGCTTACAGTGGAATTATTCCCCTACAGTAATCCAGACGAAGTCGAATGGCCCCATTGACGCGTCCACATCCACACACACTTGGGGGTTAACCGGATGAGATACTATCTTGGTCTGGCTGTCGGAGCACAAGTATCTTCCTAGTAGATTCTTGAGCATTTTAACAATCGATGGATTTTGGAATGGAAGAGGGAGATTTGGAAAACATACCCAGACCGCCACTGATGGAGAGTCGAGCTTCATGTGAAAATTATATGACCATCGGGACAGTTAGAATCGCGAGCCGTTGCAGATGAAGGGGGCCCTCAACTATTCCTTGATCAGATCTTCCTCTAAAAAAAACCGGATCAAGATGTTCCTATTTTCCAGCAAACCAACTATTTACCTTTCTTGAAAATCCCAAGAACCGAACACAAACCTATCAAATAGGTCAACTAAAGGTATTCTCTTTGAAAATTAAGAAATTAAGGACAAACTATGGAAGCTCGAAGCCTTGTTAAACTCAAAGATCGAAATCGGAAGATTGGGATGAACTTCATGCAAATCTTCAACCTTAGGGATCAAAAAACACAGAGGGAATGGATGTAGGAGATCTGGGTTCGAGAACGGGAGAATGGAGGGTTCCGCTCAAGTGAGATACGGCGGAGGTCCCTCCCCCATAGGGGGAGGAACCTGCTTGGAGGCCACCGCCGTCACTGGTCAGGAGTCGAAAACCCCGAGAACGGGCCACTAAATTTTTATAACTTCTTCAGATGATAAAAACATTTGGTTTATATGAAATCATTATAATCCATTTTAATGTGTTTGAAATCCATTGAGAAAAAATTCCATCTTTTACTCAATACATTTTGCCAATTATATTCAATAATTTAGATGAATAATTTTCAATGAAATCCACAATTTAAATTCAACAATTTTAATCAACCAATTCCCATGAACCCACCCCAATTCAAGAGAATTGAGGTATTTCAAAATTTCCATGCCAAAAACATTTCAAATATCCATATTCATTGGAATTGGCTATTTATCAAATCAACTTAATTAATTTCTAAGAAATTGAATTTATATTGGAAATTCAAATAAATTAGGAAATAAATTGGTAATCCAATTAGCCAAATCAGGATGAAACAATTTACCTCGTTCCTGAGGAATAACACTCACTACAGAAACCGCAAATGAGAATGACGGTGAAGGATATCATGAAACACAACCTAGAAGTAATATCCAACAACATGGTGAATAGATCTATTAATCCAAAGATGATACATTGAAACCCCAGGATTAGAGAGAGAGAGAGTAACATGAAGATCATGGGGGAGCAGTTACCCCGAAATCACATCGTAATAGAAACAATGATCCTGATATTATTGGATCGATTTGGAAGTAGGTTACCCTCTTAAAAAGTCCTTGGAATGGTTTTGGGGTCAATATCAAGGAAGATAAATGAAAGTAATAATGAAAAATATCTGCACATGTGACTTAAAGATAGGGATTGGTTAGGTCACAACCTATACCCATGGGGCTTGACATTTTGTCCATGTAAGATATGTTAGGCCAAAAATCCCATTTACTTGATTAAAAATCATCTATTTAACCCCTATACGATATGTATTTGATCAAAAAATAATCTCCCCATTCATGACATGAATCCAACAACTAGTACCCAGTGTGTACTTTTAGTACATGGGGGAGTACATGCTCGGAAACTCGATCATGGTTACTGGATGTTACACCCCCACTATAAAAACATTCTTCACCAAAATGTACTATTAAGATGCTTCCATGCCAAATAGAAGAGGGAAAATACCTCTCATCACTGCCTCAAGTTCCCGTATCTCAAGACTATAAGAGCTATGCTTCCATAGTACACGAACCAAAGGTATCATCCCCCAATGAAGTACTATGGCCAAAAAACAAACTATCCTAACTGGTCGTTCAGTCAAAGATAAACTAGGATTGATCTCAAGATAAATCGAACACAAAATTTGAGATCAATCATATAGATACATTATCATATATGACACATGGAAGGAGATATGTATTGATGTTATCTATGTATGATGTGATAAATGGTAAGAAATGTTTCCCACCTACTCAACAACCCTAAAAGGTCCCACAAAGCAAAGAGAAAACTTCCCTTGCCTCTGAAGCCATCAATGACCCAATCGGGGTGAAACCTTTAAGATATCCTAATCACAAATAGAAAACTCCAAAGGTATATAGCATCGATCATCATAAAACATATATCAACATTATTCTATGAATATCCTCTTACAAATCAGTTAAATCTTAGTTGTGGTCTTTTGAACCAAGCTTGCTCCAACCAAATATCATTCACCCACCTTCAAACAACTCAATGATGATTTACAAGGCCGACCATACATGGCCTCAAAAGGTGTGATTCTAGTTGGGGACTGGTAAATTTTATTTTATGAAAACTCCAACATCTCTAATTGGGCATCCCAAGGCCCCATAAAAGTCGATAACTTAGGTGTGAAGCATATCCTAAAAAATATGTATTTCTCATTCTATCATTCCATTCATCTATAGATGGTAGGTCATTCTCATATAGACCTAATATCCCAGTGCCTCTTGAAGGCCTCTACAAAAGTGAGATGTAAACTATCGAACCCTATTAGATACTATAGCATATGGAAATCTTTTCAAGGGAACAATCTAATTCACTTAAAGATTTACCATCGCTTAAACTTTAGAAGTATATCGAATAGGTATAAATTGAGCCATGTTGGTTAGCCCGTGGATCACAACCAATAGTGAATTCTTTATTCTCAGGGTATGTGGAAATACAAAAACATAGTTCATAGAGATCTCATCCCAAATTTAAGTAGAAACTGGAAGTGTAATATGTAAAATAAGAGGTTTCTAGTGCTTGTATTTCACTTTCTAGAACTCGTAGAAATCAGATGACAATTCCACAATGTCCTTCCTCATTCATAGGAACTCGAACATCCGCATCATTTCATAGAACATATTACTGGTCTCGCTGGGCCTAGCCTACTAGAAGATATGTAAATATCCCATCACTTCCTTACAACTATGTGCAAAATGATGCAATTTAGGTAGCCTAGAACACCTTCATTGGAGAACTAAAAATAGGAAAATATCTCCCCACCCAAAATATTGTGTCTAATTCTACAGATATATTCATCGTGAACTTGATCTTGGAGAATCATCTCAAGAAGATTAAATTTCAAATGAACACTAGCCAAGGAAACCTAATCCCTTTCCTCTTGAACTCCAATATGAAATTGTGTAAAGATATCCATTAAATTAGACCATTCTAAGGATATATCCATTTCCTAAGTTGGAATTTTCTTAATTAATGCATCTACAATGGAATTACCTTTCCTTGGGGAATATACAATTTCAAATTCAAACAACTGTAGGTATTCCACCCAATGAATATACCGAAGATTCAAATCATTTTTAAATAATATATAACTCACGATTTTGTGGTCTGAAAAATCATAACCCTTTATCCAAAAGATATTACAGCCAAATCTGAAGAACGTGCCTCACTGAATCAATTTCTTGGTCTTGGGTAGGATAATTCTTATTATTTGGACTAATATGATGAGATCAATAAGCTAAAACAAGATAACCCTATATATGAACATGTCCCGAGACTGAACCTGATGCATCACAAAAGGCCACATAGCCTTGCCCGACAACTGGAAGTGCCAACACCAGCTTAGTGGTCAACAGAAATTTCATCTCAATAAAATAACTCTAGTATTTATCTTTCCATGCAAACTTATCCCCCATCTGAGTCAGAAAATTCAACAGAGAATCCACCTTCAAGAAGTATTTTAGGAACCTATGGTAATATCTATCTAATCCCAAGAAGCTCTGGATCTAATAGAAATTTCCTGGTTTCTCAAAAATCATAAATTCCTTCACCATCTCAATATCAACTAAAACACCTTGTTCAGACACAACATGTACCAAAAATTTCAATTCTAGACTCCAAAAATCAAAGTTTGAATTCATGGAATAAAGGTATTTATTTCTCTGAAGACTAAAAAAAATTCTTAGATGTTGTAGATCATCCTCCTAAGACATAGAGTAGAACATAATTTCCCCAATAGTTACTACCATAGAGGTATCTAGATACTCGTGGAAAATATTTTTCATTAAAGCCATGAAAACTATAGAAGCATTGTTCAGACCAAAGTGAAGGACCATAAAACACCATGAGGTGGTGGAGGGGGTGAATCTAGGTTTCAACCTTTTCTTTTAATTGATGGATCTTATTCCCATGCTGGTAGGAACATGTTTAATCTATTATGATGGATACATGATGTAATTAAAATATTCACATGAAGAAGGAAAACAGAACACTTTTAATTGGATCACCACTAAGTGCTACATCCAAGGAGTATACATTGAAAGGTTTCTGTGAATACCTAATTCCACTGAACATAACTAGATTTGGATTAAAATGATTCGGTAAAATTACTCTATCCTTAAAACACTTCCATTAGAACGATTATGGGATAGATCATAGCTTCTATTGAATCACATTCATAGACTCCCACTATCTCATTACCTTGGGAGAGGTATCACTCAGTTTATCGACATGGAGGTCCCTTCAATTGATTGGTATGGAATTATTTTTCTTTCTTCAGCATGAGACTCTACTTTCATCAATGTCCCAAATTAATGCCCTTTTATATTCAATATTTTTCTTTACTGAAATAACTGAATTTACTAAATCCTATTTTTCTTTTTTTCTAGGATCAAAAGAACCTATGTGATTGTTCAACTAGTGAAGATCAGCTCACTGGGCAGTATTAGAATCAATTATTCTTTATTATTTAAATGTATGCATGTGATCATGCATGTAGAATTTCCTTGAACATATCTTCTTCTTTCTCTCCTATTCTATTCTTCTTAGTGTAGTTAATCATTTCTTGAATGAGTTTCACCCTTCAATGTATGCATGAAAGTATGTTAATGTGCACAAATTATTCCTTATAAATGTTTAAATAATGAGTGCATGTACTTATATACCTTTCTTAGCCTTCTTCTACCCCTATCCCATTTCATGCAAGTGATTGGAAATAAAATATTCTCACTTCTTCTTTTCCTATGAACACACTCTAACAGGTATATGATTTTGGACATTTAATCCTTTCTTCACATTTGTTCACACACACACAACATTCCTTATGTTCTACTCCTCTTCTTCTTTGCATGAAATCAAGCACAGCCTTGAGCTTCGTCAAATAGCACACATGAGGGTATTCATGTATACCCCTCCCATGAATTTGTACTTCCCTTTCATCAACAAATATAGAAACCTGGAAAACTAAATTTTTCTACAGGAAAAATAGTATGTTTTTACCTTATATTCATGGAATCGAAGTGGTTCACGAGTATTATTCTTCACGTAGAGGGTATGTGGGTATCTTCGTCATAGAACTAGTGAGTGTTTGTGGAGCTATTTATCGCAGAGCACATCACGATTGATCTTGTACTAATTTCTTGCCTGAGGGATCACCTCCACAATGCACATGGAGGGTCTTTATTAATCTTGTCTTGTGTTCATGGGTTCTTTACCATAAAGGGTGATGGTCATCCTCTTCGCAAGGCCTCATAAAGACTGTATATCACTTTATTAAGGCCTTCATGAACTGGATTTCTCCATCACTTAGAACATTTAACCAAGGTGTGATCTATTTTGGAACAGGAGCAGTCGAATATATGGGGCCCAGTACTCTCATGTCAGCTCAGTTTGGCTCCTTTTATTGGTGAGGAATATATATTTTCCACATCCAAATATCAAACAATATAGTTTTTAAAATACATTCTATGAATAATAAGATCCATGGATTTTAAAAACATAAATCTCATGTATGACATACGTAGAGACTTCCTGCATATTTCCTTTTCAAATGAATGTCTCATCTATGGTGAATAAATCATGTGCATCCAATAAATATCACATGCGTCTCATTTTAAAACTACTCTCGAATCCACATATCATTGAAAACTCCATTTTCCTTCGGACATGCATTATTTGTTGAGATACCACATGCATGAAATAAAAATATTTCATGCATGGTCTCAGTACAATCCAACAACCATAATTATTTCGAAATAATATTTCAGTGATTCCCTGAGATCATCCATAGAGGTCCAATCTTATTCTCTAGTGAATAAAAGAGGGGGCATATGAGTAGTAGTGGAGGAGGAGAATAGCGTGGCTAACTTAGAGGCCATGGGAGCAATAAAAAATCTCTCATTCAAACATGTGTGGTGAAAATGCAGTGGATGGAAGAGATAAGGTCATGGGGAACAGGTAATACAGATGACTGAGATGTTTCACAGAATTAGATGTTTGGCTCGAATTAGTTTGGTCATTAAAAACATTCATCCCACATTGAAACAAAAATGTGGGAACATGGTGTTTTAAGTATCAGTCCATTTGTAATATGATCATAATTTACCACCTCCTTCCACTGTATCACCCTATATCGTGTTCTCTGAGAGTGGGAAATATACCCACCCTCTGTATGGGCTTCGACACAATCTATGAAGAGGCCTTACAGAACCCTTCCCTTCCTCTTACGGGTTGGCCTTGATCTCTTCCCCTTTGGAGTGGATGACTCTATCGTCTATCTGCCTTAGGTTGAGGTTGGATGGTCGGCTCTTGAAATGGTCTTAATTTTTAAGTAAGTCTGTAAAAAAAATACTCCGTTGTATAAAGTGAATGTCCACATAGTAGTTCAATAATACATGGATACTTAGAAGTCTAAGCCTCATTCACATCATCTTTTTCTCTTCATTATTTCATTTTTGGACTGAAAACTTCAAATAAATTCTGTATCCTCAATTCTATATCTTTATTATTGTGGACAATTTATCACCTTTGATACATGCATTTTGAACTTAGAACTGGGTCACCAATCGCCTGAATTATCCATTATCAATTATCTTTGACGTATGAGATCTTCTTATTTTCCTTTATCATCATTGACAACCCCATTCAAATTCATTGAATACAAATATAACTTACACACCATGGTGGTCATAATGTCTCCCCCTTTAGTTTTGTTGTAAATAACCAATGTTCTCTATCAAATGAATGTCTCAATGTGAATCTTATACCTCATTCACTTATCTCACCCTTATTTACAATAAATAAAAAGGTCATGGGAAAAGAGTATAAATCCATAATTATGAAAAATGTTACATCCATCATTTCATTCTAAGTCTACTTCAGCAATGCTCAGTTTAAAAAAATGAGATGTTTTGATTTAGACAACAAAGTTATATGTTACCCACTAATATGATAAATCTTTAGAAGAGAACTCATGTACTTGTATTCAATGGACTTCAGCATTCATTCCAGGTTGAGGATATGAAAACCTTTTAAGAATAAACAAACTAATACTCTTCCAATCACTTCAACAAATGAATCAAAAACATTGCACTGAAATAGATTAGACAAGTGACCTTATGACCTTTAAATTATTCTTATTCCACTAATTGATTTAGTTACTCCCCATTTGTATGATGAATATTTTTAGAATGACCAAGGATGAGAAATTAATAAATAACACATATTTTCTAATGAAACGATCTTTAAGAAATTTCCAGATTAATTTGAGTTGATTCCAATGAATGAAAAACTTTGGAATATTCTTCATCTGTCTCACCCTTTAGGGAAAACACATCTACTCAATGTTTAGCGGGTTATCCTTCTAAGACATTACATTAATTTGAATACCACGTATTAAAAACACAAATATAATATGAAAAATATTTAATGGAATAAGGTGAATTCTCCTTACTTCATCAATATGAACATCCAGGTTGAGATCATTTTCTCAACCAAGATGATCAATTTAATCCACTCATCACACTTTCACATTTTATCTTTGATTTTGGTTGTTCTTGTCTAGATATTATTACTTATTCAATTTTTCTCATTCTTTCTAAATCATATAGCTAGATCACCAATATTTAAGAAGGGATTTTTGTAGTAAGATTTTATTTTCCACATGACTTCTTCTGAGTGTCATCTTTCTTGTTAGTTAATTTGTATGCTCCTTCATTAAACTTCAGGGATTTCAGATCCATGGAATAATCACCTTTCCTTCATGGAATATTCATGTAAGTATTTCTATTTACAACATTATTTACCATATTATTTTAATTACATCCCATAGAAAATTATTCTTTATTTTCCAGATTTTTTGGTCTTCTCTTTTATCATCATATAATTCTTGTTTAGATGAGCATGTACCAATATTGTGATCAATTCCATTTCATACATCACAGATGTTGTCAATCATTCAAAATTTTATTGCAGTATACTAATTGTTTTGTACCTATGGATATTGATTCTTCCTCTCTGGGTTTCTCCCCCTTGAAATTGTATTACTTTGTGAATTTACAGTTTGAGGATTGTATTCGTAATTTAATTGAAAATATTGAAACCTATTGTAGCACCAACATTAGCCCAAAAAATATTAACTTTTTTATATCTTATGGATAATGTTGGTGGCCCTCTTTTTTGATTTTTTTTCACTATCTAGGGAACCACCTTCCAGATTAATTTTCCTATCCACTCTACCCATGGTAGTAGGTATATCATCACATTTCCTCGTCCACACGTGTTTATAATTTTTACTCCAAGCTTCAATTTTTGTAGAAACAAATTTAGAAAAATTAGTACAAGGGGATATGGATAGTAACTTTTCTTTCTTAGATACTTGTGATAGTTTATTAAGTTATTCGATGATCTTCTAATCACATGTTGACGGTATTTTCAAAATAGAATCCTCCATTGTACATTGAAAACCAGCAATAAATATTTCTTTCTTTTTTAAATGATCAATATGAGTCTGGGCTTCCAATTTTAGACATTCCCTATTGAGGATGATATTGGTTCTTAAATCATGATCATATTCTCTTCAAAAGTATTTTTTAATCATTCAACCTCATCTTTATGCATATTAACTTTGTTTTATATCAAGGAGTCAAGTTCATTCATCTTCTTGGATTTTTCTTCCAAATATAACCCCTTGACTTCATTTATCTTCTTCAGCTCATCATCAAGGGAATGAATCTTCTCTCAAGAGCCTTATTGACTTATCCTCTTTCATCAACTTCTTATAGGTGTTTCACGGAGCTCATTTCATGTTCCGTATTTGTTTTTTCAATCTGTTGGGTGATATTTAAACATTCAAGAACATTTTTTCTAATTTCTTTTATATATTATCATATTTTATTTCCAATCAGGTGATCTCAACCTGTATGCATTGAAATATTCTGTAAACATAAGAAAATAATTCTTCTAAAATATCATGTAGATAGGTTCGTAATTTCTCTTAATCACATGATAATGAAATAAAAGTGTCTTCCTTTCCTCAGGTAGAAACTTGAGCCACCTACTTCTTACATTCCAACCATAAATTTTTTTTATTAGAATGGCATGAAGAACTAGATACCACCTCTTTATTATATAAGAGGAACTTCTTCAACTACTTCTTCTCATTCATTTTTGGTTTGAGAATGTCTTACTGAATATAGAATTATACTCAAAGGTATGTGAATCTTCACCAAAACTACACTACATTTTTGTTTTTAGAAAAGAAAACTAAAATCCTCTACCAAATAGAATTAATGTATTGAATTCACAATCTGTGAACGTTTGGCTTTGATATAAATTGAATGACACTAGACAAACTTGAAAGGGGAGGGGTGAATCTGGGTGTCAAAATATTCTATTCCTTGATATATTTTGTTCCCATGTTGGTAGGAACTTGTTTAAACCTTCATGATAGATATGGGTAGTAATTAAAACATTAACATGTAGAACTTAAATACAACACTTTTAATGATATATCCAATAAGGGATATGTTGAAGTAGAATATTCTGATAGGTTACCAATCATACTTTATTCCACTGAATATCCGTAGCTGTGGATTACAATGGTTTAGGAACAAACCATCTCTCCCAAGAAAACATACTTTATAAAGGTTCATGGATAGCTGACTACTTACCTCAGATCACATCCATATACCCCTCTTTATCATAGAATTGGGAGAGGTCTCTCTTAGTTTAACAACATGATGGTCCCTTAAATTTATTGTAATATAATCATTTTTCTGTATTGTACACGAGACACTTCTTGCATCGAATTCCTGAATTGATGATTTTTTATATTCAATCTTCCTCTTATGTGAAATAATTGAATGCACTAAATATTATTCTTCATTTGGGCTAGAATCACAAGAACCAATGATAATGTTCAAGTAGTGAAGGATATCTCATTGGGCATCATCATAATAAATTATCCTTTCTTCTTTTTATGTATGCCTGTGATCATACATGTAGAATTTTTTTAAACCTATCTCCTCTTATTTCTCTCATCTTCTCTTTTTAATGGTGCATTTAATCATTTATTTAATTAATTTCACTATTTAACATATGAATGAAATCATGAAAGTGTAAACACATTCTTCTGTGGATATGATTAAATGATTAGTTCATGTGTTTTTATAACTTTCTTGGATGCCCCACCCTTTCCTGAAAGTGATACTAAAAATAATTTTTCCACATCTTCTTATCTTGTTCACACACTCTATTGGGTATACGCTTTTGGAAAGATACTCATTTTTTCACTTCTGAACACACACACAAACACTTCCTCCCCATTGTTATACTCTTCTTCTTTTTGTGAAAACAATAATAGCCTCAGGTTTCTTCAAATATCTTATGTGTGTGTATGTAGGAAAAAGCTTTCTATAACTCTTTGATTATCTATCATCACAAAGGAAACAACACCTGCAAACAAAATTTATCAATGTGCAAAAAAATAGGAAATTTACCTATTCATTGTGGATCCAAAGAGGTTCAATGGTTTTCTTCATCATGGAGAGGGTAGGTGTGGATCATATTCATATTACCCGGGAAGGTTCGTGGAATTATTAATCGGATAACACTACACATGTGACATTTTCACCAATTTATTTCATGCCGGATCACCTCCACTATGTAAGATGAGGGTTTTTCATAATCCATTCATGTGTTTTTGGGTTCTTTCCTACAGACGGTGTGGGTCTTCCTCTTCTCTAGGTCACTTCAATAGTGCATAATACTTTTTTATGGACTACGGGAACCGACTTTATCATTCACATAAAACTTCGAACCAGGCAGTGCTCTGTATTGGATTATGATCAGTCGAACCTGTAGGAGGCAGTTATCACTTCTTAGCATAATGATGATCATCTTATATGAGAGTAATAGATATTTTTAGTATTTGAATATTAGAAGGTAATCTATTCAGAATCTCTTCATTGAATAATTGAGATCTTCTTCTTTAAAAAACATCAAACCCATGTATGTGATATGCGAAGATGTGAAACAAGTTTTCTATTCTAATTAGTGACTCATCTATTGATAATGAATCTTCTTAATTCATTAAAGATCACATGCATCTCATTTTAAAACTACTCTCAAATTCAAGTGGCCTCTGCAACTCTTTTTTCCTTTATGTGAGCCTTCATCTTTGAGATATCACATTCATTCAAGATGCAGATTGCATGCATAGTCTCAGTACAATCCAAAAACCATTGTTATGTTAAAATGATCCTCATGTGATTCCTTGATATCATCCTTGGTGTTTCAGTAATCTCCAACAAAAAATTACCATGGTGGAATTTGATCAGCAGCAAAGGGGGACGACGACGTGACTAACTTATAGGTCACAGGAGGAATCAAACGGCTCCCATTCAAAAATATATGCAGGAATGTGTTTGATGTTAGATATTAGATTGTAAGGAACATATATGGTGGAATAATGAGATTATATTCAATATCATATGGGAATATAGGATTAGTTTATTCATTAAAAAATTATCATCCCACGTCGAAATGAAAATGTAAGAATACCATAGTTTATGTATCGGTCTGCTTTGGCATAGGCTCAGAATTCTCCTCCTCTATCTATAGTACTACCCCAATCAATGTTCCTCATGGGGGTGCTCTTATCCCACCCTCTATGCAGGCTTCATCCCAATATATGCATTGGCCTATACATGTCCCTTCCATGCCGCTTACAGGCTAGCCTAGTCGGCTTCCCCTGGGATTCCATCAACTCTGTCCCACATGCGCCTCATGATGAGGCAGGTTAGTTGGCTCTTGGGCGATTTCAATATTTTATGTACTCCTTCAAAATATAATTATATGTTTAATGGGAATGGCCAAATATTAGTTCAATCATATATGGGAACCTTAGAAGTCTAAGACTCTCCCACATCCTCTTTCTCTCTTCTTCATTTTATTTGTGGAATAAAAAATCCAAATTGAATTTTCAATACTGGTTAATCATAAATATTATTATAGTCAATGTATCACCTTTGATACGTGCATTTATAATATTGAACTGGTTCACCAATAATATGAATTATCCAATATCCATTAACTCTAACTTAGGAGAGCTCATTGTTTATCATGATCATCATTAAAATCCTCATTAACAGATGTTGTTTACGAATTAAATATACAAACCAAATTATTCCCAACACAAAGGGAATATTAAGGTACTCATAGTGTCTCTTACTTCTCCGAAATGTGGTTTTCTGAATGTCAGATTCTTTTATCTTAAATTGATGGTTTCCTGATCTATGGTCAATCTTCAAATAACCATTTTTACCATTTCATATTATCAAATAGATCACCAATCCAAGGAAACTGATATTTATTACTTTTCATAAATCGATTAGGATTTCAATAATTAAATGATAGGAGAAGAGATCAATTAGCCTTCTTAACAAATAAAACAGTTGTTTCCTAAGGTGAAACACTCAAGAGGATAAATCCTTTCTCTAAAAGATAATCAAATTGGGTCTTCAACTCTTTCATTTCATCTGGATCCATTTCGTTATATAGAATAGAGATTGGTTGAGTACCAGGAATTAAGTAAATATAACGCGTAACATTTAAATGATGGTAGAGTAGAAAAATCTATAGGAAAACATTAGGAAACTCAATGACGATGGGAGGAAGATCATTTCCCATTGAATCTTGCTTCATATCATAAGCAAACACTATTATAACTTTCCCCAAATCAGGATGAGAAAGTATGGTTCTGGTCGATCTTGGGTCCCATTGTTCTTAAATGGAAAGAGGCACCGCATTGGGTATAGTACAGTATACCAGTTGAAGATAATAATTAATTTGGGCTTTGTGGAAATGAGACCATCCATACCCAATATGATGTCCAAAGATTTCATATAATGAACTGTAAACTCCATTATGGCTCAACATTTGATTAAGAGAATACACAAGAAGAACTACAAATACCATGCTCTCTCTATATACCAAGAGGTGTAATAATATCAATTGTAAAAGAGTGAGATCCATAAATTTCGATAAGAAAAATAAAAAATGATGGTGAAAGGTAATGGTACCACTCACAGCTACAGGACCAATTTCTTATTCCTCTAGAAAATCTTCCACTTCCTAAAGAAGCATCATTCGATATTCTTGTGGACAGAACCCTTTTAATGACATCTGTTTTATTTACTTGTAGTTTTCGGAGGAGCTGATGATCTTTCACAACTATATAGAGTAGAGAAGTGATGGAAGAACCTATGTATGTTTCCTGAATGACCGCAAGTACTACAGCCCTTAGGTGCCTCAGTTCAGACTCTCCTATAAATATTTTGTCATTCCACACTAATAGAAGACTGAAAAAAATCCTCCAAGAGGCATAGGACATCTGAAATGACTATTACATTGATAACTTCAATGAGAATCATCAAACTTTTATTTTTCATTAATGGAACCAATGCCGCCACATGGAGAAATGGGAACTCCTACCAACCCTAACATCCTAGAAAGGTCCATCTCAATCATGGTCTCCTAATACAAAACAACATCATAAGTGGGAATCTTTAGCAAGAGGACCTGAGAATGGATATCTCTAACATCCCACGTAAATGAAGAATAAGACATATTTTATATTTATTAATATTTTTTAATTAAATATTAATTTTATTTTAAAAGAGTTTCAATGTTCAATATCATACTCGATACGCAACAATGAGTTTCTTTGAAATCGTACGTAGCACACTAAAAATATAATATTATTTTTTTTAAATGGTAGTTAACTCCTAGAAATTTTATTGGCAAGAATGAAAAAAACTAACTACAATATGATTATACATTTTTTTAAATGTATTTACATTATCCAATAAAAATTTAGAGGCTTAAAATGTGAATGAATCTAATTTTTAGCATAATTTACATTAAAAGGCCGATTTATTGCCTTTTAATTGCGAACCATATTTAAATATAGTTTTGTTCACTTTAATAAATTCTATATGACCAAATAAAATCCTTACTTATAATGGGGACATCAATAGTTACTTTGTTTAAATTTTTGGAATTTTTCCGATAAAGTTTATTTTTTCATGAATAGTGAGAATATTGTATTTTAATTCAAAAGTGCCTTTTAATCTAATTTATTTATATGGTCATATTATCTTTTTAATTGGATTTAAAGTTAAATTAAAATATATTTTTACCAGTTAATCCAATGTTGTTCATTGAAATTAATTTCACTTTGAAATTGGACATAAACAACTATCAATCTTTTAGTAGTTATTGTTTCATAAAAACATGTTATTTGTTCTGATAACGAGAATTAATTATAATAATAATTAATTCCACTTCTATGTTTTTAATTTGGAAAAATAGACCTCATTTTTTAATTTGGAATATCAAATATAGCTTAGGCCAAATTTTTGGTATTTTTCTGAAAAACCTAAATTTTTGATGAATAGTGAAACCACTTAGTGGTAGTTAAAAAAAATGACCTTTTCACTTAAATGAAATTTTACCACTTCTGTGAATTGAATTTCAAAAATACAATATACATGGTTGTTATCAAGAAGTACAATGTGGTTCCTTAAGATGAAAATAATTTTTGTGAATAGTAACTTTTGACTTTCATTTAACGCGTTTAAAGTTAAATAGGGTAATTCAAGATTAAAAGAATATTATAATAATTCAAAATTACGTTAACACGTTTCCTAACATTATTGGATGAGTAGTGTCCGACCATGGGCATCCATGGGTCGATTTTGGGACCCCATTGAGCCACTTGGTAGTGAAAATGACAATTTGGATTAATTAATTTAATATAGAGACAAAATTGACATTGACAAAAATCTTTTAGTAATTACTTTTTATAAGGGGTTGTATAAATTATCTATTCAACTATAAAAAATAATTATAAATCTAAAATTATTTTCTAAATCATGGTATTTTTTTTATAATTTTTATACATCAAATAAATTAAATTATTTATGACACAATAATGATGCATTATTTACCTCATTAATAAATGATTTAAATAAATAAGAATATTATGATTGAAATATTATCCAAAACATGTCCAATTTTGATTGGATGATTTTATTTTTACCATTAGTAATTTTATATTCATCTTTAATGATTTTTGGATCTTTTGAAACTGAAGATAAGTTTATAATAAAATAATATTTTCACACATTCCAAAACAGCCCCTCCTCCCCCAAATAAAACGAGAAAAATTCTAAACAATTCCTCACACATATCAATACATTTTTATTGTCCAAACTCTGCCCAATTAAGCTCCCTAAATCCCTCTCCTCCCCATAGAAGCATTACATTAGGCATAATGCACTTCAAGAAGTCCTTTTGGTTCAAACCAAATAAAGTTACCCAAATTAAAGGTAATAGTTTCTCTTAAATTGTTTTCTTTTATTTTACTTCTCCAACCCATAAACTCTTATTATTCCATTATTTTGTAACAACAACAATATACTCAATATACTAGTATTTGTTTAGATGTATTCAAACTACACTTACACACACCTCCGTCTAATCGGTGAAGAACATAATGTTTCTGTGGATGGAAAACTAACGCCTCACGAGACGATGATTGTTCAATTACCTATTACCACCTCTCATGCTGGCCACTATGATGGAACTGTATTTATATATGATATATATATATATATATATTAAGTTTTTGATTTATTTATGCTTCTGTACTTCCCATTTATAGAACACCTTTTGGTTTCCATAGTGGGTAAATACGATAATCTCATTTGAGGAAGTGTGGTATACCGCCCCTAAAAAGTGATGTGACTCGTTAATGCCATATGTGGGATGTATAAAGGATGGAGTTAATGATATAATATATGATATTATAATGTAATTATAATATTACTATGTATTATTTAGTTTCAATTCCATTAAAATAAGAAATAGAAATGAAAGTAGTGTTCATGCATACGTATGGCTTACTGTCTCCATAAATGATGCATTTCATTTCTTACTTCAAAATGTTATGTGATATTATAAATACATTTATATACTGGATATATAAGATATATATGATATAAAAATAATTAATATCATTCTGGATATAATGAACCATTGACCACATGAACAACATGTGATTATAAGAAGTCCATTTTTTGACTATAGTACAAAATATCGACAAAATGGGCATTATTAACTTAAATGATTACATAATGTTTATAACATGATAATAAGTGATATAAAAGTAATAATAAAATTTAACATGGTTATTAAGAAAGTATACATTATATTTATTTTTTATTCAGGAGATTAAAGAATGGTCAATTCAAGTCGGACACATGGAAATGGATTTTCTAATCTCATTTTCAATTCCTTGAGATTTCCATTGTTCACCACTAATTTATTGAAAGTGGTGTATTGTGTACTACCATTTGATATATATTATCATTATTCTATTTATATTCTTGTTATTCTGTGAATAATTTGGTGGTTATTAACTTTTTTTCATTCGACTCATGTTCATTACAACATGGTAAATGGTTTCATCTCACTTTTTATTCTAGTGAGATTCATGCTATATTTGCCACTATTTCCTTTTGTGTGGTGTATGTACTGCCCATTATAGTACTATTTATGTAATATACATTAATTTATTAGTATTTACATATTCATTGTATGATCCTTCTTTCATGTGGCGTATGTTTTGTAAGTTACTAAATCGATAAGGGAACCACTCACCCTTCTCTTTCTAAAAGGCTTCTTTTTGTTATGTATTTTAAATTACATCTTATTATGTTGGAATATGTTATTATATATATTTACTGATGTAACCATTATTTTAAAGGGATAATATACCCTTTTTTCTCATCAACACATTTTCTGAAATTCAAAGTGATGCCATTAGGCTGTCGAATTTTTACAAGGGAACTTCTTTACCCAACTTCGATTCTTTGGGTTCAACTTGTACTTATTGAATATGTCATCCATTGAATATGTTTGAATGAACTATTATTGTTTTACACTTAATATCCACATATATTGGGTTTATTTATATTTTTCACACATTATTATGTGATTTATTTATCCTTAATTTAAGGATACCATCTTTATATGGGATTTCATCTCAATTTACATTTCCATTGAGACTTCACTGTTGTTATGCACCAATTCACTCTTATATGGTGTATATACTGTACTTTTACATATTATATCATTAATACCTTTATTCTCATGATATTATAAAGTTCTGATTAAATTTTATTCATCAATTATTTGTATTCAACTGTCTCTCTTTTTGTTAAAAAAAACTTTAACTAAAATGTCATTTTAAATGTTTTAAAGATTTGTTCTTCTAAATGTTTCTCAGTAATGTCCATGTTTTTGAAATGGGTTTTAGGATTTATTTATATGGAAATTAATGTTTTCAAATGATAATTCATTTAAATGATTCAAAGTTTTAAGGGACACATTGATTCAAAAATATCTTTTTAAATGGTTTTGAAAATTATTTGATAAAACATTTGTTTATTTCAATATCTTGATTTGATATATTAGAATTTGGAAAAGTTATCTTTAATTTATACATGTGTTATGGTTATTGGGAATTGATTATGTATATGGGTGGATACATCATAAACCAAGGGCAGGTGAGCCCGAGATAAATCTCTAATGTATTGGGTAACGTGATGGAGGTGAATGTGATGTTTCTCCTAAGAGATTTAGGGAATATATCGTGATGGGTATTCCAAGTGTAACTCCCTATGTAGCTATGATATCAAAATTTATGTTTGATATGGATGCCACAAGTAACCTTTATGATTTATGATTTGTGAGTGTCATTCATAAATATTATGATTTCATAAGGTATGTTATGATTGAAAATTATGGTTTCATTGATTTGTATTTATTGATTGGATAATGTTTTCCTTCCTTATTTTATAACCCTTACATAGCTTTTTATGCTCATACCATGTTTTTGAAATATTTTTCATAGGTCTTAAAGATGAATAGGGTCAAGGATGGGATCAATGAAAAGTCAGGCTATCTAAAACATGGAACTAGACATGTTTCTTTTTATGATTTTTTCATGGATACTGAGTAGTAGTTTCTATTTGATAAATTCAAGTTTAAATGTAATAGTTATGGCCTAATTATCTAAAAATCTAAACTTGAAAAGATCATCAATGTGAATTATTCATTTAATTCAATATTATGTAATGTCTAAGTCCGGGTGCTTATAATATCTGATCAATTTCCAAAATAAAACTATCAATCATTAATCCTATCATTAGATACAACATAAGGAGAAAACCAGAGGTGGTTCATATCCCTGAGATTGAACAGTGCACACAATAAACTCAACTAGATTCAAATAAACAACATGACTTTCTTACTGAGGTTCAGAAGTATCATTTTCTTGTATCTGATTAACACAACTTATCAGGACATTATTCTACACAACATCAATAGATAAAAGGAAGAAATTAATTTAGCACTCAAAATGAGTAATATCAGAGAATAAAAATTCTCCAGAGATGGAACAAATGGTATTTGGATTTATCTCAATTCAAATATCAACAGTTAAAATACTAGAACTAAATTAAAATACATCATTCCCTAACCATACCTGGTGACTTAAGGTTAATCCCTGTGAGATATGATTAGGAAATTAATATCAACTACCACTTAAGTCATAACCACACCTCAAAAATTCATATTTTCATCAAGGAATAATGTTGAGAAATCTCCAATGATACCACTTTTTCATAAACCAGATCAGTTATCAAGATACTAGGGAACCTGGGCAGGTTCGTGAAAAAACCATATTCCACCATTTATCCATCCTATGAAAAAGTAAATCACTATATGTGTGTACGTACTATTTTTCACCACCACCATACTATGATGGTTATAATGATAGAATTAATGACTATATATAATTATTATAACATGATATTGAGTCAGAAATATTATACAGAATCTACTTAAATTCCATTCACCAATAATGGGAATGATATCCTTGCTCGTTCGTATGTACAACCTACCATCTTCATGATGCAACACAATTAATTCTATGTGATCTTCATTAAATAGTGATTAAATAAATTAATTAAATGAGTAAATATGATATATATAATACCTATATTATTTTTTAAATGATATAACTGTAACCTAAAGGATATTGGACGTAAGGTAAGGCATAATTTGAATCATTCAAATAAGGTTTTAGATACATATAATAGATATTGGACATAAGGTAAGTAAAAATTGTTCATCTCTTTGTTATTTGAGATTGTTTATACATAAGTATTTATCGGGGAATATTTATCATCCATTTCCATGTTTAATACACATAAATTATTTAGTATTCATTACATTATTCTAAAATTTCTTGATAGTCAATTTTAACCATTGGTGAATTTCGAAGAAATGGATGCACATGAATCTGTGTCTCTTTCGATATGAGTTACTTTTGGACATTATTCCAAATGTATGAGAATAACCCTTTCGTTTAACTTATATAATATGAACATATTTTTATGATTTCATAACAACTTATTTACATAGAATATCCTTTTCAATAATTCATTTTTATTTTCAAATAAATTGTTTTTTTAATTGCATATCATTTTGAGAAAAGAATTTTTTTTGAAAAATAAAGTATACTTTCCACATGAATTAATCTAAATTGTTTTTAAAAAGATATTTTCCATCTAAGATGACATTATTTTAATAGGTTTATGATTAAATTATACAACCCCTATTGTTCCTGTTGTTTGAGTTTTTTTATTATGTATTCTATTTGTGTAATTTATTTTTTTAAATGGATTATGTTATGGTGGCATAATGTTTAAGGAAACGCATTTTATTCCTTGAGATTTTATGAATGATTGATGTTTTTGTGGCACAGGTAATAATTAATTCATTATGATATATGTGGGACTTATATATTACTCCAATGCAATGGGTAATGATATATATCTCATGAGATAGATAAGGATAAAATGGTAAATGATCTTGGTTCAGTAATACATGGCTAGAATGTGGGGTGAACTCAGTTTAGTAATGGAATTTATCAACAATGATGGTCTTGGGAATAATCCATGATTAATATGAAATGATTTTATATGGTTATGTATATGCTAAAAAATATAATTCCTTATATTATGAATTTTTGGATTATGTTAATTGATTCTTATTAACTTTTATGATTTATCCCATGCCATGATATTACAATATATCAGTCAGAGTATATTATTTTCAAATATTATATTATTATGTGTTAAGATTATGATATGATTGTTATCTCCCTCTTTAACATTATTAATAATCGTAGCTCACCCTTTCTTGTGCTTCATTTACATAGTTCATGAAAAGGGGTATTAAGTAAGATATGTCAAAAAGGGGTCTAGTCATGAATGAATAAGTGGGATACAATGTAGATGTCTTATGAACTAGTTTATTATGATTCCCAGTTTATAAATAATCTATACCTTTAAAGTTATATCATGGATTATGTATATTTTTGAAATAAATATTCTTCAATTTTTAATTTTTATTTATTTATATAATGTATTGGTAGCTATTGTTTTATATGGACGATGCATCACTGCAAAATGGACATTGAAAAGGTCCACTAAGATTACATTGAGAGCCTCTAAATGATATTTTCCTTCCTATCACTACAAATATTTATAACACTGGACTAAAACATAAACCACAAAAAAATAATCTTTAATATAATTATATTACATATGAATCTAAAATTAGGGACATGAAAAAGAGTCAATAATCTCCCCTATATTGATGATAAAAAACCCTTGATAAAAACCCATGATAATGATGATGGGAAAAACATAAATGATGTTATTAACATAATATTGTGAAATGATGTATCGCACTTGTTGATAATTTGAAATTAAGTTCCCTACCTTGATTAAAGGCCATTTGAAAAAAATCATTCATATTCTTTAAAATATCTCAAAAACGTCTTCCCCATATAGATTATCAAAATAAAACATAAAACTCATGAGAATTAGAAACATATGTTAATACAATAGATAATAAAAAATCCAAATACACATTTATCAAATTGGTATATAATTTTATAAACCCCTTATGGAATGTAATACATATTAAAGTGATAGGATTTTAGAACATTCATCCTTAAACATATAAATAGATAAAAATAATTGAAATTAAGAATACTTTTATATAATAACTCTTAATCTATATATCATAAAGATATAACACCAAAACTCAATTAATATAAAAACATATGAATATATTAATTATCAAAAATATTATAATAATATTTAAGGATTTCTAAATTTTTTTTAGAGAATAAAGAAGATCATTAAATGTGATAGATTTTTAAAAAAAAAATTCAATAAAATATTTTCAACAAAGAACACACATTGAAAAATTTAAAACATGAATAAGTTGCGTAGATAAGAGAGATAAGGGAATATATAATTAAAAAAATCTCAACATATAAAAATAATATAGCATACATAAAAAATTGTTTTCCTAGATTTTAAAACATTGAATATTTTTTAATTTTTATAAAAACCGTATTATATTTCAACAATCCTTCATAGAAAATTCGTGGATGATTTAAAAAATAAATTTCTTTTAGTACAAAGAATTTTTATCTAGTAGTGTTATATAATAAAAAATTCAATGCTGAATTTTATTTACCCTAAGATTGAGTGATGCATATTTTGGAACATAAACATGTTAATATTTTAAAATAACATTAGAAGAAATATGGGGAAACATAGGGATTACATACAATGGATTGTTACTAGAACACGTAAAAATTAAATTCCCGTATTTTTTAAAAAAATTGAAAAATTTCTTTTTTGAAACACCTTAAAAAAGAATATTTTTATGAAGATATTGAATTATTTTAATAACTAACAACATGATTTTTTATTTTGAGAAATAGATAACCATGGATCATATGATGATTGGGTTTTCCATGGTCGAATGTAAAGAGAGAGAATTAGAGATTCTTAATTTTAATTTTAAATCCTGATATATTTGATGATTCAATAATTTTAAAACTAAATCATTATTTTCTTTTAAAATAAAAATATTTTCTTCATAATGTTTTTTCCTCAATTATAACATATCTATATTTTTCATTGATAAATTCTTATAATTACACAGGTTTACTGAAACCATTTCAGAGTTTATTAATGGAGTATTCAATGTATTTATAACATTGGGTACATGAAGAATAATCAAGTAAATAAGAATGGGGAATGTGAGATATTGGTGAACTAATCACATTAAAATCACCAACATGGTCCATTAGAATTTTAGTCTTATATCACATGAGGTGGTTAAGTCCACACTATTGTTCTATGATGAAAAAATTAGAGTTTATTATATTTTATCTTGTCCATTCAAATATTACAATAAATAATTAAATACAATAAAATGTGAACATTTTTTGGGCGTTCATAACATTTCACTAATATTTTTTCAATTATATCAATCTTTTTGGAACATTACAATTATTTATTCTTCCATAGAAGTTTGTTCGCCATTTTAAAAAATCAATTTCACAATCATACTCGATGTCAATTTCAAAAGAATCATCTTCTTTTTTTAATTATAATATTATATGACATTTGTCTCCTTGAATTACATTAATTCCTTTTCCATTTGGAATTTTAGGGTGATATCATTTTTCATTAACTATCATATTAATTAATTAACTAAAATATTTTTTACGTCCCTGGATTCCTAGTTGCCTTCTATTAAGAAACCTAGAATCTAGTTAAAACCCATTGTGTTTTTCTTTATTAGAGTTTATTTTTATAAATAATCACTAATATAATTTTTACCATTTCAAATTTCAATGATGTGAGTAAATATACAAGTGAATGATTCATAGAAAATCATTCCAAATATTAATGAAACATATACGATATATTTCCTTAAACCTTGTATTGGCATTTAGATGTGACATATAATAATTTACACAATTTTTATTAATTTTAGAGTAATAAACATTATTGAACTTATTTTGATCATTTCTATCAGGTAATGCATTCAGTTCTTTCCCATTATGTTCATAAGTAGTAATATCTAATGAAATCCATTTTTCAAATACTTATTTTTTAGGAATATATTCAAGAAAAACCATTTTACACAATATATTACTAATATTACAAATAATGTCTGATGTCAACTTCATCCAATAGTAATAATATATGTCATAAATTATAGAAGCATATGAATAAGATTCCCCTAAAAGATGAAAGATCTTTGAACTTGATTATTATATAAAAATAATATTTTTTTGGAATATGACAATAATTTTTATATAAATACAAATATACCCTTCAATAGATATTTTTCATATTAACTAGAAATATATGGGTAGATAATTTTCATATAAAATTTTGAATCGATAAATTAAAATTGTAATTTCAAAATAATATAATTTTGAAAATATAATGAAATTAAATAATTGAAATTTATTAAGGGATAATAGATAAATACAGTACATATTAAATAGTTAATATTAATTTAGATTAATTTTTTAATGTAAAATATAAATTTAATTCAATTATTTGTAATAATACTAAATGTAATAGTATAATAAAGTACATAATTGGGTGAAAAAGGTTTGATCAGTATATCAATAATAGAACATGAGATTCCCCTATAACACCCAAACTCTTAATTTTGAGTAATATATACCTTTTTATTAAAATATTTTATTGGATATTTATATTGGTTTTATTTGGGTGTCTTTTGGTATATTTTTTAGGTTTTTATGATGCTACATAATTTGTGCATGGATAGGGAAAAGTGTTCTGTTCGATGAATGAAATTGTGCATGTTGAGTAGTTGTCCGAGAGGAGGGCACAAAGTTTTTTTCACAGTTAGTCCGAATAGTGTTATATTCTTCAAAAACTATTAAACCCACGGTAGAAACATTTTTATTATTAGAATATGGTTTTTAAAGTTATGTATCTATACCACGTGGAATCCTAGTATCCCAAAAGGTAGTGCAACAATTGCACACAATGGGCTAATTTGTATGGACAGACAATATAACGTGAAGTAATTTATATAAATTTTTAACATAAGATCCTATAAACTTCCATTTTACCTTATTTACCTCCTTGTATAATGGGATCTCGACCATGGAGACTCCCCTTGGTGATTTTGGGTATCTTTTACCTTCCATTAATCGTTTTTAGGTATCTTTGGGTGTTGGGTGTAGTTTTTCAATGTAATGTGCCCATATCATATCATTATTAATTATAATTATAAATAACACTTTTCAATACTTAATGGATCCATGGAAAATGGTTTCTTATTCCAAATATAGGTTCTTTGACATGAGATAATTGGGTCTCTAATTTATCTGTTATGAAATTGGGATTTGTGTCTAAGGTCTTCATTGTGTGTTTTCTGTACTCTAGGAATCTCTGAGGTTTGTGATTTATCTATAATCTTATTATAGAGGTGATTAATTGGATATTAAAATTTAAGAATTTTTTTTCTTATAGTCCATATCAGATTACAAATCCCTTATGGTATGATTGATGATACCACAAATCAAGGTAGGTCCTTTCACAGGGAAATGTGTATCAACTGAAATTGTTTTTCCTACATAATTTTAAATTAAATACTAATTTATTTACAAATAAATATTTTATAATATATATAACCACTCTATTCATTGATTTACATTTTATTTCTTTCTCATAATTTTTAAAACAATATACAAACAAATTCCCAAAAACTGTACATGTCTAGTTCTTTTAGAATCATGGACACATAAACACTGGAAGATTGGTGAGCTATATTATCTCCCACTAGGTTCTTATTGACTATAAATCTTCTTATAAATATAAAAAAATACATATCTTCATAAAATGGTGATGTAAACATAAAAAGGGGTGATCTTAGATGCCCAATAAGGGTATACAAGGGAGACATGTAAGTATGCAAGTGAGCATCAGGGTATGAGAATGTGATAATGAAAATAAAAGATTGTAACCTACATATCAAATATCCTAAACAATAATCATGGCATAAATATTGTTAATTCATAATACATTAATCACAAGGAAGTAAATAACATAATCCATGAAATCATACTATAAGTATTAAACATGGAATTATGACAAACACATAAGCATATTGTATGATTTTCGTAGTTGTCAAGGAAGCACTTCCAATGCCATACTCGTAATATGGGATCAATCCCCATATAATCTTGGTAGTCATGGTTCACTCCCATGACCATCACAGTGTCTCGTATTAACTCCTTATACCATGTTGGTAGTCATGGATCACTTCCATTACCATCAACATTGTTAAGGTTAACTCCCAATACCATCTTAGTAGCATGAGTTCACACCTCATACCATGTTGAAAGTCATGTTTCACTATTAAAGCCATATTAATAGTCAATTATAACTTCTAATACCATATTATACTATCTCATGAGATATAAATCTTCACCCAATTCATTGATGATAGATATAGATCCCACTTATTCTATAATGAGATCAAACTGTCTTGTGCCACATAATCATAAATAGTCAAAACTATACCCCTTAAACAGAATGGTAATCCTAAAAATATAATCATAACATGAACATTTTAAAAATATATAGGTTTTATAATAATTTCTCCATGTGATTAACCCATTAAAAGAAGTTGGATTCAATGTTACATAACCCATGATACAGAAACGAGTTTATAAATATCATTTCCATTAAAAAATAATCTATTAATAGAAATAATATGAATAGAAGCATTTAATAATTTATATATAAAGGAATTATTAACAACAATTTATGTCATAATATATGGGAAGAAATTTTGAGATAACATTTATAAACATATCTGGTATAAAATATTCTTTCCACATTGAAAAAATCGTTTTATATCATAAAACGTTTTTGAAACCCATTTTATTTCAAAATAGAATTTAAAACATATAAAGAATGATTTGAAAAAAAAATAAAAATTAATTAATAATTATTATTTTTCAGGAAATTTACCTTCAAGGATCATTTGAAAACATTTTTGAAAAAATATTTGATAACATGGGTTTTGAAATAGAATATATTTCTTACCGAAGAAGAAAATACTATCATATTTTTCATAAAAATATTTTCTTATTTATTTTATGTACCAAATAGTAGAAAATTGTACTAATATATGGGGATAAATTAAATAATTATGGGATATGAAAACTAAAGAGTATTATTGAGATATGAATCATAATATTTCATTAATTAATGCATAATTGTAATCAATCTTGATAAATGATGAGATTTATTCAATAAACTGTAACCACATGGTAACTTTTGATCATAGTCTAAATATAATAAAATTAAATTAAAATAATATTAAAAAACATGAAAAAATGATAATTATTAGATAACTTGTCAAATAGTATTATGTACACTTTGAAATATTGTTTTGGTGCCTTAGAAAACATGTGTCTCAAAGAAAGAAAATTGATACTAAACTATCTTACTGATTTGGTAACTTGAAACATTAGCTACATAGAAGAAGTATCATGAAATGGGTATGTTAATTTCAATAAATATATTAATAATCACAGTAATATAATATATTAATGTCCATTATGTACACCTCAAAAAATAAAACGTGATGTCTAGGGCATGTATCACACCGAAATAAAAAGTGAGTTGAAATTTCCCTGATGTAATGTCTTGTCTCTCTTCGTAAAAGTACAAGCCTCCTCTGTAATAAATTTAAGTTTATTATAAATATTTTAAATGAATAATATTATTATATATAATACCATATATGGTTTTATTGGTACTTTATTTTCCCCGCTTGTTAACCATTCTATGGTATGGCTTCAGTTCGGGTAATATATGCTCTGTTCATTAAATGTTTCTTTATTTGTTATATATTTCATTTTCAAACGTATATCATGGTTTAAAAGAATGTAATAAATTAAATAAATATAATTTATATTAATTATATATATATTATAATAATTCTAAAAATATAGAAGTATGAAATAGAAAAAATCATTCATGGAGATGGTAGGACATACATACACGTGAACATTGTTTCCATTTTACTGTCATATTGAAAAAAATATATTAAATGAAATATATGTGTATAAATACATAAATATAATTATTTAATTAGTATTATTATTTCATATATATCATATAATTTTACTAAACCCATGTTTCATACATTAAATGTTGTTTTTGAATGAATCTCATCGCATTGAAGGGGAAATAGTCTACACTTGCTCAAATGAAATTATCGTATTTACACAAAATGGTAAGTATAATGGTATGTATTTTAAAATAATTAAATAATATTAAATATAATATAAATATAATAAAAATAATATATATGGATAGTGTCCATAATAATGTCCACCATTAGATACAATAATGGAAACAATTAATAATCATTATTTCATGAGGCGGTAGTTTGTCGTACACGTAAACAATATGTTTGTTACCCATTATATGGAAGTGTGTGTAATTTTAGGTAGAAAAATTATCAAAAAAACATCATTGTATATTAATTATACTACATTTTATTATAAAATCAAGAAAGATGAAGTGTTTTGTGGGTGGAGAATGGAAAAAAAAGATGACGAAGAAGAATGCTGCCTCTTATTCAGGTAACTCTTTTTAGTTTTCAGAAAAGGTATTCCTTAGATTGATTTATTCATAAGGTGGGAAATATATTTTTAGGGGAGGTATTTTTATAAAATATTTTCTAAAATAATGTGCAATAAAGTGGCTTTATAGGTCGCAGGTAGTCGGAGGAGAGGATGTCATTTTATAGTGGAGGTGGAGTGGCACTCTAGTAAATTTTAAAAAGGGAATTCCACCAATGTTTTTTCCATGTGAAGGGGATCCAAAAAAATGTAAACCAAAGATCCAATTTACTATATGGTGGAAATATTTATAGAAAATATAATTTTTATGTATATATATTATTTAGTCCCGCATGTGTTAGGTTGAGTCCGTAGTTAATCTTAATTTCACCAGCATCGATGTAATAAATTTTACTAATTATCACAAATCTTTTTTTTTCTAAACAACTAAAATTACCTTATTTTAAATTATAAATTATGATGAATAAAAATATGGAACCCATTTCTCCAAATTCCAATCACATATGATTCATAAATTCATATATATTTAATCCTATAGTATGGTTGACATTACGATTTTTTATGTGTAAATGTTCAAACATTTTCCATGTTTTTATATTCAATTACTAAGTTAAATTCATTAAAATAATCAAAATTTAGTTTATTGATGATAATATTGTATCATTAAACTTTTAAAAAAATATATTATATAATTTATCCTTATAAATAAATTAGATGATGATGCATTTTTGAATTATAATCTGGTATTTTTTGTGTTTCTTCCAAAAATCATGTTTCTCAGAAAAAATCCAAAATTACATCCCAGAATAAAATAAAAATTAAAAATTAAAAAAAAAGAATTTATTTTTTAATATTTAATTTCTAATTTTCTATAAAATTAACTTTATTATTTTTTCATATAAGAACAGAACATCAATTTATTAGTGAAAATATTATTTTTAAACTAATAGGAACTTTACCAAAATTTATATCTTTTCTTATCAATATGTTCAATTTATGTAAAATATTTATAAACAACATTTTAAAAGTATTCATTACTATGTTCGATTTCAAGGTTATAATTATCTCTTTAAAATAATTAATATAACAAAATTTGTTTCATAAACCATAGAGTTTCAGGTAACATACACAAAGTGGGTGTTTCCCATAACGAATAAGAAGTGGGTTCTTTGGGAATAAAATGTTTTACACGGTGTAATTCAAGATATCAATGAATTTTTATTTTATTTGAGATAAAATATGTCCATAAAAACTCATGGTGTTACACTTTACCCCGTTAAAATGAATTTTTCCTTTGGAATTTTTTATTCAGGAAAAAATAAGATGCTTCTACTTCATCATATCATCATGTTCCGTTGTAGCTTCCTCCGACTAGTGATATCTTCATGAATATATTACTAGTTGAGTGGTCTTATTTCATAGAATTTTCTCTGATAGGTCCTGAAATTCAAATTGTTGTTCTTTATATGAAAGATCGTGATCTATAGGTATGACCTCTGAGTTTAGTACATGTGAAGGCTCTGGTATGTACATCCTCAATGGAGAAAAAATGAAACACATCATGGACATGAGAGAGATTATAATTATGTACCATGTGATATGATACCATCATAATATAATAAATAGTCTCATAAGGACCAATATTCCTAGGGATTAGTTTCTCTTTATTTATGAACCTCATAACTTTCTTTTGGAGAGAAATTAATTGAAATACCTTTTCACCAATTTCAAATTCTTGATCATGCCATTGGTTATTAGTACTAAATCTATACCGACTATGACCTACTTTGATATGCTATTTAATTATTATATCCTTCTCCTCAATTCCATCATTTATTCATTAATATGTTCAATTTGAATGTTATAATTATCTCTTTAAAATAATTACTATAAAAAAATATGTTTCATATACCTCAGAGTTTCATGTAACATACATGAAGTGGGTGTTTCCCGTAAGAAACAAAAAGTGGGTTCATTGTGAATAGAATGTTTTACAAGGTGTAATTCAAGATATCCATGAAATTTTATTTTATTTGAGATAAAAAAGGTCCATAAAAACACATTGTGTTACACTTTACCCCCTTAAATGATTTTTTACCTCGGGATTCTTTATTCAGGAGAAAATAAGATGCTTCTACTTCATCATATCATCATGTTCCAATGTATCTTCCTCTGACTGGTGATATCTCCATAAATATTTTACGAGTTGAGTTCTATTGTTTCATATAATTTTCTCTGATCGGTCCATAATTTAAAATTGGTGTTCATCATAAGAATGATATTTCTCTATGGGTATGACCTCTGAGTTTAGTACATGTGAAATCTCTGGTATGTACTTCCACAATGGAGAAAAAATGAAACACATCATGTCCCTGAGAGAGATTATAAGAAAGTACCATGTGATATGATACCATCGTAATGTGATAAATAGTCTCATAGGGACCAATATTCCTAGGGATTAGTTTCCCTTTATTTATGAACCTAATAACCTTCTTTTGGAGATAAATTAATTGAAACACATTTTCACCAATTTCAAATTCTGGGTCATGCCATTGGTTTTTAGTACTAAATCTATACCGACAATGAACTAATTTGATATGCTATTTAATTCTTCTATCCATCTCCTCAATTCCATCAGTAATATCAGGTCTCAAATTTTTTCATTCTCCAACCTCATCCCAGCACATTGGATCTCTACATTTCATCCAATAGTGGGACATATAATGTGCCATTTGAATTTTTTAGTGAAAGATAATGTTATAAGAAAATTGAACTAGATGAAGGTGTTGATTCTAACACCTTTTAAATATAGAGAACAAGATATCAACATATCCTTTATGGTTTTAAATGTTCTTTTTGATTAGCCATCAATTTGAGGATGATTAGAAGTGCTGAAACCGAATTCTATTTCAAGTGCTTGCTTATGAAATCACTATAACGTTGTTGGAAAACTTTTATCTTGATATGATATATAATAATGTGATAATCAATGGATAAATACCACTTCATTAATGTATAACCAAGAAATATGATCCATATACAAGTTATCTCTGATATAGATGTAGTGTGATGAATTTGAAAGGTGATCGACTACCACCCATATATCATTTAACCTTTTATAGTTTTTGGATATTCCATCAAAAATAAATATATTTTTATGTAATCACATTTCCTTTCTCATTTGGGTAATTTATGGAACATCCCCATTGACATTTTCCTTTAATCCATAACATGTTGGAATACCAAGATCCAAGATTTAAAAATATATGATAACTCTCTTTATTCCACCCCATGATTTATTCATTCATGTCCCTATACGAGCTCATAAATCCAGGATGAATAGAGAATAGAAAACTATGAGCTTCCTCTAAGATCCCCTTCTTCAAATCTAGTATGATATGAAGACATACATGGTTGTTTACTATTATCATTCCATCCTAATCAATGTTAAAATCAAGAACATTTGTAACTTTCTTTTTTAGCATTTCATATTCCTTTTGTGCCTCCTTAATATTCACTTGGATTGAGGGTTGAACATTCATTTGAGAAGGATAATATTTTTTCCTCTCATTTAGGATTTCCCTCTCCATCCTTTAAAAATCCCTAAACATTGAATATTTTGTTATTATCATCATGGGTAAAATAAAATGATGGTTCTAGTTTAATTTATTGGCCACCTATTTCACTTTCTCATGGTGGTAATGCATTGAGTTGTCATAATACGTTATCAACTATATCGATATTATATAGCACATTTTAAACTCCTTCTTTGTGAATAAATATATTTCATAATTTCATGACTGGTATATATATCACTCTATTCACTATAAAGATAATTCCTCCATATATTTAATGACAAAATCACCTCTTCTGACTTTAAATCCTGATTTTGGTGATTTTTCTTTTGAATACACTAATTCCATGAGACATAAGTGATAACCATGTTTTTATTCATAATAACACATCCCATCCCTTTCTTGGATGCATTATTATAGATTTAGAAACACTTCTCCACAATAGGGTAATGTAAGCAATGGTGGACTGACTAAACCTCTCTCCAGTTCCATAAATATTTTCTCACATTCATCTTTTTAGAGGAACATGGCCCCCATCTGAGTTAACATGGTCATAGGATTAGATAGTCTTGAGAATTTATCCACAATATATAGATAATATCTAGATAAACTAAGAAAACTGCAGATCACAGCAAATTTGGTTTGTCTAGGCCCGCATCCAATAGCAACTGTATTTGGCAGATCTACATAAATACTATCTCTTTAGATTATTTGAGCCAAAAAATGAACCCTTTTGTTTGAAAATGTAATACATTGTAATTTTTTCTTATAGATTAAACTTTCTTAGGTAATTAGTAAAATTATAATGTGATCTTGATTATCTTCCATTCTATTTGAATAGATAAGAATATCATCTATAAAGACTACAACAAACTGGTCAGGGTAATATCAAAAGAATATATTCATTAAATCTATGAAGATAGCAGGGTTCATTACTAAGACCCAAGAAAATCTCTATATATTCCAAGTGACCATAACTTGTATGTAATTTTGTATTGGATATATCCTATTTATTGACCATCAATTGATGAAATCCAAAATTAGGGTCAATCTTGGAAAAGTATTGAGTTCCATGTAGTTGATCTAATAGGCCATAAATACAAGGATGATAAAACTTGTTCTAGATTTTAATATTCTTCTAATTTTGATAATAAATGAAGAGTCACATTGATCCATATTTATTTTTCTACAAATAATTTTCTAACTCAAAGGTGACATACTTTTAAAAATGAGTCCCTTTTCAAGTATTTCTTGGAGTTTCTTCTCCAATTACTACAACTCGATCTGGCCCATTCTATAATGACCCTGTGAAATTGGATGTGAACAAGGTAAGAGTTTGATTGATAAATCAACATCATATTTTTGTGGAAGGCCAATAAACACTTCTGTAGATACATACAAAAATTCCCAAACTATAGGAATATCTTCAATGCCAATTTTCTCCGCAACCATTTGAGATAAAGAAACATTTTATTGGGAATTAAGACCCATAAACTGGTTGTAATCTCTATATGCAAATTATTATCACTTTAATGGATGATAATACTAGGGTTTAAAATATCCAATGTAACATCTCTTAATCAACTATTAATGTGGTATTTGTGTACGGAAAATATATTCAATCCTAATATGATAGAAAATTCAATGAAATGAGAAATTAAAATATTTGAAGAAAGCGCCTTCTTATAAACTTCAACTACAGAGGAATCATAGACATGGTATGTTGTCATCATAACATTATGAGTTTTCACTACTAATAAAAAAGATAATAATTTTGGATGAATCATAACACCCTTTAAAAGTTATTTAGACATGAAAGAGTGTGTAGATAAAGAATCAAATAAGACATTTCATGTTCTGTATTTGATGTCAATTTTATCTTTTATCACATCATTACTACATCCGTCATTATAAATAGTGATTGGATGAGATTTCCCCTTGTAACGCGAATTAAGAGGTTGTTGACAACATTTATCAACACCAGCCCTTGGATTTGGGAAATGAATAGAATAATTGACATTATCCATAAAATTGTATAATTGAATCATGGGAGGTGTATGATGTATAAATTTTCCTCATTTCTCATTGTTTACTAACTTCTTCCTATTGAATTCGAAATCAAATTCCTAATGGCCTTCCCTTACACACATTAAAATTTATTGGAATCCTTAGGGAAATTTCCTCCATGCATCTTCCCATAATTATATGATAATGGAAAAATAATAACAATCTCTTTGTGTTTTTTAGATTTTCTTTTAAACTCCACCTTCATTTTCTGGTCAAAACCATGAGACTGATACATGATTCCCACCACCATGTAAATCTTTATTGAACAATTCACAATATCTTTATAGATACTATATTATTTTATAGACAATACCATTTTAATAATTGTATTTAATACCATGAGGAACCAATGATCTTTACATTCAGGTTGCATGATAATTCCTAAAGCATACCTCGCAAGTCTTTTGAAATTAGCCTCATAGGTACCAATAGATTTATCATCCATTTGCGTCAAATCCATGAAAATATTTTCCAACTTGGTACAAAGAGTCCAAGGATATAACTTATTAAAGAATAATTTCATCATATATTTCCAATCCATGGATTTAATCTCATCTTAATTCCTTGTATTTTTTATTATAGTCCCCAAATTTTCTATTTCCCCTTCTTACAGATAAAATCCCAAAAGAGAACTTTTCATGCTCCAAACACTGGATAATAGAGAATATATTTTTTAATAGTAATACATTGTTTAGAAACATGTGGAGTAGAAGAACCTATGAAATAAGGTGAAAATTTCATCATGAAATACACAATATAATATTGTTTGTTAGGGCCAATAGGGGCCTATATACCCTGAGAGGGGGCGTGAATCAGGGTATGGATATTCTTTTCAAAGTTCTTCCTGCCCCACTGGATCTTGACCAATTTATTACAATGGTCACTTTGTTTGCTCTTGTGTGATTATTATGATCAGTCCTTTTCTGGATTGTCTGATGATGATTCTTTGAATGCAATGCAGGGAAGCGACTATGCAGACACGGAGATTTTTACTTGGTTCACCCGCACTGGGCTACATCTGAGGAGCATACAACGACGATATTCCATTGTACCAAATCCACTAAGGCTCACTGCCTATAATGTTCACAAGGTTCGGGCTAGATCACTTCTATTCCCAGGCTCACTGCCTTTACAAGGTTTAGGGTCAGCTCACTGATTTCTCGAGGGTCACTCCATGTTTATCTCTCTCTGGCTCACTGTCGGTGGAGAGGATCACCTTCTTCCTCTTCCTAAGCTCACTGCTCTGTGAAGGGATTCACTCACAGTTTATAGACCTGTAGGTCTCTTCATTTTCATGAATACATGCATCCTTAACTGTTGATGGATTCTTTGTTATAGTCCAAGTTTCATCCACTGATGAATACCACTTTGCCTCTGAACAATGGGCAATTCTTTTTGGAAACACCTTCGCAAAGCACACTACATCGTGAAGCTCCCAATTTCATGAAGCTCAAACAAGCCTTTGCGAAGATCCTTCCTTTTCGCAAAGCTCTTTCGCGACGCACTCTCACGAATCTCAAGCCGTCTCAAAGAAATGGCCCTCGTGAAGCATACTAAGTCAAAGCGGAGCTCGTAAGATTCACGGAGCTACAATAGCCACCGCGAAGCTCATCTTTCGCGAAGCACACTGGCTCCGCGAACCACCTTCGCAATACGAGAGCAAAATATTTTCTCTGAAAATTCTCTCTCTTTCCCTCGAGGGGGTCGTCCTCTATTTATAGGAAATTCCACCGACCCTCAAACTTTCCGCGCGAATTCAATGCCATGTCATATCAAATCTCAAACCTCTAATGTTTCTGCCGGAATTCTGTCCAAATCGCGAAGCACCACAGTAATTTTCCGTTCGAGGAGCTCGTCGTAATCGAGAAGCATCACCGTCAACATTCCTTCACACCTTCACTGCGAAGCTCCCTCGCAAAGCCCTTCACTGCCGCGATGCGTTTCAACTCTGCCATTCGCGAAACTTTGACGTAATCGCAAAGCATCACCGCCTCCATTCTTCTGGTCTTCGCGAAATCAAAACCATGAAGCCTCTCTTCGCGAAATTCATGTCATCGCCATATTTAATTTTGATCTTCATGGAAATCCTATTTTCGCGATGCTCACTAAACTCCAAATTTTGAACCCAAAAATTTGGCAGACACTGGGAAATGGCGCCACCTTGTGCTGCTCTTTTGTACTGCTTCCAGATCGTCCTTTCCTTTTTCATGATTCTTTGTCAACATGGATTGTCATCAACTTCTAGGGAACTCAACTATTCTCCATGGAAAACTTATTTTTCATCAAACACAATCAACCCAAATATACTTCAATGTTACCTTGAGGCATCTTTTTCCAACAATCTCCCCCTTTGGGTTTGTTGACAACACTTCACAACACTCCTCAGAATGATTTTCTGCACTTTGATACTTCACTGAGTCTTCTTCCATCCACTACCACTATTTTCCTCTTACGATTATGATAGCGTTCAAGGAATCAATTAACACTTACTCTAAGCCCACATGAGAAATGCTCGGCATGAGAAACAAGAGTTGTATGAAAATCTCATCAATGAATCACTTCATGTCAAACCCCAATTGTCGATTCCAACCTGATACCAATTCTTAAATTGATACCAATTGTTGAACCACACTGATACCAATTGGTGAAAGATGGACACCTTCTCACACCATTCCAACATCACTCTTCTGCTTTTATCATGATCCTTAGCTATCATGATATCTATTCTTTGATCGATCACATCTAGCATCGTCAGATTTAATACTCTCCCCCTTTCTCATTTCTCCCTCTATCTGGCTGCTCCACTGGTCAGCTTATCCTCGTATCTTTCATGATTTCTCGTATAGCCACATTGTCTCCCACTTGAACAATCACTATTTTCTCCCCTTTTGTCAACGAACCCAAAGGCCACTCCTTTGTAGTCTGTAACATAGTGGAGAACACATATCAGCACATTAGGGAAAACACATCATACCTCAGGGAGAGGGGAGGGTGGGGGACCCACATCCACACTGTTCAATTGCAGGGAATTGACTGAACTCCCAGACCCAATCGATGCCTTTCAAATGCTTCCTTGGATAAGGCCTTTGTCATAATGTCTACAACCTTTAGTTCTGTAGGCACATACTCCAACTTTACGATTCCCTGGTCAACTTTCTCCTTGATAAAATGATACTTTATCTCAATGTGCATTGTCCTAGAGTGATGGACGGGATTTTTTCCGTGATTTATAGCACTTGAGTTATCACATCGGACTTCGATCAGAGACTTCACTTTGACTCCCATATCTTCAAGCTGCTACTTCATCCACAATAACTGTGTGCATGCTTGAGTGGCTACAATATACTCAGCTTCCGCGGTGCTCAACGAAATGCAATCTTGATTCTTTCTTAGACATGAAATACACAATCCACCAAGATATAATGCACCAACTGAAGTTGATTTTCTATAATCCGCTGAACTAGCCCAGTCTGCATTAGTATATCCCAATAACTCTGTCTGATATTTATCATTATATGTCATGCCGAAATCCACTATGCCCTGGATTTACCAAAGTATTCTTTTCACTTCAAGCATTTTTCTTTCCTTGGGATTACTCTGATATCTCACTGCTTGGCATGTGGCAAAAACAATATCAGGCCTTGTTGTAGTTAAGTACAACAGACTTCCAATAATTTGCCTGTATTTTTTGATATTAACTGCCTTTCCATCCTCATCCTTTGATAGTTTCATCCGGGTAGCAACCGGAGTCTTCATCTCCTTGGACTTCTCCGTTCCAAACCTCATCAGAACCTTCTTTTCATATTCTTGAAAGACACCTTCACTATGCTTCATTTGAATCATAGATTCTGCAAATAATGATTCAGTATTGAATGTCATTCTCTCGGTTCTTGTCTCAACCCACATAATTTCGTATTCATCTGAAAAACCTTGTTCTCATCCTCATGAATAAGAGAACCATATGGTTGCTCGATATCCACTTCTTCCAATAGAATCACATTCAAGAATGCTGATTTGTTGTCCATGTCAAATACCATGAACTTTCGTTGCATTACAATGGTTAGGAATAATCTGATTGTCTCCTTCCTTGAAATTGGTGCAAATGTATCATCACCGTCTATTCCCTCTATCTGGGAGTCTCCTTTGAACATCAGTCGTTCTTTGTTCTGAATCACTGTGCCATATTCATTCATTTTTTCTTAACAGACCCATTTAGTCCTAATTGCGTTTTTATCTTCTAGCCTCGAAACAATATCCCATGTATGATTCTTCTCAATTCTGATCTATCTCTAGATTCATGTCCTGAACTATGTTTTCATCTTCAGCATCATCATCAACGCATTTGAGCTCAAACTAAGATAGAAAAGATGCCTGGTATAGTGATTTCATTTTCCTTGTCTGAACTGAATCCGACTGACCACCAATGATATTCCGTATATCAATTTCAGCTTAGATCTTTGGATTCCTTGTAGACACAGACTTGAAACTTTCTTGTGCATCTTTAGTGTCTTCTTCTGAATCAGTATCAGCCACTTCTGTTCCCCCTTGTATTTCTTTCTTCCTCAACACATTCATTAGGAAATTTTTCACTGACTCATTCTTTAGTTGCTTCATTTCTTTCAGCTAATTTTCTCTGTGTCATTGTTCAATGACGTCATTTCTTTGAACATCATCTCTCATATTTATGTTGACACACCTTTGATTTTCTCTCGCAGATTCTTGGTATCCTGAAAGCAGTCAGATGATACCACATAGTTAGAACACAATTGATAATCCTGAAAACCTGTGTGTTTCTGCTTTTCCAGCAATCATTTTTCATGAGCATAAACATTCATCCTTCATATCATATTGAGATTATGCATCTGATTAGGATATAGAATTCTCCCCCTGTGTTATGCAACTCTTCCCGTAGTTAGGCCGAACAGTTTAGACCCGGAACTAGTCTTTTCCTCCTGCATCATTTTTTCTCATCTTCCACTCAGAGTTGATCCATTAAAAAAATCTCTATGCCTACTGAGTTGAAACTCGGTGTAGGAAGAAAGAGACAAAGTTAAAAACACAATCACATTCTATTGTGCTCTGTTTCTCCCTTTCTTCTTCAACTCTAGTACCTGATTTGAATCAATTGAAACTGTAG